>OY856410.1:1429017955-1430292955 GCA_963693085.1 Alisma plantago-aquatica | reverse complement strand
CTCCTCATGTATACAAATGCAACAAGGAAGATGACTACTGATATGTTTACATATTTTTTCTTGTTTTATTTTAATTTTTTTACATGGACTTTTACGTCTTTTCGCCATTCATTTAATCCTGAATGTCATGTTGTTTGATAATGAATTAATGATCAGAACCTCTATCACACTCTCATGGTTTGGATATCAATGCAAGAGTGATATCGTATATCATAATTATTATTATTTTTAGAAATTTAGTAAATTGACTTAAATTAGATAATTCATAACTAATGTTATTTTTATCAGAAAAATAATAAGAATATGTTATGAAATCATGAAAATAAACCCTTTTCTATGGTATAGATTTCATAAAACAAATCCAATATAATAAGAAGTCGATATTTTAGGGTTTATAAATATACACTCTAATTAATGATTCATATACATAATGTGTTATTAGGTGAAAGTGCATAATTTGGATCTAGGGCTTGGACCCTGACCTGCTACACACATCGTTGAGGTATATTTCATCTCTCTGAATCTATATTAAGTAATAATTCTACATTATCTCTCTTTTGACCTAATTTGAAAGGTATATGTGAAATATGCCCTTTAAGATTTTTTAAATTCTTTTAACAATTTGATAGTGACATCAACTGTATATTAACACTTCACTTTTGATGTTGCACTTTGCCATCTAAGATTTGTAATATTGTTCATGTTATCTCTATTTGAACCCTAATTGGTGGAATTTCTCAATATTTTCTATTGGTGTACTAGAACCCTAATTTTCTCATGATGGATTCTATAGTATGATGTTCCCCTTTTAGTTGGACAATCTTATTTAATCAATACCATGACTAAAAATTTACTTGCCTCTACATTGCATGCTTGTTGATTCAGTAGTACTATGGTTTTATAATGTGCTTAATTTTTTGAGGTTATGTTCCTTTTATGTTTTCGTGATGGAGGTTACGTGCTCCATACTTGGGTTTTTTTCCCACTTTTATATGCTTGGGAGTTTGGTTATGTGCAATGCTATATCAGGTTAGGGTTATGCATTCTAGCTACCATTATTTTATTATAGTTCAATAGTACTATGTGACTGGCCTACATCACATGTCCAAAAGGAGCAGATTCAAAGTAGTCGGACTTTTAAAGAGATAACCCAACTCTCAGGCCCCCACAACGATAACGGGGTCCGATGTAGCGATCAGGGTCAAACATAGGGATGAGGTTGGTAGTGCCAAGAACGCGGAATCAACACTTCTATACTCTAGTAGAAAAAGAGGATTAAAAGGTGTTCCCCAAGGAACGACAACTGAAGTCAAAAAGGGGTCAAAGAAAAAGGAAAGAGAAGAAAACAAACTACACCGAGAATAAGGAAAACTCGGACCGGGGTTCACTTAACTAAAATGTTCCCTTAACCAACATATTATCCCTCTTACCTACATGCACATATCAAAATTATGAGCAACCATGCAAATCCTCATTCCACTCTCTCTCGAGATGAGGAAAGAACCAGACTTAAAAGAAGTATCTCTCTCGAGAAGACAGCTCAAAAGCCTTACAACAAAACATATGGTTTAAAGCACCAGCAAACTAACGCTCTCGTACATTCATGTTGCTCTATGTCATGGATAGAAGTGATATTACTCTCTCGAGATACCGACGATCAAACATTGCAAGATGATAGCTAAACATACAAGCGAAGCGTTAAAGCATGCGCATAGAGATAAATCTCATATGGGCAAGGATATACAGACAAGAAAGGATAGATACACCGCAAAAAGGGAACATTGTAAAAAAAAACTATCTCCAACTGGAGTTACAAGAAAGATGATGGTTTTAGGGTTTTAGTAGTTTTTAGGGGTTTTGCGCAACAACTTCCAAGGAGATAAAACTATTGTAAATTCTAGGCACAAAGGAAGAAAACTTAGGAATAACAAGCGGCAGCGGAAAACACCCTGCACCCCTTCTCTCAAAGAGGGTACCTCCAACTAAATACCAACACCCTCTCTCGAGGGTAATGGACATAGGTTGGAGTGGGAACGCAACCCAAAGCATCTCCAACCCGGGGTACTCTCGTACTCTTGGGGTCTGACCAAGCTCTAGAGTTACAACGTCCTTCTCTCGAAGGAGTTGAAAAGGGAACCACATTTTGATAGCTAGTCAAAACATGATCCAAACATACAAGCTAGAACTCAGATGCTATATAAGAAATCATCCAACAAAAGGGGACCAAACACAGAACAACAGGTATTAAACTCCATAGATTCTATATGCGTATATGTTGTGTAAAATGGGTTCGGTTACAATGCATAATGAATGTAAATGCTGAAAAGTAAGATAGGTATCGCCCCCCTTGATGTTGGAGGTCGATATACAACAGAGACCCCTAAAGCACAACTAACCCGACACTAGGCGGAAGCTCTGCTCGATATGCCCATGTTGGGCAGCCACCCTATTGGGCGACAAACCATGACAGGTAGGCGTATCGGTCAGGGCTTCCTACCCGATATGCCCATGTTGGGCAGCCACCCTGCCGGGCGACATGCCATGACGATGATGCGTATCTGGTTTGGTGTTGTGTCAGGTTAGAAGGGACTTAGGATTCTCAAGTTCCTTGTATCATGTGTAAAGGGCGAGCCATCTTAGGTTGAAGCCAATCTAGGGACCCGGTACATTGGGTGGCCTTCTTGGTCGTATCAGTCTGCTGCGACTACCGGGACGGGTTCTAAGTGAACCACTCCCACCCCTCTTGGGTTGGGGGTGTGCTCACCTAGTGTTGCCCGATACACCTTGGCTGTCACCACACTAGCTCCTGAAGCTTTCCAAAGTTAGCTTTTGTGAGGTTCCAACCCGTCCCATCAGAGTCCTGTAGCTTCTATTTATAGGTAGTGGTTGGAGGAGGTTGCGGTTCTCCGGGTGCCATGTCTCCTTAATCGGCTCCACAGACGTGGCTTCGGGGATGATCGACACGTGTGTGTCGCCTAGCACAGTAGGTCGTCGCGACGTGCCAGACTACAATTATATCGGGCGACCACGGTGGGAAGACGCTTCTGACGAGTGGCTCGTATTGTGCAACATGCCATGTAGTCTGATTAGTCGTGGTGGGTAGAGCTCTCTGTCGGGTAAGTGGCATACTACCCATCAGGGCCTCCTTGCGTGACACACCCATGTCACATTGTTGCTATATCAGGTTGGAGCCACGACGGGTAGGTGGGCGTGTCGGGTGGCTGGTAGAAGGGCCGATGCAGGTAAGCGTCGTTCATGGGCCGCGACGGGCCTTTAGCGGTCTTTTAGGTATAAAATAGGGAAAAATCTGTACAAAAGAAGTAAAAAGAGTTAAGGGCGTAGCACAATTTACTTTTGTGCAAAACATGACAAAATTGAGAGGAAAAACATTTTAGAGGGCTATTTTGACAAGGAAATAAATGCTATAAATAGCCATAAAACGAGTGTTATCAACTCCCCCAAACTTAGAATTTTGATTTTCCTCAATCAAACTGTACCTATTTTTAAAATTTCATTTGCGATACTACTTCATGACCAAACACTGTCATCGGACAAGGGGCTTAAGCACATTTTTTGAGACGTTCATAGGGAAAATTACATCTACTTACGAGCAACATTCTTTATTGTTTTTCATTGCCTTATTTACGCAAAAATATTCTCTTAAGCTTCGGCAAGACTTTGGTGCATGGTTTCGAAGTTAGCTTTCACACTGAACAACTTTTGGGAGCAAGAAGTTGTGTTTTTGGGAAGGCTAAAGGCTTTTTGGATTTTTCTTGTTTCCCATTGGTCCATCTAGGTACGGGTCCGTTAGCAGGTAATTGGTCCCTACAGTCCAAGCCAATTGGCTTTAGAGAAGTGATTTCACATCCTACGTACCACTGCCCCGTATCTACCATGCCTAAAGATGGGTACTTTTGGAAGAACAAGTGTTTTTTTTATTAGGCACAACTCTCATGCTTTTATTCACTCTCATAAGGCTTTTCTCTCATTTTGGGATTTTGGCGGATAATGGGGAAAAAGTTTTGTTGTTTGGGCAACTTTTTCCTTCATATGCACATCTCTTAGTTGTTGCGAGATTTTTTTTCTTCAAAATTGGCGTAGAAAAAGTCATAGCCTTTTTGTCGTTTGAGACTACGTTTTCAGAATGAACATAACAAAAGCGTGCTCCACCTTAGACACAAAGAGAACAAGCTGGGAGAAGCTGTATCTGATATTTACTATAGAATACATATGTACAATTGTATAGAGGCAAGAAGTTGTATATGCACTGTTTTGTATTAAACTTGTATATGTATATGTACACATGATATATATATATATATATATATATATATATATATATATATAAGAGAAAGAAGAAAGTCAAAATGGAAGAACTTTTAATACCTCCCTCACTGATATATAGTATCCCCCCCCCAACATAACCCACACTCTGTCCCAGAGTTGTGAGATAAATAAGGTAGGATAGTGATAAATCAGTGAGGGTTTAGCTGGTGAGCGCGCCTTCTTCATATATAAGCTCCCACACATATTCTACGCATTTTCTATAGTAGTCAATGTGGTGGAGCTTGTCAGGCATTTGTTGTAGCGCCACCGAGCTAGAGATCCATTCTAGCATGCAGATGCTGCATTCGTTTGATTGTGGAACTTGTTGTGGACTGCTGTGGCAGAATTGAAGCTCATGCCATGCGTTCGCCGTGTTTTCCAAGAACGACTGGTTCAACGTTTCCACCTCAGTGTAGTATTTTCTGGCTAAGCACTTGAGGGGTGTCAAGGCGATTGATGTACACTGCACCGGGTGATCTTTATTGCTGTCCGAGCTATTGTAGAAGATTGCTGCTCGTGGGCAAGTGTACACCATCAAGAGCATCCAATGATTGTAGTGCAGGATTAGAAAGAAGATGATACACGACATGCTACTTTGTATCTTTGCCAGAAATGACTGCTTCTCCCCTGACTCGTCAACTAGGCAAATATCATTGAACATCATAGGATGGGTGATATATGCATGTTCAAACTTTCTTTGTAGTACTTGGATGTAGGCTACCACCACTGACATTGCCAGACATCCTCCTACCTTTATCATGTCCCTAAAATCATCCACTGGGACAATGACGTCTGCGGGGGTAGAATCAACCAACTTCTACATAATTTTGTTGACATGTTCTTGGGTTAGTGAAGAACACACAGAACGGTTGAAGTTGCTGACTATTTCTTATAAAGCATCAGGCGAAGCGGGGTCTTTAGCTATAAGAATATCGCACATAATTTCCATCTGCTTGCCTGCCCCATTAACGTATGTGGCCATTTTAGCTTCTCCCTCGGGAAAGCTGCTGGGTTCGGAGGATTCGTCATCTTGATCATTGTCCAGCAGCTTCTCTGGGATGTCTACATCTTGGAAATAGTGCCCATCCTTGATAAGCAACAGAGCATAAGTGCTCCTGAACTGATAGAAATTTTGGCCCTTAAAATGCCTTAGGTATCCGAAGATGTGTAGCATCTCAATGGCATGCAGGATGACGAAGGTGCTATTTCCACTTCCCTCTCTGCTTGAACGGGGAGGTCGCTGAGTGTAAAGAAATTCCAGACGCCGCTGTGGCGTTGGATTCCGTACTTGATTGTGCGGTGAAGATGCAGTGGGAGAAGACTCATATATCTATCTTCGGGGTGAACGAAGGTGTTTCCTGAGCGTGGGACCTCCTTGTTGCAGAATCTGAGGAGCTGGACATCGTGATTTTGGAGATCTACCATGCAAAGGAACCATTTCCTTCAATGCTTGTAGCGGGCCAGCACCAGGTTGGGGTTGTGCTCTTCAATGTACTCCAGCATGCTGGCCACCTGTGTAGAGTTGTATAGCCCCTTCATCAATCTTCTCCCCAAAGCTAGGGTAGCATTGTAAATGAGTTGCCGGCTTGTCCTGATGCCCGCGTTCTCAATCACGACACCTTATAGGACCCTAAAAAGTTTCTTTCCGATGACAGCTGATGAGCGGAACATGCTCCTTACCGCTCCCCGTCATACAAAGAAGTAGCCATCACTCCAAACGACGTCTTCCTCATCTGCCTATGATCTCAGGACCTTGTTCAGCAATTTCTGGTCTCTGATTGTCAAGTATCCAGTGGCTCTTCTGTCGAAGTCTGCCATCTTGAAGGAGGGAATTTCAGATGACGCAGAAAATGCATCTGCAGTTGAACTCTTTCCTCTGGGGGGTGTCTATTATTAGCAGTATAGATGTACCCCCTTCTCCATATGATTCTTCCAAAGAGTCCTCCCCGATGCTGATTGATTCGTCATTGTCTTCAGCTTCATCGAGGGAGGCTGAGGGAGAAGTTTCTTCTATTCCGCGAGAACTCTCCTATCTTGCTGGAGCCCCTTCGGCTGACTTGTGCATCGCCCCTTCCTCGGGCATTGTGGAGGGCTCACTGGAGGAGGAAAGAGACGATGTCCTGGAGAAGGAAGCTGATGAGGAAGGCAGAGAACCAGAGCCAAGAGGTGATGGAGACCTCCTTAGCTGCCTTGAACAGGGGTGGTTGTCTCTCCGGTCCAACATTTCTTCTATCGCGTCTAGGCGTTGGAGCACCAACTTCATTGTCTTATTGAGGGACTCTAGTTGGCCGAGAAGGCCAACTAGGCTCAGAAGTTGCCTCTCCTGGTCATTCAGCCTCTCCTGGAAAATAGTGAACTTGCGGGTGAGGGAAGAAAAATTAACAGAGTGGTTGCCTGTTACCTCCTCCAAGTAGTCAAATTCTTGACCCAAGATCTGCCCCAGTGATGGAGGGGCTGTGGCTGATCTGCCCCTTGACCTCCTAAAGTCCCTCACGTGAGAATTTTGGCTCAACGACTGTGCGTCTCCACTCATGTCTGAATCCATGCAGATTGTTCACGAGTGCATCGCTTCAGAGCGAGGCGTTGGCGCCTTTGTGGATGCCTCCGCTTCGCTTGCTTCTGGCGGTGGGGAGGGGTGCGGAGAAGGTGGGGGTTAGTCCACCAATAGGTTGTCGGTGACCTCCTCCGCAACTACCACTGGTGATGTTGGCGGCAACGTGGGCTGCTAAGATTTGAGTTCTGCCTCAAGGAGCTCAGCGAATGCACCATTGCTGGCATCCGACTGCACCACTTCTTCTGCCATTGAAGGCACAACAGAAGTTTCGGGAGATGTGACTATCTCTACCGTGGTAGCTTCCCCTAGGGATATTGTCATTGTTTCAGCCCTGATTGTTTCAGAGACATCCACGATCACCATTATTTTCTCAGCAGCCACAATTGTTGTTGCTGTGGTGGTTGCGGCCTGCTCAGGAGTGGGAGTGGCAACAGTCGCCGCCTTGTCTTGCTGGGCGCTAAGGGGAATTGGTATTCCTATCGGGGCTACCTTCTCTTATATCCTCGTGGTTGCGGCATAAGCGGTTTCAACCACCACAACTTCAATCTCGGCTGTGGTGAAGACCAACTTTTCTACGTCGTAGCTGGCACAGCGTGGGAGCGGCAGGAGGGTGTTTGTTCTTGTGAACTTATAGAAGTAGCAGTGTCCTTCCTTCTTGATGATGCTATCCCTCATTAGGAATTTGAGGTTGATCTTGTCGCCACCTCTTATCCTTGAGAGGCTATGCGGCTCCCTAGGGTATCCTAACCCTACCGCAATTAGATTCACCAGTCCGCCCATGTTTTATTCTTAGGTGGCGTCCTTTACTGGATGAAGACGATTGAGGAGGAATCGCCCCAAGTTTATCGTGCATCCTTCCATCATGTGCCACATGCGGTGGATCTCTTCAGTGTAGGGGTTGCTTGACTCGTAATTGTTGAAGAGTAGGCACACAACGATCTTGTGCACTATCCTCCAGAAAAAGGAGTGCACCGCCGCCACCTTACTTCCCAGCTTGAACGTTGACTCGCCGGTTAGCTTCCTCCAGAGTGCGACTGGGTTTAACCCGTCGCCTTCGGTGATTCTGACACAGTTGTTGAGTAGTTCTTTTTCTGCTTTGCTGGAGGAGAAGATCTAATTGAGCAACTTTTTAGATATGTTGTGCTCAGTGTTATATAGCCATCCTTGTAGTTTGTCCACTCTGCCAAATCTTTCGACTTCTTTTGGTCTATTGTGCACCCGGAAGAGGGACGACATGAACTCCCTTGTGAGTTCTGTGTAAGAGGTGGAGTGGATAAAGTAGATTTTCCTCAGCCCAGCAGCTGCTAGGACATTTTCCATCCTATTGAAAATGCCTATATGGTTGAAGGACGACTGGTGGCAGAAGCGGCTTGGCCTGTAGACCTTGGCTGCCAATTCTGTGTACCGCTGCCTGTGCTCATCGTCTCTGGGCACGAACCGGCCTGGTGAGTGATCTAGAGGCTCTAGCTCGGCCACCATGGTTGAGACTGTTGTTGGGGAAGTTGTTTCATCCATCCTGGGCCACTTCTTGGCCTTTGATGGTCCTATTGCATCGAGATTCAGATGCTTCTACCCGACTATTGTGGCTTCTGCTGTGGCCTCAGGATTGACCCTCCATCCCTTTTTGTTAACTTACATGACGAATTTCTTGGTGCGGGCCATTTCTGTTATCATCAAATAAGTGTATGGTAAATAACTAGATTACTAAAATTTGTCACACTACCTGATATTGGGCGGTAGACCAAGGGAGTCATGATGCCCGATATAAGGTAGGTGATGCCTGAAAAACTGGTTAAACTAAATGAATCTGGATACAAGCAAGTCGATATCGGGAAAAAGAAAACGCGCCGTGCTGCCCGATATTGGGTCTGACCGATAGGGTAAACTGATATCAGGTCACTATACTAAATAGACCTCGCCAGATACGCGTGTCCGATAAGGGTTCAAGCGCGATACTTGTGTCCCCCGACAAGGGTCACATTCGATACAATCTTAAGGTGGAGAAACGCTCGATAAGCAAAATAAAATGTCCACCCGATATGAGCACTGCCCGATACGATAGAGTATCGGGTGACACGAGTTAAGGCTCCTTTGTCTGACAAAACTGGGAGTTACGGTACCTTGCCTGATATGCTTATGTTGGGTAGAAAGGGTCAAAGGCTGACATGGCCACAAGTCTAGTGTGCGACACCGTGTCATCATTATGAACAGTTGTCCTACGCAATACAATCTTACGAGAAAAGATGTCGCCCAACACGGGCAGAACGTGAGGCGATAAAACTTTATTAAAACTGGGCAACAAGGGTCTCGCCCGATACCAGGTATCGGTCAGGCGCACGATAGATGTGTGTCATGTGGCGTGGTTAACAGAGACAGGAAGCCCAACAGGTAAAACCCGATACCGGATGTTGCCCGGTACAAGCGTGTGTCATGCGATACAAAAAGAACTAAAGTCTTAAGCCTGACACGGGTTGCATGACACAATAGGCGTGTCGGGTAACCCACATGATATGTGTATTGGGTTATACCTTTATCGTCCGAAGGTCGTGATGGGCGACACGGGAGCAAATGGAAGGTTGGCCGACACGAGAGCTGGAGCGAGAGTAGAATGCACGATACGGGAGTTGGTGAAAAGTAAATGCCAGTGCCTGACATGGTAAAAATACATTTTCTATATATAGCCATGTCGTGCCGGGGTAAATTAGGTAAAAACAAGGCACATGTCATCAAGAGAGACAAATCATTTTCGATGCGCAGTCTAATCCGTCACTTCAAAGGTCGAAATGGCTTCCTAAGCAAGCCTCGCACTGCATAGTACGTCGCCTGGCACAAGAATGTCTGCCTGATACAGATAGAAAAGATGAGATTGCTAAAGAAACTAGGTAGATAAACATTATGAAGAACATTCTATACAAAAAATTTAAAATTGAGTAAAACTTAGATCAAAAGTATAGGTGAAAAATAGAGGTAAAGGGAGCATTGATGAGTAAAACATCACTAGCAAGAAAGAAGACTCTCTGCCTCAGATAGTATTACCCATCAAAGATTCATAAAACTAAACTGGTGGCCCATAAAACAAGAGAGTCTACGCATGTGGCGCATGCACTGACTCGAGCGTTATTATAATGATAATGTTCGTAATGTTTTTCTAAATGAAAGGTAAATAACATCCTATGCTAGGAAAAGTAAAATTCGGGATGCCTCCCAAAGAGCGCTGTACTTTTTGTCATCAGTTCGACAATCTTCAAACTCCTTTCACTTTGATCCTTTAGTTGTTGCTTCGGCATCCTACAGTGTTATCTCCGATCTTCTCACGAATGCTTCATCTTCATAGAATCTTTTCAACCTGTGCCCATTGACCTTGAAAATCCCAGTCTTTTCTCCTTGAACTTCCATCATTCCTAATGGATAAATTTTTACCACAGAGAAGGGGCCTGACCATATGGTTCTGAGCTTCCCAGAGAAAAGATGAATGCTAGAGTGGAAGAGAAAGACCTTGTCACCTTCCCTAATATCCTTGCTTCTTAGGTGGGCATCATGCCACACCTTAGTCCTTTGTTTGTAAATCCTTGCATTTTCATAAGCATGTAATCTTAGCTTCTCAAGCTCTTGCAACTGTAGAAATCTCTTTTTCCCGTATTTTTCCATATCCATGTTTAGAAACTTAATCGCCCAGAGGGCTTTGTGCTCATGCTCCAAGGGTAAATGACATGACTTTCCATAGATTAAACTATAAGGTTTCGTGCCTATGGGCATCTTGTACGCAACTCTATAGGCCCAGAGAGCATCATCGAGTTTCATGGACTAGTCCTTTCACGTGCGGCTGACAATCTTTTCCAAGATTTGTTTAATCTGTCTATTTGATACCTCCACCTGCCCAAAGGTATGGGGGTGATAGGGTGTGGCAACCTTATGCTTGACCTGGTACTTCTTCAGTAGCACCTCAATCTGTTTTTCTCCAAAGTGTGATCCGTCGTTTCTTATCACTGTGCGAGGCACTCTAAAGTGTGCAAAAATAGTTTTCTCGAAAAGCTTAATCATAGACTTGGAGTCACAAGTTTGAGTAGCAACTTCCTCAACCCATTCTAAAACATAGTCTACAACCACAAGGATGTATTGATTACCCCTTGACGAGGGGAAGGGACCTATGTAGTCAATTCCCCAGACGTCAAAGATCTCAACTTCAACCCAATCTGAAAAAGGCATTTCATTCCTTTTTCTGATATTTCCGGTTGATTGACACTCCTTGCAAACCTTCACATAAGTTGCGGCGTCCTTGAATAGCGAAGGCCAATAAAATCCGGATTGAAGCACTTTTGCGGCAGTTCTGTCTCCACTATGATGCCCTCCATATGGTGAAGAGTGGCATTATCTCAAGATTAGTGGGACCTCCTCTTCTGGTATACACCTTTTGTACAGACTGTCAGAGCACTTCTTGAAAAGCAAAGGGTCATCCCAAAAGTAGTTCTTAACATCAGATAAAAGCTTCTTTTTCTGATTGTACTTGATATCTGGCGGTAGTTGGCCATAGGTCAAGTAGTTACAAATGTCTGCGAACCATGGCATGGTTGGCTCGTCGGACTGAGCCATCAACAAAGCTTCATCAGCGTAGTTGTCGTTAATAGGCAACGTGTCTTCTTTGTCGTTGACTATTCTCGAGAGATGGTCTGCAACTACATTTTCTTTTCCCTTCTTATCAATTATCTCATGGTTAAACTCTTTCAGGAGCAGGGCCCATCTTAGCAACCTAGGCTTGGTATCCTTGTTTTGCATCAGGTAGTGTATGGCCCCATGGTCGGTATAAACTTTCACTTTTGCTCCTATAAGATATGATCTGAACTTGTCAAACGCAAAAATGATCGCTAACATCTCTTTCTCCATGTTGGTGTAGTTTACTTGCGCCTCATCTAGAGTATGACTTGTGTAACAAATAACATGATGTTTCTTGTCTTTAGTCTTCCCTAGGACAGCTCCCACAACATAGTCTCTAGCATCGCACATTATTTCAAAGGGAAGCTCCCAATCCGGAGCTTGGAGAATAGGAGGGGTCACTAGGGCCTCTTTCAGAGTCTGGAAAGCTTTCAAGCAGTCATCAGTAAAGTTGAATTTTGCATCCTTCATCAGCAGGTTCGAGAGAGGTTTTGATATCTTTGAGAAATCCTTGATGAATCTTCTATAATAGCCAGTGTGACCGAGGAAACTTTGTACTCCTGTCACGGACCTTGGCGGAGGTAGTCTAGAAATAGACTCAACATTGCTTATATCTACTTCAATACCTTTCTTGGAGACCTTATGGCCAAGGACTATGCCTTCCTGTACCATAAAATGACATTTTTCCCAGTTAAGAACTAATTTCTTTTCCTCACATCACTGCAGAACTAACGATAAGTTTTTCAAATAGGCATCAAAATCCTTTCCAAAAATGGAAAAATCATCAATAAAAACTTCTACAATGTCCTCTAGAAAGTCTGAGAATATTGAGATCATGCAACGCTTGAACGCCGCAGGAGCATTACATAGCCCGAACGGCATCCTTATAAAAGCATATGTACCATATAAGTAGGTGAATGTGGTATTCTCCTGGTCGTCCGACAAAATAGGAACTTGATAAAATCCAGAATAACCGTCCAGAAGAAGAAATACTCATGATGTGTAAGTCTTTCTAACACTTGGTCGATAAAGGGGATGGGGTAGTGATCTTTGTTGGTGGCTTGATTTAGCTTTCGGTAGTTGATACACATCCTCCATCCGGTAACGGTCCGGATGGCTACCTCATCGCTTTTATCCCCCTTTACGACTGCCATGCCTCCCTTCTTGGGCACCACGTGAATCGGGCTTACCCAATTGATGTCACTAATCGGGTATATAATGCCCACATCTCTGAGCTTGATAACTTCTTTCTTTATGACTTCTTTAAACATCTGGTTCAACTTCCTCAAGGGTTGAACAAGGGGCTTTGTAGATTCCTCGAGATTTATTCGATGCATACACAAGGCAGGGCTTAGCCCCTTAATGCCATCCACTGAATATCTGATAGCTTTTCTATGGATCCTTAGCTTGTCAAGGAGTATTTCTAGCCGTTCTTTTTTCAGATTGGTGTTGACTATGACATGGTGTCTTTCCTCATCATCTAGGAACTCATACTTCAGGCCTTCCGGCAGCTGCTTCATCTCTGGATTAGGTTTTGGTACGTTCTCTGCTGTCATGGTCACTTCCAAAGAAGCATACTTCACTGTCTCTATAACCTCTTCATCTTCTTAATCTCGGCTCAAGTAGCTGAGGACTTCAGCTACCTCGGGATTGTTGACATGTGGATCCTCTTCATTCAACACCCTCATAAGAGGGTCTACCGTTGTTGCATCCTCTTCTACTTCCTCACAATATTAATTATAGCTGTCTATGAAGTAAGAAGATTCAAGCAGTGATGGTCCTTTCATCGAGTCTCTCACCTTGAAATCTATGTTATCATTCCCTACCCTCAGGGTTATCACACCTTTAGCGACATCAATAAGCACCCTTCCAGTCTCCAAGAAAGGACGACCGAATATGATGGGGCACTTAGGATCCTCAACAGTGTCGATTATAACAATGTCACAAGTGATGATGAACTTTCCTACTCTGATTGGTACATCTTCCACCACTCCTACTGGCCCTTTAAACGTGTGGTCTGCCAACTCTATCCTCATGTTAGTCCCGACCATATCAGTGAGTCCTAATCGTTTGGCTAGGCTTGGAGGCATGAGACTGATACTAGCCCCTAAATCGGTGAGACCCTTTCTTTCAACATTATCACCTACCGCGAAGGGTACGGTGAAGGCCCCAGGATCCTTTTTCTTGGTTGGTAACTCAACTTTTATGAAGGTTGTGGACATGTTGGATAGGTATATAGTTTCAATCCTCCCTCTTTGTCTTTTCTTTGTGACCAGATCCTTGAATAATTTAGCATAGGTCGACATTTCTTCCAAGGCGTCTAGAAAAGGTACCTCCAAATGGAACTTCTTCACTGATTCCATGAACTTTTGATATCTCTTATTTAGGTGAGACTTTACAAGATTGTATGGAAAAGGTAATCTTGGCGAGTAATGACTTCTCTTGGTGAAAAATTCCTCTTCAGGTCCTGACTCCCTAATCGGTGGGTGCTAGCTTTCTCCTCTAACTAGATCTTCTGCAACCTTCTCAGACTCGGGTTCTTGTCTCCTCCTGGCGCTTTATTGTCCATCCTGATATGAGGGTTTCCATGTTAGCAGACTCCATGCTAGAAGGGATCTTCCCCAAATGGTTCTTTACGAGCTCATCCAACTGAGCAAGCTACTGATCTATCTGACGTTGGTGCATTTACATGTCTGCCATTTGGGTTTGCATAGAATTCAAAACGCCAGAATTGGATAATGCACTTTGTGCAAGTTGATTGTTTAATGTGTCTTGTTTTTTGACGAAGTCAAAAAGTTGCCCCATTAAGTCTGGCTGGCCACTACTCTTGGTATGAATTTGTCCTTGCTCTTGCCCCATGATTTGGCTTGCGTTAGCAGCTTGACATGGTTGATACATGACCTGACCTTGATAATTGGTTTTCTTTTTCTGGAATGTATTGGTCTTAGCGTACTGTCCCTACCCGTTTCTTTTCTCGAAGCTAGATGGTGGCTTGGGCGGGTTGCTTAACTGATGCGAGTTCTCTACGACATCCTTGTTTCTATAACTGAAGCCCGGATGGTCCGACCTCTTGAAGTTAACGTAGGATACATTTGCAACGTCATCATCCTCTGAATCACTTTCACTTGACCCTTCAAGTCGAGTATACACGCAGTTATCTACTCCATGGCCACCTTCACCACATGTGACACATTTCATTACCTTCTCTGTCTACTTCTTACCTTTTCCCCCTAACTCCTTTAGGTGTATGACATCCGTAGCTATCTTATGTATCTGGGATGTGATCGCCTCCAGAGCCTTAGACTCAATTGATGGTCCTTCATTAGCATCTTTCTTCGCATAACCTCTTTCAGTCCTATCATATTCAGTCCCGGCTTGAAGCTCGACCATATTCTCAATGATCTTTTTAGATCTACTAGGCTTCTTCCCAAGAAAGTCGCTTCCTGCAGTTGCGTTTAGCGATACTCCCTCTTCAGGAGTTAGGTCATTGGAGAACATTGTTATCAGAAAACCTTTCTTGTAATTGGTGTGAGGGAAATCCCTCTGATACTCCTAGTATCTCTCCTAGGCCTCATGCAGATTCTCTCCCAGTTTTTGCGTAAAAGATGTGATCTTTTGCCTTCTCCTAACAATCTTTTCAATAGGGTAGAACTTGTTTACGAAAGCTTCTGCTAAGGAATTGCATCCATTTAGGGATTGATGTGATAGTCCAAGGTACCATGACAGTGCCTTGTCCTCCAAAGAGAAAATGAAACCCTTGCAGTAGATCACTTCTTGTGGTACCCCCCTCATTTTGATGGTGTCACATATATTTTTGAAAGCATCGAGATGATGATAAGGGTTTTCATTATTAGAACGCCCTCGAAAACTCTTATTCTGGATCATAGAAATCACAATGGGTTTTAGCTCGAAGTTTGCAGCATCGAACCTCGGGATTACCACAGGGCATCTAGAGTTGTTGGCTTTCGTGGCTGCCAACTCTCGAAGAGTCTTTTCTTCTTCTTCAGAATCTTCACTGCCACTGTCTCTGCGATTTCTCTCTTGATTGTGATGGTTCCTTCTATGCCTGCGGTGATGACGATATCCTCTGTGGTGGTGGTCATCCTCAGGTTGTTCTTGTTCTTTATAAAGATGATCATCATTGTAATGGTTATATCTATCTTCATCGCTTCTTGGAAGAGGTGGGTGTGGTCCAACTCTTACATTCCACTCGTGTGTAGAAAGGGGTGGCTCCACGCGAGGCGGCATGATGAACGAAGTTAAATTTGAACAAAATGCTTCCTCCAGGCACCTGAACATTATCGTAAGATCAAGTTAGAAAACTAGGCTTGATAAAGCAAACTATTCTACATAGATCTAGGTTAGAAGAATTAAAGTAGCAGTGTTGTCAAGCTTATTGCTAAACTTGAGGCACGAGAGTATAGTAAGCAGACTCGGGTTATTTAATAGTACCATTTTGCCTTGTCCCCGACAATGATGCCAAAAAGTTGACTGGCCTAAATCACGCATCCAAAAGGAGCAGATTCAAAGTAGTTAGACTTTTAAATAGATAATTAGACTCTCAGACCCCCACAATGATAACAGGGTCCGATGTAGTGATCAGGGTCAAACACAAGGATGAGGTTTTAGTGCCAAGAATGCGGAATCAACACTTCTATACTCCGGTAGAAAAAGAGGATTAAAAGGTGTTCCCTAAGGAACGACAACTGAAGTCAAAAAGGGGACAAAGAAAAAGGAAAGAGAAGAAAACAAACTACAATGAGAATAAGGAAAACTCGGATCGGGGCTCGCTCAACTAAAATGTTCCCTTAACCAACATATTATCCCTCTTCCTTGCATGCACATATCAAAATTACGAGCAACCATGCAAAGCCTCATTCCACTCTCTCTTGAGATGAGGAAAGAACCAGACTTAAAAGAAGTCTCTCTCGAGAAGATAGCTCTAAAGCCTTACAAAAAAACATATGGTTTAAAGCACCAACAAACTAGCACTCTCATGCATTCATGCTGCTCTATGTCACAGATAGAAGTGATATTACTCCCTCGAGATACCGATGATCAAACATCGCAAGATGATAGCTAAACATACAAGTGAAGCATTAAAGCAAGCACATAGAGATAACTCTCATATGGGCAACGATAGAAAGACAAGAAAGGATAGATACACCACAACAAGGGAACATTGTAAAGAAAAACTATCTCCAACTGGAGTTACAAGAAATATGATGGTTTTAGGGTTTTAGTAGTTTTTAGGGGTTTTGTGCAATAGCTTCCAAGGAGATAAAACTATTGTCAAGGCTAGGAACGAAGGAAGAAAACTCAGGAATAACAAGCGGAAACGGAAAACACCCTGCACCCCTTCTCTCAAAGAGGGTACCTCCAACTAAATACCAACACCCTCTCTCGAGGGTAATGGACATAGGTTGAAGTGGGAAAGCAACCCGAAGAAGCTCCAACTCGGGGTACTCTCGTACTCCCGGTGTCTGACCAAGTTCTAGAGTTACAACGTCCTTCTCTTGGAGGAGTTGAAACGGGAAACACATTTCGATAGCTAGTCAAAACATGATCCAAACATACAAGCTAGAACTCAGATGCTATATAAGAAATCATCCAACAAAAGGGGACCAAACACAAAACAACATGTATTAAACTCCACAGATTCTATAAGCATAGATGTTGTGTAAAAGGGGTTCAGTTACAATGCATAATGAATGTAAATGCAGAAAAGTAAGATAGGTATCGACCCCCTTAATGTAGGAGGTTGATATACAACAACGACCCCTAAAGCACAACTAACCCGGCACCGGGCGGAAGCTCTGGCCGATATGCCCATGTCAGGAAGCCACCCTGTTGGGTAACAGACCATGACAGGCAGGTGTATTGGTCAGGGCTTCCTACCCGATATGCCCATGTCGGGCAGCCACCCTATCAGGTGACACGCCATGACGATGATCTGTATCGGGTTCAGTGCTGTGTCAGGTTAGAAGGGACTTAGGATTCAAAGGTTCCTTGTATCGGGTGTAAAGGGTGAGCTGTCTCGGTTTGAAGCCCATCTAGGGACCCGGCACACTGGGTGGCCTTCTTGGTCGTATCAGTCTGCTGCGGCTTCCGGGATAGGTTCCAAGTGAACCACTCCCACCCCTATCAGGTTGGGGGTGTGCTCACCTAGTGTCGCCCATCACGCATTGGTTGTCACCACACTTGCTCCTGAAGCTTTCCAAAGTTAGCTTTCGCGAGGTTCCGACCCGTCCCATAAGAGTCCTATAGCTGCTATTTATAGGCAACAATTGGAGGAGGTTGTTGTTCTCTGGGCACAACGTCTCCTTAATTAGCTCCGCACATGTGGCTTCGGGGATGATCGACACGTGTGTGTCGCCTGGTCGCCTGGCACAGTAGGTTATCGTGATGTGCCAGGCTGTAAGTGTATCGGGCGGCCATGGTGGGCAGACGCTTCCAACGAGTGGCTCGTATTGCGCAACATGCCATGCAGTCTGATTAGTCGTGGCGGGAAGAGCTCTCTATCAGGTAAGTGGCGTACTTCCCGTCAGGGCCTCCTCGCATGACACGCCTGTGTCACGTTGTTGCTATATCGGGATGGAGCCACTGCGTGTAGGTGGGCGTGTTGGGTGGCTGGAAGAAGGATCGATGTAGGTAAGCACCGTTCGTGGTCTGGGACGGGCCTTTAGCGGTCTTTTAGGTATAAAATAGGTAAACATCTGTACAAAAGATGGAAAAAGAGTTAAGGGCATAGTGCAGTTTACTTTTGTGCAAAACATGACAAAATTGAGAGAAAAAACAGTTTAGAGGGTAGTTTTGATACGGAAATAAATGCTATAAGTAGCCATAAAATGAGTGTTATCACTATGCTTATCTCAACTGTATGTTGAATATTTCATTTATGTTGGTGGGTCATGTGCCCTAATTTCTCTGTGTGTGATCATGAGGCATATATTATTTAATTTCATGCCAAGTGCATCTTTTTATTTTCATATTATTGTTATGTTTCTTTTGATATCCACTTGGATGGTTCCTTTCTCTCTTTCTCTGGGAAGCCTTATTAAATTTGATGTCCTTTTTCATATAAAGTTGCTCAACCTCTATTATAAGCACATACCAGAATTTTATGTTGATAATCTTCCACTTTGTCTTCTCTTATGGGGTACGCTTCCAACCCCTAGATGGAGAGCAATGAGGAGTTGACCAAAGTTGACCAGAGAAATCCAAGAGTTAGTTGATCTTCCTTGGGAGGTAGATTGAAGTAGTTGATTTACCATCTGCATATTATTCCTATAGTTTTCATTTATGTACACCCTACATAGTGAAGAACAATGTTAGACATAAATATTTTAATAGTTGTATTTTTATCTTATGATGCTACACTTTATGGTGGATGATACATTACATACTTGAATTATAATATATCATCCTTTGTGAAAAAATTGTTATCGAATTTTCCATTGGATGATTTTATATAATTTCACATTGATTAAGTGAGTGGCTCCCCTCTCAGGTTCTACTCCTTACAAGTATGGTATCAGAGACAATGCAGTCGGTTGATCTGACTATTTTGATATTATCTGTAGGTTGTTTACCTTTATCCATAGGTTTCTTATACCCTATCCCCTTGCCTTGTGCAGGCACACATAGATGGTTGCAGTTAATTCATCCACTAATAACCTAGTTGGATTTGAGACACCCCATTCTCAAAAGTTCAAAATGTCGAGGATGGAGCCTCCTTTAACTACTCCAGCATTTCAAGCTCAGGCGACAATTATTGGTCAACATGTAGTGAACTGACCTATAATCAACAACAACCAGCTCGAGTTTGTGCATCTCTCTTGAGAAAGAGTTGTCCTTTCTATGATAGATGCTTTACACAACCCTATATGGGAAGGATACCTAGAGTTCCACACTAGATAATCCCAGGGAATACTCTCTTGCAGAGTTCATGAAGATGCATCCAACATATTTCAAAGATGAAAGCAATCGCAATGTGGTGGATAATGATGACAACTAGGTGCTTTCCATGGAGTGTAGTTTTCATGGTAAGACATTTCTCGAGCACCAAAAGGTTAGGTTTGCCACCTATGTGCTTGATGGACCTGATCTCCAGTGGCAGAATAGTGTTGCAATGACTCAAGATATCTCCTCTAAGTCATGGATGTAATTCTTGGTGATCTTCTGTGAGAATTACATCTCATCTGTAGCACTACAAAAGAAGGAAGTTGAGTTTTACGAACTGAAGTAGCACTTCATGTATGTGGTGGATTATGTGCAAAAGTTCACCCTATCATAAAGCTATGCCAAGGTTTAAAGATGAAGAGAGGTTTTCTAACATGTTCCTTAAAGGACTCGACTACAACATTGGTCATGGCCTAGTACCTCAACTTCCACTAACGTTTCAACAAATGGTGGGAAAAGCTATGGCGATTGAGGCTTACCCTAGTTATCAACCCCAATATTGTAGCAAGAAGAGGAAGTTCTTAGGTGAAGAACAGAAGAGGGACAAGTCTGTCAAGTGTCATGGACATCATCCTCCTGGGAAGTGTCCCTCTATAGGAAATCCATCTGCTCTAAAATTCAGACTTCCATATTAATTATCATCATTGTGGAGAGCATGGACCTATCATACCTAGATGCCCTAAGCTTCATGATGGACGTGCACCATTCCAAAAACAACAAACACAATCTCTTCCAAGAAACAATGGCCACAACTATAATGGAGGAAAGCCTACTGAGAATCTTGCACGACATGTCTTTGCTTTAGATGGGCATGAAGTACATGAGGAAGAACATGTTGAAGGTAACCCTTATTCTATTAGTTAGCTTTCTTATATAGTTATGTATTTACCTTCACATGATATCATCTAGGTACACTATTCTTTGTGTGATTGGTTTTGTATGACTTATTAGATTACACCTTTTAAGGGGTGGAGTGTAGTAGTAGTTTGTTAGAATATGGATATGTTGATTTCAAGGATAAAATCCTTTTAAGATGTGGAGTCCTATAACATAGCACACTTTGTCTATCCTAAATTTTAGAAACCCTAATTCCTATAACAAGAGAGTAGTATGCTTGATCTTTAGTTTAATCAAACAAGCAATATACCTTGAAATGTTTTCTCATGCCCTAATAAACATATAATGTACAAAGAGTGAGTATTTCACATTCTTATACCCTAATGAATATTTAATGACTAATCCTAATATGTGTGTTTTTTATAACATTCATGATACACTAAGTGACTTTAGGTTATGAAATCGCAACACATAGCATGATACACTCATATCTACCTAATAATCTAACCACAACCTAATATTTGAATGAGTATATAAAATATGTGTCAGATTGATCACTAATACACATAATTACCTAAATGTGACTAATAAGGATTTGATGTGTATAAATGTGCATAAATGAGGGGGATGGTATCTAATGTATTTAATATGCATAATGGGATAATAATTAGACTTTTCATTAAAAATGATTAATTTGTCATTAATTAAGTTAATGTGACATTAAAAAACATAATGAGAAATTGAATGAAATTACCTTTTTTGTGTGAGATATTCTAATGTAACCCTTATGGTGATATTAAGAGGTAAATAGGATTCTAAATCCTAAATATTGAAGATAATGGTAAAATATATAATAGATATCAACATATTTGAGTTAAATCATAATTGTACTAAAACTCATACTAGATAAACTCAAAGCATAAATATAATTCCAAAATAAGATTGCTCAGGTCCTAATTAGTCTAGGTGCAATATTCCAACTTATTTGGATAAGGTTTGCTATCCTAGTTTGCTTAGAGAGGATAATCTTGAATATACAATGTCATTCTTACTCGAACTTTGTTTTATTTGATTGCTTCCTCGATTAAATTGACACACATCTGATTTCTCCTCTCGCATATGGCTTCCATGTCACACCCCTTTATAGTTTTTTCAGCTCCTATCATAGTCGTTGGATGATGATCCAAAGTCAGATGGTTTGTATCCTTCCTGGAGTCTACACACACTTGGACACTACTCATATGTCATGGCTTGCTTCTCCCCCTCCCCCGATCTATCTCTCTCTCCTCTGGTCATCATCCTTGTGTTATCTTTCAGATGTTTTCTCCATTGGATTCCAGAATCAATGACCCCAGATTCATTGGCACTCTGTCACTCCCAAATCCAAGTCAGCAGGAGATTCTACATATCCCCTATTTCCATTCTCCTCTAGGGACTCCCTGCATTTCTGTGGTACTCATCATCTATCACTTGAATTTGGTGGGTCTTATCTTCTAGAGTATCTTCGTGGGTGAAAAATTAGTAGATGGATTTCTTGAAGGATATCCATGGATCTCATACATGTTTCTTTGTAGTGACCCATCTTTCCAGAATGGGTACATTCTGGGTGGCATCATCCTCCAAGAAGTCTTCCTCCAAGTCCTCCTCATCCTCCTCATCATCCTTGTACTTGTCCATAACCATAGAAACTAATATTGGCAAAAACCATGATGGATTTATCCAAAGACGTATGTAGACCATCATCTATAAAAGCATGAGAGACTCATTGATTAGCTTCAATTAATGTAGGAAGTTCAGATTCAACATGGATTTTATGCACACTCCTTCATATTCATGTCAAAAACCATATAGGAATTTGACTACTGCCATCTGATCTCTCTGTCTTTAGAGTTCTTTGAGATTCAGAGTCAATCGAAGTAAAGAATGAAGATCATTAATGATTCGAGCTACTTCCCCAAAGTGTTGGGTTAGAGACTTATCATCATGTTGAAGATTATACATCTCCACAATCATCTCATACATACATGAAATATTTGATTCATACATGATATTGGGATGATCCCAGACATCCTTGCATCTCTCAAAGTGGCTGGTGAGATCAACAACATGTGCCTCCATCACAAAATAGATAGAAGATTTGCATCAGTTTGCTCTGATTGATCTAAAGTATCATCTTTAGGAGGACCCTCCTTGAGTTGTTTATACTTCCCTTATTCTTTGAACCAAATTGATTTATTGAGTAAAGTTCTTTTCATTGAGTTTTCAAGTAGTTATAAACTAATCACAAACAAGGAGAGGGGGCATTGACACCTTCACGTCTTCTTTAGGTATGATGAAAACAAACTATCTACACAACATACTATCTTTGGGAGAGGAGTCTAGAAATGTTTAACCCGAGCTTCAAGAATGACCCCCCTCTTCTCAAAGTAAACCTCCTTGATATAAATCTAGAGGAGGAGAGGGTAAATATGATCTGAATAAGAAAGATACAATCTTGGTGATGGAAATGACTTCCACCACAAGAGATGTTGATCCAAATCTGATTCGGATGATGGAGATGACTTCTACCATGATAGAGATGATGGCCCGATATGGGTGATCTGAGTGATAGAGAATTTTTTACCACCACTATAAGGAGGAACGATGGTGGAGATGACTTCCACTGTGAAAACAAAGAGAAGATGGTGATGGATGTGAGGATGACTCCTTGAGGACGGTGGTGCGTCCGCTAGAGGTGCTACACACAAACTGATTTGACTTGACTAGATGCGCCCCACGAGATTAGAACACATGGTGGATTCACTTTCTATATTTATAAAACCCAACTTAACACCTACTCACACTAAAATAGCTACACCTGCAAGTGCACAGGGTCGTGTCGTAGTATAGAAGTGTGGCAAGTATAGGGTCGATCCACTGGGAGAAAAGGGGGCACTAGATCTAGGTTAGATTGGCTAGGTTCTTATTTCAGAGACTAGGGTTAAGGGTTTGAAGGTTGTTTTGATTGTTAAACTATTATGGACAAAAAAGCAATTAAAGGCAAGAATGAAATCTAAGTTAACCCTAGGCTAGAGTAAGGCTAAATAGGCAAGAAAGGATTAAACTAGGTAGGAAAAGGCAAATTACACTAAGGCAAGCAAGAGAGAAGCAAAACAGAAATTAAAGAGCTAAACTAACATGAACTAGGAAAGAACAAAGAAAGAAGCTAACTAAGCTAAGCAAGCACAAAACTAGGGTTTTAAGCAATAAAGAGAGGCATGGGCTATTTAGGGGTATGAACTTATCACTTAAGTTGGGGGGGTGACATATGGACATTATGATTCCATTTAGATTATCCAAACCAAAAAACAAGTTAGAGTCTAATGAATTAACCTAAGCTACTAACTGGCCATGTATATGCTAGGTTGTGTATATGGGAACTAGTCCCTAACACCCCCTACTACCCTTGTGAGGCTCAATTGGGTTAGGGATTAGGTTTAATTCAATTCGAGTCTAATCAAGTCTATGTTTATAGACTAGACACTCCTATGGAAATTAGGGGTCGAGGGTAGTAATGGGGAGGTGAAATTAGGGCTTTTGACCCCAATTCCCCCACATTCTAGCCTTGAGAAGGCTCCATGATAATTGCACTAGAATTATCTAATATAGCTACTTAGATCTCTCACTTAGGTTTAGGGAGATTGATTAGGATATAGGAAGATGGGAGGAAACCTAGGGATCCAAGAATTGGACCTAGGGGTAAATCCCAAAATTCACACATATAAGAAAAATTTCCAAATTCCTAGGTGATTTCACACACAAACCAACAAGGAATTCATAGATAATGAGATGTAAATAGAACATAATCATTAGAAAATGGAATTACAATGTTTACATGTCATTTCCCCCCAACATGGTATCAAAGTAGCATAATTTCCCCCAAACAGCCCACCCAAGGGGGCCTAACTACTCATGGAAATGGAAAATACAAAAAGAAAGGAGATAGAATGAGTAGAGGAGTGAAAAGCCATGATGAGCTTGGTGAAGACTCCTCCTTCTCCACCTCCAAGAAGTTGTAGCTCGATCTCCCTCCTCCAAGGTAGGTGAATGGCATGGATGTGTGGTGGAAAAGGGTGGAAATGGAAGGAAAGTAGGGTTTTGATGGTGGAAATGGGGAAATGGAGGTGGAATGAGGTGTGAATGGATGGATGATGAAATGGGGAGGCTAGAGTGGTTGTAGGGTAGCTAACCTCGTACCCCACCCACCACCTAGGTGTTGGTATGTATGCCTTGAGAGCCAATCATGGGATGATTGGTGGGATACATTAAGATTGATTTGATAAGCATCAAAGGCAAGCTTCCAATTCTTTCTGGTTCAGTCATATGAGATAATGATAGAACAAATTGAATGTCTAGAGAATGACAGTACTCAATGACGTATGCTTTCAGGTTCAGGACCTGAACGATGAGATCATACGAATGCTAAGAGTTTGTACATTCTTATTATGTCCCTAGTCAGATGTCATTGTGGAAGGTATATAGACAACAATGAGACACAAGACTAGATTGTTGATGCGGGACATATAGCACCATAATAAGGAGAATCCAGTGAACGTAGGCAGCTTTTAAAGTTGGAAGTCCGTTGTCCAATTTTATCTCTAGCACTTTATGTTTTGTTTTAAATTTTTCTAAGGACCTTTCTGGTATTTCCTCAAGTTGGTAGGATACGATTAGGGCTTCCTGTTTCCTATTTAAGCACTTGTACGTTGTTATTGCTGGACAGTTTTTTGATATTGAATAGAAAGAAAAAATGAGGGTTTCTCATATCGTCCATCTTCGGCACTCCTGTGAAGTCAACAAAGTTGGTCTTGGCTCTTCGGTATTCTATGGAATCAACAAAGTGTCCTTATCTAATTCTATCCTTACCCACGTACGCTACGTACGAAGTGTCCTTATCTAATTCTAACTGATTCGATTCAGTTTTGGGTTATGTGGTATCTCGTGATGGACTCCAGGCTGATCCGGGTAAAGTCGCTGTGATTGAGCCATGGCCACACCCCACTTCCATTACCGAAATACGCAGTTTTCATGTCTTGGCTTCCTTCTATAGGCGTTTCATACCTCACTTTAGTGGAATTATGGCCCCTATTACTGATTGCATGAAGGGGGCTAAGTTTGACTGGACTCCTGGAGCGGAGATCGCTTTTCATGAGATTAAGCATCAGTTAACATCTGCTCCTATTCTTGTGCTCCCCGATTTCTCACAACCTTTTGAACTTCATTGTGATGCGTCCAAAACTAGTATTGGGGCTGTTCTTAGTCAATCTGGACGACCTGTTGCTTATTTCAGTGAGAAGCTTTCTGGTTCTAAACTTTGTTTTAGCACATATGACATGGCATTTTATGCAGTTGTCCAAACTGTGAAGCATTGGCGTCATTATCTCTTCCAACGTGAGTTTGTTTTTTACACTGACCACGATTCCCTCAAGCATATTGGCAGTCAAGACAAGGTCTCTCATCGACATGCTTCATGGATCTCATATTTACAACAATTTACTTTTGTAATTAAACATAAAGCTGGCGTTTCTAATCGTGTGGCTGATGCGTTGAGTCGTCGTCGTGGACTTCTGGCTGAGATGCGCGTGCATGTGCCTGGCTTTGATTCTTTCATAGATTTGTATGTGGATGATCCGTTCTTTTCTCAGGTGCTTCTGAAAATCTAGCAAGGTGGACCCACCGACTTTTTCTTAGAAGGTGGTTTTATCTTTTGTGGCGTTCAATTGTGCATCCCCGCGTGCAGCCTCCATATGTAGATTATTCGAGAGATACATAATGAGGGCCATGTTGGTCGTGATCGTACTTTTCAGTTACTCGCTGGTTCATATTATTGGCCTTCTATGCGTAAAGAGGTTGGGAAATTCGTAGCTCGCTGTCGTATTTGTCAGCTGGCAAAGGGCGCATCGACTAACGCCGTCTTATACATGCCTCTTCCTATTCCAACTCAACCGTGGTCAGATGTTAGCATGGATTTTGTCCTCGGTCTTCCTCGTACCCAACGGGGGAATGATTCTATTTATGTTGTGGTGGATCATTTTTCCAAGATGGTTCATTTTATTCCGTGTAAACACACGGCTGATGCTTTTCATGTTGCTCAACTTTATTTTCGTGAAGTATACCATCTTCATGGTCTGCCTGCCTCTATTGTCTCTATCCGTGATAAATGCTTCGTGAGCCATTTTTGGAGAAGTTTATTGCGCATGGTTAACACTCAATTGAATTTTAGTAGTGCATACCACCCTCAAACTGATGGCCAGACAGAAGTTGTCAACTGTTCCCTTGGTAATATTTTGCGTAGTTTGGTAGGTGATCATCTTAAGTCATGGGACTTGAAATTGCCTCAAGCTGAATTTGCTCACAATCATGCAGTCAACCGCAGCACCGGCTATAGCCCTTTCCACGTAGTGTACGGTTTATCCCCATGGTTTCCTCTTGATTTGATTGCGTTGCCGAGCAAGGTGCAACCACATGCCACTGTTGAGGATTTTGTTGCTCAGTTACAACACATTCATCAACAAACCCATTCTAAGTTAACCGCAAGTGTTGCGAAATATAAGGCACATGCTGATCAGAAATGTCGTGCCGTCGAGTTCAATACTGGTGATTTTGTTTGGGCTTTTTTGACTAAGGATCAATTTCCTACACATGAATATAGTAAGCTTGCTGCGAAGAAGATTGGCCCAGTGGAGATTGTGGAAAAGATTAATCTGAATGCCTATCGCCTTCAATTGCTGAGTCATATTCATACTTCGGATGTGTTTAATGTGAAACATATTGTTCCGTTTGCTGGTGATTCTTCATCCGGTGATGAGGCAGATTCTGATTCGAGGGCGAATCTTCTCTACCCTGGGGGGAATGATGCGGGACATATAGCACCATAATAAGGAGCATCTTGTGAATGTAGGCAACTTTTAAAGTTGGAAGTCCGTTGTCCAATTTTATCTCCAACACTTTATGTTTTGTTTTAAATTTTTCTAAGGACCTTTATGGTATTTCCTCAAGTTGGTAGGATACGATTAGGGCTTCCTATTTTCTATTTAAGCACTTGTACATTGTTATTGCTGGACAGCATTTTGATATTGAATAGAAAGAAAAAACGAGGGTTTCTCGTATCGTCCATCTTCGGCACTCCTGTGAAGTCAACGAAGTTGGTCTTGGCTCTTCGGTATTCCATGGAATCAACGAAGTGTCCTTATCTAATTCTATCCTTACCCACGTACGCTACGCACGCTGCATCAATTGTGGTGTTGGTTGATGACATAATCTCGTTAGTCATGATATGGAGATATCAAACCAAACACATAGGTACTTGTTAGAGAACAAGTGTACCAGACAGAACCACCGTGAGTTTGACACATGGAACCATGACATGGTAGTCACATTCAGTTTGCACAGTGATGGTGGTGAGTGTGATTCTTTGACATGAAATCACTACACTCAACACATGTCATTGGGTACACTTTGACATCATCAAATGCAGTCCTGAAACATGGATTGTTATAAAGGTGATGATTGGGTGGCTTTGACACATGGGGCTTTTGAGGGGTGAGTGATAGATATGAGATTTGTCCCTCCTGAGGGAGTTCGATATCCATGGCCACTTGATGAGTAGGATTGAGATAAGCGTGCACACGCATGTGTGAATCAGTATGTAATATTGATGTCATACATATCTCCTCCAGTATACTCTGAGATCAAGAAAGTTAATGAACGTTGACAGGATGACTGTTCCATGCCTTGAGTTCATTCGAGATATCAGAGACAAAGGAATTATACATTCACTGTAACACCATTCACGGATTGTAGGATTGAAAGTTGTTCTCCAACTTTCCTTTTCACTTGGGTAGCACTGATGTGTGACTAGGCACCGCTCTTTGCTTGTGAAGTCATAAGTATTATGAACTTTCACTGCCAACGTGAATTGGTGAGTCGATTGGCTCAGGACAGGCTGAATCGACCGGTTCAAGGGTTGAACAGATCGACTCAATTGGTCCAAACGAGCAAGTTGGGATAGTCAGGTTGGTGAGAAATTTCTCTTCATTTCACTTGTCCAATTTGATTGGAAAAAGGATTGGTGTTTGGATCAATTCGAAACAAAAAGAGGAAAAGTCAATCAGGAACTAACCAGGGTAGTGAACCGACCGGTTCAAAAGTGAACCGATCGGCTCAGGTGTCCCAACTGACCGATTTAGGTGTGAACCGATAGGATCAGGTCCCCAACTGACCAATTCATGCATGAAACAATCGGTTCAGCTGGCATAGTTGGTTGTTTTGTGGAAAATCTCTAACCCTTCTACTCCTGCTTTAATCCCACATTGCCCGGGGTAGAGAACCTTGTCCCATGACCCTCCTATATATAGGGGTATTGGGGGCATCTCAAGTACAACTCGAAGAACACCAGTTGCTCTACAAAGTTGTTGTTCTCTCTAGTTGTGGTAACCAGGAGAGCCTGAGCAAGTGCTACCCAACTAGGGAGGCACAACAAGGGAAAGACAACTGTAGAAAGGTGACTGGTGGTAGGAGAGTGTGTCAGTGACTAGTACACTGACAGGAGGGTACGACTCCTTCCGGTGCCTTTGTGGGACAAGGCGATCAGAGTTCCAGGAAGTCTGTGTAGACGAATGTAGAGGTAGGAGACTTCTGCCGCTCAGAGGACAACTGTCAATCCTGATAGTCTTGGTGAATAGGAGCTGCACAAACACCGTCCAAGACCGGAGGTGTAGACCGTGCAAGCTACAAGGTAACGTCACTGAGCAAGCCTCAGGACAAGGCATATCTCTACAAATCATACTTCCTATTGTATAGATGTTGATGCGATTCCTTCGTTCTGGGTTTGGGGAGAAAATGTTTTTGTTTCCGCTGCCTTCTCTGCCTCCCTTAAAACCCAACAGTGGTATCAGAGCCACATCAACTGCTATATACTTTAGGATTTTGGATGTGATTGATTTTGGTTTGTCAGCTTTATTTATTGCATATGATGCAAATAAAATTGGCTTTATGCATGTCCAATCCTAAATCCACAAATCCCAATATACATATATGATATGTAATATGAATTCACTCGATATGCATCACCCTTAAATGAGTTTTGTGGTGGATGTATAGCGTGGTTATGGCCAACAAACCCTATGTCTATGTATGGTTGTATGTGGTTGCTTGCATCTCGGTCTGTGTACCGATTCCCTACCTCCTTATTCTTGATGTAAGTCGAGATAACTTGAGATTTCTTTCCTACCTTTGCTCCCCCCGAATGTAACTCGGGGTTTCTCAATTCAAATGTAAATAGGATAGAACTTTTATTTCCTATTATGTCAAAGCATGGTAGACAACCAGACAACAATTGAGATGATCTGTTCAAGGTGTGAACCGATCGGTTGGCATTCCAGATGACCGGTTTGAGGAATGAGATGAGTGGGTGGCGGCCCTGAGGAGATGCATGACGACCAGTGAACCGATCGACTGGAGGTGCCAGTCGATCAGCTAGTGGCACCCAACTGACCGGCCTCATGGCGAGCCGATCAATCATGGAGATGAGTTGATCAAACCCAGAACAACAAAGCACAGAGTTCATCTTATACAAGTTGCATATGATATGGACCTAGATGACCGTGATTCCTCTTGGATCGAGGAATCACATTAGGATGGCCATAATCATCACTTTTATCATTTCACATGTTTTTTGTGGGATATAGCATGTATATGATACATACTATGTATTGTGGTGATTGTATATGTATATGTACCTATAAAACCAAATACCTCATTAAATATTAAGTCTTATACGCCTTCCATTAGTGACACACATGAAAAACCCGATCGACCAAGCGTAGGTTATGCCAAAGCATGGTGCGCCGTCCATCTTGGGGAAGTGTGAAGGGTAGACATGTAGGATCTGCCAAAGCAGGATGCATGTTTACCATGTCAGCTTTTGGGTTAGACTTAACTGGTAATTCTTAAAGCGTCTAAGCCTAGAGGCATGGGATGAATGGCAAGGAGTTGCGCATGTCATCTATCCAAGAGTTGCATATGATGCAATTGGCACGATGGCCTACCTAAATAGTCAAGTTGTGGGCGATCAACCAAAGCTGACTCATGACTTGATAAAATATGGATCTTGCCCACTAGAAGATTGTATGCTGCAATCTTCCGAATTGATGGTGAGGGCGGCCAATTTGAATCAAAATAGTGGGAGCAATAATTAATTAAAGTCCTAATTATATTGTTAATTTTTCAAATCAATCATATAAGTCAAAACTGAATTTTGGACTAAATTGCATATATTTCCTTTTGTAGTACAAATGGAAACAAACAACAACCACTTTTCATTGCGACTGATCCTTGAAAAGGACAAGCTGAATGGGACTAACTTCCATGACTGGTTTAGGACATTGAGAATTGTTCTCACTCAAGAGTGAAAGCTCTGTGTCCTGGATACTCCAGCTCTAGAGCAACCTGCTCTTACCGCACCAAAGGCAGAAAGGGATGCTTATAAAAATCATTCTAAAGATGCCATTGATGCAAAGTGCTTGATGTTGTGATCCATGAACCATGAGTTGCAGACACAACATGAGAACATGGGTGTCATTGAGATGACTCAACATCTCAAGAACATGTATGAAGATCAAGCACGACAAGAGAGATATGATGTCTCCAGGGTGCTGTTCAACTGTGTCATGACATAAGGAGATCTAGTTGGTCCTCACACACTCAAAATGATTGGGTATGTGGAGAAGCTAACAAGACTAGGATTTCCCCTGAGCCAAGAGTTGTCTATTGACGTAATACTGCAATCATTGCCAGAATCCTATAGTTAGTTTGTGATGAAATACAACATGAACAACTTTGACAATCCATTGACAGAGTTGTTGGGCATGTTGAGGATAGCCGAGGCACAAATGAAGAAGGACAAGCCTAAATCTGTGATGATGATCAACAACAAGAAAGGCAAGTCCAACTGCAAGGGCAAGGGCAAGGCTAAGAAAGGTTCTGATGCTAGCCAGCATCCCAAGTCATCTTCAACTCTCAAAGCTAAGGGAGGCGTGACAAAGAGAGGAAATTGTCACCATTGTCAAAAGCCAGGACATTGGAAAAGGAATTTTCCTCTCTATATGGAAGAACTAAAGAAGGAGGCAACAAACGTATCCACCTGAAGGTGTCATGAAATAAACTTGTATAATTTTATAGGTATATGATACCAAGATATAAAGTGTAAAGCACCCAATAAATGGGGCAAGTGTTTCCACCATAGATAGGAGTACTTTAGTTTATTTTCAGCCTTGAAGGCATGTAATAGAGTTATGAACTGCTATTTCATATTTGCCAATGGATAGAAACAACTTAATTTTTTGCATATTGTATGACAATGATGGCAATTAATAAAGTTGATGTTTCAAATCTTTGTGGAAATGCCTTGTTTATCTTGTGGTACTTGGTATGCATAAAATAAAATGATACCTAAAGGTTATTGATAACTCAAAAAATCAAATTAACATAAATCATGATAAATTCATTTCTAGTTTCCATATGATAGATAAGTCTAGACTCTTTTTGGTTAGAGAACCAGTAAGAGACCTGAATCTCTTGGACATGATCAAACTTCACTAGTCATAGTGGGAGATTGATTATCCTTTTAGGTATAATACATGTAATGTATTTACATACCTATTGGACTTAATGCTAGTACTTCAAATGGTGTTTAGAGAAATACCAATATGAATATCTTGAAGTGTTCAAGAATATCATAGATGAAGTGCGAATTTGGTAAAGTGCTAATTCTTGATGAGATCAATGAATGAAATACTTGAACCAAATGTTTGAGATCCTAATGAGTGATTATGATAGGGTATCATACTGAGCTCGTGATTAAGGCATAGTGATGTCTAAATCAAAAGGGAGTCATACTCTAAGGAGTTATAGGATGATTATCAAATAACTAATTTCTTCTTAAATAAAGAATACCCCACACTAATAAAGGACATTAAGAATCATAAGGAGTTGTGAGTTCTTATATCCTTGATAGAAACACCTCGATTATCTATGTGATGAGTTGGTCATGTGATGAATCAACTATCTAGATGAATATGAGGAACTAGATTTTGAGTTATGGTTTATGACCATTACATCCTAAATGACTTCCATGTGAACCATAAGGTATGACCTTGATGGTAGCACCCATTGGGATGAAATCCATAAGTGAAAATGAGTCTTAAGCATTAAGACACATGGATAACATTTTGAGAAGGATGATGCTTGTTGATTGTCACTTAATGACAAAGAGATTTGGCATACAGATACTAAAACCACATTCCTATGGGGAATAAAACAAGGATGTGTACATGACACAACCTATAAGGTTTATGAATCCATTAATGCAAATGAAGTCTATAAGTTAAAATGGACTAATCAATGTGATTGATTAAGTATAAGCAACTCAGAGCTGTATCTTTACTTTGACGATATAGTCAAAGGGTTTAACTGATATGTCAAAGATAAAGAAGGGATCTGTGATTTAGTGGGAGCATATTCACATTCCACATGTTGATGTGAAATGGAAATGTTCTAGAATGGAAATCCAAAGTGGAAATTATCTTTAAGGAAGATAGAGACATTTACTATGTGATAGGAATAGAGATCTATAGAGATAGTTTTCGAAAACCTCTTGACCTGAAAAACAGAAAGCATACATTGGAAATCTATACTGAAGGGTTCAGTGTGCACAGATTTGGTGGGAGAAAACTTGTCCATGTTACATGGAGTTAGTATCCCAAGGCCAAGTGTCCAATTCTTATGAAGAATGGGAAAACTAAGAATATATATGGATCTATCATGTATGTAACCATCCCATTATCTTGCATGTATGGACATAGCAAGAATAAAATGCATTCATCATCTTGTATGTAGGACATGACAATATGATGTGTTCATCTTGATAACTCATATGTGGGACATGACGAGTGGATGTTTGTCTAGTTCCAGTAAGGGTTACTGGAATACCATAAGAATTTGATAAGTACTTGAGAAGTACTAGTTCTATGGAAATAAGGAAGGGTTCACTATAAAAAGTTACACTGATGCAAACTTCCGAAAAGGACAAAAAATAAATTGCAAAATATATATGGGATATATAAAAGTGAATGTTTGTTGATAAATGAAAACGTTCCAATAAATCCATTTAAAAGGAATATCCGAGTATCTCTGTGTTAGAGAACATTAGTGGATACTATATGGATCTGGAAGTTCATGAGATGAACTTATAGATATTTTGGTCATTGATGACAAATAAGGAGTGCTTGGTCATGCAATGTGGCTAAAGGTTAGTAGAGGTAAACTAGATCGCATATTATGGCAACTCCATCTCATACGTGTGACGTACAGTGAAGAGATGAGAGACATGCAATTAATACCGACTTTGGCAAGGTGTTTCCAGAACTCACTACGTAAGCACTAGATCATAGTAACATGTGGGACATGTTTGAAGATCACTATGAATATGATTCAAGGGTGATTGGCTCGCAGTGCAAGTGTGAGTCTGTTGGTATGTATGCCCTGAGAGCCAATTATGGGATGATTGGTGGGATACATTAAGATTGATTTGATAAGCATAAAAGGCAAGCTTCCAATTCTTTCTGGTTCAATCATATGAGATAATTATAGAAAAAATTGAATGTCTAGAGAATGAATGTACTCAATGATGTATGCTTTCAGGTTCAGGACCTGAACGATGAGATCATACATATGCTAAGAGTTTGTACATTCTTATTATGTCCCGAGTCAGATGTCATTATGGAAGTTAGATAGATAGCAATGACACACACGACTAGATTGTGGTGTTGGTTGATGATAGAATCTCATTAGTCATGATATGGAGATATCAAACCAAACACATAGGTACTTGTTAGAGAACAAGTGTACCAGACAGACCCACCGTGAGATTGATACATGGAACCATGACATGGTAGTCACAGTCAGTTCTCACAGTGATGGTGGTGAGTGTGATTCTTTGACATGAAATCACTACACTCAACACATGTCATTGGGTACACTTCGACATCATCAAAAGCAGTCCTGAAACATGGATTGTTATAAAGGTGATGATTGGGTGGCTTTGACACATGGGGCTTTTGAGGGGTGAGTGATAGATATGGGATTTGACCCTCCTGAGGGACTTTGATATCCATGGCCACTTGATGAGTAGGATTGAGATAGGCGTGCATATGCATGTGTGAATCAATATGTGATATCGATGTCATACATATCTCCTCCAGTCTACACTGAGATCAAGAAAGTTAATGAACGTTGACATGATGACTGTTCCATGCCTTGAGTTCATTATGGATATCAGAGACAAAGGAATTATACATTCATTGTAACACCATTCAAAGATTGTAGGATTGAAAGTTGTTCTCCAACTTTCCTTTTCACTTGGGTAGCACTGATGTGTGACTAGGCACTGCTCTTTGCTTGTGAAGTCATAAATGTTATGGACTTTCACTGCCAACGTGAAATGGGCCTACAGGGTCACACACATAGGATTCAACTTGGAAGAGGATTTTATCCACAAACGATGTTTAGATTGATTGATAAAGGAGTTTAGTAGTTCAATTAAACACTCAATCAATTGATAGCTCAGTATCATAGTGTTCAAGGTGTTGGACCGATTGATTAGAGTATCAGATTGATTGAAACTGCAAGTGACTGATTTTGCACAGTCTGCACTCCCAATCGATCAGCTCATATAATGAACCGATTGGCTCAGCTTGGTGAACCGATCAGCTCAGATTGGTGAGTCAATTGGCTCAGGACAGGATGAATCGACCGATTCAAGGGTTGAACTGATGAGCTCAACCGGTCCAAACGAGTGAGTTGGGAAAGTCAGGTTGGTGAGAAATTTCTATTTGTTTCACTTGTCCAATTTGATTGGAACAAGGATTGGTATTTGGATCAATTCAAAAAAAAGAGGAAAAGTCAACCGAGAACTGACCAGAGGAGTGAACCGACCAGTTCAGAAGTGAACCGATCGGCTCAGGTGTCCCAACCGACCGGTTCAGGTGTGAACCGATTGGCTCAGGTCCCCAACCGATCGGTTCATGCATGAAACGATTGGTTCAACTAGCGCAGTTGGTTATTTTTTGGAAAATCTCACTCCCTTCTACTCCTGCTTTAATCCTGCATTGCCCGGGGTAGAGAACCCTGTCCCATGAACCTCCTATATATAGGGGTATTGGGGGCTTCTCAAGTACAACTCAGAGAACACCAGTTGCTCTGCAAAGTTGTCGTTCACTCTCATTGTGGTAACCAGGAGAGCCCAAGCAAGTGCAACCTGACAAAGGAGGCACAACAAGGGAAAGACAACTGTAGAAAGGCGACTCGTGGTAGGAGAGTATGTCGGTGACTAGTACGCCAACAGGAGGGTATGACTCCTTCCGGTGCCTTTGTGGGACAAGGCGATTAGAGTTCCAGGCAGTCTGTGTGGACGACTGTAGAGGCGGGAGACTTCTGCCGCTCGGAGGACATTTGTCAATCCCGACAGTCCTAGTGACTAGGAGCTACACATTCACCATCCAAGACCAGAGGTGAAGACCGTGCAAGCCACAAGGTAACGTCGCCGAGCAAGCCTCGGGACAAGATATATCTCTACAAACCATCCTTCCTACTGTATAGATGTTGACGCGATTCCTTCGTTCTGGGTTTGGGGAGAATTTTTTTGTTTTGTTTCCGCTTCCTTCTCTGCCTCCCTTAAAACCCAAAACTAGGTATATATAGGTGTGGGGGGAAGCACTAGGTTAAGAAGAGGCAAATGGGGAAAGTAGTGCAAAAATATGTAGGTTTTGTGAGTATCACGACCGTGGTGGAACACCACGACTGTGGTGGGTATGGGAGAGTAAGGTCGTGGTGGGGTACAACGATCGTGTGAATTAAAATGGTCAAATGTCAGGTTGGTGGTCATTTTTGCACTAAAACTGGCATGGGTGTGGTGGTCAACATGGCCGTGGTGGGGTAAGGGTGGCACGACCGTGGTGAGCTGGGTGATGGTGGCCATGGTGCTGTGCCACACCCATTCTGATTTGTTGTAGCACGACCGTGCTGTGCAGCACGACCGTGGTGGCAGTCCCTTACACGTCTATTCTTTGTTGCACATCCGTGGTGCTTTCATCTTGACTTGGGGGCGACTCTATTGATTTGCAAGTGACCTAGAACGACCGTTCTATGGTACCACAGTCGTGCTGGGTCCTAGATCAACACTTTGACTTTGTTCTTTGGATTTTCTTGGACATCTTTGCTTCAATGGATCTTTGGCCACTAGGGGTAGGTTGAGGGAGCATCAGACTTCACTTTTGGCCTCTCCAAGGGTAGAGAAACCCTAGGATCACTCCTTCTCTCTCTCTCTCTTCCATCAAGTGTGGTCCAAATGCCTGAAAAACATGCAAATAATGTCCATAAGTGCATTTTACACAAATAATCATATTGGGAGAAATAACATATAATCTAATAGGTATAGATGTGATTGAAGATCAACATGACACACGATGAAGCCCTAAAATATGGCTGAATCACCACCCCTATTTTGAAACATACTTGTCCTCAAGTATGCTCCAACTCAATCTCTCTACAAATTTTCCACAAACAAGAAATGACAAATGCAATGTAAAAGATGATTATTGCTGAATGGGATCAAAGATGACTGAGTACATGCATTTCACCTCTCTCCTCTCCTTCTTTCACTATCCAACCATTAAAAGAGCACAAAGCATATGAACTTCCAATATAGCACATAGAATACACAAGTTATCCACATTTCTTCCATAAAGTTTTAGGTAAACCGTTTCATGGTAGCGTTAATCAAGGTTGACTAGGAGTATTGTTTCACATTCATGCATTCAATCTTATGTTTCAAATCACACCAAATGACCCACGTGGCTGAGGAAAAGGGCAAATTGAGCTAGGTTTGATGTTTCTTAGCTCAATGGGTATGAAAATGGAAGAAAGGGTTGTGGTAAGATTTTTGGAGTGCTATTACATAGAGAACTCATCTTTTCTTTATTTGAATGCTGTTAAACAGGAGCATCCTTTTATTTTCTTTTTGCATTTTTTTTCTTTTTCTTTGCCCTTGGAGTAGATAGGGCATATGGTGGTGAGAGTGAAGCGGTGAGATGTAGATGTGGCCACCCCAAACTTTTGGAGGTGGCCACGACTGATATGTGCACTTTGGCATCCTTTCATGAGGCGGAGGGGTAAGAAGGGTGTGAGTGAATAGTCAGGTCAAAGAGGGGTCATTAGTATGATTCTCCACATAAGACATTCTACATGAAAATTAATCCAATACTTCATCCTAGATATCACACCATATGTCTGAACAAGATGAAATTGATATATCAATCAAGTGATTCCACAAACACTAAGCGTTCAACGCTTGCTCAACTCACAATTCAACAAAATCAACCACAATCATAAGAAAGGTGATGCACATGTAAAAAGTCAAACATTGATACCGCTTAGCAACAAACAATGATAATTCACTTGCATTTGTCAAAGGTCATCATTTTTACTCAAAATAGTAGAGATTGGGTCAAACACACTGTTTAGATAAGAAATCTCAAATTTTGGCAAAATTGGCCAAAATGGTGCCAAGTTGTCTCCAATTACATCTAAGCCTATATTATTGAACTTAAAACAACAAACAAGAAAATCCTAGCTAAAACATGCAAAAATTACTAAAAATCTACATGATATGCAATGCATGGCAAAAAGAGTACTTTTTTTTGAAAATTATGCCAAAATTACAGGAAAATAAACTACATGGCATGCAAGTAAGCAAAGAAGTATGCAAAGCAGTAAACTACATAGCAAAACTAGCAAACAGGGGAAAAACAACAAACAAAAAGTAAACAACATGTAAGATACAAAAAGAGTGAAAATGGAACAAGGGCATACTGCCCTACCACCCCAAACTTTTGTATCATGTTGTCCTCAACATGACACTAAAGTCTAGGATGATAGGGTAGACAATCACTATGGTGGTGGGGGTGCTCCTCCCTATCTATAGTAGGCACCCCAGTAGCCTGACTGTGGAGGTGGATAACTGTCCTGAAAAGTTACTAAAGAACTCCACCAGTCTTCACCCCGCTGTGGGTTCCTCTGGGCCTGGGCATTTTGGAACTGGTAAAGATGGTTGACCTGGTAATGCATATGTTGATGGTCCAACCACATGGCATCCAATGTCTATTGAAAGCCTTCCTGTGCTTGTAGTATCCTATCCTACATTGCCTGAATGCTCTCCAGCTATTCATGGATGGTACTGGCTAATTAGACGTGAGCCCCTCCTAGGGCAGATTCCTCCTTTTTCCCCTCAGCCTACATGGTATTAACAATTGTTTCCAGTTGTTGTTCCCGGGAGGTTCTTATGCATTTCTCACCCATCCACCACTGGAAACACCACTTCCCATCTGACTTGCATGTGTTAGCCACCAGTGTTCATCCTGAGCCAGGATCGAACTCTCCATGAGATTCATAGTTGCATTATTTATAGATTCCTTGTTTGTAGACAAGATTCGGAATTGTCTTTCATTCCAAGCCAAGGCATAACTTGTATCTATGTGCTTCATATTAGCTTGGAGTTTTCTCCCAGCAATATAGCCATCCCTACACTATCACGTCAATCCCATGATCCTCTTTCGTTTGATCACAGCGGGGGGCAAACAAAATAGAAAAACTCACATTGGGTTTAGGGATAATCAGGCTCGAACTAATGACTTCCACCACGTCAAGGTGACACTCTAACGCTGAGTTATATCCCTTCCCCTATCCAGAAATAGAATTGACTAATCCTAAAGCAAGGGACCGAGACACTCAATGCCACTATTCCTGAACAACTTGGAACCATGCCTTTTTTCACACTATTACTATAGTCAAATATCAAAGAATGGACAAAATTGGATTCAATTGTTAGCTTCTCCTATCAAAAATAGGTTTGACTACAGATTCGATCCATAGCACATTCATCAAATCCGTACAATTTTTCCGATCTAAATCGAGCAAATTTTACATGAAGAAGATTTTGTTCATTCTATTTGAGACTGGTAGGAGAAGAACTCAATATTGTTAAAAAAAGGGAGAGGAAGCAGGTCCCAGAAAGATGATACAACCCTTCTTCTTGTATTATCGATTTCCATTCAAGAGTTCTATGTGTTTCCATGCCCTTTGGAACACATATCAGAGTCATCACTACAAAAAGGATAATGGTAACCCCACCATTCATTCATTTATGAATTTCATAGTAATATAATACATGTCCTACCGAGACAGAATCAAATTGACATGAGGGTCCAACTACATTTCATTGCCAAAATCCATGTAGTATATTTGAAATAGGTTGACCTCCTTGCTTCTCTCATGGTACAACCCTCTTCTCACTGAGCCCCCTTTCTCCTAGGTCCACAGAGAAAAAATGTAGAACTGGTGCCAATAGTTCATCACGAAAGAAAGGACTCACCGAGCCGAAATCACTAACTAACACTAATCTAATAGAAAATAGAAAAGTCTGTACACTTTCCCCAGTTCCGTTGCTACCGCGGGCCTTATGCAATCAATCATATCATATAGATATCCCTTCAACACAACATAGGTCATCGAAAGGATCTCGGACGACTCACCAAAGCATGAAAGCCAGGTCATAAGATGGATTCCTATTTTAAGAGTGCATAACCGCGCTCACACCAATCCGTTCATTTTGGATCCAATTTGGGATTTTTCTTGGGAGGACTTGGGAAGGAATTAGAATGTAATAATATCAATTCATACAGAAAGAAGAAAAGGTTCTCCATTGATTCAAATGCTATACCTATGAGATAACGATAGAGGAAGAAGAAAAAACTGAACATAGAACATATGCTTTTGAGAAAGATGATTTTTTTCGTACCCTCCGCTTGATGAGAAAATGGGGCAGATTCTACAGGATGAAACCTATGGGACTTAAGGAATTATGGAAGGGAATCAAAAGAGAAGGAAAGAAAATAGAAATGAATGAAATCAAGAATAAAAAAATTTTATTCTGAAAAGAGAAAGAAAATCAATAAGTAGAAGAACCCATATTCCAAATGAACAAATTCAAACTTGAAAAGGATCTTTCTGATTCTCAAAGAATGAGGGATTGATCGAGAAACTTATTCTTATTCTAATTTCTAAGATCATGATTTGATATGCATATGTTTGGTAAAAAGAAGAATCTTCTGCTTTGATCATAATCCAAAATGGAAAGTGTTCAATTGGAACATGAAAACATGACTGAATTGATCTTAGTTACTCTTCAGGGTGGAGTGGAAGAAGGGAGGAGATTCTCGAATGAGGAAAAGGATCCAATTACTTTGAAAGAATTGAACGAGGAGCCGTATGAGGTTCAAATCTCATGTACAATTCTATAGAGTGACAGTCAGGGTGACTTATCTTTCAACTTTTCCACTATCACCCCGAAAAAACCAAATTCTACCTTACATAAAGTTGCCAGAGTACGATTAACCTCCAGATTGGAAAGAACTGCTTATATACCTGGTATTTTCTATAATTTAAAAGAACATTATGTAGTATTAGTAAGAGGAGGAAGGGTCAAGGATTTACCAGGTGTGAGATATCACATTGTTCGAGGAACCCTAGATGTTGTCAGATTAAAGGATCATCAACAAGGGCGTTCTAGTGTGTTGTAGATTCTTATCCAAGACTTATATCATTTGATGATGCCATGTAAATCGCTAGAAAAATGTTCAGTGTATGGCTAACCCAAAAATGAAAGTTTCGTAAGGGGACTGAAGCATGCTACTATGAGTAAAAAATCTTCTTTCTAAAGAGATTCAATTCATTTCTATGCCCAAGGTAAAATATTGAAATCATTTTTGAGGTTTTCCCTAACTTTTTCCGTGTCAACAAACAATTTGAAATACCTTGAATTTTTTAGAATTAGAACACGTCCGAGTCAAAAAGCAACGATTCAAATCTTTTTATATTACACTATTTCGGAAACCCCAAGAATCGATCGTATGTATATGTTAAATACAGGATTTCCAATCCTAGCAGGAAAAGGAGGGAAACAAATATTGAATTTCAAGTGAGTAAACAAAATTCCATACTCGATCTAATAAATACATATAGAATTCTGTGGAAGTATTCGATGGAAGTCATATGTACAGCTTGGAGGGATATCTTTCATATCTTTTGGGATCCACCCTACAATATGGGGTCAAAAAGACAAAATAAGTGATTCATTTTTAGTCCTTATAAAAAGAAAATGGATTCTTGAACCTCTTTCACGCTCATGTCATGTCAATATCAGAAGAAAAAACTACTAAATCCGATCCAATTTCTCGTAATCAATTAGTTAACATGTTGTTTAACCATATTCTGAAACACGAAAAATAAATCATTGGATTATAAACTATCGAGCCATGAAAAATATTCAACAAAAGACAAAAACAAATCCACTATTTGTTTTACATCAAGCAATACATGGAGTCACTCCCGATATAGCAGTAAAAGCGAGCGTGTAGTGGGTTCGTCCCAACATTCCTTTTCTCTAGAGTCCATCTTCAGAACTCCACATTTATAGATTGCGGGGAGCGATTTGTCGTATCTATTCTACTCTCAGAGTACCAAAGAGTAGAAGATGGTTATGTGATTGGTTGCTCACACACCATCGGGCATACACCCATATCCCATAGAGTTTTGTCTCACCTTGCCAGAGGGTGGTGTGCCATGCCCTTATTGGATGGGTGTTATTCATTCCCTCATCATATCTCCGGTCGCATGACTTTTTTGGAGGTAGGTGTGCTTAATGGTGCATATGGTAGAGACGATGTTTGAAATGTCGTCAATGAATGGAGCAAGACTTTCTGTATGTCAAGTGATATGTACAGGTGTCGTCAGACTACAACATCCCGCTGACTCCTCCCACCTCCATTGTTCGGGTCACGCACCTAAAGACATACGTCATCGAGTAATGTCACTACTAAAAAATGGTCTTTAACTACAAAAAAAAAAATTGTAGCGAAAACCCCATATTTTGTAGCTAAAGGCTTTAACTACATATTTCTTTACACATACAAATTGTAGTATATGCTCGTATAGCTAAAGCCTTTAACTATATTTTTCAAATATGTAGTTAGATAATCCATTCTCTACAAATTCATATGTATCCAGAAGCATAGCTAGGTATTGTCCTTACATATTTATTTATTTTTATTTTTTTTGGATCTGCATGGGCCGAAGCCCACCCCCTCTCCAAACAGGTGCCAGAGCCCGGATGACCCAAGAGGTTGGTAAATACAGCTGACCCGACCGGGGAATCGAACCAGCGACCCTTCATGAGGGGCGCGCTGGCTTGACCACCCGGGCTACGCTGGCCGGGTTCCTTACATATTTAAATATAAGTATAATTATAGCTAAATGTATGACTACAATTGCATATATAGTCAGTATGTAGCAAAAAGATGAAGTTAATACATTTTATGTGTAGTTAATGTGTAGGGAAAGGTAGTAGTCAATATATATATATAGTTGGATTATGAATCTATCTACATTTATAATGTCATTTATTACACATACATATATGCATGGTTAGATTATTCATATATTCTGTAATCTGCTAGTACAAAATCTCTTTTAGTAATAAAATAATAGTAGTTAGACCAAGTTATGCTCATTATGCCAACAATCTTATTTTTATTTATACTGAAACATCAAATGTACATGGGGAGGACGTATACCTTGCCCCTATTACACAATGTGTACAAGAAAAGGATATACATATATTAATGATTCATTGAGGTCTACATGCATCTTGACGAAACAATATGTATCTTTCTCAACCAGTGTCTTTATTGTCTTCTCCTTTTGTTCGATGAATTGGCGATTGTGGTTGCATACCAATCACCTTTGCAAACACATCATGTTCATTATGATCCGCTAGGGAACATAACCTCTAAGCTAGCATTGTTCTATTTTTTTAGCATGAGCATTTGCAATAGCATTAGTCAAGAATACAATTGGCATCGAATGAGAAACATCAACATAGCCTTCATAGCCTTCAAACATGGGTTCGACATTTTTGTAAGGACATTTGAATCATAATCTGCAACAATTCAATACTTTCTTGATGAGATGCACGCTAGCGATATTCTTCCCACACGTTGAATACAGCTGTAGGAACCAAACTCACACAGCAGAATCATATTAGCCTCCAAGATCATAATCACTAACCAAACAAAGAAGATATTTGGGTTTAGACACATGCCTCATAAACAACCAACATGAAAGCTAATAAGTAAGAAACCAACCTCAGTCTATGATGAGCACGTAGAACGGAAAAAACCATAGCATCATAGATCAAACCCCATCGCTTTGAATAGATTATAGATCATGCTAGAGTTGTAACTTTAGATATAGAACTTTAAGGCCGAGCGCAAAAGCAATGATAGCCTAACTTAAACCCGGCTAGCTGCAAGAGATAGAGAAAGTTGTCAACATGCATGAAACAGACTCTGAAAACCTGAAAAATACTAGCTAAAATTTAGCTAAATCTTTATCCAACCAACAAGGAAGTAAAAGGAAGGCATAGCCACAACACCAAGAGAGAGATAACATATAAAACTATTAGCTCAACTTATGAATAACTATGTGGAAGTCAATAATAAGACAATGCAATTTCTTTATAGTGTCTAAAGCAATCCATGAAATTAGAGCTATGCTACAGTCATGTTGGGTCTGACTAGAGGTGAAAATCACTAAAGGTGTTCCTACAAGAAGAAAGATGAATAGAGTAACAAAATTTTGGCATGCAATTACGTGCTAAAATTTTTGTTAATTAACTCAAAGGTTAGGTGTCTAACCAGACATTTTGCTCCAGTAAGAAACTTCTACAAATTATGTCCACAAAACACCGATCATGATTACATAATTCTGAAAACATGCAAGCACGTTTGTTTAAAGGGTTTCAACACAAACTTCTCATGTAAAGTAGATAAAATAAGCATCAATGTCAAATTGTAGCCACATTGGAATGAAATTTCAGAACATCTCGCTTATTTTTTTTATACTAGGGTTCATATTGTCTGATGATCACCCCAAAGACCAAGGGTAACTTTACAGTTTACGCAGGAACATGGAGCTTGTATCTACTTCTTGCTGCAATAAGAGAATGAGTGATGCACATGTCCGGTTAGGTTATTCTAAACTTATACTTTTAACTTTCAACTCTAAATTACATCTCTCATGCAATATTAAGATCACATTCAGCAAGATGATATCAAAACCTTAGGTTGTGATTGGCTAATTCAATACCACCCTCCTAGTTGATGAGAAGAATGGTGGTAGACTATACAATTACAATGAGGCTAATGTGTTTAGCAACATGCTGCTGGAAGACAGATTGGTTGACTTAGGATACCCAGGGGAGCAAGTTCACATAGTCATATAACCACATACATGAGGCCACTTGGATAATTCCAAGACTACATAAACTTTCTTATGTAGAATTGCATGTAGTTGAGTACCTATTTTACTGGTAACAAATCATACTCAATGTCATTTCTAGAAATTTGTGTGCCAATTTTGCATGCTAGAAACTGCTGAAACAGAGATTCACCAGACAGCTGCTAAATTTTAAATGCTAGAGACATACCAGTAAAATGAGGAGGGAGGCAAATAATTATGAGCAAGCGTAATGGAACAGAAACCAGTTCTAGGACTTGGCTGATCTAAATGAAAATATGAATAACCAAGTACTACTAGAGGAAGATAAGTATGAGCAATAGGAAAATGTAGTAAATCACCTGACCATGAAGAAGAGTGATAGATAGAGAAAATACGTACAACAACAAGCCCAAATGAGCAAAAAATCTTGGAAGTGAATATCCGACCCCTACAGGATAGGCACAATCAGATGCATAACATGAGTAATGGTGTTTAGACAGACAAGGAAAATTGCACTCTTCAACTGATATGGAATGTAAGGGAACTAAAAATAACATTTTGTCTGTCCCTAAAAGTAACTTTTCTCCCATGACATGAAATGTATTTCATTGTTCGTAATAGAAACGATTTGAGATTATAAGAGAAATTGCTAACAAATCGTTTCTAGTACATGATTATTGCATTTTTCATATATAGAGATGATTCATATAAAGAGATATGTCAATTAAAGATTATTACATCTCTTCTTTAGTGCAAACACACTTTATGTACGTGCTAGGCCAAAAGTAATACATCACTAGTCTGTTCAAAGCATTCACTTCATTAGGGCATATAAGAATGCCATCTTCTATCCATCCAATATATAAAGGCAAAACATGTTTTTTGAATTTTAGGAAAATTCTAACCCCACACCAAGAACAGGTACGAAACTTTCAGCATGCATATAAATCTTTGCAAAAGTATACCAATAAAGAAACCCTAGACCATAAACATCATGTTATATGAAAAAATTGTCAAAACATGTATTTAAAGAAATAAAAGACCATTCATACCTCCTCTAATGTGTCAAGTACATAATCAAACCATGAACTTAGAGCACTAGATTAATGAAATGAAAAAAGTATTTTCCATTTCCAATGTGGCATAGACCTCACCACAAATTGGTCATTCTCATTTTGTAAGATGACATATTCTTTTAAACCATGTGCAAACTACAATAAAAAGTTGAAAACAATTTACAACTGAATCAAAAATATTCTAGCGTGAGGTGAATTACAGATGGCCATCCATCTTGTAATTACTGTGAAATTCTTCCTTTGTCGTCTCCTCTTGAGGTTTTGAATCGATAAGTTTGATTATATGTTTTACTTGTTGAGTACCAGAGCCTTTATCATATGAATGAACTAATCTATCTCCTTCACTACAACCGGTTGCTCAGTAGCAACCTATCTATTCATTTAATTTTTCCTATTTTTCCTTATTTAGTGGTTGATCCTTGTTGCAGTAAGGCTACTGGACACATATTATGCAATCTAGAATTGTAGAATATGATTTGAAGTTTGACTATTTTTGCTCCAGTTTAGTCACTTGTTCAGTACCTATATGGATTCTCTATGATCTGAAGTTACATGGTATTGGTCATTTTTTATTGTATCGAGTTTGAGGATGACCCGGCATGGATGTTTCTCTTTTGTTGGGTTGGGAGTATTTTCTCAGTCCAATGATGATGATTTGTTCTGTTGATATTGCTTTATTTAGAGATGACTTCATGCCTGTCATATGATTGAAATTTAAGCGATGACTTGGAGGCTTCTAAATTTCTAATTGCTGGCAGAACAAATAATGTATAGTGGTTACATGTTGATAATGAAAAGGAAAATGGGGTACAAGGTTTTTCCAGTTTTCTTCGAAAAAACCAAAACCGATTCTGACCCTCCCAAATCGTCATCCCTAAAAGAACCCAATGCTATTTTGACAAAGATGTAGGATCCAATTATATCTCCATTGCATTTCTAGTTAAAAGGATAGAATATCTAGATTTTCTACTGAAGAACATCATCCAAAATCCTGGTCATATTTTAAGTAATCAAGGAGTTTATGCAACTATTGAAACACATCAGTCAAAACCATGGAAAGTTTATAAGAAGGATACGTGAATAAATAGATAGCATTGCAATAGCTTTACCAAAAGGCATCAAAAACTTATCAATCATTAATAGATATCTAGACAGCTAAATTCCAAATTGCATAGACTTCACACTTCATACAGAAAGATCTGCAAGGCAACTGTTGCATTACATCATATAATCATAGTCTTGCCTACAGACAGAGTTGATACAGTTTAAGTTATGACCTATGTGGATCTATATTCCATCATAGCTTCCACTATTGTAGTATAGACACAATATAGCCGGCTCTTCAAGTATATTCAATTCCTCTTTGATTTGGTTGATGACGCTTTTGGTTTGATTGTAAATCTATTTTCCTAGTGAGAAATTTTTGTAACATGTTATTGCCTTGGGAAATCATTCAAGCAACATGGTTTACTTTACATGCTTAGTAGGTAAAGTTGAAAGAAACATAACGAAATAAGGTTGCTTTTGCAAGAAAACAAGTCAATGCAAAATCAACACTTTTTGGGTTTAACAAAGGTGAAAGTAGTCAAGGTTAATTTTTCCTTCAACTAGAAATTGCTGGGTTAATTACAATGAACATATAACTACAATTGCACATTAGTGAACAAGTAGTACGGGTGTAGCATGGAATCCACATGTTTTTGCATAATTTTTTATAGTTTCTGCATGAATATCAGCTAGTGAAGTAGTTTTCTTCTGATTCACTTGTTTTATACATCAATGTTTGATAAGTTAATTGATCTAGTTGAAGAGCATGATTAGGCACGAGTTATGACCAAAACCATAAAATATATTGCAAAATCATCTAATTGTTAATCATTGCTTTTTGGATCCGCATTTTTTGGGATCAAATTGAAGAAATAACATGCCTTCTATGAAGCACGAATACTCCAAAATAGGTGGCTGTTGGGTAACATCTCCTAACAAGACCTCGAGTTAGAGAAATGACACAATAACAAGGTATAGTATATACAATGACTAAATACATTAGATAATTATATGAAGCAACAAAAATTAATGATAAAATAAGAACAAGATAAGCCATTTGTATACCTTTTACCTATCAGCCTGTCCATTAGGTGCCCACTATCCACCTGGAATATGAATGTTTTGCAAACAGAGCTAATTTATTTCAAGACAAAGACTCAACATTATATTAAGAGAAGCATAACCAAGATAGCATAGTCAGAACCAATGGCCAACAGGTTTCACAATTTAACTAAATTGGTGTCATATCACCTTTACCCATATCATATATCCCCTTCAGCACATAAAGAATCTTACAAAAACATGTGGGCTTAGCACTCTTGTGAAAACATGTGGGCTTAGCACTGAAAGTCATAGTATACTTACCCTGAGTATCAATAATCATTAGGGAACACTGATTTTGAAAATCACAACTTTGAGTTATATGACGATAAAAGTTTCTAAAGACTTCCCTTGGTAATCCCAGTAAGCCCAGACAGACCTGGAAAGATGACCACATGGATGAATCATGATCCCATTAACTGGTCACCCTAAATGTCAACATTAGTAAAGAAGAATTCATGTGTGTAAGATGTCCCCTAAAGCTGAACACTGATACGACTAACCAATTTAAGGAGCTTACAACAACACAAAAAAAGTTGAGACATGTCCCCCTCTTACAGTTAGTGGCATATGTTGATACAACCATCAACCAACAACATTACCTGCAATGCACCAGCTAAATTGTGAGAGATGAGGAAGGCTAGTATATGGGGGTTTAACAAAGAAAATAAGAACCAATCCCCTAGAAGTACTGAGTGGTAACACAAACCTCCTAGAAGATAAGCACAATACTAAAACAATAGTAAAGCAAACACAGAACACAAGACCAATAAAATAAGATTACCTAACCAAATAAACACTTTTAATTCTAGGGAGCATCATTTCTTGGATGATGGAGTGGGAAAATATAGAAAAGTGTGGAAGGTAAAGCATTGTGTTTAGGTTTTCTGCCACAATGCCACTAGATTACAATTTCTGTGAACTACTGACATCAACATTGTTGCATTGATCACTTTGCTGCTTCTTTTACCTTCTTTCATCTTACCTCTCTTATTTTCCTATATCATATTAGTTGAATACCTTGGCAGTTCCTCCTTTCGTTCTTGGTCCCTTCCCTTGCCTTCAGATAAAGAGTCACAAGAAGAGTTATATTCCTATATCTCATTCAACCTTACTAGTATATTTGATGAGATATCATTTCTGACTACTTTTCACAACTTATAATATTATCTATTACAAATAAAAAAATATCCATGTGGACTTCCTTTCAATGTTATTTCAATTTGTATAGCTAGTATCTCAATATGTTCACACTTTTTGGGCATCAACCATTTACCAGACCAGTTTTTAAAATATTATCGATATTATCACCGACAACATCTTAAATAAATTATGTTTCACAAATGACTCCCCAACAGAAACTAGCAAGGAACATTCATAGTATTGACATTAAATGAAAAATTATGTCAATAGGGATTGCTTCAAATAGGTCAGAAATTAACCTGTTCATATCAACATAAACCAGATCAGAAAATCATGGAGATATCGTAAAAGAGAATCCTAACATTTTACTAAATTTCCTCTCTGTTCTACAGCCATCGGTGGGAAAAATAGTTATAGGGATGCCCCACAAACATAGTTGTCGATTCATTCTATCATTACGAGAATTGGCACTGGATGAAAAAGCTAGACAAAATTGTATCAAGGAATATGATTGATTTTAGTAGAGTAGGTAAGAGCGGGTGTAATGGAAATTCATTTGTCATCATATAATCACCCAAAACACTAGTTCAGTTTCCCACTGCCACCTCAACCTGACCTCTACCTCTCCTACCATCATTTAGCACTATCGTGGTCTGCTAAAAAACATTGCATACTCATTAATAATCTGAACAGGGATATATGTATAACTAGTATGCCTATTCAGTATTACATTCAGACTGGAAGGTGGGATTTGATTACATAAGGTTATATATTTCTATAATATTTAAATATCTGAATTCAAACTTAGGTTAAAATCTTATAACTAGTGGGGATCACAGTAAACTCCAAGCAGAATACCTCATTGAAAATTGGCATAGACTCAACTTCGTGAGTGAATGTTTGGCCCACACCAGAAGAGTCGATTAGCACGGTGGGTTTGATAGACTGAAGTGGTAAAAAAAGGAAAATGGAATAGAGATCTGTTGCGGCCGTAAATCATAAATATCTAGTAGTATTAATAACATGACCAGTGTATGAGGTACTCAAATAATAAAAAAACCATGTCGTTACGGGAACAGAGATCTGTTGTGGCCAACAATATTCGATCTAATTCACTGCATGACTCCTCACTGAGCCACACATACTCTACAAGCATAGTGATATCTCCCTTTTGACTTTATGTGTAATAGATAAATAGAACTATAGGCAACATATAGCAAACTAAAAAGTCCATTCCCATCCACATCATGCGCAAGGTAATTTAATTAGAAAGATGGAACGAAGAATGTGTTGGAGATGGAAACTAATTGTTGGTAAGTAGTGGAGAAAAAGTGATTCCTTAGGGAGACGTGCTCATGATGATGTGATCCCTTTAATCCTATGCATTCCCGTTACACTAAATGCAACTGATGACCTCCATTGGCACCCCACTAAAAACAGTTATTTCACAGTTAGATCGATATACTGACTGACTTTTAGCAGCTATATAATCTTGAAAGTTGAAAGAATGAACAAGTTCACTAATGAAAATGAAAACTCCTAGAGAAATATACGGAAGATGAGCATACCCCTCATCTCAAACACAACCTGCGGAGGTATTTCAAAAACCACCTACCTATCCAATATAATGGCTATACGATTAGACGTGATGTAAGTAAAATTTTGTGAAATGGTAATGGAGAATGCTTGGTATACTTAGTTCAACTGTAAGTGCGCCAAATCAAGGACACATGGGGAGAACACAGTCAGAAAACTACTTCTCATGGTTGCACTGACTGCTAATTTCATAAGTGTTCTAAAATGGCTACTAAACAAGGTAGGCTATAATGAACTTATCAATTACAGTTCTACCTTCTTGGCTTTGTGGGTTTGTAGGAACAAGTTTTTGTTTTTTCAGGATACTATTGCATCATCTCTCAGTGTAGCAAGCCTTGACCGTTAGATAGCTGATTACAATAAACAGAAACAACTGATGCACATGGATCAGACTTATTTGAGGTTCAAACTAAATGATACTTAGCAGCCAACGTATGAAAATACAATCAAGATGAATATGCATGCTACTATCACACAAAAAGCCAAGGTTGGATTATGTGCAGTTTTCAGATATAGCAATGGACATGTTGTTCTTTTGGCATTTAAAACTTTGCTGAGCAACTGGGATGTGTTTTAAACTGAAGCGTACAGTTTACTATACAACCTTCAAGCGACCTCAGGGTAGAACCTAAATAGAATGGAGATTGAGAAAATTTGTTCTCTGAGCACAATAGAAGTCTTTCAAATTGGAACCCTAGACATAGATGTCATACCTACCAACCAAAGAGTGATTTGAGAAAATTGCAAAGTAGCAATACAAAGAAGAAAATATTCTACACAAACCAAAAATGACATAGTGGAACATTTTAAAACTCCATTGACGTGTCTTAAACATTAAGAATTTAGTAGTTTCGAATTTTCTCTTAAAACCACACTTAAGGATAGGTAACCTATTTGAGGTGAAAGTACACAAATAAATGTAAACTAAGCACGTGTCTAAACTGTAAGTACCTCAGATTTCAACTTATTTTTGTCATTCTCACATTCATAGATCGTAGTGATTATATCCTAGAGAAAATTTGTACCATTTCCTGCAACTTCTCATGAACCTATGAAAAGAAAGAATAGAAACTAACATTAAACACCTACAATGTTGATAATTCATGTACAACTTTATCGTGAGAAAAGTTTCCAGTAAAATTTTGTTGAATATATTCATGCACAAGGAACCAATTATAAATTTAGAAATTACAAAGTAAAGAACATTATATTACATTTATATACCTGTGGGCAACATTAAATTCTACCATCAACAACTAATCCCAAAGGCCCCATGCTCTTTTTCTTAATGAAGGAGAATGGGGATGATCATGTCCACTGCATCCTTGCTACTACATACAAAAAATGAATAAAAACAACTTGTAATATAATTGTCTTTAGCATAAGGGCCAAGATCTATGCCCCTGTTTGGTTCGGGACTGAGTCCAGATTAAGAGTTGTCTTTTTGTGCCACGTCTGCTTAATCTAGTCGGGATTGGGCTGTTTTGGTGTTTGGTTGGCAATGGGATACGTTTTGGATTTCGTAATCCCCAAAACCGGACCAAGCTCTGAGTAGGATTTGGATTCTCAATCCGGTTTGCAATTGTTCAGTCTTCCTGTGACCCTCCAACTCCTCTCCCAAGAAACCACAGACCCTCTTGTTCACCTCTCTCCTCCTGACTCCACTCTTTGCCTCTCTCCTCCCAACTCTCCTCTACACCGTTGTCTGTGCCTAGCATCTCCAGAATACTTTGCCAATCGACCTTAACGCCATCGATGCCAAAAGGTAAGCATGGAGGTCGTCGTAGAACAGGAACACCTTTCTGAGAAGTGAGGAAGGGGTCACAGCGGATAGAATTCCAGTTGACTGACTGGATCTCGCGGCCATGCTCGTGGAGAGACCAGATCAGATTGGCAGGGGGGAGGGTGGGCGACATCCCATAGTTGGACGGATCTGTCATCCATAGTGGTGACAAATAGAGATTTGTGAGACTTGGACCAAGCACAATCATACACGCCATCGACGGTGTCGAAGGCAATGATGTCAATTGGAGCATTGGAGGCCAGATTTAAGTCAATCGCATGGACCCGACTGTTGACTACAATGTCAAATTTCTAGGCGGTTGCTACCAGGAGGCACTGCTCGCAGAAAGGGATACATTTAACAGAGTAACAATTGAAGGTCGTCAGTCAACAGCTGCACATGCAATAGTATCGACGGGATGGGAAAACAAGCAAGGAAGGGAAAGATGAAGAAAGAATTCCACCAATTAAATAAAGATTTAAGGGCGATGACCAATGTGAATAGAGATTGAGAGGAAGCTCCAGGTCCACTCAGATTTGGACTGGAATCATCAATTTATCACAGTGGAATACATATCTGGAGGAAGTACAACGACGACAGCTCCAGGTCCACATGGTCAAGCTCTGGGTAGTAAAACATGTCATGGAATGGTGAGGTCCAGTCATTGAATCGTAACACCTTTGTGGAGCAGAGTATTCTCCACCATAATAAGCATAGTCTGCCCATACATACAAAATTAATCATACTTGAGTCATACTCACAACTAAAACAAGCATTTGTATACATTTTTTTTGAAATGTATATTTTGTAATGCACTTTCATATAATAGATTTTGTATCATCCAAATATTTTTATATTAAAATAAATGTGGAATCAACTAGATCCTAACTTTGCTGCCAAACAGAATCAGACTGAATCATGACTGGTAGCCAAATAGAATAAGACTGAATCCTGACTCAATCCTGACCAGCTGACTAGATTCAGATAAGGTTGCCAAACAAAATCAAACCGGATCTAGACTAACCCAATCTAGATCTACTGACTAACCTCGACTAACCCAGTCCTGACTACAGAATCACAATTCTAAACCAAACAGGGGCTATAAATCTAAATATATTAGCAAATGCATGCAAGTGATACACTGATTATAGTACCCAACTATATCATATGGGAAGCTACATATCAAGATTGCACTATTCACATATTTTGATACCAGTATTCAAATTTAATGCCACTTACAATACATATGGAATAATGGAATATTTAAATACATGCTACATACTCATCATGATATTATTGGTTTGTTTGAGGAAATACTTTAATAGTTGAAATGAGAGTGCATATGACTTTTGGTGTGATAATTCTCTAGAAACAAAAGAGCTTTTAGCAACCTTAATTAATCATTGGGATAAAAAATTTAAAATGAAAATCTAGTGTCTTCCAATTTTGTGTGGGGGTCATAAGTTAGAAATTTGACATTCAGTACCTCACCCCCTACAAGAATCTAAATTCCAATGTATGTAACGTCTAACTCAGATGCTATTGAGGGTATGGAACATTGTCATTAATTTGCACTTTCACATTTGGAGGATCGATTCATAACATATTCAGACTGCATGGTAAGTAAAGTGAGATCCCTTTTTACAATGTGTGGTATTATGTTACACTTGTCAATGGTTATTTACTTGATGTATATGAAGAGAAATAATAGGATCCTTTTCTGAATAAATACAGTTGTTAAGCCTAGAAATAGACACATCCAAGGATTTAAAACCAAAGGAAAATCCTATGACTGCAAAAAAAAATTTGTTGATTTGGTATCATCGTCCTAAGTCATACTGCCATGGCCATGGATTAAGTGACAAACTAAAAAACTCAATGTTGAATGTATGATCCATTTTCAACCATCACGGGTTGGATGCGCCTCTCTACGATAAGAATATAAGATTAGAAAGTGTAGTAAATATTTTTGCATATTAGTCATACCAAATGACTTTAATGGAAAGTACAATACCATCCGTAGCACAAGAAATAGTCAATATACAATCTAAACTATAGTTATAAATGAAAACGATTTCAACTAACTGACTTAGTAGCAAAAAAATATAAATTTTTGTTGTTAGTCAACTCCTCATGTAGAAAGAGATGGAGCCAAAATGAACATAAAACTGGATGGAGAAGACCCACACCTAGAAATCATAATATTTCAACAGAAATAAAAAAAACTATATACAAACAAATATATACTCTAGCTCGCCACTATGCATTTTTAGTATGTTAGTAAATTTAGTGATAAGAAAGAAAAGTATTCAGAAATATCATGTTTGCTACACAATAAAATTGAATGTCATGAGAAATACAAAAGAGAATCTGTAAAAAAAGAAAAGCTTATCATTATGTTTTTCATATATATGGGTTTGTTGTTTCCAGATGTGCAAGAAATAAAGCAAAGTCACCACTTGACTATCATGAACAGCTCCAAACAGAACCTGCAAAATAAGTGCTGGAATCCAGGCACAAGGAAATATATATCACGAAAATTCACATTGACTTTCCCGTCAGAAACTTCTTCAGTGGACCTTCTCCTATTCCAAAACTATGTATTCATTCTAATTTGGCATGGATGCATTAGTAACATTGCCCAACTTCTATTCAAGCTTCTTAGGTCTTCCCTTAAATGTCAAATCTTCAAATTCCCGATCTCTTCTTGAAATATAAGGATCAATTTTTAGGGGATACACTTGTTTTCCCCTAGGACAATACACTCTCTTTAGCCACTTTTTTTCCTAAAACATTATTCTTGGGACAAGACACTCTTTTTCCTCCTTTTTTCCTATAAACATTATTATTACGCGATCAGATGATCTTCTCAGTAGAAACTTACCTGACATTAAATGTTCCATGTTCTGTGTAAACTTTCTTCTCATGGAGAATACCAGTTGCATAGCATTCCATATGGGAAAAAAGTTGCTATTGGTAGAGTAAAAACAAGAAGGAATATAGGCAAAATGTAGGAAGATAATGTAGTATCATAATTCAAAGACATGATTAGAATGACAGGAGTAGGCTAGCGTAGAGGTGGTCGTAGAAGTACCCGTCGAGGGAAATGACACCCAAGCCGATGTGATCCTCTGCAAGGTCTTGATCTTCATCAATATTGTTCTTCCTAAGATGCACTTGGTGCGGGGCCAGGTATCAGCATATACCATGCCGGAGGGGTACCATATCACCTTCTGGACCTTCCTTTTCTTTGGCTTATCGTGGTACCGCGTAACGCTAGCTTCGCGCTCGGTGCCGATGCCGCACACTGGAACTTGGATGTAGTCTAAGTTTGGTGGCATGGCCCATGCCGCAATGTCGACTAGGACTCCGGTGATGTAGGGTTTTGAGACGTCACCTAGGGAGCAGTCTTTGGGAACCATGCCTACCTTAGAGGATGAGACTTGTAGGATCGGATGGGAAGATAGTAAGAGAAGTAGACTAGATCACCTAGAGTGGAATTATGTGGCTAAGTGATGGTTTGAAGGCTGTTAGGAAGATAATCCATGTACAATTTAGCTGATAGCTTTTCTGTTCCGTCACAGGGATTTGTCCAGCCGACACTTCATCTCCGGCAGCCCGTGAGGTCAATGTTGAATCGGGAAAAGGGGAATAGGGGTGTGGGGAGAGTGACCGATCAGGTGTTCGGGTGAGGAGGAGGGAAGATGGAGGGGGGCACCGTCACGGGCACAACCGGATGGGAGGAATAGATCGAGGTGAGGGTGAAAGTGTGATCCATCAACTATTAGAGTGAGGCGGAGCTGCAGAGGGAAGACGATGGTGAGGGGGCACAAACAAACAAGGCAGACATAGCAAGGTCAGGAATAGGATGTGAGGGGCTTGGGAATTCATTAGTGCGCCATCCGGGGAGAAGAGTGCGTACTATCAACCCCAAAATAGAAAGTGGAGGAAGCAGCACACGAGAATTCTGTATTTTGGGGATTTTTGGTATCTTAAAGAAAGGGGGAGAGGAGTAGTTGTGAAGAATTTTGAATTTACTTAGTGTTGACGAAATTTAACCAAGTATATAAAAGAGTTACATAATGTAAAATATATTCTTCTATTTTAACTAAATTGGTGTAAAGGAAAACAAAGAATTAGATGTACCTATACATCATTGCCCATCTTATTGTTTTCATGTGTATTCTGAGGTATTTCCTAACTTTCCATGGTGAGATCAGGAAAAAAGCATATGTGAGACATGTAGTTCAGCTATTATATCCGACTATACATAGATGCACATATAGACACTCGCAATTTGATGCCCAATGGGCTTGAATGATGATATTCCTACAGCAGTAATCCAAGAAGTCAATAATTCCATTAAGTAGATCAATACCTGAATATAAAGCTTGAAAATATTAGAATGATTGACCAAGACAAATATCCCCAGATGTTATCAATAAGGAACTGCTTTATCAGTGGATTTGTAGTCAGATGGTGATGAGTTTACATGGAATCACAAAGTTTCATGGTCCAAACTAACATGTATCTACGGTGTCAAGTGAGAGTGTGTGCTTGGAAATGAGCATTTAAAGAAATAAACAACATCTAGATTTATTGAAGTTTCAAATGACAAGAACAGAGTGGCCAAGTAAACCTACCATAGAAATAAATAAAATCGGCGTTACATAGAATTAGTGGAGGGATAGCACAAAGTTGACAAAGTTTACAACAGAAGCAAATGAATTGACTGAAGCCTTCAGAGGAAGGATTTAGCTCTCAAAAGATCCTTATATGGAGATTTGTGTAGCCTCTCAAACGAGGACCCTTCTAAGATATCATCAAAGCACCCTTATTGCCATTGCTGCAATAGAGAATTTCCCTCTAATCTGTTCACTATGATTTACTCCTTGGGTTTACCACATTCATACATAGAGCATCAATTATTCTAAAATTTCTAGTTGTACGTAAGCAACAAACACAATGAGATGCACTTGCTATAGATAAAAAATTCCTGCAAACCCAATTCAAGTCCAATCTCTAGCCCGAATCTCCAGTACTTTCTTTCTACAACCAATGGAAGTTGTTTCGAAATGTTTAGTTGGCCTTTAATTCTATCACATATAATTAAGCTAAATTAACGTAGCCTTATTTATCTTCTCCTTGACTAGACCATTTTACTGATAACCAATTCATCTATGTATAAACTGAGAAACAATAAGTTAATTTCAGTTCACAATTTTGTCTACAACAGATCATATCATTTTTTAGTGATATACAGTTCACGTCCCTAGTGAAATCATTAGAGGCCTTGTAATCATGATAAATAGTACAATGACTTGAGCAAGAAAACACCTTATGTTCCCCTTGAATATTAATAAGATTATAGTTCAATTCACTTGGAGTAATCTGATGCTTCCTATGTAGCAAAGGATAAAAATATAAAATAGAAAATCTGGAATAAAAATATAGTTCAAGATGTGAACAATACAATGTTAGATACCATGTCATATTGAAAATCAAGGCACTAAAAAAGTCTTGAAGCCAAAAACACTTAAAATTAGGAAGCATGTTAGGAGTTACGTAAGGATTAAGATCAATGGATAAAAAGAGTCATCATGTGTAGATTGGACTTATCAAACACCATGAAAGTTTGCAAAGGAAGTGGAACATCTAAATAATCTAATAATCAACAATGCTGATAGAAAAATATACTCACAAGAGTATCCAGATGCCCTGGTAAGTTTGAACATACATGTTGTAGAATCCTAGTTTGGGGTCCTCACAAGTAGCTAATTTTGTTCTTCCCTGTCCTACCTTAAAGTGAAACTACAACCGATTACCTTCATGAAACAACAAGTACAATAAAATTTCATCAACCAAATGTATGTCATCAAGAGTAAATGATTTATCAAGATCCTATGATGCTTTAATTCCTATGTCATTTGATACTCCAGCTTCAGTTTCTTATGATGACTGAATAAACACAGAAACGAACTATAACGACATTTATTATTCATTATTTGTGATCATATTCTAATATTTTTCAACTCAGCGGAGTCCAAATCCATAGATTGTAATTCATAAATTGAAAGTCACTAGATCCCAACGTGTAGTGGGCATTGACCCATGTATTTTAACATGCAAACTGATCTTCTTGGTCCTGTAACTCCACTACATCATGTTATTATAAAAATAAAATTTGAAATGCATGCACCCAAACCAAACTATGTCATGGTTGCAATGAAGAATTTTGATCTGTAAGATTTAGGAAAAATTGCAATGAGAAATTAAGGATTACTCATAGCACTTTAACTCATATTTTATATTATTAACAAAATATAACATGAACTTTGGAACTTTGACACTAAACAGGAAGCAAATCAATCTTACGATGATTGTCACCAATGGAAAGGTTTGTGTTAGAGAGGCTCAAACAATGAGATGGAGTATAAGATCTATACATTAAATCTTGAAGTCAAGCCCCCAAGTATAAAGGTATTACTGTCTCCTATAGTTTCAAACCATTGCCCTCTCCTAAGCGAAGGTTACATTTCCAACGTGGGTGGGGACCATGTATTGCTAAGGCTTAAAGAAAACTAAAAAATACATACTACTTATACCTATGAATTTCTATAATGATTCAACAATAAGGCTAGGGCACTAGACACCGTTGACACCATTTGGTTATGCCAATCTCCTTAACAGGAGTCAAGACTACAAGCACAAAGGTATTATGGTCTCCTATAGTTGTAAACCATGCCCTTTCCTGAATGGGATGAGTATTATGCATTTTGTTAATGATGACTTCAATTAACGATTGACATAAGACAAAATGTTGGCTTTACTATCTCTACTCATCATTCCAATCGACCAGCGAACCCTTCCCTATTGCTAGTTGATTCTCTGTGATCGCCATGGTGGTATCGTGGTGTTGGTTTCTAGTTGGTGGTCCAAGGTGTGTATCATGCAAACCCAGAAATCTGATCAAGATGATTGCTATCCAGAATCACATACTAGGTGTCTGAAATAATCTTCCAATAAAGAGGGGAATATCATATTCGAACTATATTAAGAACATCATATATGGCTCATATTGTCCACAAGGATGTACTAGGAGATAAAAGAGGCACAAAATCATATTAGGAAACATGGAATATGATCTCACTGTGAGTGGGACAAAAAGAGATGTAGAATCAGGGAAGCCGACCTTGTACTTGAGTAGTTGTGCCTCAATGAAGCTCCTCTCCTCTCGACTTTTCTATTTTGTCGTGGGGCTCCATCCTCGTAGTGCTTCTTCTCTAAGGATCCGTGAAGTGAGGTTCTAGCAGAGGGGGCGCAGAGGAGGAGAAGAGGGTGAGGGAGAAAGAATGTGATCAGAAGGGAGATTGGGGGAAGGAGATGAGAAGGATAGAATGCGACCGGGAGGGGGAGGGATTACAAACGCAACAAGGCGTCGTGCGTGAAACCACACCAAATGGGGGGAAGGAGTAGCCATGCGGCAAAAATGAAAATTTGGGAGTTTTGGTTATTTTTGGAGGGGGAGAGCCGCGAAGAGGGAGAGGAATTGAGAGGAGTGCTCGTTCATGTGTAGTTAATTTTGTAGTTATTACAAATAACTATAATTGTTTTATTTACGTTTTGTTATTTATAAAGAAAAGTTGTTTTAACTATAAATAAACTATATGTAGTCAGAAAAATTGTAGTTAATTCGTCTTTTTTTTGTAGTGTGTGATTCTTTAGACATTCATTATGTTTTCTCATTATCTCATAACTGAGTAAAACAAAATAAATTGGAAGATTGCCTTTTTTATTAATCAAATCCTTTTATAATATGCCATAAAATTCATCACATGATTGGCTCTCTGGGCATACATACCAACAGAATATGTGTTTGTACAATGTCAACCAAAACACATAATTAATAATGTATTTAGTTTAGTTAGTGCACGTACAACTGAGCATAATATAGTGGAAAGGAAAATTAAAAAATATAATATCACACTAAGTATCCATATTAGTGTTAAGTGTGACTACATATAATTTTTGTATAAATTTAACTGAGAAAACTAAAATAGTTGAGTTCAGTTGGAAAAAAATTCATTAAGAATACTCTTAGTAAACTGGCCATACAATTTATTTTATGAGAATATTTACCAGTTTTTTTTAGGATAACCGTGCCACCATGGCTGATTACAAAAGTTGTGAAAGAAGTGCTAGTGCTAAATAATGCACTACTCAAGACAGCCCTTCGGGCTAATTGGTGTGCTAATCCGTTAGCCTGTCTCTTACAAGAACAAAATGACATACTAGGAAAAGAAGAGCAGAAAAGAAGAATGTCGTCTAAGAAGGTTCCCAGAAGATCCTTGCCCTTGGTTGATAACTTGATCAGATTGACCATTGCCTCCGAGTCCGATTCAACAACTAGCGTGTTGATACTCATCTCTATCTATTTTTTGAGTCCTTCGCATATGGCCCAAGCTTCAGCACATTACGGGTCGAGAAGGGATGGTCTTCTCATACCTGTACTCTTACAAACCTTGCCATTGCTATCCCTCCACATCATGCCTACTCCGTCGAAGTCTTGTATGCCCATCACCACGTCACAGTTGAGCTTGATGGCATGTTGTGGCGGGGGAAACCACCTTCTTATAGGTGCTACCAGCGACTAGCTTGTGCTCGATCTTCTGGCCTCTCTATGTCCTCTGATCAGCTGTAAGAGAGACCGCTGGACTATGGATGGTGGCCGAGTTTTGTTGTCAAAAGTCAACTCATTTCTTCTAGTCCAAATAGTCCACAATGCTACTATCATCTCTTCTTCTCCTCCACTCTTGTCCACGTAAGAGCTAGGATGGCATCAACGACCCTTGACCCTCTAACTTCCCTAACCCTTGCTTGCTACTCCAAAGAACATTCCCTCCAGACCTCCCATTCATGTGAGCATCTGAACAAAAGGTGGCTCACATCCTCCTTCTCCCTTTGACATAGGTTGCAAACTCCTATCTCGTGGAAATTATAGTCAAAGAGTCTACCCAGAGTAGCCACTGCTCCCATCATTCAGTGCCATAGGAAGTGTGCTGTCTTCGGGAGAAATCCCCTCTTCCAGATAGATTTCCATATTGCGCCGCCCACCCTAATGTCACCATTAACAGTTTCACTTGCCGGCCTACATGCTATCCAGTAAGCAGACCAAACTGTTTAGTCTCCACTCCTACTCGGCCTCTAGAATATGCTGTCCTCTTGCCTTGACTCTATAACATATTGAAATCTAGGGTCTTCCCTGCAATTTACCCACTTTTGAGCTTTTCTTTGACTTCTAGTCCATTTGGACCTTTTTCATAAATTTCCCATCCTTTTGGATAATTTTTGGACTCAATGTGCAATTTGAGCATTAATGATAGTGAAATTCCATTGTTGCCCCCAATTATGATAATAAAGGGGTGTTTGCACAAATAACCCACTTAAGGTAACAATTAAGGTTTAATAATGCAAAATGGGGTTTTATGAGAGATAATAAGTGGATAATGTTAATTTGGAGCTCCTATATCTTTTTGGATAAAATATGAGCAAAAATATGTAATAGAATTAATCATGGGTGTAATTAACCTAATTTCCTTCTCCCTCCTAAAAAATGATAATAATATATCAAAATAGAATATAATGGTGAGATTTTGCTCCTAATGTTAATAATGGTTGGATATCTCGAATTTCACTCATATAATCCATTAAAAGAAGACTTTTCATATAACTCATTCATTTTAATATATTAATATACACTTTAATGAGCAATATATTTATTAAGGGCCAAATAATGAGTAGAAAGAGAATCTAATTGCATAGCATGATTATACATATTAATTTGTGCATGTGGTTAAAAATTTGGTGCCTTTTGGAATTCATTTGTCCATTCAAATCGATTTTATAAGCTTTCAATATAGTATAATTATAGTGCATGCATAGAATCAATGATATGAATGTGTAACTCTATGGTTCGACTGATTTTTCTAAGTCACATGTTAATGGTTATTTGCGAGATCTGTGGACCATCGATTTTTGATCCAATGGTCAGTGCGTTGTCTTCCACCTCCGGCCGTCGGGATACTCCTGACCCCCGACCTGCCCCGACTCGTTCTCCCTCTACACAACACCATTTCACGTGATTCTTGTCCCTTTGGTTTCATATCCTCACGACGGATTCATTGATCCCTTGCTCGACTGTCGACATGGTCTGTATGTGAAATGCCTCTCTTGAGATTTCTCTTCATCTCCACCGGGAAGTTGCAGAGGAAGCTATGGCCCTCCTCTGCCTATATAAGGAACCGAGAACTACCCTATTACCACCCCGAATCCTCCTCCTCCTTCAATTTCCCCTGGGCGATCGTGAAGCCCCTAGACCTATTCAGTTTTACCTCCTATGACCTCCATGTCTTCCAATGGATCCTCTTCTTCCTTCAGCCAAATTGTCGCACCGAAAAGCATCTACGGCCCCAGATCTTCAACTCCGATGCATCCCCTCGCCTCAAGAAGCCCTCAGTCGATGGGTCCTAGAGGTTGCTGAGAATCCACCCGCCGCCACCTTGGTTTCAGGTCTTCAGTACTTCTCCGCCCACACCAAGGCCGGATTTCGATTCACCTCGGCCCGACGAAGCTATCCATGATCTCAGTTTTGTCCAATGTAGTGATTCCTTTGGGTTTTGGTCTCTGACCTTTTCCCCTATTTCCATCCACTGAAGGAGTGTCGTGCGAGCTCGTGTTTGCATCACCGCCTTAGACCAGGGTCACTGGTATCGTCTCGGTGTGAGGAGAGTGTCGAGCACATCTATTCCTCTAGTAGTAGGTGAAATCCTTGCACAGGCCAAGGTCGAGAGAGACCTGAGGTGCTGCTCTCGCCATGGCTGGATTGCAAAGAATCCAGGTAACCAAATTACCAAAATGGACACGCCTCTTCAATCGCTCGATTAATCATCCATTAGCCTTAAAGTAATTTCGTCTCTAGCTTTGTTTTCTTTCCGATGATACATATAAGTCTAAATGATAGGATTTCCCTCGCAACTTAATTATTTTGATTTAGCAACCAGGGGTATTATGGTCATTTCCCCTTCTCACACGCTGTTGACCTAGGTCAGCGAGAGTGGACCCTCCGGCGTGAACAAATATGATTGGTCCGTGTCAGCGTGGGCCCCACCTCAGTGGCCCAATCACGTGCGGCCATTTACTTTGCTGAAAAGGATTTTTCTTACATTTTCATTGGTCGATTTAGTTTAATTCATATTAAATCGATCCTTTGTCAGAAAACTGTGAATAAATACTCATTGGAAAGATAAAATTATGAAGAATCCGGATTTCTATTTTTTGAGTCATGTTTCTAAATGTGTTTTCGAAGTTTATCTTAAATATCTTGTTAATCACCTTAAACGATCTAAAATGTGTAATTAATCTTTTTTAACTCCAAATTGGGAAATAAAATATGTTTTATTAATTAGGAGAATATGATTAATCTATTGGACTAGGTTTTGAGCCTAAAATTGTGGTTTTGAAAATAAGTTCCAAAATTAGGGTTTTCCATATGCCTTATGCCTTAATATATATTAATTCATGTGAAATGTTTATAACTAGGGAAAATGGATATGGGACACTCTAATTGGTGAAATGGGTTGAATATGAATCTTCTAAAAGGTATTGATGCATGGGTTTTGAGTCATTTTTATAGGCTGATTTTATATTTGTTTTATTCATGTATTTGTCATTTTCTTGATTATATTTGGATAATTCACTATAGTTGGCCTTTAAACTCTTTTTGCATCAAATTATACTTCTTTTATCATATTTATATGATTTTATATAATCCCCAGACTTATACACATGTTTCGGCACTTTTTCAGGCACTTTTGCATTGTCCAGAGTCGATACTATCGAACCTGGTGTCGATAGTATCGACATTTCATCAGAAAGCAACCCCAAAACGCAATTTTGGAAGGAAATACCTGTATCATGGTCGATACCATCGACCTGGGTTCGATACTATCGACAGCGTCGGGATCTGGCAATTTTTAGCACTAAAACGGAGCGTTTTAATCCGACGGTTGAGCTTTTTCAGAGTCGTAAAGTGGTCCTATGACCTAAGAAGAGCACGGCCGACCCTGGGGGGATCTCATATTGTGTTGCACAACATCCAAGAAAGAGAGAGAGAGAGGAGACGAGAGACGAAGGCTGTCAACTGAGCGATCTGGGCACCTCCGATAGGCGATTTTGATATCAGAAGACTACAAAACGCATGTTTCTCAAGGAGGATCTCTAGGAACACCTTTGTATCAGGGGTTACATGAGTTTTCTCCATGTTTCCCATGTTTTTCTTCTCTACTCATATGTATTTTCCATTGTCAACCATGCGGGGCTAATCCCCTTTGTCTTTAGGACCGGGAGTAGCCCGGGTAATCGCTGTATGATACTTTTTACATAGTTTATCATAATTTGTCTCTCAATTTCGTGGTATGATTTAATTTTATCCATTCTATCATTATGATTGATCACCTTAATGATAATCTAATGGATTTAATTACTTTGAAAAAAGAATTAACGGTTGAAAAGAGATGAATATCACATTAACTAATAAATTCTTTGAACAAGGCGATGTACGGTTAATGATGGAAACCCAGAGTTTGGTCTTCATGCACCTAGTTTAGGGTATAGGTTACTATGACCATGGAACTGACCTAGATTTAGGTAGTGAATTGTATCACGACAGTGAGAAATTCTGACTACAGGCCACTATCCGGAATAGGAGACGAATTAGGATAATTGTGTAAAAATTAGTACAGCGAGAACCTGTGGTGAAACCACAATCCTAAAGATTCACATCTAATTGAATAAAAATCAACATTTAATTGATTGTTTTGTTTTCTTTTATTTTTATTTTCTTTTTAATCAACTCTTAAAACCTTTTTAACCAGTCTAGCTGATTGCGAACAATTAGTAGTAGTCTATCGATAGTTCAGTGTCCCTGAGTTCGACTCGGGCCTCACAAAGGCCTATATTACATTGACGCGTGCACTTGTGTTATACACACGGTAAAATTGTGTCAAGTTTTTGGCTCTGTTGTCGGGGACACGGAAACTGTCAGCACTACGAGTGCTGCAAGTGGCCACTCTAGGCCACACATTTTTTTATTATTATCATTTTTGAAATTCATTGTTTATCCGTCATATCTAGCAATCGTCTAGCACGGTACTGAACCTAAATTATTATTTTGCAGCTACTAGTGCATGGTGAGGACGCGTAGCACAGACTACACACAACCATCACCAGAGGTTGCACCGTTGGGACCAAACAATGAAGAGAACAATATTCACGATCAGCCTGAGGATATAGAGTCAGACATGGAAGCAGAAACCATGACTGAAGAACAGAAAATATGGGAGAAGATAAAGGCTTCTTCCTCTTCAGCGTCAAAGGGACCGATAAAGAAGCAAGAAATATACATTCCAACTTATAATATTGATCCGGAACTGATAAATTTGGTCAAGTCTCAAGCATTTCACGGTCTGAAGAATGAAGACCCAGTTGCACACATCAGCACGTTCGTGGAGAATTGTGATATGATCAAGATAGATAGATTTCCACATGAGACACTGTACCTGAAATTGTTCCCTAGATCTCTTGCAGGTAATGCACGTGAATGGTTGCATAACCTTGACGATGAGACAGTTGAGACTTGGGATCAAATGATCGAGATCTTCTTCGAGAGATTTTTTCCACCGGAGAAAACCAATGACCTAGTACGAAAGATCCACAATTTCTGTCAAAGAGTCGGCGAGACATATTCAGAGACGTTGGAGCGGTTCCAAATAATGCTGCGGAAGTGCCCAAATCACGGGCTGGACAAAGAAAAACAAGTGAAGATCTTCTACTTTGCCCTAAATGAGCATGACAGGAGCAATTTGGACTCAGCAGGTTCCAGTTTCTTTCTGAACAACACCGGTGCGAGGTGTTGGGAAATCCTAAAAAACATGGCCAGGAAGCAATCATGGGGCGACAGAGACACAGTTGAGCAGGTTCGAGTCACAGGTGAGTCAAAGGACATCAAGGAGCTAAATGAGAAGATGGACCTTTTAACAAAGAAATTGCTGGCAAAAGAAGACGCAAAATCTGATGATGAGGCACATGTGAAATTTATGTGCCAGCAACAGGGGTACAAGAACAATGATTACGCGTGGAGAAAGGACAAAAAATTCTCATGGAAGGATCCAAATAACTTCCTAAAAGATCCAGATGTAAAGCCACAATCAAAGGCAGAGGATAAAAGCACTGAGTTGCTTAGTCAAGTGGTGCAAAAAAATTAAGAGATGATGAGTATGTTCGCCAAGCAGTTACAGTCGTAGGGCGAGATGTTGAATAAATTTGGGCAGACACTGCAAAGTCATGGAGCACAAATGAGGGCACGAGAGACAATGGTGACTCAAATCGCCAATGAAGTGGTTGCCATGAAGCAAGAAAATCAACAAAGACCGGCTAGTAATGCAGAGTCTGTTCAAACACATCATCAAGTGAAGTATATATCTGTGATTAAGGAGGCAGAGCCCCCGGTGGTGGAGGTCCATGAAAAAGGCAAAATGATTTCTAACACGGAGGCTAAACCCCGTGTACCATATCCCCACAACTTATATGGACTACATGGCGGATATTTCCCATTTAGAAAATCCCGCCAAGAACCCATCACGGTCGTGCCCACACCTAGGAAGGAAGAGCAGGTGAAGGCCATACTTCATGGTAAAGCTACAACCACTGAGAAAGATGAGCAGCCACAAGTCACACCAGCTGCAAATGATGTGTCAACTCCTATCCTAGAAGGTGGCATTGAAGCAAGCTTAGGGGAGGAGACCCCTAAAGTTCCATATGTGCCACCACACAAGCGAGCGAAGGACCCAAACGTGCCTTTCCCGGATAGTCTGAGGTTGAAGAAAGTGCATAGGCACTACAAGAAGTTCTTGGAGATGTTTCGGAAGCTCCACATTAACATTCCACTAGTGGAGGTGATAGAGAAAGTTCCTTCATATGGAAGATTCATGAAAGACATCATCAACAAGAAACGATGGATCAAAGATATAGATGTTGTGTGTGTTGATGAAAAAGTGAGTTCTATAATCCAAGGACGGCTGCCAAAGAAGAGGAAAGATCTAGGATGTTTCTACATCCCATGTTCCATAGGCGGCCAACATTTTCCACAAGCACAGTGTGACTCAGGGGCAAGCATTAATCTTATGCCACTTGCCACTTTTCAAAAGCTGGGATTGAAGAAGCCAACACAAACTTCTATGACAATTGAGTTGGAGGATGGATCCATTGTGAAGCAGCAAGGTATATGCAAGGATGTGCTAGTCAAGGTCGACAAATTCATCTTCCCTATTGACTTTGTAGTCATGGACATGCATGAGCTAGAAGGAGGTGAGATGCTATTGGGAAGGCTGTTCCAAGCTATGGATGATGTAATCGCTGCCATTGGGCGAGGTTACTTGACACTTGGGATTGGTGATTATAGAGTTAAATTCAAACTGCCAAATGAATCATTGGAGACATCCCTTGACAACCCAGGTTAACATTATCTTTATGTCAAGCCTAGGACATTAAACAAGGGTGCTTGTTGGGAGGCAACCCAACTTTAGGTTCATTTTATGTTGGGTTATGTTCTTTTGTGTTTATGTACTTAGTTTTTGCTTAGGTTTTGATAATTTTTGTAAAAATGGTACCCTAACTCATGTTTTGAAATGTGCAGAATGTTAAGGTCGATACTATCGACACCCATGTTGATAGTATCGAGTTTGGATCAGTAAACACTGAAGAAAAGTCGATACCATCGACCCTAGGGTCGATAGTATCGAGATTCCTGAAGATTTTCAGAAAAATTGGTGACAGTAAAGTCGATACCATCAACCCTAGGGTCGATAGTATCGGCACTTTTGAGTTCCCAGGCTTTTAGATGCGTCGATTCAACAAAATTGCTGAGTCTGGGTCGATACCATCGACCTTTGTGTCGATGGTATCGACACCTGCAGGACAATTACATAAAATAGGCCGTAAAAGGTATCGAAACGAGATTTTTTCAAACCATTTTTTGCAGAGGAAATATGGATGAAGCAAGTCATGTCTTAAAACCACTAAGACACAAAAATGGGCTACCAAAAAGAGGGAGATAGCAAGCATCACTTGGTCCACTTGAGCATCTAACCATCCTTCTTCACCACACTTCAAAGCGAACGGTACCACTGTTCCACCTCTTATGTGAGAATGTTGACTATGAGGCCATAGTCATATTCAAGCTTAGGGGGGTGTTGGAACAACCATCTATCTTAGTTTTTACTTACTTATTCATGTTGCTTTTACTTTTGAAATATTAGTTGTTTTTATTTCTAGGTTTACTGCTTTTGTAGGATCCACATCTATCTAGTGTAATCTGTGGAGCAATAAATGCATGGTTTCAATTGGGAGTTTTACTCTTGGGTTGTGTGCACATAAAAAATGAGCATATTGAGAACTTTTTGAGCTTATTCTTGTTAGTAATTGAGTTGCATAACTGAGGAAGTGCTTGGGTGAGTTAGCTTTAGGACACGGGGACATGAATGACAATCTTTATTGTCCAAGGAAAAGTGATTGACAAGGATGTTTGAGCCCAAACCGACCAAATGCTAATGTGACCTTAGACTAAAGTTTAAGAGAGAAATCCTTCAGTTACCCTGTACACCGGTCTTTAGAGAGGGACAGATGATATTTTTGGAAGGTTCTATCAATTAGTCTTGTGGTTTGATCCACCGCAATTTCATTCACACTCCACCATAAGAAATAGGAGTACATTACTGTCTTTCACTTTTTGATTGCATATCATGTAGATAGGTCTTGCATTATATCTATTTTCACATATTTTTTGCATGAAAATGAAAAAAAAGGATAGAGTAGTTATACATGCACATTATCCTTAGGTGTGTGTCATTTAATTGCATAACTATAATTATGTAGTTGCATTTGCATCTTTTGAGCATATTGTACACCATGTATCTTATGTTACTCTGAAAACATTAAAGGTGGTGAGCTTGATCCATACCCTCCAAATAGAATTCTCCAAATCCACAAGTATGTAACAAGAAGTGAGCCTGAAAAATAATTCATTGTCATCTATGAAAATAAGGGCTTGAAAAAAAATAAAAAAAAAGATAAAAAAAAATAATTGAGAAGTAATAAAGAAGAAGAGGGAGAAAGGAACATGTTCTCACCAGAGAATTAAGAAGAATAAGCACATGGTGTAGTTTTCTAAGATAAAAAAAAAGAATTGAGAAGTAATAAAGAAGAAGAGGGAGAAAGGAACATGTTCTCATCGGAGAATTAAGAAGAATAAGCACATGATGTAGTTTTCTTAGATATTCCATCTCACCTTGAGACGGAATGATAGTGCATGCATCATTCCACCAAAAATATAGCATTAGGACATTTTCACTTGCATTTTGCATCATGATAGGTCATTAATTTTTGTATTGCATGATTGACTATTATGTGCTTCCATCTCTTCCACAACCACCTATCCCATCCACCCATTGCTCGAATTGGTAGGCTACCCATGATATTCTCCTCATTCATTAATATCAGGAGATCTGCTTCCATTTAGATGGTAGTTAGGAAATGAGCAACATAGATAGGAGATCACAAGATGCATCAAGTATGGACCAAATGAGTTTAGCATATCAACTGATTTAATTGATAGTGTTTCATTGATTGGGGGACGAACATCTTTTACATAGGTCTTTGGTCACCTGGATGGCAGTTAGTGTTCAGTGGTCAATGAGGGTCGGTTTCTGGAAAGAAAGTGGGGATGATGTAGATTCATTTCATGTATTTATGTCCTGTTGCTGACTTATCTCAATCAGATCCAAAATTTTGTTGCTCGAGGATGAGCAAGGTTTCAGCTTAGGGGAGTTTGATGCATGGGTTTTGTGTCATTTTTATAGGCTTATTTTATATCTGTTTTATGCATGTATTTGTCATTTTCTTGATTATATTTTCATAATTCACTATAGTTAGACTTTAAACTCTTTTTGAATCAAATTATACTTCTTTTACCATATTTATATGATTTTATATAATCCCCGGACTTATACACATGTTTCAGCACTTTTTCAGGCACTTTTTCATTGTCCAGTGTCGATAGTATCGACATTTCATCAGAAAGCAACCCCAAAATGTGATTTCGGAAGGAAATACCTGTATCATGGTCGATACCATCGACCTGGGGGTTGATACTATCGACATCGTCGGGATCTTGCAATTTTCAGCACTTAAACAGAGCGTTTTAATCCGACGATTGAGATTTTTCAGAGCCGTAAAGTGGTCCTATGACATAAGAAGAGCACGGCCAGACCTGGGGGGATCTCATATTGTGTTGCACAACATCCAAGAAAGAGAGAGAGAGGAGACGAGAGATGAAGGCCGTCAACCGAGCGATCCGGGCACCTTTGACGGGCGATTTTGCTGCCGGAAGACTACAAAATGCACATTTCTCGAGGAGGATCTCTAGGAACACCTTTGTATCAGGGGTTACACGAGTTTTCTCCATGTTTCCCATGTTTTTCTTCTCTACTCCTGTGTATTTTCCATTGTCAACCATGCAGGGCTAATCCCCTTTGTCTTTAGGACCGGGAGTAGCCCGGGTAATTGTTGTATGATACTTTTTACATAGTTTATCATAATTTCTCTCAATTTCGTGGTATGGTTTCATTTTCTCCATTCTATCATTATGATTGATCACCTTAATGATAATATAATGCCTTTAATTACTTTGAAAGAACAATTAATGGTTGAAAAGAGATGAATATCACATTAACTAATAAATTCCTTGAAGAAGGCGATGTATGGTTAATGGTGGAAACCCAGAGTTTGGTCTTCATGCACCTAGTTTAGGGTATATGTTACTACGATCGTGGAACAGACCTAGATTTAGGTAGTGAATTGTATCACGACAGTGAGCAATTCTGACTACAGGCCACTATCCGGAATAGGAGACGAATTAGGATAATTGTGTAAAAATTAGTACAGTGAGATTCTACGGTGAAACCACAATCCTAAAGATTCACATCTAATTGATTAAACATCAACATTTAATCGATTGTTTTGTTTTGTTTTATTTTTATTTTCTTTTTAATCAACTCTTAAAACCTTTTTAATCGGTCTAGCTGATTGCTAACAGTTAGTAGTAGTCTACCGATAGTTTAGTGTCCCTGAGTTCGACTCGGGCCTCACAAAGGCCTATATTACATTGACGCGTGCGTAAGTGCACGTGTCAATATGTAATGGATTATAGTGTCCCTAATGATGCTTTAATATGTAATGATCATGCTGACCTAAACCCTAATATGTAATCATCTAGCTTTGACAACATATACATATATATATCCTTAATGCCTTTCATGATACATTAGTGACATTAGGTGTCATCATCACATAATATACCTTGATACATATAAATGGATTATAGTCACAAAGTTATCAATATATGTTAGGTATATCACCTTGTTCTCTAATTAACACCTCATCATAACTTGATATATGAATTAATTCATTAATATTTAATGTGTTACATCCTATTTACTAAAATGCATAAAATGACTCAAACATGATAATGAATAATTGAATTCACATAAATATTCATAAATGCCTAATGTGATGTAAAATATGTATACTTTATAAGTGTAATGGACGAAAATGATTAATGATGTCATTAATATGAGTATGAAAGATGATATGACAATGTGTAATATGAACATTATATGGAATTACTATAGGCTTAATAACTTGTTGGATAATATTAACTTTTTCTACAAAATAATTTGTGATAATTCTACATGATAGTTTTAAGAGGATAATGGAAAATGAATTCATGTTATTAAGGTTTTTGACCTAATACATTAATTAATGTTGAAATGTCTTAGTAAACCCTAATTGTGCATAAAACCCTTGATGAGGGAAATACATATGATATAATGTTGAGATGTAATTGTTGTGAATAAAATGTGATCTAAGTGATGGAATAATAAACATGATGCCTTTTCATGATGGAGATGATGCTAATAATATAAAAATGTTAATTATATTATGTTGGATAAAAGGTTATAGGTTTTGTGGAAACCTTAGTAAGACTTGGCCTATGTGTAGAGCTTCTAGTACCCACCTAGTTGTTTAAGGTTGGGATGTTACACACTCACCCTCTCTTCCCTCTTGTGGTGATTTTGGGGACGAAATCCTCTTTAAGGGATGGAGTATTGTAACATACTGAAATCTAGGGTCTTCCATGCAATTTACCCACTTTTGAGATTTTCTTTGCCTTCTAGTCCATTTGGACTTTTTCATAAATTTCCCATCCTTTTGGATAAATTTTGGACTCAATGTGCAATTTGAGCATTAATGATGGTGAAATTCCATTTTGCCCCCAATTATGATAAGAAAGGGATGTTTGCACAAATAACCCACTTAAGGTAATAATTAAGGTTTAATAATGCAAAATGTGGTTTTATGAGAGATAATAAGTGGATAATGTTAATTTGGATCTCCTATATCTTTTTGGATAAAATATGAGTAAAAATATGTAATAGAATTAATTATGGGTGTAATTAACCTAATTTCCTTCTCTCTCCTAAAAAATGATAATAATATATCAAAATAGAATATAATGGTGAGATTTTTCTCTAAATGTTAATAATGCTTGGATATCTCTAATTTCACTCATATAATCCATTAAAAGAAGACTTTTCATATAACTCATTCATTTTAATATATTAATATACACTTTAATGGGAAATATATTTATTAAGGGCCAAATAATGAGTAAAAAGAGAATATAATTGCATATCATGATTTTGCACATTAATTTGTGCATGTGGTTAAAATTTAGTGCCTTTTGGACTTCATTTGACCCTTCAAATCGATTTTATAAGCTTTCAATATAGTATAATTATAGTGCATGCATCAAATCAATGATATGTATGTGTAACGCTATGGTTCGACTGATTTTTCTAAGTCATGCGTTAATGGTTATTTGCAAGATCTGTGAACCATCGATTTGTGATCTGATCGTTAGTGCGTTGTCTTCCACCTCCGGCCGTCGGGCTACTCCCGACCCTCGACCTGCCCTGACTCGTTCTCCCTCTACACAACACCATTTCATGCGATTCTTGTCCCTTTGGTTTCGTATCCTCATGACAGATTCATTGATCCCTTGCTCGACCGTCAACATGGCCTGTATGTGAAATGCCTCTCTCGAGCTTTCTCTTCATCTCCACCGGGAAGTTGCAGAGGAAGCTATGGCCCTCCTTTGCCTATATAAGGAACCGACAACCACCCTATTACCACCCTGAATCCTCCTCCTCCTTCAATTTCCCTTGGGCAATCGCGAAGCCCCTAGACCTATTCAGTTTTACCTCTGATTACCTCCACATCTTCCAGTGGATCCTCTTCTTCCTTCAGCCAAATTGTCGCACCGACAAGCATCTACGGCCCCAGATCTTCAACTCTGATGCATCCCCTCGCCTCAAGATGCCCTCAGTCGATGGGTCCTAGAGGTTGCCGAGAATCCACCCGCCGCCACTTTGTTTTTGGGTCTTCAGTGCTTCTCCGCCCGCACCAAGGCCGGATTTCGATTCACCTCGGCCCGACGAAGCTGTCCATGATCTCAGTTTTGTCCGCTGTAGTGATTCCTTTGGGTTTTGCTCTCTGACCTTTTCCCCTGTTTCCAGCCACAGAAGGAGCATCGTGCAAGCTCCTCTTTGCATCACCACCTAAGACCAGTGTCACTGGTCTCGTCTCGGCACAAGGAGAGTTTCGAGCGCATTTGTTCCTCTAGCAGCAGCTGAAATCCTCACACAAGGAAAGGTTCAGAGAAACCTGAGGTGCTTCTCTCGCCATGGCTGGATTGCAAAGAATCCAGGTAACCAAATTACCAAAATGGACACGCCTCTTCAATCGCTCGATTAATCATCCATTGGCCTTAAAGTAATTTCATCTCTAGCTTCGTTTTCTCTCCGATGATACATATAAGTATAAATGACAGGATTGCCCTCACAGCTTAATTATTTCGATTTAGCGACCAGGGGTATTATGGTCATTTCCCCGTCTCACACGCTGTTGACCTTGGTCAGCGAGAGTGGACTCACCGACATGGCCAAATATGATTGGTCCGCATCAACGTGGGCCCGGCCTCAGTGGCCCAATGACGTGCGCCCATTTACTTTGCTGAAAACGATTTTTCTTGCATTTTCATTGGTCGATTTAGTTTAATTCATATTAAATCGATCCTTTGTCAGAAAAATGCGAGTAAATACTTGTTGGAAACATAAAATTATGAAGAATCCGAATTTATAGTTTTTGAGTCCTGTTTCTAAATGTGTTCTCAAAGTTTATCTTAAATATCATGTTAATCACCTTAAATGATCTAAAATGTGTAATTAATCTATTTTAACTCCAAATTGGGAAATAAAATATGTTTTATTAATCAAGAGAGTATGATTAATCTATTGGACTAGCTTTTGAGCCTAAAATCGTGGTTTTGAAAATAAGTTCCAAAATTAGGGTTTTCCCTATGCCTCATGCCTTAATATATATTAATTCATGTGAAATGTTTATAACTAGGGAGAATGGATATGGAACACTCTAATTGGTGAAATGGGTTGAATATGAATCTTCTAAAAGGTATGTGGATGCTATTTTGGTATGTGATACTTATTTGTGTATGTGATTCCTATTATATGTGTGGAATGTATGAATGGGAAACCTATGTGCAAACAATCCTAATCGTTCAGTTGGGTCTTATCAAACCCTAAAAATATTTTGTGCTAGCCTTGATATCCTCCTAAATGCCTTTATTTGGATCTTTACTTATTTTATGCTGCTAATGCCATTATGGCTCATTCATTTGAATCATGTGAATCTTGATACTACATATGTTGGCTCATTTACTTAGAAATGTTTAAATCTTATTATATCTTATGTTGGCTCCTTCATGTGGTTTATTCATGGGTTTTATTCCCAAATGCTATGATGCAAATGTTACTTTTATATTTTCACTACTGCCAAGTAAACTATTAAGCATGATGTATTTTAGGCCAAATGACAATGTGATGTACATGTGTACAAACCACCCATAGGGAACTGAGGTTTTAGTCCTCCTATCAGGCACTGGGGTTTTAGTCGCCCTTCCATTTTATATTAGGCACTGGGGTTTTAGTCCCCCTGCCACTTAATATAGGCACTGGGGTTTTAGTCCCCCTGCCACTTGGTGAGGTCTGGTAGGTGCCTCACCCTACATTGATATGACTTTGTGTCTTAATATATTCATGCTATGTGATTATTATTGTGGTGATTGATTATGGAAGTCTTCTCTCTCTTATTCATATACTTGCCTCATTCCTTTTGAAATCTCTTAGTGTAGAGAATCTTTTATATTGCAATGATTTAGATTATTTAATTGTCCTATTTCTCTTAATTAACACATACATTTTTATCTCTCTCTTATTGGGTGATCCCAACCACCCAGATTAGGATCAGAGTGCGCATGGAAGCTTGGTGAACCTACCTAAGGCTAAGGAGATTGCGCACATCTAGATAGCTTAGACTAGTTGCATAAACTTTTGTTATGTTGTTTGTGGAGACAAGTTGTATTAGTTTAAGTCTTCCTCTACCTAGATCCTATGCTTGTATAAAGTTGTACTTCCATTTGGGAAATTTTTATAATGTACTCTTTATACATTTTGAATAAAGTCCAGTTTTATTTCTTCCACTGCCACACATTTGATATATTTGTTTATCATGTTTAATAGTAGAGACTATGTCTTTATAGACTCTCCCAATGGTATAGCCACTACTCTTCTAGCAATCTCCGATGTGAATAGGCTATCAACTTGGTCGCTATCCCATGTGAGGGTTGTTGGGTCGATGAGTTGTTTAACCCACTGAATGGTCGGGCTAGATATCCTAAATATTGATTCCAGACTCCCGTTAGTGTTTGGTAACCAATGGTCTAACCAGATGTTGATATTTGATCCATCTCCAACTCTCCACTACATACCCTCCATGATGAGACTCTTAGAGTTCCATATGCTCTGCCATGTGAAACTTGGGTTATAACCCCTCCTTGCCTTCAGAACCGTATCTGATGGAAAGTATCTGGCCTTGAGAACCTTGTAGACTAGTGTGTCACGTCTATGGAAGAGCCTCCACACTTGTTTTGCCATAAGAGCCTGGTTAAAGATATGTATATTTCTGAACCCCATCGCTCCTCGATTTTTTGACTTGCATAGATTTTCCCAGCTAAGCCATGCAATTTTCCTTTCAGCCCCTTTAGCTCCCCAATAGAATCTTGATATAGTGATATTGATGGCATCTAGAATATATGATGGAAGTTGGAATATGCTCATAATGTAGGATGGAATGGCTTTTGCAACTGCTTTAATAAGTACTTCCTTTCCCCCTTGGACAATAATTTCTCTTTCCACCCTTGAAGCTTTCTCCACACCCATTCCTGAATGTATGCAAAAACTTGTTTCTTTGACCTTCCCCATCGCCATTGGTAACCCCAAGTACTTGCCGTGTCTATCCACCTCCTTCACTTGTAGCAGTCTGATTAGATCCTCCTTCTTCTCTCTGTGGACCCCTTTGCTAAACGCCACCTCATTCTTGGATAAGTTAATCTTCTGTCTGGATGCTCGTTCATATTGGCTGATGATGTCAGCTATTTTCAGGCATTCTTCTTTAGTAGCCCTTGCAAAAAGGATTGAATCATCTATAAAGAAAAGATGGGAAACATGCGAGCCATGTCTGCTTGCCCTTACACCATGAATACGATTTTGTTGTGAGGCTAAAAGAAGGGAAGTGGAATAAGATTTGACACAAAGAATAAAAATATAAGGAGAAAGAGGGTCTCCTTGGCATAGTCCTTTGGAAGGTTGAGTCTTCCTGGTACGTTCTCCATTTATGGCAAAAGAGTGAGTCACTGTAGACATGCAATCCATCGTCTTTTTCCTCCATCTCACACCAAAGCCCAACTTTTCCTGTATGTAGTCCACAAATTTCCATTTGACCCTGTCATATGCTTTTGACATGTCCAACTTTAAGGAAATCTATCCCTTCTTACTTCCTTTTCTCCCCTTCATTGTGTGAAACAACTTGTAAGCAATAAGTGCATTGTCAGTGATAAGTCTACCAGGAATGAAGGCACTTTGCTGCTCAATCACTATCTTGTCCATTAGTGGTCTCATTCTATTAGCAACTACATTTGAAGCAATTTTGTAAACAACATTGCACAAGCTAATAGGTCTGAATTCTCCAATCTCAGTAGGTTTTTGTACCTTGGGTATCATCACCACCAGAGTAGAATTTACATCAGCAATGCTTCTATTGGATTTCCACCACCCTTTAATGTAGCTTGCCACATTCTCCCCTACAATTTACCAAAAATTCTGAAAAAATAGAGCTTTCATACCATCCGAACCCGGGGCTTTTTTAGGGTGCATGCTTTTAATGGTTGCCAAGATTTCAGTAGTGTCTATTTCCCTCTCTAGATTTTCCCTATCATCCACATCAATTTTAGTCATCATTCCCTACATTGCCTCCTGCCACCTTGATGGGTTACAAGTCTGAAAAAGATCTTGAAAAAAGCTCATGATGATCTTCTCTATATCCTCATCATTAGTCATCCATTGCCCCTCTACATTTTTTAGACCTTCAATTTTATTTCTTTTTCTTGTTTGGGATGCTTTATGATGGAAGTAATCTGTGTTTCTATCACCTGATTTCAGCTCATTAACTCGAGCTATAGCACGCCAGAAAGCTTCATCATGTTTGTGCCACTTTTGCAGCTCCCCGGCGAGAACCGTGCACTTATCAAGATTTCCCCTAGCAGGCAGTAAGGCTTGTACCTCCTCCAACTGACCTTCCAACTCTCTGATCCTTTTTTTCATTTCTCCAAATTTATCATTATCCCATGCTTTAAGTTTACTACTGCAAAAATCCACCTTATCCTCTAGGTTGGATGAGTGACGCTCCTCCCACACTTGTCTAACAATCTTCTCACATCTCTCATCTTCTACCCACATGGGTTCAAAGAAAAACTATTGCTTCCTTCTCCTCCACTGTTTCAATCACTGTTCAATTTGGAGGATGATTGGAATGTGATCTGATTCAAATTTTGCAAGATGTACCACTCTGGCCTCGTGAAATTTAGCCGCCCAAGCTGTACATGCTAAGCCTCTATCTAGTCTTTCCCAAATAAGAGTTTCTTGCATTAAACCCCTTTGCCATGTAAACTTATTTCTATTGTACCCCATGTTTATAAGATCACAGTCATCAATCATATCTCTGAAGTCTTTAATATACCTCAGTGGCTTCGGTGGACCCCCCTGCTTTTTAGAATTTGAGGCTATCTCATTGAAATCTTCAAAGAAAATTGTAGGAAGAATTGACACAACTTTTAATTCCCTCATTAAGTCCCATGTCTTGTACTTTTATTGTTGGTCCGCCCAACCATATATTCCCACTGCTCTCCAGGTGTCATTTGTGCCTGTATCTGACACTTCGTAGCTATAATGATGTTGGGAATAAGATACAACATTTAAGTCCACATATTTCCACCATAACCCCATACCTACCGCTCTCCCCACACTAGCAATACATATTTTTTTGTGTGAAACCACATTTTCTTTTGACAACTTTTAGATCAGCACTCACCATCATAGTCTCCATGATGAAGACTATATATGGGCTCTCCCTCCAACACAGAGATCATAGAGAATTCACCGTGTCATGGCGGCCAAACCCCTGATAGTTCCAACTCAAGATTTTCATTGTTGTTTATGGGGATGGTGCATCCCATCCTCCACTACTTGAACTGTATCAATCCCAAGGAATTGTGTTGTTGTTCTCATACTTTTGGCTTTCTTTCTCACATCCCCAGAAGGTACCATCTCATCCAACTCTGTGTCACAAAGGTCAGAGTGTCTATTTAGTTTCCCTGCCACAGTGTTCCATTCTACCTCAGATTTTTGCACTCCCATACATTGTGCTCTTCTCATCTTATATACCCACGGTGGCTCATTTTTCTTTCTCTAGTCTTCCTTCACTTTCTTTGTAAATTTCTTCTTTGCTTCCTTCTCTCACTGTGCCCTCCTTCTGACTACGTGATGTTCCTATAGTGTTCCCGTGTTAAAACTGTCAGATGTTTTCTTGATTGAACTGTGTTCTTCCCCTTCTTCATGACTGCCGATTTGTGCCACCCACCCGCCTTCTTCTTACTGGTTTTGGATTTGTGAATCAATTCCCCTTTTTGCCAAGATCTCCCCCCTCATATGCATAATCTTCATTGTTCATTTCCCCTCTCCTATCTGCTTCATGACCATGGGTCTTCCCCTACTATTCAATGAGACCTCTTCCTCATCTCCATTTTCCTCCCTTCTCAACATCTGATCTTGTGCATCCTGTAATTCTAGGAATAACTATCCCATGTCATACTCAGACTCCTCACTCTCTCCTCCACTGGCCTTTGTCTTGTTGCGTGTTCCTCTATCACCATCGATCCGGTTCTCATTGGAATCTTCTTCCTTGTGCCCTGATTTGGCCACCGACTCCTTATTATTCGACTGTGAGTTGCTCTTTGACTGACTTTGACTCAGTTTGTTATTTAAGAAGATTTTCTACTTGAACCTCTTGTTTCCATGGATCTCCTCCTGTAATGAGATTCGATGTTTCCTTGGTGACACTTTCAGCCAAGCGCCCCACTGTGATCCCCATTCATCCTCCTCATAACGATCACCACAGTCCTTTTTGATGTGGCCCAACCTTCCACAATAATGGCAAAAATTTTCTAATCTCTCATATTTGATTCCAAGATTCATGATCTTATTCTCGCTCCCCCTTACACATAGAATTCTCTTCAATGGTTTTACTACCTCCAGGTTGATTCGAACCCTCGCTGAGGACTCCCATCCCAACTCATCTATGTCCATGTCTATCACCTTCCCCAGCCTGCTCACGACATCTTTAATGGCTTGTCTTAATCGAAACACTAACGAGAGTTCATAAATCCTAACCCAGAAATGGCTGTTCATAAGCTTGACTTCATCTGGCTGCTCTTCGTCCTCAATCTCCTTGAACAATAGAAGCTTGTTGTCGATATTCTAGGGTGTCCCATCCATCACCTTCTGCTTGTCTCTCCAGTCCAAGTATTGGATCACGAACACATCACCATCTAACTGCTTGAAAACCACCTTGTTGATGAGTCCCCACGCTTGCGTTAGTGTGCATCGCATTGCCCAAAAGTTGGTCGCTCTGTTTGATAAGATGCACGCCACCAATGCTATTCTCAGATGTCCCATCTCCCCTTCTGTCAGTTGCTGATTGATCTCTATCATCTCATCTTCTTCCCCTGTTAACTACAACTTGGAGTAATTCTTAGCTAACTCATCCTCCATGGTGGAGAAAGTACCATGAAGATCGTCCACTCCTTGAACCTGTAAGAGAAGAAGACCCTAGGGTAGAGGAGTTTCCACCTCATTGAAACCCTAATCGCTGCAGCGCAGTGCTTGGGGAAGTCCACGGGGGAGAGTAGCATATTTCCCAGTTTATACCAAAAGCAAATCAAATACACATAAAAAAATTTCTTTGTAAATGTCATATACCCAATTCGACTCATTTATCTATTCTTTTGGGAATAGTAATTTCTCCTATCCTTCCTTCGGGCACTTCCAGGAAATATAATTCTTTTAAATCGGTGGTATAAAGAGAGGTCAATGAGGTCCATACCCTCATATAAAATAGCAAACATATATAGTGCTAGTAATTCTAGTTTTTGATAGTTAATTGTATAGAACAATGATCAAACAGCTAACTAATTGTTGGGTTTGGCATATTGGTTGTTTGTCATGCATATAAGCTTTTACACCATATTTTTATTTACAATTCTTGCACTTAATTAGTAATATGACCTTTCTGACCAGAGCCATTTAGTTTTCTATACTATATGGAGAGAAATTTCCAAGAACCCCCTCCCTTATAAATGGAATTTTAGACTAACTATTGCATAATAATTGCAAATTTCCCCATGTTGTTAGTTAAATTAACTCCAAGTAGACCCAATGATTAATTATGATACCTAGATCTAATGATTTAAAGCAAACTAGAATAACTTTTTAATTTCTATTGTATTTTTATATCATCTTCTTTGTCCTACAGTTAGTAAGTAGTTCTTTATTATATAGTTGGTTAATTAGTTTCTAATAAATTTTTAACAAAATCGATTAGTTCTCAATTATATTTGGTGAAAAATGATGTTATTGGGAATTTTTAAGAATCTCATTATAAAAAAAAACTTCAGACATGCTGTTGTGTAACAATTTACTCCATCTTGTTTTTTAAATTAAGTCCAATTACTCCCTACAATTCATTATGGAATGTCTACACCATTGTAAATTATGGAATGTCTACACCATTATGGAATTTATTTTGTTACATTCCTTGCTTTATAGTACTATGTAATAATTATTTCTTGCATTTCTTAGCTTGTTCATATCAATTTTTCTTACCAAGCCTATAAAATTAATTATTGATATAATTCATAAGCTCATCTAACCATAAATAAAGATATAATTCCTAATGTCATATATTTTTTAGTAAAGTAAAATTGATTTATTTATATGTATGTACTTATAAAAGGGTTTAGTTTGAAACTCATAATATTAAATATGACATTATCCTTTAACACTCTTTTTGTGATTTATTTTCTTGAAAGCATGTGACTTGTCATAAAGAGGTTATGTACAAGTGTGTATGTGTCGAACTAAAGATTATAACAAGGAAAAAACAAAAATTGCAATGAATATAAAAATGGGAAAATGTTAGTTATGAGTACCTGTTGAGGTCTTAGGATGTGTACTTGCATATCCAAAGGTCTTCTTAATCATTCATATATTATGTCATAAATGTTGTATGAAACATTTCTCTATTTTACATGGAAATCATTAGATATGGGTATCTCGGATAACTAGATCCTAGAAAAATAAGAGAGGTAGAAACAACCATTAGATTGGTGTTTTGTATGCATACATACAAGGGGTAAAGGGAACATATGCAGATAAAACATGGTTTAGGAATTCTGATGTTTGCATTATTTGACAAAAGTCCTACCAAATATGAGTGCTTCCAAAGTCATCTTTACAATAAAAGAGTATCTTCTTTTCCGTATAAATTATTCTAAGATACATTCAAATTTATTTCATATCTCCATAGGGAATGACTTTATTCCTCCCCACACTAGACTTGGGCATATATCAAAAGCCTTCAACACTTCTGAATTGGGTATGGATAGCTAGTGGATTTTTGAATAACTATATTCAATATGCATGACTCCTTTGCTTATAAAGAAGGAATAATATTTCCACATAATATGTATAAGAAATTCATATACATATCAAATGATATTTGAAAGTAGGGAGATCAAGACATCGCCAACAATAAAAGAAGCTTTAGACGAGATAATAATTTTGTGGATGAAAATGTGTTTTTCCTTCCAACAATGAATGTACTCTACATTAATGCACCAATCTAAAACAAACCTCAATATACCTCCCATTCAATCATTTGGTCGCATTCTTCTATAAGATAAAGGATAAAATAAGGTACTTCGAACAATTTAAAGTATTAGTATCTTGATTATAACCACTTTCTCTTTAATAGTAAAAGTGCAAAATATAATTTAACATTTAGACTATCATCTCTAGATTAATCAAGTTAATAATAAGTCACTCGAGTGTCTAAATATTGATTTTTTTTGTAATATAACCTATAGTTTAATTTATATTTTCTTTACATGTATTTTTTGTAAATTAATATCATGACGTATATTAAACATTTGTAATAAACTTCTTATTAATGTGTATTAAAATGAAACATAAATCAATAAAAAGGGAACATATTCCCTCTCTTCCCCATGGCCGACCTAACTACTCTGACTATTAGGGTTTGTCGTGCTGGAAATATCTATCTTCACCGTGTGGTTTTCTCTTGTAGGTCCAAGTCTACGACAATGGTTTCTCTGGTCCCATATCTGATATGGCGGAGGAGTTGGAAAACATATGCACAAATATGCAATTGACAAAGGAGGATGATGATATGACCAAACTCTAGGCGGAGGAGGAGAATGATGCAGGTAATTATGTAAAATTGGCTCTGGTGGCACGTCTGCTTACCGTTCAATTATAGAATTTCTAGGCTATGAAGCGTACATTCAAACATGGGAATTGTGACACAAGGTTCTGTCCAAGCAACTGGGGGGTGAGTGTTTTTGTAACATCCCAAGATTTGAGGCCTCAAATAAAATGTCTTAAAAGGAATGATTGGACTATCCATTCACCTAGGTGAACCTCCTTTTCAGGGAGACCATCACTAGAGAACTCTATGGTTAAGCGTGCTCATCCCATAGTAGTTCTAGGATGGGTGACCAGTCAGGAAGTTGATCTTGGCTTTCCTGTTAGTGTGGACAAAGAGTGTAGTTACAACTAGTGGTGGTTTATGAGGCCAGTCTTCATTCTTGAAACTCTAGTAAAGCCTTGGGAAGTTGGCCCAGGCATTAGAAATGGTATCAAATCTAGATCCCATCTAGTAGGTTGGGCACACATGCATGTGTGATAAGTGAATTTTCCCCTATTTTTGTTCATTTCCTATTTTCCCCTCATTATGTTCACTCATGAACTCAATTTATTATTTTCTTGGCTACTTGATTAATATTGATACTCAAATTTGAGATATAATGATCAATGTGGATTTTATACACCTTGTGACATTCCAAATTAAGTTAATTTAGCACTTTATCTAAAGAAGTGCATTTGGTCATATAACGTCATCTTTTGGTTCTCAAAATTTTTCTTAATATTCTACACATTTATTTGATCTCATGGTCCAAATTTCATCTCAATTGGACATTACCATAATTTTCTTTGAATTCTTGAAGTTAATGTGTTAAAATCATTTTAAATGACCCTTTTATTTGACTTTTCCAAGTCAATAGGCCGATCCAAGGATTAGGGACACACCCTGACCCTCAAATCAGGATCCTACAAATCAGAGGACTGATCGAGCGGCCAGGGGATCGTCTCCTACCTACCACAATCAGCGGGGAGGAGTTATTGAGGACCGAAATGTGCAATCTATCATTTATGACCAAGATTTGAAATTCCAATCACATAGAAATATTGGTCTCACGATTTCACACCTACCTAGCCCCACTTTGGCCGCCTTAATGACTGGTTATGCCATCACAGTGAGTTTCTCACTTCTCCTTCTCACTCTAGCAACCTTGGTTTGCAACCAAGGACCGATCTAGTCCTAACCATAGCCCCCAACACTATAAAAAGGGCCCCTAATGCTCACCACCACCACACCTTGTTAGAGATCTTGCCTTTGCACACTCTTTCACCCCTGAGCACCATCTATTTCCCTCCTAGTTCATCTTCTATTCACAGTACTCTATCACATAGCCCAAATTAGGTATTCTTTCTCCTCACCTCCTCTCACCAATTCTTCACCTGCCACCATATTGTGAGGATGTGAAGAGCTTGAACTACATCTTAGCTGCCTCCATCAACTCCTCCTTCCCCCAAGCCCTCCTTACTCTGGTGATCCCCTCTGCCTCATTTCATGGGCCGTGCACAGGTCACCGTGAAGAAGGAAAGGGGTCCCAGATCACCGGTATAAGGAGGAATCAACCTGGTCCAACGATTAAGCTGAACCCCGTTTGAACAAGTAAATCAAGCATTGAACCAACCAACCTAGGATCAAACTGATCCACTAAACAAGTAATCTGTGCACCACGTGGATCCATCTGGATCACCCATTTGTCATTGAATGATCACATATTTTTCCATATTAATGGTACTTCGCTCTCTCGCATGAATAATTGATTGAAATCCCCATATCTTGATTAAATCATAGAAAACACATTGTAACTCCAAATATATTGAAATTATAGCCCTTTTTGGTCAAAAAAACCCAAACAATTATTTAAAAATACTTGTGAAGCCTAATTCTACATGATTCCCATTGATACCCTAGACTTTGATCTCTTGCTTATACAATTTATCTAATGACTCTATTTTGTGTTTAATCTTTGGAACCCTAATATTTGACTCTGATGATTAAAGAACTAAAATTACACTTGACTAAATTAGGAATTTGGATCAACCTTTTTGCTTATCTACTATTGAATATGAATCATGTACTCTCAAGTAATGATTAATCTTGATGGTGGTATCTTAATATTATGATTGTTCTAAATGTTGTGAAATCCCAGATCATGACCATTGGACTTCTCACTAATGATGATCTAGAAACTTGATAATGACCATTATAATTAGGGTTAACAAATATGTTCCTAGAATACCTAGGTAAGTCATTCATAATATAAATAATCTTGAAACTTGAATAAAGTTGAACACCTTGAAATATTTTAATCATAAGTGGATGACCTAACCCCAAGGTGAAATAGGAATGAGTAACCCTAATATTGAATATTGGAACATGATTTTCTAAACATCATGATCTTGACACTCGATCCAATCTTGTTGATCTAGGATCTGACTCTAGGGGTTGATCTTTTATTTCTCAGAATCCATACTCTAAAAATCAACCAAGAAGGTACACTTTTATATTAATTCCTCCTTGAATAGACTAGTGGTATTGAATGATACTTGTATTACCTCTTGAAAATATTGGCTATGTATTTTGTTTGAGCTACAACGTTCCATAATGAGTAGCCTTCTGATTTTCTAAATTATAGTTTGCAACAAACTTGAATACATAAATGTTATTGCCCATTATGACTGCCAGTAATGTTTGTTGATATTGAGTACAAACGACCTCCTCATTTGGAGGGTGGAACTTGTACATGTCGATTGATCTCAAACTTATATATGTCAATTGACCTCCTACCCAATATGGAGAGATGGATCCAGGTGACCTTTCCCATCTCATTGGGGTGATGGAGCCACATACATATATAAGCATGCTTCTCGATGTCAGCATTATGGGAAATTTGTAATAAAAATCTTTTCGGAAAAATTTTGTTTTTGCAAATCACTTGTTGATTATTTTTCTTATAAGTCCTACCAAGTACTATATTTTTCTATAAATAATTTTATTTGTTCAATATCAGTTCCTTTCAAAGTGTACCAATGTATTTGCATTGATTGTGTCTCAATTTACCTAATTTTAGGAAAACCAGATGGATCATTATGAAGAATTGAATAGACCGCTTCCACTCTTGAAAAACTCTGATGACAAGGAAAAATCTACAAAAATCTCATAATTGGGTTGGTTAGATCTTTAAATATTTTGTTTTATGAGTTATTATTTCTTATTGTATATGCCAGTGTGTGATATCCATTTAGGCAATCTAGGGATGGGCTCTTCTATCCCTTTACCACTGTTTAGGCAGTGGGATTGGGATTGGGGTTAGAACGATTGTGTGATAGTTGGTATTATAGCCTATACACTCTCATATGCATTATGTAAATAACATCTCGAGTCCCCTGAACCCAGGAAACCCTAAAGTCCATAATGGTGAAAATAGATATGTCTAGGCTCAGTGTTATGGCATATCACCTCCTATCTGTCTTCACGGTGGCTGAGGTTCCCCTCTCTACCTGGCCTTAATTGATCTAGAACTGGACGTAAATGTTCTCTATTGAAGCCCTAGAGAGTCTTCCAATTGTCTTATCTTCTTTCTAAGGATTATGCAGAGACCACCTATCACAATTGTACTTTCAAAATTTTGACCCCCCCTAATCTTGGTCACATCCCTATTTATGACAACCTCTAAATTATCATAATGTTGATTATCTAGAATTGGAAAGGTAACCCCTTCCACCTAATTTTGATTCGACCTAAGTCTTAAATATATCAAGTCTATGAGAATAATGATTTTTGATCTTGAATCCCGATTTGAATACAATATTGTCTATAGCTTGTGGCTAAATTCCTATAAAGACCTAAGCCTAAATCATTCATCAAATCTCGATACCTTGATAATAAAATTGGTGATTGATATCACAAATGTTGCTCGAATGTTGCTTGAATATTGGTTAATTATTGTTCGAATATTGAATATGGATGAATGATCTCCACTAAGGTCTAAATTGGAATCTAAACCCTAAGCTTTGAAATGTTTTGACCTATGGTCTTGATGTTCAAACCTCAACTCTTGATATTACTGTACAAAATCTTAAAAAATGATTATCAATCTTGATATTGATATGACTCGTATAATCACCCATGTGGATCTTAAGATCACTCACAATATGTCTAGTGACTTTCATATCCCCCAAAACTCAGTTCTTGAAGATTTTGACTCAGTAATGATTTTTGAGGATGTTTTTAAAGTTTGAGGACCAAATTACTCAAGGGGGGGAGGATGCGATAAAGAAACTTTCCCCCTATTTTTGTCAATTCCCATTTTTCCCTCATTATGTTCACTCATGAACTTAATTTATTATTCCTTGGCTACTTGATCAATATTGACACTCAAATTCGAAATATAATGACCAATGTGGATTTTATACACCTTGTGACACTAAAAATTAAGTTAATTTAGCACTTTATCAAGAGAAGTGCATTGGTCATATAACATTATCTTTTGGTTCTCAAACGTTTTCTTAATATTCTAAACATTTTTGTGATCTTATGATCCGAATTTCATCTCAATTGGATATTACTACACTTTTTTGTGAATTCTTGAACTTAGTGTGTTAAAAATCCATTTAAATGACCATCTTATTAGACTTTTCCAAGTCAGCAGGTAGAGCCAAGGATTAGGGACAAACCCTGACCCTCAAATTCTACTCCCATGGATTCGAGGTCTGATTGAGTGACCAGGGGGTCGTCTCCTACCTCCCACAATCAGTGGGGAGGAGTTATTGAGGATCGAAATGTGCAATCTTTCGTATATGACCAAGATTTAAAATTCCAACCGCATAGAAATATTGGACTCATAATTTTGCACCTATCTAGCCCCAGTTTGACCACCTTTAATGATTAATTATTCCATCACAATGAGTTTCTCACTTCTCCTTCTCACTCTTGTGACCTTGGTTTGCAACCAAGGACCAATCTAGTTCTAACCCTAGCGCCCAACACTATAAAAAGCCCCCCCCCAATGCTCGCTTCCACCACACCTTGATAGCAATCTCATCTTTGCTTACTCTTTTGGCTCTGAGCACCTTCTATTTCCCTCCCCAATCATCTACTGTTCACAATACTCTACCAAACACTCTATATTGGGCGTTCTCTCTCCTCGCCTCCTCTAACTAATTCTTCACCTACCTCCATCTCGTGAGGACGCGACGAGCTTAAATGGCACCGTAGCTGCCTCCATCCACTCCTCCTACTCCCAAGCCCTCCTTACACTGATGTACCCCTTTGTCTTATTTTGTGGCTCGTGCAGAGGTCTGCACAAACCAAGAAAGGGGTCCCAGACCGTCGATCCAAGGAGGAATCAACCCAGTCCAATGACCCAGCTAAACCCTGATTAAACTAGTAAATCACACATCGAACCCATGTACCTAGGATCGAACTGATCCACTGAACCTAGCAAGCCGTGTGCCTATGTGGCTCCATCTAACCATTTGTCATTGAACGATTGTGTATTTTTCCATATTAAAGGTATTTTAGCCCTCTAACATGAATAATTGATTAAAATTCTCAAATCTTGATTAAATCATATAAAATACATCGTAACTCAAAATATATCAAAATTGTAGTCATTTTTTATCAGAATAACCCAAAAAATTGTTTAAAAATACTTGTGAAGCCTATTTATACATGATTCTCACTAACATCCCTAGACTTCGATCTATTGATTATACAATTTATCTAATGACTCTATTTTGTGTTTAATCTTTGAAAACCTAATATTTGACTCTGACGATTATATTGAGACACTAAAATCAGGCTTGACTAAATTAAGAATCTAGATCTAACCTTGTTGGCTTATCCACTTTTGAATAGGTATTATGTACTCTAAAGTAATGATTAATCTTGATGATGGTATCTTAATATTATGATTGTTCTAAATCTTATGAAATCCATGATCATGACCATTGGACTTCTCCCTAATGATGATCTAGAAACTTGATAATGACTTGAACAATGATCATGATAATTAGGTATAACACATATGTTCCTAGAATACCTAGGCAGGTCATTCATATTAGAAATAATCTTGACATTTGAATAATTTTGGACATCTTGAAATATTTTTTGTCATAATTGGATGACCTAACCCCAAGGTTGAATAGGAATGGGTAACCCTAATATTGAATATTGAAACATGATCTTCTAAACATCATGATCTTGACCCTTGATCCAATCTTGTTGATCTAGGATCTGAGTTTAGGGGTTGATCTATTATTTCTTGGCATCCATACTCTGAAAATAAACCAAGAAGGTACGCTTTTATATTAATTCCTCCTTGAATAAACTAGTGGTATTGAATGATACTTGTATGTGCCTCTTGAAAATCTTGGCTATATATTTGTTTGAGCTACAACATTCCCTATTGAGTAGTCTTTTGATTTTCTATATTATAGTTTGCAACAAATATGAAAACATAAATGATATTGCCTATTATGTTTGCTAGTAATACTTGTTGATATTGAGTATAAGCGACCTCCTCATTTGGAGGGTGGAACTTGTGCATGTCGATTGATCTTGAACTTGTACATGTCAATTGACCTCCTACCTCATATGGAGAGATGGATCCAGGTGACCTTCCACATCTCATTGGGGCGATGGAGCCACATCTACTATTTTACTCATCTAAACATGAAGACTCGTTTCCGTCCACCATGTGTTGATCACGTGAGTTCTTGGTAATTAGAGGATAATCATAATAATATGCACAATGTCTGACTCTTCCACGACTTTGCGAGGGACGTCCAGTGTATAACCACTTTGCGGATTCCTATTGCGTTGTGCAAAAGAAACACAAACTTAGAACCAGTGCCCGACAACACCACAGATTCTACACTAGACGTTAGCAAAACCTAATTAGACCAATGTGTTCTCGACCTCAACGTCAGTCCTTTCGTGCCAGACTAGTTTGCCAAGGAAGACATTGGCGAAGATTTCAAGAAGCATATTGCCCTGACATGAATCTGGACATGCGTCTAAGGATGTTGCTAATTGTGGCAAACTGAGGCCGACATCACTCTTCTTGGTTTGCAGATTAGCTTTCTTCATAAAACCTTGCAACCCGTCTTCGTACATCATCTTGTACAACTTCTGTAACCGCCAAGCATCAGTCGACAATAAGAAAAAGGAAATAAGAAGAGCAGTTGTGTGAGGATCTAGACGATCTCCTGGCTACGGACGTTGTAGCCTCTGTGACATTGAGAAGAATCACCCCACCTGATCTACTAAAACTCTTGTCGCTAACATTAAATATAATCATTGCATGTCAAGGTTATGCTTCAGAGTCTTTGGCAATCTCGTTGATATACAATCAGAGAGCAGGCTCTTTGAATATTTTATGAAAGGCAGACAAACTAGAAAGGTAAAACACATTATAGATTTTCTTTAAAATATGTAGATTTTATCTGTAGATATGTGCATAAATCTGAAAATATGGTAAGTCATGAGCCTAACTATGCCTTATGCGTATCCACTCGTCATGGTTGTTTGTTGTAGATCATGCTAACAAAAAACTACATCAATGACAATGAAATTCTTTCCCAGATACAGAGGTCAAAGACGAACATATATCTTCTAGGGCTAGAGTATGCGGTAGATAACAATTGTTAAGAGACGTATCTTTGCTACTAAGAAAAACAGTTTAGTTCTTACTTATTCACATCACTTCTTGTCTAGACCGAGTAGTAGTATGTGAAGCTTCAATTCACCTTTATGTCATATTCTATATATGTATCAACCCATTATACTGGAATCCATTCACGGATCACATACTCATACGCAAGTTGTCAAAATCCTTCCACTACACATGGCATGCCTCACAATCTCAATTTTCTATGCCTCCAAGGTTATCACCGTGTCATTAATATATGCATGTGTGTATGTATCATCATGTGCGTTAGCACGTATCAATTTTGGTGATTGTGAGGTTATATCACCAGCGTTGTGGAGAATGGCCCATGACGTGTATTTTACTACGCGCTTAAATGCAAGTATACGCGTCGAGTAATATAGGCCTTGTGAGGCCCGAGTCGAACTCAGGGATACATGAATTATTGGAGACTTCTACTAACTAATCGCAATCAGCTAGACCGATTAACAAAGTAGGGTTTTGTGTTCAAATTAAAAAGAAAATAAAAATCAAACAAAGAAAACAATCGATTAAAGGTTAATTTAATCAATTCAAAGGAATATCTTTAGGATGGCGGTTTCACCGCGGGTCAACATTGTATTAGGTTTCATATAATTCCTCACACTTCTCTCTCTATCCGGGTAGTGGCCTGAAAATAGAATTACCCACTGTCGTGGTGTAATTCACTACTTAGATATAGGTTGATTCCACCGTCGTAGTAATCATTCCCCTAAACTAAGTGCATTATAAACGGTCTCTCAGTTCCCACCATTAATTTTACAACTCCTTTGTCAAGGGTTTTATTGATTAATGTAGAATTCGTCTCTTTTCAACCGTTAATCCTTCTGTCGAAGTGATTAAGGGTGTTAAATTATTATTATGGTGATCAAGCATAACAATAGAAATGGAGAAAACGAATCTATACCACGGATTTGAGAGAAAAATATGAATTATTGATATAAAAATGCCATACAATGCATTCCCGGGCTACTCCCGGTCCTAAAGATTGAGGGTTTTAGCCTCTCATGTTCATCTCACACGAATACATGGTAGAAATTGGGGAATTCATAAGAAAAACGGGAAATAAATGGGAAAACCCCTGAACGGAGAAGAACCGGTGGATCCTTGGCGTAGAACACGAGCTTCCCCGCCTGTCGGTGGTGGAAATTGTCTTCGGCAGCGTCCGAATCACCCGGGATGAGCTTCTCGGCCTCCGTTCTCCTTTCTCCTCCTCGGCACTCGTGCAATCCAAAAATCTGAGATGTCCCTGAACATGGGCGGCCGTCATTAGGTATAAGTCCCTAATTAGGTCGTCAAATAACAACAGCCGTCCGATCGAGATCAAAACAGATCCAACGCATATCTGCCGGCGTCGATACCATCGACGCGGGTCGATGGTATCGACGTAGCAGATTAGCGGCAGCTTTCCTTTCTTTTATTCTGAGTGCCTGTGGTGATCTCGATACCATCGACTGGGTTGTCGATGGTATCGACTCCTGTAGCGTCGGTTTTGTCTTCTAGCGACGCTGTAGCTCCCCTTGTGTCGATGGCATCGACTTGGGTCGATGGTATCGACTGCATCCTCGCCAGCAACTTGAAGGGATCTCGATACCATCGACTTAGGTGTCGATGGTATCGACTCTGTATTGCTCTTCTCGGCTGACAACCTGTGGCTTGGTCGATGGTATCGACTTCCGTCGATGGTATCGACGGAAGCAGATACTTGTTTTTCCTGAAATTTCACAACAAGACCAAGTAAATCCACACAGTTTATAATAAGATGATAAATAATGCTCAAAATAGTAAAACAAAGGGGATTTGATATAATATGATGGCAAAAACCAAATAAAGTGCATTATGCAATAATATCCATGAAAATGAGTAATTAAGGCACAAAACACAAATGAAATAGGTCTCTAAATGCGACTCAAAATCATCGCATCAAACTCCCCTAAGATTAAACATTGCTCGCCCTCGAGCAACTAATCCTTAGAATAAGATTGCAGATGTCAACTAAAAATCAACACAGCACCCCACATTCCACATGACTCCCACTGAACGTTCTCAAACCGGCCTTTCCTAATCACAAAACAGTAATTACCCTACAGGCGACAATAATCATCAATAAAAGAAATTATCCTTCAAACTGATGAACACTATCACATAAGGCAGTTAACATAATAAAATTTGCCGATTTAGCATTAGTGCATCTTGTGATCGCCTACACTACGTTGCTCGCCCTAACTACCATCTACATGGAAGCAGTTCTCCTGATAAACATGAGTGAGGAGAAAATCACGGTGGCCTACCAATCCGAGCAACGGGTGGATGGAATGGGTGGTTCATGGAAGAATTTGGAAGTATTACACAGTTTCAAAATGCATACAACAAAATGCCCTAAATGATGCAAATGCACATTGAAAATGCCCTAATGCTTAAAATTGGGTGGAATGATGCATGCACTAACCTTCCACCTCAAAAAGAGATAGAAATCTAATTAAGCCACATCATGTACTCAGTTTCCTTGTTATGCAAGTGATATCCTGTTCCTTTCTCCCTCTTATTCCATTTCCTTCTAAATTCTCTTTTTTTTTCTTTTCTCAATTTTTTCAGATTTTCAGAAATTTTTTTTTAAGCCCACATATCCATAATTTCTCAGAGATACATGTGTTAGGCTATTTTCTTCATGATTGGAAATCTTTGTACTATTTCGAGGGTATGGGACAATTTAGATCACTTTTCAAGACAAACTGAGGTACATGGTGTACTTATGCATGAAAATCATGAAAGTTATGAGTGCAACTACATGACATGCACCTAAAGGTAATGTGCATGAATCACTATACATTTTTTCCGTTTTATGCAAAAGTATGAAAATAACAATGCAAATCCTATCTACATGCTATGCATGCAAGGAGGAATTAAAACTGTACTTTACTTCCAATTCTTTGGTGGATTAGGGAAAAATATGAAGTGGAATGATCACAAGATTAAGTTACTGAACCTTAGAAAAATATCATGTGTCCCTCCTTACTGACATGTGTAGTAGTTCAAAGGGTTCTTTCTCGTATATCTAATTAAGGTCTCATTACCATTTGATTAGGTTAGGCTCAAACAACCGTTACTATCCACTTTTCATGAGTCAATGGGGGTGTGGGTGTGACATATTGCTTTAGAGTTGACATAATCAATCATTTTCATAGGACAAGTTTCCCAAGGACAACCAAGTTAAGCTATCCAAAAGACACAGAAATTTTTAAATTCCCTTAAATTTCCCATGAAAATAGCGAGATGACAATTTTTAAGACATCCACGATTACACTAGATAGATGTGGATCCTAAACAAAAACTAAAATTGCAAGAACAAATAACAAAGCAAAAAACTAAAAACAACTAAAGAAAAGATAAAAGATAGAGCTGTTCCCGCCACCCCCCTAAGCTTGAATTCGACTATGGCCTCATAGTCAAAAACCAACTTAAGGGTGGAACAGTGATACCTTGATCAATCTTGCGGAGGCGGTGGTGGGTATTGCGGTGCCGTAGGATCCCAAGACGGGTACTCCCCCTGGAAGCTTCGATCATATTGGGTCCTCAGTGGAGGCTGTGGATAGCCTCCAAAGTAGTCTTGACTCCAGTAATGGTCGAAGAAAGGCTCCTGTTGCATCTCTATCCGCTGCAACCGGGTGTGCATTTGCTCTTGGTTGGCCAGGATGAGCCGCTCGTTCTCGAACATAGCCCGTTGGTTGTCAAGTACCCGGCTCGTAGTCTCATGAATACCGGTATACATACCCATGTGCTGCTGCTGAGTCTGCTGGATGTCCTGCAGCATGGTGTACATCCCCTGCATGGAATAGGGATCCGCGGTTGGCTGCTCGTACTGTGGTGATGGCAGCGGGGGATGAGATGATGAAGATGCACCCGGATGCATCCTAGGACGCTTCCGTGGTGCCACACGTGCTCGAAGAGGTGTGAAAGCCTCCTCTTCCTCTGCAGCTGCGCCTTCTTGCTCATCACCACTGCCTTCTTCCTCGGAGGACTCGATGGCTATGATTGGCCACCGGAAGTGTTGCTTGCCCTCTATGTTGAAGACGTCGTCCGGTAGGGAGCTCTCCTGATAAGCTTGGTTGACGTGGCAATGAGCGTACGCCAACCCGTCCCGGAGAAGAATGAGATTTGAACGGTGCAAGTGTTGCACGTTCACCTTGCTCCTCGTAAAGATCGGAGTCATGGACTGAAGGTTCAGCCCCAAGTAAAGCGCCAACTTGGTGACAAGACCACCAAAATGGATTGGAGCCTTCCTTGTGCTCCTCTTCACCGCCAGGACGTGCTGTAGCCAGAACGCCCCCCAGTTGCATGGTTGACGCTTCAGGAGTGCGTAAAGGAAGAACAAGTCACTCTCCTGAAACTTGCTCAAAGCAAGATCACTTCGAGCGAAGAATGTCAAGCTCAACATCCTATGCAAGACCCGGACGAACAGGTGCTCAAAATCTGCTACCGCTGCATTGTGGTAGCTCACGGTCTTCCCCGCCGGCACTGTAACTAGCTCGGAGAAGATCTTTGCATAGTCGGTGTGGGAGTCCGGCCTTCGGTGATCATGTGGAGAGTGGATCCAGTTGAAGATTTGATTGAACTGGACCAGTGTGAGATTGTAATTGTTGTTGAAGAATCGGAAGGACACCCTTCCCTTGATCCATTCCCGGTCCGATGCTACCACGTCGTTTGGTACGACGCAGACGTCGAGAGACGCCATGAACTCCGCCACCAGTTCCTTTTAGGTGGGCCATTCGCCGAAAAAACGGCTGCCCATCCGCATGGTACTGCAGCTCGTCAGGGCGTAGGCTTCTGTTGGTGAGGCGTGCTTGTCCATGAAGCACATATGCCAAGTTGTCCTCGAATCCCAACTCCTGGATCATGCCCCGATCCACATACCGAGTGGGCTCGAACTTTTGCTTCATTATCTCCTCGTAGACCTTCCTCACATCCATGTTGGCATTAATTAGGCGTGGATGAGGGATGGAAGCGGGTGGGGGAGGAATGAACTCCTCGATCTTCGTAGGGTGAGCGCTTGAGGACGACGCTCTGGCGATGTGCACCATGGTTGCGAGAAGATGGGAGTAGAAGAAAAGAGCTTGGTGAAGATGGAAAAGAAATTCTCCGCTCGATGAATATTTCCGCTCGATGACGCTTCTCTTCAGTCTTGGAGGGCTCGGGGGAGTGCTCGGCGCAAAGGAGGATACTTGATCTGAAGGTGTGACGTCAAGTGACGTTGCAAGTCCCCTTAAATAGGCTTGATCGGCGCCCCTGTTGACCCGTCGATACCATCGACGCGGGTCGATGGTATCGACACATCTCGCGGGTATCCACCTCCCTCGTGAGTATCGACGGCTGACGTTTGATGGATTGAGAAACCCGGATTGCTGACGGGTCGATACCATCGACGAAAGTTGATGGTATCGACGCAGCACCCGGATCGCTGACGTGGCTGTTGCGATCGTCGTCGATGTCTGTGTGCGGATCAGTGACATGTCCGTCGATACCATCGACGGATGTCGATGGTATCGACTTGCTTTTATTGCGACGCCGCCGTTGTGTTGCATTCAACCTGTGATGATGTCGATACCATCGACGAGGTCGTCGATGGTATTGAGTTGACTGAGCAAAATTCGTCTAAATATCTCCAGAGATCTCGATGGTATCGACTGGGGTGTCGATACCATCGACACTTTTATTGCGAACTGTCTGTGACCATGTCGATACCATCGACGGGGGTGTCGATAGTATCGACACAGTGTGATTTTTGCTGGTGTCAACCTGAACCCATGTCGATACCATCGACGGATGTGTCGATGGTATCGACCCTTCCTGTGCCTGCACATTCAACAAACGGATCAAGGTATCATTTTTAAACTAAAATTTAAACGAAATAAAAGCAATCTATGACTAAAATTAAACTATCCTAATGTACCGATGGTTGGGTTGCCTCCCAACAAGCGCCCTTGTTTAGCGTCATAGGCTAGACGTCTTCCCTTCATCTCATTCATGCACAAGTGAAATGAGTTTGACCTCATTCACTTTCCTCTTGTAATTCTCACCAAAATACAACTTCAAGCGTTGCCCGTTCACCAAGAATGTGGCATCTCCATCACGCACGAGAATCGCTCCGTGCGGTTTCACCTCCTCCACAATGAAGGGTCCACTCCACCGGGATTTCAGCTTCCCGGGATGCAGTTTGAGACGGGAGTTGAACAATAGAACGCTGTCTCCCTTCTTGAACGTGCGCATCTCAATATGGCGATCGTGGATCAGCTTTGTGCGCTCTTTGTAGATGCGGGTATTCTCATATGCCGTCATGCGTAGCTCATCCAATTCATTCAATTCAAACATCCTTTTTCTCCCGGCCTCATCATAGCGCAAGTTCAGCCTTCTTAGCGCCCAATGGGCCTTGTGCTCCAATTCCACCGGAAGATGGCAAGCCCGGCCGTACGCCAACCTAAAAGGCATGGTGCCTATAGGTGTTTTGTACGCCGTTCGATAAGCCCAAAGCGCGTCCGGTAGCAATACACTCCAATTCTTCCTTGTGGATGCTACGGTCCTTTCTAAAATCTTCTTGATTTCTCTATTTGATACCTCCACTTGTCCTTGCGTCTGTGGATGATATGGGGTGCCGATGTTGTGTTTGACCCCATATTTCTTTAAAAGTGTCACGAATTTCTGATTTCGAAAATGTGTTCCTCCGTCACTTATGATCATTCGGGGAATCCCGAACCTGCAGAAAATGTTCTCTTTGAAAAACCTGCACACTACGTTCGAATCATTAGTCCTTGTGGGGATTGCCTCCACCCACTTCGACACATAATCTACAGCAAGTAAGATATAAAGATTTGAATTTGAGGACACAAAGGGTCCCATGAAGTCAATGCCCCATAAATCAAATACCTCAACTTCCTGAAATACATTCAGGGGCATTTCTTGTCTCCTTGAGATGTTACCTGCGCGCTGGCACGGGTCACATTGCCTAACAAAATCATAGGCATCCCGGAATAAAGTGGGCCAATAAAGGCCGCTCTCCAACACCTTGGCTGCTGTCCGTGAGCTAGCATGGTGTCCTCCTGTAGGCGACGCATGACAGTGGTGGAGAACACTCTCGTACTCCACCTCCGGCACGCACCTGCGAAGAATACCATCCCTGCACTGCTTCAAGAGAATCGGGTCATCCCAAAAATAATATCTCAATGAATGAAAGAATTTCTTTTTCTCTTGATAGGACCAATCCTCCGGGATGATCCCGCAAGACAAATAATTCACAATTTCCGCAAACCATGGTTCTTTAGAATCAATTTTTAAAATTTGCTCATCGGGAAAGGTCTCGGTAATGGGTATGTGCAAACCTTGTTCATCAACCCTCTCTAACCTAGACAAGTGGTCAGCCACCACATTTTCAATTCCCGACTTGTCCTTAATTTCAATATCGAATTCTTGTAGGAGCAAAATCCACCTAATTAGTCTAGGCTTCGCATCCTTCTTCTCCATCAAATACTTTATTGCAGCGTGATCAGTCCACACAACCACCTTAGAACCCACTAAGTACTGCCGAAATTTTTCAAAGGCGAACACGACGGCCAGTAACTCCTTTTCTGTGGTTGTGTAGTTCAATTGAGCATCATTAAGCATTTTTGAGGCGTAGAAAATCACAGCAGGCTTGTTATCTACCCTTTGCCCCAAAACAGCTCCCACAGCATAATCGGACGCATCACACATCAACTCGAATGGCTTTGTCCAATCCGGCGTTTGAACAACCGAAGCTGAAATCAACTTTTCCTTCAAAACCTCAAATGCGTGAAGACATTTCTCATTGAAATCAAAAACTGCGTCTTTTTCCAACAATTCCGATAATGGCTTTGCGATTTTCGAAAAATCCTTAATAAATCGCCGATAAAACCCGGCGTGTCCCAAAAAGCTTCTCACCCCTTTTACAGAATTTGGTGGGGGTAACTGAGAAATCACCTCAATTTTTACGGGGTCTACCTCAAGACCCTTGCTAGACACCTTGTGTCCTAGCACAATTCCTTCCGTGACCATCATGTGACATTTCTCCCAATTGAGGACCAAGTGTGTGTCCTCGCACCGCTGCAATACCTTATCTAAGTTATAAAGGCATTCATCAAAAGACGCTCCATACACCGAGAAGTCGTCCATGAAAACCTCAAGACACCGCTCTACCATGTCAGAGAATATGGCGAGCATGCAGCGTTGAAAAGTCGCCGGCGCATTGCATAAACCGAACGGCATACGGCGGTAAGCGAACGTCCCATAGGGACATGTAAACGTAGACTTCTCTTGATCCAAAGGATCAATAGAAATCTGGTTGTACCCCGAATAGCCATCTAGAAAACAAAAATGTGACCGACCAGCTAGACGTTCCAAAATCTGATCGATAAATGGCAATGGAAAATGATCCTTAAGAGTTGCGGCATTCAATCGGCGGTAGTCAATGCAAACACGCCACCCAGTTACCAATCGGGTGGTGACAGGTTCATTCAAAAGATTTGTAGTGACAGTGATTCCCCCCTTTTTAGGGACTACCTGTGTGGGACTCACCCACGTTGAATCGGATATGGCATAAATGATCCCTGCAGCAAGAAGCTTTATGACTTCCTTCTTGACAACCTCCATCATGCTTGGATTTAGACGTCTTTGAGGCTGTATGACTGGCTTGGCTCCCTCCTCGAGCCGAATCTTGTGTTGGCAAAGTGTAGGGGAGATCCCCTTGATGTCCGCCACAGACCACCCAAAAGCTCCACGGTGGTTCTTGAGCACTATAAGTAGTTGCTCCTCCTCATCCGCACTCAAGTATGCAGAAACAATCACTGGTAACTTGTCCTCCTCAGCTAGAAAGACGTACTTCAGATGCGGGGGCAATGGCTTCAATTCCAGATCAGGTGGGCAAATAAGAGATGATTGTAGCGGTGGGGGAAGTGTACCCAAATCTTCATAGTGCCTCGTGTAGAAACATGGAAGCATTTGAAGCATTTTGGCGCACTCCTTGAGTGAAGTACTCCGCATCCAATCATAAGTGACATTTAACAAACACGCCTCCAAAGGCAATTCCGGATATGCATCAAAGACGGAAGTAATAATCACATCATCCTCCCATGAAGGTGGAATGTCCTCATTCTCATCATTTGGAAACCCAACAGCCTTGCATAAAGAGACAACTTTAGTTTGCTCCATAAGGTCCACTGCTAGGGTCCCATTATCTATCCTGCTCATAACATGAGCCATATCAAAAAATGGCTTCCCAAGACAAAGTGAGATATTTTGTTCCACATGCTTAACCATGTTGCAATGTGCTTTTGCTTTATTAGATGCATTACCATTGGGCATGACCATCTCAAAGCGATCATCCGCAATGCCCAAGGTCAAGCGACCTCTCCCCATCTCCAAGATCATATCAGCTGTAGCTTGGAATGGGCGACCAAGTAGTAACTCATTGCCGTGCTCGTCCTGCATTTCCATAACGACAAAATCAGCCGGAAAAACAAAGCGGTCTACCTTTACCAAAACATCCTCACAGATTCCATACAGTTTCACCACAGAATTATCGGCCAATTGGATGGTCATGTTACTTGGTCTCGACTCCTTCAATCCAAGTTTCTTGAACGTAGAAAGGGGCATCAGATTGATGCTTGCTCTGGAATCACAAAGTGCCTCGCCAAATTTGAACTTCCCGATAAAGCAAGAAATATTGAAACAACCGGGATCCTGTCTTTTTGGCGGCAAAGTGCCCATAATAAAAGCACTCACTTGCTCCTTCAATACCACGACCTCAGTGTCGGGTATCTTTCTCTTCTTGGTGATTACATCTTTGAGAAACTTCCCATAAGACGGGATTTGTTCAATCGCCTCTAGCAAAGGAATATTCACTGATAACTTCCTAAAGCTGTCCAGAAATTTCTTAAACTGTGCATCCACCTTTCTTGCTTTTGCACTATTGGGATAGGGGACCGGAACGATATGTGCCCTTTGATGAGGTGGCACATAGGGAGTTAATTTCTGTGGTTCCTCCTCAGTGGCTTGTTCTTCCTTACCATCTTCAGCTATGTCATCAGTTTGCTCTATGACAGGTGCGGGCTGCTCTTTGACTGTTGCTTCATCAACTGTGTCCTGCAGTGTGCTTGTGTCATCCGCCCTTGGATTTAACACTTTCTTACCGCTCCTCAATAAGATGGCCTTGGCCTGTTGGTTTCCCCCGGGAATATTGGTGTTCCCCGAAAAACCCGGATGTGCCGGCTTCTTCAAGCTTGCAATCTCGGCTGCCATCTGCGCCATGGAAGTCTCTATAGTTCTCATTTGAGCCCCGTGGCTCTGCAAAGTCTGCCCAAACTGGTTCATAAATTCACCCTGCTGCTTGATTTGTTGTCCAAAAGTGTTCATCAACTCTTGATTTTGCTTGATGACTTGATTGAGCAACTCTGTGCTCTTATCCTCCGTGACCGGTGCAGGCTTGGCGTCCGGATCCTACAGAAAGTTATTTGGATCCTTCCATGAAATTTCTTGTCCTTCCGCCATGAATAATCGTTATTCCTATACCCCTGCTGTTGCCTCATGTACTTGACATGAGCCTCATCCTCGGACTCATTGTCTTCCTTCTACATCAACTTCTTTGCGAGAAGATCCATCTTCTCATTCAGCTCTCTCATTGCCTTTGACTCACTGGCAACTCTTTCTTGCTCAACTGGGCCACTTTCTCTTTCTCCCCAAGATTGCTTTCGTGCCATATTCTTCAGTATTTCCCAGCATCTTGTATCAGTGTTATTTAAGAAAAATCCGGAGCCAGCCGAGTCCAAATTACTTCTATCATGCTCGGAGAGAGCAAAGTAGAAGATCTTCACTTGGGTTTCCTTGTCCAGTCCATGGTGTGGACATCTCCTCAACATGACTTGGAATCGCTCCCAAGTCTCAGAATAAGTTTCACCCGCCTATTGGGTGAAATTGTGGATCTTCCGGATCATATCATTGGTTTTCTCAGGAGGGAAGAACCTCTCGAAGAAAACCTCCACCATGTGATCCCATGATTCAACAAACTCGTCGTCGAGGTTATGAAGCCACTCTCTTGCCACTCCAGCCAAGGAACTCGAGAATAACTTGAGGTAGAGCACATCCTGTGGAAATCGATCTATCTTCACCATATCGCAGTTCTCCACGAACTGGCTGATGTGGGCCACTGGATCTTCATTTTTTAATCCGTGAAATGCGTTGGATTTGACCAAGTTAATCAGTGCTGGATCGATCTTGTAGGTTGGAATGTTTAGCCCCTGTTTCTTTATAGGCCCCTTTGATGCCGAGGAAGAAGACGCCTTGATCTTCTCCCATATTGTCTGTGCTTCAGCCATTACTTCTTCTTGTTCTTGCTCAGATTCAGAATTTATATCACTGTGGTGTTCCTCCTCGTAGTAGTCCTCGTCCTCTGGTCCCGCAGATGGAACCTCAGGTGTGCGATTCACGTAGTCTCGACTACGTGTGTGCACCATGCAAAGTGCCTGAAATATTGAAATAGGGGTTCAGTACAATGCTTTGAACGAGTCAACACAATTATAGAGAAATAAAGGAATTTTTGAAATTGTTTTAAAATAAATAAAAAAAAAGTGGCCTAGAATGGCCGCTCTTAGCACTCAAAGTGCCAATAATTCACCGTATCCCCGGCAACGGTGCCAAAAACTTGACGTGTATTTTACTACGCGCTTAAACGCAAGTATACACGTCGAGTAATATAGGCCTTGTGAGGCCCGAGTCAAACTCAGGGATACGTGAATTATTGGAGACTTCTACTAACTAATCGCAATCAGCTAGACCGATTAACAAAGTAGGGTTTTGTGTTCAAATTAAAAAGAAAATAAAAATCAAACAAAGAAAACAATCGATTAAAGGTTAATTTAATCAATTCAAAGGGATATCTTTAGGATGGCGGTTTCACCGCGGGTCAACATTGTATTAGGTTTCATATAATTCCTCACACTTCTCTCTCTATCCGGGTAGTGGCCTGAAAACAGAATTACCCACTGTCGTGGTGTAATTCACTACTTAGATTTAGGTTGATTCCACCGTCATAGTAATCATTCCCCTAAACTAAGTGCATTATAAACGGTCTCTCAGTTCCCACCATTAATTTTACAACTCCTTTGTCAAGGGTTTTATTGATTAATGTAGAATTCGTCTCTTTTCAACCGTTAATCCTTCTGTCGAAGTGATTAAGGGTGTTAAATTATTATTATGGTGATCAAGCATAACAATAGAAATGGAGAAAATGAATCTATACCACGGATTTGAGAGAAAAATATGAATTATTGATATAAAAATGTCATACAATGCATTCCCGGGCTACTCCCGGTCCTAAAGATTGAGGGTTTTAGCCTCTCATGTTCATCTCACACGAATACATGGTAGAAATTGGGGAATTCATAAGAAAAATGGGAAATAAATGGGAAAACCCCTGAACAGAGAAGAACCGGTGGATCCTTGGCGTAGAACACGAGCTTCCCCGCCTGTCGGTGGTGGAAATCATCTTCGACAGCGTCCGAATCACCCGAGATGAGCTTCTCGGACTCCGTTCTCCTTTCTCCTCCTCGGCACTCGTGCAATCCAAAAATCTGAGATGTCCCTGAACATGGGCGGCCGTCATTAGGTATAAGTCCCTAATTAGGTCGTCAAATAACAACAGCCGTCCGATCGAGATCAAAACAGATCCAACGCATATCTGCCGGCGTCGATACCATCGACGCGGGTCAATGGTATCGACGCAGCAGATTAGCGGCAGCTTTCCTTTCTTTTATTCTGAGCGCCTGTGGTGATCTCGATACCATCGACTGTGTTGTCGATGGTATCGACTCCTGTAGCGTTGGTTTTGTCTTCTAGCGACGCTGTAGCTCCCCTTGTGTCGATGGCATCGACTTGGGTCGATGGTATCGACTGCATCCTCGCCAGCAACTTGAAGGGATCTCGATACCATCGACTTAGGTGTCGATGTTATCGACTCTGTATTGCTCTTCTCGGCTGACAACCTGTGGCTTGGTCGATGGTATCGACTTTCGTCGATGGTATCAACGGAAGCATATACTTGTTTTTCCTGAAATTTCACAACAAGACCAAGTAAATCCACACAGTTTATAATAAGATGATAAATAATGCTCAAAATTGTAAAACAAAGGGGATTTGATATAATATGATGGCAAAAACCAAATAAAGTGCATTATGCAATAATATCCATGAAAATGAGTAATTAAGGCACAAAACACATATGAAATAGGTCTCTAAATGCGACTCAAAATCATCGCATCAGCCCAATTTGGCAAAACACAAATAATTTATGACACAACATAGGTAAACATTGTTAACTTTTCTTGAGTTATATATTCTTAGTTTTAGTTGCAGAATACCTCTATAATGCAAATTATCTACCACTTTTATGAGGAATTTTATACCTAAAGAAAGATGTTCATAATACTTATCTTGAATAGGTTTAAAGCATCCAAGCCGCTTATCAGGTTCAAGATTATCTAATGATAATAGTGAATATCCATGTCCAAATGTTTTCATTCATTTTCCCTTTCATTGTCTAATATTTAAGCATTTTCGTTGTGTCATGATCACTTCAATTTGTTTATTTAAATCATGTCACCATGTAATGGATAAGAGATCTCATATATAAGCAACTGAGATTTGACATGCTTCCGATCTTAATGAATGATTCTTATAGCCCATGAATAGGCACCGAAAATAATGACAAATGTCAAGGGGATTTATTCAAATTAACATCAAGCCTTATAATTTGATTCAATTTCTTATGCATGAGTTAATTGCATAGGATGTAATGCACACTTTCATCCTAATGGTGACTAAAACAACCCTTCATGCTGTTGCTATTTAGGCATGTCCACACAGATATATTTTTCTTGCGAAAGATTTGAAGGTGATGATGATTGAGGTCATAGTCACCTTCTTCAATGAAATGGAGTGACATGTGTAGATTTGGTGTTGTTTCTTTAATTATGTCAAGAAACTTTACAACATAATTTTGAACCTTAGATAAAACACCTAATAGAATATAAGCAGCTCTATCATACCTTTTAGAAGGGAACTTGCTTGAGGGGTCTAGAAACTGTACGACATAATTTCAAACCTTAGATAAAATACATTATCGAATTAAGAAGCTATGAATCTCTTTTAGATGGGAATTTGCTTGGAAGGTGCATATACCTCTCTTAGTTTATAAAACTACTTCATTTCAGTTTTTAGTTTTAATCGCAAAAAGGAATAACTTTGATGCAACTCACAAAAGCATTCACTCCTTCATAATGATTTTCTGTGGAAAATTTTGGTTCTTTATCACATTCCACATTACCCTACCTAATTTAGGTAAGTAGAGTACGACATGTTTTTAAATATTTTTGATAAGTTAAAAATTAGGTATCATTGCAAAAGTCATAACTATAAATGTTACACGAATTGTGGACATTAAAGTTGAGTTGAATGATTATATTCTATAAATATTATAACAATTTGAATAGAAATGTATACTCATAATACATTCATCCTTTTTTTAACTTCTTTTTAAATGTTCTAAAGTATTTATTCCAATATTTCATAATACGCTGATTCATGTTTCCTTTCTTAGTACAATGTGTTTCACTCTCAAATGTGTGCAAATTTTATTATTTATTTCTCCTTAAAAGGTCGCTTCCACCCATGCATCTTGTCAAACTTTATTGTTATATCTTCTCGTATCAATAAGAAACATGTGTCCAGAAGATGAATATCTTGGAAAAATTATGATATGAATTTATTTGAATCTAATGTCATTATTATATTAAAACTTTTTGACAGAATGACTATTTATTTTATAAAAAGAGGAGGTTTAGGGAGTCAAAATTTCAACGAAAAATAGTAATTGTCTATTTATTCGATATTGTTTTATAGAAGTAGATTAAATATAGTTTTGTCCATATAATGACATCGAGTGATAAAGTTGATTTTGTATGACCGAGAGGTCACGAGTTCGAAATCCCCTAGCAACAGAATGAATGAATTTTTCATTTTTTTAATAAACAAAATTTAACTAAATTATATATTCACTGATTTTGAAAGTAATTTGTAATCAATTTATATGCATACATACATAAATATATGTATACATGTATTTGCATGCCGACAAAGAGTGTCACAAGTAGTCAACCACGGTGTATCCTAACAAAGAGGCTTGGGTTTGAATCTTAGTTTCCACCTTGATTTACCACCTTCGTGGGTGTTCGGCCTCCGCTCCCCATGGGTAAGGGAGAGGGGGAGAGAATGCCTCTTTTATAATCCCATACATGCATGTATGTGTTTTTGTTTATGATAAAACTTGTGAGCGTGAATTTGATTCATAAAATAGTAGTATATTTCACACTTGTCCTACCCATTTATGGTACATAGTTTATTCTCCTCAATGACATTTTTGTGTATAAATAATTATATATTATATATTATATATTATTCATTTATGTGTAATATATCATGTTAACACATTTCATATGTCAAAGGACGTCTTGGGGACACCCATGATTGTATGGAACATAGTATTGTCATGATTACGCTCATCCACTTTAACTACTTACCTTCAAAGAATGGAAATCCAACATATTTCATTTACAATATCACTTTTAAACCATCAATGAGTTGAAAAGTTGTTTCCTTTTGTTTTACCTTGTAAGATTAGAGCTTAAAATTAGTTTTAACAATAAATAGATAAATCTCTGACAATTTGGTGAAAATTTCTATCTTTTAGTCTCATTATATTATAAGCCATATTGTTTTAGTTTCTTTTCCTTGTGATCTATCTCGAAAATAGTGTTAAAATTATATGGTGGTCATTCAATAGTATTTTCCTCATGTACTAAGATTTTATGTTGGTAGTGAATTTTTTTAATATGTGGATAATACAGAAGAAAGCATGTAGTCCCAAAATGGATATTTTAAGTGAAACCTCTCTTTTGTAGCACCATTTTGATGGTCAAGCTTAAAATAATCAATGTTAATATAGTAACATAGTTGGTATTTTAGATTATATAAATTATAAAATATTTTTATGTCATTTTAATAAAATAGCAAAACATAATAATGTGATTGACTTAATGTTAAAGCTAATGAATTCAAATACATATTAGTGTGATACCACATAATCTATACTTGTTTACGTCCAAAATTAATTAGTTTTGAGAAAACAATTACTCAATTTCAGATTTCATAGACTTATTCAATTTTCTTAAATCTAGACCAAATTTAGGGGCTAAAGTTTATATCACATAACAAGATATACTTAATTTTATGTTTATGGAAAAAACAAGTATATGTGAGTACAAGTCACACACACACATTGTGTGTGTTGTGTGTGTGTGTTGTGTATGTGTATGTCTATGTGTATGTGTATGTGGTGCATCTGTGTGTGTTGTTAGTGTGTGTGTGTTTCACATTGTGTGTATGTTTGTAAGTGTGGATATATATAAAGATCAATGACAACCATATAAGCTTTTATTATACAAAAAATTATTTGAAATAATTAGATATATTTTATATATTATAATTTTATATATTTGTCAAGTTCTTTATTCTAATTATGTACCTAACAGACCAAAATCCATAGGTAGAATAAGGCATGATGTTCCATTTTTCAAAAAATACTATATGCATTGATTGTTTATTACAAACATACACATGCAATGCACGTGCATGTACTAGTACATATATAAGCATGCTTCTCGATATCTGCATAATGAGAAGCTTATAATAAAAATATTGTCAAAAAAATGTTGTTTTGAAAATTGCTTGTTGATTATTTTGCTTATAAGTCCTGCCAAGTACTATATTTTGATATAAATATTTTCAATTGTTCAATATCTATTCCTTCTAAAGTGTACCGATGCAATTGTTATTGATTTCATCTCGATTTACCTGATTTTAGGAAAACCAAATGGATCATTACGATGAATTGACTACACCGCTTATGCTCTTGACAAATCTGATGACAAGGACAAATCTAAAAGATCACATAATCAAGTTGGTTCGTTCTTTAAATCTTTTGTTTTATGAGTTATTATTTCTTATTGTATATGCCAATGTGTGAGATCCATTTGGGAAACCTAGGATCAGGCACTTCAATCCATTTACCACTGTTTAGATAGTGGGACACAATGGTAAAGGGATTGGGGTAAGAATGGTTCCGTGACAACATGACATGTCGGTCTTAAGTCTCGGCATGTTGGAAAGGGCTATCCTAGTTGATGTAGCCACCCATGTATGGGTAGCCAAGGATGGGAGTTGGGTGCACATGTTCCATTTTGGGTCTCCAATGAAATAGGGAGACATTATGAGGCCATATTCCTGAGCCTTCATGATGACGTCAAGAGTCTAAGTGGGGGAGATTGTAACATCCCAAAATTTGAGGCCTTTGATAAAACAATCTTAAAATTAATGATTGGACTACCCATATCACGAAGGTGCACCTCCTTTTTTGGGAGTCCATCACTAAAGAACTATATGGTTAAGAAGGATAAGACCAGAGTAGTACTAGGATGGGTGTGTTGGTATATATGCCCAGAGAGCCAATCATATGATGATTGGGATATGGCATTAGATACCTGATTTGATAATAATAAAGCCAAGATTCCAATTTATTTTGCATATTCAGTTATGAGATAATGAATAACTTAATAAATGTCTAGAGAATGATATTACTCAATGGCATATGTCTTCAAGTACATGACTTAGAAGAATGAGATCATACTTATGTTAAGAGTATATGCATCCTCATTATGTCCATGATCGGGATTTTATTGTGGATGGTAGATAGACTATAATAACACATAAGATCAGAGTGTGAGTTGGTTGATGACAGAGTCTCATTAGTCATGATATGGCAATATCAAACCAAGCACATAGATACATGCTAGACAACAGTGTATCAGACAGACCCACCGTGAGACTGACACATCGAAGCCATAATCATGGTAGTCAGCTCTCACAGTGATGGTGGTGGTTGTGGTTCTTAGACCTGAAACACTACACTCAACAAATGTTGTTGCGTACACTTTGACATCATCAAATGCATATCTAAAAAGTATGGTCATACACATGTGAGTCAATATATGATATTGAGCTTACATATATCTCATGCAGTCTGCTCTGGTTCAAGGAACAAGATTGAATAATAATGAGGATGACTGCTCCATGCCGCTAGTTAGATCTGGATATTAGTGACAAAGGAACTATAAAAACACTATAACACCATAAAGAGATTATATGTTGAAGTTGCTCCCCAACTTTCCATTTCACTTGGGTAGCAATGATGTGTGACTAGCCACCGCTCATTGCTTGTGATGCCATAAGTTGTTATGAACATTCATTACCAACGTGATATGAGACCTATAGGGTTGCACACATAGGAAATCATCTATAAGAGGAGTTTGATCTTGAATGATGATTGAATGGATTACTAAAGTGTTTAGGCATTTTAATTCATAGAACAAATTAGCTAACTAGATTGCCAAACGACCAGTTCAAGTGTTGAGACAGTTTTTTGGAGTGTCAGGCTAATTGTATTGTACATTGGTTGGAATTTTGTCTGACTTGGGCTGCTAGACGCTCGTTTCACCTATGTGAGATGGATGTATAGGATGGTTTGATACACCTACCTCATTTACACTAGACACCCATTTCGGGAATGCAATTCGATTGCATAAAGGATTGGTGCTGACGTCAAAGTTGAGTACTAATTGTAATTGAATTGCCGACATATGTGCAGAACTGGAAGGTGTGAAACAACATGTTTTCTTAGCAAAATGACCGTCTCGCATACGAGATGACAATCGTTTTGGGTGAGATGATCGTTTCGGTGCACACAGGTTGAGAAACTTCTAGAATTATTGCAAAAATTCAAGATCTTTGGGTCTTTTCCACTCTCACTTTATTCTCATATTGGATGAGGATTGGGAACCCTGATCCTAACCCCTCCTATATATAAAGGGGTATTGTGGGCTTCCCAGAGAATAACTACTACACAGACAATTGAGAATCAGTTGCTCTGACAATTGTTGTCCTCTTTAGTTGTGGTAACCACGAGAGCCCAGGCAAGTCCTAACTGACTAAGGAGGGATAGCCAAGGGAGAGGAACAACTGAGGATCATTGTTGTGGGAGAGCATGTTGGTGACTAGTACACCAACATGAGGGACAAATCCTTCCTATTTGTTCTTGTAGGATGATAGGAGTTCTAGTCAGTCTGTGAGGACTACTTTAGTGGTCGGAGTCCTTTGGCTGCTGCTAGGAGGGCAACATCAACTCGTAGTCTGTGCCAAGATCTGAGGAGCTACTGCAGTAGTTGTCTGGGTCTATTATCTATGGAGGACCAGTCAGACGAGTTTGAGTGCGACCAGGAGCTGCACAGACATTGTACAAGATAGAGAGTAAATCTACATCGATGAGGATTGTCACTGGACTTGCTCCTGGACCAAGTATATCTGCATAAAACCATCCTTCCCATTGAATAGTTATTGACACAATCTGCTAGTTAATGGAGAATATGTCAGTAAATTTTTTGTTTCCCGCTTCCTATCTGATGTAGTATTTCCCTATAGTAGTATTAGAGCCACATCAATTAATTATGTTTTGGGATAATTGATATGATTGGATTTCTAGTTTTATCAAGTTTATTTTTTGCATGCGATGGGGATATTTAAACTAGTTGATGTGCACATCTATCTAATCACCACATAAAGAACCCAAACAAATATATATATATATATATATATATATATATATATATATAGTCAGGCTAGTGTACACTCGAGTGTACTGAAGGCACCGTACACCTCAGCCATTTTTGAAAATGCAATAATTTTTTGAAAAATCTAAACCGTTGATCTTCTTAATTATCATAAGAACGTACTATATAATAAATTTTAGCTCATTTAGGCACTTATAGGTCATGCATCTAAAGGAAGAAAAAATCATGTATTTCAAATTAGTTTTGTGCGTCAATTTTTTTGTCCTTAGATGAGTAACTTACACTCATCCAAATGATTTCAAATTTTGTATGTGGTCTATTATTATTGTAACCATGAAGATCAATGGATTAGATTTTGTAAAAACATGGTCTAGATATGCAAACACCATTGGGGTGTACGGTGTGATCTGTACACTTGAGTGTATTCTAGCCTGACTCTCTCTCTCTCTCTCTCTCTCTATATATATATATATATATATATATATATATATATATATAATGAAATTTACACACGTCTCCATGAAGTTGATCTTGATGGTGGATGTGAAGCATGGTTATGGCCAAAACCCAAGATCTGTGTGTGCATGGTTGTGGGGTTATTTATTCCTGTTGTTAATCGGTCTGCATACCGAACCTCCCTCTTATTTACAAATTTAAATTAATGCTCTTCTTCCTATTTACCCTCGAATATAACTTGAGGTTTTCTCGATATACAATGTAATAAGAAATAGGATAGTTTTAGTTTATGTTTTGACATGAGATGATGATCTGCACAAGACGAAATGACTGGCTCGTGAGCCGAACTGATTGACTAGAGGATCAAGGAGGCCATAAGACAAGAGGATGAATCGATCAATGGGTGGACCAACCGACTGACTGGAGGTGACCAGATGCTACTTGGACCTGAGAACCATATGACTTCTTCAGAAGATCCCAACTGAGTGACTAGGAGGAGAACCGACTGGTTCATGAGATGAACCGATCAATTCAGATTTGTTCAAGCACAAATCTTCACCACCAACAAGTTTCAAATGATGTGGACCATAGGTGGTAGTAATTACTTGTGTCTCCAAGGAATTACATTAGTATGGCAATAACCATCACTTGTGTGCTTTATTTATTGCATGTACTCATTTGTGGTTATATCATGTAAATGATACATACTATATGTGTGGTGATTGGATAAATTATATGTATATACTTATAAATACAAACTCCCTCAATTATAATATCAAGTCTTAGATGCATTCTGAAAGTGGCCCACATGAAAAGCTTGATTGATGAAGAATAGGTTCCGCCTCCACGGGGTGCATTGTCTATCTTGTGGAAGTGTGATGGTAATAATGTAGGTTCTGCCTCCGCGAGGTGCATTATTATCATGTCAACTTTTAGGTCAGGCTTGATTGGTGATTCTCATAGTATATGGGTCTAGAAGCATGTAGATGATTATGGCAAGGGGTTGCACATATGTTGGAATTGGCAAAAGTTTCCTACCTTGATGTTTGCTGTGTTTGCGGTGTTATTCGGGCCACAATTGAATTATCTTGGATATGACCCATTAGAATATTGTGCGCTGCAATATTCTGAATTGATATTGAGAGTCATCAATTTGAATGAAATAGTAGGAGTGATAGTTAATTAAAGACTTAATTAATATTGTAAAATTTATCAAATCAAACCAAATTAAAAAGTTCTAAAAAAGGCTGCAATATTTCTTTGTAGAATCAAATATCAAACACAAACACGTTCAGATTGTAATCAGTCCTTGAAAAGGACAAGATAAGATAATATTCCACAATTTCTTAAGGACTTTGAGAAATGTTATGATCAATGGGAAAAAGCTCCATGTCGATGGTAGACCAATGCCAGAGGAACCTGCTCCAAATGCGCTTAAGGATAAATGGATGCTTATTGGAAGCATGACAATGATGCCCTTGACATTTGAATACCTAATGCTATGTTGCATAAACAAAATGAATACATGGACATTCTCAAGATAGTAACACATCTTAAGAATCATGTAAAGCAAAGAAGGTGTAATGTCTTCAAAGCGCTAATTTGAGTGAAAACTGACAAAGGGAGGTCTAGTAGAACACATGTGTTCATTATGATTGGACACATGGAATGACTGGGTTTTCTCTTAGGTCAAGAGTTGACCATGAATATGATTATGCAAGTGTTACATGAATCATATAGTCAGTTTATCACATGTTTGGTATGTTGATTTCAAATCAAGGAAGAAGAAGGACAAATCCATGATGGTGAATAGTGGAAGAAAGTCCTAGGGAGAAAGCAAGGCTAAGAAGTGTACTGAGACTAAGCTGAAGCCCAACTCTTCTGCATTCAATATGTGGAGAAGGGTAAGTGTAAAAGGAATTTGTCCTTTTCACATAATGGATAAAGAAAAGAAAATGCCACCATTGTCACTTGTCTGGACATTGGAAAGGATTATCCTCTTCATAGAGGATCTCAGAAAGAAGATTGAGATAGATATCTCCACTTCATGACCTGAGAAGAAGTAAGCTAGAACTGTGAAGAGAAAGGGTTTCTACCTTTATAGTTGGCAATTGTCATTCATGGGCATATAATAGAATTAGAGAATTGCTATTGTTACTTGCCAAACATCATATGTTTTTTATGACAAGAACATTATGATCTTTTATGGCAATGCCCTATGTCTCACAAACTATACTTGATAGTTGCAAAGACAAATGTGTATGGCACATATATTGAATGACCTAATAACTCATACAATGAATACATATAGCATTGTCATCTAGAACACATAAATGAGAAATGCATTTCTAGAATCCATATGATGGTTATTTAGATTCTTTTTGTTATCGAACTAATAGAGACAAGCATGCCTTATTTGTTTTGCAATATGGCAAGAACATCTTCACTAGATGTAGTGGGAGATCAACTATTCCATTAGGACTAGTACATACTAATGTACATATACCTTTTTTAATGAATAACAAAGGTAGTTACAAGTTCCTCATTATATTTACTGATACGATCAATATATATTGAAATTTGTTTTTAGTGAAATATAAGTTTGGATCTCTCGAAGTGTTGAAGGAGATCGTAAATGAAGTACATAACTAAATTGGTAAAAGTATTAAGATACATTGATGTGATCAATGTTGAAATATTTTAAACCAAGAGTTTAAGGACCTTCTGGAGAGACCGTGATAGTGTACCACATTGAACTCCACCTGAATCATGATCATGTGACAGAAAGAAGGTACCACACCCTGTTATGTCATGGTGAGATTATTAATAAAATCTAGCTAATCTTCCAATATTCTTTTTGGCACATGCTTTACACTAAAACAATGTACCGTCTAAAATGGATCAAAAGGCACCATATGAGATATGGCATGGGAAGTATCCCCATGTGTCTTTTATAGTGATTAGGATTAAAGGCTTGTATTGTTTCTTAAAAGGTCTTTATCCACAAATCACACTTTTGTTATTTTGTTGAATACTACTTATATTCCAACACGACAACAAAATGTTTGTTGCTAAGATGATTGAATTCCTAAATGGAAATTAGTTCCAAAGGAACTAGTGGGAGTAAAAGTAGAACTTGAAATGTTTGAGACAAACAAGAAAACATAGAATGTAAAAGGGTACAATAGGAATAAGGGGAATCACAAGTTGTTGTGGAATCTCAAGTTCCTTATGTAAATTAGAGCTCATAGTTCTAGTAGAACACTCCTTGAGTTTGAAAGATGATGATATCTTATAACTCAAACGGCGGCAAGTTGATCATAAAGATGACTCAATAACCTACGTAGAACTATTGAGGGATCAGAATCTGATAAATGGCTTGAGGCAATAAGATCGATGATGGACTCCATGTAAACCAATAAGGTATGACCTTGGTAGATCCACTTGATGGGGTAAAACCCATTTGGTGCATTTGGGTCTCTGTAAAGAAGACCAACATGGAAGGGTAGATTGGTTGCTAAGAGCTTCAAACAAGTTCAAGGTGTTGAAAAAGATGAAGTCTTTCACCATTTACCATGGTTAAATCCATCTGAATCATGCTTGTTGTTGTAACTTAGTATGATTGTGAGATTTTGCTTATGGATGTCAAAATGGCATTCTTGAATTGGAATAATTAAGAGGATGTGTAGGTGATACAACCTAATGGTTTTAGAAATCCATTAATGCAAATAAACTCAATATGCTACAAAGGTCAATCTTTGTATTGAAGCAAGTATCTCAGAGTTGGAATCTTCTATTTGACAAGACAATTAAAGGGTTTGACTTGATTCAGAATGAAGATGGAACCTGTGATTACAAAAGATTTAGTGGGAGCATATTAATATTCCATTTAATGATGAGGAATAACGTCCTTATCCTATAAATGTTAAAACCTAGCAAGGAAAGCACCTTCTATAAGAAAGGTTTAGGCAAAACATCCTATGTGTTAGGAATCAAGGTCTATAGAGATAGATTTGGAATGCTTCTTGACCTAAATACGAGCATATACATTGGAAAGATGATGAAGGGTTCAACATGCAAGACACAATGAGAGAAAACTTGCCCTTATTCGATGGAGTTAGTATTTCAAGAGCTGAGTGTCCTAGTTCTTGTGAAGAATAGGAACACATAGATAGATGCCATATGGATTTGCAATTGGATCTATAATTGCAATATAATGTACTTATCCCGTTATCTTGTATGTGTTGGTCATGACAAAAAGGTATTCCATTATCTTATATGTATTGGACATGATGAGAGGACATGTAGTCATCTCATATGTATTGGACATGATGAGAAGACATATATATACCTACCTAGCAATCTTGTATGTATTGGACATAACAAGAAGGTATATGTCATATGATAGTGAGAGTCATTGGACTACTACAAAGAACATCTTTAGATGCTTATGAAGCACTAAAAGAATTGGTTCCTTGGTTATGGTAAAAGGAAGAGTTGGGTGTAAATAGTTACACTGATGCACGCTTTCAAACTAACAAACTAATCACAATCTACGTTTGTCATTAAATGAGAACTATAAGCTAGAAAGGGTTCTAAGCTAATGACAGTTGTTCAAATCTACAAAAGAAGTCCAGTATCTCCGTGTTATGAGAACAATAAAGGATATTATATGGATCAACAAGTTCATATGGGTGAACTTGTGTGAGGTTCCAAACCATTGATGACATAGTAGAGATACTATGACAATAATGGAGCTATTGGTTAGGGTAGAAATCTTAGATAGCATACAATGACACTTCCATCTCATACGAGTATGTATACAACAAAGAGATGTGAAAATTGCAAAATACCAACTTAAAGCAAACGTTGCTAAACCCTCTATAAAAGCACTTGCACAGCAGAAGCATGATGGTCATGTTAGTCACTCGAGATGAGATCTATGGGTGATTGGCTCTAAGTGCAAGTGGGAATCTGTTGGTATGTATGTATAGACAACCAATCATATGATGATTGGGATATGGAATTAGATACATGATTTGATAATAATAAAGGCAAGCTTCCAATTTATTTTGTATATTCTGTTGTGAGATAATGAATAACATAATAAATGTCTAGATAATGATATTACTCAATGACGTATGTGTTCAAGTATGTGCTTGGAAGAATGAGATCATATGTATGTTAAGAGTATATACATCCTCATTATGACCCAAATCGGTTGTTATTATGGAAGGTAGATATAAATAATAACACATAAGATCAAGGTGTGAGTTGGTTGATGACAAAGTCTCATTAGTCATGATATGGCAATATCAAATCAAGCAAACATATACATGTTAGAGAAAAGTGTATCAGATAGACCCACCATGAGACTGACACATGGAAGCCATCATCATGAATTCATAGTCAGCTCTCACAGTGATGGTGGTGTTTGTGGCTCTTAGACTTGAAATCACTACACTCATCACATGTTGTTGGGTACACTTTGACATCATCAAATGCAGTCCTGAAACATGGGTTGTTATAAAGGTGATGATTGGGTGATTTTAACACATGGGGATGGACTATGAGTGATAGATATGGGATTTTTTCCTCCTACAAGAGTATGATATCCAAGGCCTCTTGATTAGCAAGGTTGAAAAAAGTATGGCCATACTCATGGGAGTTAATATATGATATTGGGCTTACATATATCTTATGCAGTTTTCTCTGGTTCAAGGAACAAGATTGAATAATAATGAGGATGACTACTCCATGCCTCTAGTTCAATCTCGATATCACTGACAAATGAACTATACAGACACAGTAACACCATACATAGATTGTAGGTTGAATTTGCTCCCCAACTTTCCATTTCACTTGGGAAGCAAGGATGTGTGACTAGGCACCACTCATTGCTTGTGATGTCATAAGTTGTTATGGACATGATTCACCAAAAAGTTGTTATGGACATTCACTGGAAGCATGATATGGGACCTATAGGGTCACAAACATAGGAACTCATATAGAAGAGGAGTTTTATCTTGAATGATGATTGAATTGATTACTAAAGTGTTTAGTTATTTCAATTCATAGAACAGATCAGTTGACTAGACTGCCAAATGACCAGTTCAAGTGTTGAGACTGTTGTTTAGAGTGTTAGGCTGATAGTATTGTATATTGGTTGGAATTCTACCAGACCTAGACTACGAGAAACCCGTTTCACCTATGTGAGATGGTTGTCTAGCATGGTGTGAGATGCCCATCTCATTTACACCAGAAACCCATTTTGGGATTGTAATTTGATTGCAAAAAGGATTGGTGCTGACGTCAAGTTGGGTACTAATTGGAATTGAATTGTCGACATATATGCAGAACTGGAAGGTGTGAAATGATCATTCCACTTAGAGAAACTACTATCTCATGTACAAGATGGCTTTCTTGTTTGGAAAGACAACTGTTTTGGCACATGCAGGTTGTGAAACTTCCAAATTTATTGTGAAATTGCAAGATCTTCTGATCCTTTCCACTCTCGCATTAGCCCTGCATTGGCTGGGGATTGGGAACCCTAACCCTAACCCCTCCTATATATAGAGGGGTAATGGAGTCTTCCCAGAGCACAACTACTACACACAAAATTGAGAATCAGTTGATCTCACAATTGTTTCCCTCTTTGGTTGTGGTAACCACGAGAGCCCAGGCAAGTCCTACCTGACTAGGGAGGGATAGTCAAGGGAGAGAAACAACTGAGGATCAGTGTTGTGGGAGAGCATGTTGGTGACTAGTACACAAACCGGAGGGACAACTCATTCATGTCCTTTCCTGCATGATGATAGGAGTTGTTGTTGGTCCATGTGGACTACTCTATAGGCAGGAGTCCTTTGGCTACTGCTAAGAGAGCAACATAAACTCATAGTCTGTGGCGAGACCTGAAGAACTACTGCAGTAGTTGTCCAAGCCTGTTGTCCATGGAGGAGCAGTCAGACGAGTCTGAGAGTGACCAGAAGCTGCACAGACACCATCCAAGATAGAGTGCAAATCTACATCGACGATGATTGTCACTGGACTTGCTCCAAGACCAGGTATATCTTCATGAAACCATCATTCCCATTACATAGTTATTGACATGATCTGCTGGTTAATGGGAAATATGTTAGTAAATTTTTTGTTTCCACTGCCTATCTGATGTCATATTTCCCAATAGGGTGACAAGTTGAGAAGTTAATCCTATATTTCACTTGAGTGAGGATAAAGTGTGCATTTAAGGCTAGTGGTGGTTTCCAATCACCATTCCTAAAACTCTACTAGAGCCTTGGGCAGTGGGCCCACGCGTTATAGTTTTTGTGAGCTAATTCATTCATTGGAAAGACAAAAGCAAGTTTGTTGATGGATCCACATGCAACTTCAAAAATAAATTGCTACTCTTCAAGGAAGTTGATGAAGTAGAGAAACAAAGAAGTGTTATCATCAACCATCATCCATTCTGGACTGGATTTTATGATGTGACAATGGGGATGTGATCAGAAATAGTAGTCTAGAGTATAGTAGGTAGGATTGGAGATGTATTGCAATTGGACATGGATGGACATGGATGGGATTCATCATCTAGATTATGGATAATACAGGACATCACAAAACCATTGAAAAGAATTTGAAGGATCAAAGGGAGGAACCAATAAGTTGTGGAAGTCAAATTAAAACGTGATCCACTAAAATTTTTTTGTTATCCCTTTGGGATTATCAAGCATGTGGATAAAGACTACACAGTCCAAGAGGAGGATGATGATGGAAGGGATCATTTATGGGGAGCATGGATTAAGGCTTTGCCATGCAAAGTAGGAGTCTCAATACACAAAGAGATATATGGAGAAGGAAAATTGAGAAGGAAAATTTAGTTTTACAATCCTTCAATTCTCTTGTCATCAAGATTGAAGGAGGAGAGTGAACGAGATTCACAATCAAAGTAAGGAGTGGGAACTGAGAGGGGATCCACTAGATACTTAAGTTTAAGAATAAACTCATCTATCCAAACATACTTATAAGCATGCTCAAATACACATAAAATTTCCAATTCTCAAATGATGATATACAAAAAGAAACTAAAGAATAGAAACAAAATCAAATTTCATGACTATACTCAATTTAAACATGATTACAAAACATTCTCCCATTATGGGCTAACATGAAAGTTACAACACAAGGATCTAAGTAGAGGGATATCCAACAATCTCAAGTCTATCTCCCAAGAGCTCAACCTAGTAGGTGCATGTCACCGAGTCCAGTCTTCCAAATCCTACACCTGGGATTGGAAGAATATCTTAGCAAGAGGGAAAAAATAGAATATATCATCATAAAGTATGGTATGTGCATATTAAATATGGATTGAGCAATATAAGGAATAAAGTGTTGGGAAATCGGGGCAACAAATAAGGCAGCAGAAATAAAAATTTAATGCTTGATTCCTAAACTAGTAGATCACATCAACAACAAGTATATAGGAAAGAAGGTTGTAAGGTTTATACCTGGTCCTAGAGCAAGTCCATCGACTGTCCCTTACTGCAACATGCTCCTTTCTTCAAGTTGCACATGGACAACATCAACAACGACCTTCTAGTTGATCACCATGAAGTGGCAGTTGATGGAATCCTCCTAGCGGGTGGTAAAGGCCTCCTCACCTCTGTAGTAGTCCATGAAGACCACTGGGAACTCCATGTGGTGCTACCTGATCCAAAGAAAAGGAGTTGTCCCTTCAAACATCAAGTTTGTAGGGTTGATTTTCTCTCCCTTGTTGTCTCTCCCTTATTGTCCTTGCTTTTATGGATAGGACTTGCTTGGGCTCTATAGTTACTACAACTAGAGAGGATAACAACTTGTCAAAGAGAATTGTTGTGTCTCTAGAACGCCTCAACTACCCCTCAATTTATAGGAGGGTTAGGGTCAATAGTTCTAGTATGAACAAGATTTGAAGATACAAAATTTCATGAATTTTCTAGAATTTGCAAACCATGAACTGGTCGGTTCATAGTTGAACTAATCAGTTCACAAGCGAGTCGATTGGTTCAATCCATGAACCAATCATTTAACCATGTTTCCTATTTGCAATTGTATTGGCATTTTATATTCAATTAATGCACAACATGATGTCATCATCAATATTTGATCTAATCATATTGATAATTAAGTTGGGTGGTTCATAAAGTGAGCCAGTCATTTTACACCTTGAACCTGGCATTTTACTAAGTGAGCCAGTCAGTTCATGTCCCAACTCAAGAAATATTAACCCAATGTAGTTTAAATTGATCAGACATTTGAATCAATTGGTTCAACACTAGAACCGGTCACTTCATAGTCTAGTCAACCAATTGTCAACCATTATTGTTTAAATTGAATATCTAAGAACTTTAGTAGTCATGTTAAACATCAATCATGAATAAACTCCTATTCCATGTGTATCCTATGTGTATGACCCTATAGGTCCCAAATTATGTCGGTAGTGAATATCTATAACCAACTTATGACATCACAAGCAATGAGAGGTATCTAGAAACACATCATTGCTACCCAAGTAATTGGAAAGTTGGAGAACAACTTCAACCTACAATTTGTGATCATTGTTTTATGTTAATTATGTAGATTTGCATGCAGTGAGACCTCACGGTGAAACCAAAATCCTAAGGATTCCCTTTTAATTTGATTAAACTAAACATTTAATCATCATTTGGTTTTGCTTTCTTTTTGTTTTATTTTCTTTTTCAAAATCAAACTCAATTTTCCCATCGGTCTAGCTGATCGTGACCAGTTAGTAGTAGTCTACTGAAATTTATGTTTCCCTGAGTTTGACTCGGGCCTCACAAGGCCTATATTACTTCGATATGTGCACTTGCGTTTAACGCACGGTAAAATCATGTCAAGTTTTTTGGCGCCGTTGCCAGGGAAACGATAAATTTTGGCACTATGAGTGCTGCAAGCGGCCACTCTAGGCCACTTTTTCTTTTTATTTGCAATTTTAATTATTGAGATTAATTGTCTATCTTTCATATTCTTTATTTGTCTAGCACTGTACTTACTCGATTTTCCACATTTCAGGTACTAGTGCATGGTGAATACGCATAGTACGGACTATGCACAGTCAACACTTGAGGTTCCGCCTTCGGGATCTGAAGACGAGCAGATAAATACACCACTCGAAGACTTTGAAGAAGAATTTGAGGTTTTCCCAATGGCCAAGGAGCAGACCATTTGGGAAAAGATTAAAGCTTCTTCTTCCTCTGTGCAGAAGGGGCCAATCAAGAAATAGGCTATCAACATACCTAGTTACAAGATTGACCCAAGGCTGATCTAGTTGGTCAAGTCGCAGGCTTTCCATGGGCTTAAAAATGAGGACCCATTGGCCCACATCAACACGTTTGTGGAGAAATGTGACATGGTGAAGGTGGATAAGTTTCCACATGAGGCCATTAACCTAAAACTGTTTCCATCATCTCTCGCAGGAAATGCAAGTGAGTGGCTATACAATTTGGATGACGAATATGTTGAATCTTGGGACATGATGATAGAAGTGTTCTTTGAGAGGTATTTCCCACCTGAGAAGACAAATGATCTTGTCAGAAAGATCCATAACTTCAAACAACATGCCGGCGAGACATACTCAGAGGCTTGGGAGCGATTCAATATCATGTTGTGAGGATGCCCACATCATGGGCTTGATCTAGAAACCCAAGAGAAGATTTTTTATTTTCCTCTTAATGAACATGATAGGAGTACTCTAGACTCAGCTAGAACATGGTTCTTTCTAAATAACAAAGGTTCTAAGTGTCGAGAAATTTTGAAGAATATGGCCAAGAAGCAGTCTTGGGGTGAAAGAGATGCATCGAAACAGGTCAAAGTTACAGGTGATGCAAAGGCCATTCAAGAATTAAATGAGAAGATGGACATGCTGGCCAAGAAGCTCTTAGAGAAGGAGAGAAGTCGGTATGGGGAGGAAGAATATGTAAAATATATGCATCAACAGGGTTATAGGAGTAATGACTACTCTTGGTGAAAGGATAAGAAATTTTCATGGAAGGATCCAACTAATTTTCTACAAGACTCGGAGCAAAAACCACATCTGAGTGTAGAGGACAAGAGAAATGAGTTTCTCAATCAAGTAATAAAGCAAAACCAAGAGCTGATGAATACATTCAGCAAGCAAATTCAGTCACAGGGGGGATTTCTGAACCAATTTGGTCAGCCTCTATAGAGTCATGGTGCACAACTGAGGACTCTAGAGACAACCATGACCCAAATTTCAACTGAGGTGGATGCACTGAAGCAAATCATTCAACAAAAACCAGTTGGGAATGTAGAGCCCACTTAGCTACATCAACAGGTTAAATATATTTCAGTCAGAAAAGGGCCAGGGCTTCTTGTTGAGGAGATTCATGAGCAGAGTATCATGCGTATATACTTGGAGGACAATCCCAGAGTTCCATACCCTCAGAGTTTTTATGTATTTCCAAGAGGATGTGGGACGCCATTTAATTCATTCTAAGATTCCACCACTGTCATGCCCATATCTCTTAGTTCTGGAGAGATTCCTATTCCAAAAGAGTAGGTGAAAGCTTTACTTTGTAGTGGAGCATCCAGTAGTAATATAGAGAAGCAACCACAAGTCATGCCATCCACAGATGATGTATCGATTCCTATCTTAGAAGGTGGCATTGAAGCAAGATTAGGGGAGGAGATCCCTAAAGTTACATATATTTCACTGCACAAGCACATTAAGGAGCCAAGTGTGCCATTCCCGGATAGTTTGAAGCCGAGGAAAGAGCAAATGCACTTTAAGAAATTTCTTGAGATCTTTCGGAAGCTCCACATTAACATTCCATTGGTGGAAGATATAGAGAAAATTCCTTCATATGGAAGATTCATGAAAGACGTCATCAACAAGAAATGGCAGATCAAAGATACAGATGTAGTATGTGTCAACAAAATAGTGAGGTCTATAATTCAAGGAAGACTTCCAAAAAAGAGGAAAGATCCAGAATGTTTCTACATCCCATGTTCCATAGGTGGTCAACATTTTCCAAAGGCACAGTGTGGCTCAGGAACATGCATTAATTTTATGCCACTTGCCACTTTTCAAAGGTTGGGATTGAAGAAGCCAACACCAACTTCCATGACAATCGAGTTGGCAGATGGATCCATTGTGAAGCCACAAGGTATATGTGAGGATGTTCTAGTCAAAGTTGACAAATTCATCTTCCCTATTGACTTCATAGTAATGGACATGAATGAGTTGGAAGGATGTGAGATGTTATTGGGAAGGCCATTCCAAGCTACGGATGATGTAATCACTGCCATTGGGCAAGGCTACTTGACACTGGGGATTGGTAAATATAGAGTTGAATTTAAATTGCCAAGTGAATCATTAGAGACATCCTTTGACAACCTAGGTTAAGGTATCTGTATTGTCTAGCCTAAGATGTTAAGGAAGGGCGCTTGTTAGGAGGCAACCCAACCTTGGTAGATTACATGTTTATTTCCTTAAAGTCTTCATATTCCTAGGTAGTTTTCATTAATTTAGCACTTCATCTCTAAAAATGATACCCTGATATGCTTATTGAGTGTGCAGGCTGGGTCGATGGTATCGAATTTGGAACAACAAAAAAATTTCTGCCGAAAGTTCATCCCATCGATACTATCGATGACCTCATCGATGGTATCGACAAGGGAACAAGCACATATATGCTTGAGATTCGATGGTATCGACCAATCCATCGAGGGTAGCGAGATGTCTGAAGATTTTCAGACTGGGCCTTCTCAGCAATCTCGATACCATCGACGCCTGGGTTGATGGTATCGACACATCAACATCACAGTTGCAGGGCCAGACCTCATGAGGAGCAAAGGCATATGCAGATGTCGATACTATCGATGCTACATTGATGGTATCGATGCACATGCCAATGATCCATAGTCTTCATCGAGCGGTCTGCAATGCATATCTGTGGACGGTGTTGATGGTATCGACACTTTATCGCTACTATCGATGGACCGTCAGCAGTGCCAGCCACAGTTATTAAAGAGGACAAATTCTTTCCATCAAATTTCAGGGGTGATTTCCTACTTGGGATCCTAGCGGCCACTAGTACCCGCCACACCCACCACCGGAGCAATAAAGGGGTATCGTTGTTCCACCTCTTAAGTTAGGATTTTGACTATGAGGCCATAATTGAGTTCAATCTTAGGGGGGGTGTTGGAACATCATCTATCTAGTTTTATTATTATTTTATTTGATCTTTTATTTGTTTTTGCAATTTTCATCTTTCTTTATCTTAGTTTTCTCAATTGCTAGATTTACTGTTTTCTAGGATCCACTATCTATCTAGTATAATTAGTGGAGTCTAATTTAATTGCATGTCATCTCGTTGTCACTTGGGGCTTTGTGAGAAAATGAGTTTTAATGAAAAATCCTTAAGAAATTGTAAGTTTGTCTTGTGAGAACTTGAGGACATTGCTTGTGAAACTCATTGGGTAGGTTAAATTAAAAACATATGAACATAATTGTGTATCTGTATGGTTCATGTTAAGATGATTGATATGGATGTTGAGCCTAAACCAACCAAATGATAACATGACTTTAATTTGAAGTGAGAAGGAGAAACCCCTTGATTAATTGGTACACAAGTCAGTAAGGATGGACATATAATTCTATCTGAAGGTTCTTTCAATTAGTCTTATGATCTGATCCACCACAATCTCATTCACTCTCCACCATAAGAACTGGGAGCACATTACTATCTTTCACTCTTTGATTGCATCCCACGTAGATAGGTCATGCATTATAGTTATTTTTTCATGTTTTGCATAAAAATGGAAAAAGAAAGATATATAGTAGTTGTACATGCACATTATCCTTAAGAGCATGTCATTTAGTTGCATAATTGTAATAATGAAGTGCATTCACATCTTTTGAGCATATAGTTGTACATCATGTGTTGTATGTTCTTCTGAAAAATTAAAGGTGTTGAACTTGTTCCATACCCTCAGAATAGAATGCATCAAATGTGCCAGTTAGAAAAAGGAGAAGGAAGCCCAACAAATAATCCATTACCATTTATGAAAATGAGGGCTTGAAAAAATGAATGGAAAAAAAGTATGAATAAGAGGGGGAAAGGAACATGTTCTCACCCAGATTTTAGGAAGAATAAGCACATGGTGTAGTTACTTACATATTTCATCTCACTTTGAGACGGAATGATAGTGCATGCATCATTTCACAGAAAAGATGTAGCATTAGGGCATTTTGATTTGCATTTGCATCATGATAGGTCATTCATTTTAGTTTTTGCATGATCGATTGTATTGTGCTTCCATTTCTTCCATAGCCACCCATTCCATCCACCCGTTGCTCTAAGTGGTAGGCTACCCATGATATTCTCCTCATTCATGTATATCAGGAGATTTGTTTCCATTTAGATGGTAGTTAGGAAATGAGCAACGTAGACAGGAGATCACAAGATGCACCAAGCCTAAACCTGAGGATTTTATTATATTAACTGCTTTACTTGATATTGTTTGTGATCTTGGGATGGACATCTCTCATGAATGATTATTGTCACTTTAAGGGTAGTTGTCATTATGTGGTTGGTAAGGGTCGGTATGTGAATTGTAGGTGGGAATCATATTGAGATATCAATTTTGTGATTATGTTCTTTAGTTGACCCTCTCAATCAGATTTTAAGTTTTGTTGCTCGAGGACGAGAAAGATTCAAGCTTAGGGGAGTTTGATGCAGTGAATTTGAGTCGCATTTAAAGGCTGGTTTCATACTCGTTTTTTGTGGTTATGTGTCATTTTATGACTATAATAGCATGATTCATATTCCTTTAGCCTATAATCACTGTATGCATCAAATTCAATTTATTTTATCTTATTTTGTATAAATTATCAGAATTTTTGGATTTGATTTTTGTTCCTCTCTCTGTTTCAGGTACTTTGTATATCTATACCCATCGATACCAACGACGACTCTATCGATACCATCGACATGGCATCAGTACCCAGGCCGGAGGGAGAACATCCAAGTCGATACCATCGACCAAAGCCGTCGATGGTCTTGAGATCATCTCATCGGGAATTAAGTCAAGCCTGTCGATACTATCGACGACACCGTCAATAGTATCGAGAGTTCACCAGTTTCTAGCGATGAATTCCATTGTTTTAGCGTCGGAAGTGCATCTTAAGGTGTCGATACCATCGACACCCCGTCGATGGTGTCGATGCCGTCGGATCAGAGTTGCACGCAGAATTGCCACGATCAAACTACTGCGATATTTTGGTGGTTGTAAGTCATGCCTATACCTAAGAAAAGACGACCAAGACCTAAGGGGGACATTGCACTCAGCCGCACAAGTATCGAAAGGAGAAGAGCAAAGAACAAAGCCCAGAACTACGCCCCAAGAGATTCTAGAGCCACTGACTAACGATTTCACCGCTGGAAGGTTGCAGATCGTGCATCTTGCACTGAGGATCACCCAGATCTTCTCCGTTTTAGGGGTTACATCATATTTTCTCTCATTTCCCCATCTCTTCCTCTTTCTTCTCCATGTGTACTGTTGAGATGAACATGCGGGGCTAATCCCCTCTATCCTTAGGACCGAGAGTAGCCTAGGGAATCGCTGTATGACAATGTTATATTGATGATCATAATTTGCCTCTTTTTCCCTTGATATGTTATCGTGTTTCCATTGCAATTTACTATGCTTGATCACCATAGTCAAATTCTAATACCGTTAATTACTTCTGACGGAGGATTAGTGGTTTAAAAGGCACAATTGACACATTAATCAATAAATTCCTTAGACAAGGTACTGTACGATTAATGGTGGATACTCAGAGAAATAATTAAAGCACCTAGATCTAGGGTATAAGTTACTACTAGCGTGGAACTGACCTAGAACTAGGTAGTGGATTGTATCGCGGAAGTGAGCAATTCTAACTATAGGCCATAATCAGGGAAAGAGAACGAATTATGTTAATTGTGTAGATTTGCGTGATGTGAGACCTCACGGTGAAACCACAAACCTAAGGATTTCGATTTAATTCGATTAAACTAAACATTTTATCATCGTTCACTTTTTCTTTTTTTTTTCTTTTTCAAAATCAAACTCAATTTTCCCATTGGTCTAGCTGATCGCGACCAGTTAGTAGTAGTCTACTACAATTTACGTTTCCCTGAGTTTGACTTGGGCTTCACAAGGCCTATATTACTTCGATATGTGCACTTGCATTTAACACATGGTAAAATCATGTCAACCAATCACAAAGAAAATGTGTTTGAGTTTTCCATTTAGATTCTACAAAAGAAATTTGTAATTTTTTCAAAACACTTTTGATTTGATAAGTTTAATGATATTAATAAGGATTTTAATTAATTATTTCTCCCACTATTTTTTTAAAATTTATATCCTGATAGAGATTTACTATACACCCTAAAATGAAAGTTCCCACTATCAGAGTAATATAGGCCAACGGGGACTGGATATCGAACATAGGGAAACATAAATTTAGAAACTATTACCAACTATAATCTGATCAGCTAGACCAACGAAAACTTGTTTGAATGGTTTAATTATCTAAAGAAAAAAAAAATCTAAATTACTGGTTGTTTATCTCAATTGGAGTGAATTTCTTAGGATAGTGGTTTCACCACGATTAACATTGCAATTAACAGTATGACATTAATAAATATCTCTCCTAACCTTGGACTAAGAACCTGTAGAAAGAATTAACCACTCTCACTGAGTAATTTACTACCTAATTTAATATCAATCCCACTCTTGTATCGATTGTGTTACTAGATAGGTGCTTTAACAAAAACTCTGGGTAATCTATTAACATTCGTAAGACACATTTGTCAAAGGGAGATATAAAACATGTATTTCTATGAGTTTTCCAACCGTTAATTTCTTTTTTAAAATAAATTAAAGGTCTAAGTAACTACCTATGGTGATCAAACATGGATAATTCATGACAATATAATATAAATAATTCCAAAAATTCAGAGAAATTGATATATTAATGCATGAAAATCAATTATATGCATAATCGGGCTACTCCCTGGTCCTAAGGAATAAGCGTTTAGCCCCACATGGTTTTCATTGCCAAGTACATGGTAGAGAAGAAGAAAAATGTTAGAAACATTAGTAAAACTATAGAACCCCTGAAGAAGACAGTCCAAATGATCCCCTCTCGTGCACGTGCCAATTTGCTACCTTCTGGTTGCAATTCTATCTGATAGAAGTGGTCGGATCATGCAGAATGTGGTCTTCTTCTCCACTTTCTCCTCTCCTTGCTCTCGACTGCCATCCAATGGAATAGAACGAGATATTTAGGGTTGACAGAAATCCGTCTAAGTCATGTAAGTTACTTAGGGAATAATTTATTACCAACTACTGGATTAGACTTTCAGATCTTCCAGATCCCGTCATGTCGGTATTTCCGTCAGGGTATCGGTACTACTGACACCTTCGATAATTGTGGTCGCATGGGCATCTTTCTGTACTACCGAGCTTGAAGTTGACAGTACCAAGTTTCCTCGATTAATTTTGAATCCATCACTGTGATGTTGTTGGTAGCATCAACTTCTGTGTTGGTACTAATTAGTCTTCTCAATTTCAATATGTTCCAAACTGATCAAGTGTTGGTACCACTGACTCCAAAGTCGGTAGTACCCAACTTTGTAGATTCTTGTAAATTACCTAAAATACACAAAAAATGAACATATGCTCTTGAAATATAATAAACATTTGGAAACATTAAAATTACATTTATTTGATGCAATTAAGTATCACATGCTAATGAGAATAGATAATGCATAAATTAAAATGAAAATGAACAAATAGTGCCGAAAAATCCATATTAAATAGCCTATAAAAATGACATTTATCCAGTGCATCAAACTCCCCTAAGCTTAAATGTTTCTCATCCTCGAGCAATACACCCTCGGATCTATTTGAGACAAGTCAGCAAAAGGACATAAAGTATGAATTTCATTTTGCAACCATCCCCACCTAGAAGTCCCAAACTGGACTTCACTGACCATTGAACAATCAACTGCTATATAGCGACCGAAAAATCCATAAAAGTTGTCCATCCTTAGATCAATGAATACTATCAAGAGAGAAGTTAATATCATAGTCAATCAAACATTTTCTTGGTGCATCATGGGATTCCCTATTCCACATTGTTCTTTCCTAACTACCAACTACTTGAAAGTAGTTCTCCTTATAAGAATGAATACGGATAATAATCATTTAAGTGACCTACAGATTAGAGAAATGGATGGAACAAAATTGGTGGTTATGAAGATTCACAAGTAGAATCTAGATTTGTTATGCAAAAATAAAACATGATGAACCTATATGGTGAAGATAATGAGAAATGCATGAATCCTAATACCTAATGTTATTGGGTGGATGATGCATGTATCAAAAATGTCATCAAATTGACGAGAATGAAGTAAAGAAAAGAATGCATCATGTGAATGTTTCCATATCTTTTGTGAGAGTTTAGGGCATCCTTTCTCCCTCTTTATTTCAAAACATCAATAAAAGAATTTTTTTTCATTTTTTTCTAAATTGACCCGCTATTTTAGCATGATGGAAGGTTGTGCTTGGGATTTACTAGCATACATCATTCATTTCATTTTTTCCTTGTTTTTCTTCTGACGGTGTGGATGTATATCCCTGGACTCTAATTTTAGAGGAAAACAATGTAACCACATGATATGAAAATGAAAGATGAAAGCTGCATACAATATGCATGTAATTGTTATGAAACTAGAATGATATGCACAAAAATTGTTTATGCAAAATAACATTTTTTCATTTTGTAACTAATGCAATCAAAGAGAAACTAACTATCATGTCAGCTATCATGCCAAAGCAACACAAACTAGAGGAAATAATATGAATTACTTGACCATCTTAAGGTGGTAGGTCAAAATGAATGGAAAATGGATGGAATCACATAATTAAGAGACAATGACTTTCATGAACTATGATATGTCCCTCTCTAATGACCTGTATACATGGTAACCTTAGGATTTCTTTCTTAAACTTCAATTCAAGATATTGTTAATTGTTTAATCAATTTAGGCTCAAATCCCATCTTCATCCTCATTACATATTTAATTAAGATGCCCATTCATATCAAATATCCTTAAGCTGGCTTCCCCATACACTTAATCTAGATGGTGCAACTCAAGAATTTTACAACTAAGCCAAAGATTATATATATATATATATATATATTTTACTTTAATTTCCATTGCAAACACCCGAAAGCACATGACAATGACATGAACCATGAATTAAGATCCACTTTTGCACTGGATAGATCGTGGATCCTACAACTTGGAAAAATAAAAACTAAAAAGCAAATAAAGACTAAAATAAAAATAAAACTAAAGGATAGAGACTTTTCCAACTACTCCCCTAATCTTGAACTTGACTATGTCCTCATAGTCATGATTCTAACTTAAAAGGTGGAACACTGGTACCAATCACATGGGTGGTGGTGGAGGATGTGGCATGGTAGGATCAAAGGGGTAGAATGACCCTCAAAACTCAACCACTGCTGTGACATTGGTGGAGGTTGTGGATAACCACCAAAACAGACCTGGCTCCAGTAGTTGTTGAAAAATGGCTTCTGGTATCCCTCCATCTACTATAGGCATGTGTACATGTTCTCTTGGTTGGCCAAGAGAAGTCACTCATTGTCAAAAATCTCCTGATGGTTGTGGTAGAGTATTCCTTGGACATCATGAATGACCGTCAAAGTCATTGTCTGCTACTACTGTCCCTACTGTATCTCCTGCAACATGCCATACATTCCTGCAATGGAATATGGATCATCATCCCATGAAGGCGTTGGAGAAGAATAACTAGAGGCTCCATATGTGTGACGGCACTTGCGTGGAACCTTCCTCCTCATGATGGACATGGTGGGTTCCTCCTTTTATTCTTCTTGTTCTTGTTCTTGTTGTTGTTCTTCTTCTTCTTCTTCTTGCTTCTCTTGCTTGGCAACATCTTCTTCTTCTTCTTCTTCCTTTGAAGAGCTATCTACAGGCCACCTCATGAGGTGAAGTCTTTGCAAATCAAAGACTGCGTCTGGGAGTGCCCTCTCCTTGTATTGGATCTTTGGTGTACAACATGTGTACAATGTATCCTGGCATACGTTGAGGAGGCTTGATCTTTTGAAGTGCTTCAGGTTTAGCTCGAGAACAACTTTCAAAGATATGGAGGTGGAGAGACCAAGATTTAGGTAGTGCTACCGACATGATCAATCCTCCAAAATGAATAGGAGGAGCCCTCTACACCAGTCACTTCACGCCCATGATATGATTAAGGAAGAAAGAACCAGAGTTCAAAGTCCTTCCTCCTAATTCTAGCAATTTGTAGAGGAAGTAAAGGTCAACCCAGTGCATCTTCCCCTTCCCTTGACTGGACCTGGTGAAGACAGTGTTGGTGACTAGGTGATGAAGGTTATGAGAAAAAGGAAGCTCAATGTTGGTGATGGAGTTCTTGTACCAGTTAATATGGAAGCCTTCTGACACCTCTACTAAAATCTCCCAGGAAGCCTTGAAGTCAAAGTTATTGGTGACAAAGTGGTCTCCTTCCATTGGCAACCCATAGATGGAATTGAATTGTCATAGTGTCAGGTGAAAATCACTATTAAAAAGGCAAAAGTTGACGTGGCCCTACCTCCATCCATCCCCATGCTTAGGGATGATGTAGATCTCCAGTGAGGCAAGGAACTCATAGACATGATCTGAGAAGGTAAGCCAATTGCTAAAGAAAGGATGGTCACTGACCAACCCTTGATGCTCACTTACTTGGCATACTATTGGTAAAGCCCAAGGAGGTGAGGAAGGCACAATAACCATATCATGCTGCCACCATATCCCCCTTCTATAGATATTCATATATCTTCTTTACATTGGCATTGGGGTGGGCGATGCGGCTTGGTTTTGGAATCAATGTAGGAGTCCCCACCGATTAAGAAGTGTTCCTCTTAGATGCCATGATAGTGGTATAGGAAGGATATGGAAAGAAAAAATGATCAGAGTAGATTTTGGACACCTAGAGATGCTTGCTTGCACTTGCTCGAAGGAGATGTGAGGAAGTGTGAAGAGAAAATGAAAACAACCCCTCCTTATATAGCACCCGGCCAGCCTACTATTCGTACATCAGTACTATTGACTAAAAGTCGATAGTACCAACTTTTCCTCCACTATCTATGTGACTCGATACCATCCATCGGTACCGAAAGTGCTCGTTCCTCAAAGTTAGTTGATGCAAATCACCATTTGTCAGTAGTACTAACATGGTGTTGGTATTACTGACTTGTGCCATAGAGCAGTGGTATCGACAGTTAGATTTGAACATCCTTGATCGTCGATGGCACACCCACGCATTATGTGTCTGCTGGTGTTAGTACTACCAACTTTTGTGTTGGTAGTACTGAGTTATTCAAATTTGTCTATGATTTCAAGAGAGAACTCGATGTTTCAAAACTGGAGCTTTCATTTTTTTCAGTACCACCAAGTTCTGGGTCAGTACTACTGAGTCCTGATCAGTCAACTTGACTGCTCCTCTGTAAAAAGTTAGTGCTATCAAACCCTGGGTCGATAATATTGAGTTTATTGGTATTTTCTCTCGGCCTCCCTGTGATGTCATCGGTACCACTGACATGATGGTTGGTAGCTCTACAAAAAAAATGCCCATTAGTGGCCTTTTAGAAATGCCACTAAAAAAATAAACGCCACTAAACATGTTTAGTGCCATTTGTTGACACTTTAAAAAATGCCTCTAGTACCAATGCCACTAGAAAGATAGTGGTGTGAGTTGGAAATGCCACTAAACGTTTGGCTTTAGTGGCTTCCAATAAATGCCAAATAAAGGCCACTAAAACATCATTTGGTATTTATAAAAAAGCCAATATCCATCAATTGGCTTTTATAGAAATGTCACCATTTTGTAATATGTTGGTCTATGAAACGATTCTTATTGAGTGTAATGGCGTATAAAAAAAGACACTAATGACATACTAGTTCTATATTACTACATTTTTATGGCTTTTAGCCATTCAATTTTCAGTTCATTATTAGGTTTTCTAATTGAATGCCAATTGCAGCCGAACTCAGTTTTCCAAAAGTATGAATTTTTTTATTTAAAATCAAATGACAATTGCATGGGGAGGACATTTTACCTTGCCCCTTATATTGAATACAACACCATTGATATACTTTCATACAACATTTTTCTATTCAGTACAATGACTATCTACGTTTCAGCATACCGACTTCAGAGCTCCTTCAGGAAATAGCTTTACATTATGGTGGAATCCTTGAACCACCTCCCAGAACTACTAGATAACAGGTGATGCATTGTTGTATCCGGAGTATTCTATATTTTCCCTCAAATCTTCTACTACAATAAACCATAAGACAATTAGAAATTATTATAACCACACAACTACAAAGTGCGGATATTTTTGGAGGTATAAAATCTAAGTTGTAACTGACCCTATTTGACGTTACATTATGTCATCAAGCTTGTTGTTTATGATTGATTGACTGAGTTAGTCTTGTTATCCCATATTTCCTTTTTGGGAGACCCATAATTTAGGTCATCACACTACAACAAACACTCACATTAGTGGCCTTTTAGATATGCCACTAAAAAAAATAAACGTCACTAAACATGTTTAGTGGCATTTGTTGACACTTTAAAAAATGCCTCTAGTACCAATGCCTCTAGAAAGATAGTGGCTTAAGTTGTAAACGCCACTAAACGTTTAGATTTAGTGGCTTCCAAAAAATGCCAAATAAAGCCACTAAAATATCATTTGGCATTTATAAAAAAGTCACTATCCATCAATTGACTTTTATATAAATGCCACTAATTTGTATTATGTTGTTGTATGAAATGATTCTTTTTTATTGTAATGGTGTATAAAAAAAGCCACTAATGACATACTAGTTTTATATTACTACATTTTTATGGCTTTTCGTCATTCAATTTTTAGTTCATTATCAGGTTTTCTAATTGAATGCCAATTGCAGCCAAACTCAGTTTTCCAAAAGTATGAATATTTTTTATTTGTAATCAAATGATAATTACATGGGGAGGACATTTTACCTTGCCCCTTAGAATGAATACAACACCTCCACACTCAAGGCTACAATTATTTGTTCAAAAGAACAAGTTACACCCACATCGCTTCTCTCGTTTGCCAACAAATCAAGTTCTTTGTCATCTTTGTTCTCGGATATAGTTCCAAAATATTCTTTATGTTCCAATTTATGTTCATCTTAGAGCACATATGCCGGTCGGGCATCTGAGACATACCTCAACAAACTCCTTTTCTACGGATGCATGCCTACAATCTACACATGTTGTCTCTCTATTTATCACTTCCAGCATTTCTTCTAGATCTTTCACAGCAAAAATCAGCTCGACATTAGATCTTGAATCTTTTGAAGCTACAAATGAAGGTTACATTAATATTCTTCTCATGGTTGAGTTCTTCCCATTTTCTTCTCTCCTCTCCCATCAAGCATATATATACCCATAGAAATCATATCATCTCACTTATGAGGAAGGTGTGCGCCTAAAATCCAAAAGATATAATTAATATATTGCAATTTAGGCTTTTAGGCAGTGCTTGAAGGTGGTGTTAGATTGTATGTTCTTATGAACCTGAAGGTGCTTGTTTAGTGTAAAGCAGAAAATAATAAGGGAAAATAATTTACCTTCTAACTCATATCAATAATGCCACATGCATTATCAATAATAGGTCCAAACATATCCATAGTCAATACATATGCATTAGTACTCAACATCCCCATGGTTGCAACAGTAGTCCCAAAAAGACCACCTGTGGGATTTCCAGTTTCATCTACTAGGCCAGAAGTGTGCCCCAACCAAAAGGCAGAGATGATAGATACATTGATCGCCAGAATTGGAAGAGCTGTAGATTCTTAACCTCTGTGCAACAAGTGGCCTAATACAGAGCAACTACAACAACCATGTCGAATCCACGAAAAGACTAACTGACAAATGGCCAAGCAAACCTTTCTTTCTTGCTTTGCAATTTCATTTTCCTTTGATAGCTTCCTCCAAGGGCATCTCAAATTTCATTCCTGCATGCTCTTTCTTAGGTTTTAGCTCTAAAATTAGAGAAAACACAAGGATAATATGGAATATAGGAGAACTTTGGGTAGAAAACAAATTGGAATGAAGTTATAAAACATGTCAACCCTTCTCTGCATGTTACATCTACTAAGAGCACACCATCTGTAGATGTAGATCTAGATCTTCAACCTTCTATTAAATAAAGGTATTAATGTAAAGTGGGTCAAGAAGAAGGGTAGCTACTGGTAAAATGAAGTCATCTCATTATATGACAGAGCCCATGTCAACTATATGAACTTCTCATCAGCAGACAACAATTATAGTGTTTCTCAATAGCCTTCAGAACAATGATCATGTTCTAAGATGTCATATCCAAGAAAACAATCCAGAAAAGGAATTCTCATCTATAAAATAAAACCATACCATTGCAGTCTAAAAGTTGTATTTAGATGTTAAGACGATTGAGTATACTGAAAATGAAGAATACATGGGCCAACACCGCCAACCCAATCAAAAGGGTTGCCTTGTACAACACTGGATCAAAGCAAGAATGATAACATCATACCATTGAAAAGGTTGAGCACATCCTTGCAAAACATGGTTTGAAGTATCTTTCTTGTTTTTTCCCAACTATAGAGAGAAAATCACCACAAACTTAAATATAACAGACTACATGATAACAAATACACAGATACCAAGTGAAAGAATCAGGTTATTTATGAATCCTAGGGAGTACACCAAAACTAAAAGGTCTAACCTCCAAATTACTTAATCCATTTTCCAACGCATTTTCACATTTTCTGGGAATATTTCCATATCTACAAGAATTGCTAGTCCAATTACGCATATAAACTGTGAAAGAAAAGAAATGTTAGTTGTGGAAACTCAAGGAAGACAAAATTATGATAAACCACAAAAATATACATTGAGCATTTGCAATCAAATGTCACTCTTTCATAGCCATACTTGATAGGCCATCATCTTAATTGATTCCTTGAGTTGCGAATGTATCTGCAACCCATCTAACTATAGCACAAGATGAATCAGAATCCAAGTATAGTACTACACTGATATGTTTTGCTTAAAAACAATGGTTAAGTTATTCAAGAAGGCATCAAACTAACCATAGAAGCTGACTTGTCATGCTAATGAAAACTATAAGGGATGTGAATGGATAATCAAGGAAACTCATGGGAGAATCACTAAATTAACAAAATACTACATATCCACGAATATATTCAGCATATAGGTGCATTTGGTAGCAAGATAAATATAAATTCATAAGACAAAACAAAGCAGGGTCTAAGATTTTGATGTTTTTGTTTTATATAATATAAAAAGACATTGGAAAAAAATCCTTTTTGCCAAATATTAAAAAGAAACTGATCATAAGTAGAGGATCATTGGGTTGCATTCTTCATAAACATTAGCTCTATCCTTTGCATACTGATCATATCACATGTCCTATCACATTGACATTTCTTTCATTTAACCATACTAAATTAATCATATGGGCAGAAGTTCCATATATCAACATAGTTATGGCCTATTTGCTCAAGACAACCATGATCAAATGGAGATTGTTTTAGAATTCTTCAGGCAATTCGAGAGTGCATCGGGCCAATCAATTTCAGTGGTAAAACCCCATGTATTCTTTTCTCATAGTGTGTCTAGAGCAACTATCAACATTGTTAGAGTTAGATATTACAGAGGACCTAGCAAGGTACTTGGAGTGTCAAATATCAATTTGAATAAAGATTTCTTAGTCAATGGGATTAATAGAAAACACATTACTACTTATGTTTAATTGGTTTAATCTTGGATCACATGATTGTCATTGAAGTTTGGATTAATGTTTATCACGTAGTGAGGTTCCCTCTTTGAATTTTAGTATTACATGATCTGATGAATATCACACCTCTATTCATGAATCCAAGAGAGAGTCCTTATCCCCTACCTCACTATTGCTTCCTACATGTGGGGGAAACAACCATTGAAACTTTATCTCTCTCCCCCACACACATTGCTTGGTCTCACTGCACGTTATCTCACCTTATGCATTCTTAGCCTCCAATTGAAGACAAGAATCCACCAGATCATCTCCTCATTCACTGTAAATTCTATTGTTGTGCCCCCTCATCTTCCCCTACTCTCCTCTTGCATACCCTAAACATACCCTTCAAAACTTCCATCACCCTGTGTATGCATAAATATAGTTAGGTTTTTTAAATAAGCCTGTTAGCAAACTAACAACAGAGTATCCACATTAATAAAGTCCCAACTTCTTTAAATAAGCCCATCCCTATTCACATTTATGATGTAGGAGTATGCAACTAGACAACATCATCTATGATCTAAACATTAGGTGGTGATAGATGTCAACCATAAGTACACATAAGTAGAGCGAAGATTTAATTAAGTATCATGTGGTCCTCTGGCCCACGTATGAGATATTAAACTCATAAGAACTGATACTACACTTAATCTTATCCAAAAGGCCGATAAAAGTATTAAGTAGAGCAAAGATAAAATACGGTTTTATGTGAAAAAAAAATCATAAACAAGACAAAATGACAGAGACCTTACTGTTGCATCAAGATTATGTATCAATGCTGAAAGAGCATCTACAAGTTCTCCCAAATTATGTGGAGGAATATACATAGCCATTCCAAACTAATCCATTACAGTAAATAGGAAGCACCATGAATAAACTTATCCAGACATTAAGTCAACAAATATAGCACCATTCTTTAAGATAGAACTCATACCGCAATCCCTAAAGAGCCATTCAACAATAGTGTTGGAACACATGAAGGCAAAAGAGATGGTTCTTTTTGTGAATTATCAAAGTCGGGGACAAACTCAATCAGAAAGAAATTGTCAGTACTGGCAAAATAAAAGAGTTTTCATGTTGATAGTTAGAAACATTTGAGCGCTTATGTAGCTAATAGCCACCATCATAGCTCCAGGGTTTGACCTCTAACTCTTACTGATCTAGTCACAAGGATTGTTGACTAACTACTACAGAACAGGCCTTTAGAGTTGGTTAATTAAGGGCTTTAGTGTCGATTTCCAAGAGACACCCAAGTGGGCGCCGCTAAAGGTGGACCCCTTCGGCGTCAGTTCCCAACCGATGCCAAAAAGCTTCCCGCCACTGAAAACGCGCCAGTAAAGGGACTATAGGCATCATATTTTAAAGAAAACTGACACTATAGAATTGTTACAGACGTCAGTTATTAAAAGAACTGACGTCACAATGCTTCTTGCCATCGAAAATGTGCCGGCAAAGGGCCTATAGGCATCCGTTTTGTAAGATAACCGACGCCATGTCCCCTGCCACCATGGCCATGCTTCCCAACACGGCCATGGTTCTTAGCCATATCAGTTGAACCGATGTTGGTTTTGTATAAATAACTGATGCCATATCCCCTGCCTTCCACCACGATCGTACTTCCCATCACAGTCATGGTTCCTGGCCACATAGATGTTGGTATTTTATCAAAAAACTGCCGCCGTATGTCTTTGGTGTCGGTTTTGTTCAAATAATCGAAACCTATGTTAAGATTTTTTTTTCTTATTAGTTTGCAGGCCTATTGTATGGCTGGTCAGCAGGATGAGAACCTGCAGTTCAGTTCTAAACTATAGGTTTACGACATCCATTGATATCAGCCAACAACATGCCACAAACCTACAAAATTAACAAGATGGACAATATTATATATATGTGATTCACACACATGTATAAGCACATTTCATTCATATTATTTTTTCATCACACACATGTAGAAACCAGTAACAACCTATAGTTCCATTCATTTCATCTCTTTTCACATTCAGACACATGTAGAAACATTTATATATTGATCATCTTCACACACATATGACAATTCATAAAAATTCATTCACATTCACACAAAAATAATTATGAGAACAAAATTATTCTTTATTCATCATTGTCATCATTGTCAATAAAATTATATCTAAAAATTCCCACTCTTTGTAGGGATTTTGCCCATTCTTCTCTTACAACATCTAATTCATCTCTCATATAGGGAGCATGTACATCGAAACACTTTCCACCTGTGCTGAATTCAGCAGTTTTAAAGACCTGCAAAGAGAATGACGTATATATATAATTAATAATAAATAATAAGATTGATATATTTCATTTTATCTAATGAGACTATGTATAATATCTGCTATATCTTATTGATTTCCATTATGACATGTTTGGTGATAAGGTCCATAAATAGCATCACATAGTAGGCACATGCCCAATCGTTGTCTTGTGTAGCACACTTATAAGTTGAAACATACAAAATATTCAAAAATAAAAATAAGCACAGTTCACATAAATAATATATACATTGGAGTCAGGAAATTACTTTCACATTCTCCCAAATTAGTGACAGATCCTTTTTCTTGGGGACCTTTCCTTCAACTTTTTTGTACTCTTGTAAAGCCCTACATATGTTAATGTAACCCATTAAATTTCATAATTAAATAGTAATGTAGTAACATATGTTAACAAATATAAAAACATGAAATATTTCTCACGAGAATAATGGCATGTTAATTGCATGTCCATATAATTCCAACTCATTCCCTATTGGATCCAGATAATAGACAGTGAACGTCTTGGGGACAAATACTAGTAACTCCCAATGCCTACCATTATAGGTAAGAAAGTTAAAAATTAATAACTCAAAATCCATAATAAAAATGTAATTTTCTTAAGTCCAAATTATAAGAAAAGTAAACTTACTCGACATTGAATGGAGCTATTATCACCGTCTTCTTATTTTTACCAAAATATTCAAAAGCATCACAGTAGTATGAAGTAACTGAAGAAGGTTATGTATCAACAAGACTAATCAAAGATGGAACCAAAAATCCCACATGGGAAAACCCAAAATCTCTACATATCTTGTGTAAGTGGCTGCAAAACATGTATTACATATGCATTAATATATAAGAAACCAGATCACCGTATATAAAACAAGGTATATGGATGTATAAACAAGATCTCACCATATCCACAACTCTATCATAGATGTGTTCAGCCATTGATAACTAAATAACTCCAAAATATCTTGTATAAATATCTTGTTTTTATATGATTGACCTGCATTAATACCTATGCATTAATACGTACGTATGCAGAACTTGTATTACGTATGTATTAATACAAATGCTAGACTTGTATAAATAGATTGTTATCGTATGATTTACGTGCAACATCCTCTGGAATAGTAACAATTATAGGGCAATTTGTATCATGTTCGTCGATCCATACTGCCACACCCCTACAATTAGGACCTATCAAGGCACGTAGGTCCCTTGGAAGCCAACTTGGTAGTCGAGGAGGTGGAGGTCGAGATGTAGCAGGTCTCGTCTTTTTTCCCTGTATATATAATTTCAGATCAATTGACTCATATATACACACTAACAAATTAAAGTAATGGAAATTTATCATACAATATTAGTATAGAGGACATTCGCTTCAGGCCACAATATCACTCTGCCTACTTCCTCACCAAGTGTTTCAGCATCTGGGCGTGCATGAGGTAGTGCAAGATCTGTCCAGTTGGGGAATACATGTATCAGGCTCACATGTACCACACCATCTGGTATTGGATACCCATGAAACATGCACCCTTTAAGGGGTGGGTAAGCCGACGCCTCTGCAATGATATATTCTTGACTTTTTAGTCGGCATGGCTTCAACCCTTACAAATTTACGTAAAGAATGTTATATGCATATATACACAAACATATCATCTTGAACAGACAAGTATGTCATAAAAATACTTACAGAGGACGTGCTAGGTGGTGGGTCTACAAGATTACTCCCAACAGTAGGAGAAGAGCGGCCCACCACAGGTACTGTCTGAGTGGCAGGCTGAGACGCCTGTCACTTCGCCATTGCTTCTTGGATTCTCTTCTCAATTAACGAATCAACCTATACATGGATAAAAGAAATGCTAGGTTCTAATTATTGAATTCCCTTTTGCAATAACATTCTAAAATAGGATACCTCAGCTTGTGAATGTCCCGCTTTTATTCTAAAATAAGAATAATGCTAGCTTCCATATGTGGTATTTCTTCCCCTTAGGAACTTTATGCCAGGATTCTAGGATAGGACTACAATGGCTGTGAGTAAGAACCCTAAGATATGAAACAAATGAGTTGTGGTTCACTCCATATGGATTTCCTGCATGATTGAAATCTACATCCAATTTGGGTCCATTGCCCCTTTGTTGTTGTAACGACCCCACCTCCTGGTAACCCCCAATTAAGGGAGACCCAAAGGTCAGAGTCGTCATCCCAATTAACAGGATCAAAGGTTTGGCAAATAATCAATAATAATTATGAAATTCTACCAACCAAACTAAAATCTGGTATAAAATCAAACTTTGCATACCTTTTAAAAACTTTGGAATCAACTTCTATCCACAGCTTGGATCTATTATATCTAATCCTCCTTGCACTTTATTTCTTATTTACACAATGTGTTGTTTTACTGTTTGTTCTTTTCAGAGTTGCACCTAAAATGTCGACAAAAAAAATGTCAGTCAGCATATCGAAATATGCCAATATTTGGGGACAACCAAAAATTCACAAATATGGCTAACAATCTAATTATCACAATCAAGATAATTAACAAGCCAATTTACATTTTCAATGTCTCATTCTCCACCACTTTTGCCCTAACCCTGGCAGACCCTCTCTAGGGTTTCTCTTTTGCCATTGACTTAAGGCCACCTTCTCATTCCTGAGCTTGATGCCTGGGGTCACCTCTAATGGTGCCCATTAGTCATGCAACATAGACCACCTTCTCATTCCCGAGCTTGGTGTCTAGGGTCACCTCTCATGGTGCCCATTGGTCTTCCCTCCTGGGCTTGAGCTTTTTGCATCATCCATCAAGGTGGCATGTAGGTGTGAGAACACACATTTATATTACAATTGTGGTAATCATAGTGACTTTATAATTTGCAAGTATGTACATCCAAACTGATAGGTTGCATTCAATGCGATGAATCATCCAAGAAACTCTTCAAAAAACTAATGTGATTAACCATAATTGTTGCGGCACAGCTTGTTGCCCGCCTGTCCTCTTCTTCAATGTAAATCTTTTTTTTTAATTATAAATGATTAACCATAACTAACCACATACCTGATCCAGAGCAACTTGATGTCCAAGCAATAATGATAAAGAACAATCAAACAATCAATCAACAATATCCTAAAATCAATGAAATACATCCAAGTGTTATAGTTTATCCAAAACATTCTCAATATAGACTTGGATTCCAACTTAGGCTTTCTAGGCCACTTTAGGGTTTTATTAGGGTTTTAGCCTCCATAATACTTTTATCATATTTAATGCTCTCTTAGTTCTCAAAACCTAATTTCAACATCATAAGCCCAATTAAAGTCTATTATTTCTCTTGTATACTAAAATTACCATCCTTATTCTTTTTAAGTTATTTCAAGGTCATTAGATTCAATTATCATCTTTTGTTCCTTTCAAAATAGCAACTTATCTTTCATGTAGTCTAATTTGCATATGAACTCTATTTATTATTAATTCCACCTTTATCCATTAGAAAACCCTAATTACCATATTAAGGGTATTTATCCACAAATAGGAACTTTTAAGCTCAAAATAGCTTAGAATCATCATATATCAACTTTATTCATGAACTTGATCAATTAAAGCCATTAAGAGTCATAATTACCAACATTAGGGTTTCAAGGCCCATTAAAGCAATATCTATGTACAAGGAACTCTAAATTAATTACACTACACATAAGGATCATCTTTTTAGATCTAATGTGTCCTTTTTATAATTAACATGTTAATAACAACTTTAATCATCCATAAAACCCTTTTTAAATATAGTAATCATCTCAAATTAGGGTTTCTTAATCATTAATGCATTAAAGTTGATAACTTCACTACTTTTCAGATTGTAAGAGGAATTAGCTTCTAAATCTATTTTTAATAGATTCCTTGCATTTTTATGAGAAGTTTGATATATATTTTCGCTATATTCTAACAATCTTAGCATTTTCTATGAATAAAGAAAATTAGTAATTATACCTTAACGATTGGTCACGTGGCGTCGTATCATTGGCCGGTGTTACCCAACTCAGTGCCTCACTGGGCGCAGCTCTGGTCTTGGGCCGACCCTAAGCCGACTAGTTTGGCAGATGACACAACTCCCTCTCTTCCTGGACCCTCACCTCAATCTTCACTCGAGGGACATGATCGTGTCCATGGAGTCCACTCCGGAGTGGCTCCCTCCTCCCGTCTCCGCACAGCTGATGCAAGGTCAAACCTCCCTTGTAGGTCCCGCTCGAACACCACCAATCAATCTATGGCCATCCTCAATGGTCAGGGATGAAGGAACCAACCCACAAAGTTCAACTTGCCGGCCTGCTCTCCCTCTCCACGATGCAGCCCGCATGAGTCCAACCTTCTCCTGAGTCATGCTATTCATGGACTCTTCTTCACACCTGAGACCTAGATTTCTGTAGCATGATGCCAGCGGCCCAGCGCCATATCCCGACGTCATTCCTCTGGGTCCGTCTTCTCCTTCCTCGTGACGGGGCTCCACTATGGCTGCCTCCCTCCAGCACGCCCACACACGGTAGTGTGCCTCTGCTAGCCCAGCTATAGGGCACCGCCATCCCAGCACCGTCGGTCATCCCATCCATCCTAATCTCATAGCAGAAACCTACCTTAATGACCTTCCCACCGACTCCTTTGAATCCACCATAGAAGAAGAGCGGCTATGATCTCTTACTTGCAGAAGGCCTACGATGCCCACCATATCACGACCCACCTTGGCACGGTCGTCATGCTTTCCTTCTATCTGCTGTTATAGGTGAGAGCACAGTCATTTCCCTGAAGCCAAGCATGACTAGCCTTTTATAGGCATCGTACCCCTAGGGTTTAGACCACAAAGAAGCTGGTGGATCTATCTTTCCAAAACCACATGGAAAGGATTGGATTTTATAGAGGCAAAAAAATAGTACGAAGCCTTCTCCCAACTTTCCTTGCATGGACAATTTGAAGGGAAATACCCACCGTCTTCCTTATTTGGATATAAAAAAGTTTGTTGTAATCAAGGAATTCAATTAATACCTTTCCTTGCACCTAAAAATATCTCTTTTCCATTATTGGTATTCGATCCTTTTATTATTATTATAAAGAGTTATCTCATTGATTATCATGGGAGTCCATGAAACACCACCAAGTGAACTCCCTATCTTTCTCTTTCTTTATTAAAAGGTTTCTTTTCAAGGATTTCTATATATCCTCTATTTCCTTTTCTCTTTTTCCTATTTCCTTCATTAGAAATCACAAAGAAACAAAATTTATTTAATTCTGGCCATTATTTCCACTTTCTAGATATTTACAAGTATTTCTTATAAATACTTTTCTTAATACTAATTATCTTGTATTTGTTTTCTAATATTTTGAGTTTCCTTCTTTTCTTCTCTTTTATATCCATTATTGGATTAATATAATAATGGGAATCATGAAATTCCTATCCAAAGGAATATTTGCAAGGAAAACAATCCTTTGAAGCAAAGCTTACAAATCTTTTTTTTAGTTAAGCCCAAAATTCACAAAATCATTAAATTTCAATTATGAAAACACATGAAAATTTGAGGTTGTAACATCCTTCCCCTCTTATAGGAATTTAGCCCTCAAAATTCCACTAGGAACACAAACAAACATGATAAGCCTTTCTTATGTCCATCATGGCTCCCATGTGGCCTCACCCCATCCATGGTGCTTCCAAAGAACCTTCATCATCTCATATTCTTCCATCTGAGTTCTCTCTAACCTTGGTATATCATACCCTCATAGGTGACTCAGGACATTTCAGCCTCTCATAAAGTTGAATAGGTTCATGGCTTAGCACATGGCTTGGGTATCTCACATAGTGCTCTAGATCAAACTCATGGAACACATTATTCATCATGTCATCCTGAGGGGTAAGGCTAAACATAACCATCTCCACCAATCCATCTCAAATGGACCCATATATCGGGGACTCATCTTTCTGAGCTGTATCTTAGAGGGGTTAGATTTTCACATCACAACTCTCCCATAATGAATTGCATGTCAGTCTTGCTTTGCATCAACTCACGACTCATGTTACCCCTGGGCTCTCTTTCAGCCACTACACGATCAAAGTGACTTCATCTGCACACAGTGTGGTTCTTTTCTGACCTTCGTGAGGTCCATTCACCAACATCATCTTAATGAAGTGGTGCCCGACACAACCTCCCTAGAATAGCTTCTTTACATCTCGATACTGGATATGGTAGTTATCATCACATCTTACAGAGGACAAGAACTGTCTCTAGATATCACCCTGAATGAACACACATACTCTCATCAGACCCTCTAGTCTGGATCATACTAACCATTAGTTAGGGGTGATAAACTATACTAACATCGAGTTCATCTACTTCCACCTCATGGAAGTGAATCTTTAGGTTATAAAGAACTTTTGAACTCACATCATGGTGTAGTTGAACTATCTCTCTCTCATATGTAGTTCAACCAGATCCATCCCTTGACAATATTCTCTCTTTCTCATGTCATCTAGGTAAGGTGATTGCATCCTAACCTTCTCTGGTCCATGGGAAACTTACTACACATCCATAGTGATGAACTCCCATTCCCTCTCGGGGACTCTTTATCCTCTATATCAACTCATTGGGTTACTAGTGTTCGTCCTTTGCCTCCTTCCATGCATAGCAACATGCCACATGCAACATTATCTTAGGCATCCAAAGTATTACTATCACTTACTACCTTCGTAGCACAGTGTATGGTGATCTTAAAATCATGATCTCCTGTATATCAAGATTCCTCAAGATTGATTCCTCAGAAACCCTAAACCATTCTAGTCGGGGTTTCATCACCTTCTTTTCCAAAGAAGTGCATCTGATGTTCTACAACCATCCTTTTATTGCATCAAGGCCTAGGATGGCTAACCAAACAATCATTACTTGTTCAATAGATCTTGTTACATCCAAACATATCTTCTTTCTAAAACTTAGGGCTAACCTAACAGCCTCTTCTAGCCTCTAGCTACACTAGGCAGCATCTCAACCAAAGCATCCACTAACACTTCACATCCTTAGGTGTTAGGTAATGTTGAAGACATACTCCTTCACTTATTATCTCAGGTCAAACTCTATGTCTATCTTCATCAAGAACACTCTGAGCTCATCCTTATGGTAATCAAACTTAACCTTGAATCACTTACAATTCCACACAGCTCATGTTAAAACATCCTCACAAGATGATTACCTTACTCTTAGTGTTTGCAAACCATCCACATACCGTTCACTCCCCAAGGGTATATTATCGTCTTTGTCCTCATACCTCATAGCAACGTTCCAATTCACATCATCCTTATCCTTGATGTACGACACACGTACTGTCCTATATCTCACTCCCATAATAAGAAGAAATAAGCATGGCTGCAATCCAAATACAAAGTTCTCCCCATTCCAAGAGTAGAGATGGTACATTCCACCTTGCCAGTACAGCTTCAAATCTAAGTTGAAACGTGCAAATTATGTCTCAATATCACAATCAACTCGATATCAAAGTTACCTCCATGGAAAATTGGTCTCGAACCTACTTGGGTCACCACACAATCCTTGGTCATCTCCTCTAGGTCTATAGGGTGCTGACACTTTTGGGGCCATCCCTCTTCCTTTATGCATCTAGAGAGTTCCCTACTCATCTTCCCTTTGGGTCCCATGAGTTCATGAAGGTGATCAATCTCCTAACCCATGGCCCTCAGACAATGATATATGTTACCTCCCGACCCTATGGTCATGTGCAACTAGGGAATTAGGCAACTCCTTCTCCCATCGGTCTTATCCATACTGACCCTCAGATAGACTTAGGATTCTAACATAGTACATGTCCAACTGGGAACCTTATCCAATCCTTCATCATCTCTCTCTCTGCATCCATGGGTTGACTTTCATCCATTCACAGGGGTCATGGCAACCTTCCTACCTTGGTCAGGCCCATACCGATTACCTCCATGGTAACACATCCACATGCACTTAGATATGGTTATATATGGGTCTATAGGTTCATTCTAATACTATGTACTTTTCACTTATCTTCTCAAGATCCTATGAGTCCTCTTTAGGTTACCTTAAACCAAAAAAACACTCTACAAGAGGGTCCCTCTCCCAGGATGGGAGGAACTACATCTTGATAGCAAAGGTCACAAACATCCTTATGTCTAGGGTTTACATCCACATGAGCCTGCTTAAGCCTAGCAAGCTACTAAGGCACAAGAAGACCACCCACTAACCATGCTAGGTCACACTTGTTCTCATCCTCAACATTGGACCAAGAACAAACCTTCCCATGTCACCAACTTAGTTGTGAGGGGTTCATCAAACATACCTTAAACTTAAGGGGGTTTCCCTTTCCTCTCAACATGAGGAGTTCCAAGCTCGAGTCTATAGAAACTCAAATCTCATCAGGTGCATCAAGTACACCACTTCCCCTCTTAGGCCTAGGAACCCTAGGTTCATTTTTTGGATGTCCAGTTGCATGCTCAACCTTTTAACCACGGACCAAACATGTACAAAGTATGACATGCACTTCCCATGATCCTTCTACTTGAACAACACTTCAGAGTGGAGTCCTCCTCAAGGACAACCCACAAGATATAAGGCCTCACAACTTGTTACTAAACCTCTTCAGGTCTAAGGAACTCTTCTTCCTAACTCAGAAGGTAAGCACCCATTTACACATAGGTACCAGCAACCTCATCCTCTTTCTAGGGTTTGGTTCCTCCAAAGACAACCAAGATATCACTAGCCTTCAGGGATCATGCCCGACCACAACCATCCACTTAGGTCGCATCATCCTCAAATCCCCATTGCTCCTCATATCTCAGAAACTAAGCTTCCAACCTTCTTGCTTGGGTCCTGCTCGCTCTCTCTCTAGAGCTAACCCTACAAACAACCTTACTACTAGAGGTCCTCTCTCCATGAAAGTGGATCAAGCTCACAAGCATACCCCTACATGGGTGAAGCCTATTCTCAACTCATGTTTGCTCAAGATCGTCCATATCTCTTTATGCTTATCTCATAAGCCATCCATCATGCCCTTCTGGTCTTGGTTTTAACCTACTATACCATCACTACTAACGTACTCTGGGTGCATCCTATGCCCTACATGCATAAGCCCATAGGGTTTCTATAGGTTCTTCTCTAACCACATCATTAAAGGAGCTGTCCTTCACTCTAACATTCACGACCCTTCCCAGGGTTGGGTCGCCAAAGGTACTAGGTCATCCAACCTCACATGGCTCATATCGTCATGGGCATACAAAATCATGTCCTGTTAGTATGTGTGCCCTGAGAGCCAATCGTGGGATGATTGGTGAGATACATTAAGATTGATTTGATAAACATCCAAGGCAAGCTTTCAATTCTTTCTAATTCAGTCATATGAGATAATGATAGAACAGATTGAATGTCTAGAGAATGACAGTACTCAATGATGTATGTTTTCAGGTTCAGGACCTGAACGATGAGATCATACAAATGCTAAGAGTTTGTACATTCTTATTATGTCCCTAGTCAGATGTCATTGTGGAAGATAGATAGAAAACAATGACACACAAGACTAGATTGTGGTGTTGGTTGATGATCGAATCTCGTTAGTCATGATATGGAGATATCAAACCAAACACATAGGTACTTGTTAGAGAACAAGTGTACCGGACAGACCCACCGTGAGTTTGACACATGGAACCATGACATGGTAGTCACAGTCAGTTCTCACAGTGATGGTGGTGAGTGTGATTCATTGACCTAAAATCACTACACTCAACACATGTCATTGGGTACACTTTGACATCATCAAATGCAATCCTAAAACATGGGTTGTTATAAAGGTGATGATTGAGTGGCTTTGACACATGGGGTTTTTGAGAGGTGAGTGATAGATATGGGATTTATCCCTCCTGAGGGAGTTTGATATCCATGGCCACTTGATGAGTAGGATTGAGATAGGTGTGCACACATGTTTGAATCAATATGTGATATTAATGTCATACATATCTCCACCAATATACTCTGAGATCAAGAAAGTGAATGAACGTTGACAAGATGATTGTTCCATGCCTTGAGTTCATTCGAGATATCAGTGACAAAGGAATTATACATTCGCTGTAACACCATTCATGGATTGTAGGATTGAAAGTTGTTCTCCAACTTTGTATTTCACTTGGGTAACACTGATGTGTGACTAGGCACCGCTCTTTGCTTGTGAAGTCATAAGTGTTATGGAATTTCACTGCCAATGTGAAATGGACCTGTAGGGTCACACACATAGGATTTAACCTGGAAGAGGAGTTTATCCACAAACAATGTTTAGATTGATTACTAAAGGAGTTTAGTAGTTCAATTAAACACTCAATAAATTGATAACTCAAAATCATAGTGTTCAAGGTGTTGGACCAGATGATTAAGAGTATCGGATTGACTGAAATTGCAATTGACTGATTTGCACAGTCTGTTGCCCCAACCAATCAGCTCACAGGGTTGAAGCGATCGACTCAGGTTGGTGAACTAATCGGCTCAACTGGTGAGATGATTGGCTCATGTATCAATGAGACAATCGACTCAATTGTTGAACCGATCGATTCATGTAACCAACCGAGATCGTTTGGAAAGTCAGAAGACTATTTTGCAAATACAATTTGTTAGACAAGGATTAATATTTTATTAATCAGAAACAAATATGAAAGTCAATTTGAGTTGGATCAGGACCACGAACCGATCGGCTCAGGCATGAACCGATCGGCTCAGAGAACCAGACGACTGACTCAGGTTCCAAACGATCAGCTCAGGGCCCGAAACAATCATTTCAGGGTGTGAACTGATCGGTTCAACTAGCGCAGTTGGTTATTTTGTGGAAAATATCGAACCCTTCTACTTCTGCTTTAATCCTGCATTGCCCGTGGTAGAGAACCATGTCCCATGACCATCCTATATATGTATGGGTAGTGGGGGCTTCTTAGGAACAAATCAGAACATTAGTTTCTTTGTAAAGTTGTCATTCTCTCTGGTTGTGGTAACCGAGAGAGCTCGAGCAAGTGCTACACGATAAGGGAGGCACAATAAGGGAAAGACAACTATAGAAAAGTGAGTGGTCGCAGGAGAGTGTGTTGGTGACTAGTACGCCAACAGGAGGGTGTGACTCCTTTCGATTCCTTGTGCGACAAGGAGATCGGAGTTCCAAGTGGTCCGTGTGGACTACTTCATTGGCGGAAGATTTCTACCGCTCAGAGGACAACTGTCAATCCCGTCAGTCCTGGTGAGACCAAGAGCTGCACAGACACCATCTAAGACTGGAGGTGAAGATCGCGCAAGCCATGAGGTAACGTCGCTGAGCAAGCCTTGAGACAAAGTATGTCTCTATAAACCATCCTTCCTATTGTATAGACATTGACGCGATTCCTTTATATTGGGTTCGGGAGAAGAAATTTTTTGTTTCCGCTACCTTATCTGTCTCCCCTAAAACCTAATAGTGGTATCAGAGCCACGTCAACTTCTCTATACTTTAGGATTATCGATGTGATTGATTTTGGTTTGTTGCCTTTATTTATTGCATACGATGCAAATAAAATTGGCTTTATGCATATCCAATCTTAAATCCACAAATCCCAAAAATGCATATATGATATGTAATATGAATGCACTCGATACACGTTGCCCTTAAATGAGTTTTGTGGTGGATGTATAGCGTGGTTTTGGCCAATAAACCCTATGTATATGTGCTTGGTTGAATGTGGTGGCTTTCGTCTCAGTCTGCGCACCGGTTCCCTATCTTCTATTCCTGATGTAACTCGAAATAACTCGAGATTTCTTTCCTACCTTTGCTCCCCCCAAATGTAACTCGGGGTTTCCCAATTTATTATGTAAAATAGGATAGATCTTTTATTTCCTGTTATGTCAAAGAACGGAAGACCACCTGACAGTGACTGAGACGATTGGTTCAAGGCATGAACCGATCGGTTGGCGTTCCGGACGACCGGTTCAAGGACTGAACTGATTGATTGTTGATCGGTTCATGGAGTGATATGATCAGGTGGCAGCCATGAGGATATGCACGATGACTAGGTGAACTGATCAGTTGGAGGAGCCAACCGGTCGGCTGGTGGCACCCAGACAACTGGCCAGGGTGAGCAGGTCATTCATGTGATGAGTTGATCAACTTGGATGACTATAGCACTTCATCATGGACAGGTTGCATGTGATGTAGACCTATATGATTGTGATTCCTCTTGGCTTGAGGAATCACATTATGATGGCCATAATCATCATTTTTATCATTTCACATGGTTTATGTGGGGTATAGCATGTATATGATACATACTATATATTTTGGTGATTGGATATGTATATGTACCTATAAAACCAAATCCCTCATTAAATATTAAAGTTTTAGATGCCTTCCAAATGCAACACACATGAAAAGCTTGATCGGCCAAGTGTAGGCACGCCCTAGTGTGGTGCACTGTCTATCTCGTGGAAGCATGAAGGATGGATATGTGGGTCTGTCCTAGCAGGGTGCATATTCATCGTGTTGGCTTTGGGTTGGACTTAACAAGGTGACCTAGATAGGATCTAGCACCTTGAGGCATGGAGGTGATCATGGCAAGGAGTTGCATATGACATCTTTCAAGAGTTGCATATGATGCAATTGGCAAAAGTTTCCTACTTGGAAGATCTAAGTTGTGGGTGACAACCCTAGCTGGTCCATGACTCAGAGGATTTTAGGATCTTGACCCACTGGAAGATTGTATGCTACAATCTTCCGAATTGATGGTGAGGGCTATCAATTTGAACAACAATTGTGGGAGCGATAATTAATTAAAGTCCTAATTATATCGTCAACCTTTCAAATCAATCAAAATAAGTCAAAATTGAGTTTTGGACTAAATTGCATATATTTCCTTTTGTAGTACAAATGACAACAAACAACAATCACTTTTCGTTGTGATCGGTCCTGGAAAAGGAGAACCTAAATGAGACTAACTTCCATGACTGGTTTAGGACATTGAGAATTGTTCTCACTCAAGAGTGAAAGCTCTATGTCCTAGATATTCCAACTCTAGAAGAACCTACTCCTACCGCACCAAAGGCAGAAAGGGATGCTTATAAGAAGCATTCTAAAGATGCCATTGATGCAAAGTGCTTGATGTTGTGCTCCATGAACCACACATTGTAGAGACAACATGAGAACATGGGTGTCGTTGAGATGATTCAACATCTCAGGAACATGTATGAAGATCAAGCATGATAAGAGAGATATGATGTCTCTAGGGTGCTATTCAAGTGTGTCATGATAGAAGGTGATCCAGTTGGTCCTCACACACTTAAGCTAATTGGGTATGTGGAGAACTTGATGAGACTAGGATTTCCCCTGAGCCAAGAGTTGGCTACTAACATGATACTTCAATTGTTGCCAGAGTCCTACAGTTTGTTTGTGATGAACTACAACATGAACAACTTTGACAAGCCGTTGACAGAGTTGTTGGGCATGTTGAGGACAGCCGAGGCATAGATGAAGAAGGACAAGCCTAAGTCTGTGATTATGATCAATAGCAAGAAAGGCAAGTCCAAGCGCAAGGGCAAGGGCAAGGCTAAGAAAGGTTCTGATGCTAGCCAACAGCCCAAGCCGTCTTCAACTCTCAAGGCCAAGGGAGGCATGACCAAGAGAGGTAATTGCCACCATTGTCAAAAGCCAGGACATTGGAAAAGGAATTGTCCACTCTATCTGGAAGAACTAAAGAAGAAGGAGGCGACATACGTCTCCACCTGAAGGTGTCATGAAATAAACTTGTAACACTTTTTAGGTATATGATACCAAGATATAAAGTGTAAAGCACCCAATAAATAGGGAAAATGTTGCCACCATAGATAGGAGTACTTTGGTGTATTTTCAGCCATAAAGGCATGTAATAGAGTTATGAACTGCTATTTCATATTTGGTAATGGATAGAAACACATTATTTTTTGCATATTGTACGACAATGATAGAAATTAATGATGTTGATGTTTCAATTTCAAAGATATGATCTTTATGACAATGCCTTGTTTATCTTGTATTACTTGGTATGCATAAGATAACATGATACCTAAAAGTTATTGATAACTCAAACAATCAAATTAGCACAAATCATGAGAAATTCATTACTAGTTTCCATATGATGGATAAATCTAGACTCTTTTGGTTGGAGAACCAGTAAGAGACATGAATCTCATGGACATGATTGATCAATCTTCACTAAGTGGGAGAATGATTATCCTATTAGGTATAATACATGAGATGTATTTACATACCTATTAGAGTTAATGCTAATACTTCAAATGGTGTTTAGAGAAATACCAATATGAATATCTTGAATCGTTCAAGAATATCATAAGTGAAGTACAAATTTGGTAAAGTGTTAATTCTTGATGAGATCAATGAATGAAATACTTGAACCAAATGTTTGAGATCCTTGTGAGTGATTATGATAATGTATCATAGTGAGCTCATGATTAAGGCATGGTGATGTCTAAATTAAAAGGAGTCATACTCTAAGGAGTTAAAGGATGATTATCAAATAACTAATTTCTTCTTAAATAAAGAATACCCCACACTAATAAAGGACATTAAGAATCACAAAGGGTTGTGAGTTCTTATATCCTTGACAGATACACCCCGATTATCCATGTGATGAGTTGATCATATGATGAGTCAACTATCTAGATGAATATGAGGAACTAGATTTTGAGTTATGGTTTATGACCATTGCATCCTAAATGACTTTCATGTGAACCATAAGGTATGACCTTGATGGTAGCACCCATTGGGATGAAATCCATAAGTGTGAATGAGTCTTAAGCATTAAGACACATGGATAACATTTTGAGAAGGATGATGCTTGTTGATTGCAACTTAATGACTTAGAGATTTGGCATACTGATACTAAAACCACATTCCTATAAGGAATAAAAAAAGGATGTGTACGTGACACAACCTACAAGGTTTATGAATCCATTAATGCAAATGAAGTCTATAAGTTACAATGGACTAATCAATGTGATTGATTGAGTACAAGGAACTCAGAACTGTGATCTTTATTTTGATAATATAGTCAAAATGTTTGATTGATATGTCAAAGATAAAGAGAGATATGTGATTTAGTGGGAGCATATTTGCATTCCACATGTTGATGAGGAATGAGATGTTCTAGAATGGAAATACAAAAGTGGAAATTATCTTTAGGGAAGATAGAGAGGTTTCCTATGTAATAATAATAGAGATCTATAGAGATAGTTCTCGAAAACCTCTTGACCTGAAAAGAGAAAGCATACATTGGCAGTCTATACTGAAGGGTTCAATGTGCACATATTCAGTGGGAGAAAACTTATCCATGTTACATGGAGTTAGTATCCCAAGGCCAAGTGTCCAATTCTTATGAAGAATGGGAACACTAAGAATAGATATGGATCTATCATGTATGTAATCATCCCATCATCTTACATGTATGGACATGGCAAGAGCGAAATGCATTTATCATCTTGTATGTGGGACATGACAATATGATATGCTCATCATTATAACTCGTATGTGGGACATGACGAGTGGATGTCTGTCTAGTTCCAGTAAGGGTTAATGGAATACCATAAGAACTTGATAAATACTTGAGCAATACTAGTTCTATGGAAATAAGGAAGGGTTCACTATAAAGAGTTACACTGATGCGAACTTCTAAAAAGGACAGGAAATTAATCACAAAATATATATGAGATATATAAAAGTGAATGTTTGTTGATAAATGGAAACGTTCCAATAAAGTTGTTTTAAAAGGAAATGCCAAGTATCCGTGTTAGAGAACAACAGTGGATACTATATGGATCTAGAAGTTCATAAGATGAACTTATAGATATTCTGATCTTTGATGATAAGTAAGGAGAACTTGGTCATGCAATGTGGCTAAAGGTTAGCAAAGGAATACTAGATCACATATTACGGCAACTCCATCTCATATGTGTGACGAAGAGATGGGAGACGTGCAGTTAATACCGACTTTTGGCAAGGTGTTGCCATAACTCACTATGTTAAGCACTAGAGCAAAGTAACATGTGGGACATGTTTGAAGATCACTATGAATATGATTCAAGGGTGATTGGCTCACAGTTCAAGTGGGAGTCTATTGGTATGTGTGCCTTGAGAGCCAATCATGGGATGATTGGTGAGATACATTAAGATTGATTTGATAAACATCCAAGGAAAGCTTCCAATTCTTTCTAATTCAGTCATATGAGATAATGATAGAACAAATTGAATGTCTAGAGAATGACAATACTCAATGATGTATGCTTTCAGGTTCAGGACCTGAACGATGAGATCATACAAATGCTAAGAGTTTGTACATTCTTATTATGTCCCTAGTCGGATGTCATTGTGGAAGGTAGATAGAAAAAATGATACACAATACTAGATTGTGGTGTTGGTTGATGACAGAATCTCGTTAGTCATGATATGGAGATATCAAACCAAACACATAGGTACTTGTTAGAGAACAAGTGTACTGGACAGACCCACCGTGAGTTTGACACATGGAACCATGACATGGTAGTCATAGCCAGTTCTCACAGTGATGGTGGTGAGTGTGATTCTTTGACCTAAAATCACTACACTCAACACATGTCGTTGGGAACATTTTGACATCATCAAATGCAATATTAAAACATGGGTTGTTATAAAGGTGATGATTGGGTGGCTTTGACACATGGGGATTTTGAGGGGTGAGTGATAGATATGGGATTTGTCCCTCCTGAGTGAGTTTGATATCCATGGCCCCTTGATGAGTAGGATTGAGATGGCTTTGACACATATCTCCTACAATCTACTCTGAGATCAAGAAAGTGAATGAACGTTTACCGGATGACTGTTCCATGCCTTGAGTTCATTCAGGATATCAGTGAAAACGGAATTATACATTCACTGTAACACCATTCACGGATTGTAGGATTGAAAGTTGTTCTCCAACTTTCTATTTCACTTGGGTAGCACTGATGTGTGACTAGGCACCACTCTTTGCTTGTGTAGTCATAAGTGTTATGTACTTTCACTGCCAATGTGAAATGGCCCTACAGGGTCACACACATAGGATTTAACCTGGAATAGGAGTTTATACACAATATTTTAGACTGATTACTAAAGGAGTTTAGTAGTTCAATTAAACACTCAATCAATTGATAGCTCAAAATCATAGTGTTCAAGGTGTTGGACCAGCTGATTAAGAGTACCAGATTGATTGGAATTGCAATTGACTGATTTGCACAGTCTGCTGCCCCAATCGATCATCTCATAGGGTTGAACCGATCGACTCAGATTGGTGAACCAATCGGCTCAACTGGTGATATGATCGACTCATGTATCAATGAGATGATTGGCTCAATTGTTGAACCGGTCAATTCATGTGACCAACCAAGATCATTTGGAAAGTCAGAAGACTATTCTGCAAATTTAATTTGTTTCACTTGTACAAATTCGATTTGGACAAGGATTAATATTTCATTAATATGAAACAAATATAAAAGTCAATTTGAGTTGGATCAGGACCACGAATTGATTGGCTCAGGCATGAACTGGTCGGCTCAGAGCACCAGACGATCGGCTCAGGTCCCAAACGATCGGCTCAGGGCCTGAAGTGATCATTTCAGGGTGTGAACCGATCGGTTCAGCTGGCGCGGTTCGTTTTTTTGTGGAAAATCTCGAACCCTTCTACTCCTACTTTAATCCCACATTGCCTAGGGTAGAGAACCCTGTCCCATGACCCTCATATGTAGGGGTAGTGGGGGCTTATCTGGAACAACTCAGAACACCAGTTGCTCTATAAAGTTTTCGTTCTCTCTGGTTGTTTTAACTGAGAGAGCCCGAGCAAGTGCTACCCGATAAGGGAGGCACATCAAGGGAAAGACAACTACAGAAAAGTGATTGGTGGCAGGAGAGTGTGTTGATGACTAGTACGTCGACAGGAGGGTGCGACTCCTTCTGATTCCCTGTGCGACAAGGAGATCACAGTTCTAGGTGGTCTGTGTGGACTAATTTAGAGGCGGGAGATTTCTTCCACTCAGAGGACAACTGTCAATCCCATCAGTCTTGGTGAGACTAGGAGCTGCACAGACACCGTCCAAGTCCGGAGGTGAAGACCACGCAAGCCGCAAGGTAACGTCATCGAGCAAGCCTCGGGACAAGGTATGTCTATTCAAACCATCCTTCCTATTGTATAGACGTTGACGTAATTACTTTATATTGGGTTCGGGAGAAGAAATTTCCGTTGCCTTCTCTGTCTCCCCTAAAACCCAACATGTCCACCCACACACCTAGTCTATCATGAAATCTAACTAATCGTTTCATATCTCTCTCTCATTTTTACTTAGGGTTAGGGTTAGCATCATCCTTAAAGGATGTGCTAGGTCTCTACTTATAATGGAGATCTCTGCCTCCATGACCAACTTTCTCCACTCATCCTCCTGACAAGGAGGTCTAGCCTTAGGTCTCTCCTGAGGGCATGACAACTCATGTCATACGACCTAAGCATGTATCTATTCTTTAGTTTATGCTTAATCTATTAATCTTATATCCATGACATCTTATTTACATGTTTTTCATTAATTTGGTGGAGGATTCCTTAAACCTTATCAACCTTACCCATACCTCAAGAGGGTGAGGAAACGAGAGAAAACCCTAATCCTTAAGGTCCTTAACAACATTTGAGTTGAGAAGGGATGAACAACATGAGAGAGTCCTAAATGTATCTTATTTCGAGTCAAATCATGACACTTTGGCCAGGCAATCACACTAATCTGGGAGTCCTCGTATTCCGACTAGCGATGCCGAGGAAAATCTTGCCACCCCCAGACGTGATCCTTTTCTAGACACCTCTGTCTTTTGGAAAATCCTCTAATAACTCTGTTGGGTTCAACAGAGTTTGTAAATTTTAATAATTATTAAAGATTAAATGAGGAACCAGTGCTTTGATACTAAATGTAACAACCCCGCCTCCCGGTAACCCCCAATTAAGGGAGACCCGAAGGTCAGAGCCGTCATCCCAATTAACTGGATCAAAGGTTTGACAAATAATCAATAATAATTATGAAATTCTATCAACTAAACTAAAATCTGGTATAAAATAAAACTTTGCATACCTTTTAAAAACTTTGGTAATCTACTTCTATCCAAAACTTGGATCTATTCTATCTAATCCTCCTTGCACTTTATTTCTTATTTCCACAATGTGTCGTTTTACTATTTGTTCTTTTTAGAGTTGTACCTAAAATGCCGACAAACAAAACGTCGGTCAGCATATCGAAATATGCCAGTATGTGGGGACAACCAAAAATTCACAGATATGGCTAACAATCTAATTATCACAATCAAGATAATTAACAAATCAATTCACATTTTCAATGTGTCATTCTCCACCACTTTTTCCCTAACTATAGCATACCCTCTCTAGGGTTTCTTTTTTGACATTGACTTACAGACACCTTCTAATTCCCGAGCTTGGTGCTTGGGGTCACCTCTAATGGTGCCCATTATTCATGCAACATAGACCACCTTCTCATTCTCGAGCTTGGTGTCTAGGGTCACCTCTCATGGTGCCCATTGGTCCTGCCTCCTGGGCTTGACCTTTTTGCATCATCCATCAGGGTGGCATGTAGGTGCAAGAACACACATTTATATTACAATTGTAGTAATCATAGTGACTTTATAATTTGCAATTATGAACATCCAAACTGATAGATTGCATTCAATGTGATGAATCATCTGGGAAACTCTTCGTAAAACTAATGTGATTAACCATAATTAACCACATACATGATCTAGAGAAACTTTATGTCCAAGCAATAATGATAAAGAACAATCAAACAAGCAATCAACAATATCCTTAAATCAATGCAATACATTTAAGTGTTATAGTTTATCCAAAACATTCTCAAGATAGACTTGGATTCCACCTTAGGCTTTCTAGGCCACTTTAGGGTTTTATTAGGGTTTTAGCCTCCATAATACTTTTATCATATTTAATTCTCTCTTAGTTCTCAAACCCTTATTTCAACATCATAATCCCTATTAAAGTCTATTATTTCTCTTGTATACTAAAACTACCATCCTTATCCTTTTTAAGTTATTTCAAGGTCATTAGACTCAATTATCATCTTTTGTTCCTTTCAAAATAGCAACTTATCTTTCATATAGTCTAATTTGCATATGAACTCTATTTATTACTAATTCAACCTTTATCCATTAGAAAACCCTAATTACCATATTAAGGGTATTTATCCACAAATAGGAACTTTTATGCTCAAAATTGCTTAGAATCATCATGTCTCAGCTTTATTCATGAATTTGATCAATTAAAGCCATTAAGAGTCATAATTACCAACATTAGGGTTTCAAAGCCCATTAAAGCAATATCTATGTACATGGAACTCTAAATTAATTACACTACACATAAGGATCATCTTTTTAGATCTAATGTGTCCTTTTTATAATTAACAGGTTAATAGCAACTTTAATCATCCATAAAACCCTTTTTAAATACATTAATAATCTCAAATTAGGGTTTCTTAATCATTAATGCATTAAAGTTGATAACTTCCACTACTTTTCAGATTGCAAGAGGAATAAGCTTCTAAATCTATTTTTAATAGATTCCTCACATTTTTCTGAGCAGTTTGATATATAGTTTCGCTATATTCTAACAATCTTAGCATTTTCTTTGAATAAAGCAAATTAGTAAGTATACCTTAACGATTGGCCACGTGGCGTCATAACATTGGCCGATGTTACCCAACTCAGTGCCTCACTGGGCGCGGCTCTTGTCTTGGGCCGAACCTAAACCGACCGGTTTGGTAGATGACACGACTCCCTCTCTTCTTGGACCCTCGCCTCCGTTTTCACGCGAGGGACACGATCGTGTCCATGGAGTCCGCTTCGGAGTGGCTCCCTCCTCCTATCTCTGCACGGCTGGCGCAAGGTCAGACCGCCCTTGCAGGTCCCGCTCGAACACCACCAATCAATCCTCCATGGTTAGGGATGAAGGAACCAACCCACAAAGTTCAACTTGCAGGCCTGCTCTCCCTCTCCGTGACATAGCCCTCATGAGACCGGCCTTCTCCCGAGTCATGTTGTTCATGGACTCTTCTTTGCACTTGAGACCTAGCTTTCTGTAGCACGATGCCAACGGCTCAGTGCATATCCTAACGTCATTCCTCCGGGTTTGTCTTCTCCTTCCTCGTGACGGGGCTCCACTGCGGCTGCCTCCCACCAGCATGCCCACACGCGATAGCGTGCCTCTACTAGCCCAGCTGCAGGGCGCTGCCATCCCAGCACCGCCGGTCATCCCATCCATCCTAATCTCACAGTAGCAAGCTACCTTAATGACCTTCCCACCATCTTATTTGAATCCACAATAGTAGAAGAGCGGCTCTGATCTCTTCCTTATGGAAGGCCTGCGATGCCCACCATATCACGACCCACCTTGGCATGGTCGTCATGCTTTCCTTCTATCTATTGTTATAGGCGAGAGCACAATCATTTCCCTAAAGCCAAGCATGACTAGCCTTTTATAGGCATCGTACCCCTAGGGTTTAGACCACAAGAAGCCGGTGGATCTATCTTTCCAAAACCACATGGAAATGATCTCATTTTGTAGAGGCAAAAAAAAAACAGTACGAAGCCTTCTCCCAACTTTCCTTACATGGAAAGTTTGGAGGGAAATACCCACTGTCTTCCTTATTTGGATATAACAAAGTTTGTTACAATCAAGGAATTCAATTAATACCTTTCCTTGTACCTAAAAACATATCATTTCCATTATTGGTATCTGATCCTTTTATTCTTATTATAAAGAGTTATCTCGTTGATTATCATGGGAGTCCATGAAACATCACCAAGTGAACTCCCTATCTTTCTCTTTCTTTATTAAAAGGTTTCTTTTCTAGTATTTCTCTATATCCTCTATTTCCTTTTCTCTTTACCTATTTCCTTCATTAGAAATCACAAAGAAAAAAAATTTATTTAATTGTGGCCATTAATGCCACTTTCTAGATATTTCCAAGTATTTCTTATAATTACTTTGCTTAATACTCATTATCTTGTATTTTTTCTAATATTTGGACTTTTCTTCTTTTCTTCTCTTTTATATCCATTATTGGATTAATATAATAATGGGAATCATGAAATTCCTATCCAAAGGAATATTTGCAAGGAAAACCATCCTTTGAAGAAAAGCTTACAACTTTTTTTTAGTTAAGCCCAAAATTCACAAAATCATTAAATTTCAATTATGAAAACACATGCAAAATTGAGGTTGTAACAGTTGTATTAGCTTGTTCATCATTGTGATGCCCCTCACTTTCTCAATTTTCTTTTGCTGCTCATCAAGTGCTATAATTTCTTCAGGGGGTACATCAACAACCTAAAATTTGATTAAAAAAAACACACTTACATGATATAATTATAAATGAACATATAGATAGAAACCTCAGGGATATATTCTTAAAACTTACATTGTCAGGAAGCGCAAGAACGTCCTCACCCTCACGGTGATCATCAACACAGTCATCATGGGAATGCTCAGCCATCTGTAAGTTCACATTGAAATTATAAATTTCACATTGTAAAGTAACACTAATTATAAAGTTAACATTGTAAAGTACACATTCACATTGTACAGTAATTCACATTGTAAAGTTCACATTCACATTGTAAATTAATTCACATTGTAAAGTTCACATTCAAGTTCACATTTACATTGTAAAGTAATTAGCATTGTAAAGTCCACATTCACATTGTAAAGTTCACATTCAGAAAAATAAAACATATAAAAAATATAAACATTCATGCCTCTAATATTGTGATCTTTTATCAATTAACAATCCTTCATTGTGATCCCCGCGAATATACAAGTCATTTTGATCCCCAGCTTCAATGTTTGGTGGTGTTGGCTTCCCAACTGAGAATGGACTGGAGTCATCATACTTATCATAGTACTCTTCTTCATCTTTAGGATCTTCAATGAACTGTCTTTTACCATGGAGAACAATCGACCAATTATCATTTGTAGGATCATCGATATAAAATACTTGTTTCGCCTGTGATTCCAATATGAATGGTTCACCCTTCTCGCCAATCTTTTCAAAGTTCACTAACATGAAACCCAATTCATCCACTATAACTCCTTTGTTGTTGTCAACCCAATTACATTTAAAGAGCAGAATTCTGAAATCTACACAGTCAAACTCCCATATGTCTTCAATGACACCGTAATATGACAATTTAGCTTCACATGGACTCTTATCCTTTGCACTTGCAAAAAACAATGAAGACGCTTGAAGGGTGACCCCACTGTGTTGGACGACACTCTTATCATCTTGACACTTTGTGTAATACGAGAATCCATTTATGTCAAACCCTTCATAAGACATAACATTCAATTTTGGTTTAAAGGCGAGGCATTTGATGGTTTCAGTAAGATTATCTGGTGTTTGAGATAGTTGATGTAAGACTTTATCTTCAAACCACTTAATAAATGTCTTGTTATGCTCTCTAGCAAGCCACATTGAATTGGATCAGGAGAACCAGTTTTGGACTCCCCCGAAGTCGTCAATATATACCTTGACACACCACATTTCAGACAATATTTCAAATCCACATAGTCCTTTTGAAATAATACACAATCATTCGGGCATGCGTGTATCTTCTTGGCCTCCATTCTCATTGGGTGCAACAATTTCTTTAACTGGTATGTTGAGATTGGTAGCTCGTTTCCTTCAAGAAGAATTTCTTTCAATAAAAACAACAATGATGTGAAGCTTTTATCGCTCCATCGATTGTAGGCTTTCAGTTTATACAATCTCAACAGAGCGCTAAGCTTCGTAAACTTAAAACATGTGTATAACAGTATCTCAACATCATGCACAATGTTTCTAAACATGGGAGGTGGATCGGTGTGCTCTACCCCACAACTACCCAGCATCGCATCAACGATGTCTACTGGAATTCGTTCGTTCACATCTACGTCATCGAAGGAAATTTCTTCTTCCACACAAGCACTGCTATCGATATCCACTGATTTTAGGTTTGAAATCTCTCCATGCCAGTGCCATTCTGTATAGCCTTGTACAATCCCATTCCACATGACATGACTTTTGATTTTGTCACTAGTGCTGACTTTCAAGTTGTTATCGCAATGCCTACATGGATAGTAGAACCTATCTCAAGGTTGTTTCCTATGTTCCTCGACAAATCTAATAAACTGGTCAAGACTAGAAATAAACTTTGGGGTGCAACGATTTGGAATGGACATCCATGCTCTATCCATTCTATGATCAAAGAGAAAACAAGTATATATTAGAACAAGATTAGGGTCTAGGGTTAAAATATTAGGGTTTATGGTTAAAACTTTAGGGTTTAATGTCTAATATATAATTAATGGTTAAAACATCCTAAGTGGGATTAGGTGTTCAAAACAGTCCCAAACCGGGGACTATCCAAGATTTACTCCTAATGAGTAAATCTTGGACATGTTTCTAGGTCAACAAATACATGTGTTGTCATTCTTATATATAATAAATGTGTACCACCTATCCCATTCTTGAACACCTAATCTCACTAGTAAGTGTATAATGTGTATTGGGTTTTCAAGAAAATTTCGGCAGCATTTCCCCGATGTTCTCTAAGTACATATGTACTTAGACAAAAAACGGGGAAATGCTGCCGAAATTTTCTTGAAAACCCAATACACATTATACACTTACATCCTAAATGAGATTCGGTGTTCAAGAAAAGTCCCAAACCGGGGACTATCCAAGATTTACTCCTAATGAGTAAATCTTGGACAGGTTTCTAGGCCAACAAATACATGTGTTGTCATTCTATAACATTGATTTCAACATATCGAGTGTCCATGCATGTTCATCATCAAGATAAAGATTACACATAAATTAGTATGACCTAGGGATGGAGAGATTCATAATTGATTTCAAAATTTCAAATTAGCTCATGCAATATCATCAATCTACATCATACAATAGGGATTCATGTAGATGTTAGGGCGACACATCACTACAAGATTAGAGATTTATTATTAGGGTTTTAATATCTTAGATAGATTGATCACAAGATTTCAGTAATATAGTTAATTCAAGATTATGGTGAAATGTGTATTAGAGTTTTAATATCTTACTTCAACATGCATCAAAATTTACATAATTAGGTCAAGAATTAGTATTCAATTGCAAATGTATCTTCTTCTTCCTGCTCCCTCCTTTCCAGATGGATAAAAGAAAGGCATGATATGTGCGCTGGACACGACCATGGTTGTGCTGGCCAGCACGACCATGGTTGGCCAACACAGCCACTCGTGTCCAGCCCACAGGTCGATCATGCCTTGCTTTTATCCATTTGGAAAGGAGGGAATAGGAAGAAGAAGAGGTGGAGGAAGAAGAAGAGGCAGCAACCTACCTGTCAGCAGCGTCGAGGAAGAAGAGAACAACTAGGTGTCCCTGTCGTCGGCAGTGGCGGTGTGAGGAGCTAGCGGGCGGGAGGAAGAAGACAGTAGGGGGCGGTGGAGGCAGTGTGAGGAGCAGCGGGTGGCGGCTTGATCAGGCAGTGACGACGAGCAGGGCAGTAGCTTCGGGCGCACGAGGGCTAATTCACGGCGATGAAATAGAGAGCTCAGAATGGGACAGAAGAGTCTGTTTCTTGATCGATCGGGGGTTATTAAGTTAACAAAGGCATCGGTTATTTAAAACACTGGCACCTGTTATCCATTAGCGTCGGTTGCCATAAAAAACATACGTCCATTAGACAATCTTAACCCTAAAAAATTTTGTAGGGACGGCATCCGAAACCTTATCAGTGTCGGTTTTTCCACAAAAACCGATGACCTTTGGAGGTAATTTTTTTCGTTGTTAAGCATTGGTTATTAGGTCAAAAACCCGACGTCGTATGTGAATCTTTGGGGGTAATCTTTTTTCGCTCGAAAAAATGGATTTGGCGGGCTATTTTAGGCATCAGTTCATTATAGGGAGCTGATGCTAAATAAAAAGTGATACTCATGTCTGGTCAGTCTTCAAATATAGATGTCGGTCTCTATAATTAGCCGACGTTGTAGGGTTTAGGCGTCGATTTTCAGTAATATCTGACACCTCTAAATGTGACGTTATAAGCTATTTCTTTAGTAAATGGAATATAGGGATTCTTATGCACCACTTTGAGGATATCCAACTACCATATACTCTCCCAACCTTCTTCTTATTCAATCCAAAAACTAAAGGATGATCTCCATCATACACCAATGAGAACGTAGCTACTACACAACTATAAAAATACCAACAACTTTGTTTCCTAGTTGCTCATCAACAACCTGCACACTAGCACCATTACCACCAATTGATTTGAACTAGATAAACCTCACCTAAAACTTGTCACTATCATCCATGACTTCCACCTTATCTACAAATCTCCATTTGATGATCTACAGTGCACTAAGTTGTCATGTTAGAGGCTAGTCATCATTTGTACATACATCTGATTTAAAGAGTTCATTAACAAGAGAGTCAAGAATAGTAATCAAAACCCATGGTTATGAAATGTAGCTTGATATTCAATAAGTTCATATATTTACCTATACCTATGTGTATCATGATGTCATACACATAAACTATAACAATAATACAACATGTAAGAAAAATGAAACTTCAATGAGAATATAACAATAAATGTATATTCCCATAACACTTTGATTTCGATATTCTTTGGGATAGTAGATATTAATAAATGGTTAAATAAGGGCATATCTAACCAAGAGCAGTAATGTCCAAGAATTCCTGATGTTAAGTACATTGCAGTCATAGAATAAAATGTAGTTAGCAAAAATGGTTCAACAACAAACAAGTTAACCATATAATAAAATGTTAAGTACATTGCAGTCATAGAATATATTAATAAGTCAGCTTGTTCATATAGTGCAAAGTACACGAGGAAGTTGGTAAAGACTTTTTCAATCAATAACTAGAGTGATTTTAGAGATAAATGCCCACTCATGGCATTTCAAAGACACCTTGATAGTCTCTAATCCCTAAACATTGCTGATAATGACTGAAGAGGGATAAGACAACATGTAGCAGGTGGGAAAATAAATGGAGAAGAAGAGGGAGTGAAACACCATAATCCAGATAAAAAGATGACAGAATAAAAATAACAAGTAATGGAATGGTTGGTATGACCAAGGATTGAACAAAATAAATCAATGTTGATAGAAATTCAAGAAGGCATGTTGCCATTCACGAAATACAAGAGCAGCTATAAAATTATTGATTAAACAAACAGCTACTTTCTTTTCCTTTTCGAATTGAGACCATTCCAACAAAAACAATGAGAAAGGTGTGCTCTCTCTCTCTGCCAAGACACCGTGCCCTCTTCAAGCACACTCTTCTTACTAAAGGCAGCATATTTTAGGAAGAGGAACAAAGAAGCAAATTGTGAAGGCATCTCTCTCAAGAACAGACCCCATCACACAACTATAACTACCTTAAGAGTAATTTTTATGTGGAACTAGATTTTGAAGCAAAAAAACCACAAATGCATAGATGATCCATCACAAGAAGCTCAAACACTACTCATAGCTAAAAACCACCAACCAATCATAGTGTGTGTATTGTCCATAATACTAAGTTTCTCCATAACAAAATTAAAAGCAGGTCAAAACAAAATAGGATTGTCATTTGGCAACATTGTCAACGACAATGGACATGAAACACCATTATTTGGATATTCATGTACAAATAAATAATTGGATTAAAGAAAAAGAACTATAAATGTCATCTCTCTACACAGTATCCAAGAATGCAATTATCTTTAAACTTCATGTCCTACAGCAAATGGAAATGACTTTAGATACTACTTTTGTTTTCAATTATGTAATATTATAAGCAATACTTTATGCTCACCTTGGAAATACATGTGTTTTTGACCATGCTATGATGTTGCCAACAACATCATAAATAGATTGATATTGATCATAAGGTCTCACTAGAGGATCGTTGCCCAACAAAGCAACCTCTACAAAAACACCAACAAATGAGGTGCCTAATATTGCACCTCCCACACTTTTCATGGGGTCAACCTCAGATACTCAATTGAATGCTATTCCAGCATATGGATCTATGCAACTCAACATATACACATCCTAGAAATAAAATATAATTTACATAAAAAATTTATATAAATGTAAAATGAAGAGAAATTTACACAAATACAAACATACTTGTCCCTTCTTAAATGATTTTTTTTTGGAAAATTGGGTAAGTATATTCCAAAACCCCCAAGGGGGACAAAATTACAAGCCACACCCTAACATGTGGCTACAAGCTCCTAGGAAATGGTTACAGCAAATCCCAATTCCTAGCAATTATAGGAGGTACATCAATCATTGGTCTAAAAGAAAAGTACATTCTCTTGATTTCCAAAGCAAGATGATTGAAGATGATATCGAAGTCCGAGGAGCCTCCATTATGTAGTCTATTGTTGCGTTCAGTCCAAATAAGGTGAGCTGCACCGGTGATAGCCCAAAGCTCAATGATTCTAGCATGCTTGGATCTCCTATCGAGCTCAGTAAGACATTCATGAAGAGAATAAGAAGTTCTAATGTTAAGTTTAAGTTGTGCCCGACCCCAGATATATCTCCAGTATTTGCAGCCATCAAACAAATGAGATGTCGAATCACTGTGTAAACCACACAATAAACATGCAGGGACGGGGGCACCTGACCAAGAGTAGATTTTTTCCCATGTAGGAAGAGCGTTGTTAAGAGCTCTAAAGCAAGTAAGGCTCCACCTAGGATAGTGCCTGGAAGACCAAAGATTATCAAAGATTTTATCAGAAGGTCGTCGTTGTCTGCAATTGTTCCAGAGATCATTGCCCTCCCACAAGGAGAAAGATGGCCAAAGGGCCACCATGCGCTTATGACAAGTAGAGCCGCAACTAGAAGGTACAGTCAAATAATTGCCATATCTGCTAGACATCCATGTGCTCCATATGCTTTGCGTTTGAGTGAATCTTTTGATGCATTGCAAAGTGTAGACATCAGCAAGCTCATCAAGTCTTTTGAAGCCAAGGCCACCTTCAGAAAGAGGGTAGGCCAAGCGAGCTCAACAAGAAGGATGCATGGAGCTGCCCCAAAGGAAATCCGAGAGAAGTAATTCCATCCTACGTAACACAGCAGGAGGAATATCCCCCATACGAAGCCAATAGCTAATCAAACCCATAGCACAATGTTTGATAAGGACTATGCGACCAGCCATAGAGATTTTCGAACCCGGCCATCTTTGTATCATATCTCTCAATTTGTCCAAACATTCATGATAGTGATGCCTTCTAAGATTACCACCTGCCATAGGGAATCCCAGATACTTAGATGGCCATGTGCCTTGCTGCATACCCAGACAATTGATCAAGGCATCTTTGTTGCGACATGAAGAAGATAGAAAAATGTGGGTTTTATTTGGATTACATTTCATACCAGATGTAGCACCAAACTCATGCAGAATTTTCTTGAGATTGACAAGGCTGCGCATACGACCTTCAGAAAAAATCAGAACATCATCTGCAAACAGAAGGTGGCTGAGAGCTTTGGTCCTGTTGATAGGATAGCTGTGAATAAGCTTGTTGTCATAAGCAACCTCAATGCATCTACTGAATCCTTCCATAGCCAGAGCAAAGAGTAAAGGTGACAAAGGGTCACCTTGACGAAGACCATTAGAGCTTTTGAAAAACCCCACCGAGGAACCATTCAACAAGAGAGAAAATGACGTAGTTTCCACACATTGCTTAAGAATAGAGATGAACCTATCATTGAAGCCAAGACCAAGAAGACAGTCCCATAAATAAGACCAGCGAACAGAATCAAAAGCCTTAGTGATATCCAACTAAATGCAAGCAGCAGGCGGGCTGTTCTTACGGTTAAATTTAAGAGTAAATTCAGCCGCAAGAAGAGAGCAGTCCTCAATACTTCTACCTTTAACAAAAGCGTCTTGAAAAGGAGAAACAATATTAGGTAAAAGATTGGCTAGCCTTTTGGATATGACTTTTGCAATGACTTTATAAAGCATTGAGCAGCAAGAGATGGGCCTGTAGTCCGCAGGAGAGGAGACCATGTCCTTCTTAGGAATGAGAGCAAGGAAAACATGATTGACTTGCCTTACCATGTTACCACCTTCAAAAATCCACTTAACAGCCTTATGTAGATCATCACATATAATATCCCAATTATGTCTATAGAAATATCCATTGAAGCCATCCGGACCCGGGCTTTTATGAGGTCCAATGCTCCAAACGGCAGCACGAACTTCAATCAAACTCGGAGTAGAACAAAGCATGTTATTATCATTGCTAGAGACAAGAGGAGTCCATTCTGGGATACAAGAACTAGAAGCCAAGAGAGGCTAATTATAGAGCTGCTCAAAGAAATCAACAGAATCATTCGCGATGGCATCACTATCCTACAAAAGATTACCTTGTGAATCAAAGAGCTCAGTGATAGAATTAATATCATCCCTCTTCTTAACAATGGTATGATAGACTTTGGTGTTTCTATCTCCATTGGAAAGCCACTCCATCCTGCTGTGTTGCCAGAAATAAACCTCCTCATCCTTAAGAAGAACATCCAATCTAGCTAGAGTTTGTTTTTCAGCAAAATAAGATCGGAATCAAGGGGACAACGTCGTATAATAGCAGAAATATCATCAAGCTCCATTCTTTCCCTAGCGATCAGATTTTTGAGATTAACATATTTCTTGGACCAAGTTTTCAACTTATCCTTGACAATACTGAGCTTACGACAGAATTGATAAAGAGGATTACCAATGACTTCAGAAGCCCAAGCATCCTTAATGATGTCCCGGCAGCCCTCCCAGTCCATCCAGAAGTTGAGAAATCGAAAAGGTTTCTTCTTAAAGGAAATATACTTCATATTAATGTTCAAGGCACAGTGATCAGAGTAGGAGCAGGTGATGAACTTAGTTTTGGAACCAGGAAATTTAGAAATCCATGCATCATTGACAAAAGCTCTATCAAGTTTACAAGCAACTCATTTAGCAACACCTTGTTTGTTATGCCATGTGTAGACCTCCTTACCAATGATAGGTAATTCTGTGAGACCTGCATTATCTAAGGCAGCGTTAAACGAGCTAAGAATAGAAGATGGAACCTCACGACCTCCCGCTTTTTCTTCTTGCTTCCTAATGTTATTGAAATCACCAGTGATAAGCCAAGCTTCATTAATGGTGCCAGCAATTCTAACCAGAGAATCCCACAAGATCGAGCGTTCGGCAACAAATTCCTAGCATAGACGGCAGTAATATATATGTTAAGACCACCTTTATTAGTACATTTCATAGTGACCTGATGGTCATCCATCTCAGATAAAGTGGTAACCCAACAATTGGGATTCCAACCGATATAAATGTGTCCATTAGGGTCATGCAAATGATTGGAAACCCAAAGCCATCCTTTAGGGAACATGCGATCAGAAGTATGAATCATATGAGATTTAATCTTGGTTTCAACAAGAATGGCCACAGTAGCTTTATTATCCAAGATAGTCCTTCTAACTTCCTTCTTTTTACGTGTCTTCCCCGAGCCACGAACATTGGTCATGAGGAAGGTCATTAAAGACCTTTAGAAGAGGACCGGGTCTTACGAGACCCGCCACCTTTAGAAGACTTCAGAATATGAGACGAAGAAGAAGAAGCAGCACCAGAGGTGCTTGATCTGATTGGAGTAGCAGCGTCACTAACCACAAAAACAGTGGGTGTACCACTAGCAGTGCCATCACTATCTGCGCCAACGACAAGAGTGGATGAACCACTCATAGTGCCAGAAGCATCAGCGCCCACGACAGCAGCAATATCAGACCCTTCATCCGCAGAAGCAACACCAACAGAAGGATCCTCCACGCTGACGACTGGCGGCCCATCACCTGCAGCACTGTCGCTAACAGAGGTAGCACCACCGGAGGCAGCAGAAGGAACACCACCGGAGGAAGTAGCACCATCTCTCACAATAGAAGGAACACCACCGGGGGCAGTAACACCATCGCTCACAACAACACCTGATGATCCTTCACCTGAAGGAAATCCAACACCAACCGGATCTGAGGCACCGTCACCAGCCTGATCTGCAGCGCCATCAGAAGGAACAACCCCCTCCTCCATAGCAATAGCTTTGCCTTTGCGTCCAACGACCTGCCAAACCTGTGAAGGTTTTGTAATCGGAACTGAATCCACAGCAGTCACAGGCTTGAGCGGACAGTCATTGTCATCATGCCCGAACACCTTGCACTCTGAGCATCGTTTAGGTATGTATTCGTAATGGATCTGGACCGGGGCAGGTTCTCTATGGGGCATATTAACCCAGATCTCCTCCGAGGGCTCTTCCTCAGCTTCCACCTCCACCAACGCCCTCGCCTTGCCAAGGGATTCAAGGCCAATAGACTTATAGTCAATTCGAAGAAGCTTGCCCACGCCGCTGGCCACAATCCCGACGGCTCTTGGCGACCAGTTCCCTTCTTAAATGATGAATGTCTTATTTGGAGTGGAGTTTGCCTTGAAAAGTTTGTCTGCATAATTATTTTATTTTTGACATCAGACCAAAACAATCAACATGGAAAATAACTGGTATTACACATCATGTAAAAAATTTATCCATACTTGGAAAGTGCCAACATGTTGTGCTTGACTGTTTCCTACTCTAGTTAAGGCAAGTAACTCCTCTCACTAATGGTTGAATTCATCCTTTTGTTCTTGAAGTTTTGCATCAAATTCCAACCATTTCTCTTCAAGTTTATCCTGGAAATGCTTCCTTTGTGCTTTTTCAGCTTCTCGAGATTTACGATTCTTGCCCCGGATATCAGAAGGTGATGGTCCAAGCCCATAACCATGAACATATCCTGGTCTCTCTTCTCCCATAACATGCCTATAAATTTCATCTGAAGTAACATCAGGTTGTTTTCTTCATAGCTCTTCTCCTGCCTCAGAAAATTTTTCCTGCATACAACAAATCATAGGAGATGAATTTTATACCAAATATATACCTCTTTCCATTTAGTATATGTAACATAGGACTATAGGATAGGAATTTGTTGTACCAAAATTTTGGCGGATTCAACATCAACTATGCTCCCATCTTTTTTATGATGAGTTTTCTCAAAAAACATTATGGGATCCACTTCTCCTCCTATTTCCTTCTCCATCTTTATCATTCAAAAAAGGTTATTGTAAACATCAAATAAATAGATTTCATCAAATTGTCTAAATGGATCTTAAAAATTACTAACTTACATCAAATTTCAGACATGCAAATGACTTGGTTCCTATTGTGTGGCTAACCTTTTGAAATTTTCTACTTGTCTTGTTAGTTATAGACTTCCTCTATGAAAAATATTGTAGTATTGCACATAGTAATTAGTTGTGAGGTAATTTAAGTATCAATGAATAGAAAAGAAATATTACCTTTCCTTTATTACTGCTCCAATAATCCACAAGAAATTTCCAATGAGACTTGTCCACACGGGGAACAACTTGTTCAAGTTGTTGTTCATATGGACTATCTTCTAGGAAGTATAGTCTCTTTGACTCCCACTTGCGGTCCTTCCATTTCTTTCCTAGTCTCTTCATTGTCCACTCATCTGAATCCATTGTGAATTTACTCTACCGACATAAAGGATATCAATTAGAAGCTTAATTTAAAAATAAAATTTAATAATATACCTTCACAAAATTCCATATAGAATCTTTTTTATTTTCTGGAAATTGTCTCCAGTCCTCGTAGGTTAGTGGACAAAGATTGGGATCTCTTGCAATGGTTATCAGAAAACTTGATAAGTGACATTGGTTTTCACCTGCTGGTTATCCAAATTGATTTTTCTCAATGGGAATTGGATCGTCGAGCTTTCTTTTCCAGACTTTCAAACATTTTGTTCGACCACATGCTCAATTTTTTTGACCTAAGCATTCATTAATAAAGGATAAAATATATATGGAAAATTATATATCATTAAATGTAGCACTATAAATGCAATGATATGAATAAAATGATTACCTAGCCCATCAGAAGGTGTTGTTGTAACATTCAATGACTCAACATTGTGATTAGAGATGTCATTTTGGTCCATGTTATTAGGAAATGCATTGCTATTTTGGTTATTGGCAGCTCTATTCTCTACACTTCTTGAATGAATAGACACAGAATCATTGACATTAGGCACACGTGATAGTTGTGAATTTCTTAATCTTCTAACTTTATCACCACTTTCTTTGTTGTGCTGATTTTGGAACCGTGTTCCCATATCCTTTTTAGTTTTGCATGTTTGAGAGGATTTCGAACCACCAACCATATTAGAGTCTTGGGGAGACGTGGCTGATTGGGTATTTTTTGCATAGCTAGCAGCAGTTTCATTGAATTTCTTTGCTCTATCATTTTGAATTTTAGTTGGAAGGGAAGCTAAATTTTTTTGGAGTGATTTGAGGATGACAGGTTCAAAGATTGCCAACAACCATGTCGAGTAATGTTAGGTAAATGAAGACATTTAAAAAAATATTGAACAACATAATAACAGTTTTATAATTAATATTTAAAAATGAAAGACACAAATATTTAATCAAATATAATTATAAACAATAGCAGAGACCAGGATAAATTTGATTAAGAAGAATGTCAGACATGTAAAATGCATACACCTAGCTAGAGCACAATGTGAGATAGGAAATTAAAGAGATACATCAAGCCAAAAAAGGCTTATATAAGTCAAATAATAACAACAAACTAAAAGAAACATTGGTTTCTATTTTAGTAATCTTCTCATTTAAAATTGTCATCATCATCACTTTGAGATACACTTTCATCATCCTGCTGAATTCAAGATTGGTCTTTTTCAATTGTTGAACTATCAACAGTAATTCCTTCCATATCCAATCTAACTATGTCACAATCAGTATCTTCATCCTTTGATGTCATTGATGGCCCATCTCTAGTGTCACCTTGCACATAAGCTTCAACATTCTCAATACAAGATTGTTCTTCCATGTTGAACATATCTCGTGGGGCAATCTTTACAGCAAAATGCCACCCTTTTGCAGTGACATCTTCTACATAAAATACTTTTCCAACTTGAGATGCCACTACAAATGGTTCTCCTATAGTTTGAAGTCATATCAAATTAACAAGAGTCAACCCATGTTCATCATGCTTGATTCCCCTCTTTGAGTAGATGTCCACCCAATCACACTTAAATAATGTCACCTTAAAGTGTTCATAATAATTGAGCACAATAACATCCTTCAAAACACCATAGTAGGTAACATCTCTAGTAATTGGATTGCAGTCAGTGGTTTTAGAATAACAATCAGTCTTAGCTACCAGAAAGACCACTATTTTGTGTTGTTTGATTTGCATCTTTTGCCTTGGTATGAAATATGTGACCATTGACAACATAGTCCTTGTACTTAATGTCCAGTTGATGTGGACCTTGAGAAAGAAACTTGATTTTATCATCCACCATCTATGTTCTTAGGAGTGTCTTAATCTAACAAAAGAAACGTTTGTTAGACTTTATTCATGAAGCATAACAAATTTAATTAGCACAACTAAACTTACATGTTCCTTAAACCATCCATCAAATGAGTTACTATGTATTCTCTTAACCTCCTTTAAGGACTTCTGAGGATGTTTTTTCCTGGTGATATCATAGTGCTTCCTGAATACAAAATATGTGCAATATGTCATTGGAATATGTTATAGCATTTTATTAATAGAAAACAATTGTCACTAACTTACTTAATGTAGGGTTCAATTGCTTCATAATTGAATAGTACATGCTTATGGGCTTGTTGCAATGTATGTTCATCCACGACACATGTTACCATTTTACCAATACCACGACCTACTATCGAGAAAATAGACCAATCATCACTATCATGTGTTGGCTCATTTTCCAAATTTGCTTCGTCAGTATCATTTCTATTTGGCCCATTTAATTTTGTTTCAACTCCATCCAAGTATCTTGAACTAAAAGTTAGACACCCTTCATCTATATATCCTTCTGATATTGATCCTTCTGGATATCTTTTATTATGAACATATCCTTTTAGGGTCATCAGATACCTAATAATAAAGTTGAGGAAAATATTATGACAAATTGCATTCCAATAGGTAAAGTCATCATGACGTATGAAAAGTTACATTTCAATTGGATACATCCAATGATACTGAACAGGGCCAGCTATCTTAGCTTCATAAGCGAGATGGATAGATAGATGCACCATTATGTCAAAAAAACATAGAGGGAATATCTTCTCCATCTCACAAAGTGTCACAGCTATTGCATTTTCCAATGCAGCAAAATCATTTGGATCTATGATTTTAGTGCACAACCTTTGAAAATAGTGACAAAGATTAATAATACATGACTTAGCATTCTTACTGGGCAAATACATAGTGACAGCTAATGGCAGAAGTTGTTGCATCAGCATGTGATAATCATGACTTTTCATTGGTAGCATCTTCTGATCCTTCAGTCGTGCACATCTAGATATATTAGACGCATACCCGTCTGGAACTTTGATAGATTTTAGGAGGTTGAAAAATAATATTTCTTCATCTTTTCTCATTGTATAGCAAGCTGGAGGTAGGATGGTAATTTTACCAATATTTCTTGGATGAAGTGGAAATTTGATTCCCATATCCTCCAAATCCTTCCTTACATTCAAGTTGTCCTTACTTTTATCCTTCAAACCTAGTAATGTTTCAACAATACTCTCACATATATTCTTCTCAATGTGCATGACATCGAGATTGTGCCTTACAATGTTAGGTTTCCAATATGGTAGCTCAAAAAATATGTTTTTCCTTTCCCAATTGTGTGTTGAATCTTTACCTCTTGGCCTTTTGTTACCAATTACAGTTCTTCTATCCTCCAATTGAGACAAGATTTGAGCTCCAGAAGGAGGTTTGGGTGCACACCTAAATTCTTGCTCACCGTCAAATGCCTTTCCTTCTTTTTGGAATCTATGGCTAGTTGGAAAAAACCTACGGTGTCCTCTGTAGAAAATTTTACAACTATGTGGCAACCAATGTGAAATAGTATCTTTATTACAAAAAGGACATGCTTTGTAGACTTTAGTACTCCAACTAGATAGATGTGCATATCCTAGAAAATCACTAATATTCCATAATAAAGAAGCACGCATCTGAAAGAATTCCTTGGTTCTGGCATCAAATGTATGTACACCAGTATCCCATAGTTCTTTCAACTCATCAATCAATGGACACAAGTACACATCTATATTTTCGGGTGAAGTTGGTCTAGGAATGAGTAGGGACAACATAAAATATGGTTGCTTCATGCACAACTAAGGAGGTAAATTGTATGGAATAATCACAACAGGCCATGTACTGTAAGAAGTACTCATTGTTCCAAAAGGATTATATCTGTCAGTTGCAAGTCCCAATCGAATGCTTCTAGCGTCTGCAGCAAATTTTAGATGCATCACATCAAATGTTTTCCATGCAGGTGAATCTATTGGGTGTCTTAACTTTTCATATTTTTTATATTCTTGTACATGCCACCTCATTAAGGAAGAGGTTTTTGATGACATGAACAACAACATTAGGTGTGGTATAAGTGGAAAGTGTCTGAGCACTTTGACAGATATTCTCTTGGGTTTTTTTGCAAGATCGCAGTCATCATTTGGGATTATAATCATTTTCCATCTTGATGCTCCACATGTATCACAGACGTCTTTATCAGCAGAATCCTTCCAAAACAACATGCAACCGATTGGAAAAACATGAATCATCACATAATCTAAGCCCAACCCTGTAACCATCTTTTTATCTCATAAAATGAATTAGGTAATTGTTCTCCTTCTGGTAGCATCTTCTTAAAGAACGTAAGAATCATAGATGTTGCTTTCTTACTCAAGCCATTAAGACAAACCATGTGATAGAATTCTAGGATGCAAGCAAGTTTTCTATATTTCTTACACCCTGGATATAAAATTTGTCAGCATTGAAGTGTTGATCACTAGATGGCTCCACTCCTTCCATATTTCCATCTTCACTGAAACTCGGAAAAGTATCATGCAACATATCTTGTAAATTTTCAACATTCAGGAAATCTCCCTAATCAGTAGGAGCATCCATTTGAACATCGACATCTTCACCATGAAAATCCCAAGAAATATAGCTTGGTAAGAATCCATGCCACAATAGATGGCTCAATGCAGTCTTTTTGGTGACCTGGTATACATTAGCACACTTTTTACATGGGCATACAATCTTGTCTCCAATCGATGAATGTTCAAAAGAAAAATCTGAAAATTTTGATACTCCACATAAATATTTACTACTCGTCCAGTCATCCTCTTCTATCCAAGACTTATCCATTCTATAAAAATAGTAAAACATATAACATATATGAGTAAGTATGTAATATCAAAAAAGACTATACAATATGAGAAAATACTAGTGTAATCATGCAAATGAAGTTCACGTGAGCCTATTTGACTAGGCAGGCGCCCAAGCATTTTTTGAAATACTTATAATAAGGATAAAAGAGCATAGTTATAATGAGGATAAAAGAACATTTATAATGAAATTTATCACTAATTTGTAACATAATAGGATATGTAGATTTCTATTTTGTTTTTGGGTTTTGAATGTGTCATTAGATAGGCTAATTTTGTGTATTTGGAACATTCATGGAAACACACACTTCATTTATTGCTTGGGGATAGTTCCATTCATTAATCTCTTTTTACATCCACACACAGGGGTGTACCCCTAAACAGTAACAAAACAAACAGGTTGATGTACCCCTAAACATGTGCATAATTAACTGAATACTACACCAATATGGTCTCGCATCAGTAACTTAGAGGCCTTTTCATTGTGGCAATCTTCTCTTGAAGTTCAGAAAATAAAGTAGTTATGAGGATTGATTACTTTAAGACAAAAAGTGTAAGCACAAAATAAGACATGACAATTATATGAAAACCTCTAGAGGGGGGTGAATAGAGTTTTATAGAGATTTTAAAATAATTTAAACTCAAACAACCAAACTAAAGATTAAGAAGAGGAACACAGGTGTTTAGAGTGGTTCCACCTTAGCAAATACTAAGGAGTCAGTCCACTACCCGGTTGCTTACCCAACCGGGATTTTGAAAGTACTAAATTTTATTACCTCTCAAGGATGTTACATAAAATTTACAATACTTTCTAAACACCCTTTGGACAGCCTTCACCTTGAAGTAGTCTTGCCAACCTCGAAGCAGCCTTCCTTGAAGTAACTTCAAGCTCCCCCTTGAAGTAGCCTTCCTCTCGAAGTAGCTTCCCGTCAAGACAGCCTTCTGAAGTAGTCCAAAGTCTTCCTCTTCACCACGAAGAGCTTCACCCTCTCCAATCCGCAGCCTCCTACCTGGAGTAGCAAGGAGAGTACAAGTAATACAAGGAACAAGAAAGGAATAAAAGAAAATACAACTTATCCTTGTAGCTCAAGGCTTGATTTCCCTAGATCAAGCGTTTGGATTTTCCTAGCCAATATGATGGACTTGTGATTGCTAGGGTTAGGAAAATCTAGCCTATAGGACGAGCTTGAGCTAAAGGGAAAATGGCCAATTTATCACAAAGCTCAGTTCACACAGATTGCACAAGAGGGCTCAAGTATTTTCTCAAGTATAGCAAGTGTAAGAAGTGTGTTCTAGTGTCCTATGGCTTGTCCTATTTATAGGAATGACCTAAGTATGCTTAAGGACGTTCTAGACAGCTTCTAGGGGTTTCTAAGTGCTTAACTAGCCGTTAGGTACAAAGTTGTTGCTTTAACAACGGCTAATTGCTTTACTCTGCAGATTCTGTCAGAGATCGTCTCGGTCGAGAAACGGTCGACCGAGACACCCACTCGGTCGAAGTGTCGTCGACCGACAGGCTCTCTGAATGCAACGTCTATTTCCAACTGCCAACTAACTTGTCAGTTTAGTCTAACGACTAATTGCAGAGATCGTCTCGGTCGAGTGAAGGTCGACCGAGACACCTCTCGGTCGAGAACTTGTCGACCGACAGGCTTCTCTTTTCTCAAGTTATATGCAGATATGTCTAACGGCTACTTGGATCTTTCTCGATCGAGAGTGTGGTCGACCGAAAGTGTCTCGGTCGAGGAGTTGGTCGACCGAGAGAGATCCTGTTTTAAGGTTTCAAGTTAGGCACTAGTTATACGTATGTGTGCATAGGTGGTCCTATTGAATGGATGACTAAGGTGTTTAGCTAGGGAAAATCCAATGCTTGATTTACATGCGATTCTAAGTACTTGTACATTATAATTCTGTACAAGTTTTTACAATGATTACATTTGCATGAAAATATAAATACTTCATGTTGGATTTCCCTTATAGTTGTGTCATCCTGCACACTCAAGTAGCTCGTCAGATAAATAAGAATGAAATGTTTGTCATAATCAAAACAAAGGGATTTTATAGATGTCCATTTAGCCAACAATCTCCCCCTTTTTGAAGATGACAAACATTTCCAAAATATGAATAGAGGAAATATAAAACATATAAATGCCATACCTTTAGATTGCCGTTTGGAACTTTTCCTCTTATTTATAAAATGTGTGCTTAGTATCCCCAATGAATTATGGAACATGAAATCCAGTTCATTTGGGAATATAGCAACTTTCAATGTAAAGCCAAGAGTATATTTATGAAACTCATTGATTGAGTTTGTCATAAATATTAAGTTATATTTTTATATATCTCTCCCCCTTTGTCATCTCAAAAAGATAACCGTTTTATTAAAAACTCCCCCTTAATTAGATATCCCATCAAAAACGAACGAAAAAGATGTCCATTGAATAGCCAAAATGTGAAGCAATGAAGTTTACGAAAATGATGTCCAAAGAGGCATATTTGGCAAAGCTTGTTTTAGGTCGCCCTTGACTACGACCGTAGCGCCCCTTGGCTAAGTTTTGTTTTAGCCAAGAGGCAACAATTTGCAGATTTCCAATTTAAACGTGCATATCAATTTTGATACTAAACATAAAAGCATAAGTATTCGTTTTAAGAACCGCAGATATCAAAGAAAACATCCTCCAACGGAGTAATAAGTAGTTGCTTCCTAATGTTGTTAAATTGATCTAATGGAAGCGGTTTTGTAAAAATATCAGCCAATTGATTTTCCGTATCAACATGATGAAGGGAAACATGATTCTTTGAGATGTGATCCCTTAAGAAGTGATGACGGATTTCAATATGTTTGGCCCGGCTGTGTAGAATAGGATTGTGTGCTAAGTTTATAGCGCTTGTGTTGTCACACAAAATAGGTGTAGATGAAAGATGAAAACCATAATCGCTTAAAACCTGTTGCATATAAAGCACTTGAGCACAACAAGACCCAGCTGCCATATATTCAGCTTCGGTTGTAGATAGGGCAACCGTGTTTTGTTTCTTGCTAAACCAAGATACTAAGGCTCTACCTAATAAGAAACATCCACCACTAGTACTTTTGCGATCAAGTCGACAACCGGCATAATCCGCATCAGTATATGCTTTAAAATCCAAGGATTGTCCTTTTGGATACCATAAACCAAAACAAGTAGTGCCGGCTAGATATCGAAGAATTCGTTTAACCACAAGAAAATGAGATTGCATAGGCTGGGATTGAAATCGAGCACAAAGACCAACGGAAAACATAATGTCCGGTCGAGAAGCGGTTAAATATAACAAACTACCAATCATGGCTCTATATAAGGAATCATCAATAGGTTCCCCATTTTCATCCTTATCAATTTTAATAGAAGTAGCCATAGGAGTAGTAGCATGTTTGCATTGATCCATCCCAAAGCGTTTTAACAGTTCTTTAGTGTATTTTTCTTGGCTTATAAAAATTCCGGCAGGTGTTTGCTTAATTTGAAAACCAAGAAAGAATGTTAGTTCACCCATAAGGCTCATTTCAAATTCTTTTTGCATAATGTCACTGAATTGTGTGCATAATGATTCATTTGAGGCACCAAAAATAATGTCATCAACATATATTTGCACAACTAAGAAATCAGATGCATATGTTTTGAAAAATAAAGTAGAATCTGAATTTCCAATAGAGAAACCATTATCAAAAAGATATGTCTTGAGCCGTTCATACCAAGTCCTAGGTGCTTGTTTTAGACCATAAAGTGCCTTTTTAAGTTTATAAACATGATCGTCCTTTTCTGGTATTTCGAAGCCAGGTGGTTGAGCAACATAAACTTCTTCTTGTATGATGCCATTTAGAAATGCACTTTTGACATCCATTTGATATAGCTGAATGTTTTTATGGGCAGCAATAGCTAGTAACATCCTAATAGCTTCAAGTCTAGCTACGGGTGCATATGTTTCATCAAAATCTATTCCTTCTTGTTGATTATATCCTTGTGCAACTAACCGTGCTTTATTCCTTATGACTTCTCCTGCCTCATTAAGCGTGTTCCTAAAAACCCATTTAGTTCCTATGATAGTTTTATCTTGTGGTTTAGGAACTAAATCCCATACATCGTTTTTAGTGAATTGATTTAATTCTTCTTGCATGGCTATTATCCAGTAATCATCCTTAAGAGCTTCGGATATTTTCTTAGGTTCAATGATAGAGACAAAAGCCATGTTTGCAACATCTTGGAAAGAGGACCTAGTTTTGACTTTATCATTTGGATCTCCAATAATTAGCTCTTGGGGATGATCCTTGATCAGCCTAGGTGTAGGTTGTGTTTCAACTGGAGGATCAGATGTGGGAGTTTTCTCATTATCATTGGGAATGGTTATAGTTTCAAACTGATTAGTGAGATCAATGATATCTAAATTTGTAGATTTTGATTCCTCATGAAAAGAAACATGAATGGATTCCTCAACTTTTCTAGAGATAGTGTTATATACCCTAAACGCTTTGCTAGAAGTAGAGTATCCCAAGAAGAATGCTTTGTGTGATTTAGAATCAAACTTGTCTCTATCATCCTTGGTGTTTAAAATGTAACATGTAGAGCCAAAAGTATGGAAGTAGTCAACTCTAGGTTTCTTAGAGTGTATTATTTCATATGGAGTTTTCTTCAAATGAGAGTGAACCGTGACTCTATTTAGCACATAACAAGCAGTGTTTACAGCTTCAGCCCAAAAGGTTTTAGGTGTGTTGTGTTCAAGCATCATGGTCCTAGCCATTTCTTGTAGAGATCGATTTTTCCGTTCTACAATACCATTTTGTTGTGGGGTACGTGGAGCAGAGAAATTGTGAGTATACCCCTGAGATGTACAAAAAGTTTCAAATGTATGATTTTCAAATTCGCCACTGTGATCACTTCTAATGGTACATATTTTATGTTGTAAAAGATTTTCAATCTTAGAACAAAATTGCATAAAGACATGAATAGTATCATCTTTAGTTGCAATAAAATGTACCCATGTAAATCTACTATAATCATCAACAATAACAAAACAGTATCGTTTACCACCAATAGATTGTGTTCTCATTGGTCCAAATAAATCCATATGAATTAATTCTAAGGATCTACTGGTGCTAAGTACATGTTTTGATTTAAAAGATGTTTTGGTTTGCTTTCCCATTGTACAAGGTTCACAATTTGCAACTTGATCAAAAGACAAAGCAGGTAATCCACGAACAAGATCATATTTTACTAACTTTTTAATAGCATGTGAACTAGCATGACCAAGCTTTTTATGCCATAGTTGTAAGGTGTTTTCATTTGCAAGTAAGCATTTACCTACTACTGATTTCATTGAGTTTGGTTTAAGGATATAAAGATTTCCAACTCTATTTCCTTCATAAACAACAGTTATAGTATTTTCTATCAATAACTTGCAGCAGGTTTTGTTAAATAACACATCATAACCACTATCACATAGTTGACTTACACTTATTAAGTTATGATGCAATCCATCAACTAGTAGAACATTTTTGATTTCAAGATTTGTTCCAACATTACCTATTCCAACGATTTTGCCCTTACCATTGTCTCCAAAAGTGACCGTTCCACTTTTCTTTTCTTCAAAAGTTGAAAATGCATCCTTGTTTCCGGTCATATGTTTGGAGCAGCCACTGTCAACGACCCATTCCTGCATTAGAATGTAGATTTTGGTACCCATGTGATGGTCCGATAAGGTTAGAAACTTTTTGATTTGCTGATGTGTATAAAAGTTCTGATACAGAAAACCAGTCGGTCGACAATTGTTCGACCGATATCATTCTCGGTCGACAATTTGTCGATCGAGCAGGTTACTGTATTATAATCAAAAGACACAGAGAATTTCTCGGTTGACCAATTTTCGACCGAAATAAGTACTGGAAGATTTTCGATTTGTTAAAGACATCCAGTCGGTCGACAATACTTCGACCGACCCAGAGCTCGGTCGACAGTACTTCGACCGACGAAGTTTCTGTTTTAGTACAGCAATGCAGAAAAAATAATACTAATAAGCATAGCATTGTTTGTTGAGATAGGACAATATAAATTGCAAAAATTAAGTATTTTGTCATATCTCAACTACATTCCATTCTTCTAAGTTTGGGGTCTTGGGGTCCAAACTAAGTTGGACTTCTTAGTCTTGTAGGGGCATGAAAAACAGTAATGTCCAAGACGTAAACAGAAATGACAAGTAATAGAATCAACTTCCTTTCTCTTTCTAGCCATTGTGTTTTTGGGTACAAACATAGTTTGGATCTTTTTGGTTTGGTTTTTCTTTGGAACATATCCCAAACCTTTTCTTCCATTGAAGGTAGTACCACTTCTCAATATGTTATCAAGAATATCTTTTCTTCTTAACTCATAAAGTTCTCTTTGCAATTGAGCAATGTCATTCATCTTCTTATGTATATCTTTTCTTGCCTGGTCTAAATCAGAAAACAATGAATCCTTTTCTTTTACAATATTGTCATAGTCCGAATGATTGCACAAGATAGGTTGAGTTTGAAAAGCTTGTAGTTTGGCTAACAAATCAGTCTTTTCTTTTGATAGAAGATTAAGATTGGTTTCCAAAGTAAGTAGCTTTCTAGTGCAATCATCTAAAGATGTTTTTAAAGATACATTTTCAAGATCAATGTTATTCTTTTCAGAAGAGAGTTCATCTATTTTGGCAATGAGCTCATTATTTGATTTCATAGTCTTCTTTAGTTTCTTCTTGGCATCAACATACTTATCATGAGTTTCTTGTAAGCTAGCAACTAATTCTTCTTTAGGAAGATCAATAAGGCTTACCTCTTGAGAGTCTTCATTGTCTTCTCTTGCCATTAGACATTCCACATTTTCATCTCCACTTTCACTTTCACTGGTTTCATCCCATGCCGCTTTATAAGCTTTTTCTTTCTTCTTATGTGAGCTTTTCTTTCCCTTCTTTGCTTTGGGACATTCATTTTTGAAATGTCCTTTCTTTCCACATTCGAAGCACCTGGGAGTGGAAGAAGAACTAGAAATTTTATTAGATTTAAACCTTCTGTATTTCTTACCGTTGACTATCAATGCTTCTTCTCCTTCTTCTTCACTGGATTCCTCACTCTCATGTGAGGGAGCTTTTGATGCTTTGAGAGCCACATCTTTCTTTGGCCCCCGTTGATGCTCATGTTCTCTTCTCTCTTCCTCTTCTAGGTCTGCCTCATGAGCTTCTAGGTTTCCGATGAGCTGCTCCATTTTGAGGCGAGTGAGGTCGTTTGCTTCTGCAATAGCTGTCACCTTTGGTTTGTACTTTGGAGGAAGAGATCGAAGTATTTTTGATACCTGATCCTCCTCAAGAACAGGTTTCCCTAAAGCACTTAAACCATTAACAATAGTAGAAAATTTTGAATACATTTCACTAATAGTTTCGTTTGGATCCATACGAAAATGTTCAAACTTGGTTTTAAGCAAACTAACTTTAGAGTTTTTAACTTGAACGGTACCCTCATATGTTATAGATAATCTATGCCAAATCTCATATGCGGTATCACAGTTTGATACTCTATTAAATTCACTTACTGAAATGGAACAATATAAAATGCTTACTGCCTTTGCATTTATTTGGGCCATTTTTACCGTATTAGCATCCCATAATGTGAAATCGTCTTGTGGGAGTGTGTATGGTGTAGATACCATTCTCCAAAGATCCCAGTTGATTCCTTGGAAGTAGAATTGCATCCTTCTCTTCCAGTATTGATAGTTTGTCCCGTCGAACGCCGTAGGTCTAGCAACGAGCGTTCCTTCAATGTTGAGGTTGTTGAGCACTCCATCCCCCATCTTTTCTTCAAGACTTTGTTAGGGCTCCTTGAAGCCTGCTCTGATACCAATTGAAAACCTCTAGAGGGGGGGTGAATAGAGTTTTATAGAGATTTTAAAATAATTTAAACTCAAACAACCAAACTAAAGATTAAGAAGAGGAACACAGGTGTTTAGAGTGGTTCCACCTTAGCAAATACTAAGGAGTCAGTCCACTACCCGGTTGCTTACCCAACCGGGATTTTGAAAGTACTAAATTTTATTACCTCTCAAGGATGTTACATAAAATTTACAATACTTTCTAAACACCCTTTGGACAGCCTTCACCTTGAAGTAGTCTTGCCAACCTCGAAGCAGCCTTCCTTGAAGTAACTTCAAGCTCCCCCTTGAAGTAGCCTTCCTCTCGAAGTAGCTTCCCGTCAAGACAGCCTTCTGAAGTAGTCCAAAGTCTTCCTCTTCACCACGAAGAGCTTCACCCTCTCCAATCCGCAGCCTCCTACCTGGAGTAGCAAGGAGAGTACAAGTAATACAAGGAACAAGAAAGGAATAAAAGAAAATACAACTTATCCTTGTCGCTCAAGGCTTGATTTCCCTAGATCAAGCGTTTGGATTTTCCTAGCCAATATGATGGACTTGTGATTGCTAGGGTTAGGAAAATCTAGCCTATAGGACGAGCTTGAGCTAAAGGGAAAATGACCAATTTATCACAAAGCTCAGTTCACACAGATTGCACAAGAGGGCTCAAGTATTTTCTCAAGTATAGCAAGTGTAAGAAGTGTGTTCTAGTGTCCTATGGCTTGTCCTATTTATAGGAATGACCTAAGTATGCTTAAGGACGTTCTAGACAGCTTCTAGGGGTTTCTAAGTGCTTAACTAGCCGTTAGGTACAAAGTTGTTGCTTTAACAACGGCTAATTGCTTTACTCTGCAGATTCTGTCAGAGATCGTCTCGGTCGAGAAACGGTCGACCGAGACACCCACTCGGTCGAAGTGTCGTCGACCGACAGGCTCTCTGAATGCAACGTCTATTTCCAACTGCCAACTAACTTGTCAGTTTAGTCTAACGACTAATTGCAGAGATCGTCTCGGTCGAGTGAAGGTCGACCGAGACACCTCTCGGTCGAGAACTTGTCGACCGACAGGCTTCTCTTTTCTCAAGTTATATGCAGATATGTCTAACGGCTACTTGGATCTTTCTCGATCGAGAGTGTGGTCGACCGAAAGTGTCTCGGTCGAGGAGTTGGTCGACCGAGAGAGATCCTGTTTTAAGGTTTCAAGTTAGGCACTAGTTATACGTATGTGTGCATAGGTGGTCCTATTGAATGGATGACTAAGGTGTTTAGCTAGGGAAAATCCAATGCTTGATTTACATGCGATTCTAAGTACTTGTACATTATAATTCTGTACAAGTTTTTACAATGATTACATTTGCATGAAAATATAAATACTTCATGTTGGATTTCCCTTATAGTTGTGTCATCCTGCACACTCAAGTAGCTCGTCAGATAAATAAGAATGAAATGTTTGTCATAATCAAAACAAAGGGATTTTATAGATGTCCATTTAGCCAACATTATATTTGTTAAATGGACCTACCATGGTCTTTTTGATGATGATGTGTTGTGGAGATCCTCATTATATTTAGATGAATCTTAACTGACAGGGATCTCATCATCATATTCGTCTGAGATGGTTCGCTCCATCGTGCACTCATACCACCATAGATGATCGGGGGTCTCGTTGTTGATGTTGGTTATCCAAACATTGATGGTATTATGTCCAACTGGACAGAGAAAAAGCTTGTCGCTACGGTCCACTAGCATATTTCTAATCCAATCACACCAACCATATTTTGATACAAGATTTCCATCCAAATCATACTCAACCTCGATAACATGTGAAGAATTTCCAAAATTTAGGGTCACCTCACTAGGCATGTAGTGTCTTCTGTTTAGAAAACGTCAATGTTCGGGTATGGTTAGTTGGTTTAAGGAACGATCATCTAGGATGATGTTCAATTGTTCTTCATCAAGGAACATTAACATTGGCATAGAGGCCCAGTTCATAGTGACTGTTGTGGGTGGACAGAGACTAAAAAATATAAGTACTAACAATTATAAGTATCTATAACGATGTTATATATTTTTAGAAAAAGTAGTACAACATCAGTTAACCTTTTTTTGCTTGTCATAACCAACTTTATTGTGGTGGACATGATAGCTTGAAAAGAAATCTAAAAGAGGAGATCATGTCCTATATCTTTGCAATTGGTCCAATGTTCACTAATCCTTCATTGTTGTGTGATTAGCAGTTGGTAATGGAGATCTATTTCCAACCACTCCTCTTATTTAGTCCCACCCAAATTGATGGGATTCCATATTGTCAGTTATCATTACCAAGTTTTCAACACCTAAACCCAAGAAGTTACCATCAAAATCTACATTGATGGACAGCTTGTTAGTAAGAGTTTGACCACTAAATAAAGTGGTGATTGGATACCCATCACCAAACCCATTATACCGATGCAGAACTTTGTTCACACAAATACATTGAAATGAAGATGGTCCTATACTGGAAGTATCTCCAACTACATCCTATTCCAACTCAATATAAGTATGATGCAATTTCAGCACACAATAATGAATTCAAGAGCAATTTTATGAGGTTTTCTCCGTCACAGGTACTCTAGTCAAACATGTACAACTCAATAAAATGATAAGCACAACATACAACTTTGCATAATCTTTAGAGATACAGTGAAATTGAAGGAATGGTTTATCTTTTATTTAACAAATTGTGTCTTGAAATAAGACACATAATCAAACTAATTGTGACGTCTGTCTTGGAAAATGAGATCAATGAATGCGGAAGTGAATTATTAGCAGCAAAATTACTTAAAATCACTAAATATTAAAACTTTTTGTAAAGAGATCCACAAACTGTAAAAGTCTTCCATAAAGAAACAAGGTAAGTTATTTAAAAGCTGATTCATCAGTACATCTCTGTATTATCTCATCTCGAGAGTCACAAGCATCAACTGCCCTGTTAAACTATACATAAGTAGTATACAAAAATCTTGAGGCATTAAGCCAAAATCTCAGATCTATATCAAACCATCTAGTGACTCCTAGGACCCGAGAGTACAGAGACGACACATAGGACTCTCTAAATACAAGATCTAACAGACAGTGACTCCACCTGTGGATCACTACTATCCTTGATGTTGTTGCTGCTCACCCACTGATGGGTTTCTTCTTCCTCGGCATCTACCTAAAAAGTTGAATCCCACGGGGGTGAGACAATTGAAAATTGTCCCAACGAGAGTTATAACTCTCAGCCAGAAACATTGTTATTGCAAATAATAGAATGACACTGAGCAGTGGGATTATAAATACTCAACAGCAGGTAAATCATTAAATAACTAAATAAAGCAGTATTCTTTATGCATTCAGTTCAATTATAACTTGATTGAATAGCAAGTCATTTAATCAATAAGGAATATGAAGAGCATGTATATTATTTGTCCAACTAGGACTTAATTAAACAATGTATCATCAATCATTATTTCTCGTAGTTCAACCTAAGCAATTATACTACACGGCTGAGTACATTTTACAAACATACTTATGACCTGAGGAGATGAGATATACCGCTCATACTCCAACCGACCATTGTGAAATCGAAATCGGTACCATACATAGGTCATCAGAAGAGTTGGATTTCTATGACCTCATCCTTCTCAGTCAGTGTGAGGAAAAACATGCAGGACATCTCGTGTCTCTGCCATAATAGCTTCCCAGGGTATTCTGGCAACTTCGCTATTAGAGTTACAGTGGCATGTTGTACTCTCTTCACAATCGAGGGATTTCTTGTTTATCTCACATCGATGCGGCATTAACAACATCATCAGGAGATTAGTGATACATCATCCCAGCATATACATATAATGAAGGATTGGGAGATTAAATGTTCATCTCACATCAATTCCCCCATTAGGACGTAAGGATATTCGCATCCATAACCCCCACATACTCAAAAGTATGCTCTCCAGGAGTTCCCTTACAAAAACTTGTTTCACCATCATCTAGCTTCTGATGATGATAGATCTATGGTCAGGGCTCTACATGATATCATTATACTTGATTATTTAAGTACATTATAGCATTCTTTTAGCATCAGGCATGTTTTCAAACATAAACCATTAAAACAATTGCTATAAAGAAAGAGTACTATTTGTATCAAGTTCATTTCACATCTTGTTAACATTGGGATCTCAGTCCCCTATCAATTCATCATCATGATCCAAGAATATGGGATTTCAAACCCTTAGATCATCAAATCACTTGTTACCACTTTAATAGTTAACTTAATGCCATTAAGTCATTTAAACAGTGTAAACATAATAGTGACAATGCAGATATTTCACATGACTCATACAGCCTATCAATCTCTTTTGTTACCTCTCACTAGGCAACATAGCATATCATTGCTTTCAAAGCTTATAAAGTTCTTTCAATGAACATAGCATCATAGCTCTTACCTGACTATGCTCACTATTTCATAAAAACCAACATAACTAGTAAAAATGATAACATGCACATTATTTCTATATCAACACAATGCAAAACAAAGATAACTTTACTATTCAAGGGTTACACCACTTATGCCCTTACTAGGGTTAGGGTTTCCCTCTTCAATTCAATTAGAGTTAACCAACCCCTTTAGCTCAAATAGGAGTATTGATTCCTCATTTCATTATTTAATCATAGAGCTTTATGCCATAAGGCATAACCCAGAATTAGGGTTTCACACTTTGATTTACCTTATTTGGAATTAGGGTTTACTATTCACATTGCAACATTCTTGATTAAGGTTCATATTCAACATAACCTGAATTAGGGTTTACTATTCACCCTAGGTTAGGGTTTACTATTCACATTACATCACCCTAGGTTAGGGTTTACTATGTCATCATTATGAATTAAGATCATACCTTCATCATTTATTAGGAAAACTTCCATTATTACCCTCAATTAGAGTTAAGATTCATTAACCATTATAATTAGGGTTTCATGATCTCACTATGAAGGATCATACCCTAAATAGATATTCATTCATATTGGAAGTCCAATACTTGATTAACATTCATAAAAGGAGTCTTCTCTCTCTCATCCTCTATAGGATGATGTTTACTTCAGCCTTGATTAGGTTAAGTAACTCAATCATGAAAGAGAATTGACTTCATGGTTTATATCATTACCATTGTAATCATTAGATCTTAATTACTTCATGGGTTTCAATCACACTATCCCATTAAGGTACAAGTACCATGATCACCGTTGATTACATAATGTATTAATTAACTAATCACTTTGTCCTTTAACCACTTTAAGTATCCATGAGGCTTAGGTTAAACATCCACCAAACGATCTTGGCCACTAAGGCCCCAAACGATCTTGACTAACTCAGACCTCAAACGGTCTTACATACTAAACCTCCAAATGGTCTAAGACCGTTTGGACCCTCATGCGGTCTTGGACTATCTTTGAGACCGTTTGGTAAAGTTGGACACTCAAGACCGTTTCCTAAAGTGGGAGGTGAAGACCGTTTGCCCAAGTTTGACTTTTGAAACTGCATGGACACTATCGGTTTTGAAACTGCATGGACACAATCAGTTTTGAAACCACATGAACACTAAACGGTTTGGTATCATTTTGTCCCAAACGGTCTTGAGACCGTTTGGTCCAAACCCCCTCAAAACCGCATGGACCAAGTATGGTCTCAACAAGTCAAATTGAATTAGGGTTTCCATTGTTGGTTCCTTCAACAGTTGTATATATGTATTCCTATCACCATCATTCAATTGAGTTAATTAGGTCAACCTTCAACTGATTTGACCCTCAAGTGACCCTCAATTGTTCATCAATTAGGGTTTGAATCAATTGAATTAGGGTTTGGAATCGATGACCCTTCAACATTAATCAATGTGAGTCTAATTGATTTGAAACCATTGAACCATCATCCAATTTGGACATGCCTTGACCCCAAACGGTCTTGGGATCATTTGGATGACCTCCAAATGGTCAATGCTTGGTCAACGCCACCAAACGGTCTTGGACCGTTTGCTTCTATGCAGTTTGGATGAAACCATTTGCAATCAAACGGTTTGAAACAATTTGCTTCTAAACGGTTTGGAAAACCGTTTAAGCAACAAAACCAAACTGTTTGGTAAAGTGATTTTCTTTAGATAATCATCAAAGTTAACATCATCATCTTCTTCCTATGAACAACCAATAACTATTGCTGTTCTTCATGGAAGTTATAACAATTAACCAAAAGAATACCAAAGAAGAAAATAGCCAACGATTATTAGAGAGATGGATGCATTAGCAATGCTTAAGGGTTAGAGTTATAAAACCCGCCTCTAGAACTGATACATAGCTCCAAGATCCATATATTTAATGGTGGATTGAGCTCCAACAGTTGTCCAAGGTTCGTTCTTCAATCTTTGGATGAAAAGGATGGTTAGAAAAGGAAACCAAGTGAAGAAAACCATGAATCTAACCTTGTTTTATGGTTTCACCATGAATTTGAGGTAGATGATGATCAAAAATTACCAAGCTAGTTTGGTCATCCTTCCTCTGGTCCAGAGCTCTCCTTTGGTCGGACAAAGCAAGTTTGGGAAGAAAAGAAACTAAGGAGATGATCCTTTGGTGTTTTGGAAAAAGGATACTTATATATATATATTTATGGGTTTTCAAGGAAAATGGAAAAAGAGGATTATTTCCTTTTATCTCCCAATTATATCCACCAAGTCCCATTACACTTCTTGGCTACGTGGCCACCTTATAATATCTTGCAAAACTTCTCCATTATCCAAGGATAATGGAAAAGAACTAAGCACCTTAAAGAGTTATGTGTTAATATCCATCTTTTAGTGGATATTGCTTTATATTATATTAGTGTGAATAACTTCCACTTCAACCAATGATCTTGTTGGTTCCCAAGCATGGCAAAAGCTTGTACAAACTATTGCAAACACATCCTCCAACTTTTATTTGAAGGGCTCCATAATTATTTTATTTCTTTTTACATTAAGTTGTATTAAAGAGCCATTTGTGCTTAAATCTTGATTATTTCAATATCAAGATTCTCTCTCTTCCATGATAATTCAAATTAGGTGCCCTTCTCATTTTCTTTGTTCTACTTGATGCCAAAAAACATGAGAGATCCTCTAGAGGTGTTATTTTGCATGTTGAACCCTAGGTTTTGTGTAAATTGCACATTACACCAAAACTAGGTTTTAATGCACAAGGATTGCTCTACAAGCTTTATATTGATGTCCAAGCTTGTGGAATCCATACCACCACATCATATACATTATTATGATGTCTCAACATTAGAGGAACATCTTAACATGTGCAATTTTTAAGTTAACCCCTCTACTTGGGTAATTTTCACTTTAGTCCAAAGTTAACAAAACAATGTTGCAACATTATTATAAAAGGAATGAAATTGAAATATAAGTTCCTCAAAATCTTAATTACTTTTAAAAGTATAAAAACAAACATCTAAATAACTTAATTAAGCAAAACACCTAGGGTTAGTACATAACCCAAGTCAGGGATGTTACACTAATGATACTCATGCGGACCTCTGTTCACACAAATACATTGAAATGAAGATGGTTCTACACTGAGAACATCTCCATTTGTATCCTATTCCAACTCAAGATAAGTAAGATGCAATTTCAAAACACTCTAATGAATTTAGGAATAAATTTTTATGAGGTTTTCTAGTGTTAGCAGACGCCTGACAAGATCACATGTTTTGAGTAAATTTAAAGGAACGGTGTAGCTTTTATTTGGAAAATTATGTTTTGAAATAAGACTCGTAATCAAACCAATGATACTGATGCAACACTCTATTCAAAAAAATACATTGAAATGAAGATGGGTTCACACTGGAAGCATTTCCATCTGCATCCTATTCCAACTCAAGAAAAGTAAGGTGCAATTTAAACACACTTCAACGGATTTAGGCAAGCGTTTTGAAAGGATCACAAGCAGATTAAACACCTTCACATATAATTAAGCAACAATTGCCAACTTCCGCATCAATGATCTAGTATGGTGTCAAGCACTATTGGTGCTTGCGTGATAAAAGACCATTTAACAGGTAAGTTTAGATTTACAACTGGGGAAAGCATATAGTTAGGATCATTCAATTTAGATTTACAAGTGGAAGTTTTACATTTTTTTCCTTCTATTTCTGCTGTTTGGAAGAGACAAAAGAACTACATATTCACATTGTGTTGGAACAACCAGATGAGGTGGTATCCCATCTATTAAACAATGATGATTGATTAAACATCTCTGTTATGTACAAATTATATAATCTCTGCATATCTGAATGATAAATTTTTTTAGCTCACTACAGTTACTAGCACACGAGCTTCTTCTGATGGTTTTTCATGGTGGCGAATAAGGACATGTAAAAGGTATGGAGATAGAGGATTCGTAGTTGTAGATATTGGAGGTAAAGATAGAGTGTTATGTGATATTGAGATATATGTTGTTAATTTTTTCTAACTTTATGCAGTAGGCATATATTTATATAAATGTTTTTATGTTTATTGTTTCTCTATTGCATGCAATTATACTTGATGATGGGGCTTCATTAATGGGGAGGGTCATGATTGTTTTTTAGGCTCATGTTCACATTTGATTCACTACAATGGTAAGGCGTGATTATATTTAGGAAGCCTCCAATGGCCATGTCCATGCAAAGATAGCAGTTTTTCATTGTAGGGCCATGATGTACATGAGGCGGCCATTTATAAAGCTATTTGGTTACAACTGAATGCTTGAGTCTTGACCAAGTAGTCCATATTAATAGATTAGCAGTAGGATAGTTCTGTTTTATAAAGAGCTTGTAGTTTTTCAATATAAGAACCTATTCAGAAGATTTTGATGATGTTCTTGCATTTATAATTGCAGGGGTGAGATGTAATTAACTTTAGAGGAATGGTTGTTGTACTTAATTGATACCCACCATTCATGATGTCATTGGAAGTAAAACCTAGTGCAACTTTGTAGCTTAGTATGTCAATTAAATGTCTTTTGAATCTAATATGATGCTTTTATCTAGAATCTAAATGTAGGGCCATGATGTGCTTAACTCATGTTGAAGGGTCATTCGCGATCCTCATACTTAACTCAAAAAATGCAAAGAGCACAATCAACATTAGAGTTTTTGCAGGCTACTCTCTCCTTTCTAAAGCACTAGCTCTATCCTAGGATGAAAAGGTATTCTATTCTGACTACTTATTGGCCCTAAAATTTTGGTTAGTCAGGGAATTTCATCTATTTTTGTGTTACTATGTTTAACTATAACTATGCATCTACAATGCAGTTTTGAGCTATTCCTTTAACCTTTTCTTTTCCTCTAATCTTACAATCTTCTTAATATGAGTTGAAACCAACATATAGGCATGAAGTGCATGTCATAATGATAACTTTGTAAAATGTTACATCTTGTTGCAGATACTCTAGCCATTGATGCAAAAAAGGGTGTGTATGAGAACATAGGACTTTCTTGCATAAAACGTGCAGGGGATATCGACAAGAATAATTAGCTAGAGTTTTTGAACTTTCCCTTCCTTAATATGTTTTTGGAAAAGGAATTTTCAAAAGTTGTTAGACTAAAACTAAAGATAAACTCTACAACATTTGCATTGGTAACTGTTAAGCAAATTTATTTTAAATTCACCTCTGTATGTTTCACTAATGCATTACATAATTTATTACTAATCCTAGCCTCAAATTAGTTTGTCTAGTTCATCATTGCTCTAGTTAATTTTAAGATCTCCCACCCTAGGATCCATCATTGTTCCTCATAGTTCCCAAAAAAGTGAAAGAAAGCAACGTGAATAGACATTGTATGTTCATGGATACTCAATGGATGTATTCATTTGTAAGATCTACAAAATATAGATAATATATTCTTGTTAGGACCTACCAGTAGCAAATTTTTTTTGTTTCTATATTTGAATGTGTAGTATATCACAAATCAAAGTAGTTCAATGGATCGTATGTTATAATTGGCATCTCTATATGGCTAATGACTTGAGATGTACAAGGACAACCTTGAAGAGGTTTATTTCCTACCAAAATGTTCTTATTGAGAGGGTGAACAATACTTTTGTAGATGTTGTTCTAAAGAGGGATGCTAACACTAACAAGGAACATGGATGATCCAGATATACTTAAGAAGCCTAATTGACTAAAGCTTACATGGTGTTTCAGAACAGTTTTTTATATAACACACCAGTACTACAATTAGTGAACAAACAAAGATCAACCCACATACCTTGTGCAGATTGTGGTGGAGGACAAAGTTGTTGCGCTCCTCTCCTAGTCGATGGCACTCCTCTCCCAGCAGATGGTGCTCCTCTCCTATCATTGCACTCCTGCTTTCAACTGGTGACAATGGTGCAAACGATGAATCTCTGTATGAAAATGGTGGGGGAATAGGATCAGAGATACATATGGTTGGGACTCACCGACAATGTCCCATTCCAGCGCCGACAACTTGGCAATCCACGTTCGGCTACTTGTCACTTTGCGGGCGGCAACTGTGGCAACTTGGCACTCCTTCCTCCGGAAACTGGCACTCCGCACGCTGCCACCAGTCCACTAACACCTAGGGCAATAATCGGTCAGGACTCTTTATCTCCTCCACACATGTGCTGGTCTAGCTAGTGAGCAAGGAATCAGGGAGATGGAGAGAGGGAAGAGATCAATCTCCCTCACAATACTCGTGATCTGTTCGTGGTCCGTTAGAGAGCAAAGGGAAAGTGATGGAGCGCGAGGGAAGTAAATATTGCATTAGCAATTACTTTCTAATTTTGTATGGCAATTTAAGATTGCCACTAATTAACAATAAAAATGTCTTTAATGTTTTCCTTTTTAGAAAAACAATAATAGGTGGTTTAGAGGCATTTTAATTAAAATTTCCTGTATATTAGAAAGATAGTGGCTTTTTTTTATAAAATCCACTTGAATAAATGACACTAATGGGCAATTTGGTTGTAGTGTCATATCATACCATGATTGATTTTGGAAGTTTCCTCTTGGATTCCCTTGAAAATTTCTTTGTTGGTTGGAATTTGTACTTTGTTGGAAGTTGTTATGCAAAAATCTTAGTGATTCTTGGCCTCAGTAAAATCCATATGTCCTAGAGGTGTGCTGAAAAGGTGATATATTTCTACAACTGTAGTGTTCCCATAAGAGAATCCAACATGACCTAGCCTTAACTAGAAGAAAAAAAACATTCTCGACCCCATCTTCTTCTGATTCCTTAGAAATAAGAGTATATATGCAATGCTTTGATGTGTTACCTTGTTCATAACATGTGACACAACTTGTGATATTTTACATTTGGTTCTTAGCCTTGGTACTATGTTCCTTCAAAGTTATGACATCGATGGCTATCGTATCTATCTTTGTTGTAAGAAGTTCAATCATTTTTGTGTGATTAGCAATTGGTAATGAAGATCTATTTCCAACCACTCCTCTTATTTAGTCCCACCCAAATTGATGGGATTCCATATTGTTAGTTACAATAACCAAGTTTTCAACATCTAAACCCAAGAAGTTTCCATCAAAATCTACATTGATGGACAGCCTGTTAGTAAGAGTTAGACCACTAAAGAAAGTGGTGATTGGATACCCATCACCAAACCCATGGTGAAGCCACTCTATTTGATATCTTAGGAATCTTAGACATGAATGATGTAGGTTTCAAAAAGAAATTGTGAAACCAATTATCTTTTTTTTGTATTGTTCATCTTCTTTACAAAAAAGAACATAAGAACAAAACCATTAGCAAGTGTATCCTAGTAAGTAAGACTTCTTGATTATGAGGACTTACAAGATAGGGATTTGTCTTGTAGAGAGAAGAAAAAGTCTTTATAATAGATGGTTTCTTGGGGGGCTGTATTCATTTTATGATTGTGACATATGGCCTTCAAGGCCTCTATTTGATCATAAAGATTATTATCTACTATGTTCCTTCAAAAATCCTCTGTTGCATGATGGGAATGGGTTTTGCTCTTGAATTCAAAGTTAGAAACTAGAAACACATGTTTCCATTAGGTGTTGATTATCATTTTCCCTAACTTGAGTGAAGGAATGGGGCAAATGATGAGGATCTATAATCACCATGATTCTTCTTCTTAGGAATAACAAAAATATTCCAACACTTTGTATTTGAGAATCAGATTTGTCAAGATAAATATCAAACACATAACAAGATCTTCGAGGCATAGTGTAAAATATGTCAGAAAGTAAAACAGAATTGAATATGTTATAGAAAGAAAGGAGGTGACAAATCCTAAGTATTATGTGGATCTGTAATAGTTTCCAATTTTCTATTTCCCCAAAATGGCACCAAAACTTGATTGTCCTCAGAAAGTGGGTCCATAGTACAAGTATGTTGAACTAAATCCTAGGTGTCGGACTTTATGTTTGTAACCCAACACCTTGAGATACATGTAATGATATACGATGTTGTAAGTAGTAGACGGGACTAAACACAATAACAAGGTTGATAAGCTATCAGGACTGTTAGTATTATCTTTGTTAAGTTGATTAGAAAAGTTGATAAGAGTATCCTTCTGAAATGAAGTATCAAACTGATTTGTCTAACAAAATCAACATGATACACTTGAGAGGATGATATAATTAAGGGAGTTTGGTTGGATTTCACTTTGCCTAGCACACTCATCAAACATGAAAATACCCAAAACCATTTTATACCTTTAACATAGTTTGTTAGACGTTGTCATTAGTATCTATTCCCATTCTATCTCAAGATTATGTGGACCTAATTATGAAATCATGCCTCACTCTTGAGATGACAAGAAAACAATTGAAAATGACAAACATACAATTTTTTCTCTAGTGAACCATCACCAACATGGGTTAACACTACTCCCTACCAGACCTAAGAAAACAACACCCTCTCAAGACATTAAGGAATCAAATATCTTAGTATGGTATCTAAGCTTATAGGAAATTCTATGTGAACAATACTGAGGAGGAAAATGTGACAAAATGTGTGTAATAAATAAGTAAAGAGTATTTACATGGTTGGAAGGGCCTTCTAGATAATTTGAAGCCAAGCTAAATGACTCACTACTCATGTTAATGATATACAATACAATTTTTCAATGTGAAACTGAAATCAGTCCAAAATATAGCAAGAATATAGCAAAATTAAGGGAGGGGCAAGAAAATCGTAGAGGTAGGAATATATCTTACATAGACATAGTTCTTCCTCTACTAGTATGAATCAAGCCAGAGCGGTCGATTGTGATGGTGATAATGGTTGGGGAAGAGAATCAAAGATAGAGACAAACTCATGGATCTCTTTGTGATGGTTCATGAAGATGTTCAATGAATATTTTCGTCTTTTTCATTGGTCGATGAAGGAAGCGAATCACCTTCACAATGTCACTCTCTCAAGGAATAGCATGAGAGTTCCCATGGAAGTAGACAATGGTGGAGGTTGATGAGGACCATCATCTTTTCAACAACCAATGGTTGATTGTGAGCACCACTATAAGGAACATGACCAAGATTACTCCTTAAACATGTCAAATTCTCATAATTGGGTTCTTAGTTACCTTAATTTGACATTGAATATGTTTAGAATTAAATGATAAAGTTGTGTCTCTATTTTGATTCATTTTGTACCTTGTTTGTGAGTATCCAATTTCATCATAATGGATAGTATAATTTGATAATTGGATTTGTATTGTTTTGGCACTTTTTTTTTCAAATTATTGCATATTTGATTTTGGTTTGGAGATGCTTAAACTTTGTCTAAATGTTTTACAAATCCTTTTCCTTACACTATTGGAACCATGGTGGTTGAGTATGGATGGCCAATAAAAGTCTTGTGCTTGTATATCGTTGATAGGACAATTATTTGAGGACATAAAACAATGCATGTGAATCAACCAATGAGGCAATACAAGTACACATCAATGGAAGTCCTTTTTTACAAACAATGAAGTTCTATCTTTGTCAACTAATGAAAACTTGTCTTGGCCAATCTTCAAGAGAACTAACATGCAAATGAATGAGGGATCATATTCAACCACCAATGAGAGGATTGGATAAATGAACCAAGGAGAGAGAAGAATAATGAAAGCACTAATGAACTTGATAAACCTTTAACTGATGAGACATTAGATTAGTTGTACAATGATTAATAAACAAGGGTAATTTGGTATTTTCTACTCATTTCCAACTCATCTGTAAATACCCCTCCCCTCTCATATTTATAAGACTATTTACTAATTAGTTTTTATTGGGATGAGAGTTGTTATCTACTTTTGAAGGTCAATGAGAAGGTTTATTGTAAGGACCCTGACCCAAGTTTTGGGCTAACCCTCTTTTCTTCGCTTATGAAAGGTGCTTATAACCTTAATCTAATCTTCTAAGACGTATTGGTATCATGTGACAAGCTCATGTTTCCAGTTTGGTCCTGTTTGTATGTTGTTTGAGTAATGCTTGCTTGTTTTGGACCAAAGTGCAATTTCCCCAAAGTGAGGGGTTATATTGCAATATGTCACATGTAAAGTATGCCTTTAGTTCTCTTGCATCATTAGAAAGATAATGATGTTGTGGGGCACCTTGTGGAGGACCTATGTTTCAAGTTTGAGCTTGGTTGGTTGATGTTTATGCTTTATGTGCTAGTTTTGGTGTAAATTGCAAATTACCCAAAGTGGAGGGTTGATATGCAATTTATCAGATCTAGAGCCTTCTTGCATCTGTTTGGCATCATCTAGAACATGTATGGAGGTAGGGGCGCCTTGTTTGGTTGATAGATGAGGAGTGACATCTCTATATGGTCTTTATATCACATATGTGTCACATAGGCCACCTTGTCCTTTAGTGTATCAGCTAAGGCTTGAAGGTGTGTCGCCCAACAGAGGTGTGTCGTCCATGGCATCTGCCCAGCTGCACGATACACTTCCTAGAGTGTATCACCAGGCCATGCATGATCTTCTAGGGTGGCAACAAGTGGCGTTATGACATAGAGCAAGTGGCACCTTGGTTTATGTGGTTATGACACCTCTCCCTTGCTACCTCTCTCTTCCTTGGTGTATATAACCCCCTTCCTCCTTAGCCAAGCAATCCTTTTCGGCCACCTTCCTTTCCCTACCTATATGTGACGAGCATGGGAGCTTGGGAGCTAAGGAAGACTCCCATGGAGCATGGAGGGGTGAGCTCCTTGGCCATGGAAACTCCTTGCTCAAGATCCGACCTTGGTGAGTCAGGCTCATTTGCTAGTTTTTCCTTATGCTATCTTCTTCACCTTCCTCTTCCCCTCTCGGACATGGATAGGCCCTTGATAATAGTAAGCAAGGCCGTGGTTATCTCCCCTCTTTTCTTCTTCTTGAGCTCTACATAACCATGGTTTCTTCTTCTTCTTCTTCCTTTATTTCTCGAGGTGATGATGATGGTGTCGAAGGCATGTTTGGAGCTTTGGATGGGTGTTGTTCTTGGAAGAGAACGTGAGTTTTCTGCTTGGACCAAGAAGCTTGATGCCTTTCATGGAAATCCTCTTAAAAAAGGTTACATAACTCTTAACCACCTCTATTATGTATACTCTCCATATGCACATATATTGATCTTGTTCCTTAATTTGGCATCCTTCTTTTATGATGTTCATGCATGTGGAGCTTGAGATCTGTTTTGATAGAGATGGCTACATTTTACTACAATCCATATGTTGTTCTTCTACTTAATACTTTGAATGGCTATAGGTTGAAGATGACTTGCACGATATGAGTCTTTGGCCGATACAACTAGGTTGCCTGATATGGGTCTTTACCTAATACAGTACCTTATTCTATAGCTTATGCTTTGGTTAATGGTTATGGCAACACCCCTTTCTCTCCTTTGGACTTGAAAGGTGAGACTATGACATAGACATATGGAGGATATGATGGGTTGGTAATAGTTGCACCTTGATGCCCGATATCCCCTATCCACCCTAGAGTTAAGGTTTGGACGATATGGTTGGTGGACACCTAGTTGATCCCTTGACCGATATGTGCTCTTCTTTGTGTCTCCTTGAGGTTGTTGCCTGATACCCTCTTCTAGAGTTGAGCCTTGGGTGATATGATAAGTGAACCTTTCATTTACTTTGTGACCAATACTCACATCTACCCAAGATGATGGTGGTTGGCCGACATAATACCCTAACTCTAGAATCTTGGACGATATGGAGAACCAACCCTAGTTTGGGAGATAAGGTTGTCCTGGGCGACATAGATGATCTACCCTTGTTGCACGACATGGTCTTGATGTTGAAGATGACCAACTTGGTATGGTCCTTGTACCCTTGCACGATACACCTTTTTGGTGCCCTAAATGATACCCCCTCATCTAGGGTTTGCCTTGTACGTTATGTTAAGAAAATTTCTGTTAATCTTGTTGCCTGATATGACTCTTAACCATGGTAGTATTTTTGGGTGATATGGATAAGTCTTGAGCCTAGAATGATGAAACCCTAGGTGGGCGATACCATGGCTGCCTCTATGACCGATATGAGCACGGTTGAGGGGCCTTGGTATCGGGCATGAGGTTTGTGCTTGCACGACACTCTCTAAGTGAGTTGCCCGACATGGTGCATATGGACTACATGGAGCTTTGAGTGATAGAGTTTCCCTAACCCTAAGATGACCGATAGGGGTTCTGTTGTCGTGATGATTCCTAGGGTGATATGATGGGTGCCCGATATGGTGCTCCATGAGCGACAAGGATATGAGGATGGGCGATATGGGTGATCCCTTCGTATGCTACCCAATATCATCAACCCTAGAACTTTATAAGTGTGTAGGTGTGCATGGTTTGGGGTGACAACAAGGCTAATTGTGTGGCCGATACCCCACAAGGAGATATGTTACCTTGGCTGATATGCCTTGCCTGACATGGTCTCTCTCTCTCTTGACGGTTACCCAACATGTGTTCATACTTGATAGCTTGGATGGTCCTAGGGTTGAGTTTTGGCTGGTACATGTGTTGAGCTTGACAATACCTTAGACGATAGGGTACCTTAGGCGCCATGATCTTGGCCGATATGGCCTTAGGCGGTAGAGAGTTGAGGGTTGCTCAGTATGAAACCCTAACCCTAATGGGCGGTAGGGTTTTGGATGATAGATGGTGCCTATGTGCTACACAATGCCTGGTTGCCCGATACTACCCTACATGTGGATGCACAATACATGTTATAGCCCTAGTTACACGATACTCCCTTTTAGTGAGGGATTGTTTGGTCGCTTTATGCTTTTGGGGAGGGTAGGTGACACCTTTAGTGAGGGTTGTGCCTAACCCGATAACCCTATGCATGTTTCTTGAGCATACACTTTTGATCATGTTGAGCTATGACAAGATAGGTGGAGAACCCTTGTATAGTGGTTACTTATGGTTAATGATAGATGAACTTCTGATTAAGTTGGATGGTGGATCATGGTGTATGATCCTTAAAGTTAATCCTTAGGGATTATATGAATATGATTTAAGATATAGGGTATGATGGGATACCCATGATGTGGTAACAGTAGTACGTATTGATTTATACACCGGTTACGACACTAATTTGCATATGTTCATAATGATGGAAGAATATTCCAATGCTATAAACCTTAATCTTGATGACATGCTAATCAAAGACATGTTCATGAGATATGGGGCATGATGGATGTTCACAATTTGATAACAATAATCTAAACTGACTACAGACACAACTATGAACATGGATGTTGTTCCAATCCTGTGCACCTAAATTCTTGATAGCTTGATGATCGTAACATGTTCTCTAAGACCTATGTTCTATGTTTGGTGATCTAGTTATCTCGTTCTTATGCAAAGCTAACCATGCAGGTGTATTGAATGCATAGCCAAGTAAGAGCTATGGTGATTATATGATTATGTGCTTTGTATAGCACTTGATATATGTGCAATATCTAAGTAATAATGCTATGTCTTGTTGATGAGATAACATATATCACCAGTATGATGAGAAAGGCATGATGAGGTGTGATCCTCTAGTAATGACATGAGGGATTGATATTCCCTAACGATGTTGATGATGTTGATAACACCAATTTTTGTGATGTTTTTGACCCTTATTTTGTTATCAAAACTGCCCTTTTAACTATTTTCCTCTCCTTTTATATGTACTTTTGCAATAATTGGCCAAACGATGATCTTAACTCAATATTTCCATCTTTTTCAGAGTTTTCCTCGATTTTGGACTCATTTAGCATCAATAAGGTCATTCCGACCCACAAACATGCTCCACCTGCATCGGCCTTCCAGCCGGCCGATATGCTCACTGCCCGACAGGGTAGCACGATACATCGATGCGTGACGTGAGGATGTTGCGCAAGAAGGAACCGTTGGATGACACGTCTCTTACCCGACAGGGAACCGAGCTTGCCATGACAACTAAAGCTTGTCGCGCGATACAGGCCACCCACCGGTAGGCGCCACTCGCCGTGATGCCCAACAACAGACATCCTTGTGCCGGGCGATACTGATATCGTCCGTCCACAAATTTCGTGATGAAAAGGAGGACACGTGGCGCCCTAAGCACCATAACTTCCCCCAACTGATGCCTATAAATAGCAGCTACAGGAAGCCGAAAAGATAGGTCAGAACCCTGCATAAGTCACCTCTGGAAAGCTGCGAAGAGCTAGTGTATTGAGCCTCAGTGTTCGTGCTGGGCGATTCTAGGTGAGCATTTCCCCATTCCGAGAGGGAGGGAATGGTTCAATTAGGGTCGCCCTGGGCAACATTGCAGGCCGATATCGGCCGACAAGGATCCCCGACATAAGTGACCGATACTAGGAGCATCGCTCTAGCCCGACATGATATCGAACCCCGATACGCATCACGCGTCACGGCGTGTCGCCTGAGAGGGTGCCGCCCGACATGATCGTATCGGGCAAGGGTCCTCGCACGATGCAATCCGCCCGTCACGGTGTGTCGCCTGAGAGGGTGTGCCACCCGACACAGTTGTATCGGGCTAGGTTCCTGGCCGGTATCGGGCTAGGTTCCTGGCCGGTATCGGGCTGGAGGGTCAGTTGTAGTCTGTCATCCTTCTATATCAAGAAGGTGACATCTATCTTTACATTTTCAGTCATTATTTCTTTTACTTATGCAATGTAACCAGAACCTTATTTGTTTATGGAAATGGAGAGTTTAATTACCTGCTGCTTTATGTTTGGTACCTTTGTTGGATGATTTCTATGTTTAACATCTGAACTCTAGCTTGCATGCTTGGATCGCGTTTCGATTAGCTACCGAATCATGTTTTCTCGTCGCAACAGCCTCGAGAGAGGTGTTGTGGCTCTAGTGTTTTGTCCGATTCTGGAGTACGAGAGTGCCCAGAATCGGAGTTGATATAGTAACCTTTCCACTCTAACCTAAGTCCAGCAACCTCGAGAGTGGTGTTGATGCTTGGTTAGATGTACCCGCTCTGAGAGGAGGGGTACAAGATGTTCCTGCTGCCGCTTGTTTTACCGAAGTTTTCCTCCTTCGTACCTTGCTTTAGCTTTAGTATTATCTCTCCGTTTCTGTTGCATGAAAACCCCTAAAAACTGATAAATGCTTAAAACCTAAGTTTTCCTTGTAACTCCAGTTAGAGATAGGGTTTTCATTTGTTTTATCGATCTTGTTCTGTTGTTCCCTTTTGGGAATTTTATCATCTCTTATCCTTTCCGGAGTGTAGCATGTCGATTACGTGTTCTCAACACCACCACCCTTGTCCCTGTGTTCGACCCCGTATATCTACTTCGACCCTGTAAACAAAGTTATGGGGCCTAGAAGGTTTCAGGTTATAAATGTAAAAGCTCGACTACCTCAAATCCGCCTCCAATTTTAGGACGCGCGATTTAGGCCGGTCAGATGCCTTGAGAGGCACTGGTGTAATGTGATGAACTCAGGGATTGATATCCCATGATGATGTGAAATGATGAAGCCTTGAGAGGCAATAGCACTATGAGATGATGTGAGGGATTTATATCCCATGGCAATGTGATGATTGTTGAGGGCAATGGAAATAGCAGTAGCAATATAACACCAATGTAATAAATATAATGTGTTCATATTTTATATATGGTTGCTTAATACAACTTGATTGCCCGATCAATCTACTTAAAATACATTAACTAATTACAAATGAATCTCTCATGTAGTTTGCCCTAGTCATAGATCCATCATCGTCAGTAGCTGGTGATGGTGAAATGGGTTCTCCTGCGGGTTAACCGGAGCACATATTATTGAATATGCGAGGTTTCTCCTAGCCTAAAATAGATAGGATTCAAGTGCAACTGTGGTTGCAGACTCGGGATAGATAGAGCATGGTGAACTGGCCCATGGCTCAGTGTAATAGAGCATGAATACGTTCATGGCTCAGGGAGCATGGTGAACTGGCCCGTGGCTCAGATATACAAGCGTCGAGCCCTGTACCAAGGCAGGCTAGAGAAAGGGTAGCCTGCGGGAGCTGACCCTGTTGTTGAGGCCACTTAAGCATGATACTGTGGTCCTACTTTGGTTCTCATACACTAACTACAAGGTGGGAGGTCGTGGAGTCCGGCTCTTCCATTGACCTTGTATGGCACCGGCTCCGGGTTTCGCAGCCATCGGTTGGATTTGAGCGGTACAGCTCACTTCCTCAGGGCATAATAATTTGTAAACAAGTCGTATAGTATCTTTTCTTAGGGAAAATACGAAACATTGGTTGAGGCCTTGTTTGTATAGTTGCTCTGGTTATAAACTTGCAGTTTATCATATATTCCTTACATCATGTGATAAGATTGTATAAAGTTTATCTTGTCAATCATGTTCCATACAGAATGCCTGGTTATAGGCCTCATGAATATCTTGGTAAGATTGCTGGTAAAATATCCTTGCTCAGTATACTTCTCTTATAATTTTCTTATATCAGTTATTTGTGATCATAATAAAGCTGGTAGAGGGTTATGTTTCTCACTGGGACTTTGTGTCGCACTCCACTGGTTTATAACCCTTTTTAGGTGGACGTGCCAGGCGAGATGAAGATCATGTGGCTATGGATGTTATGTAGAGGTATCGTACCTGGTGGGATAGATAGCGTCTAGCAGTAGAGTCCTATGTCTCGTCCCTATACACTCAGGTCTTCGGGAGAATTTTTCGATGTTTCTCGTACAATGATCGATGTATGGTTTTCGATATGTATCTTAATGTAAAGCATCCTGGCAACAGTTATTTCATGTAACGAGATGATGGGAAATTATGTTTTAGCACCTTGGATATATGCTATGAAATGAAAAGTGTTGGCTCAGATATTATATGTTTCATCTTGTGGTGCTTGTTGTAAATCGGTTTTAATTTCATGTGTTTTTCAGTAATCCGCTGATTAGCATGTAATCGTGTTTTGTTGTGGATGGGGTGTTACAGTGTTTGGTATCAGAGCTTATGGTTCGCCGAGTCTATAGGGACACTAGGACTAGGATTAGGATGGTGTCTAAGGTTGGACCGTGACATAATATATGGTGCATACTACCTAATCTCAGTACTTGATGCCCCGGCCAGGTATTAAAATATTGAAGACAAACGTAAGTATGGAGCATTAGATTGTTTCCTCCTTGATTACTCTAATCAAGTAGTCATTTTGGAGCAATCTAAAGAGCATAACAAAATTAAGAATATGATGAGATAAGTTCTTGAAACTGTAATCTCAAGAGATATATATGATAAAATACAGATTAACTTGGGATAACAACATAAGTTAAAGCATAGAACTTACACAAGATGAAGAAAACACCTGAAAACAAAGATAAGGTTAGAAGAAATAGAAGAATAAGTGATGAGTAAACAAGATGGAACTTGAGATAATCTCAGACCAACCAATGAACGTAAGCAAAAATGTGAAAGAATAAAGTGCAAATTCGTGATAAGAAAAAGAAAACCAGGAAGATGATCCTTGTTCAATAAAGAATATGTGAAGAATAATGATCTTTATCACAAAGAAAAAACAAAAATCTGATATAATAAGGAACTAATCATGATTATGATGAAATGGTAACAAGAGAAGAAGAATAATGACATGTATTGGTCTTGATGTTTCCTGTGCTGAGTGTAAGGAACCCAAGAAGATATAAGATAAAAACCATAAGGAACAAGGTTTAACTGTATAAACAATTGGAAACTCATGTAAGGATCAAAGAAAGTGATAATATCCTCCCCTTTAATATGAAACCATAGATGTTGATGGGTTGATGGGAGGAGTTTGTTCTTTTGCATCCCCTCCTTTCGAGGGAGTGGCAGTCAAGTGGACCTTGTGTCACTTGATATGTGTGCCTTTGAAGTGATTGTTGTTTGGATACTTCTAAAAGTATCTGTTGATCTTGGACTTTGGTTTCCAAGATGGGGATGTCTGTGATGGATGATGACGGTAGGATCCTCTTGGCATTCCTTCTGAGAAGGGGTTGAGAATCAAGATGCCTAGATTGTGGAGGTATGAAGATGAACCATCATGATCGATCATCCTTGACCTTGAACCTACAAGCTGGAAGCTTGTTTTGCAAGTCTGGATCTATGTGGTGACCCTCGAAGTAGTAGTTCGACATCACAGAGGAACGTTGATTAGGATAAGCAAGTGAGGACTGGATGGTTTGACCAGGCAGCAAATGGCAATAGGCAACAATTAGATCTTGAGGCATGAGATGACCAGAAATGGTGAGATGACCAGGGTGTGCTAGTAGGTTAAATGGAGTCACTCCATTCTACTTTGTTTTCTTCTTGCCTCTTATCTACTCTAGTTGATCCAGTTCATGATGTACCCTCCTTTGAGCGCTTGTTGTACGTTTAGTAGATGTTTCCTTCCTGTTGGTCAAAAGAGAGATAGTCTGTTGTCGAGCACCTTGTTGATGACCTGGTTGTGCAGGATGAAGTATACTCTTCTCCGTATCCTTTCCTTTCCTGGATGTCATAGTCGGGTGAATCCCTTTCTATGTGTCATGTCAAGGATTGTTATAACCCTGGGAATGGATATCATTGGAAAGGTGTGAAGTTGTCTCAGATGGAAAGGTTGGCTTTGGTTTGATCCGGCTAAGTGCCTATAGTGTGGCTATCATATGTTAGGGGTTTATGTTCCGCATCGGATGGTATGCAACCAAGGGGAAGAAGTGTTGTAAGGTCATCTTGGGAAAGTTCATCTAGTTGAGCCTGATTCCTTGGAAACTCCTTGCTCAAGATCCGACCTTGGTGAGTCAGGCTCATTTGCTAGTTTTTCCTTATGCTATCTTCTTCACCTTCCTCTTCCCCTCTCGGCCATGGATAGGCCCTTGATAAGAGTAAGCAAGGCCGTGGTTATCTCCCCTCTTTTCTTCTTCTTGAGCTCTACATAACCATGGTTTCTTCTTCTTCTTCTTCCTTTATTTCTCGAGGTGATGATGATGGTGCCGAAGGCATGTTTGGAGCTTTGGATGGGTGTTGTTCTTGGAAGAGAACGTGAGTTTTCTGCTTGGACCAAGAAGCTTGATGCCTTTCATGGAAATCCTCTTAAAAAAGGTTACATAACTCTTAACCACCTCTATTATGTATACTCTCCATATGCACATATATTGATCTTGTTCCTTAATTTGGCATCCTTCTTTTATGATGTTCATGCATGTGGAGCTTGAGATCTGTTTTGATAGAGATGGCTACATTTTACTACAATCCATATGTTGTTCTTCTACTTAATACTTTGAATGGCTATAGGTTGAAGATGACTTGCATGATATGAGTCTTTGGTCGATACAACTAGGTTGCCTGATATGGGTCTTTACCTGATACAGTACCTTATTCTATAGCTTATGCTTTGGTTAATGGTTATGGCAACACCCCTTTCTCTCCTTTGGACTTGAAAGGTGAGACTATGACATAGACATATGGAGGATATGATGGGTTGGTAATAGTTGCACCTTGATGCCCGATATCCCCTATCCACCCTAGAGTTAAGGTTTGGACGATATGGTTGGTGGACACCTAGTTGATCCCTTGACCGATATGTGCTCTTCTTGGTGTCTCCTTGAGGTTGTTGCCTGATACTCTCTTCTAGAGTTGAGCCTTGGGTGATATGATAAGTGAACCTTTCATTTACTTTGTGACCAATACTCACATCTACCCAAGATGATGGTGGTTGGCCGACATAATACCCTAACTCTAGAATCTTGGACGATATGGAGAACCAACCCTAGTTTGGGAGATAAGGTTGTCCTGGGCGACATAGATGATCTACCCTTGTTGCACGACATGGTCTTGATGTTGAAGATGACCAACTTGGTATGGTCCTTGTACCCTTGCACGATACACCTTTTTGGTGCCCTAAATGATACCCCCTCATCTAGGGTTTGCCTTGGACGTTATGTTAAGAAAAGTTCTGTTAATCTTGTTGCCTGATATGACTCTTAACCATGGTAGTATTTTTGGGTTATATGGATAAGTCTTGAGCCTAGAATGATGAAACCCTAGGTGGGCGATACCATGGCTGCCTCTATGACTGATATGAGCATGGTTGAGGGGCCTTGGTATCGGGCATGAGGTTTGTGCTTGCACGACACTCTCTAAGTGAGTTGCCCGACATGGTGCATATGGACTACATGGAGCTTTGAGTGATAGAGTTTCCCTAACCCTAAGATGACCGATAGGGGTTCTGTTGTCGTGATGATTCCTAGGGTGATATGATGGGTGCCCGATATGGTGCTCCATGAGCGACAAGGATATGAGGATGGGCGATATGGGTGGTCCCTTCGTATGCTACCCAATATCATCAACCCTAGAACTTTATAAGTGTGTAGGTGTGCATGGTTTGGGGTGACAACAAGGCTAATTGTGTGGCCGATACCCCACAAGGAGATATGTTACCTTGGCTGATATGCCTTGCCTGACATGGTCTCTCTCTCTCTTGACGGTTACCCAACATGTGTTCATACTTGATAGCTTGGATGGTCCTAGGGTTGAGTTTTGGCTGGTACATGTGTTGAGCTTGACAATACCTTAGACGATAGGGTACCTTAGGCGCCATGATCTTGGCCGATATGGCCTTAGGCGGTAGAGAGTTGAGGGTTGCTCAGTATGAAACCCTAACCCTAATGGGCGGTAGGGTTTTGGATGATAGATGGTGCCTATGTGCTACACAATGCCTGGTTGCCCGATACTACCCTACATGTGGATGCACAATACATGTTATAGCCCTAGTTACACGATACTCCCTTTTAGTGAGGGATTGTTTGGTCGCTTTATGCTTTTGGGGAGGGTAGGTGACACCTTTAGTGAGGGTTGTGCCTAACCCGATAACCCTATGCATGTTTCTTGAGCATACACTTTTGATCATGTTGAGCTATGACAAGATAGGTGGAGAACCCTTGTATAGTGGTTACTTATGGTTAATGATAGATGAACTTCTGATTAAGTTGGATGGTGGATCATGGTGTATGATCCTTAAAGTTAATCCTTAGGGATGATATGAATATGATTTAAGATATAGGGTATGATGGGATACCCATGATGTGGTAACAGTAGTACGTATTGATTTATACACCGGTTACGACACTAATTTGCATATGTTCATAATGATGGAAGAATATTCCAATGCTATAAACCTTAATCTTGATGACATGCTAATCAAAGACATGTTCATGAGATATGGGGCATGATGGATGTTCACAATTTGATAACAATAATCTAAACTGACTACAGACACAACTATGAACATGGATGTTGTTCCAATCCTGTGCACCTAAATTCTTGATAGCTTGATGATCGTAACATGTTCTCTAAGACCTATGTTCTATGTTTGGTGATCTAGTTATCTCGTTCTTATGCAAAGCTAACCATGCAGGTGTATTGAATGCATAGCCAAGTAAGAGCTATGGTGATTATATGATTATGTGCTTTGTATAGCACTTGATATATGTGCAATATCTAAGTAATAATGCTATGTCTTGTTGATGAGATAACATATATCACCAGTATGATGAGAAAGGCATGATGAGGTGTGATCCTCTAGTAATGACATGAGGGATTGATATTCCCTAACGATGTTGATGATGTTGATAACACCAATTTTTGTGATGTTTTTGACCCTTATTTTGTTATCAAAACTGCCCTTTTAACTATTTTCCTCTCCTTTTATATGTACTTTTGCAATAATTGGCCAAACGATGATCTTAACTCAATATTTCCATCTTTTTCAGAGTTTTCCTCGATTTTGGACTCATTTAGCATCAATAAGGTCATTCCGACCCACAAACATGCTCCACCTGCATCGGCCTTCCAGCCGGCCGATATGCTCACTGCCCGACAGGGTAGCACGATACATCGATGCGTGACGTGAGGATGTCGCGCAAGAAGGAACCGTTGGATGACACGTCTTTTACCCGACAGGGAACCGAGCTTGCCATGACAACTAAAGCTTATCGCGCGATACAGGCCACCCACCGGTAGGCGCCACTCGCCGTGATGCCCAACAACAGACATCCTTGTGCCGGGCGATACTGATATCGGCCGTCCACAAATTTCGTGATGAAAAGGAGGACACGTGGCGCCCTAAGCACCATAACTTCCCCCAACTGATGCCTATAAATAGCAGCTACAGGAAGCCGAAAAGATAGGTCAGAACCCTGCATAAGTCACCTCTGGAAAGCTGCGAAGAGCTAGTGTATCGAGCCTCAGTGTTCGTGCTGGGCGATTCTAGGTGAGCATTTCCCCATCCCGAGAGGGAGGGAATGGTTCAATTAGGGTCGCCCTGGGCAACATTGCAGGCCGATATCGGCCGACAAGGATCCCCGACATAAGTGACCGATACTAGGAGCATCGCTCTAGCCCGACATGATATCGAACCCCGATACGCATCGCGCGTCACGGCGTGTCGCCTGAGAGGGTGCCGCCCGACATGATCGTATCGGGCAAGGGTCCTCGCACGATGCAATCCGCCCGTCACGGTGTGTCGCCTGAGAGGGTGTGCCACCCGACACAGTTGTATCGGGCTAGGTTCCTGGCCGGTATCGGGCTGGAGGGTCAGTTGTAGTCTGTCATCCTTCTATATCAAGAAGGTGACATCTATCTTTACGTTTTCAGTCATTATTTCTTTTACTTATGCAATGTAACCAGAACCTTATTTGTTTATGGAAATGGAGAGTTTAATTACCTGCTGCTTTATGTTTGGTACCTTTGTTGGATGATTTCTATGTTTAACATCTGAACTCTAGCTTGCATGCTTGGATCGCGTTTCGATTAGCTACCGAATCATGTTTTCTCGTCGCAACAGCCTCGAGAGAGGTGTTGTGGCTCTAGTGTTTTGTCCGATTCTGGAGTACGAGAGTGCCCAGAATCGGAGTTGATATAGTAACCTTTCCACTCTAACCTAAGTCCAGCAACCTCGAGAGTGGTGTTGATGCTTGGTTAGATGTACCCGCTCTGAGAGGAGGGGTACAAGATGTTCCTGCTGCCGCTTGTTTTACCGAAGTTTTCCTCCTTCGTACCTTGCTTTAGCTTTAGTATTATCTCTCCGTTTCTGTTGCATGAAAACCCCTAAAAACTGATAAATGCTTAAAACCTAAGTTTTCCTTGTAACTCCAGTTAGAGATAGGGTTTTCATTTGTTTTATCGATCTTGTTCTGTTGTTCCCTTTTGGGAATTTTATCATCTCTTATCCTTTCCGGAGTGTAGCATGTCGATTACGTGTTCTCAACACCACCACCCTTGTCCCTGTGTTCGACCCCGTATATCTACTTCGACCCCGTAAACAAAGTTATGGGGCCTAGAAGGTTTCAGGTTATAAATGTAAAAGCTCGACTACCTCAAATCCGCCTCCAATTTTAGGACGCGCGATTTAGGCCGGTCAGATGCCTTGAGAGGCACTGGTGTAATGTGATGAACTCAGGGATTGATATCCCATGATGATGTGAAATGATGAAGCCTTGAGAGGCAATAGCACTATGAGATGATGTGAGGGATTTATATCCCATGGCAATGTGATGATTGTTGAGGGCAATGGAAATAGCAGTAGCAATATAACACCAATGTAATAAATATAATGTGTTCATATTTTATATATGGTTGCTTAATACAACTTGATTGCCCGATCAATCTACTTAAAATACATTAACTAATTACAAATGAATCTCTCATGTAGTTTGCCCTAGCCATAGATCCATCATCGTCAGTAGCTGGTGATGGTGAAATGGGTTCTCCTGCGGGTTAACCGGAGCACATATTATTGAATATGCGAGGTTTCTCCTAGCCTAAAATAGAGAGGATTCAAGTGCAACTGTGGTTGCAGACTCGGGATAGATAGAGCATGGTGAACCGGCCCATGGCTCAGTGTAATAGAGCATGAATACGTTCATGGCTCAGGGAGCATGGTGAACTGGCCCGTGGCTCAGATATACAAGCGTCGAGCCCTGTACCAAGGCAGGCTAGAGAAAGGGTAGCCTGCGGGAGCTGACCCTGTTGTTGAGGCCACTTAAGCATGATATTGTGGTCCTACTTTGGTTCTCATACACTAACTACAAGGTGGGAGGTCGTGGAGTCCGGCTCTTCCATTGACCTTGTATGGCACCGACTCCGGGTTTCGCAGCCATCGGTTGGATTTGAGCGGTACAGCTCACTTCCTCAAGGCATAATAATTTGTAAACAAGTCGTATAGTATCTTTTCTTAGGGAAAATACGAAACATTGGTTGAGGCCTTGTTTGTATAGTTGCTCTGGTTATAAACTTGCAGTTTATCATATATTCCTTACATCATGTGATAAGATTGTATAAAGTTTATCTTGTCAATCATGTTCCATACAGAATGCCTGGTTATAGGCCTCATGAATATCTTGGTAAGATTGCTGGTAAAATAGCCTTGCTCAGTATACTTCTCTTATAATTTTCTTATATCAGTTATTTGTGATCATAATAAAGCTGGTAGAGGGTTATGTTTCTCACTGGGACTTTGTGTCGCACTCCACTGGTTTATAACCCTTTTTAGGTGGACGTGTCAGGCGAGATGAAGATCATGTGGCTATGGATGTTATGTAGAGGTATCGTACCTAGTGGGATAGATAGTGTCTAGCAGTAGAGTCCTATGTCTCGTCCCTATACACTCAGGTCTTCGGGAGAGTTTTTCGATGTTTCTCGTACAATGATCGATGTATGGTTTTCGATATGTATCTTAATGTAAAGCATCCTGGCAACAGTTATTTCATGTAACGAGATGATGGGAAATTATGTTTTAGCACCTTGGATATATGCTATGAAATGAAAAGTGTTGGCTCAGATATTATATGTTTCATCTTGTGGTGCTTGTTGTAAATCGGTTTTAATTTCATGTGTTTTTCAGTAATCCGCTGGTTAGCATGTAATCGTGTTTTGTTGTGGATGGGGTGTTACAGTGTTTGGTATCAGAGCTTATGGTTTGCCGAGTCTATAGGGACACTAGGACTAGGATTAGGATGGTGTCTAAGGTTGGACCGTGACATAATATATGGTGCATACTACCTAATCTCAGTACTTGATGCCCCGGCCAGGTATTAAAATATTGAAGACAAACGTAAGTATGGAGCATTAGATTGTTTCCTCCTTGATTACTCTAATCAAGTAGTCATTTTGGAGCAATCTAAAGAGCATAACAAAATTAAGAATATGATGAGATAAGTTCTTGAAACTGTAATCTCAAGAGATATATATGATAAAATACAGATTAACTTGGGATAACAACATAAGTTAAAGCATAGAACTTACACAAGATGAAGAAAACACCTGAAAACAAAGATAAGGTTAGAAGAAATAGAAGAATAAGTGATGAGTAAACAAGATGGAACTTGAGATAATCTCAGACCAACCAATGAACGTAAGCAAAAATGTGAAAGAATAAAGTGCAAATTCATGATAAGAAAAAGAAAACCAGGAAGATGATCCTTGTTCAATAAAGAATATGTGAAGAATAATGATCTTTATCACAAAGAAAAAACAAAAATCTGATATAATAAGGAACTAATCATGATTATGATGAAATGGTAACAAGAGAAGAAGAATAATGACATGTATTGGTCTTGATGTTTCCTGTGCTGAGTGTAAGGAACCCAAGAAGATATAAGATAAAAACCATAAGGAACAAGGTTTAACTGTATAAACAATTGGAAACTCATGTAAGGATCAAAGAAAGTGATAATATCCTCCCCTTTAATATGAAACCATAGATGTTGATGGGTTGATGGGAGGAGTTTGTTCTTTTGCATCCCCTCCTTTCGAGGGAGTGGCAGTCCAGTGGACCTTGTGTCACTTGATATGTGTGCCTTTGAAGTGATTGTTGTTTGGATACTTCTAAAAGTATCCGTTGATCTTGGACTTTGGTTTCCAAGATGGGGATGTCTGTGATGGATGATGACGGTAGGATCCTCTTGGCATTCCTTCTGAGAAGGGGTTGAGAATCAAGATGCCTAGATTGTGGAGGTATGAAGATGAACCATCATGATCGATCATCCTTGACCTTGAACCTACAAGCTGGAAGCTTGTTTTGGAAGTCTGGATCTATGTGGTGACCCTTGAAGTAGTAGTTCGACATCACAGAGGAACGTTGATTAGGATAAGCAAGTGAGGACTGGATGGTTTGACCAGGCAGCAAATGGCAATAGGCAACAATTAGATCTTGAGGCATGAGATGACCAGAAATGGTGAGATGACCAGGGTGTGCTAGTAGGTTAAATGGAGTCACTCCATTCTGCTTTGTTTTCTTCTTGCCTCTTATCTACTCTAGTTGATCCAGTTCATGATGTACCCTCCTTTGAGCGCTTGTTGTACGTTTAGTAGATGTTTCCTTCCTGTTGGTCAAAAGAGAGATAGTCTGTTGTCGAGCACCTTGTTGATGACCTGGTTGTGCAGGATGAAGTATACTCTTCTCCGTATCCTTTCCTTTCCTGGATGTCATAGTCGGGTGAATCCCTTTCTATGTGTCATGTCAAGGATTGTTATAACCCTGGGAATGGATATCATTGGAAAGGTGTGAAGTTGTCTCAGATGGAAAGGTTGTCTTTGGTTTGATCCGGCTAAGTGCCTATAGTGTGGCTATCATATGTTAGGGGTTTATGTTCTGCATCGGATGGTATGCAACCAAGGGGAAGAAGTGTTGTAAGGTCATCTTGGGAAAGTTCATCTAGTTGAGCCTGATTCCTTGGAATACTCCTAGCCACGTTTCGGGTAACCAAAGATCCAGGCGGGATGTGCAGTGGTTAGAGATGGATGAACAAGGGTTGGGAATCCTATCCTAATCAGTTGAGATAGTGCATAATTGTTACCATCTGGGTTGGTACTTGTTGTGCTCTTGGGAGCTGACATGAACCCATCACAGGCTTGAAACTGAGATGATTTGGTTCTTGTTAACCCAACATGTATAACTCCTTCTGTGTTGAGCCTTGAGTGATACATAGTGAGGTGTCGTATGAGCCCTGTCATGTGCATACATGTGTTTTGTAGAGTATGTATCTTGTGATAACCTCTTCTGAGAAAGATTCCCCTGGTGTAGAGACATCCTTTGTGAAAAGAGAAGGTACAATTGAAACATATATAGCAGAAAGACTGTGATACAAGTTATGCAAAGCTTAAGTGCCAAGCCTGAGTAATATGAGTTACATATAATGTTCCAGTATCTAAGAGTGCTACCAAACAAAGATTGATGAGATCAAGGGTTGAGTCTATGACCAGTACAAGGAAACCCTGAGTGGCTCTGGAAGAAGAGAAAGTGTGTTGGTCACAGATCTGTGACACTTAGGAGTCTTGTGGAGTTGTATGATGAGATGCACGAGTAACACATGTCTTCTTTCCGCTCGGGATTTCGGGGACGAAATCCTTGTTAGGGGTTTATGACTTGTAAGGACCCTGACCCAGGTTTTGGGCTAACCCTCTTTTCTTTGCTTATGAAAGGTTCTTATAACCTTAATCTAATCTTATAATATGTTTTTGTATCATGTGACAAGCTCATGTTTCCAGTTTGGTCCTGTTTGGATGATGTTTGAGCAATGTTTGCTTGTTTTGGACCAAAGTGCAATTTACCCAAAGTAAGGGGTTATATTGCAATATGTCACATGTAAAGTATGCCTTTAGTTCTCTTGCATCATTATAAAGAGAATGATGTTGTGGGGCACCTTGTGGAGGACCTATGTTTCAAGTTTGAGCTTGGTTGGTTGATGTTTATGCTTTATGTGCTAGTTTTGGTGTAAATTGCAAATTACCCAAAGTGGAGGGTCAATATGCAATTTATCAGATCTAGAGACTTCTTGCATCTTTTTGGCATCATATAGAATGTGGATGGAGGTAGGGGTGCCTTGTTTGGTTGATAGATGAGGAGTGACATCTCTATATGGTCTTTATATCACATATGTGTCACATAGGCCAGCTTGTCCTTTAGTGTATCGGCTAAGGCTTGAAGGTGTGTCACCGAAGAGAGGTGTGTTGGCCATGGCATCTTCCCATCTGCACGATACACTTCCTAGAGTGTATCACCAGGCCATGCATGAGCTGCTAGGGTGGCAACAAGTGGCGTTATGAGCTAGAGCAAGTGGCACCTTGGTTTATGTGGTTATGACACCTCTCCCTTGCTACCTCTCTCTTCCTCGGTGTATATAACCCCCTTCCTCTTTATCCAAGCAATCATTTTCGGCCACCTTCCTTCCCCTACCTATATGTGATGATCATGGGAGCTTGGGAGCTAAGGAAGACTCCCATGGAGCATGGAGGGGCGAGCTCCTTGGTCATGGAAACTCCTTGCTCAAGATCCGACCTGGGTGAGTCATGCTCATTTGCTAGTTTTTCCTTGTGCTATCTTCTTCACCTTCCTCTTCCCCTCTCGGCCATGTATAGGCCCTTGATAAGAGTAAGCAAGGCCGTGGTTATCTCCCCTCCTTTCTTCTTCTTGAGCTATACATAACCATGGTTTCTTCTTCTTCTTCCTTTGTTTCTCGAGGTGATGATGATGGTGCCGAAGGCATGTTTGGAGCTTTGGATGGGTGTTGTTCTTGGAAGAGAACGTTAGTTTGCTTCTTGGACCAAGAAGCTTGATGCATTTCATGGAAATTCTCTAAAGGCAGGTTACATAACTCTCAACCACCTCTATTATGTATACTCTCCATATGCACATATATTGATCTTGTTCCTTAATTTGGCATCCTTCTTTTATGATGTTCATGCATGTGGAGCTTGAGATCTGTTTTGATAGAGATGGCTACGTTTTACTAGTGTCCATATGTTGTTATTATACTTAATGCTTTGAATGGCTAGAGGTTGAAGATGACTTGCACGATATGAGTCTTTGGCCGATACAACTAGGTTGCCCGATATGGGTCTTTACCCGATACAGTACCTTATTCTATAGCCTATGTTTTGGTTAATGATTATGGAAACACCCCTTTCTCTCCTTTGTACTTGAAAGGTGAGCCTATTACCTAGACATGTGGACGATATGATGGGTTGGTAATAGTTTCACCTTGATGCCCGATATCCCCTATCCACCCTAGAGTTAAGGTTGGACGATATGGTTGGTGGACACCTAGTTGATCCCTTGGCCAATATGTGCTCTTCTTGGTGGCTCCTTGAGGTTGTTGCCTAATACCCTCTTCTAGAGTTGAGCCTTGGGTGATATGATAAGTGGATCTTTCATTGACTTTGTGACCAATACTCACATCTACCCAAGATGATGGTGGTTGGCCGACATAATACCCTAACTCTAGAATCTTAGACGATATGGAGCATCAACCCTAGTTTGGGCGATAGGGTTGTCCTGGGCGACATAGATGATCTACCCTTGTTGCACGACATGGTCTTGATGTTGAAGATGACCAACTTGGTATGGTCCTTATACCCTTGCATGATACACCTTTTTGATGCCCTAAACGATACCCCCTCATCTAGGGTTTGCCTTGGACGTTATGTTAAGAAAAGTTATGTTAATCTTGTTGCCTGATATGACTCTTAACCATGGTAGTATTGTTGGGTTATATGGATAAGTCTTGATCCTAGAATGATGAAACCCTAGGTGGGCGATACCCTAGCTGCCTCCCTGACCAATATGAGTGTGGTTGAGGGGCCTTGGTATCGGGCATGAGGTTTGTGCTTGCACAACACTCTCTAAGTGAGTTGCCCGACATGGTGCCGATGGATGACATGGAGCTTTGAGTGATAGAGTTTCCCTAACCCTAATATGACCGACAGGGGTGCTCTTGTCATGATGATTCCTTGGGCGATATGTTGGGTGCCTGATATGGTGCTCCATGAGCGACAAGGATGTGAGGATGGGCGATATGGGTGATCCCTTGATATGCTTCCCAATATCATCAACCCTAGAACTTTATAAGTGTGTAGGTGTGCATGGTTTGGGGTGACAACAGGGCTAAGTGTGTGGCCGATACCCCACAAGGAGATATGTTACCTTGGTCGATATGCCTTTCCTGACATGGTCTCTCTCTCTTGATGGTTACCCAACATGTGTTCATACTTGATAGTTTTGATGGTCCTAGGGTTGAGGTTTGGCCGGTACATGTGTTGAGCTTGACAGTACCTTGGACGATAGGGTACCTTGGGCGCCATGATCTTGGCCGATATGGCCTGAGCCGGTAGAGAGTTAAGGGTTGCTCAGTATCAAACCCTAACCCTAATGGGCGGTAGGGTTTTGGATGATAGATGGTGCCCATGTGCTACACAACGCCTGGTTGCCCGATACTACCCTGCATGTGGATGCATGATACATGTTATAGCCCTAGTTACACGATACTCCCTTTTAGTGAGGGATTGTTTGGTCGCTTTATGCTTTTGGTGAGGGTAGGAGACACCTTTAGTGAGGGTTGTGCCTAAGCCGATAACCCTATGCATGTTTCTTGAGCGTACACCTTTGATCATGTTGAGCTATGTCAAGATAGGTGGAGAACCCTTGTATAGTGGTTACCTATGGTTAATGATAGATGAACTTCTGATTAAGTTGTATGGTGGATCATGGTGTATGATCCTTAAAGTTAATCCTTAGGGATGATATGCATATCATTTAAGATATAGGGTATGATGGGATACCCATGATGTGGTAACAGTAGTACGTATTGATTTATACACTGGTTACGACACTAATTTGCATATGTTCATAATGATGGAAGAATATTCCAATGCTATAAACCTTAATCTTGATGACATGATAATCAAATACATGTTCATGAGATATGGGACATAATGGATGCTCACAATTTGATAACAATAATCTAAACTAACTACAAACACAACTATGAGCATGGATGTTGTTCCAATCATGTGCACCTAAATTCTTGATAGCCTGATGATCATAACATGTTCTCTAAGACCTATGTTCTATGTTTGGTGATCTAGTTATCTCTTTCTTATGCAAAGTTAACCATTCAGGTGTATGGAATGCATAGCCAAGTAAGAGCTATGGTGATTATATGATTATGTGCTTTGTATATCACTTGATATATGTGAAATATCTAAGTAATAATGATATGTCTTGTTGATGAGATAACATATATCACCAGTATGATGAGAAAGGCATGATGAGGAGTGATCCTCTAGTAATGACATGAGGGATTGATATTCCCTAACGATGTTGATGATGCCTTGAGAGGCACTGGTGTAATGTGATGAACTCAGGTATTGATATCCCATGATGATGTGAAATGATGAAGCCTTGAGAGGTAGTAGCATTATGAGATGATGTGAGGGATTTATATCCCATGGAAATGTGATGATTGTTGAGGGCAATGGAAATAGAAGTAGAAATATAACACCAATGTAATGAATATAATGTTGTTCATATTTTATATATGGTTGCATAATACAACTTGATTGCCCCAACAATCTACTTAAAATACATTAACTAATTACAGATGAATCTCTCATGTAGTTTGCCATGGCCATAGATCCATCATCGTCAGTAGTTGGTGATGGTGAAATGGGTTCTCCTGCGGGTTAGCCCGGAGTGCATATTGTTGAATATGTGAGGTTTCTCCTAGCCTAAAATAGAGAGGATTCGAGTGCAGCTGCGGTTGCAGACTCGGGATAGATAGAGCATGGTAAACAGTCCCATGGCTCAGTGTGATAGAGCATGAATGTGTTCATGGCTCAGGGAGCACGGTGAACTGGCTCGTGGCTCAGATATAGTAGCGTCGAGACCTGTACCAAGGTGGGCTAGAGAAAGGGTAGCCTGCGGGATCTGACCCTGTGGCTAAGGCCACTTAAGCACGAGACTGCGGCCCTGCTTTGGTTCTCGTACACTGACTACGAGGTGGGAGGTCGTGGAGTCTGGCTCTTCCATTGACCTTGTATGGTACTGGCTCCGGGTTTCGCATCCATCGGTTGGATTTGAGCGGTACAACTCACTTCCTCAGGGCATAATAATTTGTAAGCAAGTCATATAGTATCTTTTCTTAGGGAAAATACGAAACATTGGTTGAGGCCTTGTTTGTATAGTTTCTCTGGTTATAAACTTGCAGTTTATCATATATTCCTTACATAATGTGATAAGATTGTATAAAGTTTATCTTGTCAATCATGTTCCATACAGAATGCCTGGTTATAGGCCTCATGAATATCTTGGTATCGTATAAAGTTTATCTTGTCAATCATGTTCCATACAGAATGTCTGGTTATAGGCCTCATGAATATCTTGGTAAGATTGCTGGTAAGAATAGCCCTGCTCAGTATACTGCTCTTATAATCTGCTTATATTAGTTATTTGTGATCATAATAAAGCTTCTAGAGGGTTATGTTTCTCGCTGGGACTTTGTGTCTCACCCCGCTGGTTAATAACCCTTTTTAGGTGGACGTGCCTAGCGAGATGAAGATCATGTGGCTACGAATGTTATGCAGAGGTATTGTACCTGGTGGGATAGATAGTGTCTAGCAGTAGAGTCCTATGTGTCGTCCCTGTACACTCAGGTCTTCGGGAGAGTTTTTCGATGTTTCTCGTACAATGATCAATGTATGTTTTTTGATATGTATCTTGATGTAAAGCATCCTGGCAACAGTTATTTCATGTAACGAGATGATGGGAAATTATGTTGTAGCACCTTGGAGATATGCTATGAAATGAAAAGTGTTGGCTCAAATATTATATGTTTCATCTTGGGGTTCTTGTTGTAAATCGGTTTTAATTTCCCGTGTTTTTCAGTAATCCGCTGGTTAGCATGTAATCGTGTTTTGTTGTGGATGGGGTGTTACATTTATGGTTTGAGATAATTGTGAAGTGGCCATGAGTTGGATGATTGAATGCATATATGCATGTTGTTTCATGCATTTGACCAAGCTTCTCTAGGGTGTATCCAAGCATCCTAAGATAATTCCTTACTTCCTACATGTAAGATCTTCTCTACTAGTATCCTTTTTTTAATATTCATTTCTTCTTCTACCTTGGTTAAATCTATAGTGTTCCTTGTTGGAAACTTTTGCATGCAGTAAAGGCCATTATTTTCTTCCCTCTTTGCTCTAGTTACACCTAGTTATTGGGAAATGATCTTACTTAGAGCTTTTAGAGGTTACATCTCAGATCTTTGTCACTTATTTCATGGTTTCTTTGATGAACCTTGTGTTCATATCCTTTAAGGTGATTGACAAAAAATTTGATGCATTTCTTGCCTACCTTATACATGAACTCGTTAAACTTTCTATATAATTCCCTATTATGCATAAAAATTGATCTATTGTGGGCTATTTTGGATAATTATTATGAAAAAACAAGTTTGTGTATTAATCCATAGATTCAAAATATCTATAAAGAAATTTGGCATTTTCTTTGATTTCTAATGTTGTCCTCCCCCAACTGGTTGTCATAACCCTCTTGTGTTAATCAATTATTTATTCAAACATGCAGGGGATGAAATTAAAAATATATGCGTAAATGTTGCTAAAAATATCATATTTGTGGTGTTTTGGTACCATTTTATAGGAAAACAACCTACATGTTATTACTTTCTATTCTATGGGAAGGAGTATCCATGATAGCCTTTGGCAATAGTGCAATATGTGAGATACATAGATCCCCTTAGTCCATATATCTTTGTGTTATTCTTAAAGAGGCTTAGCCAATACACTCACCATGTTTCCATCCAAGGTGAATGCAAACCCATCATTCTAAAGAGAGGGGAACCCCCTGACACATGTTTACTCTATTGATAATATAATGCTTATGGTTGAAGCCTCAATTCAACAAGATGTTTAGATCAAAAAGGTCCTAAAAAACTTTAGTCATGTGTTTAGACATGTTGTCTTCAATGCAAAATCATTTTGTTACTTCTCAACCAATGTTTCCATAATAGAAAAGATATATTACTAGGAATCTAGGTTTCACACATATCAAGAACTTGGGAATATACTTGGGTTTCCCAATCATCTGCAAAGAATAAGTAAATGTAGACATGCTTATCTTACTGAGTCAATAAAAATAAGATGAACAGTTGGGTGGTAAAACACCTATCTTTGGTGGTTTGGTTCACCTTGGAATAGGCTAGTCTCCAGGCCATACCATATTATGCTATGCAATGAATTCAAATATCTCTTCCACTTCAAACATCACATGGGTTTTATCTAATAAAGAGGTAGGGTCCAAAAGAGGATGTCCTTAGTAGGATGGAAGAAGATCACTTTCTCCTGAGACATAGGTGACCTAGGTGTGAAATACGCTCATGACCAACATACAATTTGATGTTGAAAAAATGTTTGGGCATACCTCAATCAACCATCTCTTCTATGGGTGCACATAATAAAAGTAAAATACACTTCAAGAAATGCTATTGGAACTTTCTCTGTATCTTGGGGATTTATCAAGAAACACCTACATTATACCACCAATTCTAGTGGGAAGATGATTCAAAATGACAATCACACTATAATATCACAAGACTGATGGATTGTTGGTTGTAGCATCACCAATCCTGACGCTTCTACCACTTCACCTATACATCTCAATGACATAAAGGTCGAATGCCTCAAATTGGACAGTGGAAACTAGGATTTTGATTTTGTCTGTACATATCTCCCAACATGCATATGGATATCATAAGCACCACCCTATGCCCTGCTTCTAAAGCTAGAAATGATCTCTAGATTTGGACCTTGGAGACCAATGGTGATTTTACTGCTATATCGTCATATAGATGGATATAGCTTAAAAAGTATACATAGTTGGAGATTGTAGTGCTATTTGAAAGTCTCAACTCCCTATAAGGAAAATGTTTCTATGGACACTTAATCATAGGGACTTACTTATCAGTGTTGAAAAAGTGCACAAACACCTTGATAACATTTACTGTAATCTTCTAACTTTGGATAATATAGCATCTTTCACCTTCATAGTATGGTTAATTTATTCTAAGTCTATTATATCTATACATATGTCTGTTTCAGTTGCATAAGATCATCCAAGTTGGCATCATGATAAGAAAAAGAGATGTCAACCCAAGACCCAAGCTAGACACAGTCCCTTGTTTTGTGTCTGCAACACAAGACTTCGGTTGGATGTCATTGCTTTCACACTATCAAAGTGGGTGTAGATGGATGTGTTAATCATCTTTATGATAAAACAATTTAAAAAAGTATACATAGTTGGAACAGATAGAATAGTCGAATTTTACTTTATTTGAAATTCATGACTACATAACTGAATGATAATAGCTAAGCCTAATCAACCCTGATCTTGGGAAGGGATACTAAGCCTAATCAACCCTAATAAAGACATATCTTCCACGTCCATTGAACCCTATACTAAGGATGATTTCTTCATCCTCCTTTACTCACCATCCATGGACATCTCGTCCACATACATATTAAAGACACAATTGGGACTCACCTGGTAGAAATCTGGCACTCCTGGCTTCCTCGACGTCGTATTTGGGGCTCCCTCCAACCACCGAAAATGTGGCACTCCAACGCCAGTAGTCAAAAACCTCTCCAGCCATTGGCAATGTGGCACTCTGCCATTGGAAATGTAGAACTCTTCCGCCACCAGTCTTCCCAGTCGACGCGATCCTCCAAGACACCGGTTAGGGAGACGATCCAACAAGATTAATCTCCTCGACGCATTGGTCTCACGAAAGTGAGGAATTAGGGAGACATTTTTGCGAAGAGATCAATCTCACATTTGCGATTACTATGGGAGTGCGAACAGAAAGTGGGAAGTGAAAATTGATAGATATTATCAATTAGTTACTTCCTTATTTGGTTTGGTAATTTTAGATTGCCACTAATAAAATATAAAAATGTCTTTAATGTTAAGTACTTTTTAGAAACTCTATAATAGGTGGTTTAGAGGCATTTTAATTAAAAATGCATGTACATTAGATAGGTAGTGGCTTTTTTTAGAAAACCCAATAGAATAAATGCCACTGATGGGCATTTTTGTTGTAGTGTAGTACCGAGTTGTTATGTGAAAGTCAATCCTTTTCCCTATGATTTCATCGGTAGTACTGACTTTAGGGTCGGTAGTACTGACTGATACTCAGCCTGCACACCACACAAGAACAAGTAAAACAAAAACTAGAGATATGAAACTACATAACTGAATGTAAAGATCAAAAATGATGATTGGGTTGCCTTCTAACAAGCTCCCTTGTTTTACATCATAGGCTCAAAAATCCCAATTATACCATTAGTGAAGCTCCATGAGCTTCAACTCCTCCTTCCTTACCACATCTCCCCCATAGTATTGTTTAAGCCGCTGGCCATTAACAAAGAATGGGTCAGCCCCATTGCTTATTTCTACCGCCCCATGGGCAAAACCTTTATCTGCATCAAAAGGTCCATTCCATCTAGACCTCAACTTATCAAGATGTAATTTCAACCTAGAATTGAACAGAAGAACCTTCTGTCATGGAGTAAAAACTCTATGTAGGATGTGGCTATTATGTATCTTTTTTGTTTGCTCCTTGTAAATCCTTGAGCTTTCATAGGCATCAAACCTAAGCTCATCTAGCTCATTCGATTCTAACATCCTTTTTCTCCCTACATCATCCAAATTGTAGTTCAATTTTCTCAAGGCTCATTTAGCCTTGAGATCTAACTCCACGGTGAAGTGACAAGCTTTCCCATAAACCAACCTTAAAGGGTTGGTTCCTATAGGTGTCTTATAGGTTGTCCTATATGCCCACAGAGCATCATCAATCAACATGCTCCAATTTGTCCTATTAGTTGAGACTGTCTTTTCTAAGATTTTCTTGAGTCTCTATCAGCCACCTCTTTCTTGAGCTCTCTGTTAGACACCTCAACTTTCCTTGGGTTTTGGAGTGATCTGGAGTACCTACCCTGTGTTTTACTCCATATTTTCTTAAAATTGCACCAAATTTCTTATTGGTGAAATGAGATCCACCATCACAAATTATGAACTTAGGCACCCCAAACATGCAAAAGATGTGTTCCTTCACAAACCAGTATACAACTTGGGCATCATTGGTGCGGGTTGGAGTTACTTCCACCCACTTAGACACATACTCAAGAGTAAGTAATATGTACAAATTAGAATTAGAAGACACAAAAAATCCCATTAAATCAATCCCACACAAATCAAACACCTCAATTTCTTGAAAAATAATCAAAGGTATTTCATGTCATTTCAAAATATTACATGTGTGTTGACAAGCATCACAATGAATCATAAAGTTATATGCATCCTTAAAAAGTGTTGGCCAATATAAACCACATTCTAAAACTTTGGCCATAGTCCTAGAACTAGCATGAAGACCCCCTATGGGTAAGGAATGACAATATGCCAAAATACTATCAAACTCACATTCTAACACACATTTCCTTAAAATATGATCTCTACATTGCTTGAGAAAAATAGGATCATCCCAAATGTAATACCTCAAAGAGTGGAAGAATTTCTTCTTCTCCCGATATCCCCACTCCTCTTGGAGCTCTCCACATGCCAAGTAGTTTACAATATTTTCAAACCATGGATCTTTTCTTTTCATAGCAAAGAGTTGCTCGTCTAAGAATTCTTCCAATATAGGTATATCCATGTGCTTTTCATCCACCCTTTCAAGTATAGACAAGTGATCTACTACTACATTCTCAATACCTTCTTTTTTTATTTCAATATAAAATTCCTACAGCAACAATATCCATCTTATCAACCTAGGCTTTTCATTATTTTTCTACAGCAAATATTTAATGGCTACATGATCTGTCCAAACAATATCCTTAGCCCCTACCAAATATTGATGAAATTTCTCAAAAGCAAAAATAACCGTCAATAGTTCTTTTTCTATAGTTGTGTAATTCAACTAGGCATCGTTAAGAGTTTTAGACAAACAATAGATGACCGTAGGAACCTTATATCGGCATTGGCCTAGAACAACCCCCATTACATAATCTGATGTGTCACTCATCAGCTCAAAGGGTTGGCTCCAATCTGGAGCTTGGACAATAGGTGCGGAGACCAGTTTCTCCTTTAACACCTCAAATGGTTTTAAACACTACTCATCAGAATTAAATTTAGCATCATTTTCCAATAATCAGAAGTGGTTTGGTGATCTTTGAAAAAATATTATATAAATCGTCAAGATCTTTGAAAAAATATTATATAAATTGTCAATAATATCTGGCATGTCCTAGAAATTTCCTCATTCCCTTCACTGATGATGGTGGTAGTATCTTGGAGATGACTTCTATTTTTACCAGGACAACCTCCATTCCCTTATTGAACACCTTGTGTCCCAAAACAAGCCCTTCACTCACCATCAGGGGGCATTTTTCCTAGTTCAAAACTAAATGAGTGTCCTACATCTTTGCAAAACCTTATCAAGACTATCAAGGAAATCATCAAACGATTAACCATACACCAAAAAATTGTCTATGAATACCTCCAGACATCGCTCTACCATATCAAAAAAAATGGTGAGCATGCATCACTAAAAGGTAGTCGGTGCATTGCAAAGACCGAACGACATCTGACGATATGCAAAAGTGGCATAAAGATAAGTGAAGGTTTACTTATCTTGATCTTGTGGCTCAATAGAAATCTGGTTGTATCTAGAATAATCGTCGAGAAAACAAAAGTGAGAGCAGTCGGTGAGTCGCTCAAGAATTTGATCAATAAAGAGGAGCGGGGAATGGTCCTTCAAAGTGGTAGTGTTCAAACATCAATAGTCGATACAAACTCGCCACCCAGTCACTAATCTAGTAGAATCAACTCATCATTGGAATTTGTTGTGACTATTATACCCCTTTCTTAGGAACCACCTGGGTTGAACTAACCCAGTTAGAGTCATAAATAGCATATAGTATGCCTATAGATAAAAGTTTTACTACCTCAGTCATGATGGGGTTGAATCTCCATTGAGGTTGCATGACCAGCTGGAATCCTTCTTCAAGTATGACCTTGTATTCGTAGAAACTAGGGGAGATCCCCTTTATGTCTGCAACAAACCATTTGAATGATGCACGATGGTTTTCAGAACCACAAGTAGATGCTCCTCTTTTTGAATTCTCAATGAAGCTGAGATGATGACTGAAAGGTTCTCCTCTACTACCAAGAAAGTGTACTTTAAGTGTGGTGGCAGTGTCTTTAGCTCTATATCCATAAGACTAAGTAAATATGGGACCAATGGTAGAGGAGGTGGTCCTAGATCCTCAAAGTGTCTTATGTAGTAACACGGTAGTTCCTTGAGAAAAAGGACACACTCCTCTTACAAAGGAGATCGAATGCACTCATCCATTAGATTCATGAGACATGCCTCCAAAGGCAACTATGGAAATGCTTACACAAGAGCATAAGAAGCTACCTCTTCAAATGTTGTTGGGCATTGTTCCTTCTCTTCATCACCTGGAAATCAAATTGCCTTTGTCATTGAGATCCCCTTTGTGTTTTCTAAGATATCCACTCCTAGTGTGCCCTTGTGAACCTATGTCATCACATGAGCCATATCTAGGAATGACCTCCCAAGATATAGAGACATCTTTCCTTGGACCTACTATAGCATATGACACTGTGCCTTCTCTTCAGTTGTTTGTGTAGATTTAGGCATCTTGATTTCAAAGCAGTCTTCTTTGATCCCAAGTGTCAAACTTCCTATTCCAATCTCTAAAATCATATTCTTAGTGGTGAAATGAGTCTCCCAAGTAGTAACTCATTGTCGTGATCATCTTGCATCTACATTACCATAAAGTCTGCCAAAAATACAAATTGGTCCACTTTGACAAGAACATCCTCATAGATACCATATGGCCTTCCATATTATTTTTTTTGGACTTTTGAAGGCCCATCTTCTTGAAGGTGGTCAAGGGCATGAGATTAATGCTTGCCCCTAAATCACACAAAGCATCTCCAAATTTTATCTTCCCAATGTAATGTGATATGTTGAAGCACCCTGGATCTTGCCTTTTTGGTGGCAATGTTCCCAATATAAAAGCACTAAACTACTCCTTCAATACCACTACATCTATGTCAGCTATTGTCCTCTTCTTATTAATAATTTTCTTCAAGAATTTGCCATAGGAAGGAATCTATTCAATTGCATCTATGAGAGTAATGTTGACATGCAATTTTCTAAAACTGTCCAAAACCTTTTGAAATTGCTACCCAACCTTGGTGCCTTCAAGATTTTTGGAAAGGGCACTGGCTTCACATGCTTCCTTTGGTGTGGTGGAATGTATGCCTCCTTCCTTATTTCCTTTGATTTCTCAATTTCTTCATCATCTTCTTTGTCTCGTACAACAATATCAGGCACAAGTGGATCAACAGTATCAGTGGTCACCTATGATCCCGTGTCATCCTCTTTGTCCTTTGCCTCTAGAACTATTTTTTGCTCATTCAACAACTTCTTCCGATTGCATAATAACACAACCTTCACTTGTTGGTTGTTGGCTAGCATATTAGTGTTTCTTGGGAGTCCTTACTGGCATAGCTTCTCCAAGGAAGCAACTTCTTGTCCAATCTGAGAAATTTGAGTTTCTGTGAATCTATGCTCCTTGATTCTGTAGCTCCCTCTGGGTCTAGTCGATGAGCACTTCATTCTAGCTAACCATCTTACCAAGCATGTCCTCTATATAGTCTATCTTGTTGGGAGCCCTCTCATGCTGCTGTGGATTTGCTTGATGATGTGCTTGTGATGGATCCTATTGAAAATTGTTGGGGTATTTCCAAGAGAACTTAGGGTCTTTCCTCCAGGAATAGTCATTTCCCATATAATTTTGTTGACATACAAACACACACTCCTCTTCTTCTCCTCCTGAAGAGCTATCATCCTTGGCACTTAGTTTCTTAGAAATCAAGTCCAATTTCTCATTCAATGCAGAAATCACCTTGGACTCTCCAACACTTTAACCATATGTTGGACGTTCCCTTTCTTCTCCCAAGGACTGGGTTTTAGTCATATTCTTCAAGATTTCATGAAACCTGGATGGCTTGTTTTTTAGGAAGAAGCTTGTCCTGCACTGCCCAAAGTGGTCCTTTCTCCTTGATGCAACACATAATAAAATATCTTTTCCTGGCCATACAGATCGATCCCATGATGAGGGACCTTCCGTAGCATATTTTGGTACCTCTCCTATACTTTAGAGTAGGATTCTTCTGCCTGTTGTTTGAAATTGTATATTTTTCTAACCAGCTCATTTGTCTTCTGAGGTGGGAAGTAATATTCAAAGAAAGAATCTATCATCTAGTCCCATGTCTCAAGCAACTCAGGCAGAAGGTTGTAGAACCAATATTTGGCATTTTCTACCAATGACGACGGAAACAACTTTAGGTAGATCACAGTAGCCGGTACCCTATCTATCTTGACCATATCATAGCTCTCCATGAAATTTCTTATGTGTGTCATTGGATCTTCAGTACTATTGCCATGAAAAGCTTGTGACTTAACCTATGCCACCAACCTTGGATCAATCTTGTAGTTGCCCACATTTATTTCTTATCTTTTTATCGGCCCTAACTGAGTTGTTGAGGAAGATGTCTAAATTTTCTCCCAAATAGTCTGCTCTTCTTCTAGTTCAGCCATCTCAGTTGGTTCTTCTGGTTCCTCTAGTGGAGGTGTAGGCATATTCGATGGTGGAGTTTGAATCAGCCTTCACCCTGAGTTATCGTACTATCTTCCTTGGAATAATATCTATGCCTAACTAAAACCCAATGGAGACGACTCTCCATAGTCATGAGCTCTAGTGTGCACCATGCACTAGTACCTCAAATGTTGAAATCATTGTGAGAATGGGTACTAATGATTGACTAAATTATATTTGAAATTTAGCTTTAAAGGAATGAAAAGAAAAATAAAAGGTGTGGCCTAGAGTGGCTGATTACAACACTCGTAGTGTTGGATTTGTCAATTCCACGCCTACGACACCAAAACCTTGATAGAGATTTACTATACATGCTAAAATGCAAGTGCACGATATCAGATTATTATATGCCAATGGGTCCCAAATATCGAACACGGGGAAACAAAAATCCGGAAACTATTACTAAATGTAATGTGATCAGCTAGACAGATGAAAACTTGGTTGAATGGTTTAAATATCTAAAGCAAAAAAAAGTCTAAATTCATGGTTGTTTATCTCAATTGGAGTGAATTCCTTAGGATATTAGTTTCACCACGGTTAACATTGCAATTAATAATAAGACATTAATAAATATCTCTCCTAACCCTAGACTAAGAGCCTGTACTAAGAATTACCCATTCTGACGGTGTAATTCACTACCTAATCTAATATCAATACCACTCTCGTATCGATTGTGTTATTAGCTAGGTGTTTTATTGAAAACTTTGGGTAATCTCTTCACATTTATAAGTCACCTTTCTCAAAGGGCAATATAAAACATGTATTTATATGAGTTTTCTAACTATTAATTTCCTTTTTCAGAGAAATTAAAGGTCTAATTAACTACCTATTGTGACGATCTACTTGCGAAAATGAGATTAACAAATGCGAAAGCGATTAATTAGCAGCGGAATTATGGAAAATCACTAAAAATTAAAACTTTTTGTAAAGAGATCTTCAAACGGTAAAACTCTTTCATAAAGAAACAAGTTAAGTTATTTATAAGATGATTTATCAGTACATCTCTGTATTATCACATCTCAAGAGTCATAACACTGACTGCCCTATTGAACCGTACATGAGCAGTATATAAAAATCTTGAGGCATTACGCCAAAATCTCAAATCTGAATTAAACCATCTACTGACTCCTAGGACCTGAGAGTACAGAGACGACACATAGGACCTTCTATACACAAGACCTAACAAATAGTGACTCCACTTGTGGATCACTGCTGTCCTTGATGTTGTTGTTGCTGCTGTTGCTGCTCACCTACTGGAGGGTTCCTTCATTCTCGACGTCTACCTAAAAAGTTGAATCCCATAGGGGTGAGACAATTGAATAATTGTCCCAGCGAGAGTTATAACTATTCTCCAGAAGCATTGTTATTGCAAATAATGAATAACACTGAGCAGTAGGATTATAAATATTCAACAACATGTAAATTATTGAATAATTAAATGAAGCAGTATTCTTTATGCAATCATTTCAATTACAACTTGATTGAATAGCAAGTCATACACTTGGTGAGGAATATAAAGAACATGTATATAATTTGTCCAATCTAGGACTTAATAAGCAATGTATCATCAATCATTATTTCTCGTAGTTCAACCTAAGCAATTATGCTACACGGCTGATTACATTTTTCAAACATATTTATGCCATGAGGAGATGAGATATACCGCTCATAATCCAACCGACCATTATGAAATTGCAATCGGTACAATACATAGGTCATCAGAAGAGATGGATTCCTATGACCTCATCTTCCTCAGTCAGTGTGAGGATCAACATGTAGGACATCTCGTGTCTCTGCTATAATAGCTTTCCAGGGTATTCTGGAAACTTCTCTATTAGAGTTACAGTGGCATGTTGTAATCTCTTCGCCATCGAGGTATTTCTTGTTCATCTCACATCGATGCGGCATTAACAACATCATCGGGATATTAGTGATACATCATCCCGGCATAAACATATAATGAAGGATTGAGAGATTAAACATACATCTCACATCAATTCCCTCATTAGGACGTAAGGATATTCGTATCCATAACCCCCACATACTCAAAAGTATGCTCTCCAGGAGTTCCCTTAGGAAAACATGTTTCACCATCATTTAACTTCTGACAATGATGGATCTATGGTCAGGGCTCTACATGATATCATTATACTTGATTATTTAATTACATTATGGCATTCTTTTAGCATCAGGCATGTTTTCAAACATAAATCAATAAGACAATTTCTATAAAGAAAGAGTACTAATCGTATCAAGTTCATTTCTCATCTTGTTAATATTGGGATGTCAATCCCTAACCATCTCATCATTGTGATTCAAGAATATGGGTGTTCAAACCCTTAGATTATCAGAATACTTGTTACCAAGTAACATATTGCCATAAAATCATTTAACAGTATAAACATGATAGTAACAATGCAGATATTCATCACGGCTCATACAGCCTATCAATCTCATATGTTACCTCTCACAAGGCAACATAGCATATCATTACTTTCAAAGCTTATAAAGTGCTTTCAATGAATATGGCATCATAACTCTTACCTGGCTATGTTCACTATTTTATAAAAACCTACATGGTTAATATAATGATAATAGGCCCATTATTTCTATATCAACACAATGTACAATAATGATAGCATCACTATTGGTTAAGGTTTACTTGCAAATCAAATCCAAGTCAAGTATGGAGCACCACGGACGTGCAGCCAAGAACAGTCATGCTACCTTGCACGGTCATGCTACAGAAGATCACCACGACCGTTTTACACTTATGAAATCAATACTTTAAACTGATTAGGGTTTACTATTCATATCACATTACTCAAAGTTAGAGTTCTTATTTAACATACCCTAAATTAAGATTTACTATACTCATCACATTACCCTGGGTTAGGGTTTACTATTCACATTGAATCATCCTTGATTAGGGTTATCATTAATGTCTCACCATTAGGGTTTATTATTCACCCTAAGTAGGAATGATCAACAAAGTACCTTTAATTTAAGGGTTACCATGTCATCATTATGAATTAGGATCATATCATCATCATATATTAGGGATACTCCCATTATTTCCCTCAATTAGGGTTATGATTCATTGACCATCATAATTAGGGTTTCATGACCTCACTAATCATGGATCATACCCTAATTAGGCATTCCTTCATATTGAGAGTCCATTACTTGATTATCATTCATATAAGAAGTTTTCTCTCTCATCTTAATGTTTGCATCACCCTTGATTAGGTTAAGTCAATTCAACATTGACATCATGGGATATGTCATTACTATTGTGATCAATAGAGATTACTTATTCAAAGAGTACTAATCACTCTAACCCATCAAGGATATCTTTATTATAATCACCATTGATCACATCATGTCTTAATAAACTACTTACTTGGTCCTTTAATCATTTTAAGCATCCATGAGTTTTAGGTTAATCCACCATTAAACTATCTTGACCACTAAGGCATCAAACGATCTTGACCTTCATAGACCTCAAACGGTTTTGTACACAAAACCTCCAAACGGTCTTGGACAGACCTTGAAACCATTTGGTGTTGAAGACCGTTTGGTCTTGTAGACTTTTGAAACAGTTTGGTAAAGTTCACACTCAAGACCGTTTGCCCAAGATAGGAGTGAAGACCGTTTGGTCATGAAGACTGTTTGGTCAAGTTTGACTTTGAAACCGCATGGACATAACTGACCTTAAAACCGCATGAGCCCAAACGGTTTGGGATTGTTTGGTCCCAAATGGTCTTGATACCGTTTGGACTCCAAATCTCTTAAGACCGTTTGGACCCAAATGGTCTTGAGACCGTTTGGTCCAAACCACCTTAAAACCGCAAGGACCAAAAAGTGTCTCAACCTCTTCAATTGAGTTAGGGTTTCCAATGTTGAACCCCTCAATCAATCATGTACTTGTTAGACACTCATCAATTGAGTCAATTAGGTCAACCCTCAACTGATTTGACACTCAATTGACCCTCAATTGATCATCAATTAGGGCTTGAGTTGATTGAATTAGGGTTTGGAATCAATGACCCTTCAACACACTTAATTGTGGGTCTAATTGATTTGAAATCATTGAACCATCATTCAATTTGGTCATGACCTGACCCCAAATGGTCTTGGGATCGTTTGAATAACCTCCAAACGGTCTTGAGACCGTTTTCTCAAGTCAACACCAAAAACTAACTCAACCAATTAAAGTTGGGCTCATTGGATTGGTTACTAGGTCAACAATCATTTACTCTTCAACTTGTTACCTTTAGATCTTTAACCACTTGACCATAGTCAACCCTAGACCACCAAAAGGTCTCGGGTGACCCCCAAATTGTCTTGGGATCGTTTGGATATCCTCCAAACAGTCTTGAGACCGTTTGCCCATTATTTTATCAAAAACCAAATCATTCAATTAGGGTTTGGATACTAGAGTTGGTCACCAAAATCAGCAATCGATTATTCATCAACTTGATATGATTGGATCCTCAACTGGTCAACTATGCTTAACCCTAGACCTCCAAACGGTCTTGGGTTATCACCAAACGGTCTTGAGACCGTTTGGGTGATCCCCAAATGGTTTTGAAACTGTTTGGGTCACTCAACCCAAACTTCAACTTAATTCAATTATTGAAATCAGCAATTGACCCGATTAGGGTTTAGATGATTGATGGGCCTTTGATTGGTGAACCACTTTAAATTAGTTGATGATTATTTATAGATTTTTGATCTGAATGTTTTTCAGCAGACCTCCAAATGGTCAACGCCTCCAAACGGTCTTGGAGCGTTTGCTTCTATGCGGTCTAGAGAAATCATTTGCATTCAAACGGTTTGAAACCGTTTGCTCCCAAACGGTTTGGGAAACCGTTTGAGCAAGATTGGGAGACCATTTGCTAAAGGTAATTCTTGGATAAACATAGGAATTAATGTCGTCATCTTCTACCTCTGTTCAACCAAGAACAAGGGTTGTTCTTCACGAAAATGATAGCAAGAACACACAAAGGTATCTAAAGAAGAAGTATAAGCAACGATTTTAGGAAAGAAGGATGCATTAACAAAGATTAAGGGTTAGAGTAATAAAACCCGCCTCTAGGACTGATCCAAAGCTCCAAGCTTCGTAGCTTTAATGGTGGATGAAGCTCTAGTAGTTGTCCAAGCTTCGTTCTTCTAGTTTTGGATGGAGAAGATGGCTAGAAAGGAAAACGCGTGAAGGAAATCAATTACTAACCATTGATTTAGAGTTTCCACCATGGATTCGAGGTAGGTGATGATACAAACTTACCAAGTCAGTATGGTCATCCTTCCTATGTTCCAGAGCTTTCCCTTGGTCGGCCAAAGCAAGGTGATGAAGAAAAAGAGATAAGGAACGATCCTTTGGTTGTTTGGAAAAGAATACACACACACACACACACACACACATATATATATATATATATATATATATATATATATATATATATATATTGATTTTTAGAGAAAATGGAAAGAAGGGAGTTATTTCCTTTTATCTCCCAAACATATCCACCAAAGCTTGCTCCATTCTTGGCCACATTTCCACCTACTAAACTTATGCAAAACTCCTCCTTTATCCAAGGTTTAAAGGAAAAGAACTAATCATCCTTTTTAAAAGAGGTATATTAATATCCACCCTTATTGGATATTGCTTAATAAATTATTAATGTGAGTAGTTTCCACTCCTACCATGATCTTTTTGGTGCCCAAGCATGAAAAAAGCTCATCCAAACTATTGCAAACACATCCTCCAACTTTTGGTTGAAGTGCTTCATAATTAATATATTTCTTTTTGCATTAAGTTATATTAATGAGCCATTTTTACTTAAATTTTGATTATTCCAATATCAAGATTCTCTCTCCTCCATGATTATTCAAATGAGGTGCCCCTCTCATTTTCTTTGCTCTACTTGATGCCAATAAACATGATAGATCTTCTAGAGGGTATGTTTTACATGTTGGACCCTAGGTTTAGGGTAAATTGCACTTTACACCAAAACTAGGTTTTAAAGCACAAGGATTGCTCTACAAGCTATATCTTGGTGCTCAAGCTTGTGGAATCCATATCACCACATCATATTCATTATTAGGATATCTCAACATCAGAGTACCATCTTAACAGGTGCAATTTGCAAGTTAACCCCTCAACTTGGGTAATTTGCACTTTAGTCCAATTTTAACAAAATAATGTTTCAACATTATGCAAAAAGGACTGAAATTGAAATATAAGTTCCTCAAAAAGCCTTAATTACATTTCAAAGGATAAACACAAGCATTTGATCACTTATTCAAGAAAAACACCTAGGGTTAGTACATAACCCAGGTCGGGGATGTTACACCTATGGTGATCAAGCATTGATAGTTCATGACAATCTCATAGAAATAAATCTAAAAATAAAGAGAAATTGATATATTAATGCATGAAAATCAATTACAATGCATAACTGGGCTACTCTTAGTTCCTAAGGAACAAGGGCTTAGCCCTGCATAGTTTCCATTATCAAGTATATGGGAGAGAAGAAGAAAAGTGTGGGGAACATTAGTAAAACTAAAGAACCCCCTAAAGAAGATGGTCCAAATGATACCCTCTCGCGGACGTGCTTATTTGATACCTTCTAACTGCAATTCCATCTGTGGGAAGTGTGTGTATCGTCCAGAATGTAGTCTTCTTCTCTGCTTTCTCCTCCCATTCCTCTTGACTTCCGTCCAATAAAATAGAATGAGATAGACAGGGTTGGTCACAATCCCTCTAAGTCATATAAGTGACTTAGGGCATAATTAATTGGCAACCTTTGGATTAGACTTAACTTTCAAAACTTCCTAATCCCAGTGTGTCATTACTACTGATAGGGTGTCAGTACTACGGACGCCTTCGATAAGTGTGTTGGTCTGGGCATCTATCGATACTATCGAGCTTGAAGTTGATAGTATCAAGTTTCCTTGATTAATTTTGAATCCATCGTTGAGATGTTGTCGGTAGTATCGACTTATGGGTCCGTACTTTCGAGTCTTCTCGATTTCAATCTGTTCCAAACTGAGCAAGTGTCAATACCACCAACTCCAAAATTGGTAGTACTGAGCTGTGTAGATTTTTGTAAATTACCTAAAATACAAAAAAACCAAACATAAGCTCTAGAAATATAATAAATCATTAATAAACATTAAAATTATATTTCTTTGATGCAATTAAGTATCACAGACTAATGAGAATAAATAATACACAAATTAATATGAAAATAAATAAATAGTGCACAAAATTCCAAATTAAAAGCCTATGAAAATAGCATTTATCTTGTGCATCATATCCCACACATATCAATTCAGCAGATTGTAGTGTGCAACCTTCTAGTGAGACAAGACCCAAAACAATTGAGTTATTACCTGACCAACACCAGTAGCTATAATCAATCATTAAGGTAGGCAACTTTTTTCAATTTCATATCATGCAATTCTTGGATAGATGGTAGCACAACTCTTTGTCATCGTCATCTGCATGCTTCTAGGTACTTAATCTCATTAAGATCACCTAGTTAAGTCTGACCGAAAAGCCAACACGATAATGATGCACCCTATTTGGCAGACCCACATAACTACCATCACACTTTCACGATATGGACATCACACTATACTCGAAGTGCCCATGCTTATTCGATGAGGCTTTTCATGTGTGTTGCTTAAGGAAAGCATCTAAGGCTTAATATTTATTGAGGGATCTTATATATAAATACATATACATATCAAATGACCACATACTTATACCACATTATGGCCATACTGATGTAATTCCTTGGAGACACAATGAATTACTACCACCTAAGGTCCACATCATGTATAACAACCTGTTGTTGATGAAAATATGTGTTGGAGCTAGTCTGGATCGATCGATTCAGCTTTTGAACTGATTGGTTGGCCTCTGAGTGGAATGATTTGTCTCTTGGATCGGTCAGCTAGCCTCTAGTTCAAGCGACATATGGACTCCTCTAGTCATCCATTTAGGCCATCAGCTGATCAGCCAACTCCTCTTATCGTCTGGCCTCCTTGGTCCTCCAGTCGATTGGTGTGACTCCTGAGTCATTTGATTCGTTTGATGTAGAACATCTTCTTTGCCATAAATGGAAATAAATACTTCCTATTCCTATTTAACTTATTATTTTGTAATAGGGAAACTTTGAGTTACATTCGAGGGGAGCATTGGAAGGAAATCATTAATACTTATATGTATATATACACACACACACACACACACACATATATATATATATAGATATAAATAGACACGGGTACGTGAGGCTTGCCTTCCGCTTCTGGCTGTTGGAGAAAGATTATCATGTGGCTTATTTGCAAGTCTGTCTCATTGCTTTAAAGGTATCCAACGACCATAATTTGACGATCTCTTGCTTTGAGGTTGATGATAGGGAAACCCTTAACTGCATTTGGAATGGTGCTGCAGGTCCATGGAGAGCTTTTTCTTATCTCGCAGAGATTTGGAATGTCATGAAGGAAGAAGCTATTATGGGTTTTCTGGTACCTAAAACTATTAACTCCACCTCGGGTAGCTTGGGAATGTGGGGAAACCAGCTTGAGCATGGTAAAGTGTGGACCGAGCCAAGTGATCTTCCTATGCGTATTAGAGGTATGATCTACCTGGAGAAAAAAGGAGTGTCGTATATTATCAAAAGACGGATGCATTGTTGAAGTTTTGCCTGTGTTTTTTCTTTTTTGTGTGAGGGTTTCCTTATTTTGGTAGGATGTTTTGACGGGTTGGGGAGCACACCTGCATTTTATGAGCAGGAGTTGTATTTTTTTGGTGTGTTTTGCCTACACGAGGAGGGTAGGGTGAATAAAAGTTTCCTCCTGGCTTAAATATATATATATATATATATATATATATATATATATATATATGCAGACCAAGATATAAAATAGGAAAAAAAACCATCCAACCTAGCACAAAGATCAAGGGGGGTATTGGCCATAACCATGCTAACATCCACCATCAAAATTAATTTTAAGACAACACATATAAATTGCATATATATCACATCAAATATATATTTATATTTGTGGGATCATATGTGGTACTTAACTAGATATGCAAATTCATAATTTAATATTTACATCATATGCAATAAAATAAATCTGATCATATCAATTTAAATCTAGATACGTCATAAATTGACCTGACTCCGATACAAATATTACAAAATAGGGACATACATAGGTAACAAGAAAAAAAATTTAATGCCTGATTCCCGAACTATAGCAGATCACATCAACAACAATATATATAGGAAAGAAGGTTTTAAGGTTTATACCTAGTCCTGGCGTAAGTCCAGTGACTGTAGCTTGTTGTAGTGTGCTCCTTTCTTCAAGTTTCACCTAGACAATGTCAGCAACGACCTCTTGGTTGATCACCATAGACAGTGGTTAATGACATCCTCCTAGAGGGTACCAAAGACCTCCTCCCCTCTTTAGTAGTCCACACAGACCATCGTGAACTCCACATTGTGATACCGCCAACGGGAAGGATTTGTCCCTTCAAACATGAACCTACTAGGGTTGATCCACTCTTCGGTGTTGTCTCTCCCTTGATGTCCCTCCCTTTAACGGGTAGGACTTGCTCGGGCTCTCTAGTTACCACAACTAGAGAGAACAACAACTTGTTAGAGGGAATTGTTGTGTCTCTATAAAGCCTCAACTACCCCTCTATTAATAGGAGGGTCAGGGTCAGGAGTTCTAGCATAAGAGGGATTTGAAGAGACAAAATTTCATAAATTTTTTGGAACCTACAAACCATGAACCGATCAGTTCATAGCTGAACTGATCGGTTCACATGTGAGACAATTAGTTCAACTCTTCAACATGTCGTTTCACCATGCTTCCTATTCATAATTGTATTGGCATTTAATATTCAATCAATGCACAACATGACATCAACATAAATCTTTGATCCAATTGTATTGATCATTGAACCAAGCAGTTCACAAAGTGAACCAGTTGTTTTAGACCTTGACCTAGTCGTTTCACAAAGTGAACCAGTCAATTCATGTCCCAACTCAAGGAATATTCAGCCAATGTAGTTTAAATTGGCATGACTCTTGAATCGATCAATTCAACACTTGAACCGGTCAATTCATAGTCCAGTCAACCAATTTTCAACAGTTGTTGCATAAATTGAATACTTAAACACTTAAGTAGTCAAGTTAAACATAATTCATGAATAAAATCCTATTCTAATTTTATCCTATGTGTGTGACCTTATAGGTCGAAAATTATGTTGGCAGTGAATGTCCATAACCAACTTATGACATCGCAAGAAATGTGTAGTATCTAGAAACACAGCATCGCTACCCAAGTAATTGGAAAGTTGGAGAGCAACTTCATCCTACAATCCATGATTAGTGTTACAATGATCATATAGTTCCTTTGTCTTTGATATCTGGATTGAACTCGAGGCATTGAAATGTCATCCTCTTCAATGTTCAATCCATGTTGCTTGAACTAGAACAAACTATTTTAGATGCATGTGACCTCACATATCACATATTGAGTCACACAAGCATGGCCAGATGTTTCTCAATCTCTCTTATCAAGTGGCCTAGATATCTATCTCCTGTAAGAGGGAGGAATCCCATCTACATTACTCACACTCAGTCCCCATGTGTTATAGTGTACATGAGCATCACCTTTATGGAACCCTTATTCAAGGTCACATTGGATGATGTTAAAATACATTGATCGACATGTGATGAGTGTAGTGACTTCAGGTCTAAGAACCACAATCACCACTATCACTACGATAGCTGATTCTGATTATAATTCCATGGTCTCCATGTATCACTCTCAAGGTGGTCTGTCTGATACACTGATGAACATATGTGTTTGACTTGATATCACATATCATGACTAATGAGACTCTGTCATCAGTCCAAACACACTCTAGTCTTATGTATTATTCTTGTCTATTTTCCTTCAACAGTAATATTTGACTAGTGACATAACAAGAATGTATGTACTCTTATCATACATAGGATCTTATTGTTCAGGTCCTCAATTGAAGACATATGTCATCGAGTAAAATCATTCTTTAGACACCTATCATGTTTGTGTCATCATCTCATGACTGAGACAAACATAATAGACAAAATTACCTCTATTATTATAAAATCAGGTATCTAATGCCCCGTTACAATCATCGTACAATTGGCTCTCTGGGAATACATACTAATATAAAGGATGTCAAATAAATAAGACTTCCCATAGAAGAGGAACAATACAATCCAAGTGGACATAAAAGTATTTGATTCACAATAAGATGATAAATAAAAGCAAGGCATCCATGTGTTTTACATGTGACAATACTAGAACAATATAAACATGTTGGTAGGAAATAACACATTTACCATAAATATGGGGTGAGCGGAAACATATACACATCTTCTCTGAGCAGGACAAGATACACATATGCTCTCATAGTACCACTTGTAGGAATTATCACTTCTGCATTATCAAGTGTAGGAATTTACACATTCTCATAAAGTAACACATGTACTAGTAGTCACCACATGATGCAAAATAGTAAGCAAGTCCAAATCAAAATATGAGGGATTAGTGCATCCAATAGTTTTAATGTGGGGTTAGAGGACTCATATAAAATATCCAACATTTCAAAAATAAAATGCATCATAAGATCATGAAATCCACTACAGGAAGGTTAGAGCATCAAATATTCGAATTAGGGTTTCCGCATGGAATAAAATGAACAAGGTATAATGAGAGTCCAATAAGAATATCTATCAGATTAGGTAAACATGATCAATAAAAGGATATAAGTACTCAAATGAGTTTACCTCTCAGGAGAGAGAAAATAGTGGGCAGGGCATATGCCCGAAGGACCAAAAGAGAGATATAAAATTGGATGATTGCTCAATATAGAATAATAGGGGTGCAACATACTAGGGGTGAGCAAAATTTGGTTAAAAATGGATTAATTGAATGGTTAATTTTATTTGGACAATTTGGTTAATTTATTTTGGTTGATTGGTTAAATGGTTAATTTTTTCAGTTAAAAATATTTTCTATTTGGTTAACTGAATTAATCGAAAAACAACAATTTATTTAAAAGAAATGTCCTACACATATATGTACATATATAGTTTTACTTTTATTGAAAAAAAATCTACATTCATATATTAATCAAGTTTTGATGAACTATATAGCGCTATATTTATATGCAATACTACTATAATATAAATTGGATCAAAATTATATGAGTATTTTGATATACTATTATTCAAAGAGTGTTATTTGGTTAACCAAATTAGCCGATCAAATTATCCATTAACCGATTAACCACAATGGAGTTAATCAACACTAATTCGGTTAGGTTAATGGTTAAATGTTGGTATAGTATGGTCAGAGAGCCAATAATATGATGATTGCAATGAGGCATGTGATACTTGATTTGATAATAATAAAGGCAATTTCTGTCTATATATTTTAACTATTTTGAGATAATAGTATAACATGTTAGATGTCTAGAGAGTGATAATACTCAATGACGTATGTCTTCAAGTATGTGACTTGAACAATGAGATCATATAGATGTTAAGAGTGTGTACATTCTCACTATCGTCCCTAGTCGGTTGTTATTGTGGAAATAACCATAGACATCAATAACACAAAAGACTAGAGTGTGTGTTGGTTGATGACAGAATCTCATCAGTCATGATATATGATATCAAACCAAGCACATAGATACATGTTAGAGAATAGTGTATCAGATAGACCCACCATAAGAGTGAGCATGGAAATTCCACACTTGGTTCAGGATCATCTCTTATAGTATTGGTGGTGATTGTGGTTCTTAGACCTAAAATCACTGCACTCATCACATGTGGTTGGGTACACTTTGACATCATCAAACACAATCCTAAAACATGGGTTGTTATAATGGTGATGATTGGGTGACTTTGACACATGGGGACTTGACTGTAAGTGATAGATATGGAATTTGTCCCTCCTAAGGGAGTATGATATCCTGGCCACTTGAGGAGTGAGACTGAGAAATACATGGCCATGCACATGTAAGTCAATATATGATATTGAGCTTACATATATCTTAGACAGTCTACTTTGAATCAAGAAACATGTAAGTCAATATATGATATTGTAGAGGATGACAAGTCCATGCCTCGAGTTCAATTCAGATATCAACGACAAATGAACTATACATTCAATGTAACACCAATAACATATTGTAGGTTGAAAGTTGTTCTCCAACTTTCCTCTTCACTTGGGTAGTACTGATGTGTGACTAGACACCACTCTTTGCTTGTGATGTCATAAGTTAGTTATGGACATTCACTACCAATGTGAAATGGAACCTATAAGGTCACACACATAGGATTAACCTGGAAGAAGAGTTTATCCATGAATGATGTTTAGATTGATTACTAAAGCATTTACATACTCAATTAAACATTCAATCAATAGACTTGACTCGGAATCATCAAGTTCAATTGTTGAACCAACTGATTAGAGTGTTAGATTGATTGAGAACTGCATTGATTGAGTTATGCACAAACTGGATCACCAACTGACCGGTTCACTGGGTGAATCGATCGACTCATGGTCAGTGAGATGACTGATTCACGTAGACCAAACGAGCAGTGCTGGATTTTCTCGATTTGTGAGAATTTTTTTTTCGTTTCACTTGTTCAATTCGATTGGGACAAGAATTAATCTTTGCATTAATTAGAAACGATTAAGGAAAGTCAATTGTGGACAAGTCTGGGAAGTGAAATGACTGATTCATTGGGTGAACTGATTGGCTCACCTGCCCAAACGATCGGTTTAGTTATGAACTGATCGGCTCACCTGCTCAAACAACTGGTTCAGTTATGAAATGACCAGTTCACCTATTAGAGTACAATTAGTTCGTGGAAAATCTGGACCCTTCTACTCCCGCATAGACTGGGAACTCTGACCCTGCCCTCTACTATAAATAAAAGGGTACAGGGGGCTTCTTAGAACACACAACTTAGAACATCAGTTGCTCTGCAAAGTTGTTGTCCTCTCTGGTTGTGGTAACCGAAGGAGCCCAAGCAAGTTCTACCCGTCCAGGGAGGAACAACGAGAGATAGACAACTACAAAAAATCAACTGGTGGTGGGAGTGTGTCGGTGACTAGTACGTTGACAGAAGGGGATGACTCCTTTTAGTCTGTCCATCAGGACAACTAGAGCTCTCGGTCGTCCGTGTGGACTATCTATAGAGGCGGGAGATTTCTACCGCTCAGAAGGACGACAGTCAACCGCAGTCTGGATCAAGACCAGGAGTTGCACAGACGTCGTCGAAGACTAGGTGGTTGAAGGACGCACTAGTTGTGAAGTATTGTCATTGAACAAGCCTCAGGACTAGGTATATCTCGCTAAACCATCTTTCTTATTGCATAGTTGTTGATGTGATCTGTTGGTTATGGGTTTGTGGTTAGATAAAATTTTTATTTCCGTTGCCTGTTCTCTCCCACAAAAACCAACATTAAATTCTCAAACTGCAAATTAACCATTTAACCAAACTGAATTAACCATAACTGAATGCTCATCCCTAAACCATACTTCACATGAAGTCTACATACATCCCAAGTTAAAATCCTAATTCCATCTCAGTCTACAAGCAACCTTTCAAAGCATATATGAGATTAGGATTAGGTTTACATTAATTATATGAATCCTAAAAATTGCCTTTTTACTATTGTTGAATTAGGCTATTCAAACCATGTGATCTTATAGGTTGTCTTTTTCTGAGTTCATAGCATATTTTAGTTTATTTTTCTAACTTGTAAATTATTAGTTAAGGATTTTTGAAATATTAAAGAATTAGGAAAATCCTTAGAGTAGTTGAATTAGGTGATAAAACTATACCATTGGACAGAGAAAACTTTAATGAATCCAATATTTTTCTAATAAATAAAAATTTAATTGTGATTTTTTTAAGTTTGAGCCAATTAGAAAACTCGATTAATCCACGTTTATCCCATTATCTACTTTAAAAAACCTTGTTGAGGTGGCCCTATCCATTTTGGCCAACTGGATTGGGCCACGAACACAATTCAGCGCGACAAAAGCAAAGGCACTGTGCGAAAAGATGAAATTGCCCCTAAAGGTGAAAAACAAAACTTGACCCGAATTGAGGGCTTAATGGTGATGTCTCAACAACAATTCACAATCCCCTCGATACACATCGCCGACCAGTATTACGACCATGGCTCATAGCTAGAGAAAACTGGGAGGTAAACCACCTACATCCCATGAAGCAATGATTTTGGGGGATGGTGGCTTTGATTTGCTCATGATCTGCCGCTCACAAAAATCCCAACTGGTCGACCGGTGCTGGTCAGGAGTCCATGAACAGCTCTCCGCCATGACTAGCCATAGGGTGCGATAGGAAAGGGAAGCGGAGGCGCGAACCGTTCACGAAGATGCTCGAGATTACTTCATCAAATCATGGTGGATACAGAGGCATTATCCCTAAGTTCAGCCAACTAGAAACAAACATAGAGCCAAGAGTGCTCAAGTCAAAGAATAGCACATTCCGGTCGAGTTCAAGGGGAGAGCAACAAAGACGAACCCCCAACATGTTTGTTAAAGTGAAAGACAGATTCGGGTCTAAAGATACTTACTGCAGGGTTAATTGCACTGCGGTTGTAAGAAGAGGCCACAGCGGCAGCGGATTGTCGGAGAAGCAAAATAAGGTTGTGAAGGTAGTACAGGCCACCATGAGTTCAATTGATGGGAGAGGACGGCTACTGGGGATGCGGCGGAGGTCTTTATGTGATCGAGAATAGGTAGGAGGCTACGAAGGGGAGCCTGCAACTCGTCAGTTGAGTCGCTCGTGGGACGAAATTGGGGTTTTTTTTTATATAGGACACGTTTGGTTAGCAGGATTTACTGAAATATTGTATTCTGTCCATTCTGTATTATTGAAATACTGCATTCTCAAAATCCTGCAAAGTAAAATTTTATGTTTGGTTTGCTGGATTTTGTAAGTGTGGAATTTATTTTTTTTGTGTCTACCATCTTGTCCATGATGGATTTTGGCGTCCCGGAGAATTTTGATGGAGACCAAAATGCGGGATTCTTATTGTGTCTGAAAATCTCGGGATTATCCTCATTTCTCCAATCCTGCAAACCAAACATAAAATTTGCTGAACCGGAGTCCAAAATACAATCCAATACGGCAAAATCCAGGTAAACAAACATGCCCATAATCACCCTAGGGGTCGAGTTGGTTATCAAATAATACAGGAAGGAAAGACAAAGGCGATGGAGAATAAATATCGAAAAAACCATTCATTGATGAGAGAAATCTCTGAGAGAATATCGGGGTTGTTGTTGCGGCAAAACAGGATAAGGATCGGAAGAGGATGAAAACATCTCAGTTGTTAGATATGAATCTAACGGATAGATATGCAGCCGAGTTTGGAAAACCAGTGTGACAACAACAATATTAGAAACTTCAGGAAATCAGTTTCACTAAATTTATGATAAAGGATGAAGGGATTTCATATCACTCTTTTTTCCCGCATGTAATTACTCAATTTCTATTCCTAGATGTTAAAGCTTCTTGTTATAACCTTAACTGTTATTATACTGTTATTCGGTCGATGGGTTCGTTGCAGTATTCATACAGCTCACTGCCCTTTACTTAGAGCATGTTTGATTTATGAGATTCAGGTGGATGAAGATTACTGTTTGTTCATTCTGCATTTAATAGTTGATGGATTTGAGAAATGCGGCTGTATAGAACTAGACCTGGGTAGATGGGTTGAATTTGGGTTGGGTCGTCGCGGATTTGGGTCTCGCAGGTGCGGGTCAAAAAGATGTAATTCTAAACGGGTCAAAGAAAGACAAATACAAACCCGACCTAGCGGGTTGCGGGTCACCCGCGGGTGTCCATATAATATATGTTTAATAAATAATTATTTTATAAGTTGCTACATTAATGGTAAAAGAAGATCATTTACTAGTATTTGTAAATGAAATATAGCATAAGAACAACCAACTATTATAATGTCACTATTAAATAAAAAACATATTATATTTTTATAACCATTCAATATATATATATATATATATATATATATATATATATATATATATAGAGAGAGAGAGAGAGAGAGAGAGTCAGGCTAGAATACACTCGAGTGTATTCGGAGCAGAATACACTCAAGCAGTTTTTCATGATACAATATTTTTTTCAAAAATCTGATCCGTTGATCTTCTTAAACATCTTGTGAATAACTCATATAAAAAATTTGAGCACATTTGGACATTTATAGGTCATGTTATGAAGACCGCAAAAATTATGCATTTCAAATTAGTTTCACGCGTCGATTTTGTCTCCCTCGGATGAGTGACTTAGACTCATCCAAATGGGCTCAAAATTTGTATGCAGTCTAATTATATTATGACAATGAAGATCAATGGTTTACATCTTGCAAAAAATAGTCTTGATATGCAAACACACTTGAGTGTATCCGTGCGATCTGTACACTCGAGTGTATTCTAGCCTGACTCTCTCTCTATATATATATATATATACTATAAAAAGAGCGAGTTTTGCAGGAAGTTCAAATACACCCGCCCAAAGTCATATTAACCAATCACGTTGTACGATTTTGCCAACGTGGCAAAAGCTTGCACTCTCCTTCACTCAAGCTGCTCTCACATTTTTTTCAACTTTTTTTACTTCCAAAAAATGATTTAGTTTAAAAAAATGGAACTACTCGTTTTGAACTCTGACATTTGAATTTAAATTTTCTGCATCTTTTTCTCTCTCACCCAACCATATGACGTTTGAATTTAAATTTTCCGCCCCCTTTTCTCTCTCACCCAACCATCAGTCAAACTCAAACCCCAGATTCTGCCCCCACTATGCAAGAAATATCCGTAATTTGAAAGTCTCGATCTACGCAAAACAACCCAACCCTTCGTTTCCTCCCAACCAACCCCACTCTCCCCATAATTGGCACAATCTTCCGTTTTCTCTCACTCTTCTCATTCCATTCAAAACGCTAATCAACTCTCTCTCTTCCTCACCGTTACGTTGTTATTTATTAAGATCTCTTTGTTTTTCTTTCTTTACATAAATTTTTCTATCCAAAAAGTTTGTTACTGCCACAATCCATCTTATCATTATCAGTTGCCAATAAACCTCTGACTTCTTCACCACGTCCCTGAAAACGTGCAATGTCGACGTTACATAGTTTGTTCCCGAAATATCATCCGCTCTTCATAAGTATCTGACCTAAATCCATCCCCCTTATCTCGAAACACCGAATGGCCCCGTCCTCGCTATTGTCTCCTCTGTAAAGGTGTCTAACAGGAGTCTTTGCTATTGATAAGGCGGTCGAGTAGATGCATCATGTAGTCAGCCTCAGGGCAGACCCTGGTCAATACCATCACCGGCTTGATTGGCCCTGCATCCCATTGTCTCTTGGAGATTGACCTATGTTCTGCAGAGATTGCTAGGTCGACATAATCTAGGAGTGACTTGAAAAGCTAGGTCCAGTCGTGTTCTTACAATGGCTCTTCACCATTAAACCCAAAGAGGAGAAGGCGTGAGGTGGTCGCCGGTGGGCCTCTCTGCATACCATGCTCAAAACGCTTACCAATGTTGGCTGCATTTTCCCTGCGTCGACCCATTAGCTTGAAGAGATCAATGCCTATTTTGCATAGTGCATGGCTAGCATCACTAAGGAGTGGATCAGTTCCCTCGGTGAGTCTTACGTGCAGAATCGGACCTCCGGTGTCGTTATTCTCAACACACACGCATGTCTCACGCCGGACCTGCAAGGGCCAAGGCATGGCCGTCTCCATCCCGACCTCAAGCCTCAAGATACTCCATAAGATCTTGTCCGATGCACTGAACATTCCCTAAGTTTTTTTAAATTGATGTATGGAGAATCATGCAGATTACATTTTTTAGTTATAGTTTGTGTATCTTCCAGACTTAAACTCGCAATAGATGTTCCCTTATTTTGATTTATATAATCATATAGGCGTGTGTTCTTTGTTGTGCCGAAACCATATTAAGCACAACTTGAAATAGTGATCTCACTGGCTCTATAGTACATGTAATGGTTCTAAAGACAAACACTACTTGTGTTATACATATGTCTTTTCCGCCACAACCGTCCAATAAAAGTCATCAAAGCATGATCAACAAATGATTTCTTCTTAAATGCAACGTCATGCAACAAGAAGTGACTCACTATAGGTATCCAAATTGGGGATCAATTCAATTCACGGCTACTGGTTAGCCAACAGTGTTAACTTTCACATTAATTCTAGAGTACATGATTGTAGTAGATTGCCTTATACTTGGTGAGTCTTGAAATCATGTATCTAAAATATTTTTTGTGTGCATAAAGAGTTAATCCAAACAACAGAACTCATACATCATCATATCGGCACACCCACTACTCCATGCCTCCCATATCATATCATGGTTCAGGCCCTTCTATGTGATTGCATTTGTTGATGAACGAAACATGTGGCAAAAGATGACAGGAAGAGGCATCATCCACTCTACACACCGACAACCCAACAACCAATATCAGAGAAGGCAACAAAAACCAATAGATGGTTGTTTGTGGAGAGGTAATGATTCGACCGCTACAATAATGAGAGAAATTTTCACCTTATCTTACTTTTTTATTCTAACAACTATGAATTTTATATATGACTCAAATTTGCTAATTTTCTGCATTTTTTCTCTTAGGCTTTTACATGTATCCATTGATGGGAAGGTTATGATGACTCGACGAACTCTCCATCAACACAATATGACTAGTAGTGAGGAGAACCAAAGTGTATTACACTAAAAAAATCAATATTTAGCTTACCACAAAACTAATATTGTCATGCTAAACAGGAGCTATCTCTTCATCTTCGTCAGCCTATGGAATATGTGATTTGCCCTTCATCTTGTCCCAGCAACTTGCAACGCCATCCCCAGGTCCTCCCTTCTTGTCATCAGCGATGACATGTCATCAACATCACATGATTCTTCAAATACACAACACAAACAACATTTGCATATGAAGAAGGAAAGAAAAGGGAAACATTCTTCAACAACACTATTATCATCTTGACCGGCCTAAATCGCGCGTCCAAAAGTGGAGGCGGATTTGAGGTAGTCAAGCTTTTATATTTATAAACCCGAATCCTTCTAAGCCCCGCAACTTTGTTTACAGGGTCGAAGTAGATATACGGGGTCAAACACAGGGACAAGGGGTAGTGTTGAGAACCCAGAATCGACACGCTACACTCCGGTAGGTATAAAGAGACATAAATTCCCAAAAGGGAAACAACAAGATGTCACAAATAAAACAAAGGAAACTATCTCCAACTGGAGCTACACGAGAGATTTAAGGTTTTAGTCATTTAGCAGTTTTTAGGGGTTTTCATGCAATAGAAACAGAAAGATAATACTAGAGCTAGGGCAAGATGCGAAGGATAAGACTACAGCAAAACAAACGACAGCAGTAACACCCTGCACCCCTCCTCTCAGAGCGGGTACTTCTAACCAAGTGTCAACACCCCTCTCGAGGTTGTCGGACTTAAGTTAGAGTGGAATGTTACTAAAACAACTCCGTTCCAGTCACTCTCGTACTCCAGAATCAGACCAAACACTAGAGCCACAACACGACTCTCGAAGCTGTTGCGATGGGAAAACACGATTCGGTAGCTAAGCGAAATGCAATCCAAACATGCAAGCTAGAGTTCAGATATCAAACATAGCAGTCATCCTATATATCACACCAAGCATAGAGCAGCAAGTAATTAAGCTTTTCTATTTCCTTACACATTAAGGGTCTTAATTACAATGCGTAAATAAAGAATTAAATAACAAAATTAAAGATAGATGTCGCCTTCTTCATGTAGAAGGGCGACAGACTACAACGGCTCTCCCGCCCGATACCGGACAGGGGCCTAGCCCGATACAGCGGTGTCGGGCGACACACTCTCTCGAGCGGCACACCGTGACGGCCGACTGTATCGTTCAAGGACCTGGCCGATACGCTCAAGTCGGGCGACACACCCTCTCGGGCGGTACGCATGATGGGCAAAGCATATAGGGTTCGATATCGTGTCGGGCATGGAGCAACGCGTCGTACTATCGGGCACTTGTGTCGCTCGTCATCCTTGGCCGATATCGGCCCGCAGTGTCGCCCGGGGCAGTTCTAAGTGAACTATCCCCTCCCTCTCAGGACAAGGATGGGCTCACCTAGTATCGCCCGACACGAGCACTGGGGCACGATATTCCTGCTCTCGCAGTTTCCTCCGAAGATCACTCAAAGCTCCCAACTGTCCGAATTCTGAAGTATCCGAACTGTCTTTTCGGCTTCCTGTAGCTGCTATTTATAGGCAGCGGTTGGAGGAAGTTATGGTGCTCGAAGCGCCACGTGTCCTCCTTATTTGCAGGTCGGTGGATGGTCGATACTGGTATCGCTCGGCTCAGGAGTGTCGGCTATCGGTCACGTGATGGATGACACGCCTACCGGTGGGTGGCTGTGTCGCCCGACAAGCTGGGTTGTCGGGCGAGCTGGGCTCCCTGTCGGGTAGAAGGCGTGTCGTCCATCTGCTCCTTCTTGCGCGGTATCCTTTTGTCATGCGTCATTGTGTCACTCCACCCTGTCGGGCAGAGGTTGTATCAGGCGTCAGGAAGGCCGAAACAGACTTGGACTTATTCTGTGGGCCGGGACGGCCTTATTACACCAAAATGAGGAAAACTCTGTAAAAGATGGAAATATAGGATTAAGAGCATTGCTTGGCCAATTATTGTGAAAGTGCATACAAAAGAGAGGAAAATAGCTAAAAATGGCAGTTTTGATAACAAAAAAACAGTCTAAAATATCACAAAAATTGGTGTTATCAACTCCCCCAAACTTAGCATTTTGATTGTCCTCAATCAATATTTAAACTTTATTTTGTGATGCTTCTTCTTGTTTGGTACAACTTTCAGGCCAAGAGGTAAAGCAAGTATAGTAATGCCTTTAGAGATAATGTTGTCTCATTACAAACAAAAGACCTTGCGTTTCCTGCCTTATTATTTCAGTAAAAAAAAATTCTACAGCTTCAGCGAGACTTTAGTGTATGATTCTGAAGTTAGCTTTCACACCAAATAGCTTTATTTTTGGGGCAAAAAATTGTGTAAAGGGTAGGCTAAGGCTTTTTGGGTTTTTCATCTTGTTTTCCTTCAGTCCATCCAGGTAAGGGTCTGTTAACGGGCAAGTGGTCCCTGCAGTCCAAGCCAGTTGACTTTAGAGCAGTGATTTCACATCCTACGTACCACTGCCCCGGATCTACCATGCCTAAAGATGGGTACTTTTTGGAAAACAAGCGGGTATATATATTTTTTTCTTTTCTTTTATTGGGCACAACTCTCATACTTTTATTCACACTCATAAGGCTTCTCTCTCTTTTTGGGATTTTCATTGGGTGAGGGGAAACAAAGATATTTCTACTGTTTGGGCAGCTTTTTCCTTCTCCATACTCGTCTCTTAGCTGTTTGCGAGATTATTATATTTTTCAAAATTTTTGGCATGGAAAAACGTAATCTTCTGTTTGTTTGAAGCAGCATTATTAGAAAGATATAACGGAACTTGTATCTCGTTAAGCACAAAGAAAACTAACTTTGCAAGCAGTTGCATCAGGTTTTTACTAATATAGCGACTTTGTACATATGCATGGGAACAAAATAAGCAAAAATTTTCAAAATTTTTATATGAAGACAAATATGTACAAAAAAGAATAACGAACAAGGGACAAAAGAATGAAAAAATTTCAAAAATTTGTACCTCCCTCACCGGTACATGGTACCCCCCCAAACTTACTCCACACTCTGTCCCAGAGTTGTGAAGTAGATAAGGCGAGGTAATGTTTTATTCTAGTGAGGTTAGGCCTGCGTCAGATAGAAGCTCCCACACATATTCTCCCCTTTTGCTGTGATAGACGGTGTGGTGGAGTTGGTCAGGCTTTTCTTTGTTTGCTATCCATTCCAGGACGTAGATGCCACAGTCGTTGGATAAAGGAAGTTGCTGGGACTGCGGTGGCAGAACTGGAGCTCATGCCACTTGCTTTCTTGCGTATCCAGGAATGGTTGGATCATCTTTGCCACCTCGTCGTAGTATTTTCGGACCAAGCGCTCGACGGATGACAAAGGTTCAGAAGTACACGGTACTGGATGGTTCTTGTTGTCGTCCGAGCTGTTGTAAAAAATTCTTGCTCGTTCCCGGGTGTATACTGCTAGGAGCGTCCAGTGGTGGTAATGTAGAACTGGGAGGAAGATCTCGTGGGGAACTCCGCTCGCCAACTTATGTAGAAATACTTTCTTCGCTCCTATTTCATCGACGAGGCATATGTCGTTGAACAGCATAGGATGGGCAATGTATGCTTGTTCTAGCTTTGGTTGTATGTACTGGATGTAAGCGGTTGCAACTGTTACAGCCAAGCACCCTCCTTCCTTCACCATGTCCCTTAGATCATCAAATGGGACTACGACATCGCCTGCCTGAAAGGCAACAACCGATGGGGTTGAATAAGCTAACTTCTTCTGGATAAAGTTGACCTGCTCCTGTGTGAGAGTTGCACACAAAAAGCGGTCAAAATTTGTGATCAGCCCTTCCGAAGCTTCAGGCAAAGTAGTGTCCTCCGTCCCATGCACTTTCTTCAGGACTGCCAACTGCTTGCCTGCCCCATGTGTGACGGTTGCCACTTCCTCTTCTTTTTCTGAGGGGCTGCTAGACTGAGAAGGGTTTTCATCCAGGTCACTGTCCAGCAGCTGCTCCGGTACCCCTACGTCCCGGAAATAGCGCTTGTCCTTGATTAGCAACATGGCGTAAATGCTCCGGCGTTGATAGAAGGACGTGCCTTTGAGGACTCCCAAGTTTCCAAATGTGTTGAGCGCCTCAATTGCACCCAGGATGGCGATAACGCTATTTCCACTCACCTCTTCTATCTGTGCGGGGAGGTCTCGGATAGTGAAGAAGTTCCAAGGTCCTCGGTGACGTTGGCTTCCACGCTTTATGGCCCGTTGCAGACGCAGCGGCAGGAGTCTCAGCTTCGCGTCCTCCGGGCGGCAGAAAATACCCCCGGAGTGTGGCACTTCGGCATTGCTGCAGCACATCAATCGGACGCCGCGGTTTCTGAGGTCTGCTATGCATAGAAACCACACGTTCCGGTGCTGGTATGGGGCCAAAACTAGGTTCGACCTATGCTCTTCAATGTGTTGCAGCATGTCGGCCACCACACGGGAGTCTTGATCTCCCTTCATCAACCTTCTTGCCAAGGTCGGGGTGGCTGTGTATACTGCTCTCTGACCTGTCCTGCTGCTGATATTCTCTATTAATGCATTCTCCAGGACCCTGAATAGTTTCTTACCGACCACGGCCGGCGTGCGAAACATGCCGCGAAGAACCTTCTGCCGCATCGAAAGGTAGCCGTCGGTCCAGACGATGTCATCTTTATCTGCCTGCGATCGCAAGACCTTATTCAACAACTTCTGGTCTCTGATCGTTAGGCATCCGATGGCTTGCCTGTCAAAATCGGCCATCTCGAAGGAGGGTATCTCGGATGGCTCATGAAATATGTCCGCCATCGAGTGTCTCCCTTGGGGTAGATGTCTTTTATTGACTGTGTAGACATCCCCCTTTTCTCCCTCGGACTCTTCAGAAGAGTCTCCCCCGACGGTGATATCTACGCTTTCGTCCTCGACTTCATCCAGGGGGACGGAGATGTTTGCATTTCCCAATCCTAAGGAGCTCTCCTGTCTACCGGGAGATCCTTCGGCCGATCCTTGATGCGTCCCCTCCTTGGGCATTGAAGATTGTCTGCTGGAGGAGGAGGACGATGTTGTTCTCGAGGGGGAACCTGATGAAGAGGGATGAGAGCTCCGAATGGGAGGTGACGGCGACTGTCTCGGCTACCTTCGGCGTGGATGGTCGTCACTTCTGTCCATTCTCTCCTCGAGCTTGTCTAGTCATTGGAGAACTTGCTGCATTGTTGCATTCAGTGCCTCTAGTCCGCCGCGTAGGCTCGCTAGAGTCAGCAGCTCTCTTTCTTGGCTATCCATCCTGTTTTGGAAAGATGCAAATTTGCGGGTTAGGGAAATACAAACGTCAGAGTTGATATCTGTTACCTCCCGCAAATTATCGAGCTCGTGCCCGAGCATCTTTCCGAGCGACAGAGGAGCTTGGGTGGGTCTCCCTTCCGTCCTCGCGATGTCTTGTTCGCACGATGGTCCACCAGGAGAGGTAGAGTCTATAAAAACCGTACGCGATCTAGACGTCCCCAGGTGGGGCGTCGGCACTTTTTCAGGTGCTGCCTTGCCTTCTCGTCTAGGTGGAGATGACCGTGGTGAGGGCAGACTTTGTTCCACCTCTGCACTGTCGGCGATCTCCTCGACTGCTGCAGGTGGGGACTTCGACGACGGTGTTGATGTTCTTTCGAGTTCTCTCATGATCTCGTCGAACATCCCGTTGCTGTTGCCCTGCTGAAATTCCCCTTCCACCTCTGCTGGTCTTGATACAGTGCCAGGAAGTACGGCCGTCTCTTCTGCGGCAGATCCCGTAGTTTCTGTCCCGGTGACCTCAGCGATCACTGGCACTTTCTCAACAGCTACCGTCCATGCTGTGGCGGTGGCTGGTATGGTCGGAGCGGCGACAACTCTATCAGCGGTTGTCGTCGGTAGCTCTGGGGTGGGCCTCTCTGGGGCCCTGGTCGATGTGGTGAAAGCTGTGTTATTTGCTATAGCTTCAATCTCGGCGGTGGTGAAGATCCATTTCTCTGCGTCGTAGTCGGCGCAGCGAGGGAGGGGGAGGAGTATATCTGTCCTCGAAAACTTGTAGAAGAAGTTCCTCCCCTCCCTCTTGATGATGTTGGTCCTTATCAAGTACTTGGTGTCAAACACCTCGTCACCTTGCGTCCTCGAATGGCTGCGCGGCTCGCTTGGGTACCCGAGTCCTACTGCGATGAGATTGACGATGCTGCCCATGCAGTACTCCTTGGTGGCTTCCTTCATTGGGTGCTGCCTATTCAGCAAAAACCGACCGAGGTTGATCACTCGGTCCTCCATTATGTGCCACATGACGTGGAGCTCTTTTGTGTAGATGTTACTTGATTCGTTCTTGCTGAACAGAAAGCATGCCACCAGCTTGTGCATTATCCTCCAGAAGCAGGAGTGCACCGCCATGACCTTTCTCCCCGGTTTGAATGAAGATTCTCCGGTAAGCTTTCCCCAAAGCTGCACGGGATTGAACCTGTCTCCCTCAGTGATCCTCTCACCGTTGTCCATCAGGTTCTTCTCCTCCTCGTTGGAGGAGAAGATGTTGTTCAAGAGCTTCTCGGAGATGGTATACTTCGAATTGTAGAGTCGGGCCTAGAGTCTGTCTGGCCTGCCAAATTCTTCTCTCTCCGCTGCAGAGTTATTTACCCGGCAGAGAGAAGACATAAACTCCATCGTCAGCTTACTGTACGAAGAAGACCGGCTGAAACAGATCTTCTTCAGTCCTACCGCAGCCAGTACGCCCTTCATCCTCTTCATGATTCCTATCTCAGCGAACGAGGCTCTATGGTAGAACCTGCTCGGTCAGTAGATCTTGGTCACCAGCTCAACATATCGGCGAGCATGCTCATCGTCTCTTAGTTTGAAACTCCCCGACAAGAATTCTGGGAGTTCCGCTGCTGCTGGAGGTGTCGATGTTGGGGCTAGAGCTGCCACTTCTCCAACCCTAGCCCTCTTCTCTGATGTCGACGCCCCGACTGGTCCTGGGTTCGGGCATCTCTGCTCGGTATTTAGTGCTTCTGCGGCAGTCGTGGGGTAGATCCTTCTTCCTTGTGCGTCAACAGGGACAACAGTTGATTTGATGTGGGCCATCTCTGTAAATGAATAAACAAACTCCTTGATTAATTAAATATGATGACGATGTATTTAGACTGAAAGCATGAGGTTCCCACACCCCCGTATCAGGCGATACGAGGTTTTCAGAAGTGAAGTCTCATGCCCAATATGTGATGTGGGTGACGCTCGCCACACGATAAGACCAAGGCGATACGCGCCAGGATTGTCGGGCGATACGGGGCGATAAGATGAGATACCCGATACAGTTATTCGAGAAGGAGGTGGTGAGTCGCCCGACAGCAAAACAGGCAAGGCGGGGCAAAGATGAGCAACATGAATATCGCCCATCATGGCGTATCAGGCAGACGTCATTAAAAGGTACGTTGTGCGACATCCATATCGGGCGATACAAGGCTGCTCAGCACAAAACCCGCAAGGCCGATAAGCTACTCGCTTAAAGATGGAAACGTGTCGGGTGGCACGGTCTGCCGGGCGATAGGGTATGTCGGGCCATAGGGTATGTCAAACATTACCTTGCTGTGATCAGTACTTCTGCACGACACGAGAGTTGGGCAGTCTTGCACGACACGGGAGCAAAAGCACAAGGTCTTAGCACGATACAGGAGTGAGAAAATAGTAAGGCAAGGAGCCCGACATGGTAAAAACTCGCCCTTATAAATAGCAAACTCAACCGGGTGAAACAGGTAAATCCGGGGCGCGTGTCGGACGTCAGGGCAACTAGTAAAATGGGCAAGTTTATCCGTCAGCATGACCCTTGCGATCCCCGAAATTCCCTTGCTCGATATGGGTGCATACATAGCACCGATTGGGTTGCTATCCGATACATCATGAAAGCAAAGCAGTTTAAAAGTGGTCGATGAGTAAAACATCATTGGCCGAAGACTAAGATCCCGGCCTTAGATGGTATTACCCATCCAGGTCGATAAAACTAAGGCGGTGGCCCATAAGGGTCAGCGCATGTGGCGCATGTGCTAACTCGGGCCTTATTACATGCCATAATGTTCATAATGTTCATTTTGCTTGAAAGTAAATGCACCCTATACTAGGAATTTAAAAACAACTCGGGTTGCCTCCCGAGAAGCATTGAGTTTTCATCTCCAGCTTGACGGCTCCAGCCTTTTCACTCCTTATCCGTAAACATCATCCATCCATCTCTTACAACTCGATCTCTGCCTTCTCTCGATCACATCCCTACCTTCTTTGCAGTTTCGGTGTTGGACGGTATTTTTCCTGAGGGATTCTTCATTAGTTCAGCCATTTGAGCTAATTGCTGATCCATCTGGTGTTGGTGCGTTTGCATATCTGCCATTTGAACCTGCAATGAGTTCAAAACACCAGAACTTGATAACGCGCTCTGCGCCAACTGGTTGTTAATGGTGTCCTGCTTCTTCACAAAATCAAACAACTGTCCCACCACATCTGCTTGGTTTGAAGCCTTGTTCTGTCCTTGCTCTCTGGATGATCCTTGATACTTAGCTTGCCCCTGGAAACCTCCTTTGTTCAGATGGAAGGGGGTGTTTTTGATGTATTGACTTGGCCCTCCCCTCTTCTCAAAAGCTTGGGGTGGCCTACTGGAGTTATGCAGCTGATGAGAATTCTCAGCTGCCTCCTTGTTGCCATAGCTGAAACCAGGGTGGTCTGGTCTTTTGAAATTTATGAAAGAGACTTTTTCAGTCTCTTCGACCTCAGACTCAGTTTTTCTTGATGCTTCTGGTCAGGTGTAGATGCAATTATCTACCCCATGGCCACCTTCTCCACATGTTACACATTTCATTACTTTTTCCACCTGCTTCTTCCCTTTCGCGCCGGATTCCCTCAATTGCTTTACATCCGTGGCTATTTTCTGAATCTGAGAAGTGATGGTCTCTAGAGCCTTGGACTCAAGAGAGGACCCTTCACTGACCTTTTTCACCTGTCCTCTGTCAGATCTATCATATTCAGTGCCGGCTTGCAGCTCGGCCATATTTTTGATGATCCTTTCAGACTTGCTCGGTTTTTTTCCTAAGAAGTCACTTCATGCTGCCGCATTCAGTGACACCCATTCATCGGGAGTCAGGCCATTATAGAAGGTGGTGACAAGGAAGCCCTTCTTGTAATTATGATGGGGGCAATCCCTCAGGTACTCTTAGAACCGCTCCCATGCGCCGTGAAGGCTTTCGTTTGGCTTTTGCATGAAGGAAGTTATTTTCTGCCGAGTTCTGACCGTCCTCTCGGTGGGGTAAAACTTATTTACAAATGCTTCAGCTAACACCCCCCATCCGTTCAAGGACCGGTGGGGTAACCTGAGGTACCAGGACAGTGCTTTGTCCTCCAGTGAGAAGATGAATCCTTTGCAGTATATAACCTCCTAGGGGACCCCCCGCATTTTTATCGTGTCACATATGTTCTTGAAGGCATCGAGGTGATGGTAGGGGTTGTCATTTTTCGAACTTCCCCTGAAACTTTTGTTCCGAATCATAGAGATCACAGAAGGCTTAAGCTCAAAATTGTCTGCGTTGAATCGCGGGGTGATGACAGAACATCTGGAGTTGTTGGCTTTTGTTGATGCCAACTCCCTCAATGTCTTCTCCTCCTCCTAGGAGTCATCGCTGTCGCTAGCCTCGCGATGTTGTTCTTGGTTGTGGTGTCGCCTATGTCGTTGATGGTGGCGATGCCTGACATGGGGGTGGCCTTCCTCAAAGTGCTCTAATTCCTAATCTTCATGCCGATCGTTGCCGTCATAGCTGTCATTGCCATCTGGTGGAGGTGATTCAGGCCTCCCCCCTTGGCGTTCGTCTCCAGAAATAGATGGCTCCACGCGAGGCGGCATGACAGTTGGAGTTGGTGCTCAGTGGAACAGATCACTATTCTTCAGAGTGCCTGAAATAGCACGAAAACTCAAGTTTAGAAAATTGAATTATTAATTTTAAGCAAAGAATAGTAGTAAGGAAAAAGAAAAAGAAAAAGAGTGTTGTCAAACTCATTTCTAAGCTTGAGGCACAAGAGTGTAGTTAGTGGATTCAGATTCGTCTACAGTACCATTTTTGCCTTGTCCCCGGCAATGACGTCAAAAAGTTGGCCGACCTAAATCGCACGTCCAAAAGTGGAGGCGGATTTGAGGTAGTCGAGCTTTTACATTTATAAACCCGAATCCTTCTAGGCCCCCGCAACTTTGTTTACGGGGTTGAAGTAGATATACGGGGTCAAACACAGGGACAAGGGGGGTAGTGTTGAGAACCCAGAATCGACACGCTACACTCCGGTAGGTATAAAGAGACATAAATTCCCAAAAGGGAAATAGCAAGATGTCACAAATAAAACAAAGGAAACTATCTCCAACTGGATCTACAAGAGAGATTTAAGATTTTAGTCATTTAGCAGTTTTTAGGGGTTTTCATGCAACAGAAATAGAAAGATAATAATAGAGCTAGGGAAAGATGCGAAGGATAAGACTACAGCAAAACAAGCGACAGCAGTAACACCCTGCACCCCTCCTCTCAGAGCGGGTACTTCTAACCAAGGGTCAACGCCCCTCTCGAGGTTGTCAGACTTAAGTTAGAGTGGAATGTTACTGAAACAACTCCGTTCCAAGCACTCTCGTACGCTAGAATCGGACCAAACACTAGAGCCACAACACGACTCTCGAAGCTGTTGCGACGGGAAAACACGATTCGGTAGCTAAGCGAAACGCAATACAAACATGCAAGCTAGAGTTCAGATATCAAACATAGAAGTCATCCAATATATCGCACCAAGTATAGAGCAGCAAGTAATTAAGCTTTTCTATTTCCTTACACATTAAGGGTCTTAAAATACAATGCGTAAATAAAGAATTAAATAACAAAATTAAAGATAGATGTCGACTTCTTGATGTAGAAGGGCGACAGACTACAGCGGCTCTCCCGCCCGATACCGGACAGGGGCCTAGCTCGATACAGTAGTGTCGGGCGACACACTCTCTCGAGCGGCACACTGTGACGGCCGACTGTATCGTTCAGGGACCTGGCCGACACGCTCAAGTTGGGCGACACACCCTCTCGGGCGGTACGCATGATGGGCGAAGCGTATTGGGTTCGATATCGTGTCGGGCATGGAGCAACGCGTCCTACTTTCGGGCACTTGTGTCGCTCGTCATCGTTGGCCGATATCGGCCCGCAGTGTCGCCCCGGGCAGTTCTAAGTGAACTATCCCCTCCCTTTTGGGACGAGGATGGGCTCACCTCGTGTCGCCCGGCACGAGCACTGGGGCACGATACTCCTGCTCTCGCAGTTTCCTCCGAAGATCACTCAAAGCTCCCAACTGTCCGAATTCCGAAGTATCTAACTGTCTTTTCGGCTTCCTGTAGCTGCTATTTATAGGCAGCGGTTGGAGGAAGTTATGGTGCTCGAAGTGCCACGTGTCCTCCTTATTTGCGGGTCGGTGAACGGCCGATACTGGTATCGCTCGACTCAGGAGTGTCGGTTATCGATCACGTGATGGACGGCGCGCCTGCCGGTGGGTGGCTGTGTCGCCTGACAAGCTGGGTTGTCGGGCGAGCTGGGCTCCCTGTCGGGTAGAAGGCGTGTCGTCCATCTGCTCCTTCTTGTGCGGCATCCTTTTGTTGTGCATCATTGTGTCGCTCCACCCTGTCGGGCAGAGGTTGTATCGGGCGTCAGGAAGGCCGAAACAGACTTGGACTTATTCTGTGGGCCGGGACGGCCTTATTGCACCAAAATGAGGAAAACTCTACAAAAGATGGAAATATAGGATTAAGAGCATTGCTTGGCCAATTATTGCGAAAGTGCATACAAAAGAGAGGAAAATAGCTAAAAATGGCAGTTTTGATAACAAAAAAATAGTCTAAAATATCACAAAAATTGGTGTTATCACATCTCTAATCTCCACAGACAAAATTGTTGAATAACACCTCAAATCCATTGCTCCTAATGGGTTTTTTTTTCAATCCCATCTGTATAAGTTTAGAGGAAGATGCTGAGTGAAAAATTCCTTGCTATCACAGGAACTGTTGGTTTATCATGCAGTCACATAAAAGTCATCATCCATGTCCAACCATCATCTAAAATAGAAATTATGTTACTTATTTATAAAGATACCTACATGTGTATTGTATTTAGAGGAAATAGTCTTTTTAATATATCTTAATCTCTTAGTTTGAGAGCATAATCCATGAAGAACCTGGCCATACAGTTATCACATAAATTACATCTCAAAACGGTTATATACATATTCTAATCATTTTTGGATCTAGAGTAAAGATTAATTATGTAGAGGAAAAGGATATAAGTGGGTGGGGATTGTTGCATTAACTTCATTCTATATATTTTATGCCACTATTGAAATTGGGAATGTGAAAGTGAGAAAACGGGAACGAAAGAAATAAAAAGTACCCTGGGGAATTTCTATTGTATTCTACATATGATGTTAAATTTTTAAAAATCCATTCTTCAGTCAATATTGAATGAACTCTTGAACTTTGAAATTGCATTCCTATGAAATACTATATCCATAACTATTTTACATATATTCTATATAGATATTATATGTTTTGTAGGGGAGGTCGTTATTCATATTTTGTTTGCTTTGTTTTCTATTATGTATTAGTAGACATTAGCAATAAGTAAGGTAAAATTATAATATGGTATTTAGATTGGCCTATGGACTTTACATATGCATGGAACAACAATGCTCATGGTCTACATTTTAATGATATGCACATTATTATTTTTAAAACAATTACTTTCCTTCTTAGACATGCATTTATAGTAATGCACCCAATATAGTCTTACTGGTTATGTGGAGTATAAATACACATAATTATGACTCCTCCATGAGTTAACGACCTTCAGAACGGGATGGGGAATATTTAATATGGAAATGCATCTCTTATCAAATAATAAATAACATTTACTATCAGAATAAATTTGTGTGTAAAATTATAATATAAGGTAAATATGCACATTTGTTAAGTTATTTGTTTATTTTTCATTACATTTATTCCATGCCATTATAGGTCACAATATATTGATAAAATGATAGTGCAAAAGTAAATCTTATTGTCAAGTGCTTAAATTTTTAGTGCATCATATTTATATTTCTCAAAATTAATATTTTAGCATAATATAAGCTTTTTTGTTGTAAATATATAACAAGAATTTTGATGATGCAGAAACTAATTTATTATTATTTTCCAACTTTTTATTGTCAGATATAAATTCTATATATCTACTTTGACACGTGCATGTGTGTGTATTTACTAGTATATATATATATATATATATATATATATATATATATATATATATATATATATATATATATATATATATATATATATATATATATATATATATATAGGTAAAATTCTCTAATGTAGAATTAACATTTTATTATGATTAAAAAATTAGAATTAGTAACTTGTACTATGATCTAGATTAAGTTTGATAGAACAATTTGATAATGTATGTTGAATATATTTTTCCAATCTATCTCTCTTATATCAAATCTTGTTGAAAAAGTTCGAGTTCAGACTAGAACTCCTTAACAATTAATGTTTAGTCATTTTATTTATTTTAAGTACTAGTGTATCACTATATTTATTTTTATATAAGTACTTTTGTTAAATGGGTCACCTACGGGTGCCCACGGGCCACCCACGAAACCCGCTAAATAAACAGGTAGGTATGAGTTTGGATAATTTCCAGCAGGTGATAAATTTCATCACCCAAACCCAACTTAAACGGGTCGACCCATAGGTGTCTGTGGAATTTGACCTAGTTTGACAGGTATGTATAGAACGTTATGTTTGCCTTATATGGATAGTATTTTCTCTTTCATTAGTGGTGAGGACACAACTCTACTAGCACAACTAGCGGAGGGTACTAATTGTGTGAAGATCGCAACCTAGTTTGCAATTTGTAGTGGTCGAATTCCTGCTCCTCTACTGGATGATGGTGTCCAACCTAAACCATAATCCAACAATAACTATTCTCGCTGAAGACGTGCTGGATTCCGTCTCCAGATAAACAAACACATATTTTCTTCTCGTGGATTTACGATTGCGTTCTAATCCAGCGGTATCCATTAAATCAAGCGTTAGGGCACATTTGGTTGTCTGGATTTACTGAAATCCTATATTTTGTCTATCATGTATTTTTGAAATGTTGCATTCTTAAAATCCCATCATCACCATCATCATCATCTAAGCCTCAATCCCAACTATGTTGGGGTCAGCTACATGGATCCTTCGTTTCCATTCAGCTCTATCATGGGCCATATTCTGATTGAGATGTAGAGATTCAAAATCTCTCTTTATAAGCTCATCCCATGTTAATTTAGGCCTTCCTCTTCTTCTATTTATAGTGTTTGGCTCAATAGCATTGCTTCGTATAAGCGCACTAGTAGGTCTGCGTTGCACATGTCCGTACCATCTGAGTCGGCCCTCACGCAACTTGTCCTCAATGCTCGCCACCCCCACTTTATTCCTGATATAGTCATTTCTCAAACGATCTTATCTTGTCTTCCCACACATCCATCTCAGCATACGCATTTCAGCCACGTTCATCTTGTTGAGACCTTGTTTCTTCACCGCCCAACATTCACTCCCATAGAGCATGGCTGGTCGTATAGCTGTTCTATAAAACTTACTTTTTAACCTGAGAGGGATCTTCTGATCGCATAAAACTCCAGTTGTACTCCTCCATTTCAACCATCCTACAGTGATCCGGTGACAAACATCATTTTGGACATCCCCGTCTATTTGAATAATAGAACCTAAGTAACGAAATTCGTCACATTTTGGTATATCTACTCCATCCAACTTGGCTCTATCATTCACACTGCGAGATTGGCTGAAATTGCAATGCATATACTCAGTTTTGCTCCTGCTAATCATCAATCCATTTGATTCCAATGCCTTTCTCCAACATTCAACTTTATCATTCAATCCATCTTTTGTTTCGTCAATCAAAACAATATCATCAGCAAATAACATACACCAAGGAATATCATCCTGAACATTCTTTGTTAACTCATCCATAACCAGAACGAATAGATATGGGCTGAGTGTGGATCCTTGGTGTACCCCAACTGTAATAGGAAAAGTTAGTGTCTCTCCTCCATGAGTCTTGACACTTGCAGTAGAGCTATCATACATGTCTTTGGTCAAGTCAATGTATTGGATAGGCACACCGTTTTCCTTCAAAACCATCCATAACACTTCTCTGGATACTCGATCATAAACCTTATCTAGATCGATAAACATCATATGAAGATCTCTTTTGCTTTGTCTATACTTCTCCATAAGCCTCCTTATCAGAATCTGTTGTTGATCTCCCAGGCATGAAACCAAATTGGTTGTTTGATACCTGCGTTATAGATCTTAACCTCTGCTCAATAATCCTCTTAAAATCCTGTAAAGTAAATTTTTATGTTTGGTTTGTTGGATTTTATAAGTGTGGGATTTATTTTTTTTCGTATATGTTGTCGTGACCATGATGAATTTTGGCGTCCGGGAGGATTTTGATGGAGACCAAAATGTGAGATTCCTATTCTATCTGAAAATCTCGAGATTAGCCTCATTTCTCCAATCCCGCAAACAAAACATAAAATTTACAGAGTCCAAAATACAATCCAATACGGCAAAATCTAGATAACCAAACGTGTTAATGGATCAGAAACCGCAAAATTCCTTTACCATACTATACCATTGACCCGATGCACACGCATAATGAAGCTATCCAGACATGTATTTCGATATTTTGAGAGTTGACTTTTTCTGCTGCCGAGGTATCACGAACCGTCCGATTACCCACTATGGCAGGGAAAGGTAAATTACAGCGGACGAGAAGATGATGTTTTTGGTAGTTGTTTTCAAGCAACCTTAGTCGTTGGAGGCACAAGATATTAGAGATGGTGCCTTGACTACATGCGCATCAGGATTTGATTATATCACATTTAGGTAGTTGTTTTCAAGCAACCTTAGACGTGGATCTCTCGCTGTCATGTGTGTATTATATCTTATCTTATCTTTGCTGACTTACGTGGCTACGTGGACAATACACTATGCGTACGGGGGTTAGACTCTTTGGTAAGGGCTGCAAATTAAAACGCGATGTTGATTGGCCGGTGAGCTGGTAGATATGGGTCACCATCCAACAAATGCCATGCACATGGCTTGGCCTGTCAAGAGGGCTAGTATATGCTTCTAATATATGGACCACCCGTCTATTTGGTTATCTCATGCTACAGGAAACACTAGTGGTAGATTGTGGTTAGGGGTGACAATCGTCCGAGTGAGCAGGGATTTCGGCAAAAATTGGACCCGAACATTACTTGAAATTAGTTTCAGGTCCAAGTAACTAGACCTGAGCACGAAAACCTAACAATATCGTTTTTACTCTTACCCGATGAACATAAAAATATAACGCAAAATTCCAATAACTTAAAAATAAAATAGACTGGGAATTCTACAAAAATAAATATTACTTAGAGGTAGATATTGATGATATTGCAATTTTTATGATAACATAAATATATAAATTATGAAAGCATGTTATAATAGTACTTTATTATTTTGATAACTGATCCAGATAAATAAAATAGATAACTCCATATGCAACCAGATAGAGGTGGTGAATACATAGAAATGGTCCACATGATGTTGGTAGTGATCAACATAGGTGTCACGCCGACATAGCTATATGAAAGTAAAACATAAGGAAATCAACTAGTCTTATTTAGGGTGGGGTTCCCTTTAGTACAAGCCCCATATTAAGAAGATAACAGTGCAAAATACTCCTAGTTGTCATACATTTCCTTAAGGATATTTATCATCATTATGATATGTTCTTCTTTGTTGTTTTCAACATTCTCTAGGGTGGTCTCTGTCCAATACCTTCATCATTTGCAAACAAGATAATTAGTATATACTGATTGTGTTTCTGTAAGACCCCTGACCTAGCATAGTGTTTGACGTACTTGCTTTGCTTAATAAGATGCTTGAATTTCAATCTAATATCTTGAGATGTTATAATATCATGTGGCATGCTTGTGGTTTCAGTTTGGCCTATTTGGATGTTGTTTGAGCTATGTTTACTTGTTTTGGACCTAGTTGCAACTTACCCATGTTGAGGGGTAATCTTATAATTTGTCACATGTAGGTTGTACCTTTGATACCTTGGCATCATGAGAAGGAGGATGGTTCTTTGGGGTGCCTTGTTGTTCCTTGGTTTGAAGAGGAGAGAGAAGGTGATATGTTGAGAGTGGTTTCTAGGGTTTGGTTTGATTCCCTATGTTGATGTTGACCTTGTGTTGACCGTTTGAGTTGCTGGTCTTTCAGCGACCATCCTTGATGTTCCTTGGGGGTTTCTCGATGGTCGAATGAGTTTTGGTTGAGCTTTGAGATCCCTACAATCGTAGAGGTGTAGAACTCTCTCTTGGGCCGCTTGACCTAGGGTTTTGGATGCCTTGGGTTGCTTGGTTTCTCTACGACCATGATCCCTTATGGACATGTGTTTCCCTCGATTGATGTTCATGCAGGACCAAGTGAGGTAGCTGGCCTTTCTTGTTTTTCACGACCATAGTGGTTTGCATAGTTTTAGTGAATGCATGTTTGTTCTTTGCTGGATTTGTGGAACAAATGTGCATGACACATAACCCCTATGGTCTCTCTACCCTTGGGTATATGTTCCCCCTCTTCTTCCATTCACATGATCCTTTTGCACCCTTTTTCTCCCTCTCTTTCCTTGAGTTTGATCATTGTGTACTTGGTGGAGAAGGAGCTCATCCTTGGTTCTTGGTGGCCGAGATCCTTTGCATGTGGTGATCTTGAGTTGGAGCATCATATCTTCTTGCTTTGGTGGTGATTTTTAATCCTTGGTAAGTGATCCATCTCTTGATTTTGTTCTCTTGAAAAACCCTACCTCTCCCATCTCGTGGCCAAATCCATGGTTTTTCATGGTGGTCTTTTGAGAAACTTCTCTCCATAGAGATCGAATCCATGGTTCTCCATGGCAGTACCTAAGTGAGATGAAGATGTTCTCCCTTTCTCCTTCTTTTGTTCTTTTCAGCCTTGAGGTTTTGGGTTCTCTTTCTTGCCCTTTAACCTAGGGTTTTCTCTTCTCTTTTGAGGTGGTGACTAGCTTGGTTGTGGATGAGATCAAGGCTAGGTTTTTCTCTTATCTTTGGAGCTTCTTGCTTGGAGGTGGTGCAACCATCATCTAAGGTGGGTTATATAACTTTCTCCATACTATTGTTGCTCTTTAATCTTAAAAGCAACTCATTCTAAAATTTGATTTCTTGTTGTTGATAATGATATCTTTTTTAGGGTTATGTTTCTATAATGAACTTGCATGTATTTGTTCCATTACCTAAACCCTAACTCTCATGGCCATAATCTAAGTGATCGAGATGTTGGTGGTTTTACATGAAACTCAACCATGATTCTATTTTCTTGGTTCTTGGTTTGGTTACCATGCTTAAGGTGAAGTATGGTTCTATTTTCATGTGCTTGATCTTGGGTTTTCATCCCTCAACTCAAGGATATGATGTTGATCTCATGTGATGCTTGTTTAGGGTTTGGGTGGTCATCATTTTCTTGATTTTTCACCTCTAGTGACGCTTGATTTTCTTAGTGTATATGGTCGTCTTGGTGAACATGTTATCTTGATGTTAATCACCTGTCTTGACCACGTTATTCTAAGTGGTCATGATTTTCTTTGTTGATGTTATTTTTTGTCCGTTGAGGTGTTTTGGCCAATGGTATTGAGGTGCTTTGATCTTTGGTTTTGCCTTGGTCACTAACTGAGTTAGTGACCTAGTTGGAGCCTTGGTCGCTGACCTAGTTTGTGCTTGGTCCACTGAAGAACCCTTTGATTAGGTTGTGTCTTCAACCTTGATTCCCTACGACCGTTGGTGATTGTGCTTCTTTGACCGATGGAAGTAATACTTTTTCTTTGATCGCTGGCTATGTTGACTTCCCTTTGACATTTGGTTTAGGTGGTGCTTTGGTTGCTGAATGGGTTGATTTACTTCAACTGTGTGGCATGTTTTGATAGTTATGGTCGTTGGTCTTGGTCACTGACTTTGGGTGATGTCTTCGACCACTAATGGGTTGAGTTGTTCTCTTTGATCTCTTGGATTTTGTGACCTGATGTTTTCTTTGACCAGAGGTGATCCTTGAATACATAGTGCTCTTGTGTGGTTACCTAGTATGATGATGGTTGACCTATACATTCCAAGAATGTGGGAAGATGAAATACCTAGGGTTTGATGGTAGTGTTGAGATTAAAATCCTAAATCGGCAACATATGAAACCCTAACCCTAATGTAGGACTATGCCATAGTTGTCCATCTTGTGCAATGTGATATTATGTAGTGATGATGCATTGTTTCTCTCTACTACTTGTATCACTTGACTGTTGTAGGTTGAATAAACATCATGGCATGCAATGTTATGGTACTCTTGATATGATACTTGGTAATGATTGTGAGCCTTTATGAGGCATGAGGAGATAATGATGATTGTGTAGGAGTTATGTGATTGGGTCTTATCACCTGATAGATGCTCAATGTCTAATGTGAGATGATATCCTCCAGTAATGTGATGAGGGACTAAAATCCCCTAGTGATGAGATGATGTTGATGGCCTTGTAAATTAGTGGTATCATGTGATGACGTGACAAGTTCCTACTTCATTCGTATCTTCTGGATTTGTAATATACCCTTATCTTTGTAGAATTTGTTTAGGGTTCATACGTTGTAACATGATTAATGCTAAAAAACACCCAATTGGCTTAATTAATCAAGTGAAACCTTAATCATGTAGGTGCCATGTGCTGTAGATCCATCTTCAATGTTAGTTTTTTGTTGGATGGTGAAATGAGTATTCCCAGGGGAAACCTAGAGCAAATACTTTTAAGTATGTGAGGTGCAAGTCACTACATGTCCTTGACATCTTGATCCCAAGTGGTTTGAGATCGACTACAGTTGGGTCTCAGTGATGAGCATGTGATATGATGTGATAGAGAAAAACGTCAGTTGTACCTCAGTGATTGGGTTACATACCCTATTTTCTTATGCCACGGCCTGTACTAAGGTGGGCTAGGTGTTTTACAGGACCATAGCCTTGACTATGAGTTGTTGTCTCTATAAGACTATAGCTATGGCTATAAGTCACTGTTTTTGCAGTATGACTATATGTCACTGCGGTGCAGACTCATACTAACCGAGTAGTTCAAAAGAAGATCATGGAGTCTAAATCTTCCATTGATCTTGTATGGCATCCATTTCAACTTCAAAGTGGTCGGTTGGATCTGGGTGGTACGACTAAAATCCTCAAGGCGTAATAAAAGACATAATATAATCATGTAGCATTTTGTTTAGGGTCAAATATGTTTCACATTGGATGAACCCTTGCCTTATCTTTGTACCAATTTCTTAAATTATAATGCAGTAAGAGAAATAAACTATTATACATGTTCTTCATATTCCTTCTTAAAATATAAGATGTTCTATTGCTCAGTTGGAGATGCCTGAATTGCTTAGACAATGTTAATGGCTTAATTCATATCATTTTGTTGAATCTACTCAACCTGATAATATATGTTACCTTGATTCTTTAAGTTATTTATGCTTATAATAGTCGCGACCGAGAGTTATATCTCTCATTGGGACATTGGTCTCACCCCGTGGGTTTTCACATCTTTTAGGTAGTCATGTACGACGAGGTAGAGATCATGTTGTTTAGACTGAGCAGCAAGAGGAGCAGTAGCTGTTGAAAGGTTGGACATGTTGCTAGTGTTTTTAAATAGATTCCTATGTGTCATCCATGTACTCTCAGGTCCTTGAGGGAGGTTTTGTAGATGTGGTATATCGAGACAACATTTTGGTAGTACGCCTTTGTTGTACAAATATGGCATGTATGTATGTAAACATGTTATCATATGTAACAGGTTGTGGCCAGTTAGCCAATGATCAGTGATATGTGTACATCTTTTGGCATGAGATATGTAATGTAGGTGTCTTCATGTGGACTCAGGTGTAATAAGTTTTGGCTTTTTTTCCTATGTGAAATTGATTTTAATTTCCTGTGTTTTTTGGTAACCTGGTTGATTAGTATTAGTTTCGTGTTTTGGTTTGAATAATCTCACCCTCATGACGCCATTGGGGTTTCATAGTTTGGTTGGTATCAAAGCTTTAGGTTTCCTTACTCTATAGGGTCACAAACTAGGTTTGTGTTTGTTGTAGTGTTCTCTAGTGTGTCTTATGGTAGCTTCTACTTATGAAAGAAGAAGAGAAGAGAAGATGTCTAGAGAACACGAAGAACATGTTGTTGAGAGTAGTGTTGCTACACCAGGTTGTGGAGCCAGGAGGCAGGAGAGGGTTGATGTTATGCCTGAGATGCCCCAGTTTGACCCCGTTGTGGTGGCCAATTTTTCTTTTCTATCCATATTTGGACATTTCATGGCCATGGTGACACATATGGTGGATAAAATGCCTCCACCCAAGCGAGAGAAGCAGTCCTCAATGCAGAATCATCAAGTTCTAGGAAGACCTTTGAAAGGTTGAGGCATGTAGGGGAGGTCGAGTATGCAGTTACGACAGACCTGACAGATGAAAGTTTGCAGCTGATAGAGCTAGACAAGACCTTCAAGATCCTCAACATCCTGAAGAGGATAAGGTGAAACATGCAATATACCTGCTAAAAGGGAGTGTTGGCCATTACTGGGCCATCGAGAAGGAGCAAAAGGCTAGTGTTGTGATTAGTTGGGAAGAGTTCCAACGGGAGTTCATGAGTCAGGTGTTTCCAAAGACCTATCTAGATAAGAAGATCACCTAGTTCCAGAAGATATGATAGGGATCTATGATCGTCAACAAGTATGAAGCTAAGTTCATGGGGCTTCTGAGGTTTTGTCCTCATATGGCAGCTATAGACAAGGAGAGGATCAGACGGTTCAAGAAGGGTTTGAGCACAGAGTTGATGACTCCAGTGTCATCTTTAAAGAACATAGAAAAGTTTGCCACATTTGTGGAGTTGGTCAGAAGAGTGGAACAATCAATGGTGGAGAAGCGTGAGACAAAGGTTAAGAAGAGGCATGCATAATATCAAGGGCAGTCGTATGGAGGTTTGACGAAGCTTAGGTTTTCAGCATTGTCATCACAAAATAGATTAGTGAGTCAGATGCATTGTTCATCAAGAAGAGGCAGAGGTCATAGATTTTCACCAGTCGGAGCCCATCGTGTTGCATCAATGTTAGTGACGGGGTCGTGCAGACCATGGTATGAGAGCATGACTTGCTACAAGTGTGGACAAATTGGTCATACAAAGTGGTTTTGCCCAATGAAGAATGAAGAGGTTACCCAAGAACTAAGATAGATTTACCAAGGGTCACAACAATGAAAATAGTTTAACAGTGGCAGAGGATGCAGTCAGGCATCACATGCTGGTTCTTTTGGGCAAGACAACAGAGGAAGGGGTGATAACATGTAACAAATCGATCTACACGATGAGCCAGCAGGAAGGAGTGGTCAACCCACGAGTCATGATAGGTTAGATGGAGTTATTTCATCCTAATTTGTTCTCTTCTTGCTTTCTAAATATTTTGGTTGACCCAGGTGCGACACACTCTTTTATCCCTAAAGAAGTGATTGCTATTTGTTCTTTGCATGATAGTCATAGATGTGATAGTCTTTGCCTAAAAACCCCTTTGGTTGGTTCAGTCGAGTTGCGAGAGGTGTGTCCTTCCTACACTCTTTTATTTCCAGGACACATCATTCAAGTGGGTATTATACCACTTGACATGCATGTATTTGGTGTGATCCTTGGAATGTATACTTTGGAGAAGTATCGAGTGATTTTGAATTGTGGTTCCAAGGTGGTGACATTTTTTGATGGAAATGAAATGTGGGTCTTCTAAGGAGATAGGAAGATTCTTCCAACCTATTTGGTGTCACCGATGACAATATAGTGGTTGATGAGGCAGGGCTGCGATGCTTCTTGGAACATGTGGTAGATACCAAGTCAAGGAGTCCATGTATTCTAGAGGTGTCAGTTGTCTGTGAGTTTGAAGACATGTTTCCAGACGAGTTTCTAGGTGTTTCCCCAGTCAGACAGATTGATTTTGAGATCAATCTGGTTCTTTGTACGCAACCCATAGTACATACACCTCATAGGATGGTGCCAGCTGAGATGCAAGAGCTATCGAAGAAGTTGCAAGAGTTTCTTGAAAAAGGTTTTGTCAAATTAAGAACTTAACCTTAGGGTGCTCCCTTTTTGTTTGTAAGAAAGAAGGATGGAACCATGAGGTTGTGCATCAACTACAACAAGTTGAACAAAGTGACAATATAGAACAAGTATCCATTTCCAAAAATAGATGATTTGTTCTATCAATTGCAAGGTGCCATGGTGTTCCCGAAGATAGATGTGAGGTTAGGATATCACCAGTTGCGGATCAAGGTGGATGACATACCCAAGTCATCTTTTAGGATGAGGTATGCTCAATATGAGTTTGTGGTTATGTCGTTTGGACTAACCAATGCACCAACAATGTTCATGGACCTAATGAACAAAGTGTTCATACCTTTTCTTGATTAGTTCATAGTGGATTTCATTGATGAAATCTTGATCTACTCTCATGACATCCAACAACATGAGCAGCATCGACAATGGGTGTTGACCTTGTTTAGACAACACAAGTTATACGCTAAGTTCAACAAGTGTGAGTTCTGCATGAAAGAGGTGTCTTTTCTTGGACGTGTGATATCTGCTGAGGGTATTCATGTACATCCCAAGAAGGTTGAATCTATGATAGAGTGGGAGCAACTGAAGATGCCAATAGAAGTTTGAATTATTCTGGGATTGGTAGGCTATTACACGAGGTTTATTAAGAGCTTCAAAATAGTTGTGTTGCCCTAACAAAGCTGACGGGAAAAGATGTGCCTTTTGTATGGCATGAAAAGTGTTAGTGTTATTTCTAGTTGTTAAAGGAGAAGCTAACCAGTGCGCTAGTGCTAGTGTTGTTAGAGCAAGGAAAGGATACATTGTTTTCTGTGATGCGTCGAATAATGGTTTACGTTGCGTGCTGATGCAAGATAAGAACATGATTTCTTTCACTTCACGATAGCTTAAGAAACATGAGGAGAGCTACCCAATACATGATCTGGAGTGTGAAACGGTGGCATGCCTTGAAGATATGGAGACACTACCTTATGGCAAGAAGTGTCAGATCTTCACCGACTAAAGAAATATTATGTATATCTTTTCACAACATGTGTTGAACATGAGGAAGAGACGATGGATGGAGTTGATTAAAGACTATGATTGCACCATAGACTACCATCCAGGAAAGGCAAATGAGGTAGTAGATGCATTGAGAAGGAAGTCTTCTTTGTCATAATTTGTGGATAAGGAACAATTATGCTCTTTGGTGTTATATAAGAGAGACATGTCAGTCTCCTTGCATCATATGAATGTTAAGTTGGAAGTCTCCTTGATAGTAGGATTGTTAGTATAGTTACAAGTGAATCCTAAGTTGGGGTAGAAGATCAGATATGCACAACCTAATGATACACTAACAAAATAAATCCAATCAAAGTTTGGCAGTGAGAAGAGTGATGGCTTCCACGAGTCAGATGATGGGACAGTGTGTTACCACGGTAGAGCATTGGTTCTAGATGTGGCTAATTTGGGGAAGATGGTCTTAGAGGAGGCTCACTCCTCGATGTACGCTACACATCCAGGTAGCACTGAGATATACTACAATATGAAAGACCTATAATGGTGTCCTAGTTTGAAGCATGACATAGGTGAGTTTGTGGCTAAGTGAGCTATGTGTTAGTAGGTTAAGGCAGAGCATCAGAAACCTACAAGGACTTTGAAACTGTTACCTATACCACAATGGAAATGGGATCATGTCGTTATGGACTTTGTGGTTGGATTTCCTAAGACAACCAAAGGTCATGATTCCATTTGGGTAATTTTTGATAGGTTGACAAAGACAACACACTTTCTTGCGGTGAAAACAACATACACAACAGAGAAGCTTGCATAGATATATGTTGATGAGATCATTTTTTTGCATGGTATCCAAGCTACCATCGTGTCAGATAGAAGTCTTCAGTTCAGTAGTCGTTTTTGGTAGCGTCTATATGCAACTATGGGTATGAAATTGAAGTTTAGTATGAAGTTTCACTCACAGACAAATGGATAGTCAGAGAGGACAATCTAGCTGTTACACCCCGATCTCACAATTACCATTAATCATGATATTAGGGAATAAATTAAGGATTTAATGTAATACAAAGATCACCCTTAACTTTTTCTTCTTTTTCAAACTCTTTGTTTTCTCACATTGAATCACATAAACAAACTTTACAAGAGAATTAAGCCTTGATTACTCTAATATGACCTCAACATTAATAATATTCATTCATACATTCATTCTGTTTCTCACACTTCCATGTACATATGACATGATAATCAAATGCATTATCTCTTATTAAGAAAACAAAGATACAAAACATCACTTATAACACTCTCACATCTATATTAGGACCTAGAGTGACAAGGACTGACTGAACTTAACTATACTCAGACTTAACTCTTGTGGCAGATCTACTTTGATGCAATGACCTTCTTCAAGTCCGTGTGATATCCCTAAAAATTGTGAGTAGAGGGGTGAGCCTACTCGCTCAGTGAATGAGTACATCAAAGAAATAGTCTAAAGCACTGATATAATTATAGATATACTTTTGAGAAACTGATATCAAGTATAACAACAGTAAGCTTTAAAGAGATTGATCATTGAGAATCATGAAAATGGTAGGATACTCTAGTTATCAACAAGAGAAAATCAATATATGAGCATGCTTGATAAATTTCAAACAAAACTAATAATTCAGAAACATACAAAGAATAGTTGTTAGGAAATTGTACTCGAATCTTTCTTAGCCTTTCTTACTTATAAGAAACTCTTGAACCTATATGATCATATTTTAGCTTATTCCCTGATCATTACTCTACATATGAAGACTTGTAGTGAACTACGATCTCACCGTACAAGACTTAGCTTAAAACACAGGAAGCAAGCCTAGAACTAAATTTGGGTCTACTTGACTCGAACTGTCATGTCTGACTAAGGCGACTAAACAGCTGGCCTTTAACTGGACCTCTCCTTCTAGGATGAGTACACAGGCAGAGGGTCTGAGATGCTATGTGGGCCTCATCTTGGTACGCTCTGTGGGTACCTCTGGGTTACCACCGAGATCTCCAATTCATGTTGGGTAACCAATCATCTCCTAGGAGACTTCCTCAAGGGCTTCGTCTCCCCACACGCTCTGTGGGTGCGATCCGATCCTCGTATACTGGTTACTGCCAGGGTGGATCATTTCCTCCCTACAGTGCAAACATCCATAGGGAATCTACGGTGTTCAGGGCACCTATGTCTATTATTTTATTATTCTTAGAAAGCACTTTCTACATTGTACCTTTATCTTACTTATACTTGACTCTAATATCTCTATGATACCGCGTCTATTTATTTGAAATTTATAATACAACATGTATATCATTCTAAACTTGGTGGAGCAGTATATTCAAAATACTGTGATATTCTAAGTAATCATCATACTATACATACAGGAAGACTAAAATTCTTAAATAACAAAATACATGTCAACTTGGCACTTTATGCACTAGAATCATGCAATTGAACTTCTTAATACACTGATAAGAGTTAATTACTTGACATACGAGTAATCGTCATTTGCACCTGTAAATTATTTGTACTTTCTTGGAAAACGTTCACCTCAACCCAAATCTTGAGTTGTGCATCATGTAACATATTTTTTTTGACAACATAGAGATCAGATTATATTCATCCCACTCTCTACTATGGGCCCAATGTTTGCAACATTAACATGTTCATAGAAAGCCACGAGGGAACATTGGTTTGGAAGGTAAAGTCATATCTAACGTTAACAGCAAAATGATCTATGCGATCAGCTACAACATTATGAGATCTAGGAATATGTGAAATGCATGGCTGCCCGACTTCTTCACAAAGCTTCCGAAGATGATGCAGGTGAGGGGCGAATAGAGGTGTGGCGGATGCAACCTCAATGGTGATGAGTACTGCTGTGGAGGCATCAGGAAGGATGGTGGGAGACCGCCAAACCTGTAATTTTACAGAGCTCCAAAGCAGTGATGATATCTTGGACTTCTGCTTTCAATGCCGAGCTGGCGTGACTGGGCGAACCATGGCCCAGAAGGAACCTGCCATACTTATTAATGGCATGAACTCCAATCCCAGTAGGAGAGGAATTGGAGTTGTATGAGGCATCAAATAGCAAGGTGATGTCACTGAGCAAGGGAGTGATCCTTCTGTTGATATGCACAGTGGTAGGCATGGCGGTCCGCTTAGGGAGGGAAAGGATGGCTCAAGCTCTATTTTTGATGAAGGAGATCCGTTTGCTGATAGGGAGCTGCTTACGGTTGTGGATGAAGTCATTCTGATGCATCCAGATCACCCAACACCCGATCACGGGTAGGTTAGAGTCCATGTCAATGCAAGGTGATGACAGAATCCCCATAATCCAATCATCCTCCAAGGGCAGGAAGAAAGATGGGTCGACTTGGAAGGCCACCCAAGTGTCTTTACTAGCAGTGCAATCCCTTAGGCAGTGTAATAGGGTGTCGCGTGCATTGTAACAAACTGGGCATGTATCATCGACCGGAATATGTTGCTGGGATTTCTCCATGTTGGTGAGGATAGCTTTGTAATGTAACAGCCAGAGGAAAGTATGAATTCTCTATGGAATGGGCAGCTTCTGTATAGTTGACCATTTACCAGGAAAACAGAGGGTGATGTCCTTGCAGATCCATTGATAAGCTGACTTTGCTGAGAATTGTCCTGAAGGCGTTAGCGGCCACTTCCAAGTATCACAACCCGATGTCGGGTCAGGTGAGAACACATGGCAGATGTGCAGCTAGGAGGAGGTCAGTAGATAGCTGCGGATGAAGTCCCAGTCCCAATCGTTGCCCATCATTGCCATGGAAGCAACATTGAGATCAGCAAGGTCCGACGGAGGCATAAAGGAAGGGTCCAAGTAAGTAATGGATAGGCCATGGAACCATCTACTAGACCAAATATTTGTAGATTCACCATTATTGACAGTAACAGTCGAGGCTTGTTGAATAGAAAGGAGATGCTTCATGATGAAGTACCACACAGAGGAGCAAGGTTTCTTTGTGATGGTGTCATTATGCATGTACTTGGCTCGCATGACCCAAACCCAAAAGATTTTACAGTCATTCAAAAACGTCCAGACATCCTTAAGCATAAGAGCTTGATTTTGTGAGTGTGCCTCTTTGATCCCCAAGCCACCTTCTGACTTAGGCATAGTGATTTTCTTCCACGATATCAAGGAGGTTTTGTGGTGTAGTCTGCCCCCAGACCAAATGAAATTCTTGACATGATTATTGATATCATCACATAGAGAAGGAGAGAGATGCACTGACTGCATAGAATATCATGGAATGGCATGAGGTGTAGATTTAGCAAGAGTAATCCTTCCTGTAAGGGACAACTGTCGAGCTGACCAGCTTGACATGCGTTCCTTCATTGTGTCAACAATGGCAGAATGGGTTCCCCTATTGACTCTGTTATGGAGGATTGGAACGCCCAAGTAGCCACCCAAGTCCATGGTGGAATGGATGTCCAGGCGATTGCAGAACGTTTCTCTGGTTTGCTGTGAAGTGTTGTGTGAGAAGAAGTAGCATGATTTAGATGTAGAGACTGTCTAGCCAGAGGCACTCACAAAAGCTTTGAGGACCTTGGCGATGACCCATGCTTGCCCGATACTTGCTTCAGACAGTAGTAAAATATCATCTGCAAAGAAGACATGTGAAAGAGGCGGTCCTTGCCGTGATAGCCAGATTGGTTTCCAGTCTCCCTTGTTAATAGAATGCAAGATGGCTTGACTGAGTCTCTCCATGCATAAGACAAAGATGTAGGGGCTGATGGGATCTCCTTGACGCACACCTTGAGTTGTTTTGAAGGACTCTAAGGGGCATCCCTCCCATAGAATAGACGTATGTCCTTTGGTAATGATCTGCATGATCAAGCTAACAATGAGTTCTGGGAGTCCTGTTCTCTTCATAGTGTCATGGATGAAGGCCCAACTCATCTTATCAAAGGCTTTTGTTAGATCCAGTTTGATACATACAAGTTCCTTGCCACTATGTTTCATGTGCATGGTGTGGATGAATTCCTAAACCAAGATGATGTTGTCTGTAATACGTCTGCCTAGGAGGAAGCTGGACTGAGTTTGAGAAATCCAACATGAAGGAGGGGTTTAATGAGCTCAACAATGATCTTTGAGATCAACTTGAAATAGGTATTTTTCAGGGAGATCGGACGGAGATCGTTGTAGGTCTGCGACTGCTTAGTTTTTAGAATTAGACATATATGGGAGTCAGCAATGCAATCATCAATAACACCAGTATTGAATGAATCTTGGACAGTGTGGGTAAAGGAGGGGCCTATAACATACCAGTTCTTCTGGACAAAGGAGTTGCATATACCGTCGGGCCCATGTGCCTTAATCTCTTCTACAGATGGGAGAGCACTGATGCATGTGCATGTAACGATGGGTGGTCAACTAAAGTGCCTACTAAAGCTGGCAATGGCAGCGCTGGCTCTAAGATTGTGACTCAGGACAGACATAAGGTTAAAGCAGAAGCCGCAAACAAGGCTCTTTAAGGAAGATGGGTCGTCCACCCATTTGCCGAAATCATCCTTGAGGAAATTGATCTTGTTGAAGAGGCGATGTGCCTTGACATAAGTATGGAAGAACTTGGTGTTGTCATTGCTGAGGCTGAGCCCATTGATGTTGGCTCATTGATGCCAATTCACCTCTTCTTGGAGGAGGATGTTTCTGTACTCATCTTGCAAACGTGCCACAACGAGGTCAAAATTAACAGAAGCAAGGGTGCTAGTGGATACCTGGAGGCTATTCATTTTCCGCAAGATCTTGGTTTTACGTTTGTTGTTGGATGATTGGTGCTTGGAGTCCCATGTAGTTGCAGCGGTGCGGAAAGTGGGTAGGGTGTCCAAGAAGCTCTTCGTAGAGTCCCAAGAGTTGAGTAGGATGTCACTGAAGGCAGGCGTCAGCGACCAGCTATCCTTGGTACGAAAGGGCCTCGGGCGACAGCGGTGACTCACAGAGTCGTGAATGAGTAGTGGGTTGTGATCAATGTAAAGACAAGGAAGCACGGAGATAGCAGTCTTATTCTCCATAGTCAACAAGTCGTCATTGGAGATGACCCTATCAAGCTTTTCCAACAACTGAAGTCATTTGAAGGTGAAGAAGGGGTCATTAGCCTTAATATCTATAGAACTCCAATGCCTCCTCCCTTATCGCCCCACGAGAACAAGCATTGAGATTCGGCTTGACTGCTCTCCCTAGCTACAAATTGGAATGGTGGGTCATCCCCCAACTCACGTTCTCTTCCTGAACATGTGCCATCATTCACCAGAATGACACTTGTGTTACTTGGACCGGTGGATTGGGCACCGTTTAGAGGTGGCTTGGATGTTGTCGTGGGACCAGGGCCCGGTTGGGCGCAGATCTTGGTAATCCCTTTCTTTTTTTGCTTCCTCGACTGGACAGATTGCAAATTGTCCTCAGAGGCGTCTTGGATTTCTGGAGTAGATATCGGTAGATTCTCCTTTGTAGCCTCTCCATCCGCAAAGGGCTCCGTCGCCCTCGACTTATGCTCAGCTTGCGGTGGGGCCGCTTTTTTGTGAGGAGGGTTGCGTTTCTCAGGCTTCTTCAGATGAATTTGAGGTGTGTACTTCACCGGCTTCAAGAAGGAGAGACCATATGCCGAAAGTGGCTCCGTGAGAGAGAAGGGGGTGACATATGTATACGATTGGTCATCATGTCCCATTCATCCACACTTCATGTAAACTGGAGGAAGGTTATCATACTCCAGCCTATAATATTCTCCATTGAGGTGGATGGCCAGCAAGAGGGGATTTAGGGTGTCCACTTCCACTGCTAGCCAAGCTAACTTGCCACAGTGACCTGACAACATAGTTGTTTCCACCTTGATTACTTTTCTGATGACGTCGTTGATGCTTGATAAGAGTTGGTATTGGTATAGATAGACCAGGAGCTCGGGGATTTGTAGCCAAACCACACATTTTTTGGGGATATGATCTACCGGACGGAAGTCCGCCGAATAGGATTGAACCGATATGTATTTCACAAAGATCGTCCATGGACCTTTAGTCATGGTCCACTCAAAATCTTCCTTGTTCCTGAGTTGGATGATGAAGTAACCCAACTCTAAGTCAATGACCTGGAACTGGTCATTGATCCTCCAAAGGGACATAATGTGATTGACCAGGGTGGTGAAGCCCACATTGATCCCGACCACCTTGATCACAACAGTGAACCTCTAGGGTTCAAGGAGTGGAGGCAGGGCCACTGGGTTGATATGGAAGTTGGGGAGCGCACCACTTCTGTTGATATGGATTTCGGGTGCCTTCAGTGCGTCCGGGGAGACCGGTCTAATCGACAGGGGCTTCACACCACCAATGAGGATATCAAAGAAGGAGACCGACCCAGGGTGGATACCTTCAACACCGACACTTTCATCCATCACTATGGCAACATCAAGTTCTGTCGTTGCGTTTAGCGACGGTGGCTCATCTGCCACAAAGTTCTCCGGAAGTGATTCTTCCCCATGGCTCGCACGGGGGTGAGGCACGTTGAAGACACCTCCATGGCCTCCACGACCTCCATAGTCGCCAGTGATTCTGCCTCTCATGCACAACTGAAATGCTCAAAACCCTAGTAGTGAAAACCCTAGCCATATAGAAACATTCTTTTAAGACCCCTCACAGAACATATCTTAGTTTAGCTCTGTAAACAATTGATTTCATAGACCATCTGATAACATTTACCACAACTGGACTATTAAACATCACCACATCTCATACTGAGAACATTGATATCAAAATACTTGATTCATTGAGCATCCTATCCTTAGGATTTCATTTACCCCATTCTCTTATCACATGGCTCTCATAAGGATTTCATGCGACATAAACATTCACTAAATAAAGACTACTATCAATAAATCATATAACATCAATATATGTATGAAACCTTGGAACTGAGCTAAATTTGGGTTTCCATGCCATTCACTAAGATAACATGCATCAATAATAAAATTGAATAAATAAAGTCTATCATGTCAAGAAAATTCATTCAAATGGATTTCACAATATCTATTCTCAAATATCCAACTTTCCTAACATCTAGGGTTTCACCCTCTTTACTGAGATATCAAACAAACACCATTCACCTTAAATGAAATCCTAGATAGTATCTAACATATATGTACTATGCATTTAGATAAACAATCATTCATAACTAAGGGGATCCAGATAAAAAAATTTCTCTATTTAATTATACAGCAATTTCAGTCATAGATAAATTCCCTATATTTCAATTTACTCTTATAACCTATGTGAATACTTAGGGAATTCTCATTAGGATGTATTTTATACATTTATAATATGATTTTATCATCTAAAATTCATCCAAATAGAGGAAGAATCCATTTCATATCATTTTGTAACAACTTAGATCAAACAAACAATGCAGGGTTTGTAGTCACATACTAAGCAATTAAAGATTATGGATGATTTAACCTATTTTCGTGCAATATACTATGTAAAGGAAGTTCCCACTCACCCTAAAGTGTGAAATCACCTTAGAAATGTAGCTCATCCCTGAAAATCTCGATTTCATATCAAATCCCTAGCAATTCACCCGATTCTTCTTCCTTTCAACTCAGAAACCCTAAAAATGAGGGATTATGAAGAAAGAGTGAGAAACGGGGAAGTTTTGATACCATTTTGGATCAAATTAGAGGAGGGACGGAATCTTGACATGTGAGAGAAGATTCACCATTAAATTCTATGGAAAGAAGCTAAACATACATGATTTCATCATTCCTCGGACTGCAAAACCCTAGGTCAGCATCTCCATCACTTTCTCCTCTCAAACCCTAACTCTCCCTCTCTCTCTAGGATTTCGTTTCTCTAGATTGAAACATGAATTATGAGATCTCCTTGTGTGTTAGGTTGACCATCTATAGCAATTGAGATGCTTGGGTCAATTGCACATTGACCCCTCACTATACTTTCTCTTATTTCAGCTGAATTTTCTATCATAAAAATATTATTGTAATTCGTCTACTTATATGGTCTAAACGCATCCAAAAATTATGAAAATTTTATATGTTGTTTATGATTGAGTTTTAGATATCCATTTAAAATTAAGATCATTTTTAGTTACCAATCAATAACTAAAAATAAAACACTACACTGCTAAAAAGCACTCTATCAGCATTTTAGTCGAAGTATAGTTCGACCGAGAACCACATTCCAAGAACACTCAAATATTATGAAATTTTTCTACAATATGCATGATTGAGTTATCCATATCATATGAAAAATTCAATTAAATAAAAATTTGTAGAAAATATGAAAAAATATTTACCACACTGCTATCCTGATCAAATTCCATATTCATGTACTATCAAAACCCTAATTTTTGCCGATTAGGGTTTACATTTCTCAAACCCTAATTATTCAAACTAAAATAATAGTTAGAGTTTCTTCTTAGGTTTGAAACATCACAATTGATCTACTATCATTAATCAAGTCTAAACGATGTTCAATCTAATCAAGCATGTAATCATTCAGGTAAACCCTAGTTTACCAATTAAGCACAAATGTGGTCATTACAATTCTCAACCCCTTAAAAAGTTTCATCCCCGAAAAATAAATACGCAAACAAAGTATATTCAAAGTTTATTTTAAGCTTCTGAAATCTTACATTTCATTACATTTTGGTATTTTATACTTGAATGTAGTTTTCAACGTTAAGTCCTTTATTTCTTTTCTAATCACAACATGTTAAAGCAGTTCTCAATGATAAAAAACAAATTCTCTATGCCACAATCAATCATAGGATAGAGAGAGAAACAACCATTTCAATATTTTCGTACTCTTGAGGTGTTACCTCAACATTGATAATCTTATCCAACCATCTCAATTCATACGGCTCAATATGTACTATTGTTTTATATTACCTCTGAGTCACAAAAGAGAGTTCACTATGTTGTTTTGAATATTAATATTGTGCTACTCAAATATCAAAATAGTCTTGAGTTGGAAGACTAGATTCAATAGCAATTGTAAAATACTACTCACAACATCCCCATTGCATCATAGATGCATAAGGTGAAGCATTACCATCACATTCCATATTATTCTCAAGTATGAACCCACACATAATTCAAGGTGTAACCATCAAGTTATAGCATACTAGGGTTTCAACAACAGTAACAAAGTACTCCATGATTGGATTAGTCATTCAAGGACTATTCATTCCCAATTACCATCACTTAGTTATATTGAATCTAGGTATAACAAGATATACCTCACTAGGGTTACATATCAATACAATATGGTTATCATCCCTCCATTCATATGAGTGAATAGGTAAGACTACCTTATTCAGGGTAACCCTTCATTTGTTCCATCATTATTCAACCCATATCACCATACCACAATTGTACAATACTAAGATGGATTACTGGTATGAATGACTACAACTTCAGACACCTTTAATTAACATATTGCTTGCACATGTACACTGAAATCATATGTAGAACCAATTTACATCCCTTAATATACCTTCAACAAATTATACTTCTAAAAACAAATTCACATATTACTAAAAGCCATTGTTTTCTCTTATCTCTCTCCTCATTCACTACTACTTACTTTTTTCTACTTATCCTTCTCATTTTAATCATGTAGATTAAACATTCCTAAAATTGAAACATACAAGGTACAAATAGATTATTCATCATTCTTGCTATCACTGCAAGAATTTATCTCATATCACACTTCACTCATATTGTATTTATCCTTTTGTTCAAAACACACTTGTTACATTTCAAATTTATATCTTACTCTTTACTCCGAATCATTTTCATATTGTTTATCTACCTTTCAGATTAGTTATCTTTAAATCCTGAATTACTATCAGTGCTAGTTTACTTGTCATAGTGCAAATCTCATGATCTTGTTTTATAGAGATTCTAGTATTCAAGGTCAAATCACTAGTGACATCCCTTGAACTACTACAACTCTAAACATTCTAGGGTTTGGTCCTTATCAGTAGCATGACGTTATTGTGATGTGACTTTGCTCCCTTAATTTGAAATTCAAACTTTGGATCTCACAAGTTTTACTAAAGTCTTGTTTATCTTATCAATTGAATTTCCTTTCGCTTACTTGACCTATTCAGATAGATTACATTCTACATTACACTGCTAGGGTTTCATCATCATATTGTGTGTCATTATTACATTCACTAGATGTCTCTACCACGGTGGTTATGCATCATATATGATTCATTTTCTTATCACTTCATTCCCACATTGCTCTCATTAAAGAAGATATGAAAGAGAATATGCTTTTAATACTTAGAATTCTTATCTTCAAACATTCAATAATACATTTCTCATATGTAGGTTTAATAAATTATCAATAAGGATACTTAACTAATTAGCACTTTCTTGAATCTCACAACCTCTTTCTTTTATAATCTATATTACTCCATTATGTCTCAAACCCTTCTTTACTTTCCATATTCCCCTTACCATATACTACCATTCCACATGTCATCTTTAACTTCTAGTTTTCTCTTATGATCATGTTGCTTCTTTTATGTGTATGATCATGTATACCATGTCACATATATTTCCTTTTATCCTTATACTAATGTGAAGTTGAAATTCTAAATAAATAATCTCTCTATTATTATCACCTCATGTTTAATACATTACATATCTTTCATTTTAAATCAAATGTCTCATGCATGGGTGAAACATGGTTTCTCTTTCAATCAAGTTTTTCCTTCCTGAATATAGTCTACCTTTATATGACTTATTCATTTATTTAGCTACACTTTTGTTCTTCTTTTAGAAACTAGTTTGTTGTTATATAGAGACTTGGAATATAAAGGTAGTAAGGATGAATGTATTAACTTCACAATAAAGGTATACATTCCATGCTCTCAATTATATCATAACCCTCATTCCTCAATCAAGCTCATCATTTCCAACATTTATCTTTGTTTTAACTTAGTTTCTTATCCTAGTCTTATGATTTACATGTTCATCTAATTCTCTTTACTTTAACTCTTCTGAAGACTCTTCACTTATATTTACTTATTGTCTACTTAAATCTTTTATTCTATTTTCCCTTTGCTTTGGAGTACATAAAAACATTGTACTCGATTATATAGTCCATTCCTCATGATTGATTCTTACTATCTTGTTCCTTACATACTTTTCTCATATCTTTTCCACATTTCATATTTGGAGTTCATATAATACTAATCATTAAACTCAATTTGAACCTTATGTCATGTTACTTTATTCCCAATTAAGGGTTTCTCATATGAGGCCCCAAAGTTGGATCTCAGATATCAGTTCCAACTAATTCTTAGTTATCCCAATCTTTCCCTTATACTTCAAAATCTTAGAGTATATACATTCATACTAGAATTTGGATGTAATCTATCTGTAATTTACTCTTGTTATGTTACTAATAGGAGTCATTAGATCCCAGTAATGCATCCTGCCAGCCAGACCAGGACGAACCTGTAGTCCTGAAGCCAAGAGCTACTCAGGATTACTCAACTCCTATTCATATCAAATGTGTGGAAGAAAACTTATCCACTTCAAAAAGCTCATTCAAAGATCATTTCTAGTTTACTTGATATAAAGAATGTATTCAATAAATGCTACAACTGCATAGTGTACAATAAATCTTAAAGACCCATATATATTTAAAAATATTGAATATTTGAATTCAAACATATAAGATCTTTTCTATTCATCTCTAATAAAACAACAATATGAAATGAAAGTTCTATTTCATTTATATTTATGCTCTTAATTCATGTTACTTATCTTGTTTCTAACCCTAATATTTCTAAGGTTCCTCTCTAGACCATCCTTCCACTGTATACCTGGCCAGGGTATACATGAAAGAATAGACAGAGTAACTTGATATTGGTTGATCCAAGTACTCAAATACTAGGCCAGGATATCCAAATACTCAAATCCCTAGAGCTAACATCATAACATCTACTATCTGCCACACTTATGACTCTAACTTACTAACTTAATGGTCCCTGACAACTCAGCCCTAAGCCCTGATACCAAAGCTGTTACACCCCGATCTCACAATTACTATTAATCATGAGATTAGGGCATAAATTGAGGATTTAACATAATACAAAGATAACCCTTAACTTTTTCTTCTTTTTCAAACTCTTAGTTTTATTGCATTGAATCACATAAAAAACTTTACAATAGAATTAAACCTTGATTACTCTAATATGATCTCAACATTAATAATATTCATCCATACATTCATTCTGTTTCTCACACTTCCATGTACATACAACATGATAATCAAATGCATTCGTCTTATTAAGAAAACAAAGATACAAAACATCACTTATAACACTCTCACATCTATACTAGGACCTAGAGACAAGGACCGACTAAACTTAACTATACTCAAACTTAACTCTTGTGGCAGATCTACTCTGATGCAATGACCTTCTTCAAGTCCATGTGATATCCCTAAAAATTGTGAATGGAGGGGTGAGCCAACTCGCTCAGTGAATGAGTACTTCAAAGAAACAGTCTAAAGCACTGATATAATTATAGATATACTTTTGAGCAACTGATATCAATTATAACAGTAGTAAGATTTAAAGAGATTGATCATTGAGAATCATGAATATGCCAGGATACTCTAGTTATCAACAACAACAAATCAATATATGAGCATGCTTGATAAATTTCAAAGAAAACTAATAATTTAGAAACATACAAATAATAGTTGTTGGGAAACTGTACTCGAATCTTTCTTAGCCTTTCTTACTTATAAGAAACTCTTTGAACCTATATGATCATATTTCAGCTTATGCCCTAATCATATGTATTGTACTCTACATATGAAGACTCGTAGTGAACTACGATCTCACCGTATAAGACTTAGCTTAAAACACCAGAAGCTAAGCCTAGAACTGAATCTGGGTCTGCTTGACTCGAACCGTCACGTCTGACTCAGGCGGCTAAACAGCTAGCCTTTAACTGGACCTATCCTTCTAGGCTGAGTACACAAGCAGAGGGTCTGAGACGCTCTGTGGGCCTCATCTTGGTACGATCTGTGGGTACCTCTGGGTTACCACCGGGATCTCCAGTTCATGTTGGGTAACCTATCTTCTCTTAGGAGACTTCCTCAAGGGCTTCATCTCCACATACACACTGTGGGTGCAATCCGATCCACGTATACTGGTCACTGCCATGGTGGACCATTTTCTCCCTTCAGTGCAGACATCCGTAGGGAATGTATGGGGTTCAGGGCACCTATGTCTATTATTTTATCATTCTTGGAAATCTCTTTCTACATTGTACCTTTCTCTTACTTATACTTGACTTTGATATCTCTATGGTACCATGTCTATTTATTTGAAATTTATAATACAACATGTATATCATTCTAAACTTTGTAGAGCAGTATATTCAAAATACTGTGATATTCTGAGTAATCATCATACTATACATATAGGCAGACTAAATTTTTTATATAAAAGAATACATGTCAACTTGGCACTTTATGCACTAGAATCATGCAATTTAACTTCTTAATACACTGATAAGATTTAATTACTTGACATACGAGTAATCATCATTTGCACCTGTAAATTATTTTTACTTTCTTGGAAAACGTGCACCTCAACCGAAATCTTGAGTTGTGCATCACATAACATATCTTAGTTTATCTCTTTAAACCATTCATTTCATAGACCATCTGATAAGATTTACCACAACTGGACTATTAAACATCACCACATCTCATACTGAGAACATTGATATCAAAATACTTGATTCATTGAACATCCTATCCTTAGGGTTTCATTTACCCCATTCACTTATCACATGGCTCTCATAAAGATTTCATGCGACATAAGCATTCATTGAATAAAGACTACTATCAACAAATCATATAAAATCAATGTATGTATGAAACCTTGGAACTGAGCTAAATTTGGGTTTCCATGTCATTCATTGAGATAACATGCATCAATAATAAAATTGAATAAATAAAGTATATCATGTCAATAAAATCCGTTCAAATGGATTTCACAATATCTATTCTCAAATATCCAACTTTCCTCGCATCTCGGGTTTCACCCTCTTTACTGAGATATCAAACAAACACTATTCACCTTAAATGAAATCCAAGATAGTATCTGACATATGTGTAATAAGCATTAAGATAAACAATCATTCATAACCAAGGGGATCCAGATGAACAAATTTCTCCATTTAATTATACAACAATTTCAGTCATAGACAAATTCCCTATATTTCAGTATACTCTTATAACCTCTGCGAATAATTAGGAAATTCTCATTAGGATGTATTTTATACATTTATAATATGATAGTACCATCTAAAATTCATCCAAATAGAGGAAGAATGCATTTCATATCATTTTGCAACAACTAAGATCAAACAGACAATTCAAGATTTGTAGTCACATACTAAGCAATTAACGATTATGGATGATTTAACCAATTTTCATGCAATATATTGTTTAAAGGAATTTCACACTCACCCTAAGGTGTGAAAACACCTTAAAAACGCAGCTCATCCTTGAAAATCTTGATCTCATATCAAATCCCTAGCAATTCACCTGATTCTTCTTCCTTTCAACTCAGAAACCCTAAAAATGAGGGATTATGAAGAAAGAGTGAGAAAAGGGGAAGTTTTGATACCATTTTGGATCAAATAATAGGAGGTACGGAATCTTGACATGTGAGATAATATTCACCATTAAAGTTTATGCAAAGAAGCTAAACTTACATGATTTCATCATTCCTCGGACCGCAAAACCCTAGGTCAGCATCTCCATCACTTTCTCCTCTCAAACCCTAACTCTCCCTCTCTCTCTAGGATTTCGTTTCTCTGAATTGAATCACGAATTATGAGATATCCTTGTGTGTTAGGTTGACCATATAGAGCAATTGATCTGCTTGGGTCAATTGCACATTGACCCCTCACTATACTTTTTCTTATTTCAGTTGAATTTTCTGTCATAAAAATATAACTGTAATTCATCTACTGACAAGGTCTAAACACATCCAAAAACTATGAAAATTTTACATGTTGTTTATGATTGAGTTTCCGATATCTAGTTAAAATTTTATATCATTTGGATTTACCAATAAATAAATAAAAATAGAACACTACACTACTAAAAAGCACTCTGTCAGCATTTTTGTCGAAGTATAGTTCGACCGAGAACCACATTCAAAGAACACTAAAAAATTCTGAAATATTTCTCAAATATGCATGATTGAGTTTTCCATATCATATCAAAAATTCAGTTAAATACAAAATTTTTAGAAAATACGAAAAATCATTTACCACACTGCTATCCTAATCAAATTCCATATTCATGTACTATCAAAACCCTAATTTTTTCCGATTAGGGTATACATTTCTCAAACCCTAATTCTTCAAACTAAAATCATAGTTAGAGTTTATTCTTAGGTTTGAAACATCACAAATGATCTACTATCATTAATGAAGTCTAAACTATGTTTAATCTAATCAAGCATGTAATCATTCAGGTAAACCCTAGTTTACCAATTAAGCACAAATGTGGTCATTACACTAGATCTTGGGAGATCTATTGAGAGCCTATATTGTGTAGTTTTTGAGAAGTTGGGGTGTGCATCTCACTTTGATAGAGTTTTCCTACAAAAATAGTTATCAAAGGAGCATTGATATGGTACATATAAGGGTTTGCATGGGAGATGTTGCAGATCTCCTTTGTGTTGGTATGATACCAGTGAATATCAACTTTTGGGTCATGATTTTGTATAGTAGATGACATAGAAGATAAATATGATACAACAAAAGCTAAAGTAGCCCAAGATAGGAAGAATTCGTATGTGGACAACTAGCATAGGCCGTTGGAGTTTCAAGTGGGAGATAGGGTTTACCTTAAGGTCTCTCCTTACAAAGGTGTTTTGAGGTTTGGGAAGAAGCGTAAGTTGGCTACCAGGTATATGGGACCTTACCCTATGGTGGAACGTGTTGGAAGGATGGCCTATAAGTTGGATTTTCCACCTAATCTGCATAGGTTGCATCTAATGTTCCAATTTTTGATGTTGAGGAAGTGTCACCCTGACACTGTGTTAGTTTTGCAGCCCGTAGAGGCTGAGTTGGATGAGGATGAGGATGTGTCTTATGTCGAAGGTCTTGTGTTGATCCTAGATAGGAGGATAAAGAATTTGAAGAAGAAGGATATCCTTTTGGTTAAGGTTTTGTGGCATCATCGTGGTGTTGAGGAAGCCACATGGGATCTTAGGAAGACGTGTGTAGGAAGTATCCATATCTTTTTGCATAGGAGTTCAGGGGCAAAATCCTTTTTAGTAGTTATGGTTATAAGACCCCTGACCTAGATGTGCCTGACATGCCTTCTTTACATAATAAGATTCTTGGACCTTAACCTAATCTCTTGAGATAATTTAATATCATGAGACATGCTTGTGGTTTCAGTTTGGTCCTATTTAGACATTGTTTGAGCTATGTTTGCTTGTTTTGGACCAGTTTCAACTTACCCATATTGAAGGGTAATCTTGGAATTTGTCACATGTAGGTTGTACCTTTGATACCTTGGTATCATGAGAAAGAGGATGGTTCTTTGGCGCACCTTTTTGTGCCTTGGTTTGAAGAGGAGAGAGAAGGTGATATGTTGATATTGGTTTCTAGGGTTTGCTTTGAGGCCTTGTGTTGATGTTGACATTGTGTTGACCATTTGAGTTCTTGGTCTTTCAGCAACCGTCCTTGATGTTCCTTGGTGGTTTCTCTGTGGTCGAATTAATTTTTGTTGAGATTTGCGATCCCTACATTCGTAGATATGTATAGCTCTCTCTTGGGTCGCTTGACATATGGTTTTGGATGCCTTGGGTAACTTGGTTTCTCTGTGACCATGAGCCCTTGTGACCATGTGTTTCCTTCCACCGATGGTCATGTAGGACCAAGTGAGGTCACTGCCCTTTCTTATTATTCATGAACTAAGTGGGTTGTATGGTTTTAGTGGATGCATGTTTGTTCTTTGGTGGACATGTAAACTTATGTGCATGATACCTAACCCATTTGGTCTCTCTACCCTTGGGTATATGCACCCTTCTTCTTTCATGCATATGATCCTTTTGCAACCTTTCTCTCCCTATCTTTCCTTGAGTTCATCCCTTTTGTGCTTGGTGGAGAAGGAGCTCAACCTTGGTGGCTGGTGGCCAAGATCCTTTGCATGTGGTGATCTTGAGTTGGAGAATCATATCTTCTTCCTTTGGTGGTGATCTTTGATCCTTGGTACGTGATCCATCTCTTGATTTTATTCTCTTGCAAAACCCTACCTCTCCCTTCTCTTGGCGGAATCCATGGTTTTGCATGGTGGTCTTTTTAGAAACTTCTCTCCATATAGGTTGAATCCATGGTTCTCCATGTTATTACCTGAGTGAGATCAAAATCTTCTCCCTTTCTCCTTCTTTTGTTCTTTTTGACCTTGAGGTTTTGGTTTCTCTTTCTTGTCCTTTAACCTAGGATTTCATCTTCTCTTTTGAGGTGGTTACTAGCTTGTTTGTGGAGGAGATCAATGGTAGGTTTTTCTCTTGTCTTTGGAGTTTCTTGCTTGGAGACGGTGCAACCATCATCTAAGGCGGGTTATATAACTTTCTCCCTACTATTATTTCACTTTAATCTTACATGAAACTCATTCTAAAATGTGATTTCTTGCTATTGATAATGACATTTTGGTTAGGGTTATGCTTTTATATTGATCTTGCACGTACTTGTTCATTTACCTAAACCCTAATTCTCATGACCGAAATATAAGTGATGGGAGTGTTGGTGGTTTTTCATGCAACCAACCTTGATTTTGTGGTCTTGGTTCTTGGTTTAGTTACCTTACTTGAGGTGAATTATGGTTCTATTTTCATGTGCTTGATCTTGGGTTTCATCCCTCAACTCAAGGATATCATGTTGACTGCATGTGATGCTTGTTTGGGGTTTGTGTGGTTATCATTTTCTCGATGTTTCACCTCTAGTGATGCTTAAGTTTCTTAGTGTATATGGCTGTTTCAGTGAGCATGTTATCTTGGCATTAATCACCTATGTTGCCCACATTCTTCTAAGTGTTCATGATGCTCTTTGTTGATGTTCTTGTTTGGCCATTGAGGGTGTTTTGGCTAATGGTTTAAGGTGCTTTTGGTTGCTGGTTTTGCCTTAATCGCTGACCGAGTTGGTTCTTTGGTCGCTGACCTAGTTGGAACCTTGGTTGCTAACCTAGTTTATGCTTGGGTCACTGAAGAACCCTTCGATCAGGGTATGTCTTCTACCTTGATTCCCTAGGACCACTGGTGATTGTGCTTCTTTGACTAGTGGAAGTAATACTTTTTCTTTGACCACTGGCTATGTTGACTTCCTTTTGACCGTTTGGTTTAGATGGTTCTTTGGTCGCTGAATGGGCTGATTTCCTTCGATCGTGTGACATGTTTTGATAGTAATGGTCATTGGTCTTGGTTGCTGACCTTGGGTGATGTCTTGAACTACTAATGGATTGAGTTGTTTTCTTTAGTCGCATGGATTTTATGACCTGATGTTTTCTTCGACCGGAGGTGGTCCTTGAATACATAGTGCTCTTGTGTGGTTACCTAGTATGATGATGGTTAACCTATTTGTTCCAAGAATGTGGGAAGATGAGATACCTAGGGTTTGATGGTAGTGTTGAGATGTAAACCCTAAATCAGCTACAAATGAAACCCTAACCCTAATGTCAGACTATGACATAGTTTTCTATCTTGTGCAATGTAATATTATGTAGTGATGATGCATTGTTTCACTCTCCTAATTGTATAACTTGACTATTGTAGGTTGAATAAACATCATGGCATGCAATGCTATGGTACACTTGATGTGATACAGGGTAATGATTGTGAACCTTTATGTGGCATGAGGAGATAATGATGATTGTGCATGAGTTATGTGATTGGGCCTTATCACCTAGAAGAGGCTCAATGCCTAATGTGAGGTGATATCCACCAGTGATGTGACGAGGGATTGAAATCCCCTAGTGATGAGATGATGTTCATGGCCTTGTAAGGTAGTGGTATAACGTAATGTTGTGACAAGTTATTACTTCATTAATTGTATATCTTTTGGAGTTGTAATATATACTTATCATTGTAGAATCTATTTAGGGTTCATGCATTGTAACTTGATTGATGCTAAAAGATACACAATTGGCTTAATTAATCAAGTGAAACCTTAATCATGTAGGTGCATTGTTCCAAAGATCCATCTTCAGTGTCAATACTTTATTGGATGGTGAAACGGGTATTCCCAAGGGAAATCTGGAGTGCATATTGTTGAGTATGTGAGGTGCAAGTGACTATGTGACCTTGACATCTTGATCCCTAGCATTTTGAGAATGACTACATTCAAGTATCGATGATGAGCACATGATGTGATGTGACGGAGGATAGTTGCAGTTGTACCTCAGTGATTGGGTTATATACCCTATTTTCTAGCACCATGACATGTACCAAGGCGGGCTACATGTTTTAAAGGACCATAGCCTTGACTATGAGTTGATGTATCTACAGGACTATAGCTATGACTATAAGTTGTTGTCTTTGTGATTTGACTATATGTCACTACGGTGCAGACTCGTACTAACTGAGTAGTACATGAGAAGATCATGGATTCTGGCTCTTCCATTGATCTTGTATGGCACTGATTTCGACTTCACAGTGGTCGGTTGGATTTGGGTAGTACGAATCAAATCCTCAGGGTGTAATAATAGGCATAACACAACCATATAGAATTTTGTTTAGGGTCAAATACGTTTCACATTGGATGGCATCTTGACTTATCTTTGTACTGATTTCTTGAATTATAATGCGGTAATAGAAATCAACTGTTATACATGTTCTTCATATTCCTTATTAAAATATAAGATGTTGTACTGCTCAATTGTAGATTCTTGAATTTCATAAACAACATTAATGGCTTAATTCATATCATTTCGTTGAATCTTCTCAACCTGATAATATATGTTAACTTACGACTTTATGTTATCTATGCTTATAATAGTTGTAGTGGAGAGATATATCTCTCGATGGGACGTTGGTATCACCCCATGGGTTTCCACAACTTTTAGGTGGTCGTGCACGACAAGGTAGAGATCGTGTTACTGAGGCTGACAAGTAAGAGGAACAAGTAGTTGTTGAAAGTTTGGACATGATGCTAGTGTTTTGTAGTAGAGTCATACGTGTCATCCATGTACTCTTAGGTTCTTGGGGGAGGTCTTGTAAATGTAGTATATCAAGACAATGTTTTGGGAGTATGCCTTTGTTGTACATATATGGCATGTATGTATGTGAACACGTTATAATATGTAACATGTTGTGTCCAGTTAGCCAATGATCACTGATATGTGTACATCTTTTGGCATGAGATATGTAATACAAGTGGCTTAATGTGGACTCAAATGTAATAAGTTTTGGCTTTTGGGCCTATGTAAAATCAGTTTTAATTTCCTATTTTTATGGTAACCTGGTTGATTAGTATTAGTTCCATGTTTGCTTTGAGTAATCTTGCTCTCGTGACATTGTCAGGGCGTGATGGATTCAATCTAATTAGTTGTTCATTAGATGTGTAACTATTCTCATGAAATCTATTGTTCCTAACCTGTATCACCCAAATGATTGCATAAGAAATGGATTTGTTGTGAGATGTTCCTCAAGGATGGATAATGTTATGTGAAAATCTGTATTCCATATTGATTCTATGCCATGCCTTAGTTGTGGAACAGAAGTGGAATATGTTCATATGTATGTGGTTGTATGACATGCGAGAAAGATGTGTTAATATGATCCTTCTTGTGTTCGACACATAATGCAAATGGATAGTCCCCAGAAACCCCTTCTTCTATAATTTCCATCAATAGGGTTTTTGTCGTGCCATAGGAGACATAGAATTATGTGGACTATAGATGGTAATTGGGTATTCCATATATGCTTTTGTGGAAATATGTGACACTTGAAGGTGTAGAACATGTATACATGTTTGGTAGTGTATATGTGTCCCAATTTCCATGTCACTCTCATCCTGGTAACTATTTCTAGTTAAGTTATCATGTACGCTGAGTTAGAGGTGGTGAGGAGATAAAAATTTGGTTATGACTTGTGATCCCTAGAGTGTTAGTGCTTTTTGTGTGGAAATGTATCCAATGATAGATGGGATATCAACCTGGTTCGTGAGATGGTTGATGGGGTCCATACTTTTCCACCATAGGGCCAACCAAAAATGTATCTTGTATCTGTGGTGCGGTGGGGTGTTCGTGGTATATCATATAATGTAAATGGTTCTTACATTAAATTTCCACATAGGTGAGGCTAGACTATATGTGATCTAATCTCATGGGTTTGGTATAGTATGTTTCCATGATTATATCAGTCCATAAAATATTTTCCAATGATGGTGGATTTGTGGAAGGTAATCATGTTCTTTGAAAGGTATGAGAAAATATTCAAGATGTGAATGGTGTTGATGACCTGTCGATCCTCTAGTTTGATGAAGATGATAGTGTCATCTGCATATTGAATGATGTTGTTAAGACACTCGTTGGGTCTATCAATCAGACCATTAGTAGTGTCCATTTGAATAGTCCAGAATGGATGTGACCATGATAAAGAGGTATGGAGATAGGGATCTCCTTGTATTATTCCATTTGATCTTTTAAAATAGCCAAAAGTAGAAACATTTATATTAATATAGAATGCACCTGTACTAATACAGGAATGTGTCCATTGGATCCATATGTTAGGAAAATTGTATCCATGAAGGAACATGAGAAGAAAGTTCTAATTTATGTTGTCAAAAGCTTTCTTGTAATCAAGTTTTAGGGTGAGGAGTGGGATATTCTATGTATGACAGCAGTAGATGGTCTCTAGGGCAGTAATGTTTGCATCCTAAATACTTATATTAGGTGGGAATGAACATTGAAATTTTGGGATAATGTATCCAAGGTAAGGTTTCATCCTTATACTAAGAAGTTTATCTATGATCTTATATGAAACATTAATCATGATGGTAGGCCTAATCTCTTGAAGGATTTGGCTTTATTTTTGTTTAATCAGAGAAATGTGTGTTTTTTAAAGAATTTTTTTGTGTTGTGCTATATTTGATTCCCTATGGATGGTAGGAAAGAGGTTATGGAAATCTTTTTTAATTTCGTCCCATGAGGATCTATAGAAGGCCTTGCTAAAGTCATTAGGTTTGGGTGATTTATTGATCTCAAGGCTAGTCACAGAAGTTTTGATTTGTATATCTGTTAAAGGATCCAGAAGGTTGCTAAATGGTGGGACTTTGTTGTGGAGGTTGGTGTCCCATTCTAGTCACATAGTCTAAGGCGATGTGTGACCATTGTTGAATGATTCTTTGAAGAAATTGATAGGATCTGTGATGATCATTTGTTGGCTATGGGATTGTGTATCCATGTTTTCTAGGTTGTGGACAATGGATATTCTTGTTTTGTTATAGCAACATGCGTGATTTTTTTTTTGTTTCTATCTCCTTCCTTGAGCCATCTATATTTGGAACTCTTCTTCTAGAGTGTTTCATCCAACTTTGAAATATATATGATATTGTTATGTATGGTTTGACATTCATTGTCATCATGCATAGCATGTATGAGGATTATGAGTTATACCTCTTTAGACTTGAGGAAGCATGTAGATTCCCAAAGGTGTTTTTATTCCATAGAAGTTTCCCTCAGACGCTTAAGTTTTTTGTATATATTGTATCCACAATTATTGAGGATGATGTCATGAGTTCAATGTTCCTAAATATGGGTGAGGAACATAGAGTTTGTATTACAAATTGTTTGAAGTAGAAGGGATTGTATCTCCAAGTGTTGAGCTTGGTTTGGATCATAATAGGGAAGGGATGAGAGAGACTAATTGTGCTAATTAAAGCACATGTTAGAGGGTTTTGTTTGTTTCATAGGTCAGTGCAAATGAAGCAGTCTATTCTAGTCTTATTTAAGCCGTAATGCCATGTCCATATACAATTATTGGTAGGTCTATCACAAAAGTTGTGTTATTCTATGAAGTTTTGGAACAAAGCATTATGTATATGGTGAGTGTTAATGTTATCTTGATTATTTCACTCTTCTGAACAAAAGTGACGTTAAATCACCCCTACCATCCATGGGAGTGAGTGATGTTTCTTGGATAGGTCATGTAATTCTTACATGAAGGGTTTTTTTTACCTACTATGTTGCAAACACCATTGAAGTGTCAATGAAAATCATCATCAAGATTTTGAATCTTGATGGTGGTATTATGCCACCTAACATGAATGATTAAAATGTTCATAATGTGGTTATTCCATCCAATAAGAATTCCACCACGGAAACCCATGGGGGTAGTTGTACCCATGAGCTAATAACATGGCCTATTGTACATTTGAGTTGGTATGCATTAAGGTGTCTATTCATCTCTTGAATGGTGATGATGTATATTTTATTAAAATATATATTGTGTAATCTTACGTCTTTTGCTAGCACAGGAGGCCCCACAAACATTCTAGGATAAAAAAATACATGGAAAGGAATACAAACAACACCCACATTATGAAGTAAAAGGCATCAAATGTGATGAATCAAACAAATCTAGATCACATAGAAAGTCTGAAACTTGTTTATGGTAGAGTGAAGTAAATAGGTGTTATCCCATCCCATATGTTGTTTAAGTTATGAAGGAAATTATCTGCCTTATCTAGGGTTATCAAATGTTATTCCCAAATTGTTGGAGAAAGAGGTGAACTCCTATATAGTATTCCATGATGCAAGTTTTTTAATGTTATCCCAATCATTCTTAGAAAGATATTCATCTAGCTCATCATAAGATAGTGATGTAGATAAATTAGTAAGAAAAAAGGAAGTAGAATCTTCATTATTAAGGTCGTCCATTACAAAGGAATTGTGTTTCTTCTATGACTCAAGAGTCAAGATCATGGTCCAAAATGATCGAATCTTCTGGCACAATGTGTGAATAACTGTAGCTATGGTCTGGTTCTATGTTTCCTGGAGATCCTCCATAATATCTTGTTTAATCTTGTTCATTGTATCTAGGTCAAGGTATGGGGAGTCAATCAGGTCATGTGTGTTTTTAGAAGATTTATGGGTCTATGGTGGTTAGGTCATAGTAGATGTGATAGTGTCTGGGGTTTTTAATTGTTTTCTTTTGGGTGAAGCTAGGTGTTTGGTAGGATTGATAGGGTAGGGTTAATTTCTAGTCGAGACTTTGTTTTTACCAGCATTTTTAGGGTTGGATAAAATAGCGATGTCTAAGGATCTAAGATAATAAAACCATCAAGTAGGGTGCTTGAAGAGATATTTGAAGTAGGTGACTTTATTTCTGGAACATTTGTCTTGTATCTTGATAGTGTATACCAACATACCATAGTGGAGATTGAGGTAGTTTGGTAGAATAGTTTCTTTATGTACTGAGAAAACACAATATGCTTTGTTGAAGTTGGTAGGTTGAAGGGTGTCAGGACAGATAAACTTGAGTGTAGCTCCAATGGTATTGGCAATTTGTTTGAATATGTCTTCATCCCATAGGTGTGTAGGAAAATCCAAGATGGAGATACATCTAGATCTACTAGTTCTATTAAGGGATGATCCAGTTTTAATCATCCAAAGGCTGACTTGTTATGACTGTAGCCTTCCCCACATGGGAATGTAATGATATATCCAATGAGCTACTCATATTTAGTTCCAACAGGAAGGGAGTAGAGGAGCTAGCATGGTGAAAGGATTTTGGACTTTGGAATGGTGGATCCAGGAAGAAGGGTAGCTTCAGTGACAAAAATGCATTCAATGTCCTAGTTAGATTGTTGGCTGACGATATTGAGAATGATTCTTCATGAAGTAAGGACCTTCAACATCTCATACATGATGCACAAATGGTGACAGGGCAATAAATGGTGGAGAGGTATTCCATTTGCTGTGTCAGGACTATATGATGTCATGGATATGTTAAGGTTGGGACGGTCGATGGTGAGGTGGTGGTATCAGATGATATTTCCATGTTAGATTTAGTTTCAAGAGATATGGCGAGGTGGTGGTGCTACTGAGTGTTATTGAATGGCTTAGTATAAGGAATGTCATATGAGATACTTAGCGATATGTTTCCGCATGTGGTTTCAAGTGGAGCAGAGTTTGAAGGATGTGGATAGATCAATTTGAAATAATTTGCATCAGTGGGATGAAGATCCTAGAGATAGGAAAATGGGTTGTAGTAGAAAGTATATTTGATGGATATGCAAGGTGTTTTGTTGGAATTGATCCACACATATGACATGTTAGTTGTGTATTATCTCAGAGGGGAGGTGGTGCGTACTATGACTGTGAGTTGCAGAGGTTTGTAATGAGGGTAATTTAGAGTTACATGATTGTATGAGTGGTCTGTTCAAAGGACATTTGTAGGATATGTGACCAAGATCCTTACAAGAAAAATGTTTTATAGGGTATATGCAATGTGAGTGTCTGTGACCATACCCATGGTATCTATAACATTGTTGAATGTTGTCTATGCTTTATTTTCACAACTTTCCAATCATTTGTATCATCATAGTAGTATATGGTAACTAGATGGTTTAGATATAAGGTAGGGATAAGTGGTAGGATGTTGAAATAATCAAAATGAAGCTCAGTGGTTATGTATGCTTATGTGGAATATAATAAGAGTGTGAATTAGTGAAAGTAGTGATTTACCTGGAGCGTCTGGGTATCTTCAAGAAACCTAGAGGTTGTGTAGAAGTTTGGGATATTGTTGTGTCATCCAAAGATGTCTCCTCCTCCAAAGTGGTCTATGTATTCACATCTTCAGATGTGCTAGCAGTGTGTTGTTCTTCATTAGATCTCAGTATACTATTGTATTGTTGTTCCGTGGATGCATCCAACAAGTCAGTGTGTCAGATTTAGGGTCACTAAAGTGCCTGAGAATGTGAATCAACATAATGTTGTAACAATCTTTGAGCCACATGATGACGTCTTGGTGTGCTCTAGGCCAAAGGGAAATGTGTCATCCTTGGAAGAGATCTAGATCTATCATCGGCTCATACCATCCCTGAACAGGTCATAGTTCTCCCAGGAAACCCCCATGAAAAAGACCCTAAGATGATGAATCCCACATGTAGAGTGATCCATTCCTGCTCATAGTTGCACTTTATGTACCTCCATGAATGGGGAATATGAATGATTCTGACCAATCAGTAATCAAGGGTGAAATCATTATTAACCATGTTGTGTACTTTATATAGTGTTGGTGATGTGGATATCACAATGGGAGTATTGTTTCTGGTTTGATTTATCCTTTATGATGCTCTTTATGTAGTTTTGGATGTGTGGTTGTCTCCTAGATTTAGTAATTTTAAGCATATGAAGACCACCTACCCTCATGTTGTAATAGTTGTGTTGTTGTCATGAAATGAACACCTACTTAAAGGAAAGTAAAGGTGAAACATGGTTAAGTGTCATGGTAAATGATAGTCAATTTGTATGGAATCAATGCACAATGTAGCTGAGAAGGACAATTAGAGCCTAAGGTATCTCCAAGATATGAAACTAGTGTAGGCAATAGTGAAGAGAATCAGTGCCAAGAATGCATTGCGATATCAGATGGTGGCCTGATATTAGAGTGGCTAAATTGAACCAGCCTGAGTTCATGTAGAGGCATGGTTGTACTCAATAGATGGAAGAGGGAGAGAAGTGATGAGATCAATGATGCCATACATGTTTCTTACCATAGAACCTAATAGCATGATGTTTTAGAGAGTAGTCAGAGAATTCTAGAGAGAAGTAAGAGCATTTATACAGAGAAGTCAGAGTCAAAGACTTTGAGTTTTGAAACTACCATTTCTTTCTCAAATACTGTGAAACTTCTTAGGTATTGTGAAACTTATCATTTCCTCATTATTCGTACTTTATATGTTTGAGGTATTGAACATTTTGTGTAAAAGAAAGAGAAAGGTCATTCCTAGACTTTGTACTATCAAGCGCAATATGAGATGTCCTAAATTTTTATACTTAGATAGGAATACTAGAGTTGCTATCCAATTTGGTGGATAACTCCAGTAAAATATTAAATGATAAAAAAATATGGTTACATCTTAAAAATTACTCATCTATAATGGGATCTAAACTTCAATGTTAGGGATACAAGAATCTTAATATTGTAAGTAAACATGCATATTAATGGTGAAAGAAATTATTTTGCAAAGATTAAAATGTCAAATGCTACTAATGTACTACTGACTAAGAGAAAATATAGAGAAAACTACCATTTATGTTAGTAATTTGATGTGCAATTTGGAGAAGACAGTTGGATAACCAATAATAATAATGTGTTTAATTTAAAAAGAGTGAAAGGATTATCACAAGTGGACAATAAATTATACAACATTAACATACATACTCTTTATTTTTTTTGTTTAATCAATTTATAGCCAATTAGGTTGTTCAAGTTCAAACCCAAATCCAACTATATAATGATCTTCGATCTTTTAATATGAATTGCTTTTAGATCGAGTCTAAAATATTAAATACTGACACAACCAATTCACTGGGAAGAAATCCCAAAATTTAACCTTCTAATAGCTATCAAATCACTTGTAAACAAGCAAGTTAATTTTAGTATAGAAAGATATTGATCTCATAGAACCACATTTTTAAGAGATCAAATTTGAACCACTTTCTATAAGTAATATGCAAGATGCAATTTTGAATAGTGTGGTTAAAGCTAAAGCAAGAACAAAATTTGCAAAACAAAACTAGTTAAATTTGGTTTTATTTCAATATTAAGAGATATTGGGGGGTCCAAGGGATTACTACCATAGACCACGTCTTTACCTTAATTGATTCAACTCCTTAATTTTAATTGAATAAATAAGACCATGCGAATTTGTGTACTTGTATTTACAAATATAGAAAGGATCAGACTTCTCTCACACCCGAGATCTCGATTTTTGAGGATCCTTGTTCAACCATTCAATAAGTTCTATTAGGGATCTCGTCAAGAACTCACATCTTTAAGTGGTGTTCTAACCTATGGATCAGATGATCTCATCACCATGGATTATAATTGACAATATAAAGTGAATACATTGACCTAGAAACTCAATCAATTGATCTTGTCAGGAGTCCATGATTTCATCCTTGTTGGGATCAGTGATTTGGTCACCCAACAAAGATATAGTTAATATGAACAAAGAACAAGTGTAATAAATAAATAAAAAGAACATTTAATTTATAGTATCTTGGAGTCGAATACAACTAAAGAAAACAACGGGCTATAGGGATATTCCCAAGCCCCGATATGGGATTTTTACTCAGACATAATAGAAATAAACACAACTATGAGGATAGGGATATAAACAATCATGTTTCCAAGATACACCAATGAAGCAATCTCTGTGAGGACGACGATGACTCATTTTCTCCCTTCTTTGCCCCATGCATCAGAGGGGATCTCTAAAATGACAGAGAATGATATGATATTAAGTGTAAAAGATGATGCTTTGTGCTTGGAATCCCCTTCCTTTTATAGGGGAAAAGAGGGGTGAAACCCAAAAAACTTCTCTTGGAAGAGGCTAGGGAGACTTGGTTTGTGATGATAATCGATTGACTGGAAGTCTAGTTGGTTGATTGGTGTTAATGTTTGCTTCATCACAAAGGCATTTTAGTTTATCGGTTGTTGATCGGTCGATTGGTTTGTTTGCAAAATGAGCTTTTTCAATTCTAAATTTGACTAAGTTTTGTTTGTGAGTCGATCAACTAGAATATCAGTCGGTCAATTAAAGTTTATGGACTCAACCAATTCTCACATGTGAGTCAACCGACTGGGATATCAGTGGATCGAGTGGATGGTCTAGGAGGCTGAATGTTCAATTAAAGCATCTAATTTTAGGTCTTATAGGGCTTTAGACTGTTTGGGCCATTTTCTAGAAAAATCCAATCAAATCTAATAAAAGCTCCAATTAAAGAGAGAAAAGCCAAACTGAGACAATTCATTCTATAATAAGATAATAAAAAAAAGTTGATAAGGAATGATCTAAAAGATGCAAATAAAAGTGATAAATATGCATTCATTAAATACCCTTACCACTTTTAATGGTCAGGCGAACCTAATTTCTAGAATCACTAAATACAATTTTCTAATTATCTACTCAAAATTGCTCACGATTTGTTTCCATTTCAAAACCCACAAAGAAATGGATTCCCTATCCCTTCTGTCTTTGGTACTTTCACAAATTCTGACAAGTTTTGCACAAGAATAAGGTTCATTGATTTGATGGATTGGGGTTATGTAGATTCCCCTAGGTAAAAAAGTGAAGTGAAAGGGCATATACAATACGTCGATCTCTCCTCTATTTAACTCGATATCTTTTTATTTTATTTATTGCAATCACATTGATTGGTTTTTTCTAGGTTTTTACTTTGGCATCTTTTCTTGGCAGTACACCCTTATTTGATACATGAGGTATGGAAGAAGCAGTCGAGGTGGAAGGATGTGCTACCTCGAACTTGGAGTTTGACACATTTTTGTGGTATGAGGTGAATCCACTCTGTTCGGATGTGGTAGATTAAGTGGACGATCCAGCTTGGGTTTCTCCTCATCTACAATCCCATCAATGTTAAGGTTAATGGAGGCATCGGGGTCCTTTACAATGCTGAAATGTGAATCATATTTCTTTATTAAGCGTGACCCAACTCAATGGTCTCAAGATAAACCACATCACAATCTAATGAAGGCATGTAAACTTCATGTGGAGATGGAATCACCTCCCTGGATTCAACTTGGTATGGGAGAAAGGGTGGTTGTGGTGGAATATAGGGCTCTTGATGGGAACGTCTTTCTTTAAATGGATCCATTGTTCACTAAAGGAGGGTGTGATGGTAGATTATATAGAATAGACTCAAAAAAAGTTGATTGATTATGGATAATGCCTAGATCAATGTTTATAATAGGGGTGGTTGGTAAAGATTTATGTGGCATAGATGACATGAGGGTGGTATCATCATCATCATCAATTAAGATCATCCTTTGCTTCTCCAACTTCTTCAGGGAGCTTTCTAATTTCTCTTTGGTGGCATATATGGCCTCCAGTTGAGGTGCATATTAGTTTCATAGAAGGGTGCTGCATTGCACCCTCCATAATATTGTTGGTCATATCCCCTCTCATCAGGATATTAATTTGTGTAGAATGACACCTCATAATAACCCCTAAAAGATTATATATTATAACTTGCACCATATACATAATTATAGAATAGCTTGGCATCTTGCTCAACAATGATCTTATGCAGTGATGTGGCACCTCGAGTATCCTACTCAGTGGCCCTTGAAGCTTTGATCTCAACCACTATGGCCTCTTTCTATATGGAAAGGGCATGTTCTATGTGACGGTTGGCTTCTTCCTCACCTACAATGTGTGGCACTTCAAATATCTCCTTAGGGGATCTAATATTATGTGCAAGGTAGAGTCATTGCATGTTTACTTTGTGTGGAGACCCCTTAGGGAACTCCCATATATCATGATAGAAGGAGACACATCTCTCACATTGTACATGTACAATACCAGTCACTCCATTTAAAATTAATGCTTGTAAAATAGAAATTGTGACTATTAGGATTAAAGAGAAAAAAATTGATGATTGATTTTTGAAGGAACAAACAAAGGTTTACAAAAATTTGAGATAGAAAGGAAAAGTATAGACTAAAAGAAATTACAAAACCACTTGGAAATTATGAAACAAACTAAATTACAAAAACAAACTAGAAATAAGAAGTCCTAGTTATTTATAGGAATGGGGATTAAAAAAAACTATGTTGTAATGTATGATGGTGCCAAGATTTGATGTGTGTTGTCAGCTCAAGAAATTCATTAGGAAGAAATCTCAGAGCTTAAGCTATTAATGACTATCAACTCATTTGTAAAAAAGCAAGTTTATTTTAGTACAAAAGGTATTGATCCCATGGAACAACGTTTTTAAGAGTTTAAATTCAAATCAATTGCTATGAGTAATATTTAAGATCCATTTTTTACATGTGGTTAAACATAAAGAAAGAATGCAATATGTATAAGTAAAATTAATTAAGTTGGGTTGTATTTTATATTAAAAGATATTGTGGGTTGGGGGATTACCGTCGTAGAATGTGTCTTTACTTTAATTGATTCAACTCCTTAATTTTAATTCATTAAATCAGGACCATGCATATTTACGTCCTTGCATAACACAATTCTAGCAAGGGTTTGACTTCTCTCAAACCCTGGATATTGGTGTTTGAGGATCCTTATTCAACCATCCAATAATTTCTATAATGGATCTCATAATAAAGAACAGTTAATTAGTAGCATCTTGGAGTTGCATACAAGTATAGAAAAGAACATGCTATAGGGATACTCTTCATGCCCCGATAAGGAGTTTTTACTCAGGAATAATAGAAATAGACATAAAAGTAAGGTTAGGAATAGAAAGAGTCATGTTATCAAGATGCATAAGGAAGCAATATCTATGAGGATGATGGTGGCTCCTTTTCTCCCTTCATTGCGATGTGAACCTATCTTTTAGACGTCTGAGAATGAGATGATATGAAGTGTAAAATATGTTGATTTGTGCTTGGACGTCCTCATCCTTTTATAGTGGGAAATGAGGGATAGTATCACTTTATGGATAATCTTCCAAGTTAGAGTGGTGGCTCAAGGGATCCCATACTTATGCCAAATGTACCACAAAGTATCATTTATCTGGGCCAAATAACAACCTAAGGTTTTGATCTATAATGTTAGGGTTACAAGCATTTATTTGTTGGTTTTCAAACTCAATAAACATCATTGACCACGTGTGAACACCCATATTGATGATGACTTTCATTAAATCTATCAAATAACAAGTTCCCCCACTTTTTCTATGAGGACAATGGTGGTTGTCCCAATGTTGTTTACTTACAAGTTTTATTAATACACTCCATGATTCAGATGTCAATGCATCTATGAAAACTATATGATATTAGATTTATTTTAGAGTATACATGCACTTCATGCGGTCCATATATAGCTATATACTCAGCCCTTGGTATCACAATAGTCTATGTACTTATTTGCTTGATACAATCTACCATAAAGAGAAAAAAACATTCTCATATTAATTACCAAAACACCTCTATGCGGTACTCCAAACATCTTTGACCCAACATTAGTGTAAGACCCCACAGCTACACGCTATCATCACCTCCAATTATGGCTACATCTCATCTTTCCATCCGTGAATAGGTGCCTTGCCATCCCTAAACAAGTAAAAGTACCTCTTTTTTTTGGTAAATTACCTTAGATTTGTAAAAAAGTACCTCAGATATGTTGATAATATTTTTTTTCTTGAAAAAATCTTCCCCTAAACTTACTAATGATGACTTAAAAGTGGCATCAGGATATAAAAAAAGAGTCAGCAAAAAATACCAATATAATAGATAAACTACATCACCATTGATAAAATATATATTATAATCTGAATATAGTATCATGTAGTGTTAACAAAGTATATTAACATTATCATAAGGTATTTTGTAGTGTTAATAAAGTATTCCACAAATTGGTAGCACACCATTATTACTGGCACTCAACTATAACCAAAATAAAATGAATATGAAACATACGCCTCAGCTTTGAACAAAAACGTACCTCAACATTAACAAAAAGCACATAAATTTGGTATAAAATACATTAGCTATTGGAAGAAGTTCTCAAAACAATTGGTACTCTTAAAATCTATCTAATATCATATGGCTATTATTTTGATTTATAATTCCCTAATAGCACTAGTTAATAGTATATCAAAAATTAATATCAAACTACCAAACAAGGTTAAATAATAAGAAACGTTTAGGGGTAAATTAAAATATAGCACTAAATGAGAGGATAAGGCTAAATTGTAAGATCAAGTTTAGTGTGACAATTATGCTAAAATCCAAGACAAGGTTAGATGAAAAATAAGGCTACATCATATCTTTGACTATGAATTTTGTACTTCACAACAATTTAAGATAATCTTTGTTATCCTAAAAACATGGTAAGATATATTACCCCAACAATCTCCACATTGGATCATATCTAATGAACTATTATCACTCCTTCAAGAATTTCTCTTATTCTTCATGTATCTTTTTCCCCTCAAAAGTTACATGTCATCTGTAAGAACATACAATGCATGCCTACCTAGAGTGTGTATCTACACTTGATTATATGAACCTACTATTTGTGAGCTCCTTAAGACTTCCAACTTGACAATTTGCACTACCTTCATGTGCAGTTGGAAGAACCACTTCCTCCATAGATTTGACTCTTTATATCATAGGTTATTACTAATGAACATATATTCTTCTTAGTTTTATTCACATTTTTAGCTTAGTTTTGAAGTTTGATTTCACATTTTTCTTTAGAGTTATCTTCCATTTTGTTTTCCTAAGTTTAATTCCAATTTGTTCAAATTTTGACATAAATCATTAACTTCATTGTTGGTTCAAGCTTCAATCTCTAGACACCATCTTAGGATGGTGGTCCTGCTAAATCAATCAATAGGATGACAGTAAATTTTGATCAAGATTAGGGTTTTCATCAATTTTCTCACTGACCTCCTCAAAATTCTCATAGGACCCAAAATACGGGCCCAACACCACACCCTCTCATAGGACCCAAAATGCATGGCCAACACCACACCCCAACCCTCTCCCCAATTTTTTTCGATATGCATTCTCATAAACTGATGAGGCCCATATCGATGGGGTTCCCTCTTAATGAGCATTTTCCAGATGAGACTCCTCATGATGGCTCCAGCTACACCACCGATTTATGACACCATTATCTAATGGGGCATGATGGTCAACAAGACTCCTTCCTAATCCCATTTGACGAAGTCATAGATCCATTTTTCCATGCATTAATGCATCACTGCCTATGGGCATTCATCTACTAACAAGGACCTAGCTTGATGGGGTTCTTATAATGATTTTCCCCAATGAGGAATATGAGAAACATCTTGAGATGTGAGTTTTTCTTCACACACAAATTTGCTAAGAAGAATTATCCTAGGTTTTTAAATATTTATTATAATCACAACTAACTATAAGCAAAATGATCAAATAAAGTATAGAAAAGGGTTGAACTGGAAAGTCAATATTTTTTAGGAATCACTTTCAATATCAATTGTTAGCAACAATATATGAAATTAATTGTTGATAGTGATTACAGACTAATGATTGATATAATAAATTGCAATTCAAAGAAACATATTAAATGATGAGTTAAAATAAATATTAAAAGAACTTTGGGGCATATGGAAGTCATCACCATCACATACGTACCTATTCTAGTTGTTACAACTCATTAATCCCAATAATCAAACTAGGACCGAGTGATTTTTCCCTTTTGGAATGTAAATTGCACATGGACTAAATTCCTTAGGGCTCAAGGTCTCTCTAACCATAGTTTACAATTCATTCATCATGTAGGATCCCTTTCACCCTTATGCAATTTCATTTGGAATCCTACACATCCATTTGGGGATTTAGTCCTAAACATTTTGCTATCTACACTTAGGATTATATCACACATGCTAATCGAGAGACTAGTTTAAGAATAAAACATATATCCAATGAAGAACATTTTTATACAATGATAAAAATTGAGTATGAAAAAAACTAGAACAGATTACAGGCAGTGGGGATACTCCCCATACCCCAACAAGAAGGTCTAGTCACTCATAGTTAAGGCAAGAACAAAAATACAAGAAGAGAGAAGAGAAATCCTATCACTAATGAAAAAGAAAGAAGAAACTCGTGGTCTCTAGATTCTACAATCCACTCCACAACAACCCATCTGATGAACTTCATGAGAATGGTCTTATTCATTGTCTTCTCCTCTTCCTCCCTACTTCAAAATGTTCTCTAAACTTTAGGTGAATGGAATATTTGATAATTCAATCATGCCTCCTTTTTGTTACATAGTTAGCCTTTGTTTGGTGATTGTGGGAATTTGCCATGTCTGATGCATAGATCAGGAAACCAAGTGGTCTGGTCAGCCAATCACCCACTTGATGGTGTGCCTAATGGACTTCTAGTTGGCTAATCACCAAGGTTGGCGACTGATCTTCATTCTGATAATCTCTCTGGAGAAAAAGTGGATCAGTCAATCCAAGGAGTGGCTCGTCCCTCAAGTAAATGCTTGATATGGAAGCGGGCTTCTAAATTTGGAGGAATTTAAGTGGTGAGAGGATTGGTAATGTGGATCAGCCAATTATCCTCATCCTTGATGCACTCTACTACAACTGGATTGACCAATCAAGAAGGGGGGATCGATCAATCATTTGATCTTAAAAGTTCATCATATATGTTGTCAATTAGGATGAGCTTTTGATCATCCAATATGTGATGAAGATCACATGGTCGTGTGACTGGATTGGATATGATTTAGATGGGAAGGTAGGGCGGTCGATCAGGGGATCTGATCACCCAATCAACATGCATGACTTGTGTTCTTTAACTTAAATTTTGTTTGGAATCATTTCCAATCCTTATAACATGAGTCTAGGGAAGGAAATCCATATTGCTCTTGAGTGGATGTATGCTTTTAAATGTATAAGATCAAGAAATCTAATCATAAATCCTATTATTCAATAACACATGAAAAGTAATGAAACTGAGAAAAACATGATGTAAATAACAACTAAAATGATAAAAACTAAATCTAGAATTTGCAATCAAAATGTGATTAATATGCATTCATCAAACTGCCCAAAATTTGAATGTAGATCATGCTTGAGCAACAAAAAATCAAAACAACCTACCAAATAATACTCCTAGTCTATCATTCTATACTTTATAACATCACATATTCCCTACAACTGAATATGGCTAAGCAACTTGATCTCCTAGAATTATAAGGTGCAGCTTCAAATTCCCTATTTTGACTTCACACAAAGATGAAAGTCTATTCATGATGTTTTAAGATGCATTTTTTATTTAATTTTGTATATTTTGTTTGTGTTCTACTCCATATTTTACTTATTTTATGTAATGAGTAGTATTTGCAATTTGCTTCATATTTTATGTATTTTTATTATTTTATTTGTAGGTTGATGCAAGAAGAAAGAGAAGCAATTATCCCTCCATAAAAATTGTGAATGATCAACGATTGCGTATGCTCACTCCATAATTTTGAAAATTGGATTAAGGATTGTTAAAGTATAGATGGTCACTCAAATGACCATAATGTTTGCATACAAACTTGAAATTGGATGATTTAAAAGCATTGTATGGAAACCTAAATTATATATATATATATATATATATATATATATATATATATATATATATATATATATATATATATATATATATATATATATATATATATATATATTGATCCAGGTTGGTCGGTCGACCAGCAAGTCTTCTCATCTGATTGAGAAGTTCTAGCAGAAATCATAGTAACTCTATTGAAAGTATACTCCGTATTGAAACGGTTGTAGATTCCACATCGAGTGTCAAATTTGAGTGATTCAAGTTGGGTTGGTAATATGATTTTGTTACATACACAATAAGTATATTTAATGACCTCTTTGGTTTGGTATGTATGCCCAAAGAGTCAATCATATGATGATTTTAATGGGATAATATGTAAATTATTTGATTACTAATAAAAGGCAAGCTTCCAATTTATTTTGTTTTATTCAATTATGAGACAATGATGTAACATAATAAATGTCTAGATAATGATATTACTCAATGACGCATATCTTTAAGTACATGACTTGAACAATGAGATCATAAGGATGTTAAGAGTGTATACATTCTCATTATGTTCGTGGTCGAATGTTATTGTGGAAGGTTGACTGACAACAATAACACATAAGATAAGAGTGTGTGTTGGTTTATGATAGAATCTCATTATTCATGATATGGTATATCAAACCAAGCACTTAGATACATGTCAGAGAAAAGTATATTGGGTAGACCCACCATGAGACTAACACATGGAAGCCATTACAATCATAGTCATAGTTAGTTCTCATAGCGTTGGTGGTAATTGTGGTTCTTAAATCTGAAGTCACTACACTCATCACATGTCGGTCGGTATGCTTTGACATCATCGAACGTAATCTAGAATAAGGGTTTCCATAAAGGTGATGATTGGTTGATTATTTACACATGGGGATTGACAATGAGTGATGTACATGGGATTTTCTCCTCCTATAGGAGTGTTATATCCTAGGCCTCTTGATTAGAGAGACTGAGAAATGCATGGCCATGCACATTGAGTCAATATGTGATATTGAGCTTACATATATCTCAGACAGTCTGCTCTGGTTAAAGAAACAAGATTAAATGTTGAAGAGGATGACTACTCCATGCCTCGAGTTCAATATGGATATTAGTGACAAAGGAACTATAGAAACATTGTAACACCATACACAGATTGTAGGTTGAAATTGTTCTCCAACATTCCATTTACTTGGGTAGAAATAATGTGTGAATAGGCACCGCTCTTTATTTGTGATGAGATAATTGGTTATGGACATTCACTCCCAACATAACATGTGACCGATAGGTTCACACACATAGTGACCTACAAGAGGAGTTTTGATCTTCAATGATAACTGGTTTGATTACTAAAGTGTTTAAGTAAATTCAATTCAAACAAAAAATCAACTGACTGGACTCCCAACCTATGAGCTCATGTGATGAAACAACTTATTAGAGTGTCAGGTTGATTGAATATTGAATTAGTTGAGTTCTGTCTGAACTGGGGAGTGAACCAATTAGCTTTGCTCACTAACCAATCAGTTGGGGTCGTGAGATGACCTGCTCATAGGGAGAGATATCCAGTTTGTGGAGAAATTTGATTGCAACAAGGTTAGTGTTGACGTCATGTTGTGCATAAATTGGATTTGAATTTGCTAATTCATATGAAATCGAGAAACATGGCAAAATGACTGGTCTGCTGAGAAAACCAATCAACTCAGTTGCCATTCGATCGGTTCAGAGCTCGTAGGTTGCAAAAATTTATGATCTTCTGGTCCCTTCCACTCCCACACAAATTGGGAACCGAGAACCTAACCCCTCCTATAAATAGAGGGGTATTAGGGGCTTCTTAGACACATCAATTGCCTATGACAATTGTTTGTCTTCTCTGGTTGTAGTAACTAAGAGAACCCGAGCAAGTCCTACTCGATAAAGGGAGGGCTAATAGGGGAGAACAATTGTGGGAGATCTAGTTGGTGACTAGTACACCAGCGGGAGGGACAACTCCTTCATGTCCATTCTATTGGACGACGGGATTTTAGGCAGTCTGTGTAGACTTCCATAGAGGCATGGAGATCGTTGTCTACCTCTAGGAGGATGACGTCAACCTGTTGTCTATGGTGAGACTAGGAGGCACAACTGATGATTCTTGGTGCAACTAGAAGATAGTTGTGCATCTACAATAATGAGGAGATGTCGTTGGACTTGCTCTAGAACCAAGTATATCCTAAGAACCATCCTTTCTATTATATATTTCTTGATGCAATCCTCTACTTTATGGATAATATGGTAGTAAAAAAATTATTTCGACTACCTATCATGTATCCATATTTCCCTACATTTGGATCAAAGGATTGGTCCTGTAGTCACCTCAAAATCTAAGATGAAAAATTGCAACAAATGAATAACGCTCATTGGATTAATTTGGATGGATCTGATATTTTATGGGATGATATAAAAGTACTTGGGAGACTTCCAGGACATATGATCATGACCTACTCTCTCCCATCCAAAACCTTAGGCACCACCAAGGATAGTTGGATATGAAAATCTATTTCTTAACATAGAGGTACACTATGCCATAGATCTAGATCAGAGTCTGAACTTATTGTTTGGAAGTTGTGATGAAACAACTGATCTTCCCCTTTATTTTTCTACTTTTCCCATAAGATTCTTAATCTCTCTCTTTTTATATTATGAAATGTTTAGAGAGTAGATCTTTTAGCATGACATTGGGACTATCCCTACTGTCCATATTATATTTATACATTGTTAATTATTCTTTGTATGAACATATTGATTGATAATTGATTGTTTAATGCTTGTTTTATAGCTTGATAATCTATCTTGCATGATTGTTATAATAATAGATGTAAAGATATCAAAATTTTGGATTAGAACACCAAATAATATCATTGATCCCTAGATGAGACTATGGAAGGGAATTCTCTAAGGTCATAGGTATTGAGACCTCGAGCCTACTGGGAGATAAGTCCATGTGGAATTCATACTTAAAAAGGATATGAAATATCTTTGACCAAATATAATATTCAAATGAATGAATGGTCTAATGTTTAAAATAGTTATGTAGGAATTGGTGGTTGAACCTGTCATCCTGGTAATTTTACCATTATTAAAAATCATTCGATAGAAATAGAGATTAATTATTGATCTCGATCTCTAGAACAGGCTAGAAAGATAGAAATAGTCTCTTGGTCATTACACTTAAGCCATGAGGGTGATAAAAACTCATGTCTAGATCTAAAAACATCCTTTGCTATAGAATCACATATTAAATTCAAATTCATCGGTATATGGTAGAGTTATCCAGTGATGTTAGGGGCTCATAGAGCTTGGTATCTACTGACTAAGGTCTGAGTCATCCTGAAGCTAGATTACCCTCTATCAGTAAGGAAACTGTCTGCCTTAAGTTGGTGACGATTGTGAAGTTTGACCAATTCTTATTGTTGCAAACTTTGACAGCTTTAACAACTTCTTGTATGTATGCCTCCAAGATAAAAATATATTTTGAAGGGAACCTTAAGAAGAATTTGCATGCACCCACATTGTAGTACATATATATACCAATACTTTAGTGCTTTGAGTGTGTTTGAAAAGATGCATTAGTGAAGACTAGAAGACCGAAGCTTTGAGTGGTAATGAAACTCGATGGGTGTTGGATTTTGGGTTGGGAAGGTGCATAGGCACTCATAATGGATGAAGATTGTTCAAGTATGAATATTTTCCCAGACTACCAGTGGGACATTAGTATGGTAATGCATAATTTTGTTACACATGTTCCAGTTATGCCAGCAAGTGACAACATGTATCACTATTGTGGTATTATTACCATCATTCAGCTTTAAGAAGAAATAGATCTATTCATCCTCTTCAAGATTGAAATGAAAGTTATGTTGATAGATATCCCTCCAGGTTTCAGGATTGGATGGACAATCCCTAAGAGCATGGATCACTGTCTTAGTGGCATTGTTGCAAACAGGACATCATATATCAACTTCTATGTGTCAATGGTTCTTATCAACATTTATTAGAAGGGCCTTGTGTTTCATCAACCATAGAAATAATAAAATAATCTTGGGGATATTAGATTGTCATATGTGTTTCTAGATGCCAAGAGAGTGATGCTTGTTTGAGGACCTAAGTCATTGGTACGCCAATTGTATGCTCATCTATCCATTAATTTCAAAGGGTCAAGACCATTGGTCATTCCCAACATTTGGACCGAGTGGAGGGACATGAGAGATATAATTTCATGTTTCTTCAAGTAGATATGCTTTAATAAAGTCTAAATCTCATTCACCAGATTCTTGAACTATTGAGTTAATCATAATTTATTCTTTCGGTATATGTTAAAAATCATTTATTTAATAGTTTGATTTCATTTCTTATTTTTTAATTTAGTTCATCAGTATTCAATCAATCATCGTTATTATTTTATTTATATTAATAAGGGTAAAAATCCATTTGATTCTATTTGGGTTTGATACTTAATTGTACTATGATAAGACCCACCCAGTAGCAGGTGTTATTTTTTGTGATTTTTTTGGTAAAAACAAGGATATCATATCATAGTGAAGTTGAAAGGTAAAAAAATAGCACATCAATTTTAGATCCATTATTGGGAACAACATGACTTCTTGAATTTCTATTTTACTGAGATAAAGTTAGAGTTTTTTTCTTTCTAGTTTGTTTTTGTAACTTTAATTTAATTTTATAAATTTTTTAATTTTGTTTTCTAACTTATCAATTTGTTTGTTTCTTATTTTTTGATTCATTAACTAGTTAGCTTGTTTTTGTAATTTTGGGTTTATTTTATATATTTAAATTTGGTCCCTAATCCTTCTAGATTAGATTTTTTCTTTCTATCGTATATTTTTGTCATTTATTGTTTCTGTTCTTTTATAAAGAGAAAAAAAAGTTGTACCTTAATTAATTGAATACATTTTCTCTTGAGCCTAATACTTGTATCTTTATATTTTAGGCAACATATTGAAATGGAGTGGTCAACACTAAAAATCATACAATGTGGGAAATGTGTCTCCTTCAATCATGACATATGGGGCTCCCATGAAATTTCCTTATATACTAAAGTACTGATGTGTAGGATCATCACCACACAAAATGCTAGGATAAATCCCTAGTGGCCAAAGCTCCATTAAAGCAAAGATGTCCAAGAAAATCCAAAGAAACAAGTCCAAGTGTTGATCCAGAGGCCAGCTCAATCGTGGTACCACATAACGGTCATGCTACCATACTTGCAAATCAACAGAGTAACCTCGAAGCAAAGCAAAAATCACCATGACTGTGCCACTCAGAATGGTCGTGGTGGATTGACCACAGAACGATCATGCCACATTGCACGACCGTGTGACCTCCAGAGTAGAATGACCATGGAGCTGAGAACAAGTAGAGAAATCCAATACACCACGACCATGGTACCCACCACGACCAGGCTACCCTGGCACCACCAAAGTTGTGGTGACTAACATGACCGTGCCACTTCTAATTTAAAACCAACCATGTTACTTTTGCTTTTCTCCATTTCTCACCACGGTCATCCCCATCCACCATGACTGTTCTCACCCCTCCTCACCATGGATGTGGTGACCACCAAAGCTGTTGTGACCACCACGGCCGTGGTAACCACCACGGTCATGCTACTAATAAAAATCTAGCTACTTTTGCACTGCATTTCCCACTTTACCCCCACTTGACCTATTTCTTCCCCCACACCTATATATACTTAGGTGGAAACTCTAGCATGGGGTTAGCTACCTTATACCACCTCTTAGCTCCCCATTTTTACATTCCACCCATTCCACTCCATTTTCACCTCCATTTCACCATTTCCAACTCCAAAACCCTAGTTTCCTAGTGTTTTGACCCTATTTCTCCATCATCCCATTCCATTGCACCTTGGAGGAGAGAGGGGGACATCCTACAGTAGCTGAAGTGGAGGATTTCTTCATCTACATCAAGCTCCATGGCTTCTTATACCTCTTTCTCCCATATATTTGTACTTTGCATTGCTATGAGTAGCTAGGCCCCTTGGGTGGGCTGTTTGCGATGAAAAATGTTACTTTGATACCATGTTGGGGGGAAATGATATATAAACATTGTAATTTCATTTTCTAATGATTATGTTTTATTTATAACTCACTCTTCATGAATTTCTTGTTGGTTCATGCTTGAAATCACCTAGGGATTTAGGGAAATTGCTTATATGTGTGAATTTCAGGATTTGCTCCTAGGTCCAATTCTTGGATCCCTAGCTAGCCACCCATCTTCCTACATTCCAATCAATTCTCCTAACCCTAATCGAGAGATCTAAGTAGCTAGTTTAGATGAATTTGGTATGCTTAACATGGATATTTCTCAAGGTTAGAATGTGGTTGATGGGAGGCCTAAAACCTCACTTCCACTCCCACTACTAACCTCAGCCCCTAATAATCCTAAGATCATCTAACCTAGAAACCTACGCTTGTCTAGACTCTAATTCACTTACACCTAAACCCTAACCCAATTGAGCCTCACAAGGGTAGTAGGGGGTGTTAGGGACTAGTTCCCCTATACACAAACTAGCATATCCATGGCTAGTTAGTAGTTTAGGAAAATCCATTAGACTCTAGCTTGTTGTTTGGTTTGATAATATAAATGAAAGCTTAACGTTCACATGTCACCCCCCAACTTAATTGATAAGTGCATCCCATAAACAGCCCACATTTCCCTTAATTACTTTATAACCCTAATTTCCTTCTTGCTTAGCTGGTGTTAGCTTAGTTATCTCTTTTCTTGCTTAGTTAGATTCTTGCCTTATTCGTGCTTTGTTATTGCTAGTTTAGGTCTTTTACTTGTTCTTTTACCCTGTTTACTAGCTTAGTATAGTGTAGACCTCCTCTTTCCTACCTTAGCATAACTTGTTCTCTTTCCTTTCTTGCCTTGTCTTTTCTTGCTCATAGAATTAACTGTCTAGGGTTAATTTAGGTTTTATTCTCATTTGCTTTCCTTTACCTGCTTTCTTGTTCATCTTTGGTGTGATCAATCAAAACATCCTTTAAACCCTTCAACCATAGACTCCACAGTAGAAACCTAGCCCAAAAACTAACCTAGCTCTAGTGCCCCATTTTGCCCCTATGGATCGGCCCTATACTTGCCACCCTCCTATACTACAACATGACCCCATGTGCTTGTGGGTGTAGTGTTTTGGTGTATGTGAGTACATTTGTGTTGGTCCTTATAAATTGTGAAAGTTATCAACCATGTGTATTTGCTCACGGGCTTGCATTTATTCAAATTCCAATTGAGTAGTGTGTAACACCATTGTCAAGAACACACCAAGCTTTCTGGTGTCATTGTCGGGGAAAAAGGCACTCTACCTAGCTAGTTAGTTTTGCTTTGACTTTTCCTATTTCCCTCATCATTACTATTATTTATTCTTTATTCTTTGCATTCTTTGTGCATATTGGTTTTGTAACTTGCCCTCTTTTGTTTGGTTGTGCCTTGTGCATGTGATAATCCACTCGAGGGAAGATAAGATGGAAGACTAAAATGAACCCCGCAAGCCACTTCAAGATTACTTCATGCCTAGAAACTACAAATCGCCAATTGTTGGAAGAGTTGATCAAATGCCAAGGGAGTAATTATCCATCCCTTCAAGTCTTGTTGGGTTCCTACTCATCTTCTATTGATCATAGAGTTAGAACCCATACAAGCACTTGAACTCCTTTCTTGAAGTATGCTCCACCTTTAGGACACCGATAACAAGTGATGACACAATCAGGTTGGCCTTGTTCTCATTCTCCTACAAAGACAAAGCCAAAGATTGGTATGACTCAAGGAGGGACATTATGAGTTGGTAAGTGATGAAGAATGCATTCCTAAGGCAGTTCTACTCTATAGAAAGGTTAACACAAATGTGGCGTACCATAACAACTTTTAGTCAATTGGGCAATGAATAGTTTCACAATGCTTGAGAGAGATTTAAGAAGATGTTGAGAGAGTGCCCACACCATGAGATCCCGTTGTGGTAGCTAGTTCAGTCCTTTTACTCCAATCTATCTCCAAATAGCCAAACATCAATAGATTCTGATTGTGGAGGAGTTTTCATGGCTAGCCTGAGAAGATATGCCCTTGTATGAGCAATTGGTAGAAGGTTCAAGAATTTGAGCTTCTAGCATGATGAATGATGGTGGCTATGCCTTTAATATGACATCCCCAACTCATAATGACTCAAGCCCACAAGTGATGAGATTCTTGGTGACATGGTGAGCTTCATGAAGAACCAAGTGACAAATGTTCCTTACCACACGATCAATTCTATTGAGTTCTATGGTGAAGAAAAAAGATACCTCACTCCTATAGAACTAGGAACCACAGAGTCCAAGATATAGCTCAAGGTTTGAGGAAGATGTTCTCTCTAGGTTGAAGATCTTTGATGACATACACATAAATGTGTCAAGGCTTGAGGAGAGGATAGAGAAGCTATCTTCCATAATTGCTCTCCAAGAAGAAAAATTGCCTTCAAAAGCCATCTCGAGTTTCAATGAAGCAAGTGGACTAATGTCTTATTCACAAGTTTTATGTAGTCCACCTCCCATGCAAGTTCAACCCATACAACACTTCATAGGTGATCCCAAGCCTTATACTCCACTTCCCCCTCCAACACCACCACTTTCTCAACAATTCACATTCCAACCTCAATTCTTCCCTCCACCTCAATTTTAATACTAAGTACCACCTCCACATCCTCCACAGCCACAACCAGCTCCCCCTCTTCACCATGAGAAAGGAAGTGTTGTGACAGTTCTAAGGAGTGGGAAATCTCTTGATCAGCCCATAGGTTAAAGAAAAATTGATAAAGAAAAGCAAAGGCAACCAAGAGGTGATACTGTGATTGAAATTTCCGGAGATGATTCTGTGAGACCACCAGTTGATTTTGGGATACCATGTACTCCACCTCACACTCCATTTGTATATCCCATCATACCTAGTGTTCCATCTAATGTTGATCCAAGTGAGCCACCATTCATTGAAGCATTATATGAGCCACCAGAAGTAAGGAGGAGACAAAAGTACAATGTTGACATTCTTGAGGTGTTTCACCAAGTGAAGGTCAATATTCCATTGTTGGATGCTATCAAGAAAATCCCATCATATGCCAAGTTTTTGAAGAACTTATGCACTATGAAGAGAAGGTCAACATGGAGAATACCAAAGAGAGTGAAGTTGACTAAACAAGTGAGCTCTATCATCCAACACTCCCTTCCCATAAAGAGGAAAGACTCAGGAGCCCCTCTCATACCTAGTTACATAGGGGGACACCACATAGATAAATCCTTACTTGATTTGGGGTCTAGTGTGAATTTGATGCCATACAATGTCTATGTGGAGTTGGGATTGGGAAAGTTGAAGCTGGCACATTTCACTCTCTAATTGGCAGACCGTTCCATAAAAGTGCCTAGAGGAAGAGTGGATGATGTTTTGGTGATGATAGGAAAAGCAAAGGGCACAATGTTCTCGATGGATTTTATTGTTCTTGGTATGGATCTAGAGGAAAGGAAGATTCCTATTATCTTGGGAAGACCGTTCTTATCTACAATGGACATCGATATACATGTTCATAGTGGCACGATTATAGTTTCATTCATGAACATGAAGATTAAGATCAACATGTACAAGACTCCAACCCGGTGAGCCCAAAATGAAGATATTGGATATGATCACTTCAAGAGTCTGAATGATCATTAGAGCGGAGGGGATCTACATGAAGGATTTGATGACAATTTTGGTGATCAAAGAGATGAGGAACATAGATTGAGTGCAAATGAGAGATGCATTTATTGCAAGAATGGGCACATGAGAATGCCAAATGGATGAATGAGTAAAGCATCATCAAGAAGCCCAGCTGAAGGCATGAAAATCAGTGCTTGTAGGAGGCAACCCACCAAGGTTTAAGAACTTTTCACCCAACCTTCCATTTTTGATACTTTTGCTTTTTTACACTTTTCCAATAAAACAACACACACACTTGTTTTTAATAGTTTTTGTTTAGTTTTAAAATGTGCATGTGGAAATAGGTTGAAATGAGGAAAATTAGAGGAAATTTTGACAAGTAATTCATGAAAAATCATTTTGAATCAAAGATTTGATGTTTTAATGAGATTGAAGTGTGGAACAATTGCCAAAGTACACCATGGCCATAGTGACATGGAATGGCCATGGTGGTGCACTCACAATCAATAGGGAAATTGAGAAGAACCAACGAAAATCAACAAAATGAAGAACAAAGTCAGAATGGTCGTGCTAGGCAACACGACCCTTGCTAACAACACAAAACGACCATGTGAAGTAAAATGGCCAAGTGAAGAACAAAGGCAGAACGGCCATGCAAGGCAGCATGGCCATGTTATGATCCTCCCCACATGGTCGTGCCATGCAGCACGACCATGCTGCAGCCTGATACAACACTTAAGTTAGCCATTTTTCAACTTTTCTAAAACACTTCTACACAATTCTTCCAAATAGAACTGCTGACCTCCATGTGAGAGTAGTCGTGTAGTGCCGTCCAAGCCTACTCCCACCCTCAAATAACCACCCCACATGGCCATGCCGCATAGCACGACCGTTCTACATCCAGATAAAACACTTAAGTTAGCCATTTTGTAACTTTTCTAAAACACTTCTACTCATTTCTTCCAAACAAAACGGCTGACCTCCGCGTGAGAGTGGTCATACAACACTGTCCAAGCCTCCTCCCACCCTCAAATCACCACCAAATCACCCCCAATCAATCTTCAATCAATCCCCCATCATTTCATCTACCTTAATCTCCATATTGTATCCATTTTCATCCACAAATTCCCCCATTTCTCTCCAATCTGCCTCAACAACCCAGTTCTTCAGAGAAAACCTAAAATACAATTTTTCTCCACCAATTTCGATCCAAAATGAAGCAAATGGCTAAGCAAGATGTAGAGAAGACCAATGGAGTACTTTCCTATCAATGCCAAATAAAGGACACATGTTTTCCAACCTCGGGGGCATCTTATGCTCAACCGTCTGCCTCTGGCTCTGGCGGGACAACTTGTTTGATGGATGTCAAAAGCTCAGTGCACTGCTCACTCCAATTATGGAGGAGGCTTCTCCTCAACCTCAATGTGCTACACCATCTGAAAAACACTGGAGGGGGGTGAATCGGGTTTTATGATATTTTTAAAATTAATTCAATAAACAACCACACAAATATTGGAGAAGGAGACAAGGCGTTTAGAGTGGTTCCACCCTTAGCAAATACTAAGGGAGTCGGTCCACTACACAATTGTTTCCAATTGGGATTTTGAAAGAAATTGTATTTTATTACCTCACAAGGATGTTACATAAGATACAACTACCTTCACAACCCTTTGGATAGCCTTCACCCCAAAGTCGTCTCACCAACCTTGAATCAACCTTCACTTAAAGTAACTTCAAGCTCCCCCTTGAAGTAGCCTTCCTCCTAGAAGTAGCTTCCCATTGAGACCTTCTAGATGTAGTCCAAAGTCACGATGAGATACCTTCAATATGGAAGAAGCTCATACAACCTCCTTTTCGTAGCCTCCAACCTAGGAGTAGCAAAGGAGAAAATAAACAATAAAAGGAACAAGAAGGGAAGAAGGAAAAATACACTTTACCACTTTAGCAAAAGGCTTGAATCCTATATCAAGCATTTTGATCTCCTATCCAATGTGTATGAACGTGAAAGTGTAGTGGGTAGGATATTCTAGCCTATAGGACACGAAATCTCAGCTTATGGAAATGATCTGCAAGTGAAAGATTGCTCAATTTCTCACAAGAGTTGATTCTCAATTGCAAGTATGTGTACTAAAGTGAGTTTAGGTGTCCTAAGGCATGTCCTATTTATAGGAATGGCCTACTAGTGCTTAGAGACGTTCTAGACACTTTCTAGGGGGTTCTTAGTGCTCAACTAGTTGTTAGTTATCCACTAATTATGTTTGTAACAGTTAGTTAATTAATTCTAAAAAGTACAGACAGAAGCTTTCTCGGTCAAGAAGTTTGTCGACTGAGGGTCTCTCAGTCGAGGAATTTGTCAACCGAGGGTAAGTCTGGAGTAAGTGTATTGCAACGTTCAACTCAACTCCCAACCACTTTTTCGCACCAAGTCTAATGGCTATAGAACCAGCTAGAAGAATAGACATAGGTGATTCTCGGTCGAGAAGATTGTCGATCGAGTGTGTCTCGGTCGAGAAGTTGTTTGACTAAGAAAGTCCATGTTTTAGTGTGTCTAGACTTTTACTAAATGCATGTATTAAAGTGCTATTGTGATGCTATCATAGGGGATGACCTATCTAAGTGTTGTGAGCGGATAGGAAAGATCTAAACGCTTGATTTACATGATATCTAGGTACTTGTACATTATATATTTGTACAAGTTTACATTTTGTTACAATCATGAAAAAATAAGACAATTTAAGCATATAGATCTTCCAAGCTTAGCTATCCATCATCTTAAATTCTTGTACCTGAAATACTCAAGTAGCATGTTAGATCTACAAGAATGAAATGTTTTTTATTTTCAAAATAGAGGGATTTTAATAATGTCCATTTAGCCAACAATCTCCCCCTTTTTGAAGATGACAAACATTTCTAAATATAGACCAAATAATCTTAAAAGCATATTGAGTTTCATACCTGAAGTTTACCTTGTGTATATCGTCTCTTATTTATGGAATGTGTGCTTATTATTCCCAAAGAAGTATGGAACATAAAATCTAACTCTTTAGGGAATATAGCAACATTAGAAGTAAAGCTCAAGAGAGTATGTGTGAAACTCATTGACTGAGTATTTAATATTTATGTTATTATTTCTCCCCCTTTTTCATTTCAAAAAGATATCCGTTAAAAAATGTTTTAAGAGTCCCCTTCAATTGGTGCTCCCCTTAAAAAGATAGCTGTTAAAACATGCTAAAAGGTGTCCATTTATAGCCAAAATGTAAGAATCAGAGAAACAACCCAATTTTAATGAGCACAAATGTCAAAGAAAATATCTTATAAGGGAGTGATAAGTAATTTCTTTCTTATGTTATTAAATTGATCTAATGGAAGTGGTTTTGTGAAAATATCAGCCAATTGATCTTCTGTATCAACATGATGAAGGGATATATGTTTTTTGGAAATATAATCCCTTAGAAAATGATGACAGATTTCAATATCTTTGGCACGACTATTTAAAATAGGATTATGTGCCAAGTTTATAGAACTAGTATTATCACAATAGAGAGGAGTAGATGAAAATGTAAAACCATAATCATTTAAAACTTGTTGCATATAAAGCACTTGAGCACAACAAGACCCGACTGCCATATATTCAGCTTGATTGGTTGAAAGAGAAACTGTGTTTTGTTTCTTGCTAAACCATGATACTAAAGCTCATCCTAATAAGAAACAACTTCCTCTTGTGCTCTTTTGATCAATTCGACAACCAGCGTAGTCGGCATCGGTATAAGCTATCAAATCTAAAGATTGTCTTTTAGGATACCAGAAACCATAGTTTGAAGTGTCGGCTAAGTATCTTAGAATCCTTTTGACAGCTTGAAAATGAGTTTGCATGGGATTTGATTGAAATTTAACACAAAGTCTGATAGAAAACATGATATTTGGTCTAGAAGTGGTTAAGTAAAGCAAACTACCAATCATGGCCCTATACAAAGAATCATCAATGGGTTCCCCATTTTCATCTTTGTCAATTTTAGTAGAAGTGGCCATTGGTGTGGTAGCATGTTTGCAATTCTCCATTCCAAAATATTTTAAAAGTTCATTTGTATACTTCTCTTGGCTTATAAAAATCCCAGCAGGCGTTTTCTTTATTTGAAATGCAAGAAAGAAAGTCAATTCTCCCATGAGACTCATTTCAAATTCTTTTTGCATAATGTCAATAAATTGTTTACATAAGAATTCATTTGATGCACAAAAGATAACATCATCAACATAATTTTGAACAACTAGAAAGTTAGATTCATATGTTTTGAAAAATAAAGTTGAATCTAAATTTCCAATTGAAAAACTATTATCAAAGAGATAATTTTTAAGCCTTTCATTCCAATTTCTAGGTGTTTGTTTTAACCCATAAAGTTCTTTCTTAAGTTTATATACATGATCATCTTTAATAGAAATTTCAAAACCAGGTGGTTGGGCAACATATACTTCCTCTTGTATTATTCCATTTAGAAATGCACTTTTTACATCCATTTGGAATAGTTTGATTTCTTTGTGGGCAGCTATAGATAGTAGCATTCTAATGGCTTTAAGTCTTTCTACGGGTGCATAAGTTTCATCAAAGTCTATTCCTTCTTGTTGATTGTACCCTTGTGCTACCATCCTATCCTGATTTCTCACTACTTCCCCATCCTCATTCAATTTGTTACAAAAAACCCAGTTAGTTCCAATAATGGTTTTATCTTGAGGTTTAGGAACTAAGTCCCATTCATCATTCTTAGCAAATTGATTTAATTCTTCTTGCATGACCATTATCCAATAATCATCTTTTAGAGCTTCAGTTACCTTTTTGGGTTCATTTATGGATACAAATGCCATATTTGCAACATATCTAAAAGAGGAACGTGTTTTTACTTTATCATTAGGATTCCCAATGATTAGTTCTTGAGGATGATCTTTAATTAGTCTAGGAATGGGTTGTTGTGCCTTTATTTGTTGATCATTTTTAGCATTTTGATCATCTTTAGTTGATATGTTAAGATCTTCAATTTGATGAGTAATATCAACTATGTCATTATCTTTAGTATTTTGTTTTAGTTCTTCATGAAAAGTGATGTGAATGGATTTTTCAACTTTTCTAGAGATGGTGTTGTATATTCTAGAAGTTCAGTATCCCAAGAAAAAGGCTCTTTGTGATTTAGAGTCAAATTTGTCTCTATCATCCTTTGTGTTTAAGATATAGCAAGTTTAACCAAATGTATGAAAATAATCAACCCTTGGTTTCTTATTATAGATGAGTTCATATGGAGTTTTCTTCAAATAAGGATGTACGGTTATTCTATTCAGTACATAGCATGTTGTGTTTACTACTTCAGCCCAAAATGTTTTAGATGTATTATGTTCAAGCATCATAGTGCTAGCCATTTCTTGTAAAGACCTGTTCTTTCTTTCAACTATGCCATTTTGTTGTGGAGTATGTAGAGCTGAGAAATTGTGAGTGTAGCCCTGAGATGTGTAGAATTCTTCAAATATATGATTCCTAAATTCTCCACCATGATAACTTCTAATTGTGCATATTTTATTTTGTAATTGATTTTCAATCTTTGAGCAAAATTGTATGAACACTTGAATGGTATCATCTTTATTTGCAAAAAAAATGAACCCATGTATATCTACTGTAATTATCAATAAGAACAAAGCAATATCTTTTTCCACCAATAGATTGTGTCCTCATAGGTCCAAATCAATCCATATGAACGAGTTCTAGTGATCTACTGGTGCTAAGCATGTTTTTGGGTTTAAAAGAAGTTTTAGTCTGTTTACCCAAAGTACATGGTTCAAAATTTTTAGTTTGATCAAAAGATAGCTTAGGCAAACCATGAACAAGATCATATTTAACTAACTTTTAATGACATGTGAATTAGCATGACCTAATTTTCTATTCCATAATTGTAGAGAATTATCTTTTGCAAGCAAGCATTTTCCAACTACAAATTGCATAAAGTTAGGTCTAAGAATATATAGATTTCCAATTCTTTTTCCTTCATACACAACGTTTGTAGTGTTCTCTACTAGCAACTTGCAACAATTTTTATGAAATAAAACATCATATCCACAATCACATAGTTGACTGACACTTATCAAGTTATTATGCAAAACATCAACAAGTAAAACATTCTTAATTTCAAGGTTTGTACCAATATTACCTATTCCAACAATTTTACCTTTACCATTGTCTCCAAAAGTGACTGTTTCACTTTTCTTTTCTTCAAAAGTTTAAAAAGCATCCTTGTTTCCGGTTATGTGTTTGGAGCATCCACTATCAACCACCCAATCCTGCAATAAAATATATGTTTTAATACCCATGTGATGGTCCATTATGGTTAGGTACATTTAATAACAAACTAAACATGATTGAATAAATTAATCTAAACATAACTTCATTCGGTCGACAAATACTTCGACCAAATGTGTATCGGTTGAAAATTTTGTCATCCTATAATGTTGCTATTTTACAGATTGAAACAGGAAATTTCTTGGTCAACAATCTCTCGGCCGAAGTTGTCTCGATCGACGTTTTTCTCGACCAAAATTGTTATTGTTTCTACAGCAGATTTCAGATTTGATACAGGTACTCCCTCAGTCGAATACTTTCTCGACCGAAAAGTGTCTCGATCGAACTATTTGTCGACCGAGGTTGTTTCTGTTTGTTTCCAGCAATCTGTTTATGTCAGTTTGAGCTTAAATCTTTGTAATATGCTAAAATACCATTCTATTTAGTTGAGATAAGACATTAAGATATTCAAATGAGGTTTTAGGTCAAATCTCAACTTAATCATATTAAATTTTCTAAGTTTGGGGTCTTGGAATCCATACTAACTCAATATCCTTTTTCTTGTAAGGACATGAGAAGGAATAATGTCCAAGACGCAAGCAATAGTGATAGCAAATGGAGTCAATTTCATTTCTATTTCTAGGATTTAGAGTTGTGCTCTTGGGTACAAATATGCTCTTGGTCTTGGATGCTTGAGTTCTCCTAGGTTTAGGTTGATAAGAGTTTTCTTTTGGAAGATATCCTAAACCTTTTCTTCCACTATAAAGAGAAGAATTCTTTAGGATCTTATCAAGAATACCATTATTTCTCAATCTACTAACTTCTTTTTTTAACTTAGCAACCTCATCGATTTTCTTTTTGATATCTAACTTTTCTTGATCTAGATCAGATGATAAAGCATCTCTTTCTTTAACAATAGCATCATAGTCTAGATGAGTACATAGGATAGGTTGAGTCTGGAAATTATTTAGTTTGGCAAGAAATTCAACCTTTTCTTGAGAAAGAAGACCATAGTTTGTTTCTAAAGTAAGCAACTTCATATTACATTTATTTAAAGATGATTTCAAGGTAAAGTTTTAAGAAACAATATTGTCCTTTTCAAAAGAGAGATTATTTAATTTAGCATACAAATCCTCATTAGTTTTAGTATCTTTCTTTAGTTTCTTTTTGCAATCAACATATTTGTCATGTGTATCTTAAAGACTAGCAATTAGATATTCTTTTGTCAAATCAAAAGGCTTACCTCTTGAGAATCATCACTAGCATCTTCTTTGGCCATGAGACACTCCACATTCTCCTCTCCACTCTCACTATCACTTGATTCATCCCATGTAATTTTGTATGATTTTTCTCCCTTCTTCTGGGATGAGCTTTTCTTACTCTTCTTTGCTTTAGGACATTCATTCTTAAGATGTCCTTTCTTTCCACATTCAAAACACCTAGGAGGGGAAGAAAAAGAAGAACCAACAACTTTGTTAGATTTCAATCTTCTATATTTCTTACCATTTACAATTAGAGCTTCTTCTCCTTCATCTCCATCACTTGTCGCATCACTTTCTTCAGTGATGACCTTTGTAGCCTTTAGAGCCATGTCCTTCTTTCTCCCTTGTTGAAGTTCACACTCTCATCTTTCTTCCTCCTCCAAGGTTGCCTCATGTGCTTCTAAGTTGCCAATGAGTTGCTCCATCCTTAGTCGAGTGAGGTCATTGGCTTCTTCAATTGCAGTCACCTTAGGCTTGTACTTGGGAGGAAGTGACCTAAGAATTTTTGAAACTTGATCCTCTTCACTAATGGCTTTACCTAATGCATTCAAACCATTAACAATAGAAGAGATCTTTGCATACATTTCACTAATAGACTCATTTGGTTCCATACGAAACTGTTCAAACTTTTGTTTAAGCATACCAATTTTGAAATTCTTTACTTGAACAGTTCCTTCATAAGTAATAGAGATTGTATGCCATATTTCATATGCAATTTCACAATTTGATATTCTATTGAACTCACCTATGGAAATTGAATAATAAGGAATACTTACAACTTTTGCATTCAATTGGGCTGATCTCACCGTATTAGCATCCCATGTAGCATATTCAGTTTGAGGAAAATAATATGCCTTTGAAACCATTCTCCAAAGATCCCAATTGATTCCTTGAAAATAGAATTCAATCCTCCTCTTCCAATAGGTGTAGTTGGTGCCATCAAATGGTGGAGGCCGAGCTACAAGTGTTCCTTCCAAGTAGAGTTTGTTTAGTACCCCATCACCCATTTTCTTCAAGACTCGATTAGAGCTCCTTGAAGCCTGCTCTAATACCAATTGAAAAAACACTAGAGGGGGGTGAATAGGTTTTTATGATATTTTTAAAATTAATTCAACAAACAACCACAAAAATATTTGAGAAGGAGACAAGGCGTTTAGAGTGGTTCTACCGTTAGCAAATACTAAGGGAGTCAGTCCACCACTCAATTGTTTCCAATTGGGATTTTGAAAGTAATTGTATTTTATTACCTCGTAAGGATGTTACATAAGATACAACTACCTTCACAACCCTTTGGATAGCCTTCATCCTGAAGTCATCTCACCAACCTTGAAGCAACCTTCACTTGAAGTAACTTCAAGCTCCCCCTTAAAGTAGCCTTCCTCCTTGAAGTAGCTTCCCATTGAGACCTTCTAGAATTAGTCCAAAGTCACGCCGAGCTACCTTCACCACCGAAGAAGCTTCTACAACCTCCTTTCCGCAGCCTCCAACCTAGGGGTAGCAAAGGAGAAAACAAACAATAAAATGAACAAGAAGGGAAGAAGGAAAAATACACTTTATCACTTTAGCACAAGGCTTGAATCCTATATCAAGTGTTTTGATCTCCTATCCAATGTGTATGAACGTGAAAGTGTAGTGGGTAGGAGATGCTAGCCTATAGGACACAAAATCCCAGCTTATGGAAATGATATGCAAGTGAAAAATTGCTCAATTGCTCACACGAGTTGATTCTGAATTGCAAGTATGTGTACTTAAGTGAGTTTAGATGTCCTAAGGCATGTTCTATTTATAGAAATGGCCTAATAGTACTTAGGGATGTTCTAGACACTTTCTAGGGGGTTCTTAGTGCTCAACTAGCTGTTAGTTACCCACTAATTACATTTGTAATGACTAGTTAATTAATTCTGAAAAGCGCAGATAGAAGCTTTCTCGGTCAAGAAGTGTGTCCACCGAGGGTCTCTCAGTCGAGGAATTTGTCGACCGAGGGTAAGTATGGAGTAAGTGTATTGCAACGTTCAACTCAACTCCCAACCACTTTTTCCCACCAAGTCTAACGACTATAGAACCAGCTAGAAGAATAGACTTAGGTGATTCTCAGTCGAGAAGATTGTCGACTGAGTGTGTCTCAGTCGAGAAATTGTTCGACTAAGAAAATCCATGTTTTAATGTGTCTAGACTTTTAATAAATGTATGTATTAAAGTTTGATTGTGATTCTATCATAGGGGATGACCTATCTAAGTGTTGTGAGTGGATAGGGAAGATCTAAACGCTTGATTTACATGATATCTAGGTACTTGTACATTATATATTTGTACAAGTTTACATTTTGTTACAATCATGAAAAAATAAGACAATTTGAACATATAGATCTTCCAAGCTTAGCTATCCATCATCTTATATTATTATACCTAAAATATTCAAGTAACACGTTAGATCCATACGAATGAAATGTTTGTTATTTTCAAAATAGAGGAATTTTAATAATGTCCATTTAGCCAATACTGTCATCCTCTAAGGCAGCACCGCCCTCTCCAGCTCGGTTGTCAATTTCAGCAATCTGAGCTTCAGTTTCTATAGCTCGAGTGTCGACTTTGACTCGTCCTTCAGCATCTATAACACCACAACCAATAGTATGACAACAGTTATAGTTAGACAGAGAGGATGAGGTGATGCACGATGCATCATAGCTCGAGGCAGCACATCAACAACCTAATATAGAGCTTGAGACTTCTAGCGGGTGGGCGAAGAAGCCCAAGCACCCAGAATGCCTGACACGTTGGGTGATAGCCACCTGCTACGTGTGTCGGAAAACACTAAATGCCATAGGTTTCCTCGAGGACTATGAGGGCATGATGATGGAAATTGGTTTATACAACATTCTGACAACATTGCAAGAGACCTATATTGAGCTCAAGCAGTAGTTCTTTGCCACATTGGAGAAGGTCTCCCATGATGGCAGAGATAGAGTCAGGCTTGGAGACCAGCGTTGGGTCATTTCTTCAACCATGTTGAATAGCTTCTTTGCTTCAAATGAAGAAATGGCAGCTTGCTTTAAGACTGGAAAGATAGAAAAGGGCACCAGTGCTTATTTTACTACCATGTGGAAGGTATTCACCATCCACAATGACTTTGTAGAGGGAAATTCGAAGACTAGTTTGCTCCATAACCCCTTCCTATGCTATGTTCAGAAAGCCCTAGTGAATACCATTTCTGGAAGATAAGGCAATTAGGGGAGCTTCAAAAAGAAAGACTTGTGTGTTTTGGGCTGGTAGATAAAGGGAAAACATGTGAACATAGGAGCATTGATGATTGATCACTTCAAGACAGTCCCATCCAAGAGAAATAATCCATTCATTCTATGAGGGATTGTGACATCCATTGTTGTTTGCCCTTGGTCATGATGTTTCTGGATATACCAGGGCTGGGGGGGAGTTGGTGGACCTGCACTATCTTGTATGCTCTTCTATGATTTCAGTTGTTGATCAGAAAATCATATATCAGGTCAACCCACTATACATTGGTGTCTCACTAGATCTCCCATACGATGTTGCACAACTATTGATAGAGTGGGGTCCTACTCCAGATTTCCTGGAAAAAGTGAGAAAATGGGAGGAGTAAAACCCTATGGATACATTTTAGTAGCCAGAGATTGTCCCAGAGGGGTTAGGCGAGTCACAAACATCCACAGAGAGGAGGAGGATAGTTGAGGAGAGAGAGGTTCATTGAGTTAGGAGATAGGATGCAGATACAGCTTAGCAGCCAAAACAACCCACAATGAATGCATACAAAATATCTACCTTACATGCGCAACTAGAGGGCATCTAGAGCAACCACATACTGAGCACCCATGAGGGAGTTTTGAGGGAACATGAGGGTTTCTAGCACACCCATGATGCTAGGTGGTTTTACCATCAACAACTACATTATCGGGTGAACCACTTATATCAGTTCCAGCATGCCCAGTCCCAGAGGAACCCCCAGTGGGGGGAAGATTGATGGAGTTCACTGCCAGCATTTTAGGACAACTACCTGGCTCCATAGTCAAACTATTGGGGTTCCTATTACCAACATCCCCCACCACATGGAGGAGAAACGTCACCATAGTGATCTTCTACCTTATCATTCCTAGACTTTAGTTGCATACCGAGGACAACATCCGATTCAAAAGTTTGGGGTGGTGGGGTGGTATGCCCTTATCTCATTTTCACTCTTGTTTTTTGCATTTCACCTACCCTTTACTTTCGTTTTGTTTTCTTTTGTTTTTTTTAGTTTAGAATTTACCTACTTTGCATACATGCATGTCATATAGTTACTTTCTTGCAATTTTTGCATAATTTTCAAAAAAAAATTGCTCTTTTTTCCATGCATTGCATCTCATGTAGATTTCTGGTAATTTTTGCATGTTTTATCTAGGATTTGTTTGTTTACTACTTTTTATTCAATAACGTAGGCTTAGATGTGATTGAAGGCAACTTGGAATCATTTTGGCCAATTTTGCCCAAATTTGAGATTTCTTGCCTAAAAGTGTGTTTTGACCCAATCTCTACTCTTTGGTTTAAAAATGATGACCTTTTATAAATGCAAGTGAATTATCATTGTTTATTCCTAAATGATATCAATTCTTGACTTTTTACATGCATATCACCTCTCTTGTGTTTGTGAATGTTTTGGTTGAATAGTGACTCAAGCACGTTATGAGCGCTTAGTGCCTATGAAATCGTTTGATAGAAGTATCAATTTCATGTTGTTCATTCATGTGATGTGAAATTGTTGGATGAAGTGTTGGATTAATTTTCATGCAGGAGACCTTATGTTGAGAACCACACTAGTGACCCCTCTTTGACCCGACTTCTCATTCACCATCTTCTTACCCCTCCGCCCCATGAAGGGATGCCAAAGTGCACATATTTAGCCTTGGCCACCTCCCAAAGTTTGGGGTGGCCATATCTATACCTCACCACTTAACTCTCACCATCATATGCCCTACCTACACCAAGGGCAAAGAAAATAAAAGAAAAAGAAAAAGAAAAAGGAAATGCAAAAATGCAAAAAGAAAATAAAAGATGAGTGCTCTATGTAATAGTACTCTAAAATCTTACTACAATCCTTTCTTCCATTTTCATACCCATTGAGCTAAGAAACATGGAATCTAGCTCACTTCACCCTATTTCCACAACCATGTGGGTCACTTGGTATGGTTTGAAGCATAAGATTGAATGCATGAAGGTGAAACAACACTCCTAGTCATCCTTTATTAACTTCATCATGAAACGGTCTACCCAGAACTACATGAAAGAAATATGGATAACATGTGTGTTCTATGCGTTATATTTGAACTTCATATGCTTTGTGCTCTTTTCATGATTGGTTTGTAAAATTAGGAAAGGAGAGAAGTGGAATGCACACACTTAATCAACATTGATCCCATTCAGCGATAATCATCTTTTGCATTGCATTTGTTATTTCTTGATTGTAGAAAAATTTGCAGAAAGATTGAGTTGGAGCATAGTTGAGGACAAGTATGTTAAGTGGTGATTCTGCCCTATTTTAGGGCTTCATCTTATGTCATGCTGCATTTCAATCACATCTATACCTATTATATTACATGTTATTTCCTTCAATATGCATATTGGTAAAAAGTACACTTATGTTTGGACCACACTTGGATGGAAGAGAGAGAGGATGAGTGATCCTAGGGTTTCTCTACCCTAAGAGAGGACCAAAGTGAAGTTTGAGGCTCCCTCAACCTACCCCTAGTGGTCAAAGCTCCATTGAAGCAAAGATGTCCAACAAAATCCAAAGAAACAAGTCCAAGTGTTGATCTAGAGGCCAGTTCAGTCGTTGTACCATAGAATGGCCGTGCTAGCATACTTGCAAATCAACAAAGTCACCTCCAAGCAAAGCAGAAATCACCACGACAGTGCCACTTAGAATGGCTATGCTGGACTGACCACAGAAAAGTTGTGCCACATTGCACGACCGTGTGTCCTCTAGAGTAGAATAGCCATGGATCCAAGAACGGCCAAAGAATTCCATGCCACCACAGCCATGGTACCCACCACGGTCGTGCTACCCTTGCACCACCACGACCGTGGTGACTAACACGGTCGTGCCACTTCCAGTTTAAAACCAACCATGTTACTATTTCTACTCCATTTCTCACCACATTCATCCCCATCCACCACGACCATTCTCACCCCTCCCCACCATGGTCGTGGTGACCACCATAGTCGTGCTACTCATAAAATACTAGCTACTTTTGCACTACATTTCTCACTTTACCCCCACTTGACCTATTGCTTCCCCTACACCTATATATACCTAGGTGGTAGCTCTTGCATGGGGTTAGCTACCTTCTACCACCTCTTAGCTCCCCATTTTCACATTTCTCCCATTCCACTCCATTTCCACCTCCATTCCACTCTGAGCACCAAAACCCTAGTTTACTAGTGTTTTGACCCTATTCCACCATCATCCCATGCCATTACACCTTGCAGGAGAGAGGAGGACATCTTGTAGCAGCTAAAGTGGAGGATTTCTTCATCGACACCGAGCTCCATGGCTTGTTCTACCTCTTTCTCCCTTCTTTTTGTACTTTGCATTGCTATGAGTAGCTAGGCCCCTTGGGTGGGCTGTTTGGGGTGAAAAATGTTACTTTGATACCATGTTGGGGGAAAATGATATGTCAACATTGTAATTTCATTTGCTAATGATTATGTTCTATTTCTATCTCACTCTTCATGAATTGCTTGTTGGTTTGTTCTTGAAATCACCTAGGAATTTAGGGAAATTTCTTATATGTGTGAATTTTGGGATTTTATCCTAGGTCCAATTCTTGGATCCCTAGATAGCCTCCCATCTTCCCACATTCCAATCAATTATCCTAACCCTAGTTGAGAGATCTAAGTAGCTAGCTTAGATGAATTTGGTATGCTTAGCATGGAGCTTTCTCAAGGTTAGAATGTGGGTGATGGGAGGCCTAAAACCTCACTTCTAGTACCATTACTAACCTCATCCCCTATTCATCCTAAGATCATCTAACCTCAAAACCTAGGCTTATCTAGACTCTAATTGACTTACACCTTAACCCTAACCCAATTAATCCTTGCAAGGGTAGTAGGGGGCATTAGGGACTAGTTCCCCTATACACAACCTAGCATAGCCATGGTCAATTAGTATTTTAGGATAATTCATTAGACTCTAGCTTGTTGTGTGGTTTGATAATATAAATGAAAGCATAATGTTCACATGTCACCCCCAACAACCCACATTTCCCTTAATTGCTTTAAAACCGTAATTGCCTCCTTGCTTAGTTAGTGTTAGCTTAGTTATCTCTTTTCTTTCTTAGTTAGCTTCTTTCCTTTTTCTTCCTTTCTTCTTGCTAGTTTAGGTCTTTACTTGATCTTTTGCCATGTTTTCTAGCTTAGTGTAGTGTAGACCTCCTCTTTCTTGCCTTAGCATAACTTGTTCTCCTTGCTTGCCTTGTCTTTGCTTGCTCATTAGAATTAATTGTCTAGGGTTAATTTAGGTTTTATTCTTGTTTTATTTCCTTTACTGGCATGCTTGTTCATCTCTAGTGTAATCAATCAAAACAACCTTTAAACCCTTCAACCCTAGACTCCTCAGTAGGAACCTATCGCAAAAACTAACCTAGCTCTAGTGCTCCCTTTTCTCCTTACGGATCGACCTTATACTTGTCACCCTCCTATACCATGATATGACCCCGTGCGCTTGTAGGTGTAGTGTTTTGGTGTATGTAAGTACACTTGTGTAGGTCCTTATAAATTTTGAAAGTTATCCACCATGTGTATATGCTCCCTGGGTTACATCTATTCAAAATCCAATTGAGTAGTGTGTAACACCATTGGTAGGAATGCACCAGTGGTATGTACTCCATTCCACCAACACCTTTCTCTTTTATTTTCTTGATTTATTTCAGAAATTTTTGGCTTTGTATGCATCTATTTCATTTAGTTTATTTATATTGCATGTAATACTTTCATTTCACTTTATAGTTCTTGCATTATTAGTCTAAGCCATTATCTAATTGACTTAGTTTACATTCATGTAGCATTTCATATGGAATTTATCATACAACCCACTTGTTTGAAGTAAGTCGTTGATGTTTCCTATATATCTAAAAACATGCCAATCTTTAAAAATCACCCTTTGTAGCCAATCAATATAAGCATTGTGCTCCCTTGAAATTATGGCAACTTATATGTAATTCAGAGAAATAATATGAAATGTGTCTTTTTACTTATCAACATATCATGTTTGTGGAAATGTCTCAATCATGCATGTGACTTGATGTGATTGAGTTATTGTGCAAGATTTTTCTATGCTCTAAATTCTAATATATGAGATCCACAAGATCCACCCTCTCCTACATTTCTTCCATCACCAACTTACCCCACCATTATTCGAAGTAAAAAAATCCATAAAGTGTGGAATACTCTAAACTCATGGTGGCACCCTCCTTCTCCCTCTATAATCACTTCTTCCATACCCGTCTCTATGCAATAGGGGTGTATCACCTAAAATAAAGAAAATATGGCAAACATGCATAAACATTTATGTAATATATGTTTTGCACCAATAAAAATAATCTCAAGATAGATATAGGAGAGATTTCAATTCTTTTTAAATACCCCCATTTGATCTTTCTACCAGGCAAAGTTAAATACCCCCAAAACAACGGTCCACATCATAGCATTGTTCTTAACAAAATAATTCATAGGAATATGTTATACTATCATAAACATCAAGAGTATTGCATCTTTCTTACAATTTAGTTTGTGGACATGCAAATGGTGTGCAAAGTTAGCTCGTGATAGAGAGTATGGGAAGTTGTGGTATGCGATTTCATGGTTTCCTAGCCATGCTTAGTGGTAGGTATTCAAATATGATGACAGTATGAGGTATGCATTAGTTGAAAGTATTTATTTGGAGGGTATTTTGGATTTTATGGTACTTTAGGATGAAGCCTTCAAGCTTGGGGTTGTGATGGATATTTATTCATCATGTTTCTAGTTAAATTTTAGATTTCGTTTTGCATATTTTATTTCATTTACTTAATATTTCACATATTTTGTGTTTTTAATAGTGTATACAATTAGTTTGATATTTAGTATATTATTTAGTATATTTTCTTATTTTATTTGTATGTTGATGCAAAACCAAGAGATAAGAAATTATCCCTTCATAAACATTTTAAGAGAATGATCAAAAATTGGATTTCCTTGCTCCCCAACTCCAATAAAGTATATCCTTTTGCTTAAAAATTTAGAACTGCATGATTTAAAAGCCTTTGGATGCAAAATTTAATTATATATTAAATTTAAATACATATAATGTTACATGTTGGTCGGCCATAAGCAAGTCTGGTTGGTCGATCGAGAAGTTTTGAGTGACTTTGTAGAAAGTACACTCTGCACTAAAATGGTTGTAGATTCCACATTTGATGCAGTATTTCAGTGAATCACGTTGGTATGGAGATATAATTTGATTATCTACATAGTGAATATATTTACTATTCACTTTGAATCAGAAGACTGGCCTTATAGTTGCTTGATATACCTATGATGGAAATTGTGTAGCATGCAGTTGACAGCCATTGGATTAATTTTGTTAGATTTGATATTGTACAGAATGATAAAAAATCACTTGTAGGACTTATAGTACAAGGGCTATAACACCCCGATTTTTATATTATGTGAGCAGATTTTTTTACTGGGGAGTGCTACACACATGATACACATAACAATAACAATAGATAAAAACCAATACATACTGTGTATGAATGAAATTCTCATTATTATCTTAGCAAATGAATTCTTGTACATCATCGTTTACAAAGAAACATAATAAATGGACACTAATATAAACAAATCTCTCTTTAATATGGGACCGTGTAGATGGCGCCCCACTAAGCAAACCTCTTTAGTTGTCACTACAACATCTTGTCATAACTATCTCCTGAAGCTCAGTACCTGTCACCGACCATGCACAAATAGGAAAACTACTATTAGAGTAAGTGGCATTGAATTTCTAATACAGTAAACATAAATGTGCTATAACTGAAAGTTGAACTGATATCTGAAAGATATAAACATAAAATGAATCAATGTGTCTTTTATTAACATCTTTTATCTAATTTTTGGCCACCATTATACGATAAGTCCTCTTGAATTGGCGTATCTACGCCCTGCTTGGTACCAAAGTACCTCTGAATTGGCACTACATGCCTCTGAATGACACCGAGGTGTCTCTGAATTGGCGTGGCTACGCCCTGAATTGGTGCCGCAACACCTCTGAATTGGTGTAAACACTCCTCTAAATTGGAAATAAATGCCTCTGAGTTGGCAACATATGCCTCTGCGTCCCGGGACTACTGAATGAGGACTTATCATATAATGTATTATGTGAAGGTTATGACTTATTTATCTTAAGTCTAAACTTACTTAATTTGTAATCTAAACTAAAACTGAATGTTGATAGCTTTACTGAATTCTAAATCTGAATTTATCTTATACTGAAGTTGAATACTGATAATTGAGTTCTGAATGTAAATATAAATCTGAATCTTGTCTAAATATCTCAGAAAGTTTATCTTTCTTAATAGATTGCATTGAACTTATTCTATTAGAAACTGAAATCCTACTATACAAAATTCTTAGTCTAAAACTTTGCTCTTAAACTTTGAATTGAATCTAAATATAAATCTTTGTTGAATCTATCTCTTAATTACTAAATAATTGAGATTGGATCTGAGACCCTTATAAGGCATGTGGATCTAATGTATGACTACTCAAAATGAGATTATTGTAAATTCTAAACTCTAAATTCTTATTTTATGGATAAATATTAATCTGAAACTTTTATGTCTAGACCACTTAGTTATATTCTAATATTGAATATATGGCTTATGTGTCTAAAGGTTTGAGAAAAGAACTGAACTGAATAAATGAATATTGAGCATATGAAAGTAGCTTAAATTGTACAACCTATGATATGATATTCTCATAATATAAGTTCATCTGACCAATACCTGAATAATAGAAACATTATTTGAGATGCACATTAATAACTAAATTGTCTAAAAGTAACTTATTCTCTAAGTTACTTTGCATATGGGTAGGTTGAATCGTTATAGTAATAAATTCAATAGACATGGCCCACTTACCTTAGACATGGAGTATATCCTTCATGAAATGTTTATTCCTCGATCAATAACCTTATCACCTGAATATTTAGAAAGTTCTATAAGTCCATGCTTATTTTCCTCTTTTATTTCTTAATCTCAAAACCGATCACCCTCGGGTTTACATCAAAACCTTAGTAAAGCTTGAATTCAGAATAATCTGGGTTCAATATGTGAAGTTTTCATTAATTTTGAAAGTCATTATCTATTTTAAATACACAAAATATTAAAATCATATAGATATGAACACATAATATATATTAAATAACAAACGTCAAAATCGTCTTTTGGGAATATTTTTAGGTCATAGTACTCTCAAATACCTTTCCATTAATACCTTATTCATTAAAAATAGACTACCACATCCCAAGTTATAATTTTTAGGAAAAAGATACCTTTTCGGATTACAGGAGCCCTTCATGCTCAATCCAAGGGCTGAGACAACATGCCCATTACTTTGTTTCCTGGAGGCATTAGCTAGATCTTGGGATGGATCCACCTTATACAATGTCCATACCCCCATTGGATAGGGTTCTCTTCTTCCTAATTGCAGAGATGAGAGTCTACAACTCCCCTTGCGGACGGTGCCTGCGCAGGCTACACATGTGGTCATCCACGAACTCATGTAGGAGGGTTGGGATTGTGAAGGTCGTTGCCACCATCTTGTGCTACTCACAACCCCTCTCACTCCATCTATCAGATTCTTCACTTTTTGCAACATGAGGCCTAGAAAACCAACAGAAGCCTCTGACTCATTATCCTCTCGCAACCCTCCTCTTCACTATTACACGAACGAGTCTTAGTGGATGAGGTAGTGCTCGTGGTACCAAGAAACACTGTTTTTTCTTTTCCCTCTGACTCTCATCTCCACGTCCACCACACAACGTCACCGACAACACATCGAACATGCAGTCCCCATGCTTCTGGTTCCGATCAAGATGATCGCTCTTCCAACACAGGTTGAATCTTACTTTCTCCCATGTTCCATCTTCCTCGATCAGAGATCGCCGCTATAGGTCTCTAGGGTCCCTTAGTACTTTGATCAGTTGTTTATGGGTGACTCCCCCTTGCCTGGTCCTTCTCATGCACCACCATCACTGCTACTTTGCTTCTGAGCACTAGCATGTTGTAGGGACATTAGTGACTTAGAGAGTCTGCTCTCATCCTGCCCTCCTTGTAGTCTTTGACCTTTTGTCTTTCGTGTAGTGGATTGTGCAATCTCCATAACCCCTGCTTCCTTTCATCTTCATGAACCTAACCCTAGCTTCTATCTAAGTTGTTCAAGAAGATTCAACTACTTGCTAACCCTCGTTGTACATCCCTATTTCAAGACTCTCAAAACACCTCGTATATAGGTGTTCCACTACTTCTAAGGAACCCTAACCAAAGTGGATACATACTGGAGTTTCTAGTGTTTATGGATTGCAGTCATATTTGGGTTGCATACTCTTATGTAATCAAATTAGAGAATAACTACATTTGTTGTAATCCTTATCAGAGTAGTATTTGTGTATCTTAAATATAAGACCACAGTTCAATGTTGGTTGCATAACAATAGTAAAAAGGACAACATGAATATAATATTATCTCTTCCTCAAAAGAAATATGAACAAATTCATAATTCTCCCACTTATCATATTATCGTCTCCTATAGTGTTTATATGATCAAACAAATCCAAACCTTATCCAATTTAACCATTACCTTATGATCATCACCAATTGCTCACAACTTAATTCCAAATTTATATTTGAATGTCATTAAACCTAAATATTGTTCAAATTGATCTAATAATCATCTTCATTGTATACTATTTCCTTGTGTATCCAAATATCACCTTAATTTGGTGTAACATTATTCTAACATAACCATAAATTTAGTTGGAACCATTCTACCACCATAGGTTGGTATAGTTTCACATTCACCCCTTGGGTCCTACTAAACACTCATGTAGAATCACACTCTTGTGAAACAACATTTACTTTTGACCCATACGTGTCAACCTCAACATATTATACTCAACTACATTATGAAAGTTAGGGTGTCACAATACTACCCACCTTTTTAGGAATTTTTTCCTTGAAATTCAGTTAAACTATAGGAGGCTACCCACCTTAGGGTTTCAATTACCTTATATTCAATGTTTTTTTTACGATTGTCATAAAGTGTCAACAAAATTTTCAAATTATGGCAATCCCCTTGATGACTAACTATTTCTAACAATGTACCAAATGAGCATGTACAATAAACATGAAAATCTATAGGAAAATCTTAACCATAAATGACTATTCTTTTTTTTTACTTTTACTTTTTTATTTATATATATCATTCTATAGAGATTTTTACTCTGGCACATGTGTCTCATGACATGCAATAAGGTGCCTAGGTCACATAACCTACACATTAGACCTGAGTTATGGATCTAAATTGGCATGAACTAAGGGAATATGCTTCATTCCATAATCTTGTTTCATCTCATTAAATATTATCTTATATGAATATTATTGCATTATGAACTAATGGTCTTACCATGATCTTAAATCTTGATGCATGGATCTTATTTTAGAAACATAATGATGACTTAATGCATTCAAATCTTATAATCTTGTCACGTAATTAATTCTTATATGTTAATCATCCTAAGATATCTTATTAACATGTCTTTACTTGAGATTTTAGGCTCTGTAGTGATATAGAAATGAAAGTACATAATTCTTACTTGCATGTCTCATCTTAATTTTATTCCAAATGGATTCCCCATCTTATCATGATACTCTAGGTCGGGTATACCTAGGGTACTAATAGTCACTACTTTCTCTTGAAGACGTTTCTATCCCTAGGAATATTAAATCAACCCTTAGTCTAACAACTTATCTAAGCTTTTCTCATGTAAAAATCGTCTAAAACCCAACATTATGGTGATTCAAGACTATTAATCCATACTATCACATATCTTTTGTCACATATGCTTAGTGATTCCTCATGTATAACCTCACAGACTTTTAGTGACATCCAAACATCATCATATCTTAAACTCAATTCATAACATGAATTATATTATCCTCAAGCATGTTACTTAACATCCATCATGATTTTACTTGCGACTACAATTCCTCTTAGGGGCGAAGGTCCTATGGACATCATAGTAAAAAATACCTCATTTCTCTTCAATCATTATTCCACTTTAAGCCAAGTCACTCATATATTAAGATATCTACCTATTGTATGCATTTAAAATTCTAATAGGTATGTCATTAGGTTTAGGTAACTATCTGCCTCAAACTTTTATGTCAACTTTTTTTGTCACCTCCTGATGCATGTCGTTTGGTCATACATCTGAAAGTGCCATGCCTTATCATGCATATATCACCTGACAATACACATGCCCCATACCATATGCGTCAGAAAGAGTGAGACAAGCATAATAAGTTTAGATTTGTGCATATAACATCCCTCTAAAAAATCCCATAAGCTTTTGTCCCATACCACAAACATGTGGGAAAAAGAGAGGGCACAATATGCACAAGTCTAAAGTTAAAAAAAATGTCTAAAGCATCTAGACACTAACCCTAATACATAGCTCAACTTGTATTGCCTGACTAAAAAAGTAACCTAGATCTTATTTCACTCACTCCTTATAACTAGGAGTACTAACTGTCTTTCTAGATCTATCACTTGGCTTCTAATGGGAAATCTAAACTAAGAATATGAGAATTTTCTTGATGGGCATCTACATTATTGCTCTGATACCATATTGTAACACCCCAATTTTTATATTATGCCAGCATATTTTTTTTACTGGGGAGTGCTACAAACATGATACGCATAACAATAACAATAGATAAAAACCAATACAGACTATGTATGAATGAAATTCTCATTATTATCATAGCAAATGAATTCACGTACATCATCATTTATAAGGAAACATAATACCTGGATACTAATATAAACAAATCTCTCTTTAATATGGGACCGTGTAGATGGTGCCCCACCAAGCAAACCTCTTAAGTAGTCACTACAACATCTTGTCATAACTATCTCCTGAAGTTCTGTACCTGCACACATCTCGTCCCCATCCATGCACAAATAGGAAAACTAATATTAGAGTAAGTGGCATTGAATTTCTAATACGATAAACATAAATGTGCTATAACTGAAAGCTGAACTGATATCTGAAAGATATACACATACAATGAATCAATGTGTCTTTTATTTACATATTTTATCTAATTTGTGGACACCATTATACGATAAGTCCCCCTGAATTGGCGTATCTACACCCTTCTTGGTTCCAAAGTACCTCTAAATTGGCACTACATGCCTTTGAATGACACCGAGGTGTCTCTGAATTGGTGTGGCTACACCCTGAATTGGTGCTGCAACACCTCTGAATTGGAGTAAACACTCATATGAATTGGAAACAAATGCCTCTGAGTTGGCAATATATGCCTCTGCATCCCATGACTACTAAATGAAGATTTATCATATAATCTCTTATGTGAAGGTTATGACTTATTTATCTTAAGTCTAAACTTACTTAATTCTTAATTAAACTAAAACTGAATGTTGATCGCTTTACTGAATTCTGAATTTGAATTTATCTTATACTGAAGTTGAATACTGATAATTGAGTTAGGAATGTAAATCTAAATCTAAATCTTGTCTGAATTTCTCAAAAAGTTTATCTTTCTTAATAGATTGCATTGAACTTATTCTATTAGAAACTAAAATCCTACTATACAAAATTCTTAGTTTGAAAATTTTCTCTTAAATTCTGAATTGAATCTAAATCTAAATCTTTGTTGAATCTATCTCTTAATTACTAAATAATTGAGATAGGATCTGAGACCCTTATATGGAATGTGGATCTAATGTATGACTACTCAAAATGAGTGTATTGTAAATTCTAAACTCTATAATCTTGTTTTCTGGATAAATATTAATCTGAAACTTGTATGTACTAGACCACTTAGTTAGATTCTAATATTGAATATATGGCTTATGTGTCTAAAGGTTTGAGAAAAGAACTGAACTAAATAAATGAATATTGAGCATATGAAATTAGCTTAAATTGTACAACCTATGATATGATATTCTCATAATATAAGTTCAACTGATCAATATCTGAATAATAGAAACATTATTTGAGATGCACATTAATAACTAAATGTCTGAAAGTAACTTATTCTCTAAGTTACTTTGCATATGGGTAGGTTGAATCGTTATATTAATAAATTTAATGGACATGGCCCACTTACCTTTTACATGGAGTATATCCTTCATGAAATATTTATTCCTCGATCAATAACCTTATCACCTGAATATTTAGAAAGTTCTATAAGTCCATGCTTATTTTCCTCTTTTATTTCTTAATCTCAAAACCCATCACCCTAAGCCCGTAAACTAAATTAAGATGGTTATTTGGACTACACATGAGTCTAATATAAAACCAAGACCAAAAATCTTAATATTAAACATATATCTAAACTTACATTATATAACTACTGTAACCTTTATGCTTAAATAAGACAAAAATCATTGTATGTGCTATTATGCATATACATCATATTATAGGTATAAATCTCAAACATGATAACATATAATAATCAAAATGAATCCATCATTACATTAGAGGAAAATATTAGTACAAGCCATTTTCTAAACAAAATATGCATACATATCCCATAATACTCGTCAATTACCTTGCCTAATGGCCACTTAGGCCCCCAAATCAAATACTAACATAATAATACATGTAACTCTATAAAAACTTTGGAAATTAGCAAGAAAATTGTACATTAGAGTTTGGATAAAAAAATTGAGATTATTTAATTGTATAACAATGTGTGAAATTCCTAAAATACCCTTCTTAGGGTTTACATCAAAACCTTAGTAAAGCTTCAATTCAGAATGATCGGGGTTCAAGATGTGAAGTTTTCATTAATTTTGAAAGTCATTTTCTATTTTAAATACACAAAACATTAAAATCATATAGATATGAACACATAATATATATTAAATAACAAACGTCAAAATCATCTTTTGGGAATATTTTTAGGTCATATTACTCTCGAATACCTTTCCATTGATACCTTATTCATTAAAAATAGACTACCACATCTCAAGTTATAATTTTTTAGAAAAAGATACTTTTTTTAGATGATAGGAGCCCTTCATGCTCGATCCAAGGGTTGAGACAACATGCCCATTACTTTGTTTCCTGGAGGCATTAGCTGGATCTCGGGTGGGATGCACCTTAGATAATGTCCACACCCCATAAGACAGGGTTCTCTTCTTCCAGATTGCAGAGATGAGAGTCTACGACTCCCCTCGCGGGCGGTGCTTGTGCATGCTACACATGTGGTCATCCACGAACTCATGTAGGAGGGTTGGGATTGTGAAGGCTACCACCACCATCTTGTGCTACTCAGAACCCCTCTCGCTCCATCTGTCAGATTCTTCACTTTTTGCAACATGAGGTCTAGCAAACCAATGGAAGCCTCCGACTCATTATCCTCCCTACTACAGAAATGGCTTATAACATCACATTTAGAGGTGTCAGTTATTACCAAAAACTGATGCCTAAACCCTACAAAATCGACTAATTATACAGACCGACATCTATATTTGAAGACCGGCCAGACACAGGTATCACTTTTTATTTAGCATCAGCTCCCTATAATGAACTGACGCCTAAAATAGCCTGCCAAATCCAATTTTTGAAGCAAAAAAAATTACCCCCCAAAGTTTCACGTACGGAGTCAGTTTTTTGACCAAATAACCGATGCCGAAATATGAAAAAAATTACCTCCAAAGGTCATCAGTTTTTGTGGAAATATCGACGCTGATAAAGTTTCGCATGCCGTCCCCGTGAAAATTTTTAGGGTTAAAATTGTCCAATGGATGTCAGTTTTTTCAAGCAACCGACGTTTATGGATATTAGGTGTCGGTTTTGTAAATAACTGACACCTTTGTTAACTTAATAACCCCCGATCGATTGAGAAATAGACTCTTCTGCCCCATTCTCTCTATTTCATTATGAAATAGCCCCCTGCTCATCGTCGCCGCCTGATCAGGTTGCCGCCCGCTGCTCCTCACACCGCTGCCGCCCCCTTCTGTTTTCTTCCTCCCGCCCGCTAGCTCCTCACATCGCCGCCACCGCAGATAGGGATGCATAATTTCTCTCTTCTTCCTCCACACCACTGATAGGTAGGTTGCTGCCTCTTCTTCTTCCTCCACCCCTTCTTCTTCCTCCACCTCTTCTTCTTCCTGCTTCCTCCTTACCAAATAGATAAAAGCAAGGCACGAACTGTGGGCTGGACACGACTATGGTTGTGTTGGCCGACCACGGCTGTGCTGGACAACACAGCCATGGTCGGCCAACATAGCCATAGCTGTGGCTAGCCCACACGGTTGTGGCCTTGCTTTTATCCATTTGGTAAGGAGGGAGCAGGAAAAAGAAGATACATTTGCAATTGAATACTAATGCTTGACCTAATTCTATAAATTTTGATGCATGTTGAATTAATATATTAAAACCCTAATACACATTTCACCATAATCTTGAATTAACTATATTGCTGAAATCTTGTGATCAATCTATCTAAGATATTAAAACCCTAATGTTAAATCTCTAATTTTATAGTAATGTGTCGCCCTAACACCTACATGAATCCCTTTTGTATGATGTAGATTGATGATAATTCATGAGCTAGTTTGAAATTTGGAAATCAATTATGAATCTCTCCATCCCTAGGTCATACTAATTTTTGTGTAATCTTTATCTTGATGATGAACATGCATGGACACTTGAAATGTTGAAATCAATATTATAGAATGACATCGCATGTATTTGTTGGCCTAGAAACCCATCCAAGATTTACTCATTAGGAGTAAATCTTGGATAGTACCCGGTTTGGCACTATTCTTGAATACTTAATCTCACTTAGGATGTAAGTGTATAATGTGTATTGGGTTTTCAAGAAAATTTTGGTAGCATTTCCCCGTTTGTTCTCTAAGTACATATGTACTTGGAGAACAGTGAGGAAATGCTACCAAAATTTTATTGAAAACCCAATACATATTATACACTTACTAGTGAGATTAGGTGTTCAAGAATGGGATAGGTGGTACACATTTATTATATATAAGAATCACATCACATGTATCTGTTGGCCTAGAAACTCATCCAAGATTTACTCATTAGGAGTAAATATTGGATAGTCTCGGGTTTGGGACTGTTCTTGAACACCTAATCTCACTTAGGATGTTTTAACCATTAATTATATATAAGACCTTAAACCCTAAAGTTTTAACCATAAACCCTAATCTTTTAACCCTAGACCCTAATCTTGTTCTAATATATACTTGTTTTCTCTTTGTTCATAGAATGGATAGATCATGGATGTCCATTCCAAATCGTTGCACCCCCCAAGTTTATTTTTGGTCTTGACCAATTTATTAGATTTTTCGAGGAACATAGGAATCAACCTGGAGATAGGTTCTACTGTCAATGTAGGCATTGCGGTAATGTGAACTTTACAATGTGAATGTGAACTTTACAATGTGAATTACTTTACAATGTGAATTACTTTATAATGTCAACTTTACAATTAGTGTTACATTACAATGTGAAATTTATAATTTGAATGTGAACTTTTAGATGGTTGAGCATTCCCATGATGACCATGTTGATGATCACCGTGAGGGTGAGGATGTGCTTGTACCCCTTGAAAATTGAAGTTTTAATAATATATCCCTAAGGTTTATATCTATATGTTCATTTATAATTATATCATGTAAGTGTGTTTTTTATCAAATTTTAGGTTGGTGGTGTACCCCCTGAAGAAAATACAGAACTTGATGAGCAGCAAAAGAAAATTGAGAAAGTGAGGGGCATCACAATGATGAACAAGTTAATACAACAAAGGGGCAATGGATCCAAATTGGTTGTGTATTTCGATCATGCATGAAATCCATATGGAGTGAACCACAACTCATTTGTTTCATATCTTGGGGTTCTTACTTGCAGCCATTGTAGTCCTATCCTAGAATCCTGGCATAAAGTTCATAAGGGGAAGAAAGATCACATATGGAAGGAACTATGCATGAGTTATTATTATTTGTAATTCTATTTGTGTAGATTACTTATTTTTAGGATACTAGTTAATAGCAATTCTATTTAATTTGCAGAGCATATTTGATCTGGATGAAAAGCCGCATTGTAAATGTGTGATTCAACGCTGTGGGAGGGTCCTAAGGAACTATAGGACCAATCTCACCCGAGATTACATACACGATGGTGATAAGAGGTTCTTGGTTGATTTCCAATTCTAGACATTGATCACTATTTCACTAACTCTACACTAATAATTTTTGTTTGTATTCTCTTTAAAAAATAATTTTAGGAAAAAGGAAGCCACACAGCAATGGAACTACCCAGACCCCAAAGACTGGGAGGCGTTTGTTACCCAAAGAAAAACAGATGAATTCAAGGTATTAAGCGCCACTCCCAATTTAATTAATATATGTTTTTATGTATTCACCTATTCAAGATTAACCTTTAGGTACTAAGTGGTGCTCAATGAGCAAGGCGTGCACTGAATGTGAATGACCACACAATGGGTCCAAGAGGATATGCAGGCATTCACCAAAGACTATAGGCTGAGTTTGCTCAGCCTACTTCTACTCAGGAGACTGCAGAGTCCTCTACTACTGCTCCCGCACCTCTGCCTCGCCATGCTATGTGGATAGCTGGGAGGCAAAACAAGAAGGGAGACATATTGAAGCCCGCAACTACTGAGGTGGCTGCAAGAATGGTAAAAATCAACTCTTAGAGCAATCGATCGATATTGATTATTGTTATGTTTACTTACTAATTTTTGTTGATGGTGATTAGCGAGAGCTGCATGAGCAGAGGAAGGTAGGCAAGTTCATCCCTTAGGGAATAAGGGATGAAGTGACAGTTGCTATGGGTAACCTAGAGCATCCTAGACGTGTTAGGGGTACAGGAGCTGGTGTGGGCATCAAAGCATTCTTTGGGCCATCCCAGCGCAAACCTGTCCCAAAAGTGAGACTTTCACAAGCTGAGGTAACCTATTCTTAATTTAGAATGTTATTGCAAAAGGGAATTCAACAATCAGAAGCTAGCGTTTCTTTTATCCATGTATAGGTAGATTCGTTAATTGATAGGAGAGTCGAGGAAGTACATGATAAGAGACTCCATGAAGCAATTAGAAAGTGGTAGGCATCTCAGACTGCCACTCAGACAGTACCTGTGGTGGGTCGCTCTTCTCCTATTGTCCGTACGGCATAGGTTGGGAGTAATCATATAGACCCACAACCTAGCACATCCTCTGTAAGTGTTTTTATGACATAATAGCTAGTCTATTCAAGATGATATGTTTGTGTATATATGCATATAACATTCTTTACGTAAATTTGTAGGGGTTGAAGCTATGCCGAATAAAAAGTCAAGAATATATCGTTGCACATGCGTCGTCTTACCCACCCATTAAAGGGTGCATATTTCATGGGTATCTAGTACCAGATGGTGTAGTACGTGTGATCCCGATACATGTACTCCCCGACTGGATGGATCTTGCACTGCCTCATGCACACCCAGATGCTGAAACACTTGGTGAGGCAATAGGCAGAGTGATACTGTGGCCCGAAGAGGATGTCCTCTATACTGTTATTGTATGATAAATTTCCATTACTTTAATTTGTTAGTGTGTGTATATGAGTCAATTGCTCTGAAATTATATATACAGGTCAAAAAGATGAGACCCGCTACATCTCGACCTCCACCTCATTGACTACCAAGTTGGCTTCCAAGGGACCTACACGCCTCAATATGTCCTAATTGTAGGGGTGTGGCAGTATGGATCGGCGAACATGATCCAAATAGCCCTATAATTGTTACTATTCCAGAGGATGCTGTAGGTAAATCATATGATGACAATCTATTTATACAAGTTTAGCATATGTATTAATGCATACGTAATACAAGTTCTGCATACGTATGTATTAATGCATAGGTATCAATGCAGGTCAATCATACGAAAACAAGATATTTATACAAGATATTTTGGAGTTGTTTAGTTATGAATGGATGAACACATCTATGATATAGTTGTGGATATGGTGAGATCTTGTTTATACATCCATATACCTTGTTTTATATACGGTGATCTGGTTTCTTATATATGAATGCATACATAATACATGTTTGCAACCACTTATACAAGATATGTACAGATTTTGGGTTTCCCCATTTGGGATTTTTGGTTCCATCTTTGATTAGTCTTGTAGATACATACCCTTCTTCAGTTACTTCATACTACTGTGATTCTTTTGAATATTTTGGTAAAAATAAGAAGATGGTGATAATAGCTCCATTCAATGTCGAGTAAGTATACTTTGCTTGTAATTTGGACTTAAGAAATTACATTTTTATTATGCATTTTGAGTTATTAATTTTTAACTTTCTTACCTATAGTGGTAGGCATTGGGAGTTACTAGTTATTGTCCTCAAGACGTTCACTGTCTATTATCTAGATCATGCGGGGAATGAGTTGGATACATTATATGGACATGCAATTAAAAGGCCATTATTCTCATGAGAAATATTTCATGTTTTTATATCTATTAACATTTGTTACTACATTACTATTTAATTATACAATTTAATGGGTTACATTAACATATGTAGGGCTTTACAAGAGTACAAAAAAGATGGAGGAAAGGTCCCCAGGAAAAAGGATATGTCACTAATTTGGGAGAATGTGAAAGTAATTTCCTGACTCCAATATATATATTATTTATGTGAACTGTGCTTATTTGTATTTTTGAATATTTTGTATGTTTCAATTTATAGTGTGATACACAAAACAACGGATGGGCATGTGCCTACTATGTGATGCTATTTATGGACCTAATCATCAAACGTGTCGTAATGGAAATCGATAAGATACATTAGGTATTATACAATCTCATTAGATAATATGAAATATATCAATCTTATTATATATTATTAATATTATATATACGTCATTCTCTTTGTAGGTCTTTAAAACTACTGACTTCAGCACAGGTGGAAAGTGTTTTGATGTACATGCTCCCTATATGAGAGATGAATAAGATGTTGTAAGAGAAGAATGGGAAAAAGCCCTACAAAGAGTGGGAATTTTTAGATATAATTTTATTGACAATGATGAATAAAGAATAACTTCGTTCTCATAATTATTTTTGTGCGAATGTGAATGAATTTTTATGAATTGTCATATGTGTGTGAAGATGATCAATACATAAATGTTTCTACATGAGTCTGAATGTGAAAAGAGATGAAATGAATGGAACTACAGGTTGCTACTGGTTTCTACATGTGTGTGATGAAAAAATAATATGAATTAAATGTGTTTATACATGTGTGTAAATCACATATATATAATATTGTCTATCTTGTTAATTTTTCAGGTTTGTGGCCTGTTGTTGGCTGATATCAATGGATGTCATAAACCTGCAGTTCAGAACTGAACTATAGGTTCTAATCTTGCTGACCAGCCATACAGCAGGCCTGCAAACTGATAAGAAAAAAAATCATAACATAGGCGTCAGTTATTTGAACAAAACCGACACCAAAGACATACGACGGAGGTTTTTGATAAAAAAACTGACGTCTGTGTGGCCAGGAACCACGACCGTACTGGGAAGAACGGCTGTGGTGGCAGGTAGGGGATATGGCGTCAGTTATTAGCACAAAACTGATGTCAGTTCAGTTGATATGGCGTCAGTTATCCTTCAAAATTGATGCCTATAGGCCCTTTGCTGGCACGTTTTTTGGTGACGGGAAGTATTTTGACGTCGATTCTTTTAATATCTGACATCTGTAACCATTCGATATTGTCAGTTTTCTTAAAAAACTGACGTCCCTTTTCTGGTGTGTTTTCGGTGGCGGGAAGTGTTTTGGCATCGATTTCCACCTTTAGAGGTGCCCACTTGGGTGTCGCTTGGAAACCGACACTAAAGCCCTTAATTAACCGACGCTAAAGGCATGTTCTATAGTAGTGCCTCTCATAACCCTCCTCTTTACTATTACATGAACGAGTCTTGGTGGATGAGGTAGTGCTCGTGGCACCAGGAAATGCTTCTTTTTCTTTTCCCTCTGACTCTCAGCTCCACGTCCACCACACAACGTCACCGGCTGCACATCGAACAGGAAGTCCCCATACTTCTGGTTCTGATCAATATGATTGCTCTTCCAACATAGGCTAAAGCCTACTTTCGCCCATGTTCCATCGACCTCGGAGGTCTCCTCCAAGATTGTGTCGCCGCTACAGGTCTCTAGGGTCCCTTAGTACTTTGATCTGTTGTTGATGAGCGACTGCCCCTTGCCTGGTCCTTCTCATGCACCACCGTCACTGCTACTTTGCTGCTAAGCACTAGCGAGTTGCAGGGACATCAGTGACTTAGCGAGTCTGCTCTCATCCTACCCTCCTTGTAGTCTTTGACCTTTTGTCTTAAGTGCAGTTGATTGTGCAATCTCCATAACCCCTTCTACCTTTCATCTTCATGAACCTAACCCTAGCTACTATCTAAGTTGTTCAATAAGATCTGACTACCTGTTAACCCTCATTGTACATCCCCATTTTAAGACTCTCAAAACACCTCTTATATAGGTGTTCCACTACTTCTAAGGAACCCTAACCAAAGTGGATACAGACTGGAGTTTCTAGTGTTTATGGATTGTAGTCATATTTGAGCCGCATACTCTTATGTAATAAAATGAGAGAATAACTGCACTTGTTGTAATCTTTATCGGAGTAGTATTTGTGTATCTTAAATATAAGACCACAGTTCAATGTTGGTTTCACAACAATAGTAAAAAGGACAACATGAATATAATATTATCTCTTCCTCAAAAGAAAATATGAACAAAATCATAATTCTCCCACTTATCATATTATCGCCTCCTATAGTGTTTATATGGTCAAACAACTCCAAACCTTATCCAATTTAACCATTACCTTATGATCATCACCAATTTCTCACAACTTAATTCCAAATTTATATTGGAATGTCATTAAACCTAAATATTGTTCAAATTGATCTAATAATCATCTTCATTGTATACATTTTCCTTGTGTATCCAAAATCACCTTAATTTGGTGTAACATTATTCTAACATAACCATAAATTTAGTTGGAACCATTCTACCACCATAGGTTGGTATAATTTCACATTCACCCCTTGGGTCCTACTAAACACTCATGTAGAATCACACTCATGTGAAACAACATTTACTTTTAACCCATATGTGTCAACCTCAACATATTATACTCAACTACATTATGAAAGTTAGGGTGTCACAAGGGCTCACATGTTTTCTCCCATTCACAACCCTAATTGTCGCCATGGAGACCTTGAGACAAAAGTCGATGGCCTGATGTGAAGGCACAATCTGCCATAGACTAGGACCGGAAATTGAATTTATATGTGGGAGCTATGATAAGACCACTAATTTTCTCCTCTATGATGCTAATAACTCCATGAGCTTCTTCTTACTCTCTTTTTGTATCATGAACATGTTTAGAGATTACAACTTTTACTTGGATATAGGGATTAGTTTTGTTTCCTGTATTTTGTTTCTACATTGTTAATTATTGTTTGTATGAACATATAAATTGATAATTGATTTTTTAATGCTTACTTTATAGTCTGGTAATCTATTTTCCATGATTTTTATAATACCAAATGTAAAGACCTTTAAATTTAGGATTAGAACACCAAAACAAATCAGTATACCCTAGACGAGACCGTCGAAAGGATTCTCTGAGGTGATGTATTAAGGAGCCACTGGAAACAAGACTGCAAGCCTGTGGGGACATCAGTCCATGATGATTTCAAACTCATGAATTATATGAAATCCCTTGGCCTAAACCTAGTGTTCATATGAATGAATGATGCAATATTTGGAATAGTTACACAGGCAGTGGTGGTGAACCCCATGGTCTTGGTAATTCTAGCATTGTTAAAAATCATTACTTTCATTGTTTGATTTTTTTTATTTTAATTTAGTTAATCAATCTTCAAACAATCATCGTTATTGATTACTTTTTCTTAAAAGGCTATAAATCAATTTTGTTTTTTGAAAGTTGTTCTTTGGGTTCGATCCTTAACTGTAGTACTATAAGACATGTCTACTTGTAGGTGGTGTTTTTGGTTCTATTGTTTGAGTAAAACCTTGGATACCATATCTTAGTAAATTTGAGAGTTACACAACTACCGCATCACATTTACAAAAAAAATTTCCATATCTAAATATGCATCACAATCACAAAATTAATTGTGTCTCATAAAGTTCCACATATTCCTATAAGATTTGTACAAGTACATGGTTCGACTATGAAGGGTTTTTTTTGGAATGTTTGTTTCCCCTGAGAAGAAAATGGAGTTAGTGGAGGTATGGAAGGAAAAAATCTACAAATCTCTCATATATTCAACTTGATATTGGTTTTTCGTACAATTACATTGATTGCATATTTTCTTTTTGGTGTGCATATTGACATCTTTATTTATGGTATGCCACTATTATATATGAGGGGTATGGAAGAGGCAGAGGGTTGAGAGAGCGGGTTTCAACCCACACTTGGAGTTAGCCACATTCTTTTTGTCTTTTTATATAATTTTGGTGAGTTATGGAATGAGAAGATGGTGGTATAAGTGGATAATAGGTTGAAATTATGCATCTTATGTTTGGGAATTCAGAGCATAGGAACAATTTCAACAACTAGTTTAATTATAACATGTAGACTGTAAGTGATTATAATTCCACAAGAGGTTTATATCGATCAATAAGAGAAACATTGCAACCTGATTCCTCTCAATCTCATACAAAATTCCATCTTATCCAGAGTGTGACATTACTCAAGATCATTGGGAATATGATAGGTTCTACCATTGGTAAATGTGATTCATCACTATAAAAAAGTATTCATTTTAATCAAATACATGGTACACTAATGGTTTTTTTATAGCAAAAATGCAAACAAAAACTAAATCTAGGTCGACTAGATAATGTCAATTACATGCAAATAGAAAAAAATAGACTAGAAAAAGCATATTTAATACGAATCTAGAAAAATGATAGAAAAAGGAAGATAGAGGTTGTGGAATGGGCACATATCACTCACTATCAACCCTAACTAAAGAATTTTCTCATCCTTGAGAAAATTCTAAATCCAAAATAAAGGGGAAGAAAATCACTTGAAATGTCACAAGTTGATATGTTGACCCGACGGAGGTGGTTGATGTGGTGGTGGAGGGATTGGTTGGTCTAGTGAGTCCTATAATGAATCCCATGATGGTCTTATAGACCAATCCCAACTGATTGAGGATATGGGTGGCTCCTTAGGAAGTGACGTGTTGGTGTATTGCTTCCTCAGTACCTTAGGAAAAGGATATGTTGGTCTTGTGTTGAAGTGAGGATAGTAAGTTCACGTGTATTAGTAGTTGCATCGGATTGTGTGCCACTACTCATGAACCTCCTGCATGATTTGCATGTGGTTGAGCTAGTATCCCAATCTCTACTACTCCCGATCCATGTGGGTTTGTGTACCCTCTATGTGGTCCAACTACTTTTGGATCATGATGAAGCCATAAGGCCCAAATGACCCCTAACTGTCAAGCATGTGTTGCTTTGTGCAACATGTAGAAGGGGTGGGGAATGGCCTCTCTCCTCATCATTTACCTCCATGGAGGAACTACATCTACCAGATGTCATCTTAAGAATGTCATCCTTAAAAGGTGGATGATAGATCATGTAACGCTAGATGTGTGCACCCAGGTTATAGACCAGATTTGTTGTCACAAAGTAATTCCACCTATGGAAGTCACCTAGAGACATCAAGGACTTATTGCATCGTATTCTACACCTAGCTTGTCATCTCTATTTTTAGTTTTCTACCATAATATTTTTCTTCTTTCATTCATGAAGTGGATCACCTTGTATTCATGAGGAACTATTTTTTATACATAGGATCTAGAAGAAGCTCAGAGTGAAACTATTGGCATAGAATTATTGGTAGTTTATATGTTATTGTTGATCTTAATTTATGGATGGAAGGTTTATTCACATTGAACATGATTTCAATATCATAGATATAATTGATTCATTGTTATTTAGGTATTGTATTTAGTAGTGCATAGGGTTGAGATCGTGGTGCTAGGGTTTAGCTATTGTCGAGGCCATGGAGGAAGGGGCCAAGGCCATCTTAATCACCCCCCCAGGAGACATGAATAGTGACATCAAGACAAGTTGATCATCCTGTGTTGGTCAACCACAACATTGACACTGAACTACCATATAACACTGTGAATGCTCCCCATGGATGAGTTAACATGGATGAAGATATGAACGAACTAGCTGATGCCCCATTGGAACCAAAGAAAACACACAAGCAATCCTTACTTGGGAAAGGTCAAGGATTTCTCTCCTACATCAATCCCATATCATCAAATCTTCTTTCTGAGTCGGATGTGTAGGTTGACCAAAGTGGAGTCCTTTTGTCCTTCTCAGTTAGGCATGAAACTATTGATCCTCTCCTGGAACCATATGAACACACAATGATAGTTGGGGCCATAGGAATCAACATTGTCTTTCAGACACTTCTCAACAAGATTAGCCTCTTGTGGTAACCCATGGAACAATGTAGGATGATTGATCTTGAAAATGGAGATTACATTATCAAACCGGGCAAGTGAACTAATTACATGAAAGCAATGACTGGTGGATCGTGGATGATCTTTGGGAATTACCTATCCATCAAGTCATGAACTCCCAACTTTTGGCCATATGAGTCTATTCCAATGAAGTTGGTTCTCTGGGTCCAGGTTGCAAACCTGCTTGTATTCTTCTACTAAAACCATCTTTTCGATCACATTGGCAACATGGTTGGAAAAACGATCATCATTGATGTAAACACTCTCCAAGCCAATTGAGGAAAGCTTGCTTGTATTGTTGTTGAGGTGAATACTGCAAAACCCCTCTTGCCTACAATCTTCATCAATGAGGAGTACTCCCATCTTGAATATGAGAATCTCCCCCAGGTATGCATGAGATGCAACCATCTAGGACATGCTAAATCGTATTGTAAACAAGTCCTAGCACAATATAATGATCTTGCATGTACTTTAGTTCCAATCCCCATGTTTAGGGTCACTTACATGACAGTCATTCATGCAAAGAAGCTTGAGTGTCACCACCCTCAAGCAAAGAAGGATGGGACTAGGAAAGCAACCAGAAAAGGTGCCTCTAAAAAACCCTCGTAGACTTGTAGGGATAGTCCCATACTAGTTTCATAGGATAAGGGCTCGTCTAATGAGGAGGATGACTATGAAACCGTTCTCAACAAGAAAGTGAAACAGAAGTAGCGCAAGAAAAAAGTTGTTGAAGGTGCGGAAACGCAACCTAGAAATGGAACTGGAGATATAGGAAAGAGATTCCATGTAACATGGGGTGAGGACTATGTTGTCACACTCACTAAGAATGACATAAGCATTGGTCGTTCTAGTAATGAAATTGTTGATGGACATCATTACTAGTTCATGTATGGTAGGGTCGCTAATCCATCTATCCCGACCAAGCATGTATCCACACGCCTTGGCAATGAAGAGAGTGGATACATGATCTTGAGAAATCACACAATTGTTTTCCAATCAGCCTGCAGCCCAGACAAAGTTCAAAAAAAAGGAAGAACAGATGGTCAGTAAGAGACTCACGAGGGCAACTGCCAACCTACCGAGATTTCTCAAAGGACACTTAAATTTAATGAACATCCAAAAGAAACTACTCCTTTTAAAGGTGAAAACATGAACATGGAGAATGAAGAATAATCCTTGGGACTGTGTGCGGCCTTACAATAAGTGTCCCCGTCTTTCTTTGTGTCCAATGAACATTAGTTTTTTGAATATAAAGGGTGCTCTCCTTGATAATTCAACTCATCAAAGAGATGAAAATCTCGCATAAGCTCAATATCATGGCCTTCATGGAGCTAAGATGTAGTGGTGACACTACAGATGCCATTATTAAAAAACTTGCGTACAACTCCTTTCACATAGTTGGGCCATTGCGTTCTCAGGCGACATCTAGATCACCTGGGACCAATGTCATTGCTACATTGATATCATCCTCAGCCACCGATAGTTTGTTTACTACAAGATAAATAACTTTTGGTACCAAACTATTATCCAATCTAGCCCCAATCCTATTAAATGCAAGATCTTATGGGAACAGCTAGAGGAACTCTCCCTTGATACCCATGATGCTTGGGCAGTCATGGGAAATTTCAATACTACGCCCAACATAAATGAAAAGAAAGGGGGAAAATACATTACTCTTGTACCGTATTAAATGGAACTCTACAAAACACAAGATTAGCCGATCTGAGAGCTCAAGGCCTGCCCTTTTCCTTCAGGTGTCTGAACCAATTCAAGAAATTAGATTGTGTAATTGCTAATTCCCAATGCTCAATAGATTCGAAATAGCTCAGTTATGGTGCTCCTTGAGTTATACTGTAACCATATCTCGCTTATTCTTTCTTTTGGAAAAAAATAACCCCGATGCTACATTTTCAGAACCTTAGCAAGCTGGAACTTGATTCCTGAGTTCCATATTGAGCTCCTCTTAGAATGGACATATGGAGTCAACTTCCAAGAAGTGATTCAATCTTTCAAATTAGGTTCTACTAAATGGGACACCAAACTACTTCCAAAGTAGCAAAAAGAGAAGCACAATCTCCTCAGTCACATCAGCAAATGTTAGGTATCATCTCGACTTCTCAAATCCCCTCCTTTGGATGACTCGACTATCCCTCTATAGGAGAGATACTACCAAATCGTCTTAAAGGAGAAGGTGGAGTGGCACTGATGTGTTCATATAGATTGGCTACAATTTGGTGATGGCAATACCAAATTTTACCAGACATGTGTCAAGACCAAACTTCACTATAAAAAATATCACATTTGAAATATAATGTTAGAGTGTCAGCAACCCACAATGATGATATCAAAAAAGTACTCCATCACTACTTTGAGGACCTCATGGTGATGAAGCATCCGTCAAACCACTATTCCATCCATTACTGCATTGGCACCTCTCTAGGCTTTAACCTAGACACTCATACCCAAATGATGTTCATCCCAACAACAGATGAGATTCAACACGTTGCTTTTAAGATGTCATCTCTAAAAGCACCAGGCTCATATGGAGTATACATTGATTTCATTTAAAAGAATTGGACCCAAGGTTGGACCTTCCATCATTCACACAGTCATTGATGCTTTCACTCATGAGAGGATTGATTCATCCATTGCGGACTCCTATATGGTTCTCATCTCGAAGCTAGATGTGTCACATAAGTGCAGTGACTTTTGTCCCATCTCTCTCAATTAAGAATGCTTCAAGATCATTTCTAAGGTGATAGTCAAATGAATCTAGCCTTATCTTGATGCATAGATTGCCCCAACCCAATCCAACATCATCCCTAGATGACGAACCAGTGATAACATCCTTCTCATCCAGGAGTTCATTCACTTCATGAGAAGTCAAGAAACCAAGAAGAAAATTGTGTGTGTTAAGTTGGACCTGGCAAAGGTGTTTGACAAAATAAATAGGGATTTCATCCATGATACTCTTAAATGAACTTGTATGCATGATAAACTATGCAACCACATCATGCAAATTATTACCTTAGGTTTCACATCCATTCTCTGGGAGATTTCTCAGGGTGTGTGGCAGGGTGATCCAATCATTCCACATGTTTTTTAATGTGCAAGAAAAGGCTTAGTCAAGCCATTACAACTATAGTCACAGAATGCGAGTGGAAACCTTTGAACCTTTCCATAAGGGGCATCACGTTTCCCATTTTGTCTTTGCTGATGACATCCTCCTTATGGGAGAGGCATCGATAACACAAACAAAAGCTATCTCAAGCATATTGCAAGCATTCTCACAAGTATCATGCCAATTGGTCTCAAAAGAGAAATCATGGTGTTTCTTTTCTTATAACACACCTGGCCCAAAAATTTGCTCCATCGGTAGGAAGCTTGGATTATCTGGATTGATGATCTTGCCATATATATTGGGAGTACCCATTCTTAACAAATATACACATTGTCATATTATTGCAACCATACAGAAGCATCTTAATAGGTGGACTATGGGCACCTGTCCCTAGAGGGACACATCACCCTGGCAAAGTCCACCCTCTAGGATATTCCTACATATACCGTGCAATTTGTCAAGATATCTTAAAAACTATGTGATGACATTAACAGACATATCAAAAAAAATTTCAAGTATGATTGTGGGGACAATAGAAAACTCCTACAAGTAGCTTGGAGGAAAGTGTCATCACACAAAAGTCATGAAGGTCTTGGCATTAAAGACTCACAAGATTAGAATCATCCCCTGATGTTAAAGAATATATGGGTTTTTATAAACAACCCCTCAAATCTATGGGTACAGGTTATGAAGGACACATACGGCTGGGGAACTAAATTTGCCGCTTGACCCTCCTCATCAGCATGGAGTTTCATTAAGAGGCACATCGGTGACATAAGTTGCTATGTCATAAGGTCACTAAGAATGGTGTTTCCATGAATTTCTAAAGAGATAAGTGGATTGGAGGACAATCTCTTGTCAATTATGCCCCCAACCGATACATACCAGATGATCTCAATGACCTTGTTTTCAGTTCCATGGTGAGCATAGATGGTGAGTGCGACTAGGATTTTATTCATAACTATTTACTTCAGTGTAGTTGGAGTGGCATAGCATCCACTACTTCTCATGTGGCCTCCCCGATTGATGCTACTTGGTCATCACCTCTAGAATCGATGGTTCAGTTCTCATCCTGCTCAGCTTATAGATGGATGTAAAGGACAAGGAAACTCCCACTCTAGGAAATCGGAAATGGATATGGACTTCTACAATGTCGAGTAGATTGAAGATGTTTCTCTTGTTTCTCTAGAACAAAGCTCTACTTGCAAACATTTGAAAAATAGTGTCACCACATCAAAGTTACTAAAATTTGTAGTTACTGCAATAATGAATAAGATACTCTACTTCATGCACAACGTGATTGCTCCAAGATCAATGCCATATTGCTCTTGTTTCCTATCAATAATAACCACTTTAATCTAATTGAAGACGAATGGATATCATATTGTACTGTAGGATATAATGATAGTCCCACTACACAAATGTTATGGGTTGTAGCTTGCTGGCATATTTGGCATTGCTGTAATGAATTCATCCATCAATTCAAACTGACATCTACTCCTACTCAAGCTAGATTCTCCAATGTCATACGGCCATGATCTGGAGCCTGTCAATGAAAACACATCAACGTCGACTACATGAGGTAGTGCCCACATAGTCGGTAGCTCGAAAGGAGGTTACCTCTTCACTAATACATCCTATCAACATGTGACATCCAAAGCCACCATTGGCCTTCATGTTTTCCATAATGAAGGTTCCTCCTTACTGGGAAATGGCACTCCCATAGAAGCCACCTCTACTCCTCTAGATGAGATACAGGAAATCCTACATGCCTTAGTGGTTTGAAAATAAAAGGAATGGACATGTTTATATGTACTAACTAATTATCAACAGGATATCACCACCCTCATCAAGCCTTATAAAACACCACCAAATTCAAACCTTATGCCAAAAGAGTAGGAGTTCTCACTGAAGATGAAGTCATCCACTATGCCTACGCCTCCTTCACTACTTTTTATGTTTCATCATTTATCTAGTAAGAAGTTATTTAGATAAAAAGGAAGAGAGTATCCATCCTCCTCAATGACCTCTTGATTTTATGTGAGAGACATGTTGAGATTCATTTCATCGATTGTAAGAAGCTAGAAAAGAATTGTTGTGGGAGGAACCTCACATTTTGGTTAGTCTTACTTATCTTGCATTTATATTTGGGTTTTTTAAGCTTAAAAAATTTAGGAACAATTTTATTGTAAGTCATGATAAAAATTCTATGTGGTTGACATGTGTGTGAGTGTTACAAGATGACAACTATTATAATTGGCTACTTTGGAGCACTCAGACATGGATTGTGATGTGCTATCCATGCCACCTGGTATTGACTACTCATGCTTTCTAGTCCTATCTAAGTCTTTCTAACATTGAGGATAGTGGTAGCAACAACATTTTGGGTTTCTAGAACTCCAGTCTATCATGTATCTTTTATAATTTTGTCTTATTGACTTCTTTACTTTGGGTAAGTTTTGTAGGAATTCTAATCCTCATGATCATATCTTGAATAATCAGTCAATCATGCTCTTAAAGTTGTTTAGTCTACATATATCATCTTAGAGCATGATTAATTTTAGAACTGATTTGGGTTGGTAATTGTAAAGACAACTCTATAAATTACGATATTCAAATTATGTTTGTCATTTGGGGAAAGAAGGGAGTCGGATTCCATCCAGTCACATGTATAGTGTTGGTCTTTCATGAATTTTTGAGGGATAGGTTCTAATACCAGTCTGATCCATGAGTTAATAGTGAGAATGTTTGATCTTGATTAGGTAGAATGATGTCTCTTAGTCACAACTAATATCCATATACCATCATCTATATCACTACCATATGATTTGTAAATTCTTTCATATTCTCACTACATAACATTGGTGATAGGAAAGCATGCTTATTTTAATATTGCATTAGATTGAAAAAATATAGAGTAATAGTTTCCATAATTGTATAAATAAAACATAGATATCATTGTTGTGTATGTTTCATAAGGTGTTAATTCTAGTTATTTTTTAAACAATTAATATACGTTGGGAAAATCTTAGTCACTTCTCGATCTCCTACTCAATAAAAACCCTAGCATGAAAACAAAAACTGGTTGCTAAGAAGGGTATGTGATGAAAAAAATAGAATAAAAGGAGTAATGCAGGAACTATTGCTATGGTGAATCCTATATTTTCCCATAAAATAGTTGAGGTGCAAAATCTAGTTAGTGTCAACACCTTCTAGCCCATGCTTCTCAATAGGACGATGCATCCATTGCATCTTCCCATTTCATTGCAGTCATTACGACACATTTCATACTTTATACAAGATTATCATTTTCATTGAATGAGATATGAAGTCATTTGCAAAATTAACTGTAGCCACCTATATATCCACACATTTCTCTTTTGGTAGGCCATGCTATGATGTCAAAGACATATTCTACTGAGAGGAAGTCACCCAGAGATGTTGGTGACTTGCATCATTATGTTCTACACCAGGCTTTCCATCTCTTTTTAGATTTTCACCATTACCTTTTTTACTTCTTTACACTCATCGTGTGGATCAAGTTTTATTCATGAGGAAATAATCTATATCTCTAGGATTTGGGAGTAACCCAGTTTGAAACTATTGTAATTGAAATATTTTTAATTTATATGTCATTTTTTCTTAGTATGGAAATTGTTTCTGCATTGTATATCATAAGCTATCTTATTCAAAGTCTTACATAAAATTGGTTGTGGGAATTGTGATTTTGACTTCCTCCATGAACATCCGTCCATAAACAAATGAAAGTATCTTTATGCCTAGGGGGTTCATTATTCCGATAGTAAACAAGTTGGAGCTAGTTGTTTTTGGTTACATAGAATTGGGTTTCATAGTTACAAATTTGGAAAAGATTTGAAATTTAAAAAAGATATGCATGAATGCATTTTTGTTTTGATGTAAGCGTTCATCATATGAAAATGGTTTGCCAAACTACAAAACTTGGAAAAAAAATTGACCACATATGAAAAGTTGTGTTTGGAAAATGTTTACTTAGTGTTCTCTAAGGTTGTATTTTTCTTCACCCTAATTAGGTCTTCTAGGTCACCAAGTTAAAGATACTACCATTAATATACCTCATTATTATGATGAGTGGAGACAATCTTGACACTAAGGGAGTGGGTATGTGTGAGGATAAGGACTACCCACTTTCATGGGGAGGCTTCCACTACTAGTAATCTAGACATTTTTTTAGCCATGTAACATGGTGACTATACTTTCTTATTTTGCATACTAGAATGCATGTTGTACCTTGTGTGAATTGTAGCAACCAAGAATATATAAAACAATATGAATCAACAACTTATGGTGGAAAACTATCAGAAAATAAATTGTGATTCCGTTATAAAAAACATGAAATTAACCATTCTAGGACGTTGTTATATGCAAACATATTCAATGATTCAATCTTTATCAAATATTATCTTTATTTCCTACATTTTTCAAGTAACAGTTGAATTTTTCCTTAAGAAAATTTTGTATTTCAGAATTTAATGCATAGTCATGTGTCTATTGCATGTGAATACAAGAAGCATGATTAACCAAGCATGATTAACCAAGAAATGAACTAGTACTACAAGTTAGATTGATGATGATAAATGTAAGTTCTTATACATGCATGTACGATTACACACATTAACACTGAACCTGCGCAAGCAAAGACAAATAGTGGATCACATATTAAAAATTAGAAGGTAAGGCTTAAAGAAAGTATGGATCAATTACACATATAGTACACCTCAAAAAGGTTTGACATCCGTAGTATTGCACCATGAAGTCAGCAAAAGAGATTCAAGCACATGAATCGGAATATAGAGGTTACATTTCCACATTGTAGGTCACTTAGAAACTAGACTATTCGACGGGCTTTCTCTCTCTAGACTAGAAGCGCTCCGTTCCATCTCTTGGTTTTGGGCGCCCCGATGGCGGGCGGGGTTTCCCGACCTCCCCCTACTAGCTCTACTAGCTCTGCCACCACCCATCCCAGGATGACAGCTGCTTCTTCCTCAAGCCCCGTTACTCCCCCTCAACCTGGACCCAAGGTTGAAGACTAGTTCGCCCCCTCCACGGATGTCACGCATGCCAAAGCTTGGTTGAAGTCAATCGCCAAGCCGCCGCCTCGCCTGAGGAGCACAGCTGCGGTGGACCCGAAGGCCCCTTTCCTCAAGGAAGGAGATCAGAGGCTATGACGAGATTCAATGGCCCTATCATGGAGGAAATGGAAGATTACCACAAATTTTCTGCCATTGTCTAAGTCCTAGGCAAGAAGAGTCCTCCGCAACATCTTAGGGGCTGGATGATCAGAACCTGGCATCCTAGAGGTGAGCTCGAGCTCTTCACGCTTGATGGAGGGTTGTTTCTCACCTGGTTTGCTAGTGAGATGGACCTGAAGCAGGCCATGATGGGTGGACCTTGGTTCTTCAATGACCAACTGGTCCTCGTGAGGAAGTGGACGTCCCAGGCAGATACTAGGCGTGCTGCCCTCTCTTCTGCCCCGATTTGGGTCTCCCTCCCTGATGTGGGTAAGCACTGGAAAACCCGAGCTATCACAGTCATCGCTCATGCTGTAGGTGAGCCACAAGCTATTGATAGAAGATCTAATGGGACGGTGGAAGGATGCTCCCTCTTCTGTGTTGACATTTCCACTAAGAAAGAACCCCCCCTGAAGTCATGGTGGAGCTTCCTGATGGTGACGAATGGGAGGTTAGGCTGAAATATGAGGCGATGCCTAATCGGTGCACTCTGTGCAAGGTGTTTGGGCATGAGATTGACAATTGTCCGGGGGAAAGACCCACTGGTTGTTGCAGGTCACCTCCTATTATGCCTGAACCTGCTAGGGGTAGGAAGAAGAGATCTAAATCCAAGGCTCCTCAACCAAGGATAGAGAAGACGAAGGCTTTCAGTACAGCTGCTACCACCAGTGGATTAGCTGGTGAGGCAGTGGTTGACACTGAAACCAGCGATTTGGAGGTAAGGGTTGAAGTTGTTGCTGTTAGTGGGGCTTGTGAGGGCGTTGTTGTTGATGTACACCCCCACATACAGCGAGAAGACCCAGGTGAGGAAGGGGAGTTCATTCCGGTGGGGGGATCCTGGCCCTGTCAGGGTGGTCAACAATCTCACAGGAACGGTGACTGAGTCCCCTGGAATGAAGGCAGCAAACAACAATCGCTACTCGGTCTTGAACCAAGAGGGCAAGGAGAGGATTGTTGATGACGAAAATGGAAGAAGTAGGAGCCCAAGATCCACCAGGAGCTTGGCGAAGAAGGCAAAGCAAAACGCTCTCTCTAGGGAAGGAGGGAGCAGCACCAAAGGTTAAATGTCCCTCCTCACATGGAATGTGCGAGGAGCCTCACTGGCTGGTAGTCAGAGAGAGCTAAGAAGGGTGATTAACGCTGAGAGGGTGACCCTTGTCATTGCTCTTGAGATGAGAATTAGAAGAATTGTTAGCAGTAGAGTGAACACAATGTTCCCTGCTGGTTGGAGGTCTATGTCTAACCTTGAAGTAAGGGAAGGTGGAAGAATCGCCAATGGCTGGGATCCCAGGATTTGGGATGTTGATGGCATCAGTTGTTCAGACCAGGTGGTCACTACCTCGTGCTGTAATAGGGGTGGTTTCTCCTTCATTTTGTCTACCATTTATGGTGAACGTATGGAAGGGGATAGAAGAAGAATGTGGAAGGTAATTAAAGAAACAGGTCAGGAGGATGTTCCTTGGCTAGAAATAGGAGATTTCAACAATGTGAGAAGGGCTGATGAGAAGAAGGGTGGGCAAGGTATACCAGAAAGAGTTCTGGAGTCTTTCAATGAAACTATTGAAGTTGCTGAGTTGTTTGAGTTTAATAAAACAGGGGGCTGCACCACTTGGTCCAACAAGCAACAAGGTCTAAGAAGAATTGCTAGTGATATCGACAAAGGGCCTGTTAATGAAGCCTGGCTCAAGGTGTGGCCGCAATCTGTTATTAATCTTAAAGCTGATATCCTAAGTGATCATGCCATGATGGTTATGAACTTGGTTACCAAACCCTATATTCCTAGACCTTTCAGGTTCTCCAATTGGTGGACTGAATGGGATGGGTTTAAGGAAGTTGTTGAAGATGGATGGAACATCATGGTGGATGGGAATCCGATGTTCAGGGTCATCAAAAAAATGCAGAATACGAAGTACAAACTCAAGAAGTGGAGCAAAGATAAAATTAACATCTCTAACCTTCTTTCTATAGCTACTGAAGAGTATGTTGATGCTACTACTGCTTGTAGGACTGACCCACTTAATAATGACCTTATTGAATGGGAGAGGATGGCGGAAGACAGAGTTTGAGCTCTAAATAAGGCTAAAGAAGTTCACTACTGGAAGACGAGCCGGATGATTTGGATAAAGGATGGTGATCACAATACAAGAACTTATCATACAGCCGTTAGAAAGAAGGATATGAAAGAAATGATTCATGAGCTCATTGATGACCTATGTGCGATCACTAAAAGCAGAGAAGAAATTGCTGCCTCTCTGTGGTCAGCTACTTCACCAACCTGTACAATAAAGAGGACTTTAATGCACAACTTTATGAAGACCTACTCCCAGAGAGAAGGGTAAATGCTGAAATGAATACTACTCTGTGTAGAAGAGCTGATAATGAGGAAATCAGAAGGGCTGTGTTCGCCATTAACCCAACTAAGGCCCCGGGGCCGGATGGGTTTAATAGCAAATTTTTCCAAGATATGTGGAGCACCATTAAAGAAGACGTCTGTGACGCTGTTAGGTGGGTTATTGATGGACACAATATGGTAAGAGTTGTCAATCACATGTTCATTAAATTGGTTCCTAAGAAAAAGGATGCAACGACGATGATGGATTTTAGGCCTATTGCCTGCTGCAATGTACTTTATAAAATCATTACTAAACTTCTATCCTCTCGCCTTAAAGAGGTTTTACCACATATCATATCCAATGAGAAGAGTGCTTTCATCAAAGGGAGAATGATATCTAATAACACTCTCCTTGCAGCGGAGTACCTTGTTGGCTTCAAAGTTAAGAGGGACAATGCCAAGGCATGTATCAAAGTTGACCTGAACAAGGCTTTTGACCATGTTAAGTGGGACCCTATTTGGGCGATCATGAAAGCTTTAGGATTTGAAGATAAGTTTGTGCTTATGCTTAAACAATGTGTTGAGATGACCTCATTTTCTGTGTTGATCAATGGGGGGCCTGCTGGGTTCTTTAAAGCTAAGAACGGGCTTAGACAGGGTGATCCCAGAATGGGCTTAGACAGGGTGATCCGATATCACCCCTCTTGTTTACTTTGGTGATGGAGGGGCTTACAAACATGATCAACGCTGCATAAAGAAGAGGAAAAATCAAAGCCTACAAGATTAAGGGTGTGAAGGTGAAAACACACTTGATTTTCGCTGATGACATTATGTTGTTCTTAGTTGGCCATGGCAACATGCTGAAGGAGTACAAAAGAGTGTTGATGCACTTTGGGAACCTCACGGGTCTCTATATTAGTGATATTAAGTCTAAAATCTTCATTTCTAAATCCGGTGACTCGCGTAGAGGAAGGCTTAAAGTTGCTGCTAGTTTTTTGGGGGGCAGGTTCCCTACCAAGTATCTTGGTGCCCCCATTGCGGGTGGTAGGGGTACTACCAAGGATTTTGTTGTTTGCCTTGATAGCTTGCAAAGTAAAGTAGAAGGATGGTCCTCTCTGAAATTGTCCTTAGCTGGGAGGCTTGTTCTGGTTAGAGCGACTCTGCAGAGTATGATCAGATTCTGGGCTGATGTCTGTGAGATTCCCTACGCTGTTGCTGAACGAATGTAGAGAATCATAGCTAATTTTGTTTGGGCCGGTAGAGGGCATGGTATTGCCTGGCATACCATTTCCCAGTCGTTTAATAAAGGTGGCCTCAACCTTATTGACCCTTGCAATATGGTGGAGATTGGGCAACTGAAGAGGTTGGACAGATTCCTAAGAGGTCAAAACAATGCCTGGTCTATCTGGTTGAGAGATAGATATGGGAGTACTCCCATTCCAATTGACGCTGCTGATTCTAGAACTTGGAAAAATATGTGCAAGCATTGGCAGGTTGTGCAGGGGAAGTATATTGTGGATAGACATGGTTTCGCTGCTCTGGTTAATGAACACGATAAACCATGGATCGACAGTAATTCTCACAGTACTGTTAACTGGCCAAAGTTGGTTTGGGGTCCGCACCACACACCCAAATGGAGCACTAACCTCCATAGGGATATCCTTGAGAAGCTTCCTACTAGGGACAGAATGAGAAGATGGGGACTCCATGTTGCTATTGATTGCCTTCTTTGTAAACAATCTGAAGAACACCACGAGCAAATCTTCAACTCTTGCAAGTTTTCCAAGTATATTTGGGAGTTGATCTGCCTCAAGTGCACCTGGGGTGTGAATGTTTGGGACAGTCTGGTCACCAAAGCCGACTTGTTGCTCAACAGAAGTACCAGCCAAGCAGAGCTTGGTATGGCTGGAGCCGTGCTTGTAGCCTTTTGCTTTTTTGTGTGGGAAGAAAGAAATCACAGGATCCATGATAGAGCAGCAAATTCCGAAGAGGCTATTTTTAACAAAATTTCGACCAGCATTGCTAGAATGTTGAGGGCCAAAAAAGGCCTGGCCGGGGGCCTGTCCCTTCGAGCCATGGTATATTGGGGCTTTTGTAGCTAGATACCACCATGTATATGTGTTTTCCTTGTGTTCTGATACACGTCTGATTTGGTCTGTCTGTACAGTCCTTTTGGCAATATATTTACCTATTTCCATAAAAAAAACATAGTGAAACTTATGTTATGATAAAACTCTAGTGATGTGAGGATGTCATACCAAGTTGTGAACATACCTACATATGTATGGTTTTGAACATGCAAATGATCATGAGAGGTCATGCTCCTCAATGAGCATATCCTAAATCTAAATGAATAGGAGTGGATTAGTTCCATGCCTACATGGTCGTAACCTCAAATTTTAAATACAAAATGTTTACAATCATCTCTTGGGGTGGACAAGAATTATGTGGTTGATTCCCGAATGGAATTGATACTCTGTTAGACCCTCAAAAAGATGCATCCATTGGGGTCTCATTTTGGGTAAAAATTTGTTTCTATAGGAGTTTTCATTAAGTTGATCCTAGGAAAGTTAGAAAAATGAAAGCATAGACTTTGATGTGAGACTAATGAAAGGTTTATCTTTGATACATATATGTGTAAATCAACATGTGGTACATTTGAGAAGGTGTCAGACACCTGATGTGGATTCTAGTATTGTAAAAATATACTAGCAATAATACCACCTACAAGAAGATGGGTCTTATCACAGCTTACTTCAGAATCAAATCCTAAAGGACAACTTTTCAAGAATATGTCTAGTCTTTATCCAATTGAACTAAGACTAATATTTAAAACCAAGGGTTGAGTTTTTTTAGTTAAACAAATTGCAAAAAAAGTAAAGGTTTGAAGTAAAATTCAAATCTAAATAAATGATGGAAAACATTGGGATGGAATCAGGTTTCACCGCCACTACTCCATCTGCTCAATAATCTCATATCCATATTTGTATGAAGTTTTAATTAGAGATATGAAAGTTCCATCTTTGTGACATGAGGAATTTGCATAAGTGAATATCACTGCAAGCTTGATTCCTCATTACTCAAAGATCATGTATTCACTCTTGCAAAGACTTCTCACATAAAGTTCTCATTTGGGTATCAACCAAAGTTAATTGATATTTAAATCTTACATGTCAAAGTTCCCTTAGCCTAAGATTATCTTAAATCATGTAAAGCGGGTGATAAATCCACAAAAACTGCATCAAACTATTCTACAATGAATTAAACATGGTTCATACAAGCAATGACATAATGAAATAAATTTTATCAGTACGGGTAGAGGAGAAGTCCCTGCATCCAAGTGAAAGGACTAATTGTCCATGTAGCAAGGTTAATACAATAATTGGAGGAAAGAGATACTATCATGGTCATGTCTGGATGAAGGATTAACCCAATCTTATAGAAAGGGTAGATGGATAGACAACAACTTGGCAAAAGAGGTTTCTCACATAGGGTCCATCACTAATGAATTGCTAGTGTTCAATAATTGTTGAATTGTGGAGGTTGATCTCTTTCTCAGGAGAGGTTGATTACTCATACCAAGTTGATTAAGTGTATAATGGGACAAATACAACACAAATGATCCCAAATTGAAAATCTAAACCCAAATTCATATTCCTCACATCCTTAATAGTTAATACACCAATTTTGGGCCTAATCAGATATCAAATACACTCCTAATAGCAATTTAGAAGTTAGTTGTAGGTTTATATAATATTTTGTGAATTATCCTAATATCACAATGAACTCAACCTACAATATCACAGCATAATGGTGTATCTGAAAGAATGAATCATACATTGTTAGATATGGTGCGATCAATGATGAGTTTAGCTGAATTTCTGACTACCTTCTAGGTTTATGCTCTTGACCCGCCACATTTACACTAAATTGAGTATCATCTAAATTGGTTCAAAAGAAAACATATGAGATATGGTATGGGAAGCATCCCAATGTGTCTTTTACGAAGATTTGGGGATGTGAAGTTTATGTAAGGAAAATGTTTCCTGAAAAAGTGTAACATCCCAGGATTTGAGGCATCGGATAACATGATCTTAAAAGGAATGATTGGACTACCCATATAACCTAGGTGCACCTCCTTTTCCGGGAGCCCATCACTAAAGAATTCCATAGTTAAGCGTGCTCAACTTGGAGTATTACTAGGATGGGTGACCAGTTGGGAAGTTGATCCTGGCTTGCACGTTAGTGTGGACAAAGTGCCCAGTTAAGGCTAGTGGTGGTCTGTGGGGCCAGTCGTCATTCCTGAAACTCTACTAGAGCCTAGGGCAGTGGGCCCGGGTGTTACAAATGGTATCAGAGCCAATTCCCCTCTAGTAGGTGGGGCCTACATGGGCATGGTATGCTAGTCTTGAGTCATGTGGTTCAGGCATGTAGGAAAGGGTTGTCCATGGTTGACGTAGCCACCCTTGCGCTGGTATTCCGTGATCGGGAGCTGGGTGTCCATGGGCCATTGTGGGTCTGCACTGAAATGGGGAAGAGATTATGAAGCATTATAGTTGAACCTTGACGAGGACGTCAAGAGTCTAAGTGGGTGAGATTGTAACATCCCAGGATTTGAGGCCTCAGATAACATGATCTTAAAAGAAATGATTGGACTACCCATATCACCAAGGTGCACCTCCTTTTCCGGGAGCCCATCACTAAAGAACTCCATAGTTAAGCATGCTCAGCTTGGAGTAGTACTAGGATGGGTGATCAGTCAGGAAGTTGATCTTGGCTTGCACGTCAGTGTGGACAAAGTGCCAAGTTAAGGCTAGTGGTGGTCTGTGGGGCTAGTCGTCATTCCTAAAACTCTACTAGAGCCTAGGGCAGTGGGCCCGGGCGTTACAGAAAGCTTGACCTTAAATCCAATAAATGTTACTTTGTTGGATATCCTAAGGAGACTAAAGGATATTACTCTTATTTCCTATCTGACAACAAAGTGTTTCTTACCAGAGAGGCTACAATCTTAGAAAAGGAATTTATTTCCAAAGGAATCAATGGGAGGAAATTAGAACTCGAAGAGGCTCGAGATGAACAAGAAAGCATTGAACTGATATATGCACAAGAGGAACAAAGAGAATCATAGGAATCTCAAATTCCTCAAGTAACATAAGGACCACATAGCTCTAGTTGGGCACACCTTGAACATGAAAGATTTGGATATCTTGTGACTCAAGAAGGCAGAGAGTTGGTCATAGATGATGAGTCAACAACCTATATAGAATCTACTAAAGGAATAGAGTCTGAGAAATGGTTTGAGGCTGTAACACCCAAATTTTTATATCACATGAGAGGAAGAAAATTTTTTTTCCTTTCATCTGGGAGTGTCACAAACATGATAACCATTGCAATAAAAGTAAATGAAACACTTTGCAAAATTGTAAAACTGATTCATACACATCTTTTTATCAACATAAAACTACATCATGTTTATGCATAAGTTCAAAATAAAAAGATGTCAATACTCAGGATCAACTAGGTAGATGGCACCCCACTAGGCAAGCTTGAAAGTCTCTTAGGCCTTTCCTGGTCACTTTGTTCTTCAAATGCTCTAGAACCTGCGGACATCACGTCCCCAGCCATGCATTGGGAAAAACAGTCGTTAGAGTAAGTGGCATGAGTATTCTAAAATATACATTCTAAAGAACTGAAATATTAAAAAGATTCTTGAACATCATAAATATGAAATGAACATTTAACTCTGATTAAATCTAGAAACATATTATCTCTCATTTCTTAAACTCTTATTTTCTACTCTATCTTTTCTTGAGTTCTATACTCTGGGTCTCATGGCCTACGCCAAAGTGTCTGGATCATAAATATCTTATCTGAATTCCTCCCATCATACTCGTGCATAAGATTACAGACATGGTCTAATCTTAAGTATCTTTTACTTATGATTTTTATCTGTTTGTGGCCACCATTATACAATAAGTCCTCCTCTGTTGACACTGAAGTGTCCTCTATGTTGCAACGCACCCTCTGTTGGCACAACGTGCCCTCTGTTGACACCGAAGTGTCCTCTATGGTGCAACGCATCCTCTGTTGGCATAACATGTCCTCTGTGACACCCGCAGTGTCTGGCACGACGCACCCTCTGAATCGTCCCGGGACTCTCTAGTGAGGACTTATTATATAATGTATTATGTGAAGGTTTTGAATTAATTATCTTAAGTCTATCTTTACTAAACTCTGAATCTGAACTTATCTGAAACTGAGTACTAAACATGTACTTAGTTTTGAATCTGAAATCTAAATCTGAATCTCTTCTCTTTAAAATCTAAACTGAATATATTATAGAATTTTGGATATGTATCTCAAAGTACAACATAATTGAGATTGGGTCTATAACCCTTATCATATATCTTTATTCAAAATCTGGCTACTCACACAGTGAGTAGTCTAAGTTTGAATCTAAATCTCTTATTCTTAAGTTCTAAACTAAATTCATTGCTGGATCTGAACATGTATCTCATTATCTGGGTAAACCTTATTCTAAAACTCTTATTTGGTAAGATTACTTCATTATACCAATTATATCATACATGAGTCTAATGTCTTATGAGACAATGTCTGAAATGAGAATAGAAATACTAAGTATACAAAAGTAACTTCAGTAATGTGTATATCTAAACTATGATATATGATTATTGGCAAGATAACTCATTCCCTATTAAAACCTCATCAAAATCTGATCTTAATGGACTTAAGTCTTAAATCATAAACCATAGAATAAAAACCTTAGAAAATATTAACTTGCATCTTAATCATACTCAATTTATATAAAATATCATTAAGTCTGATCTCAATACATTCGTATAAACTTAAATCTTAAACCTGAAAGTAGAAATCATATAGATTCTCATCGTGCAACTCAATCATGACTTTAATGAATTCTAGTCTTATACCTTATCATGTACTTAATTCGTAGATCTTAATCATCTAAGAAATCTAAACAACACTTACTTCTTAGATCTTAATCTATCCAATAAGTCTTAATGGCATATTTCTATTTGAAATTGTAATACATAATTATGCCTATAAATAAGAGAAATCCTTGACAACATATGTGTACTTAAATTCTCAATACAAAACTATCCCAATCATTAACTAAGTATGCCTACATAACTTGCATATCTTATCTTACAATCTTATTCATTAATTTCAAACATTTCTAAGAAATCTTATAGGAATATGATTCTTCAACTTTCTCATGGACTTGGTCCACGAGTCACAACTATCTTGAGCAAAATATCTCTATTTTAGAGTTTGGGTATCTAAACTTGCATAAAGAAAGAAATATGAGAATAATGTTGTTTGCAAATCTTAACATTGAAGTCTTAGAACATTAAATCATATACATCATGAAACTCTTTTTAGGAGACATGTAAACATATTGAACATAAACTATGAGTACTCATGTGCATGGAACACTTACCTTTTGTGTTGATGATGTCCTTAACTTAGTCTTGATTTCTTGTTCCAAATCTTAATCGCCTGGATATAATCAAAGTTCTATAAGTCCAAGTACATGTTCCCTCTTTCTATTTCTAAATCTCAAAACCTCATCTTCCTAACTATATATACCAACTTAGGGTTCTTATTTAGACTAAACATAACTTTAATCTAAAATCACCATAAAATCTTGGTGTTAAAATAAAATAAAACTCATACTATATAATAAATATTATCTTTATACTCAAATAAGACATAAATCGTCTTATGTACTAATATGAACATATAGATCATATAAGAAGAAAATCTCAAACGTAGTCATACATACTAATATTACTTGACTCTATTATGAAATCAAATTAAAATAACATTTAGATAAATAATATCAGACTTAATTAGGCATATATCCACTTATTGCCTCAAGATAATAATTTATTATTCTTTCATAATGCCTACTCACCTAAAACTAAATACTAATATGATAGCACAAGATACTTCATCAAATCTCTAGAAAAGTATTCATATAATGTAGATATAATCATGTATTAAAATATCAGGTCATTTAAAATTCATATCATGGGTGAAATACCCAAAATACCCTTATTAGGGTTTATATCAAAAACCTCAATAAAACTTCATATATGAGAGATCAGGATTTGAGTTAATGTTAAACTTATCAAAATACACATTCAGTAAAATTTGTATGAATTTCAAAAGGCGTTTACTATTTTTAATTGGCAAAACATCAAAATCATATAGTTTTGTCTACCCAGAATATAATAAATAGAAGACATCAAAATCATACTCTGGAACTATTTTTATAAGATATTACACTCGAATAGCTTTCCATAGGTATCTTGTTTGTCCCAAACTGAGATCTATAGCTCAAGATATGAATTTTAGAAGCTTACCTAACATTGGCCAATATCTGCCGTCAAGATCTGATCTGGCGACCCTCATCTCAGATGCATCTCAGGCCTTAGGGCCGACGTCTACCTCCCGCTCCCTTTGTATTTTCGTGTGTGTAAGTAGAAAAATAGAGTGCCACTAGTCCATCACCTCTGGAGGTCGATCTCACCTCTGTGGCCACAAACTCGTGCGGTGATTTCTTCCATGACTCCCTCCAGATCTATACACTCCATGGGCGGCACCTGCTCTGTGCCCTGGGTGGATGAGGTTGAAGATCCCCAAGACACAACCATGCTATGGTCACCGCCCCTCCTGGTCTTCTTCTTCACTATGGATCTTCCCCTCTTCTGCTAAAGCTTCGTGAAAACCCTAGATATAGGTTCGTCTAACCCTCACGGCCTAGGAAAAGCGACTTTTATAAGATTTTACCCTCCAGATCTTGGGCAAGTACCCCCGCTTGGGGGACTCTATTCCAGTTTGAAAACAGGGGCGCGACTCTCAGTCCGCGAGGATTGATTCGCCCCCCTGTTTTATTTTATTTTTTTCTTTTTGCATAAAAGTCCATTTTATAGAAATTTTTGTATATCCCAAATCATAGCTCTGTTTGATCCCAAAATTTGCGAGATACATTGTATTCTAATAATCTTTACATTAGAAATACATCAAGTCAAAACTAATTAGATAGACCCTCCAAATTTTCCTTTTAAATAAATATCAGATAATTACTAATTTAATCACCTAGGCCACTAGATAACTCAAAATCTTCTAAATTTTCTCCCTTGATCATATATATCAATTCTTCATCTATTAAAATTACATTGAGTATTTATTATGAACATGAAATGCTAAATCCCCAAACTTGTACTCTTAAGGACCTATTTGTGGAGCTTAATTAGTCCAATAGGGCTGGAATGGGCTCTAGGGCACATGGCCCATCCCTTAGTATTTCAAAGGGTCCATAAGCTTAATTGTATTCCAAATCATGAAAATAAGTCTTCAGTCAATATAATTTCTCAATTGAAGCTCATGTATGACACATGTGATTAATATTTCTTTAATTACATAACATGAAGACCTAAGTTAGGTCTAAGGCTCAAGCCATGGACTGGACTCATCATATTATATATTCGTCACATTATTGTTCATAGAAATAATTCATTTATATTCATATACAACTGACTACAATCATACACCTTTAAGTCATTATGTGTGTATTGGTTGATCAGATTGCTTGTATTACACATTTTGTGAACTTAATTACATACCTAGCCATGGTTACGTTCATTCCATCCCTTCACATGCCTTTACTAGAAAACCCCACATTAAAGGCTTACTTTAGCTATGAAATTGGGGATGTGATAATTCTACCCACCTTAAAATAAATTTCTTCCTCGAAATTTCTCTAGGCTACTACCCACCTTAGGGTTTTACTTACCTCTTCATTTATTGTAAGGCATACTTATGTTCAAACTTTTGCATGAAAAGAGATATGTAATGTATTTTCATAAAGATTTATGTGAGTATTATCTATTACCTTGGTTTACTGCTCAACTCATAATTAGGGTTTATGAAACTAAAATTGTCTCTATACTTAGGGCATCTACCTCAACCTTAGCATGACTTCCTAACAGTAGTTGCACATGGTTGTCTAATCTTAGGTTCTTTAGGTAAATCCTACATTCCTATATATGTGGTGATCATGCACATACCTAGAAATGTGGGATCCTGACATGCTATCCCTCACTAACCCACTAACACATGTGTCCCATACCACATGGGCTAGTAAGAAAGGAGAGATGCATAAAAGTCTAACACTTATGAAATTCCTTTTTAATTCTCAATTGGATGGCCATAACCACTGAGAATGGAAATGAAACCTCATTAGCTAGGTTTAGGTTACTAATTTAGATCTAAACAAGGATGACTTCTACCTCGAAGATATCTATCCATTCTAAGATTAAGACCCATAATCACTATAGGTTATGGTATTCTTCTTATAGCATCTATCCCTAAACCCTAATCTACCTCTTCACTCTAGGGTGACTATGAGAATCACGTTTGCCTAGTGGCCATTTACCAAATTGCTCTAATACCATATTGTAACACCCAGATTTTTATATCACATGAGCAGAAGCAATTTTTTTTTCCTTTCATCTGGGAGTGTCACAAACATGATAACCATTGCAATAAAAGTAAATGAAAAAACTTTGCAAAACTATAAAACTGATTCATACACATCTTTTTATCAACATAAAACTACATCATGTTTATGCATAAGTTCAAAATAAAAAGATTTCAATACTCAGGATCAACTAGGTAGATGGCACCCCACTAGGCAAGCTTGAAAGTCTCTTAGGCCTTTCTTTGTCCCTTTGTTCTTCAAATTCTCTAGAACCTGCGGATAACATGTCCCCAGCCATGCATTGGGAAAAACAGTCGTTAGAGTAAGTGGCATGAGTATTCTAAAATATACATTGCTAAAGAACTGAAATATTAAAAAGATTCTTGAACATCATAAATATGAAATGAACATTTAACTCTGATTAAATCTAGAAACATATTATCTCTCATTTCTTAAACTCTTATTTTCTACTCTATCTTTTCTGGAGACCTATACTATGGGTCTCATGGCCTACGCCAAAGTGTCTCGATCATAAATATCTTATCTGAATTCCTCCCATCATACTTGTGGATGACATTACAGACATGGTCTAATCTTAAGTATCTTTTACTTACGATTTTTATCTGTTTGTGGCCACCATTATACAATAAGTCCTCCTCTGTTGACACTGAAGTGTCCTCTATGGTGCAACGCACCCTCTGTTGGCACAACGTGCCCTCTGTTGACACCGAAGTGTCCTCTATGGTGCAATGCACCCTCTGTTGGCATACCATGCCCTATGTGACACCCGCAGTGTCTGGCGCGACGCACCCTCTGAATCGCTTCGGGACTCTCTGGTGAGGACTTATTATATAATGTATTATGTAAAGGTTTTGAATTAATTATCTTAAGTCTATATTTACTAAAATCTGAATCTAAACTTATCTGAAATTGAGTATTAAACATGTACTTAGTTTTGAATCTGAAATCTGAATCTGAATCTCTTCTCTTTAAAATCTAAACTGAATCTGGATATGTATCTCAAAGTACAACATAATTGAGATTGGGTCTATAACCCTTATCATATATCTTTATTCAAAATCTAGCTACTCACACAGTGAGTAGTCTAAGTTTGAATCTAAATCTCTTATTCTTAAGTTCTAAACTAAATTCATTGCTGGATCTGAACATGTATCTCATTATCTGGGTAAACCTTATTCTAAAACACTTATTTGGTAAGATTACTTCAATATACCAATTATATCATACATAAGTCTAATGTCTTATGAGACAAGGTCTGAAATGAGTATAGAAATACTAAGTATACAAAAGTAACTTAAGTAATGTGTATAGCTAAAGTATGATATATGATTGTTGGAAAGATAACTCATTCTCTATTAAAACCTCATCAAAATCTGATCTTAATGGACTTAAGTCTTAAATCATAAACCATAGAATAAAAACCTTAGAAAATCTAAACTTGCATCTTAATCATACTCAATTTATATAAAATCTCATTAAGTCTGATCTCAATACATTCGTATAAACTTAAATCTTAAACCTTAAAGTAGAAATCATATAGATTCTCATCGTGCAACTCAATCATGACTTTAATGCATTGTAGTCTTATACCTTATCATGTACTTAATTCTTAGATCTTAATCATCTAAGAAATCTAAACAACACTTACTTCTTAGATCTTAATCTATCCAATAAATCTTAATGGCATATTTCTATTTGAAATTGTAATACATAATTATGCCTATAAATATGAGAAATCCTTGACAACATATGTGTACTTAAATTCTCAATACAAAAATATCACAATCATTAACTAAGTATGGCTACATTACTTGCATATCTTATCTTACAATCTTATCCATTAATTTCGAACATTTCTAAGAAATCTTATAGGAATATGACTCTTCAACTTTCTCATGGACTTGGTCCACGAGTCACAACTATCTTGAGCAACATATCTGCATAAAGAAAGAAATATGAGAATAATATTGTTTGCAAATCTTAACATTGAAGTCTTAGAACATTAACTCACATAGATCATGAAACTCTTATTAGGAGAGATGTAAACATATTGAACACAAACTATGAGTACTCATGTTCATGGACCACTTACCTTTTGTGTTGATGATGTCCTTAACTTAGTCTTGATTTCTTGTTCCAAATCTTAATCGCCTAGATATAATCAAAGTTCTATAAGTCCAAGTACATGTTCCCTCTTTCTATTTCTAAATCTCAAAACCTCATCTTCCTAACTATATATACCAACTTAGGGTTCTTATTTAGACTAAACATAACTTTAATCTAAAATCACCATAAAATCTTGGCGTTGAAATAAAATAAAACTGATACTATATAATAAATATTATCTTTATACTCAAATAAGACATAAATCGTCTTATGTACTAATATGAACATATAGATCATATAAGAAGAAAATATCAAACGTAGTCATACATACTAATCTTACTTGACTCTATTATGAAATCAAATTAAAATAACATTTAGATAAATAATATCAGACTTAATTAGGCATATATACCACTTATTGCCTCAAGATAATCATTTATTATTCTTTCATAATGGCTACTCATCTAAAACTAAATACTAATATGATATCACAAGATACTTCATCAAATCTCTAGAAAAGTATTCATATAATGTAGATATAATCATGTATTAAAATATCAGGTCATTTAAAAATCATATCATGCGTGAAATACCCAAAATACCCTTATTAGGGTTTATATCAAAAATCTCAATAAAACTTCATATATGAAAGATCAGGATCTAAATTAATGTTAAACATATCAAAATACACATTCAGTAAAAAAATTATGAATTTCTAAAGGCATTTACTATTTTTAATTGGCAAAACATCAAAATCATATAGTTTTGTCTACCCATAATATAATAAATAGAAGACATCAAAATCATACTCTGGAACTATTTTTATAATATAGTACACTCGAATAGCTTTCCATAGGTATCTTGTTTGTCCCAAACTGAGATCTGTAGCTCAAGATATGAATTTTAGAAGCTTACCTAACATTGGCCAATATCTGCCGTCAAGATCTGATTCGGCGACCCTCATCTCAGATGCATCTCAGGCCTTAGGGCCAGCGCCTACCACCCGCTCCCTTTGTGTTTTCACATGCGTAAGAAGAAAAATAGAGCGCCGCTGGTCCATCACCTCCGGAGGTCGATCTCGCCTCTGTGGCCACGAACTCGTGCGGTGATTGCTTCCATGACTCCCTCCCGATCTACACTCCATGGGTGGCACCTTCTCTGTGCCCTGGGTGGATGAGGTTGAAGATCCCCACGACACAACCACGGTGTGGCTGCCGCCCCTCCTGCTCTTCTTCGTTGTGGATCTTCCCCTCTTCTGCTAAAGCTTCGTGAAAACCCTATATCTAGGTTTGTCTAACCCTTGCGGCCTAGGAAAAGCGACTTGTATAAGCTTTTGCCCTCCGAATCTTGGGAAAGTACCCCCCGCTTGGGGGACTCTGCTCCGGTTTGAAAATAGGGGCATGGCTCTCAATCCGCGAGGACTGAGTCACCCCACTTTTTATTTTTTTATATTTTTTTTGCATAAAAGTCCATTTTATAGAAATATTTGTATATCCCAAATCGTAGCTCTGTTTGATCCCAAAATCTGGGAGATACATTGTATTCTAATAATATTTACATTAGAAATACATCAAGTCAAAACTAATTAGATAGACTCTCCAAATTTTCCTTTTAGATAAATATCAGATAATTACTAATTTAATCACCTAGGCCACTAGATAACTCAAAATCTTTTAAATTTACTCCCTTGATCTTATATATCAATTCTTCATCTATTAAAATTACATTGAGTATTTAGTATGAACATGAAGTGTCGAATCCCCAAATTTGTACTCTTAAGGACCTATTTGTGGAGCTTAATTAGTCCAATAGGGCTGGAATGGGCTCTAGGGCACATGGCCCATCCCTTAGTATTTCAAAGGGTCCATAAGCTTAATTGTATTCCAAATCATGAAAATAAGTCTTCAGTCAATATAATTTCTCAATTGAAGCTCATGTATGACACGTGTGATTAATATTTCTTTAATTACATAACATGAAGACCTAAGCTAGGTCTAAGGCTCAAGCCATGGGCTTGACTCATCATATTATATATTCGTCACATTATTGTTCATAGAAATAATTCATTTATATTCATATACAACTGACTACAATCATACACCTTTAACTCATTATGTGTGTATTGGTTGATCAGATTGCTTGTATTACACATTTTGTGAACTTAATTACATACCTAGCCATGGTTACGTTCATTGCATCCCTTGACATGCCTTTACTAGAAAACCCCACATTAAAGGCTTACTTTAGCTATGAAATTGGGGATGTTACAGAGGCCATGAGATCTGAGATGGAATCCATGTATGCCAACAAGGTATGACCTTGGTGGATGCATGTGAATGGGTTAAAATTCTTAGGATGTAAGTGTGTCTTTAGGAAGAAGACCGACATGGATGGAAAAGTACAAACATGAAAGGGTAGATTGGTTACATAGGATTTTAGACAAGTTCAAGGTATTGACAATGACAAAACCTTTTCTCCAGTTGCCATGGTCAAGTCCATCAGGACCATGCCTGCTATTGTAGCTTCTCATGACTATGAGATCTGGCAGATGGATGTTAAAAGCACATTCCGTAATGGGAATCTTCTCGAGGATGTGTACATGACACAACCTGAGGGTTTTATAAATCCAAATGAAGCAAATAAAGTTTGTAAGCTACAAAGGTTAATATATGGATTGAAACACGCATCTCAGAGCTGGAATCTTTGTTTTGATGAGACAGTCAAAGAGTTTGGCTTCACTCAAAATGAAGATGAACCTTGTGCATACAAGAAGGTTAGTGGGATCATGATTGTATTCCTCATATTGTATGTAGATGACATACTATTGATGGGAAATGGCATCCCTACTTTACAAATGGTAAATATATGGCTGGGAAATACATTTTCTATGAAAGACTTGGGAGAAGAATCCTACATATTGGGGATCAAAATCTATAAAAATAGATCCAAAAGGATTATTGGACTAAGTCAAATCACATATGTTAATAAAGCATTGAAAAGGTTCAGCATGGAGAGCTCAAAGAGAGGATACTTGCCTATGGATCATGGAGTTACCAACTCTAAAGCTCAATGTCCCAATTCTTGTGAAGAAAGGGATGCATTAGTTTAACTCCATATGCATCAACAATCTGATAAATCATATATGCAGTGTTGTGTACTCATCCATGTGTAGCGTATGCCTTGAGCATGACGAGAAGATATCAGTTAGATCTAGGTGATGCTCACTGGACTTATATATATATATATATATATATATATATATATATATATATATATATATATATATATATATATATAGTCATCAAGAACATCCCAGAGTACTTGAGAAGATCTAAGGATCAGTTCTTGGTCTATGGTGGAGAGGAAGAGTTGGTGGTAAAGGGTTACATTGATGCAAGCTTCCATAATAAAAAAGATGATTACAGATCACAATCTAGATTCATGTTTTGCCTCAACAAAGGAGCTACATGTTGGAAGAGTTCCAAGCAAAAAAAAGTTGTTGATTCAACAATAGATGCCAAGTGTTTTGTTGCATCAAGTGTAGTAAAGGAAGTTGTTTAGATCAAGAAGTTCCTTTCTGAACTTAGGGTAGTTCCAAGCACCAGTGACAAAATTGAGCTATATTGTGACAAAAATGGAGCTATTTCACAAGCTAAGGAACCTAGATCGCATCAGCGTTCCAAGAATATACAAAGGTGTTTCCATCTCATACGAGATAATGTACAATGAGCATATGTGAAAATTTGTAGAGTACCAACTGAGGACAATGTTGATGACCCATTACTAAATAACTTTCATAGTAGAAGTGTGATGATGGTAAAGCTAGATCACTTAGGATAAGATTCATGGGTGATTGTTTCTAAGTGCAAGTGGGAATCTGTTGGAATGTATGCATAGAGAGCCAATCATATGATGATTGTAATGGCATAACTTATAAATGATTTGCTGAATAATAAAGGCATGCTTCCAATTTTTTTTGTTTAATTCAGTTATGAGATAATGAAGTAACATAATAAATGTCTAGAGAATGATACTACTCAATGACATATGTCTTCAAGTAAGTGACTTGAAAAATGAGATCATACGGATGTGAAGAGTATATACGTTCTTGTTATAACCCTAGTCAGATGTTATTGTAGAAGGATGATAGACAACAATAGCACATAAGACTAGAGTGTATGTTGGTTGAAGACAGAAACTCATCGGTCATGATATGTGATATCAAATCAAGTACATAGATACTTGTTAGAGAACATTGTATCTGACAAACCCACCATAAGAGTGATATGTGGAAACTATAATTGGTAGTCAGAATCATCTCTTGTAGTGTTGGTGGTGATTTTAGTTCTTAGACCTAAAATCACTACACTCATCACATGTCATTCAGTATACTTTGACATCATCCACTGTGATCCTAAATAAGGGCTGCCATAAAGATGATGATTGGGTCCACTATGACACATGGGGATGAGTGTGAGTGATGTAGATGGGATTTTTCTCTCCTACCAGAGTATCATATATTGGCCACTTGATTAGCAACAATGAGAAATATATGGTCATGTTCATGAAAGTCAATATGTGATTTTGAGCTTACATATATATCAAACAGTTTGCTCTAGTTCAAGGAATAGGATTGAATGACTAAAGAGGATGATGATTCCATGCCTCAAGTTCAATCAGGATATCAGTGACAAAGGAACTATACAAACACTATAACACCAATCACAGGTTGTAGGTTGAAGTTTTTCTCCAACTTTGCATTTACTTTAGTAGTAATGATGTGTGACTAGGCACCGCTCTTTGCTTCTTATGTCATAATTGGTTATGAACATTCATTACCATCATAATAAGGGACCTATATGGTCACACACAAATGGATTTACTTGGAATAGGAGTTTAATCATGAATGATAATTGGATTGATTGCGAAATTTTTTAGGTATTTTATTCAAGCAAAAAAAAATTGACTGGACTCTCAACTGACCGGTTCAAGTGTTGAACTGACTGATTCAAGTGTTGAACCGACCATTTGGAGTATCAGGCTGACTGGATATTGCATTGGCTGAATTCTCGATGTACTAGAGCACAAACCGACCAGTTCACTAAGGGAACCGATTGGCTCATGGTCATAAGACGACCGGTTCATGTGATGAACCGCTCGATTAACATGTGCAATTTTATTACATCAAGGATTAGTGTTGATGTCATGTTGTGCATTAATTGGATTAGGATTGCCAATACGATTGTGATTGGGAAACACGATTAAATGATTGGTTCACTATGTGAACTGATCGGATCACACATCAGCCAATTAGCTCACTGGTGAACTAATTGTTTCACCTGTCACATTTTCCAAAAATTTGTGAAATTCTGGTCTCTTCCACTCCTGTGTAGATTGGGAACCCTAACCCTTCTATAAATAGAGGGGTACTAGGGGCTTCCCAGATACACAATTCAATTGCTTCTGATAATTGTTTGTCTTCTCTAGATGTGGTAACTGAGAGAACCTGAGCAAGTCCTACCCAATAAAGGGAAGAATAATGAGGGAGAACAATTGTAGGAGAGCAAATTGGTGACTAGCACACCAATAGGAGTGACAACTCCTTCTTGTTCGTTCTACTAGAACAGCAAGAGTTTCAGATGGTCCATGTGGACTACTCTAGAGGCGTGGATACCTTTCCTGCTAGGAGGACAATGTCAACATGTTGTATGTGGTTTTCAACTAGGAAGCTAAAGTAGATGTTGTTCGAATGCAACTTCAGGATAGCACACAGAATCACAATGAGGAGATAGTTGTTGGACTTGCTCTAGGACCAGGTATATCCTCTAAACCATCCTTCCCATTGCATAGTTATTGATGCATTCCATTGGTTAAAGGGGAATATGGCAGTTAAAATTTTGTTTCTAATGCCCATTCTGTCACCATATTTCCTTACAAATAAAAGATATAAATATATTTTTGAAATCCAAAAAATGTGACTGATTTAATGGGATAGGTTTCAAGACCAGATTTCCAAATTTTAGTAGAGCCATTTTCTATATAACAAATTTTGTGTAATTCATATTACTTCAATTATTAAATATTATGATTAGGTTGTGAATTCCCATACCCTAAACTTAGAGAGTGTGACTGAATACAAAGCTCTGATTATAAGGTATGTATATCCTCTATTTTATTTTTGGCAGTATTTGACTAAAACATACATTCTTATAACGAGGCATCTCTTAAAATGTTAATTTTTTTGGAAATTCAGTTTCTTGGACATTTATAATTATAGAATTGATTCAATATATCCTTGTAGTTGTTGAATTACTTTCTTAATATGGGTTCTTTGGACCCCACTTTCTATGATTGCCATTTATGTGAAGTTGACAAAAATGATAGTCTTGCCACTCTATTATGCATGTTGCTTGTTTGACTAGAATATCTAGAATAGTTGGACTTATGAACAACCATACATATAAAGGGTGTGTCTATTATGCCTTGGGCATGCATTTCCACCCCTATTTCTTTTAGGCCATGATCCTATGGTGTTGTGATCATGTTTTAGGTGTATTTAGTATGCATTGTTCTCCATGAAAACATTTATTGTTTTAAATTGAAATTGTGGTTAACTATTATGGTAAGGCACTTTTGTTCTCATACTTTAAACTAATTTTAATATGCCCCATCCCTCTTGTTATAATTATTTTGAACTTACCTAATTACAAACAACCCCTTCTTGTGGAACATATCTTTTTCCATCTTAACTCAATATAATGCAGGAGGTGTTTGTTATATGTACAAACTCAACCTTTGTTGGCCTATACCTCGTTTTCTATGTTCTGGGTGATGTTCCCTCCCATCTAGGTGTAGGTATAATAGAATACAAGGATGCATGGAAATCATATACAAGATATTGTATCTAAGGATAGCTTGGAATAACCAGGTTGCCCTCTGCAATTGGTCTGGCATGTTATTAGATTTACTAGATGTGTACCTTTTTACCTTTCTATACCACCTTTTTATGGTGAGGAACAAATTTAAATGCATCATCATGTAACTTTGTAATATTTTTGTTTCTACTTCTTTATTACTACATGGATCTTGAAATGCATCAATAGAGTGGATCCCCTCTCAAGTCCCACTCTTTACAAAATGGTATACGAGCCATAAGCAGTCAGCAACTTGATTTTTCAAGTTATCCTACAAAGTTTCTTAAACTAGATACTTAGGTGACCCTTACACGTAGTTGATATATCTAATCTTGAGTAGAGGGTTACCAAATCGGGTTCAATATCAGACTAATTTGATCACTTCCACTCCCCAAACATATCTTTGTGATTGAGACTCAAATTTTAGTAACCTTGAACACCCCTACACTCTTTATTAAGGTAATATCATCACATAGGAATTGACTCTTGTAGTGTTGGATTAATTGTCTCTTATTGTCTAGGAGGTGAACTTGAGCATTATAAGGTGTAGGTCGAGAACACTATATTAGACTTAAACCTAGTTCACACCTTACATCCCATTTTGTTTATGTAGTACACTTTGCATACACCTTTAGTTATTGAGCATACGCATGGATGACAAATGAAAAAACCCAGATGAAAGTTCTAGATTCAAGATGATTCCCTTGATTCTAAGTGATAATGTAAATTGACCCATTAAGATTAGACTAGTATTGTTTCAAATTAGTTTTTCCCAGAACTTTCCATCTAAGTGTTGACTACTATTCTAACCAAGCTTGAGATGTTTCATATATGAGGGTTATAAGAAGAGAATTATATGTTTTAGTAACCATCTTTAACATTCATGTCTATATCCAAGTGATGGCGATGAAGTGTGGTTTGATCATATAGATTATCTTGTCTCATGAAGATGCCCTTGTTGTAAACCATGGTGATGAGGAACCCCAAATTTATTTTCTTAACGATTAGATGATTATGTGACTTCCCAATGTCTTGAGATGATACTTGTAAATTATGATTAAGGGTGACACGGGGAATGGTGGTTATTCTTCCTTATTAGTATTTGATAGTAATTGACCATAAGTAATAGGAAACCCTTACCCCTTCTATGCTATGAGACTAGAGATGCCTTTTGACATACCTTTTGTATTCTAGAGGAATTCAGAGGTATTGGTAGAATGTAATGATGATATAATAATACTATATGTAGTGGTGAATAATTGGTGGACTTGGTTCTTTGATCAATTTTGGTGCCAATTTAGATTTTCATTGCAAAGCTTTATCGTTAAAAGTTATTTTAATTATTAAGATATAGGTACAAAAGACAAATTTTCATATTGTTATCGATGGCTTATAGAGCCAAGTCATTACCATAAGAGCGTTATATGAAGTGTATAAACATTTAAAAAAGGATGACTAGTTAGTTCTATCATGTGACCCTAGAACTAACTAAGAAGTAGATTATATGAGGAAGAAGATTTAGATGTGTATGACCTGGTGATCTATCCCTTTTGTCTCTCTAGATAATTCATTTTCTTAGAGTTGAAAACTTTTATGGGGGTTTGGTCTTATACGCTTTGGAGTAGCTCAACTTAGGGAATAAACAATATTAGTAATGGTTGCAATAAGTCATACTTGGGTATTTCTGGTAATTATGTCAAACTTAGGTAGCTATTGTCGCCAAGATTAGTCAGTAAGCCTTGCAAACTATATGACCATAATTGTTACCTTTAAAGTTAAAATAAATTGTAAATTATATTCATTTATGTTTATACAAGGATCTTAACCCAGACAAGGTGCTTAGTTAGGTTTAAAGAAAATCTAAGAGCTCGAATCAATATCATATACCTCATTTTGTTAGTAATTAGACAAGAATGAGAACTGTACTAAAGAAGCTAGGTTGAAAACACTAAGGATGATGGACATTTTGAACATACATTTTCCCATATGTTTGTATTAAATTAAACAAAAAATAAACACATCAATAAAATCTTGTGTAATGTAATATGTATGTTCAAATCATGCATGAGTAGTTCAACAAGTTGCATACAATACACTATAATCTTGAAATGGGAATGGTAAAAAAGTGTGCAGAACAAAATCCAAAATCCATTACCATAATCTGCCTTATAATTTGTAAGTAAGGGCTTGGTATTCAAGAACAAACTACTTCATTTTCCTGTAAAACAATTTGTAAATATATTCAACCTCATAGAACCCTAATATTGAAAGGAAAAGAGGACATATATGCACTTTATACCTGGCTTTCTATAGGCACCCAATATTTTATATACATGGTAATCATAAAAGAAAATCACTTAATAATAATAGTAAGAATCATGGTGTCGGATGAATTATTTTCTATGCATGTTTAGTCCAACATTTTCATGGTTGAAATATGAATGGTCCCATTGGGATATCTATTTATGATGATTGGTCATTCATGCTTATGTGATGGAGAATGAGGGACTATAGAACAACCTAGTGACCTGTTGTGAGTAGTGGTGCAGGGCATGTAAGAGGATAATGAAACTTCCATAAGAAAACAGGTAACTTAAATGAGTGTAGCATGTCTAAGATAATCTATGTCTTAGTGTAAAAAAGAACTAGATCAATCCAGATTATGAGGAGATCTTATGGGGTTTTGTTTTGCATGACATATTGTAGGTTCATTATGGGGTTTTGGATATAAGAATGACATGGAGCAGTGTACCATAATCCAGTACATTATGTGTATCTAAAATCTTAGATTGGCTTAACAGTATGACTTAGTACACCTTTCTAGTTATGCATGGATTTCAGGGATGAAATCCTATTTAAGGGGTGGAGTGTTGTAACATACTAATTCCTAGGCATATAGGTTGATCCCCCATTCTTCTAGGCCCCTACTTGACTATCTTGTTAACCATTTTCCTTCTTTCTATCTTTTTGACTCATTTTCATATAAATACCTTTTAGTATGCATAATTATCCATTATAGGATAGATCAAACCTTTTCAAGATATTCTAATCATAATTACTCACTAGTCTCATGAACATGAAATCTGATAATGTAATGCCCTAATAATGGTTATAGGATAATAGTGGAAGATGATTTAAAACTAGTAAAAATCATAATTAGATATCCTAGTATGACTCTAGGATCTGAGAGTGAGAGAATTAGAAGTAACTCAAAAGGGTTTCCATATTTGACCATTAGAATGAGTTTTTAACCCTAATTAAGTGATTAAGTGTATAATGGGACAAATATAACAAAAATAATCCCAAATTGCAAATCTAAATCCAAATTCATATTCCTCACATCTTAGATAGTTAATAGACAAATTTTGGGCCTAATCAGATATCAAATACACTCCTAATAGAAATTCAGAAGGTAGGATATGGGTTTAAGTATTATTTTGTGAATTATCCTACTGTCACGCCCCTTGTTCCAAATTTCCTATTAACAACATGTCTCACACATCCGACTTATCTGAAGATTGTGTGTCATGCACATGCATCCGGGTCGGGCACCCGACAAGACAAACCTCTTCCCCTTCCTCTGATTTCCCCGCACTGTGTGGGACCTATTCCATATTATGAATGATTGATTCAAGCTCTCCTTCCTCTAAGTGTGATGGTTTCTTGTGATTTCTTTGTTGATAGATTCATATTAACACCCCAAATTCAATAAATCATAACTTTCCCTATCCCACACCCTAGATAAGAATCTCCCAATCATGTTTCTTTCACCGCTGCTACTACTACTCCCTAAGAACATGAAGTCATGCCGCCCAACACACCACTATTCGATTAATCATCTAGAAATAGAGATTGGTTCCCTTAAGTCACTTAGATCTTTCGATTGCGACCATAAGCTTGATATCCAGCCTGGCATAGATGAGTTGCTTCTATGACCACTAGGTATTGGCGTCATGCATAGGATCCCTCTTGGTGCAATTGCTTGCACGGTAAGCACTTGTATATCACCCTCTTTTTTGTAAGTCGTTAGTATTTTGTTCCTTTAACTGGTTCTCTCTACCACATTCCACCTCCTATTTTGTATGTATCAGAACACCACATATGGGTTTCATGGGTCTCCAGATTGTGGAATGGTTTCCTAAAGGTCCTAAGAACCTTGGGGAATTTACCTTGGTCTCCATTTTAGTCGACCTTGGCCCTTTCTTTGGTTTTTTTCTTCATGCACCATTACTATTCAATCATGTCAGACCATCTTCTTGCCCTATTGGCATTTCTTATATGGGTCAACATCTTCAGCGAACTCAGCTTTTGTGGCAAGGACCCTAAGCTGATGGAAAGGAATGCATCTTCTCACTGGCGTGGAATATCTAATGCAATTCCCTTATAACCAAGCCCTAGATTTAAGCTCTTGTTCCTCGCCCGTAATGCAAGAGAAGGGAAGTCAATCCCTAGAGAGAAAGCCCAGTCTCACCCATGGGTTTTTATCATTCTAGTAACCCCTGGCATAGGTAGTACGGTCGTTCAATCTCGTGTATTGACTTTCCATGGACCACTTATGAATTGGGTAATGCTCACTGTGGATTTTCACATTCATTCAAGGGAAGTTTAGTCCTTTCCAATTTTATTTTTCAATTTATCCAAAAATGATGCTAACTTGTTAAATCCAAAAGTAGTTATTGTAAGTAATGTTGATAGGTATGTCTAGAGAGCCAATCATATGATGATTGTAATATCATAACTTATAAATGAATTGACTAATAATAAAGGCATGCTTCTAATTTATTTTGTTTTATTCATTTATGAGATAATGAAGTAACATACCAAATGTCTAGAGAATGATATTACGTGACTTGAACTATGAGATCATATGGATTTTAAGAGTGTACACATTCTTGTTATGTCCCTAGTGTTTAGGTATTAGATTCAAGCAAAAAATTAACTGATTGGACTCCCAACCGACCAGTTCAGGTGATAAACCGACTGGTTGGAGTGTTACATTGATTCGATATTCCATTGGTTGAATTTTGGATGAAACGGGGCATGAATCGATCAGTTCACTAAGTGTACTGATCAGATCATGGTCGTGACATGACCGGTTCATGGGATGAATTGCTCAATTCACATGTGCAATTCCATTGCATCAAGGATTAGTGTTGATGCCATGTTGTGCATTAATTGGATTATAATTGCCAATAGAATTGTGATTGGGAAACATGATGAAATTATCGGTTAACTGTCTGAGCCAATTGGCTCACATGCCAACCGGTAGGTTCATTGGTGAATTGATCATTTTTCCCGTAGTAGGTTGTGAAAATTCTTGAAATTATGGTCCCTTCCACTCTCACATAATTGGGAACCCTGACCCTAATCCTCCTATTAATAGAGGGGTACTAGGGGCTTCCTAGAGACACAACTCAATTTCTTATGACATTTTTTTGTCTTTTCTAGTTGTGACAACCGAGAGAACCCGAGCAAGTCCTACCCCATAAAGGGAGGGAAAGAAAGGGAAAACAACTATGGGAGAGCAAGTTGCTAACTAGTACATAGTGGGAGGGACAACCCCTTCTTATTCATTCTACTAGAACAACAAGAGTTCTCGATGGTCCATGTGGACTACTCTAGAGGCATGGATACTTTTACCTCTAGGAGGACAACATCAACATGCTATACGTGGTGACTAATCAGGAGACCAAAGCATACATTGTTTGAGTGTGATTTCAAGAGATTACATATTGCAATCCAGATGCAAGCTTCCAAACTGACAAAGATGATTACAGATTGCAATCTGGATTCATGTTTTGCCTCAACAACGGAGTTGTGAGTTAGAAGAGTTCCAAGCAAGAAATAGTTGTTGATTCTACAATAGAAGTTGAGTATATTGCCACATCGAATGCAACAAAGGAAGTTGTTTGGATCAAGAAGTTCATTTTTGAACTTGGAGTAGTTCCAAGCATCAGCGACACAATTGAGCTATATTGTGACAACAATGGATCTATTGCACAAGCTAAGGAACCTATATCGCATCAGTGTTCCAATATTATACAAAGGCGTTTACATCTCATACGAGAGTCATACAGTGAGAAGATGTGAAGATTTGTAGAGTACCAATTGAGGACAATCTTGTTAACCCCTTTGACTAAAGAACTTTCATAGAAAAAGCATGATGGTCATGTTAGATCACTTAGAAATAAGATTCATTGGGGATTAGGTATGACTAGATAGCCAATAATATGATGATTGTAATGGCATAACTTATAAATGATTTGATTAATAATTAAGGCATGCTTCCAGTTTATTTTGTTTTATTTAGTTATGAGATTACAAAGTAGCATAATAAATGTCTAGAGAATGATATTAATCAATGATGTATGTCTTCTAGTAAGTGACTTGAACAATGAGATCATATGGATATTAGGGGTATATGCATTCTTGTTATGTCCCTAGTTGGATGTTATTGTGGAAGGTTGATAGGCAACAATAACACATAAAACTAGAGTATGTCTTGGTTGATGATAAAATCTCATCAGTCATGATATGTGATATCAAACCAATTACAAAGATAATTGTTAGAGAATAGTGTATTCGACAGACCTACCATAGGAGTGACACACGGAAACCGTAATTGATAGTCTGAATCATCTCTTATAATGATGGTGGTGATTGTGGTTCTTAGACCTCAATTCACCACACTCATCACATGTCGTTCAGTATACTTTGACATCATCCACTGTGATCCTGAATATAGGTTGCCTAAAAGATGATGATTGGGTGTACTGTGACACATGGGGATGTTATGAGTGATGTAGATGGGATTTGTCCCTCCTACAGGAGTATAATATCCTGGACGCTTGATTAGCGAGACTGAGAAATGCATGGCCATGCTCAGGGGAGTCAATATGTGATATCAGGCTTATATATATCTCAGACAATCTGCTCTGGTTCAAGGAATAGGATTGAAAGTTTGAAGAGGATGACGATTCCATGCTTTGAGTTCAATCTGGATATCAGTGACAAAGTAACTATTCAAACGGGTAGTAATTATTTGTGACTGGGCACCACTCTTTGCTTGTGATGTCATAATTGGTTATGGACATTCACTGCCGATGTAATATGGGACCTATAGGGTCACACACATAGTAATTCACTTGGAATAGGAGTTTAATAATGAATGACAATTGAATTGATTGATAAAGTGATTAGGTATTCAATTCAAGCAAAAACTTAACTGATTGGACTCCCAACTGATAGGTTCAGGTGTTAAACCAAACAGTTGGAGTGTTAGGTTGATTGGATATTGCATTGACTAAATTCCAGATAAACCAGGGAATGAACTGATCGACTCATTAAGTGAAGCGATCCGCTCATGCTCATGAGAAGACCAGTTCATGGGATGAACTTCTCGGTTCACATGTGCAATTTGATTGCATTAAGGATTAGTGTTGACTTCATGTCGTGCATTAATTGGATTAGAATTCCCAAAACAATTGGGATTGGGAAACATGCTGAAATGACCTTTTCACCATGTGAACTGGTCATGTCACATGTCAACCAATCAGTTCACCATGGAACCGATCCTTTTGCTTGTTGTAGGTTCCAAAAATTCATGAAATTATGGTCCCATCCATTCCTTCATAGATTGTAAACCATGATCCTAACCCTCCTATAAATAGAGGGGTTCTAGGGGTTTTCCTGAGACACAACTCAATTACTGACAATTGTTTGTCTTCTCTAGTTGTGGTAACAGAGAGAACCTGAGAAAGTCCTACCCGATAAAGGAAGGGATAGCAAGGGAGAAAAATTATGGGAGAGCAAGATAGTGACTAGTACACCAACAGGAGGGATAAATCCTTCTTGTTTGATCTACTAGAACAACAAGAGTTCCTGGTGGTCCATGTGGACTACTCTAGAGGCGTGGATACTTTTCCCACTAGGAGGATAATGTTAACCTACCGTTTATGGTGATCAACCAGGAGGCTGAAGTAGACATTGTTCGAGTGCAACTTCAGGAGAGCGTGCACAACCATGATGAGGAGATTTTTGTTGGGCTTGCTCCAGGAAAAGGTATATCCTCTAAATCATCCTTACCATTGCATATTTATTGACGTGTTCCATTAGTTAAAGGGGAATATGATAGTTATATTTTTGTTTATGTTGCATGTTCTATCACCATATTTCCCAACAAATAACACACACACACACACACAGATATATATATATATATACACACACACACATAGTAGTTTCAATTTCTATATAACAAATTCATTGTAATTCATATTAATTCAATTATTACATATTATGATTAGGTTGTGAATGTCCAGACCCTGAACTTAGAGAGTGTTACTAAATGCATATCTCTAATCATTGGGTATGTACATCCTCTATTTTATTTTGGGCATTATTTGACTAAAACATACATTCTTTTAATGAGACATATCTTGAACTGTTAATTTTTTTAGAAATTCAATTTCTTGGACATTTATAATTCCTGAATCGATTCAATATATCCTTGTGGTTGTTGAACTACTTTCTTAATATGGGTTCTTTGGACCATTCTTTCTATGATTGCCTTTTATGTAAAATTGACAAAAATGATAGTCTTGACAATCTATTATTCATGCAATGTGTTTTACTAGAATATCTAGAATAGTGGTACTTATGTAAAACCATACTCATAAAGGGTGTGTATATTCTTCCCGGGGTGTGCTTTTCCACCCTTATTTCTTTTAGGACATGATCCTATGGATTTATGGCCTTGTTTTAAGTATATTAAGAATACATTGTTATGCAATCTAATATTTATTATTTTAAATTGAAATTGTGGTTAACTATTATGGCAAGGCACTTTTATTCTCATATGTGTAATCCAATTTCAATATGTCTCATTCCTCTTGTTATAATTCTTTTGAAATTACCGAATTGCAAATAGCCCCTTCTTGTGGAACATCTCTTTTTGCATCTTAACCAAATATAATACCCAAGGTGTTTATTATATGTACATACTCAACTTTTGTTGACCTATACTTTGTTTCCTATGCTATTGGTTATGTTCCCCTCCATCTAGGTGTAGGTACAATGGAAGATAAGGGTACATGAAGATCATACACAAGGTATTGGACCTAAGGATAGCTTGGAATTACCAGGATGCCCTCTACAACTAGTCCTTCATGTTATTAGAATTACTAGATTACTTTTTACCTTTCTATACCACCTTTTTATTGTGAGGAACAAATGTAAATGAATCATCATGTAACTTTGTAATAGTTTTGTTTCTACTGCTTTCTTACTACATGGTTCTGGAAATGTATAAACAAAGTGGATCCCCTCTCGAGTCCCATTCTTTACAAAATGGTTATAGAGCGATAAGCAGTTGGAAACTTGATTTTTAAAGTTATCCTACAAAGTTTTCTAAACTAGGAACTTAGGTCACCCTTACATGTAGTTGATATACCTAATCCTCAGTAGCGGATTACCAAATTGGGTTCAATACCTAACTAATTTGATCACTTCCACTCCCCAAAATGGCCTTTGTGGTCGAGACTCAAATTTTAGTAAACTTGAACACCCCTACACTCTTTATTGAGGTGAAAATATCATCACATGGGAATTGACTCTTGTAGTGTTGGATTAATTGTCTCATGTTGTCTAAGAGGTGAACTTGAGCATTATAAGGTGTAGGTTGTGAACACTCATATTAGACATAAACCTAGTTCACACCTTAGAACCCTTTTTTGTTATGTAGTACATTTTTCTTACACCTTTAGTTATTGAGCATCTACAAGGATGACAAATGCAAAAACCTGGATGAAAGTTCAAGATTCAAGATGATTTTTTTGATTTTAAGTGAGAATCTAAACTGACTCGTTAAGATTAGACTTGGATTTCTTTTGAATTAGTTTGGTCCAAAACTCTCCATCTAAGTGTTAACTACTATTCTAACCAAGCTTGAGATGTTTCATATATGAGGGTTAGATGAAGAGAATTATATGTTTTAGTAACCATATTTAACATTCATGTTGACAGTTTGCTTGGATTACCAAGTTATGGCGATGAAGTGTGGTTTGATCATATAGATTATCATGTCTTATGAAGATGACATGATTGTAAACCATGGTGATGAGAAAACCCAAATTTATTTTCTTAAAGGATAGATGATAATGTGACTTCCCAATGTCTTGAGATGATACATGTAAATTATTAAGAGTGACATGGGGAATGGTGGTTATTGTTCCTTATTAGGATTTGATATAAATTGACAATAAGTAATAGGAAACCCTTCTCCCTCCTATGATATGAGACTAGATATGCCTTTTGTCATATCTTTTATATGTTTGAGGAATTTGGAGATGTTGGTAGAATGTAATGATGATTGAATAATACTATAGGTGGTGGTCGATAAGTGGTGGACTTCGTTCTCTAATCGAATTTGGTGCCAATTTAGATTTTCAGGGAAAAGCTTTTATCGTTAAAACTTATTTTTAATATTAAGATATATGTACAAAAGACTGTAAGGAAATATGGGCACAGAATAGGTAGTGGGAACATAAAATTATCTATCCATATTACCCAAATGAGCAAGATCACGTCAACAACTATGTAGTGAGAAGGATGGATTAACGAGTCCATACCTGGTCATGGAGCAAGTCCAGTGACTATAACTCATTGTTATAGTACATCACTCTTAGTTACAATGGGACTTATCTGCAACAGCTCCTCCATGGACTGTAGGCTAATGTTGTCCTCCTAGCAGGAAAAGTATCCACACCTCTAGAGAATTCCACATGGACCACCTAGAACTCTTATCATTCTACTAGAATGGACATGAAGGAGTTGTCCCCTTTTGTTGGCATACTAGTCACCAACCTACTCTTCCACAATTATTTTTAGTTGTTCTCTCCTTTTCTACCCCTCCCTAGTCGGGTAGGACTTGCTTGGGCTCTCTTGGTTACCACAACCAAAGAGGACAATAATTGTCAGAGCAACTTATTCTCAATTATGTGTGTTGGGAAGCCCCCAATACCCATCTATTTATAGGAGGGGTTAGGGTCTAGGTTCCTAGTCTGCGCGAGAGTAGAAGAGTCCAAAATTTCCATGACTTTTGCATCATGTAATAGGTGAACCAGTCAGTTCACTAGTGAACTGGTCAACTATCACAATGGGTTGATCGGTTCACTCAGTTATCCGATCATTTCACATGTTTCCCAATTGCAATTGAATTTGCAATTTGTTTCCAATTAATGTCCAACATTAATTCCTTGTATCGATTGAATTAAATAAGTGAAACGATCAACTATTCTCATGAATCGAGAAAATCACCAGAATCTTCAGTTGGCATGACTGAGCTAATTGGTTCACTAGGTAAGTTGGTCATCTCACCAACCTAGCGTCAATCGGTTCACCCAATGAGCTGATCGGTTGGTGTCCTAATTCATGCAGAATTCATCCAATTCAATTTCCAATCAACCTGACACTCTAACTAGTTATTTCAACACTTGAACTTGATCGTCCTTAGTGTAGTTAGTTAATTGATTATTTATTTGAAAACCTAAACATATTTAGTAATCAACTTAAACATCATTCATGGATAAACTCCTCTTCTAGATGAATTTCTATGTGTGTGACCCTATAGGTCCCATATCATGTTTCCCGTAAATGTCCATAACTGGTTTATGACAACACAAGCAAACAATGATGCCTTATCACACATCAGTGCTACTCAAGTGAATTGAAAGTTGGAAAACAACCTCAACCTAGCTACAATCTATGTAATATATTACAGTGATTATATAATTCCTTTGTCTATGATATCCATATTGAATTCAAGGCATGGAATCGTCACCCTTTCAATATTCAATCCATTTCCTTGAACTAGAGTAGAATGTCATAGGTATATGTAACCTCAATATCATATATTGATTCATATGTGCATGAGCATGCCTTTCTCAGTTTCGCTTATCAAGTGGACAAGATATCAAACTCTTGAAGGAGAAAAAATCCAATCCAAATCACTCACAGTCATCCCCATGTGTCATAATGCATTCGATCATCACCTTTATGGAAACCCTTATTCAAGATCACATTGGATGATGTCAAAGCACACAAAACGGCATGTGATGAGTGTACTAAATTCAGGTCTAAGAACAACAATCACCACTTCCACTATGAGAAAAAACTATGACCACCATTTATAGTTTCCATGTGTCACTCTCAAGGTGGGTCTGTATGATACACTATTCTCTAACAATTATCTATGTGCTTGGTTTGATATACCATATTATGACTTATGAGACTTTGTCATTAACCAACACGCACTCTAGTATTATGACCAGGGACATAACAACAATGTACATACTCTTAACATATGTATGATCTCATTGTTCAAGTCACATACTTGAAGACATACGACATTCGGTAATTTTCATTCTCTAAACATTCATTGTGTGTCCTCATTATCTCATAACTGAGTGAAACAAAATGAATTGGGAGCTTTCCATTACTATTATTATTAACCAAATCCTTTTATATGACCTCTCAATCATCATATGATCATCTCTCTCAGCATACCATACCAACACACTCCCACTTGCACTTAGAGACAATCACCCACAAATCTCATTTTTAGTAGTCTAAACATGTCCATCATATTTTTGTTGTGCAAGTACTAATCCAGTGGGTTAGCAACATTTTTCTATAGTCAGTATATTGCATGTTCCTCATCTCTTCACTTAATGATTTCTCATATGAGATGAAACAGTTGTCATATGGTATCTGATATTCATTACATAACTATTAGCTCCATTATTGCCACGATATCTCTACTTTGTCATCAATGGTTGGAACATCTTTACGTTCATCCATATGAACCCCTAGATCCATATAGTATCTATTCCAATGTTCACAACACTAGGATACTCGACTTCATTAATAGAATTTAATTAATGGGTTGTAGTTTGGAACCCTTCCAACTTCCAACTCTTTTCTAAAAGTTAAACATATTTTATATTGCGATCACTTTTTTCATTACAGATGCTTGCATTAATGTAACCTTTTACACTCAATTCTTCCTTGTTATTATAATCTAGCAACTAATCTTTTATTGCTTCTCAATCTCTAATGGATGTCTTAAATGACATTCCAATGACCCTCATTAGAATCTAATACTATCTTTTCATGTCCAGTACATACAAGACTATGGGACGAGCAAAGCATACATGATAGATTCAATTGATGGTGCATATGGCATCTCACTCATGTCTTTCCATTCTTCACAAGAATCTGAACATAGGGTTCATGAGAGGCTAGTCCCAGATTCTCTCTCATTGAATCCTTCATATTGAACACTTTCGACACCTTTCTATTACTCATTTTAGGTTATGAAACTTTCAAGATCTATCTCTATAGATCTTGATCCCTATCACATAAGATATTTCACCTAATCCTTCATTGTTGAAGGTGTTTTCCATGTCGATTTTTAGTACTCATGGTATTGATATGCTATTCCCCATCAATATGTGGAATATATATATATGCTCCCATTAAATCTTTTGTAATCACATATTTCATATCTTATCTTGATTCAAGTCAAACCCTTTGAGTGTCTCATCAAGTCAAAATATCACATCTCTGAGATGCTTGTTTTGATCTCTATATTGAACTCTATAGCTTATAGATTTTATTTGCATTCATGAAGATATAAAACCTTTAGGTTGTGTCACATACACATCCTTTCATACATTCATTTTAAGGAATACAGTTTTAAGCTTCATATGCCAAATCTCATAGTCTATACTAGCTGCAACAACAACCATGACAATTGGTAAAGGAATTTCTTCATGTTCAACTATTTGAACTGATTTGAAAACATTTACATCCAATCTACCATTTTAGGTTATCCATGTAGGCCTTTGCAACGAAACCCAACTGCACCTTATGGGCTTTACCCCTTTGGGTGGTACTAGCTAGGTCATACCTTATTCGTGCACATGGACTCCATAATGTCCTTAAGCCACTTCTCAAATTTTGGTTCTCAATAGCTTCTAGTTGATTTGTTGGCTCATCATCTTATGACCAACCCATCTAAGTTATTGGATTCACAATCTTTCAACCTTAGATATGTTCTACTAAAACTTTGATGTTTTTGTTACACGAGGAACTTGAGTTTCCACAACTATTTGTGCTTCTCACTTGTTCTCATTTTACCTTCTTCTTGACCTCAAACCTTTTGAGTTCTACTTTTACTCCCACTTATTCTTTTGGAACTCTGTAATCCTACTAACAAAACCAATTTGTTATTAGATTGGGATTAAAGGTGGTATTCAATAATTATGGTTTGTGGATAAACATTTTCAAGAATCTACTTTCTTTATAAAAATTTCAATCCATAAGACATATCAGGACTTTCCCATATCATATCTCATATGATGTCTTTCAAACCAATTCATATGGTACATCATTTTAGTGTAAAGCATGTTTCTAAAGGAAGTTAGAAGATTAGATTAAATGATAATCACATCGTGATCCATCAGGATGTAATTCCTTCTTTCTGACATATCATTAACTTGTGATACATTATCAAAATCTATCCAGAAGGTCCTCAAACTACTGATGTAAAGTATTTCAACATTTGATCATACCAAAGTTCCTTAATACTTTTATCAAGTTATACTCTATTGCAATCTTCTCTAATACTTGAAGAGATTCATGTTTGTATTTCATCAAATACAAACTCTATATTAATTGATATCATTAGTGAATATAATGATGTATAAACAACTATCTCTAGCATTTATTCTATACGATCTTCTTACATCAACATGTATAAAGTTCTAATAGAGTTCTTATCCTCTCGCTACATCTAGTGAAGGATATGTTGTCATATTGAATAACGAAAAGAGTCTAGATAAATATCAATATGGATCCTAGATATGTATTTCTTATATATGTGCCCAAGATGGCAATGCTAAAAATTCTTTGAGTTATGAAATTATAATCCTTTTGGTATTTATGTTATTCATCTTTAGATCCTTTCATATATAGATCATTAGATGTTTGAGCATTGCCATACAAGATCACATCTTTGAAATAGAAGCATTAACAACTCTTTATTGTTTTATCACCATTGTCATACAAGATGTATAAAGTAAAATGTTTCTACTTTCGCATAATGATATAGAAGTCCAACTAACTCTATTACATTCCCATTGGGCTAAGATAAATTTGAATGTAGGCTAAAGTTGCAGCAACTCTTGCTCTGCATAGTCCATCTTTGTCCTTTTATAAAGGCTTTACTTCTTGTCACATCATGCACATCATGTATGTCAGATCTCTGTCTGGTATCACATACCAAGATAAAGAAGTAATCAAATTTATCTTGTAATGTCTACACTGAAGTAGAGGCCTCTGCCCCTTCCTTCTTCTTCTTCTTTAGCTCCTCCAAAAAGATAGGGTAATTCCTATTCCAATGTCTAGACAGGTGACAATGGTGACAATCATCTCCTTTCTTTACTCCTCCCTTTGCCTTGAGATCTGAAGATTTGGGCTTCTGGACATCTTTAGAACTCTTCTTAGCTTTGCCTTTGCCTTTAGACTTCCCCTTTGTCTTGTTGATCATTATCACATAATTGGGCTTGTCTTTCTTTATTTGTACCTCAGCTATTCTGAAGATGCCTAATAACTCTATCAACATCTTTTCAAAGTCATTCATGTTGTAGTTCATGACAAACTGACTATATGATTCTAGTAGAGACTATAGAATCACATTAGTGGCCAACTCTTTACCCAAACGGAATCCCATTCTAGCAAGGTTCTCCACATACCCAATGAGCTTGAGTACATGAGAACCTACTGGATCTCCTTCTACCATGTTACATCTGAATAGTGCCTTTAAGACATCAAATCTCTCCTACCTTGCTTGATCTTGGAATATGTTCTTAAGATGTGTGACCATCCCAATAACATCCATGTTCTCATGTTGCCTTTACAACTCATTGTTCATGGAGTGTGGCATCAGACACTTGATATCAATGACATCTTTAGTATTCTTCTTGTAAGCATCCATGTCATCCTTAGATGTGGTGGGAAGGGGTTCATTTGGCTCTGGTGTCTCTAGGACATAGAGCTTGTTCTCTTGTGCGAGAACAATTCTCAGTCTCTTGAACCAGTCATGGAAGTTGTTCCTATTTAAGTTTTTCTTCTCAAGGAGTGATCCTAGAGAGAATTTGTTATTGTGTGTTACCATTTGATTCTAAAAAAAGATTTGCAATTTTTTTGTCAAAAATTCTTTTTTGATTTAATTTGATTTGGTTAAAATTGATGATATTAATTAGGACATCAATTAGCTATCTCCCTCACTATTTTGATCAAATTGATAGCCCTCACATATCAATTTACATGATTGCACTATACAATCTTCTAGTGAGCCAAGATCCAAAATCAAATTTAAATATTACTCAGCCAATGCCAGCGTCCATTATCAACTATTAAGGTAGGCAACATTTTCCAATTGCATCTTATGCAATTCTTGGATAGATGATATGTGCAACTCTTTTCCATAGTCGTTTGTATGCATGTGGTTCTTAATTCTCATTAAGGTCACTCAGTTAAGGTCGACCCAAAAGCCGACACGATAATAATGCACCCCGTGTGGCAGGCCCACGCTATTACCATCACACATCCACGAGATAGACATCTCACCACCCTTAGGGTGACCACACTTAATCAATCAAGTTTTTCATGTGTGTCGCTAATGGAAAGAATCTAAGACTTAATATTTTATTAGAGGAAGTTTGTATATATATATATATATAATTAGAGGGAGTTTGTATATATATATATATATATATATGGGTGTGTGTATGTATATATACATATATGTTATCCAATAACCTTGTATGTGTAGTGCATAATGTATACATGTTATATCCCAAAACGTAAACATGCAATATATAACAAAAGGCGATGGTTATGGCCATTCTATGTAATTCCTTGGAGCTACAAGGAATTACTACCACCTAGGTCTACATCACATGCATGAACCTATTGTTGGTGTAGATCTCTGCTTGCCAATCCGGGTTGATCGGTTCAACCCTTGAACAAGTCATCTCGCCTCTTGGTCGGTCAGTTGGCCTCCTAAAACGATCGGTTAGCATCCTTTTCAACTGATATATGGACACCTCAAAATGGTTGGTTGGGTCCGCCAGCTGGTCGATTTGCTCCTCCTATGGTCTTCCCTCCTCGGCCCTCTAGCTGATTGGCTCATCGTGTGAAACTGTCGAGTCGCCTAATGTTGATCGTCATATTCGTCAATGCAAGAAAAGAAACTATCATATTACAATTAAACTTATTACATGGTACTGCAAAACCTCAAGTTGCATCTGAGGGGAGAAAAGGTAGGAAAGAATAATACTTTTACATTGGGAAGAAGAAGGTAGAGGCTCGGAAAACTGAGTTAAAATAGGAATAAAACCAAACCATCCAACCACACACAGATATTTAGGGTTATTGGCCATAACCATGCTACACATCCACCATCAAAACTCTCTTTTAGGGAAACGCATGTAAATTGCATATATATCATATCATATCATATATACACACATACATACATACATACATACAATACACCTGACCAAGCGTCGTCCCTCTGGTCTTGACTGGGAGATCATCCAGGCGACCTCGACCCTAGGGCATGACGCCCACACCGACGACCACCCTGGGCGGAGGTGTCTACCCCTACAACACCTTCCCACTCTCATCCACTACCACAACACCACCTGATGTGATGAAGGATAGAAAAGAGAAGCCAGAAGAGGAGAACCCTAACCCTAGCGGGAAGGGGGATGGAGATAGTGATGAGTCAAAGAATATGATTGAGAGGAAAGGCTAGATGCAAGTACTTAAACAGCCATCGGTGAGTAAGGAGAAGGCCATGGAGTTCCTGAAGTTGATCGTTAAAGTAGGAGAGGTCCATGTTGATATCGATGTAGAGGAATTTGACTGGATGCAGGATATATGTGAGTATACCATCCCAGTATACATCTTGGGAAAGCTCCCATTCTACCTGCATCAGCTCGTGTGGATGCAACACACATGGAGACTGAAAGGAGACACGGAGCTCATGTCGAGGGAAGAAGGGATGTTCATGGTCAAGTTTATAAATGTGGAGGGCAAGCAGGTTGTACTAAACCTAGGTCCACGGTGGTATCATCTGCAACTAGTAGTGGCGAAGGATTATCGATATGGAAATGAACTTCAGAAGGATTTATTCCCATCAATCCCAGCGTGGGTGATGCCCAGTTGGTTCATTCGTTCGTGGACAAAGAGGGTGGCTAGAACCATTGGTTCTGGAGTCAATAAGGTTCTACATATCAACAAGAGATTAATGGAGAACAATGAGGCAAGAGTCATGGTGGAGATCATGGCAGAGACAACCCTACCAGATACGGTCTGGCTCAACATCCAAGGACACGAGCCGATCCCAGTGAATGTGACTTATGATCATATACTGGTGAGGTGCAGCAAATGCAAGCTTTTAGATATGAAAGCAAGGAGGAGGTTGTCGAGGTGGATGATGATGCAAAGACATGGAAGGAGAGGCTGAGATCGCAAAGAAATGTGTGGAGAATGAGGGAAGAGAAGAGAAGGACTAACGAGCCAAGGAAGCAGGGAGCAATGCAACAGTAGGATGTGAGCGTTGTGGTCAAAGACGACTCCAACGCTGAAGGCTCGAATATGGTAGAAGGTCAAGGGGATGTGGGCATTCCTAAAGCTGAGCCAAAAGACAAGCATCACCAAGAGAGGAGGGGAAACGCAATGGTGGAACAAGGAGGTCAGAATCCACCTAAAGCTGATGAGGGTCATGAAGAGGGGGAGTTCACCTCCTCTACCAAGAAGAAAGGATGTAGAAGGATGGGTATTCCCAAGACCTGAGGAGTGGGAACCATTCTATACACCACCAATAGATTTGATGCTTTGAGTGAGTTTGATGAGGAGGATCATAAGACAGAGGAAAAGGAACAACCAAAGAAAACCAATAAAAAGGAATCGACAAGGCAAATCAGGGCACACTCTACTCATTGATATGTCCATGCTTTTATGAAATATCAAGGGTGGGTATGACGGAAGCAAGAAGAAAGAGATGCGGGAGTGGATCGCTTTGAGTGGACATTCATTGGTTGCTCTAGTGGAAACAAATATAAAGAAACAAAATAAAGATAGCATTAAATATTTATTTCTATAGGGATGGGAGCATGTCTCCAATGTGGAGTGTTCTGAGTTAGCCAGAGTCTATGTTCCTTGGAAACCGAGTGCTTGGTAGGTGACAGTGATAGAGATGTTAGATCAACATGTCACAGTTGATTACAGAAATAATGGGGGCTTGCATATGTGTGTCTCAGCTGTATATGCTCATAATGATGTGAAAAGTAGGCAAGGGCTATGGCAGGACCTAGTTTCTCTTTCCAAGCAAAACTCTCTACCATGGTTAGTTACTGGAGATTTCAATATTGTTTGATAGTAGGAAGAGAAGAGGGAGAAAAGGCCAGCGTTGTACTCGGAGATGAATGATTTCAATCACACAATTGATAAGACTAGTTTGTTTGAGCTACCAATGATTGGAGACAACATCTTCACATGAAACAATGAAAGGGATCCTGAAATAGAATAGCAAGCAAATTAGATAGGGCATTGGTGAATGATGAGTGGCTGCAAATTTTTCCTAACTGAGATAAGTGACCATGCTCCCATCTCAGTGCAAATTATAGAGAAGAAAATAAAAAGGAAAACTTTTAGATTCCCAAATTACTGGGCAGATTGGAAGGGATTCAATGATGTCATCAAGGAGAGCTGGGACACACAGATAACAGGGAATCCAATGTACGTGTTTGTAAAGAATCTAACAAATACAAAACTTGTTCTAAATAGGTGGGCCAAGGTTGAGGTGAATATCCCAAATTTGTTGGCAGAAACCAAAAGAGAATGTAGAGACATCAGAGGAAAGCTTCTACAGGATCGGCTAAATGAAGATTTGATCAAGAAAGACGGGGAGCTAAAGACAATGCTAAAGGATTTGAAAAAGATAGAGGAAAAATTTTACTGGAAAAGAAGAAGAGACAAATGGATGGAGGATGGAGATAGAAACACCAAACTCTACCATACGGCAGTGAAAAGAAGGGAGGTTGATAACGTTATTTCAGAACTCATTGACAAAGATGAAAATGTTGTCAACAAATAGGTGGACGAAGAGGAATAAGTTGTAGAGTTCTATTCTTCTCTTTACAACAAACACTTTGAAGAGGAGTTGATGAAGGAGGAGGTAAAATGGAAGTTCAAACTTTCTAGCACCCATAATAACATTCTCACAAGGAAGACTAATGAACAAGAAATCAAGGAATCTGTTTAGTGTATTGGCAATAAAAAGTCCCCGAGATCTGATGGTTTCAATGCCTTCTTCTACAAAAGATGTGGGAAATAATCAAGGAGGACCTGATTTCTTACGTAAACTGGTTCATGGAAGGTGGCAACATGGTTAGACAGGTATACCACTCTTTTTAGTACTTATTCCTAAGAAAAAAGTGACAACATCCCTTGCTGATTTTTGACCTATTACTTGTTGCTCGGTAAAATATAAAATAATTGCAAAAATTCTAGCTGCCAGATTGAAGACGGTGCTTCCCTACCTCATTTCTGAAAACCAAGGAGTCTTTGTGATGGGAAGGAGAATTAGTGATTGTGCTTTTCTAGCAGAGGAATTTCTCCAAGACTATATGGTGATGAGAGGCAACAGGATGGCTTGCTTGAAATTGGATGTGTCCAAAGCCTATAATATTGTCAGATGGGACAAATTCTGGTGGATCATGGAATAGATGGGGTTCAGTGAGTAGTGGATTGGTTGGATGAAATAGTGTGTGAAAACAACTAGTTTCTCCATACTGGTTAATGGCACTTCTACAGGTATGTTCAAAGGTGGGAATGGACTATGTCAAGGAGACCCACACTCCCCTCTTCTTTTTTTATTGTCATGAAATATTTCACATGGAAGATGATGGACACAGAGGAGAAAAAGGAGATCATATCATACACTATGCACAATATCAAGGTGATGACACACTTAACCTTTATAGATGATGTGCTTGTCTTTGTTGAAGCCAAACAAAATATATTAGTGAACTTGGAACTTCTTCTCAAGAATTTTGGTAAGCAGACCGGGTTGTGTGTTAATGCAAGTAAGACCCATCTTTTTCTATAAAAAAATAGCTACCAGGTAGAGGATAGACTAAAAGATGCTATGGGAGTGGAGATGGGGAAATTTCCTACCAAATATCTCGGGTTCCCACTAGCTGGAGGAAATATACAAGTCAAAGATTTTGTTGATTGTATGGACAGACTGGAGAAAATGATTAATAAGTGGCCAAATCAAAAAACACTTATGGTAAGGAGAGCTATGCTTCTAAAGACTTCTATTGAGGGACTTCTCACTTTTTTGGTGTAGTAGGGAGAGATCCTGATCTGGTCCTACACAGAATGGAGATGAAGATGGAAAACTTCCTATGGGAAGATGGGTACCATCCGATGAGATATGCATGAATGGCTCTTCCGAAAGATGAAGGAGGGATAGATCTGAAATCACCAAGGGACATAGCAAAGTGGGGGACAATGAAAAGAATTATTACCTACCAGGAAGGTACCTCAACTTGGGGGATATGGATGAGAGATAGATATTCAAGAGGACTCGAGTTCATACCACAAATAAGGGAAGGATATTCACATACTATTAATGTCATGATGGAGACGTGGCAAAAAGTGAGATACCTTTTTGCACCACAGATGGATGATAGAGGGAAGCTTAAAGACATGAAGACTAACCTTTGGCATGTCACAAGATCACGAGATGCAAAAGACAAGCACATGGAACAGGTATGGGCCAGGAAACATGTATCGAAGTGGAGTATGTGTGTTTACAAAATTTTACACAATGCTCTAGCTACTCTGGACAAGATACATGGATGGAATCATGAAGTTTCAACTGCTTGCTTACTATGCAAATAGGATAATGAGTCTCACAGTCACCTGGTAGGCTGTTGTAAATTTACAAAAGATGTATGGGTAATTATATGCAAAGAGTTTGGACTACATATATTGTTGAAAGAACTGAGATGCTGCTAGCAAGCTGCGGACAAAGTGATAAGAGGAGAATGTTGTTTGCTTCTCTATGCTATCATATTTGGATGGAGAGAAACACAAGAAGACACGGAGGTGCAGCTAATAGTGTAAATAGTATAGCTGTAAAAATATGTAAATGTGTTAGAATTAAGTTGTGTATTTATTAGTAGAGCGAGCTATGCTTTTTCTTTCGATGGATGGAATTGGGCCTACATGTAACTCATGACCTCCTATATTTTTAGGGGGAAGTCGGAATATATTCACTTGATTCGGATACATATATATATATATATATATATATATATATATATATATATGTATATATATATATATATATATTAGTTTGGGGTTACATGTGGTCTTTGATTGGATTTGAACATTAATCAGTTTAGGTATTTTCATTGCATTCCATAAATAAACAAGGTAAACCAAAATCTGATCATATAAATTATCCCAAAGCACAGTTTAAGGCTCTGATACCACTATAGGGAAATATGGGCACAAGATAGACAGCAAAAACAAAAAAAATATCTATCCATATCCCCCAAACTAGCAAGATTGTGTCACCACCCCCTCTCTCTCCATATGGCATTGATAATATAACCTGGTCCCTATCTAAAGATGGTAATTTCTCGGCCAATACAGCCTACAGGGCGCTCAGTGGCACAAATCTCCCCTTGCCCACTGGTCATTTTGCTTCAATCTGGTCCTTGTCCATCCCGTAGTGTGTTAAAGCCAATCTATGGCTTATTCACAGATATCGACTTCTCACCAATGTCCTCAGATTCAGAAGGAAGATGACGGAGTCCAGCGTATGCTCTATCTGTAGCAATGCCCCAGAATCCACTCTCCATGCGGTTAGAGATTGCTGCCTAGCCCGATGCACATGGTTGCTCCTTATTCCCCAGGATGCCACTGAGTTCTTCAATTTCGACTCCATGGAGGACTGGATTGGTTACAACCTCAAACATCTGAAATCTGTGGAAGGATGGCCCATCTTGTTCTCCATTTCGTGCTGGTTCATATGGAAGAACAGAAATTGGAAAATCTTTGAGCAAACTGCAATACCGTCGCACTCTCTTGCTCTTTCCTATCGAGGAGAAGCATCATCTATAAAGATAGCCTTTCTCCAATCCGAAACATCTGACAACAATTGACCTAAAGATAATTTCAGTCTGATTGAGGTGGGCACAGACTCAGTCGTGGTGAATGTCGACACAGCTACTGACAATTCAAATGAACGTATGTCTACTAGTGTGATCATCCGTAACACTGATGGCACCTGGCTCACAGGAGGTACAGATTCTATGAGGGGTACTGACCCCATGAGGGGGGAACTTTACGCGATCATGGATGGTGTTCGACGCATATGAGCAAATCATATTCCCAACTTCATTATGTTCAGCGATTGCCAGTTAGCTATCTTCTGGATTACAAGGGCCCAACATCTGCCGACCAAATACTTGCTGATCATCCAGGCCATCCAACGCCTTTGGTCAGAGCTTCTTGGAGGATCATTAATCCATGCACAGCGGAAATGGAATAACCTCACTGATCAATTGGCAAAGCAATGTCTCAAACAGCCGGACCTGGCCGGAGAGCTCCCAGCATGCCCTCCTTTTCTGTCAGCTCTTTACGAAAAAGAGAGGTCTAGTTTCGCAAATATGGTTAAGCCTGTTCCTTTTTCTATTTTAGCCCCTTGGGCCATTCTGTAACCAGTTAGACTGGTAGTACAAAAAAAATAATGTAATGAGAAGGATGGTTCAATGAGTTCATACCTTGTCCAGGAGCAAGTCAAGTGACTATAACTTGTTGTAGTAGTACATCACTCCTAGTTGCACTGGGACTTGTCTGCAGTAGCTCCTCCATGAATTACAGGCTAACATTGTCCTCCTAGAGGGAAAAGTATCCATGCCTCTAGAGAAGTCCACATAGACCACCTAGAACTCCTGTCATTCACTAGAATAGGAAGGAAGGAGTTGTCCCCATCTATTGGTGTACTAGTCACCAACCTACTCTTCTCAGTTGTTCTCTCCCTCACTATCCCTCCCTAGTTGGGTTAGACTTGATTGGGATCTCTTTGTTACCACAACCAGAGAGGAAAACAATTATTAGAGCAACTAATTCTCAATTTTGTGTGTTGGGAATCCCCCAATACCCCTCTATGTTTCAGAGGGGTTAGGGTTGGGATTCTCGATCTGTGTGGGAGTATAAGGGTCCAAACTTTCCATGAATATACATCATGTGATAGGTTAATCGGTCGATTAGAACAGTGAGTTGATCGGTTCACTCAGTGAGCCAATCATTTCACATGTTTCCCTATCACAATTGAATTTGGAATTCATTTCCAATTAATGTCCAACATGAATTTCTTGTACCAATCGAATTGAACAAGTGAAACAATCAACTATTCTCATGAATCGAGAAAATCACCAGAAGCTTTGGTTGGCATGACTGAATCGATCAGTTCACTAGGTGAACCAGTTGTCTCACCAACACTCATTCGATTGGTTCACCTAGTGAGTTGATCGGTTCACCTAGTGAGTCGATTGGCTGGTGTCCTGATTCATGCTAAATTCAGCCAATTCAATTTCCAATCAACCTGACACCCTTACTAATTAGTTCAACACTAGAACTTGATGGTCCTGAGTTCATTCAGTTAATTGGTAGTTTAATTTAATACCTAAACATCTTTAGTAATCAACTTAAACATCATTCATGGATAAACTCCTCTTCTAGATGAATTCTTATGTTTGTGACCCAATAGGGCTGATATCACATTGACAGTGATTGTCCATAACTAGTTTATGACATCACAAGCAAAGATTCATGTCTAGTCACACATCAGTGCTACTCAAGTGAATGGAAAGTTGGAAAACAACTTCAGCCTACAACATTTGTAAGATGTTATAGTGATTGTATAATTCCTTTGTCTATGATATCCAAATTGAACTTGAGGCATGGAATCATCACCCTTTTAATGTTCAATCCATATTCCTTAAACTAGAGCAGACTGTCTGAGATATATGTGACCTCAATATCATATATTGATTCACATGTGCATGTGCATGCCTTTCTCAGTATCACTTATCAAGTGGCCAAGATATCAAACTCTTTTCGAAGGGACAAATACCATATACATCACCCACATTCATCCCCATGTATCACAGTGCATCTAATCATCACCTTTATGGCAACCCTTATTCAGGATCACGTTGGATGATGTCAAAGCATAACGAACGACATGTGATGAGTGTAGTGACTTTAGGTCTAAGAACCACAATCACTGCCTTCACTATAAGAGATGACTATGACCACAATTTATGGTTTCCATGTGCCACTATAAAGGTGGGTCTGTCCAATGCACTATTCTCTAACAAGTATCTATGTGCTTGGTTTGATATACCATATCATGACTGATGAGATTATGTCATCAACCAACACACACTCTAGTCTTATGTGTTACTGCTATCTATCTTCCTTCCATAGTAACAACCGACCAGGGACATAACAAGAATGTACATACTCTTAGCATCCATAAGATCTCATTGTTCAAGTCACGTACTTGAAGACATACGTCATTGAGTAATTGTCATTCTCTATACATTCATTGTGTTTCCTCATTATCTCATAACTGAGTGAAACATATTGAATTGGAAGTTTGTCTTTATTATTATTAATAACCAAATCCTTTTATATACTATTTCAATCATCATAGATTCGCTATCTAGGCATACCATACCAACAAAGACAACTTTTCATATTGTTATGGATGGATTCTAGAACCAAGTCACCACCATAAGAGAGTTATAAGAAGTGTACAAACCTTTAAAAAAACTACAACTAGTTAGGTCTACCTTGTAACCCTAGACCTAAGTGAGAAGTAGATTGTATGAAAAAGAAGATTTGGATATGTATGACCTGTTGGTATGCCCCTATTGTCTCTCTAGATGATTCATTTGGTTATAGTTGAATACTTCTAGAGGGATGTAGTCTTATATGCTTAGGAGTAGCTCAACTTTGGGAATAAATAGTAGTAGTAATGGGTGCAATAAGTCATACTTGGTTATTTCTAGTAATTATGCCAAACTTAGGTAGCTATTGTCACCAAGATTAATGAGTAATCCTTGCTAATTATATCACCATAATAGTTTCCTTGAAAATTTAAATAAATTGTAAATTATATCCATTTATGTTTAAACAAGGAGCTTAAACCAGATAAGGTGCCCAGTTAGGTTTAAAAAAACCTAAGACTTTGAATTAGTATCATATACCCCAATTTGTTAATTATAATGATAAATGTATAAAAGAAGGTAGGCTAAAAACACTAAGGATGATGGACATTCTAAACGTACATCTTACCATATGTTTGTAATAAATTAAAGCAAAAATAAATTAACTACACATCAATCAAAGCTTGTATAATGTAATACATATGCTTAAATCATGCATGATCAGTTCAACCAGTTGCATACAATACACACACTATAGTCCTCAAATGGGAATGGTAAGAAAGTATGTAGAATAAAATCTTGAAATATTTACCCTAATCCACCTTATAATTTGTAAATAAAGGCTTGGTAGTCAAGCACAAACTAATTAATTTTCCTGGAAAAAAATTTGTAAATATATTCAACCTCAGAGAACCCTAATATTGAAAGGAAAAGAAGACATATATGCATGTTATACCCTACTTTCTATAGGCACCCAATATTTAATAGACATGGAAATCATAAAGGAAAATAACTTAATAGTGATAATGATAAGAATCATGGTGTCAGAGGATTTATTTTCTAAACAAGTATAGCCCAGCATTTTAGCGGCCGCAATCTGAATAGTTCCAGTGGGAGATCTATTTATGATGATTGGTCATTCATGCTTAAGTTATGGAGAATGGGGTACTATAGAAAAACCTAGTAACCTTTTGTGTGTGTTGGTGTAGGGCACGTAAGAGGGTAATGAAACTGTCACAACAAAATAGGTAACCTTAGTGAGAGCAAAACCTCTAAGATGATCTATGTCTTAGTGCAAAAAAAAACTAGCTCAACCCAGATTATGAGGAGATCTTATGGGGATTTTTTTTGCATGAAATAATTGAAAACCTCTAGAGGGGGGGTGAATAGAGTTTTATATAGATTTTAAAATAATTTAAACTCAAGCAACCACAAAGAAAGATTGGACAAAGAGACACAAGGGTTTAGAGTGGTTCCTAGCCTTAGCAAATACTAAGGTAGTCAGTCCACTACCCGGTTGCTTACCCAACCGGGATTTGAAAAGAAATTATTTTATTACCTCGCAAGGATTTTACATAAAATACATTTCTTTTCCCTAAACCCTTCAAGCAGCCTTCACCTAGAAGTAATCGTCCAACTCGAAGCAGCCTTCCCTTGAAGTAGATGCACCAACACCCGTTGCACCAGCCTTCTGAAGTAGCTTCCCGTGCGATAGCCTTCTTGAAGTAGCTTGAAGTCCCCTTCTCCACCTGAGAAGTCAACCCTCTCCAATCCGCAGCCTCCAACCCTAGGAGTAGCAAGGAGAGTACAAAAGATAACAAGGAACAAGAAGGAAAACAGAAATTACAACTTATCCTTTTAAGCACAAGGCTTGATTTGCCTATATCAAGCGTATAAATCTCCTAACCAATGTATATGACAATGTGATTGTAGTGGATAGGAGATACTAGCCTATAGGGCACGAAATGGGAGCAATAGGAATGAATGGCAAGTGTAGGAATAGCTCTATTGCTCTAAAACAGATTGCAAGTGTGTATTCAAGCTCAAGTATAGCACAAGTATATCTTTTTGATGTTCTTTGGTGACCTAAGGCATGTCCTATTTATAGGAATGATCTATGTATGCTTAAGGACGTTCTAGACAACTTCTAGGGGGTTCCTAGTGCTTAACTAGCCGTTAGGAATAAGTTAGGCGCATTAGCAACGGCTAGTTAATTAATTCTGCAGTTGCTGTCAGAGACCATCTCGGTCGAGGACTCGTCGACCGAGATGCCCAGTCGGTCGAGGATTCGTCGACCGACAGGCTCTCTGGATTAACGTTTATTTGCAACTGTCAACTGCTGTGTCTAACGGCTACTTTTGGTCAATCTCGGTCGAGAAGTTTGTCGACCGAGAGTGTCTCGGTCGAGGAGTGTGGTCGACCGAGATTGACTCTGTTTCAATCTTTTAATTAAACCGCTAAGTGTGTTTATGAGTGTGCATAATGTGATCCTTTTGGAAGGGATGACTTGTCTAACTATGGTGTGTAGCTAGGGAAGATCTAACGCTTGATTTACATGCAATCTAAGTACTTGTACATTATATAACTGTACAAGTTTTTACAATAGTGATTACATTGCATGAAAGTAAATATGTAAGCTCGTGATTTCCCTAGTTGCTTTGTCATCCACCATAATCCTACACACTCAAGTAGCTCGTTAGAATAATAAGAATGAAATGTTTGTCATCATCGAAACAGAGGGATTTATCATAATGTCCAATTTATCCAACAATCTCCCCCTTTTTGAAGATGACAAACATTTCCTAAAATATGAAATAAGGAAATATAAAGCATGTGAGTTTCATACCTGAAGATTACCTTTTGTAGCCATTCTTGTTTTACAAGTGTGAGTGCTGGCAATCAGGATGAAACTCATATATATTTATATTTTTGATTTTATATTCTTTCTCCCCCTTTGTCATTTCAAAAAGATATCCAATTTGAATATTTTATTTTCTTTTCCCTTTTAATTTTATATTTTGCTCCCCCTTAAATAGATATCCTTTTAGAAACATGGATTTGTGTCTAATTTATCCACTATTTGTTTCTCAATCATTTGCAAAGGATGTTAAGCCTTGAAATGATATGAGATTCCCTTAAGCTTATGAATGTATATTTATTTCTCATCTATCAAGGGATGTTAAGCCCTAAATTAAATGAGAGTCCTTTTAATCTTAGAGTACTTAAAAAATAATGTCTCCAACCAAAACAAGGGATGTTAAACCTTGATTTGTTTAGAGAGTTCCTTTAAGAGCAAGATATATCATTTTGATGAAATTCTTTTTCATACAAATTACTTTTAAGAATCCGAAGGTCATGACAAACTCCAAATGATGTTAACAATGTAAGCTTCATAATCAAATAATCAAATTTGTTTTTATAATCTCCCCCTTAATCTAAGCAATTTAAGGCTTTTAAGGTCACAAATGATAAATTTTTGATTTTGACCTTTATCAAAAGCATACTAAGATTAAGTTCAATAGAATAATATCCAAATAAGCATTTTGTCAAAGCTTATTTTAGGTCGCCCTTGACTATGACCATAGCGCCCCTTGGCTAAGTTTTGTTTTAACCAAGAGGCTAGAATTGCAGATTTCCAATTAAGCATTCGTATGTGAAGTATAATTTCTGCAGATAGCTATAAATATCAATTTGAAGCACATTGAGATATACCTATTAATATGAGCATCATAGTGAAGTCTTTGACCTTGATTTTTCTAGAATGCATGTTTTACATAATGTTTCATATGCTTTGCGATGGGTACATAAGTATCAAATCCCATTCCTTATTATACCCATATCATAAGATTCTTTTAGAAACATATATTTTGAGAGCAAGATTAATATCTTAAAGTCAAGCTTTTTGCTTTTAATTTCTTAGAACAAGCAAATAGATAAAAACATTAATATTTTGTTATTTTGTTCTAAGAGGTACCGTTTTGGCTTGTCATAGAACCATCATCATCACAAGATGTGTCCACAATTATTTTCTATTATGTTAAGATGCTTTTATGACATATACAATTATAATGATCATTCAAGATTTGTATATATGAATCAAAGCGTAATAAAGCATGGTAAGTGATACTTAATATGAAAACATCTTCTTAACAATGAAGGCATGATTAATATCTTAATTTCTTATAGATACCTATTGAGAGATTCTTCATTTTATTTCAAACCTTAAAGTTCTATGTCTAAGCAATAAATCATTAATAAAACATTTGCTTGCTATAAATCATCAAGGAGTCATGTATACAATAATCATTTTCCATTTGTTCCATGTAGCATAGCATCATTTTTATGAGTTGAATGATAAAATAGTGAAAGCATACCCATGATGCAATGATAGAACCATAATTATTTCATGAGATACAGTAATTGTAATCATTTAAACTAAATGTCATAACACATGATTTCTATATAGATAGACCAGGAAATACTTTAGAAAATCATGTGAAATAGTTAATTCTAAACATGATGATATCAAAAAGATCTTCAACTAGTTTTGCATGTAAAATAGTTATTGACAACAAATAGATGGCACATAGATCCGTCAAAAGATTATTCAACAATTTTACTGTAATTTAATCTTGATCAAACATTTATAACAAATTGATAGCAACACAAAAAGCAGAACTTGAAAACAGTAATCTGCTCGGTCGACTATTGCTCGACCGAACGTGTTCTCGGTCGAACAATTTCTCGACCGAGAAAGTTTCTGTATTGTTTCTGAAATGTGTTTCAGTAATAGTTTTCAAGTAAAATTTATATTATTTTAATTCAATTATTCAATCTGAAAGTTTTGTTTAATTTAGATCAAGATAACCTTTAAACCAAATCTTTTAAATTTCGATTTATTATCCCTATATGTTAAGTTGAGATAGACATAAAGATATGCAAATTAAAGGCTTTGGTCATATCTCAACTTAGTCTAATCGAATCAATTTGGGGATTTTGGAACCCATACCAACTCAACATCCTTTTTCTTGTATGGGCAGGAGAAGGAGTAATGTCCAAGACGTAAACAATAGTGGCAACATATAGAATCAACCTCATATCTCTTTCTATGATTTTGGTCTAGGTTGTTCTTTTGTACAAATGTATATTTGCCTCTATGTACATTCATTGATTGACTCGCTTGTGTCCTTCTCCAACTAGGTTCTTGATGAGATTTACCTTTAGGCTTATAACCTAGTCCACTCCTTCCAATTTGTTGATAACGATTATCTAGAATTTTATCAAGAATGCCATTGTTATTTAAACTACGAATTTGTTGTTGTAACTTGGCAATCTCATCTATTCTCTTCTTGATATCTAGTTTTGCTTGGTCTAGATGAGATGATAAAGAATTTTTTTCTTTAACTATATTGTCATAGTCTACATGGGTGCACAATATAGGTTGTTTTTGAAGATCATTTACTTGAGTCTGCAAATTAGTCTTTTCAAGGGAAATAAGATTGCAGTTAGCTTCTACTGATTTCAATTTAAGATCACGTTCTTCAATTGCCCTTTTTAGATCTTCATTTTCAGATTCAAGAGCAAGAAGTTTAGTATTTAAATCATCATTTACTTTATTTGATTTCTTCAATTTCTTCTTGCACTCAATGTATTTTTCATGCATTTCTTCTAGACTAGCAATTAGATCTTCTTTTGATAAATCTAAGAGACTTACCTCTTCTTCTTCTTCTTCATTGATTGTAGCAATGAGACACTCTTTATGTGCATCTTCTTTCTTTGACCTCCATGGACATCTAGACGTAGAGTGCTTTGTTCCTAAGCACCAATTGCAACTTGACGAACATTTGTCCATGCTCCTTTTCTTGTGGTTGTAGTCACCTCTTCCCTTTATCTCTTCAAGACCTTGTTAGGGCTCCTTGAAGCCTGCTCTGATACCAAATTAAAAACCTCTAGAGGGGGGGTGAATAGAGTTTTATATAGATTTTAAAATAATTTAAACTCAAGCAACCACAAAGAAAGATTGGACAAAGAGACACAAGGGTTTAGAGTGGTTCCTAGCCTTAGCAAATACTAAGGTAGTCAGTCCACTACCCGGTTGCTTACCCAACCGGGATTTGAAAAGAAATTATTTTATTACCTCGCAAGGATTTTACATAAAATACATTTCTTTTCCCTAAACCCTTCAAGCAGCCTTCACCTAGAAGTAATCGTCCAACTCGAAGCAGCCTTCCCTTGAAGTAGATGCACCAACACCCGTTGCACCAGCCTTCTGAAGTAGCTTCCCGTGCGATAGCCTTCTTGAAGTAGCTTGAAGTCCCCTTCTCCACCTGAGAAGTCAACCCTCTCCAATCCGCAGCCTCCAACCCTAGGAGTAGCAAGGAGAGTACAAAAGATAACAAGGAACAAGAAGGAAAACAGAAATTACAACTTATCCTTTTAAGCACAAGGCTTGATTTGCCTATATCAAGCGTATAAATCTCCTAACCAATGTATATGACAATGTGATTGTAGTGGATAGGAGATACTAGCCTATAGGGCACGAAATGGGAGCAATAGGAATGAATGGCAAGTGTAGGAATAGCTCTATTGCTCTAAAACAGATTGCAAGTGTGTATTCAAGCTCAAGTATAGCACAAGTATATCTTTTTGATGTTCTTTGGTGACCTAAGGCATGTCCTATTTATAGGAATGACCTATGTATGCTTAAGGACGTTCTAGACAACTTCTAGGGGGTTCCTAGTGCTTAACTAGCCGTTAGGAATAAGTTAGGCGCATTAGCAACGGCTAGTTAATTAATTCTGCAGTTGCTGTCAGAGACCATCTCGGTCGAGGACTCGTCGACCGAGATGCCCAGTCGGTCGAGGATTCGTCGACCGACAGGCTCTCTGGATTAACGTTTATTTGCAACTGTCAACTGCTGTGTCTAACGGCTACTTTTGGTCAATCTCGGTCGAGAAGTTTGTCGACCGAGAGTGTCTCGGTCGAGGAGTGTGGTCGACCGAGATTGACTCTGTTTCAATCTTTTAATTAAACCGCTAAGTGTGTTTATGAGTGTGCATAATGTGATCCTTTTGGAAGGGATGACTTGTCTAACTATGGTGTGTAGCTAGGGAAGATCTAACGCTTGATTTACATGCAATCTAAGTACTTGTACATTATATAACTGTACAAGTTTTTACAATAGTGATTACATTGCATGAAAGTAAATATGTAAGCTCGTGATTTCCCTAGTTGCTTTGTCATCCACCATAATCCTACACACTCAAGTAGCTCGTTAGAATAATAAGAATGAAATGTTTGTCATCATCGAAACAGAGGGATTTATCATAATGTCCAATTTATCCAAAAATAATGTAGGTTCACCATGGGGTTTTGGATATAAGAATGACATGGAGCAGTGCACCATAATTCAGTATATTAAGTGTATCTAAAATCTTAGATTGGTTTCACAGTATGACTTAGTACACCTTGCTAGTTATGCATGTATTTTGGGGATGAAATCCTTTCTAAGGGGTGGGGTGTTGTAACATACTCAATCTTGGGCATATAGGTTGATCCCCCATTCTTTTAGGCCCCTACTTGACTATTTTGTTAACCATCTTCCTTCTTTCTATCTTCTTGACTCATTTCGTATAAATACCTTTCAGTAAGCATAATTACCCACTGTAGGATAGATCAAACCTTTGCAGGATATTCTAACCCTAGTGACTCACTAGTATCCCATGAACATGAAATCTTAGAATGTAATGCCCTAAAACTGAAATCATAGACAAATACTGAATGAAATATTTTATGTAGTACCAATCATAATTACATGTCCTAGTTGACTCTAGGATCTTAGAGTGAGAGAATTAGAAGTAACTCAAAAGGGTTTCCCTATTTGACCATTGGGATGAGTTTTTAACCCTAATTAAGTGATTAAGTGTTGGGACAAATACAACACAAATAATCCCAAATTGCAAATTTAAACCCAAATTCATATTCCTCACATCCTAAATAGATAATACACCAATTTTGGGCTTTATCAGATATCAAATACACTCCTAATAGCAATTTATGAGGAAGGATATAGGTTTAAGTATTATTTTTGTGAATTATTCTACTATCACGCCCCTTTTCCAAATTTCCTACTAACAACAACGTCTCACGCAGCAGACTTATCCAAAGTTTGTGTGTCACGCACGTGCAGCCGGGTCGGGCAACCCGGAAGGCGAACCTCGTCGCCTTCCTCCGTTTTCCCCGCACTATGTGAAACCTACTCAATACGGATGACTGACTCAAGCTCTCCTTCCTCTACGCGCGATGGTTTCTTGCGCTTTCTTTGCCAATAGATTCATATTCTCACCCCCAATTACAGAAACCATAACTTGCCCTGTCCCACATCCTGGATAGGAACCAGCCAATCATGTTTCTTTCACCTCCTCCACTGCCACTCCCCAGGAACGTGTACTCGCGTCGCCCAGCACACCACTATTCCATTAATCACCTAGAAACAGAGCTTGGTTCCCCTTGAGTCGCTTAGATCTTTCCTTTGCACCCAGAAACCCGAGATCTGACCTGGTGTAGACAAGTTTCTTCTCTGACCACCTGGTCTTGGCGTCCCGTATAGGAGCCACCTCAGTGCAATTGCTTGCACAGTAAGCACCTGTACATCACCCTCTTTTTTCTAAGTCGTCAGTATTCTGTGCCTTTGACCGGTTCTCTCCGCCGCGTTCCACCTCCCATGCGGTCTGTATCAGAACACCGCATATGGGTTTCATGGGTCTCCAGATTGAGGAATGAATTCATAAAGGTCCTAAGAACCTTGGAGAATCCTCCCTGGTCCCCAGGTTTAGTCAACCTTGGCCCTTTCTCTGGTTTTGCCCTTTGTGCACCCTTATTGTTCAGTCATGTTAGGCCATCTTCTCGCCCTGCTTGCGTTTCTTCTCTGTGTCAACATCTTCGGCGAGCTCAATTCATCGGGCCGAGGAACCTGAGCTGAGGGCAAGGAGTGCATCTTCTCACTGGGGTGGAATGTCTAATGCAGTTCCCTCAAGAACTGAACCCTGGATCCAATCTGTTGTTCCTCGCTCATGAGGCGAGAGAAGGGAAGTCAATCCCTCGAGAGAAAGTCCATTCTCGCCCATGGGTAATGATCATTCCAGTTACCCCTGACATGGGTAGTATGGTCATTCAATCTCATGTTTTGACTTGCCCTTGACCACTTATGAATAGCTGACTGTTATTATGATCTTAGGGTAACGCTCACTTTGGATTTCACATTCATTCAAGGGATGTTCATTCCTTTTCCATTTTATTTTTAAATTTATCCAGAAATAACTTTAACGTATAAAATCCATAAGTGATTATTGGTTTATCCAAATAACACATATAAATATATTTTTGAAATCAGAGAAATTCCACTGATTTAATGGAATAGGTTTCGAGACTTTCCAACTTATAATAGTGTCATTTTATATATAACAAATTTAGTTTAATCCATATTAATTCAATCACTAAATATTATGGTTAGGTTGTGAATGCCCAAACCCTAAACTTAGAGAGTGTTACTGAATACATAGCTCTAATCATAAGGTATGCACATTTTCTATTTTATTTTGGGTATTATTTGATTGAAACATACATTCTTTTAACGAGGCATCTCTTGAATTGTTGATTTTTTTGGAAATTCAATTTCTTAGACATTTATAATTCCTGAATTTATTCAATATATCCTTGTGGTTGCTGAACGGATTTCTTAATATGGGTTCTTTGGACCCCTCTTGCTATGATTACCTTTTATGTAAAATTGACAAAAATGATAGTCCTGACACTCTATTATGCATGTTGCGTGTTTTACTAGAATATCTAAAATAGTGGTACTTATGTACAATCATACTTATAAAGGGTGTGTGTATTCTGCCCAGACCATGATCTTATGGTGTTATGGCCCTATTTTAGGTATATTTAGTCTACATTGTTACGCATGCAAATATTTATTGTTTTTTTTAAATTATGGTTAACTATTATGGCAAGTCACTTTGTTCTCATACTTGTAATATGATTTTAATATGATGCATCTTCCTCTTGTTATAATTCTTTTTAGCTTACCTAATTGCAAATAACCCATTCTTGTGGAACATACCAAAATAATTCCCAAGGTGTTTATTATATGTTCATACTCAGTCTTTGTTGACCTATACCTTCTTTCTTATGTTTTGGGTGATGTTCCCTTCCACCCAGGTGTAGGTGCAGTAGAAGACAAGGGTGCATGAAGATCATATACAAGGTATTGGACCTAAGGATAGCTTGGAATGACCAGATTTCCCTTTGCAACTGGTCTTGCATGTTATTAGATTTACTATATGTGTACTTTTTAGCTTTATATAGACCCCTTTATGGTGAGGAACAAATGTAAATGAACCATCATGTAACTTTGTAATAGTTTTGTTTTCTTTGTTTTATTATTACACGGCTCTTGAAATGTATCAATAGAGTGGATCCTCTATCGAGTTCCTCTCTTTACAACAAGGAACATGTCATTCCCTCCTTGGACCACAAGAGTTTGGTCACTCTCTCTAGAGAGGCCAATCACTCAATATGGAAGTGCGTCGATCACTCTTGTCCTCTATGTAGGAGACTAGTTTGACTTGGATCGATTAGGGTCCGAGAGATTCTCTAGCATCTATAAAATGGGTATTTATAGGCCTATGTACTGAAGCGATACCAGTGGGGCCCATTCCTTGTGGATTGTCAACCACTTCTTTGCTTGAGGGTGAAGCAACTTGGCAAGGTCAACTATTTTTTGTTCGTTTTATTGTTTTTCAAGATGTCATAATTGCTCGATCATGGTGGTCGACCAACAATGTTCGATCATAAAAGGATGGCTATCAGGTTGCTTGCTCGAGCTATTGGGTCTTGGTCTGCTGATGTTGATCATGCACTAGAGGTCGAGAACTTCATAGCTCGAGCATGAAGATGGTCATGTTTTGGTGGTCGACCAAGGTGGTCGATCAGTTAGCTCGATCAATAGATGTCGATTGACATAGCTTGATAGGTGATGGAATCAGAGGTCGATCATCATTTTTCCATCATCAACTTGGACAACATGGTCGATCATCAATGCTCAAATTATTGAGGTCAATCGAGTGGTCAATCATGAGCCTTGTTCAATCGAACTCAATCGATAACACTTGCCAACAAGACGTCAACTAGTAGATCCTAGTGTTAACAGAAAGATAATGAGGAAGAGCAACTTGTCTTTGTATTCATAGGTCACACTTATATATATGGACTTGGGTGGTGTCCAATAACCCAATTACATAGAATGAGACTATTCCATATATACAAATGAATACAACAAAAGAATAATGAATAATAGATTCATACTATTCTAACAGTCCCCCTCAAGATTGTGCATAGATATCATAGGCACCAAGCTTGTTACAAAAGAATTTTACCTAACAACCATTAAGGGATTTAGTAAATAGATTCATCACTTGATCTTCTGATCAGACTAAAACAAGCATGATTTGCTAATCTTATATCTTTTCTCAAATGAAATGACAATCACCCTTAATGTATTTAGTTCTTTCATGAAAAACTGGGTTGCAAGCAATGTGGAAAGTAGTTTGGTTATCATAGTGGAACTCCGTAGCCTTAGACTAGATGTATCCAAGTTCTTATAGGATGTTCTTGGTGCATAAGACATTTCTAGTTGCATGAGCCATGGATCGGGATTTCGATTCAGCACTAGATCATGTTATGATAGTCTAATTTTTGCTTTTCCATGATGCTAGATTACATCCCACAAATACATAGCCTCACTACAGCAAAAATGTCCATTAGTGGAATTTATTCTAGTGGCTTTTATAACAAAAGGCCCACTATTTATTTAATTTATAGGAATTTTTATATAAAATGCCTCTAATTCCCCTACTATTTAGTTTCTAAAAAAAGTAAATTTTAAAGGCATTTATATATGTGATTTGTGGCAATTAAAAATGTCATTTTGATAGCAGGCAGTCCACTTGCTTCAATTGGCCAATTTGATAGCGGCCAGTCCGCTTGCAATTACTTTACGCTATTTACCACCCCCCCCCCCCCCCCGCGCACGATCTCAGTTGTCTCCCTGATTCTGCGTGAGGACGAGGAGGAGACCCTGATTCAGCGAGCCTGCTTGGGACGATCAGCCCTAGATCTTCTGGTGCCGACAACTGTGCAGACCGGCGACTGGGTAGAGGAAGGTGCGCGGCTCGGAGAGAGCACCAGTGGCTGGGAGAGGAGCTCTGGCGGCTAGGAGAGGAGCACCAGTGCATGGGACGATCGGCCCTAGATCTTCAATCAAGGTACTTCTGTCTCCACTTTCCCCTCCACTCATCATCCATTCTCCACCCATTATAACATGACTTTTACACAATGGGAGAGGATTTCCATTGGTTGTACTTGTACAACTTCCCTTTCTCGTTTCACTTTGAAAAGCTCTTTGTTGCTTGGTGAGAGGTTTAGATCAAAGACATAGAGTGGGTTGCTTTGCTTGATACGTCATATTTAGATTTTGCTTTCCTCTTTCACAACTGATGGTGATAGCTTGAATTAAGCAACAAAATCAATGGGCTTGACTAGGTAAATGATAGGGGTGGGCAAGGGCGGAACCAGGGATTCAATGTTGGGGGGAGACTAATATAACTCAAGGATTTCAACCTACTATATAAGACTGTGTAAGAATGTAAATATCACCACAGTAGATCATTTGGGTTATACTTTTGTATTGTTTTGCTTCAGCTGTTGGACACTTAATAGGAAGACTATCATTAAGCACATTATTAGCCTTATTTGAAAGACTGTCACGGAGAGTAGGAAAGCTCATGAGGGCAATGTAAGGCATAACCTACAAGATTGATAGTTTTCTTAATGACCTTAAACAATCTACTAGATCGACTTTAGGTAAACTTCTAAAAATAACGTTTTGCTCATGTAGAAAAATACACTAACAGTAAACATATCGTGCTTACGTTTGGCTGTTTTATATATAAGAGTGACCTTGTAAACAGATTCTCAATAAGTGTGGCACAAGACAACCTGTTAGATGCTAATAAGTATGATACTTGTAGGGATAAGTAACAGTTGGGTCCAAAAATATATGTACTTTTTCATGTATGGCTGTCGGAAAAACCACGATGTTGTACCCAGAGAATAAAATAATATTGAAATATCAGCAGTAGGCCGATGATGATCTAGTCTGTAAACACTACAAATTCTTTGGAATTCTATTTTTCTCGTCTCTGTCATTCTTTAAAGTGGTAGGATCCTACGTTATTTTGTAGTAGAAGTCGTCAATTGTTGGATGACACCTTTGTATCCAGTCGGCACCGCAAGCCTCAGTCAACATCTCGAGTAAGATTGAAAAAGATAATTTTTAATCTAACGCTATAATCGTTGTGTTCCACACAATGATGTCTGTAGGAACACAGGAAGAACGTAGTTGGATGTATAGATGGAATCACTTGATAAATTTAGTTGGGCAGTGCTATGTTTCCCTCGTCAGGTGTTATTCTACACTGTTGTGGGTGGACTTGACTCTGGTCTCCACCACCATTGCTAGGCTTACGGCACAAGAGTTGGCAAACGGATACAATATCTAAAGGTACTTCTCAGAAAATGAAATACGCAGATAACTCTATTACCAGCCTAAGTTTTGTTGGTGGTTAAGTAAACAAACGATGTATTATCTTTTCACTATCAAATATGGGACAGAAGTCCCGCAAGCCACTAGTAATGTAGAATTTTTTTTTTTTTTTTTTTTTTGGGGGGGGGGGGGTGTCAAGGCCCCTGCTACGTGAATGGACAGTGGTAGGTGTGTCTCTCACACTTTAATTTAAGCTCTCACTGTGTTTTTGTCAAATCTGTGCAAAATCACACTCGACAACTATAAGTGTTTGATTAAATTCTAGGTATAATATCAAAATATAACAATGGGAAACATCTCGCAAACTGCATTTATTTCTGTCATTGCATTTAATTACAAACTTACGTGTTAGTTACTATTTGGGTTATTTTGTAACTATAACTACATTTCGTTGTTGTCAATGGAAGACCTATATGTATTTTTCATTTCCCTTAATTTCCATTACTGATACGTACAATGTTGTACTCGGCTTTCTGTGTTCTACATCTGTCATGTTGGGTGTGTTTGTTTCCATGCATGTCTTGTCTTTGAACTACCCCCATGCCTTCTATAAATTGGCTAATTGATGAATCTGTTGGGATTGCGTGATTATGATTGAGAAAGTTGTGCAAGTCATGAGTAGAACATAATAACAATATGAACAGAAATAGTAAAGGCCTATTTTCTCCCCTATTTGTAGAAAATGTGAAGTTAGATGGCGCCAAGGTTATGGATTTCTGGTACTTCTATGTGGCTATGGCCATTCTCATTCTTTAGTCATGAAACTATATTGTGGTTCCATGTATACTTTACATATAATAGGTAGATTTGTTATTACCATTCCGCCCACAGATATGGTTTATGTGCAACTTCTATTTCCAATCTACCTCTTCTTGAAACAATACTTCACTGAATTTCTTTTGCAATATTTTTATTTATAAATTTTAAAGGTAAATAATTGAACTTGTGATATGGTTTTTATTAGACAAGTATCAAGGAGAAAGTCATTGAATATTTTACTAGACATTTTATCAAATCATTTTGTATCTTATTTCTCAAAGATGCTCAACAACGTGTTGAAATCTCTGAGGACTACCTATGCAATAATAGTTGTTTGTCTAATTGCAGTGAGCCTTTTTCATAAAAAATTATCAGTTTCCTATATTTTGATTGTGATAAGTGAAGGAGATTATGCAGATATTGTTGATTTTGTAGTGGAAAAATTTCCAATCTCATAGTAGCATATTCATCTTGCAGACATATTTGTTCTAGAGGTTCCATATGCCTCTAGATAATGTGATTGCTTCAACCTGATGAGAAGAATTGGATCCAACTTACTTAAAAATGAGAAGCTTTGAATCCACTACAAAAATTTCCATAATTGTAATAATGTCAAGTTTTCGGACTCTTAAATTCATTCATTATATTAACATTACATAGGGACCATGCCCATGATTGTTCCAACAGATGGTTACACAAATGCTCCTTATTGTAACTATGTCATATGATAGTATGCATTTTTCTTAGTGTGACCAACTATGCCACATCCCATATAGATTTAGTTGATGCTCTCATACTCAAGTTTTTATATTTGATTGTTAAAGAAGATGGGAAGGAGGGTTTCCAACTGTGTTGTCTAATACTTGTTCCAAATTGTTTTCCTCCACGTGTGATTCAACTTGGACATGGGATTCAGATGACAATATTCCAATAAACATGGGCAGCGGGAGAGCTTCCTCAAGTTCCCCTACAGACTGATAATCTCCAAAGAAAGGAGTTTCTTCAAAATAGGTGACATCAACTAACACTATACTTTTGCCTTCAATAGGGTCATAACATATGTATCCATATTGAGTCTTGGAATACCCAAGGAGCACACATTTGGATGCCTTTGAGCTGATTTTATCCCAACCAGGTCCAACATTATGAACAAAACAAACACATCCAAAAAAATTGGGAGAAAAACTATAAATGGGATGGTTTGGAAAAAGGACTTGGAGAGGTATGTGATTGTTTAAGGTGGACAAAGGCATGCAAATAATGAGATATGTGGCAGTAAGAACAACATTGCCCCATAACTCCTTTGGAACTTTCATATGTAAAAGGGAGGTGTGGGTTGTTTCAATAATATGACAGTTCTTTTGTTTGGCCACCCATTCTGTTGATGTGTTTGTGGGAAAAAGGATTTGTGAAAATCCCTTTTGAAGGCACAAATTTACTAGGAGCATGACCAAAATACTTTTTGGTATTATCAATTTGAAGAATACAAATTCACTAGGAAATTGTGTTTTACTTCATTATAAACGTTTTGGATTATATATAAAATTTCCAAATGATCTTTGATCAAATATAACTAAGTTACTCTAGAAAATTCATCAATAAAGGAGACAAATACTTATGAATAAGTTTTGAAGGAACTCAAAATAATCGCTAAACATTGGAATGTATAATATGAAACTATGACTTAGGACTAATCTTATCCTTAGCTTTAAATTTGGATCGATGATGTTTTCCTAACTAACATGACTCACATTATAGTTTACAAATACTAGATAGTTGAGGATGAAGAATCCTGAGTTTCTCCATAGACATGTGTCCAATCTGACTAAGATATAAAGAGGAGGAGTTATTACACATGCTTTGGAAATTAGAACAAAATACTAGAGACATGCAAATTCACCTATTGCGTCTGGACATCATATATAACACAATCATTAGGGTTAAATGTAACAAAGACTTGAATAGAATAAGTTAACATGCTTATGGAAATTAAATTAAAGGGAAACTTGAGAATAAGTAAGGTTGATGGTAGTGTGATGGTAGTAAAGGGTTTGATGGTTCTTGTTCCCTATACAAGCACTTTAGAACCATTGGCAATGGCAGTTGATGGTAGTGACGATTTTTTGGTGGATAGGTTAGAAATAAGGTTGCTTATACATGTAATGTAATATGTTGCACCCAAGTTAAGAACCCAACAAGATGAGCATGGATAAGAAGCTTGAGATATGCATGCAGTACGATCACCAGGATCACCATGATGTTGGAAAAGGAAGGTATAGCTGTCATAGATGATGAAGCTTGTTGGAAAACCCTATACTAGCAAAACAGCTTCTACTCATCCTCAGTTACCTAAATTTGGCAAGTGGTATCTCCTGGGAGATATTTAGTGGATGTAGTATTTACATATGGGGTTCTTGGAGGATATCCATGGATCTTATAGTATGTTTCTTTGTAGTGCCCCATGTTTCCACAATGGGTGCATTCTAGACTGTCTCATCCTTCAAGACATATATCTGTGTGGCCTCCTTGTCCTTCTTGACTTCCTCATCCTTTTCCATGAGTATTGAAATAGGTATTGGTATGAGTATATGTGTAGAAACCATGGAAGATTTATTCAATGAGTTGTATGGGACATGATCTATAAAGGCATGGGAGACATGCTAGTACACTTCAGCTAATTTAGGAACTTCATATTCAATAAGGATTTGACTATGCACTCCTTCATATTCACATCATATACCATCTAGGAATTTGATTACATGTTGATCACATAAGGCAAACGAGTTTTAATTCTATTATATACACAACTCGTCAATCACCTGCAAGTATACAAGATCAATTGTAGTCGAGGTCGGTCCACAGGGAGCATAGGTATCTAGGTGCAAAAGAACTAACGTTGACCAGTCTAAGCCGATTACAATAGGGAGTTTGATTACAAATTGCTACAAGAAAAGTAAACAACAAAGGAACTTAAATTAAAGGTTGAATTTAGGTTTTAGAGAGTCCTGGACATAAGATTTCACTACCGTGCCATCACACCATATGAAACTATGAAATTAAAGCATGTTATTAACTTGCAAGGAAGTTTTCATCATCATGCACCTCCTGACGACATGAGATGGTTCTCTTCTTAGCATAACTGTTCCATGTTTATGATTAGATTTGAACACAACCTTGAACCCTGAACATTCTCCAACCACTCATGTGGTCAAGAGTATATTACCATGAGTCCTACTCCTTACTCCCTCATACATCCTCCTGAATAGTGCAAAGAAGCATAAAACATGTATAAAAGGTGGTTTGCCAAGTATACAAACAATGAAACACCATAGGCATCCATGGAAAAGAAAATTAACTAGAATTCGATATAAATTTTGAGTTCTCATAAGTATTGGCATGGGAGTTACTCTCCCATTCCCAAGAAGAAGGTTCTACTCATACATAATGGAGAGACACAAGCACATTGCAGTTCAGAGTTTTGCATAGTTAAAGAGAAGTAAAAGCTAAGGAAACCAGAGGTGAAGGCAAGGGAAGTATAACTCCAACTAGAGGATGAATTTCCACCCTTGGATCTACTTCAACTCGAACAATCTTCCCTCTGGAGAAGCTAGAATGAGAAGAAAATATATGTTGCACCTTTTAGAGATGAAATGGAGAAGAATGGAGGTTCTTTTCCAAGAGACCTCTTCTTCCTCCCCAAAATTTCCCTCCTCTTTCTCGATAACTTCTCTTGGACAAAAAATGTCTCAAATGACGATTGATAACTGCCCCAAGTGGCTGCACTCACTTTTCAAATGAGGGGTGGTTGCTATTGAAATTTGTAGAAATCTGATGGAGATACGACGTGTCTTTATGGAGACACCTTGTGTGCCATCGTGTAACTGGTTGCTGATATGCATCCTCATAGTAAGTACACAGTGTGTTTGGATAGGGACATGTGGTGTAGCTACTAGTGGAGTCGATTTGGAAAGATAGCACACATCGTGTGCTATTAAACACATAGCAGTATGTGTTGGCAGCAAGCTGGAGTCAGCCTTTGAATCGTGAGGACACGTTGTTTCTTGTTAAAGACACACTATGTCTTTTACTCTATAGTTTGTGCATCAAGACCGCTGGAAATTTACATGCTCGTGTGTTAAATAACACATGGCATGTTTGTTTTCGTAAGCTCTTTCTGGAAAGTAACACGTCGTGTCTTAATTAAGACATGTCATGTTCGATGTTGTTTCTTCAAGATCAACTCTGAATCTACTGCAAGTCAAAGGGAGTTCCAACTGAGGTTGGATTTGGGTTGGACTATCTTTAATTTGTCATTTTCAATGGGTGCATGTGATCAACATCATGCAACAAGTAAAATATCTAAAATATGACAATTTAAATATGATTAGAGGCTAAATGGGAAGGCAAAATGAACTGAATTTGTGTGTAAATGTGTGCAAAATGTAGATATGAAATGCACACATCAAATCCCCTAAGCTTGAACTATTACTTGTCCTCAAGCAAAAAGAGCATATAAGCACAAATGAAGGAATTGTCGAGCTCATGCATAGATCAAATTAAATGGAAGATGTACATGAGGCCAATCGAACATAATCATCAGGTTCATGTTCATAGCCGTGATTTCAAATCAGACATCCAAGAAATAAAAATTAAGTTCAGCAAGGGTGGTAACAAATTAAATGAAACAGTCAAGTAGGAAACACTAAATGGAACTTGGATGACCAAGCCAAACAATCATTGAGTTTGTAACAAAACTTTCAGCTATTATGGATGCAAAAGATGGAATCTTAGTTAATGTTAGCAATTTTAGCTCTCTCTCCATGTTTTCCCAAAAGCTATGATTTTGAATTAGGGGTTCTGGCACTTGGCTGCTAATGTAGGCTTATGCACACAAGGAGTGCCGGTTCAGGTATTTTACCCTCTTTTAGGACATATCACCTTACTGTCATGGCCAGATTTGATTTACACTAGGTTAGTATGACATGTGGGCAATTTTATCCATTTTTATGGGGTAATTAAAGTGAAGTGAACCAAAAGGGAATCTAGATTGGTCATGATTTTAACTTATTTTTCCCAGAACAAAGAGAGTTAACTAAACTACAACAGTAGCTGTATTCCATACATTTGATTTGAAAAAAACAATCATTGAAAAAGGGTGGTTGTAAAATCATGGAAGGTTTGGCGAAATCATCTTCTATTCTAAGTTTTGTTGAAAAGTTGACATATTCAAAAAATCCGTTACCAATTACATGTATTATACAATTCAGGATGAAAAATATGAAAATTCAGGCTACAAACATAAATTTGAAATTAACCACGTGTTGATGGCCATAAAGTTTCATTTGATTCATGCATGATCTTTTCAACTTCTACAAATGATAATTCTAATGAGGGAGGACAAGATAGTTCAAGCTGGGAAGAAAAACAATTCATTACACAAGATAAGCCTCACATCCTAGTAAACTTGCCATGAAGAAAGTGGAAACTAAAAATAGAAACTAAAGACATGAACTAGAGAAAAGATAATGAAAACAACTACAACTACATTACCGACCGATTGCAGCCCCCCTAAGCTTGAAATTTACATTGTCCTCATTGCATCAATCAAACCTAAGGAAGAAGCAACCAGTTACCTGTCATGGAAGATATCAGCAAGAAGGGCTAGTGCCCCCATGACTAGTAGGGAAATACTGGTTGACCAAATCATCATCATAAGAAATGTCGACCAACATGGGCTGTGGAGTAGGCTCCAGCTATAGCCGGTGAGGCTGATAAGGTTGTGGCATTAGATAGTGGTTTTAAGAGATATGCCACATATCCATAGGCTAGACCATGTGGTGCATTATCAAGTATTGTTGACCCATCAGATCAAGATGGTCGTCCAGATGGTCAAAGAATTTCTAAATATAGCCATAAAGATGCCTAACATCAAGCATAGCCCAGGACTACTCGGTCTGAGTGCTTGTGGATGAAAGTGGTGCAGTGTGTGTCTGAGAAGGAGGTTCATTTGGAGCAGCATGGTCATCAGGGGCATCAACATCTTGGCCACTAAGGTCAGCTTTCCAACTATCCTTATTTCTTAACGTGATTTTCTCCAAGTCAGGTATGTCAATTGACTGATCATTATCAAAATATTGCCTATACTTGGCATCATCATTGTGGACCCTAGTGATCAAACCTATATAAATTAGATATTGAATATCCACCAGGTTTCTGTCTAGTGTAGCCTCTAGACCGGTCAGGTCTACCTCAAGCTTTATGGAAAGGAGATCCCCCACACATGATGTCCCCATATTGTCTTTTCTTGATCTTATTAATGTAGAAGAACCTAGTGAGAATGAAATAACCGGCACTGATTTTATAATCATAAACCATACCCCACATAAAAAATAGATCACGCTTCCCACACACTCCTTGAGTTTCATTCCTTGCAAAGACCTCTGTGCTGAGAAGACGATGGACGTATCTGAAGATTGGGTTATGGATGGAAGATGTCCTGGCCTTCTTGGCATCATGTCTCTCCTCATTAGTGATCTCATTCTAGAATACATCACTGTTAACAACTGAAGGGTAACCTAGAGCACCCTCGTAGTGGCACACTAAGAGCTCACATAATTGCTTGAAGGTTATTATGTAGCTTTGTCCTAGTAGACATAAAATTTAAAAGCATATGGTTCTAGCATATTCCTTGGATCCTCCTATACCTTAAAAGTAGAAAGCAATTCATAGACAAGGCGAGGTAAGTATTGGTTACAGAGCAGCATATATACCGTAGGACAATATCCTTCATATTCTCTTTGAACTCCTCTTTGAATCCCAAGGCTCCCATTGTCTGATCACAGGAGAAACGTGTAGGGAGGACCCTATGAGAGATGTGCAACCGATATGTGGGGTCTTCCTCTTTGGTGACCCTGAATTCAGTCATAGAGACGTAGGTAGGGGCAAAGGATGAGTTTGGTCTATGCCAGTGGTTTGACATTTTCTTAATCGGCGCCATTGTTGCTTGAAAAGTTGCTCAAATGATCTGGAACACAACGTGTCTAAATAAAGACATGATGTGTCTTCAGACAGAAAGGTATGTGAACTGGGCAAAGAACACGACGTGTCTTTTGGAAAAATGGTGTGTACTTAGAGCTTGGTGGTGTCCGAAGGTTGTGGATGAGGGCAATTTCTTCACACCGCATGATTTGAGCTACTCACAGAGTGTTCCCTAGAGTCGGTGAAGAAGTAGATCCCAACGGCGGAGGTGGCAATGGAGTTGCTTTGCTTGTGGTTGAAGAGAAGTGACTTGGAAGGGCTTTTGAATCATGGCAGTAGCTTGACAATGGAGCTTGAGCTTGAACAGGTGGAGAGATGGTGGAACGTCAGAGCTTCAGATCAGTGAGGTGTAGTGGCAAAGCTTGAGGAGGCACTCATAAGTAATGAAGCAACTTGGTCGTCGATCGGTGGCTAGAATCGCCACACACGGCTGAAAGGGGGTCATACACGGCTACAAGACATGGCTGGTAGAGAGCTGAAGTGAAGGAGGCGGCTGTAAATTAGGGTTAAAACCCCCACTTCTCATCTTTATACACACTGTGTCTTTTAAAGGACATGGTGTTTCCCTTGTACAGTTAACATGTTTCTTTTGAAACTTTCTTCGACTGAAATGCACACGGTGTGTTCAATTTAGAACATGTCGTGTCAGTTTCCAGCAACCGAGATAGGACTCTCCAAACTGATATTGACACACTGTGTTCAAATAAATACATGGTGTGTATTTCTCTAGAAAAATGGAGCATTCAAAAAGGTATTGTGACACGTCGTGTTTGAATTAAAATACATCGTGTAACATTCCAAATGGAAACATAGCACTTTAAACCTTATAATGACACGACATGTTCAAATAAAGACACATCATGTATTTTTCTAGAAAAAAAATCAGCATTTGAATGATCTAAAGGACACACCATGCTTGATTAAAAACATGCCATCTTTGATTCCAGCAGGTATCTTCTGTGACTAGGAACACCATGTCTAAAATAGAACACATCGTGTGCTTTTGAAATTTATGTATAATCTCCCATCTATGAGATCTGACATGACATGTGCAAGTAAAGACATGTCGTGTCTTCTTGAATTTTTGTATAAATTGTCTTCTTTTGATCAACACCTGCAGAGATGATGATATGTACTATGAGGTTCTATATTATTACATTCATCCATGACAAGTTTATTTTTGGAATTGATAAATGTTCTTGATTGGAAATAAGTAATCAAATCTATCCTAATGTGGGGTTAACTCCCACAAGTTCCTCCATTTAAAGTCCAGAGTGAGACTCTTTAGCTCCTTGCTCATGCATCTTGGAGGGAATAAGAGGCTCCCTTGTCAATTTCCTCCCTTGTAGTGTACAACTTGCATCTTTGTCCATTAACCTTGAATTTGATTGCTTACCTTGCAGCTCCACTATCGCGTACAAATAGACTTTCAGGATTAAGAATGGTTCAGGCCACTTAGATCTCAATTTACCTGGAAAGAACTTAAGTTTGGAATTTAACAGTAGAACTTGGTCTTTTTTTAAAATTCTTTGACTTTGATTATTTTATAATGCCACACAGGCATCCATTCTGAGTTTTTCAAGCTCCTAGAGTTGTAGAAATCTTTTCTCCCCTACTTTTTTCAGATCATAGTTAAGGAATTTGATTGCCCAGAGTTTCCTATGGTCCAACTCCATAGGTAAGTGACAAGATTTTTCATAGACTAGCTTGAATGGAGTCATCCTAATTAGAGTATTGAAAGTCATCTTGTAGGCACATAGTGCATTATCTAGCTTCAATGCCCAATCCTTTCTTCAGCTAGAGATTATCTTTTCTAATATAGCATTTAGTTGTCTACTGGAGATATCCACCTGGCTTGACGTTTGAGGATGATAAGGTATGGACACCTTATGCTTCACTCCATACTTGCTAAGCATGTTGTTGAAGTTTCTTTCATTGAAATGGCTGCCAACATCATATATTATTGCTCTTGGAACTCCAAACCTGGGAAAAATAGTCTTCTAGAACAACTTTATCACAGACTTAGCATCTGGTGATTGAGTGGGATTGCCTCCACCCATTTCGATACATAGTCACATGCTACCTGGATGAACTTGTAGTTGCATGACGATGGAAAAGGGCCCATATAATCTATGTCCCACACATCAAAGACTTCTATCTCTAACATTGAATTCAATGACATTTCATCCTTTTTGATATCCCTCCAGCTCTATGACACTTGTCACAAGCTTTGATAAACGCGTCTGCATCCTGAAATAGACTTGGCCAACAGAAACCTACTTGAAGAATCTTGGTTGCAGTCTTATCTTCTCCAATGTGTTTTCCATAGGGGGAGGAATGACAATCAAAATCACACTTGCAATCTCTTCATCGAGAATGCATCTCCGAATAAGCCCATCTTCATATTTATTAAACAATAGGGGATCATCCCAATAATAGAACTTTACATCATGAAGGAACTTTTTATTCTATTGATATGTGAAATCAGGAGGAAGTCGTCCAGTGGCTAGGTGGTGTGTTTATGCCAATGGTGTTACACACTACTCAATTGGAGTTTGAATAGAGGCAACCCCGTGGATAGACACACATAGTGGATTCACTTTCGATATTTGTAAAACCTAACTTAACACCTACTCACACTAAAACAACTACACCCACAGGCGTACAGGGTAGTGTCGTAGTATAGGAAGGTGGCAAGTAAAGGGTCGATCCACAAGGAGAAAAGTGGGCACTAGAGCTAGGTTTAGTTTGGCTAGGTTCCTACTGTAGAGACTAGGGTTAAGGGTTTAAAGGTTGTTTTGATTGTTAAACTATTATGGACAAACAAGCAACTAAAGGCAAGAATGAAATCTAAGTTAACCCTAGACTAGATAGAGACTAAGTATGCAAGAAAAGACTAAGCTAGGTATGAAAAGGCAATTTACACTAAGGCAAGTAAGATAAAAGCACAAGCGTAAGAATAGAGCTAGACTAGCAAGAATGAAACAAGAACAAAGAAAGAAGCAAACTAAGCAAGAAAAGAGCTAATTAAGCTAAGCAAGCACAAAACTAGGGTTTTAAGCAGTAAAGAGAGGTGTGGGATGTTTAGGGGTGTGAACTTGTCAATGAGGTTTGGGGTGATAACATGCAAGCATTACTCATCCATTTAGATTATCCAAAGCAAACAACAAGTTAGAGTCTAATGAATTGACCTAAGCTACTAACTGGCCATGGATGAGATGGGATATGTATAGGGGAACTAGTCCCTAACAACTCCCATTACTCTTATGAGGCTCAATTGGTTTAAGGATTAGATTCAATTCAATTAGAGTCTAATTAAGTCTAGGTTTTTATATTAGACATTTCTAGGGCAATTAGGGGCCGAGGATAGTAATGGGGAGGTGAAATTAGGGCTTTGGACCCCAATTCCCCCACATTCTAGCCTTGAGAAGGCTCCATGTAAATTGCAATAGAATTATCTAATCTAGCTACTTAGGTCTCTCACTTAGGTTTAGCGAGATTGATTAGGATGTAGGAAGATGGGAGGCAACCTAGGGATCCAAGAATTGGACCTAGGAGAAAATCCCAAAATTCACACATATAAGCAATTTGTCTAAATTCCTAGGTGATTTCATGCACAAACCAACAAGAAATTAATGCAGAATGAGATAGAAATAGAACATAATCATTAGAAAATGGTATTAAAACGGTTACATGTCATTTTCCCCCAACATGGTATCAAAGTAACATAATTTATCCCTAACAGCCCACCCAAGGGGGCCCAACTACTCATGGAAATGGAAATCACAAAAAGAAAGGAGATAGAATGAGTAGAGGAGTGAAAAGCCATGATGAGCTTGGTGAAGACTCCTCCTTCTTCACCTCCTAATAGATGTAGCTCGATCTCCCTCCTCCAAGGTAGGTGAATGGCATGGATGTATGGTGGAAAATGGTGGAAATGGAAGGAAAGTAGGATTTTGATGGTGGAAATGGTGAAATGGAGGTGGAATGAGGTGGGAATGGATGGAGGACAAAAATGGGGAGGCTAGAGTGGTTGTAGGGTAGCTACCCTAGTATTGTGGCTGCCACCCATGTATATATAGGCGTTGGTGGAAGCACTAGAGTAAGTGGGGGTATTGTGGGAAAATCAATGCAAAAAGCGGTAGGTTTAAGGTGGCAACACAGCCGTGTTGAAGGGTCACGACCGTGGTAGGGGTAGATGAGGAAGGTCGTGGTGAATGGACACAGGTGTGTTGTGGAAGGAGTGGTGAGAGTGCTAAGGAAGAGGTGGCCACGACTGTGGCAGAGTGCCACGGTTGTGTTGGATGAGCAGTACCACGACTGTGTTGGGTAACACAACCGTTTTGGAGGAGGAGGACTTGTTCGTGGGGCAGCAGCACAGATGAGTTGATCTTCAAAGGCCACGGTCGTGGAGGTTGACCACGTTCGTGGCGTCTTGGGGGCCAACTCCCTGTTGATTCTTCATAATAAATGGTACGATCGTGGGCATATCCGTCGGTTGTGGTATCTTCAATGGGCCTCGGCCGTGCTGATGGCCACGGCTGGCCCGTGTTGGGGTCTACAGTAGGCAAATTAACTTCAAACTTCATCATTCATGGATTTCTTTGCTTGATGTCGATCCTTGGCCATTAAAGGTAGATTGATGGAGCTTTGGGGCCTTCTTTGGACCCCTCCTTCTCTCTCATTCACCTTAATCATGGTCCAAGTACCTAAAAATGATGCAAAGAACATCCATAAGCGCATTTGGCATTGATAAACATATTAGGGGAAATGGCTTGTAATCTAACATGTTTAGATGTGATTTAAGTATAAAATGGCACGAGATGGAGCTCTAAAATAGGCTACATCACCACCCCAAACTTAAAACATACTTGTCCTCAAGTATGCTCTAACTTAATCTCTTTACAAATTTTCCACAAACAAGAAATGATAAATGCAAAATAAAAGATGATTATTGCTGAATGGGATCAAAGATGACTGAGTTCATGCATTTCACCTCTCTCCTCTCCTACTTTCACAATACAATCATGAAAAGAGAACAAAGCATATAACTTAAAATATAGCGCATAGAATACACAAATTATCCATATTTCTTCCATAAAATTTTGGGTAAATCGTTTCATGATGGTGTTAATCAAGGACAACTAGGAGTATTGTTTCACATTCATGCATTCAATCTTATGTTTCAAATCACACCAAATGACCCACGTGGATGCGGAAAAAGGAAAAATGAGCTAGGTTTGATGTTTCCTAGCTCAATAGGTATGAAAGTGGAAGAAAGGGTTGCATTAAGATTTTGGATTGTTTTCACACACTCATCTTTTCTTTATTTGAATGCTCTTAAACAGGAGCATCCTTTTATTTTGTTTTTTCTTTTCTTTTTCTTTCCCTTGGTGTAGATAGGGAATATGGTGGATAGAGTGAAGCGAGGAGATAAAGATATGGCCACCCCAAATATTTGGAGGTGGCTAAGGTTGGTTATGTGCACTAGGGCATCTTTTTATGAGGTGGAGGGATATGAAGATGGTGGAAGAATAGCCGGATCAAAGAGGGTTCATTGGTATGGTTCTACACATAAGACATCCTGCATGAAAATTAATCCAATACTTCATCCTAGATATCAAACCACATGAATGAATAAGATGAAATTGATATATCAATCAAGTGATTCCACAAACACTAAGCGTTCAAAGCTTTCTCAACTCACAATTCAACCTAATAAATCACAATCATAAGAGAGGTGATGCACATGTAAAAAGTCAAACATTGATACCACTTAGAAATAAAGCATGACATTTCACTTGCATTTGTCAAAGGTTATCATTTTTACTCAAAACAGTAGAGATTGGGTCAAAACATACTTTTTAGGCAAGAAATCTCAAATTTGGGCAAAATTGGCCAAAATGGTGCCAAGTTGCCTCCAATCACATCTAAACCTATATTATTGAAGTTAAAGCAATAAACAACCAAATCCTAGCTAAAACATGCAAAAATTACCAAAAATCTACATGATATGCAATGCATTGCAAAAATGCAAATTTTTTTTTTGAAAAATACACAAAAATGATAAGAAAGCAAACTACATGGCATGCAGGTATGCAAAGTAGTAAATTATAAACTAGAAAGCAAGACAAGAAAACAGGAGAAAAACAACAAACAAAAACTAAACAATAGGTGAGATGCAAAAAGAGTGAAAATGAAAACAAGATCATACCGCCCTACCACCCCAAACTTTTGAACCATGTTGTCCTCAGCATGACACTAAAGTGTAGGATGATAGGGTAGATGATCATTGTGGTGGTGGTGGGGGTGCTCCTCCCTGTCTATAATAGGAACCCCAGTAGTCTGACTATGGAGGCGAATAGTTGTCCTAAAAAGATGATAAAGAACTCCACTAGTCTTCACCCCACTGTGGGTTCCTCTAGGCCTGGGCATTCTGAAACTGGTAAAGATGGTTGACCTGGTAGTGCATATGCTGATGGTCCAACCACATGGCATCATGTGTCCACTGAATGCCCTCATGTGCCCGTACTATTCTATCCTATGTCACCTGAATGCCCTCCAACTGTGCATGAATGGTGGCCATGTCATATGCATTCACTAAGGGTTGTTGTGGCTCTAACGCCCCTATCCTCTCTTCTCTTTGCCTCACTCATCATGTCGCTCTTTCCTCTTCTGCCCATCTTAGCTCAGCTGCCTATGAAGGCTCTCTTAGACCCCCTACAAAAACTACCTCAGGGATGCTATCTCCTATGGGGTTCTCCTCCTTATATTTCCTCAATTTTTCCAGAAAATCCTGTGTGGATCCATATTGTGCCATGAGAGGTGGAGTATGGTAAGGAAGCTCCAAGGTGACTCATGGGTAAGGTGTGTTGACTTGGTAGATGATCTTCTGATCTACAACTATAATCATGGAAGAGTGAGCCAAGTAGTACAAGTCAACCAACTTTCCTCCATCTGCCTTTGTGTAGCCTGTCATGTCATGTCCTAAGGCAGTGGCAATCGAAGTCACTATCCCTCCCATTACAAAAGGATTTGTTCTCTTGGACGGGATTGTCCTCATATGCTCAATAATTAATGCCCCCAAGTTCACATGCCTCTCCTTAGTGATCCAACCAACTACAAAAAGATCTTTCTTTGTGCAGCTGCCTTGGTTATCGTACCTACCAAAGATGGTGTTTTCTAACACCTTCTGAACATAGAGGAGGAATGGACTATGGATGGCACTCGTCTTGGATTTCCCCGCTACAAAGTTACTTTGGCCGGTGAAGCATTTCCACATTGCTGAATATGTGGAAATGGAATCATTCCCTATCCTACCTCCATCTAGGAGGGCTGCCATCTCTTCACTCGGGGAAAAAATATGATTTAGCGGCTTTGAGGTTATCTTCCACCTCTTGCCCCCAATCGTTACTTTAATGGTGTTCTCACCATCATCAGTTGCTTTCCCTAGCGTAGCAATAAATTGTTGAGTCAGCTCGATGTAAGACTCTTGTTTCAGCGTAAGGATCTCAAACAATCCCATCTTCTCCATCAGGCCCTGGAAATAGGCGTAGAAGCCCATAGCCTCCATTGTTGCTTAATTGGCATGCATAGCAAGTCACTAATACTTTGTGTCTCAAGAACTCTGGGTGCTTAGGCTCCTTTTCCCTGTCGACAGTGACCTTGAGCTGTAGCTGGGGGCACTATTGTGGTATCGCTTATTGCTCAACATCTGGCATATATGCATCTTCTTCATCATCTAACACAAGCCGCTGACGTGGTCGTGGTTGTGGCTCGGGTTGCGACTGTGCTGCCGAAGAAACGTACGGTCGTGCGGATGAGGATGACGACCATGCAGCTGAAGCTGAAGGTCTCTTAGATGAGATAGAGGATCGGGAAGCATACGTCGGTGGCTACGACGACGACGGTGTCCCCCGTTATGGCTGTGTGGAGACCTCTTTTGTGATAGGATCCACTATGGCATCCAGTTCAGCCTCAGTCAACTGGGGGTAGTTGTTCCTTGATTTCCTTTGGTAGGGGATGACACCCCTAGTCTTCTCCGCTACTTTCCTTGCAAACTTCTTCATTCTTTCTTGAAAATAAAGGTGAAATTAACGAATTTCAGATTTCTCCGAAGAACGGGGTTGTTGGGGCAGAATGGAGAGAAAATGGTGATTTTGTGGATGGAAATTGGTAGAATCTAGAGATTAAGGTAGTGGAAATGGTAGGGGAATGATTGGGAATGATTTGGGGGTGATTTGGTGAAGACTCAAGGGCTATAGAGGGTGGGTGGAACACTGTAGGGGCGCTAGGGTGCGGAGCACAACCATTCTGTTCTTTGGAGAAATGAACAAGTGAATAGAAAGTTTGCAAAATCTGACTTAAAGTTGTTGGAATCGGGCTGTGGCATAGCCGTGCTGCGCAGCATGTCCATGGTGTCTTCAGGTACCATGGTCGTGCTGCATTGCATGGCCATACTGCCTTAGTTCTATACTTAGTTGATTTTCCCAATTTCTGATGATTTCTCTGTTGAAAGTGAGTGCACCACCACGGTCGTTCCATGTCACTACAGCCGTGGTGGGCACTGTAACTGTAGTATGACACCCAAATTTTGTTCAAAGATCAAAACTTTGACCTCAAGTTGATAGTCTATTGATTCTTTGTCAAAATTTCATCTATTCTTCTTCATTTCACTCTATTCTCACATGCACATCTCAAAATTGCACAAAACCTATCAAATATAAGTGTGTGTGTGTGTGTGTTCTTTCTTGTAAAATTTTGAAAACAAAGCAAAAGTATCAAAAATGTAAGGTTGGGTCAAAAATTCCCAAACCTAGGTGGGTTGCCTCCCACAAGCGCTGAGTTTCTTACCATCAGATAGGCTTCTTGGTGATTCTTCATTCATTCATCCGTTTGGAAATCTCATGTATTCATTCTTGCAAAAAATGCATCCCTCATTTGCACTCAACCTGTTTTCCTTATCCCTTTCATCACATTCACCTTGGCATCCTCTCAAATGCCCATTTGGACTTGTGAAGTGATCATGTACAATATCCCTATCTCGGACTCACCGGGTTGGGGTCTTGTACATGTTGATGTTGATCTTCATGTCCATAAATGAGACTATCATAGTGTCATTGTGCACATGAATGACGGTATCAACTGTAGACAATAACGGTCTTCCCAAGATGATGGGTATCTTCCTATCTTCTGGTTCTGTATCAAGTACAATGAAATCCATCGGGAACACCACACCTTTCTCTTTGTCTATCATCACCAAGACATCATCCACTCTACCCCTAGGCACTTTTATGGATCTATCTGTCAACTGGAGAGTGTAATGTGCCGGCTTCAACTTGCCTAATCCCAGCTCAACATAGACATTATATGGCATCAAATTCACACTAGATCCCAAATCAAGTAAGGACATGTCTATGCGATGTCCCCGTATGTAACTAGGTATAAGTGGGGCTCCTGGGTCCTTTCTCTTCACGAGAAGTGAGTGTTGTATGATGGATCTCACTTGTTTAGTTAATCTCACCTTTTTTGGAATCCTCCCCATTGACCTTCTTTTCACAGTGCATAGGTTCTTGAGGAACTTGGCATAATATGGGATTTTCTTAATAGCATCCAAAAGTGGAATGTTCACCTTCACTTCGCAAAACACCTCAAGAATATCAACATTGTGCTTTTGCCTCCTTTTCAATTCTAGTGGCTCATCTAGTGCTTCTACGAATGGAGGATCACTACTTTTTGTCGTACTTGCATGAACATGAGGCAAAACACTAGGGATTGTAGGACCTGCAAAGGGAATATGTGGTGGATCACATGGAATCCCAAACTCAACATGCGGTATCACAACATCATCTTCAGCAATATCAATCACGGTATCACCACTTGTCTGCCTTTGTTTTGCTTTATCAACCTTTCTTTGATTTGCGGGCTGCTCAAGAGACTTTCCACTCCTTAGAACTGTCACAACACTACCTTGCTCATGGTGGAGAGGGGGAGCATGTTGTGGCTGTGGAGGAGGTGGAGGTGACACTTGGGGTTGAAATTGAGGTGGAGAAGAGAATTTAGGGGGAGGAGAGAATTGGGGTTGGAAAGTGAAGTTTTGGGAAATTTGAGGTGAGGGAGGTGGTGGAGGAGTGTAAGGCTAAGAATAGCCTTGGAAGGAGTGAATGGGATGAACTTTCATGGGGGGTGGACTATAGAAAACATGGGAAGAAAGCATAGGTCCATTTGCTTCATGGTGGCTCATGATGGGTTTTGAATACAATTTTTCTTCTTGGAGAGAAATTATGGAAGCTAGCTACTCTATTCTCTCTTCTAACCTTGCAACATCTTTTTGAACATCATCAAATACTTTCAATCTAGAGAGAACCTCTTCCTCAAACCTTGAGCTATATCTGGGAATTTATGGTTCCTGGTAGCTATAGGAGTGAGGTGTCTTCTTTTCTTCCCCATAGAACTCAATAGCATTGAATGAATGACAGGGAGGTTTGGCAACTTGGTTTCTCATGAAGCTCACCATTTCACCAAACATTTTCATCAATTGTGGGCTTGAATCATCGTGAGTTGGAGATGTCACACCAAAAGACAGGTCACTGCCACTGACCATACTAGAAGCTTTTATCCTTGAACTTTCTGCCAAACTCTCAAACAATGGCCACGTCTCCTCAGGTGGTTTAGCCATAAAAACTCCCCCACAAGAAGAATCTGCTATAGCTTGACTTGCATGAGATAGACCGGAGTAGAAGGACTGAACTAGCTTCCACAAAGGGATCTCGTGATGTGGACATTCTCTCAACATCTTTTGAAATCTCTCCCAATCATCGTGGAATTTCTCACTATCTATTTGACTGAAACTTGCTATGGCACACTGCATTTGTGTTAGCTTTGCTATAGAGTATAATTTCCTCAAGAAAGCATTTTTCATCTCTCCCCAACTCATGACGTCCTTTCTTGAATCATACCACTCTTTGGCTTTATCTTTGAGGGAGATGGAGAACAAAGTCAACGTGATTGTATCATCACTTGTTGTCGGCGTCCTGAAGGTGGAGCATACTTCAAGAAAGGAGTTCAGGTGCTTGTAGGGGTTCTCACTCTATGAGTTGTAGAAGATGGGAAGGAGCCCCAGAAGTCTTGGAGGGATGGAGAATTGCTCCCTTGGCATCTGATCAACCCTGCTAGCAATTGGCAATTTGTAGTTGCTAGGCATAAAGTAGTCTTGAAGTGGCTTGTGAAGTGCATTTTGTCCTTCCATCTTGTCTTCCCCCAAATGGCTTGTCACATGCACATAGCACAACCAAACAAAAGAGAACAAGTTAGTAAACCAATATACATAAAGAATGTAAAGAATAATGAATAAAGAATAGCAATGATGAGGGCAGTAGGAAAAGTCAAAGAAAAACTAACTAGCTAGGTCGAGCACCTCTAAGCCCTAGCAACAGCGCCAGAAAGATTGGTGTGTTTCTTCCAATGGTGTTACACACTACTCAATTGGAGTTTGAATAGATGCAACCCCATAGACAGACACACACAGTGGATTCATTTTCAATATTTATAAAACCTAACTTAACACCTACTCACACTAAAACAACTACACCCGCAAGAACACGGGGTCGTGTCGTAGTATAGGAAGGTGGAAAGTATAGGGTTGATCCACAAGGAGAAAAGGGGGCACTAGAGCTAGGTTTAGTTTGGCTAGGTTCCTACTACGGAGACTAGGGTTAAGGGTTTTAATGTTATTTTGATTGTTAAACTATTATGGACAAATAAGCAACTAAACGAAAGAATGAAATCTAAGTTAATCCTAGACTAGATAGAGACTAAGTATGCAAGAAAAGACTAAGCTAGGTATGAAAAGGCAATTTACACTAAGGCAAGTAAGAGAAAAGCACAAGAGTAAGAAAATAGATAGACTAGAAAGAACTGAAAAGAACAAATCAAGAAGCTAACTAAGCAAGAAAAGAGCTAATTAATCTAAGCAAGCACAAAACTAGGGTTTTAAGCAGTATATAGAGGTGTGGGTTGTTTAGGGGTGTGAACTTGTCAACAAGGTTTGGGGTGATAACATGTAAGCATTACTCATACATTTAGATTATTCAAACCAAACAACTAGTTAGAGTTTAATGAATTGACCTAAGCTACTAACTAGCCATGGATGAGATGGGATGTGTATAGGGGAACTAGTCCCTACAAACTCCCATTACCCTTACGAGGCTCAATTGGGTTAGGGATTAGATTCAATTCAATTAAAGTATAATCAAGTCTAGGTTTCTAGATTAGACATTTCTAGGGCAATTAGCGGCCGAGGGTAGTAATGGGGAGGTGAAATTAGGGCTTTGGACCCAATTCCCCCACATTCTAGCCTTGAGAAGGCTCCACATTAATTGCACTAGAATTATCTAATCTAACTACTTAGGTCTCTCATTTAGGTTTAGGGAGATTGATTAGGATGTAGGAAGATGGGAGGCAACCTAGGGATCTAAGAATTGGACCTAGGGGCAAATCCTAAAATTCACACATATAAGCAATTTACCTAAATTCCTAGGTGATTTCACACACAAACCAACAAGAAGTTCATTGAGAATGAGATAGAAATAGAACATAATCATTATCAAATGGAATTACAACATTTACATGCCATTTTCCCCCAACATGATATCAAAATAACATAATTTCCCCCAAATAGTCCACCCAAGGGGGCCTAGCTACTCATGGAAATGGAAATTACAAAAAGAAAGGAGATAGAATGAGTAGAGGAGTGAAAATCCATGATGAGCTTGGTGAAGACTCCTCCTTCTCTACCACCTAGCAATTGTAGATTGATCTCCCTCCTCCAAGGTAGGTGAATGGCAAGGATGTATGGTGGAAATGGAAGGAAAGTAGGATCGTGATGGTGGAAATGGTGAAATGGAGGTGGAATGAGGTGGGAATGGATGGAGGATGAAAATGGGAAGGCTAGAGTGGTTGTAGCGTAGCTACCCTAGTGCTTTGGCTGCCACCCATGCATATATAGGTGGTGGTGGAAGCACTAGGGTAAGTGGGGGTGTTGTGGGAAAATCAATGCAAAAAGTGGTAGGTTTGGGGTGGCAACAGGGCCATGTTGAAGGGTCACAACCATGATAGGGGTAGATGAGGATGGTCGTGGAGAATGGACATGGGTGTGTTGTGGAAGGGTGGTGACAGTGCTATGTAAGAGGTGGCCACGGCCGTGGCAGAGTGCCACAGTCATGTTGGATGAGTTGCACCACAGCTGTGTTGGGTAACATGGCCATTTTGGAGGAGGAGGACTTGGTCGTGGGGCAACAGCACGGGTGAGTTGATCTTCACAGGCCACGATCTTGGAGGTCGGCCATGGTCGTGGCATCTTGGGGGCCAAATCCCTATTGATTCTTCTTAATAAACGGTACGACTGGGGGCATATGCCTCAGTCGTGGTATCTTCAATGGGCCACGGTCGTGCTGATGGCCACAGACGTGGCCATTTGGGTGCAAAATCTATGTTGACTCTGTTGGTTTTTCATAATAAACATTACGACCGCGGGGGTATTCCCACATCCATGTTGGGGTCTACAGTAGGCAAATTAACTTCAAACTTACATCATTCATGGACTTCTTTGCTTGATGTCAATCTTTGGCCAATGAAGGTAGTTTGATGGAGCTTTGGGGCCTTCTTTGGACCCCTCCTCTCTCATTCACCCTAATCATGGTCCAAGTACCTGAAAATGATGCAAAGAACATCCATAAGTGCATTTGTCAATGATAAACATATTAGGGGAGATATCTTGTAATCTAACATGTTTAGATGTCATTCAAGTACAAAATGCACAAGATGGAGCTCTAAAATAGGGCTACATCACTAGGTAATTTGCAAAATCAGAAAAACACGACATAGTAAGAGAGTTTACCCCATACAATTTCTCAATAGGCAAATTGTCATCAATTATAACCTTATCTTTAGCATTAGTTGATAGATGTGAGAGGTGATCAACCACATTTTTTCTTGTCCCCTTCTTATCTTTGATTTCTAAGTCAAACTCATGTAATAATAGTATCCAGCGGATGAGATGAGGTTTGGCATCCTTTTTACACATAAGGTACCTTATTACAGCATTGTACGTGTATACAATGACCTTGGAACCCACTAGGTACTGTCTAAATTTGTCAAAAGTATAGACTATAGCAAGCATCCCTTTCTCTATTGTGGCATAATTGATTTGTGCATCGTCTAAATTTTTTCTTGCATAGTGGGTGCATGGAGTGTGTTGTCCTTCCTCTATCCTAAGATTTCTCCTATATTGTAATCACTTGCATCACACATTACTTCAAAAGGAGCACTCCAATCCGGTGACTGGATGATAGGTGTTGAAATTAGGGCATCCTTTAGTGTCCAGAAGGTTGTCTAGCAATCATCATCAAATACAAATTTAGGTCTTTGGCTAGCATGGAGCATAGAGGCTTTGCAATCTTCAAAAAATCCTTTATGAATCTTCTATAGAACCCCACGTGTCCCAAGAAACTATGAACTTCTTTCATTTTTGTGGGAGTCAACATATTTTCAATTGCTTTTACTTTTGTTTTGTCCACTTCAACTCCCCTGCTTGAAATAACAAGGCCTAGTACCACCCCTGTTTGCACCATGAAATGGCACTTCTCCCAATTAAGCACGAGGTTGACTTGTTGACATCTCTGAAAAATTTAGTTAGATTCAACAAATAATCATCAAAAGAATTTCCATAAGCACTAAAGTCATCCACGAATATTTCCATAATCTTTTCAATATAATCAGAGAATATTGCCATCATACACATTTGAAATGTGGTTGGTGCATTACAAATCCCAAAAGGCATCCGCCTATAGGTATATGTACCGTAGGTTCATGTGAAGGTGGTCTTCTCTTGGTCTAGTGGGTAGATAGGGATTTGGAAGAACCCACTATACCCGTCAAGATAGAAAAAGTAAGAGTGATGAGAAAGTCTTTCCAACATCAAATCAATACAAGGCAAGAGGAAATGGTCTTTTCTTGTGGCTTTATTTAATTTTCTATTATCAATACACATTCGCCATCTAGTGATAATTCTTATTTGAATTAATTTGTCATTTTCTCATTTTATTACAGTAGTCTCTCCTTTCTTGGGTACGACATGTATGGGGCTCATTCAAGGACTATCACTGATGGGATATATAATTATTGCATTTTTTAGTATGAAAATTTCCTTTTTAACAACTTCCATCATGTTTTCATTTAGTCTTCTTGGAGGATCTATGCAAGGTTTGGCATTTTCTTCTAAAGATATACGATGCATGCAAATAGATGAGTTGATTCCTTTAAGGTCATAAATTGAGTATCCTATTACATCTTTATAGCTTTTAAGTGCATTCAGCAATTTTCCTTCTTGTTCTTTATTCAATTCAGAATTTATGATGACTGGAGAGGTGTAATTTGGGTCTAAGAAAGCATACCTCAACCCCAGTGGGAGGGGTTTTAATTATACCTGTTTATTTGGAGTAGTAGTGTTGTCTTCCTCATTATCCTTTGATTCTTCCTCACTTGTTGAAATCTTCAAGGCTTTAGGTATCTCCACATTGAAGGTGACTTTTGTGCCTTCGTCGTTATCTTCTCTTTCAAAGTATTCAAGGACAGTCTCAAAAGAATTATTCTCTTCCTCAAGCAGTGTATCAATAGTACCTATCATACAAAGGTACTCCTTAGAGTTGGGTGCTTTCATGGCATCATAATCAGAGAACACATGTTCTTCATCTCCAACTCTGACGGTAAGTTTTCCTTCTCTAACATCAACAAGACAACCTGTAGTACGGAGGAATGGATTTATAAAAAGAACTAGATTTCTTGGATCCTCTTGCATGCCAATGACCACAAAATCACATGGAATGGAAAAATTCCCGATCTACATGGGAACATCTTCAATTACTCTTTTAAGATGTTTGATTGAGAGATCAGCTAACTGAATTGTCATTGATGTTGGTTTCAAGTCTCCCAAGTTAAGATTTTCCCACAAAGAAATAGGAACCAAGCTGATGCTAACACTACGATCAACGTGGCCTTTATCAAAAGTTGCATCTCCAATCTTTTAAGGGAGAGTGAAAGCACCTTGATCATGTAGTTTTTAGGCATGTGGTTATGGATGATGGACCTTAACCTTTCAGATAACACAACGGTTTTAGCTTGACCGGATCTCTTTTTCTTTGTTAGGATGTCTCTTAAAAGCTTAGCATAAGAGGGAATTTCAGCTATGACTTCAACTAGAGGTAGATTCACATGCAACTTGTTTAACATGTCCATAAACTTATTGAACTTGACATCATCTTTAGTATTAGCAAACCTATGAGAGAAAGGATCATTAGGCTTGCAAGAAGAGTCACCTTGATGCAAATTTCTAGTAGATTTCTTTCTTTGGTTTTCAACAGTCTCCTCAACAGTGGTGTCAACAACTTCTTCAGATTTCCTCTTGGAAGGCGGTGTAGACCCTCCCATGACTGCCCCACTCCTTAGAGTCACAGATTTGCAAGTCTCCTTAGGACTCATAACTGGTTGGTTGGGCAAAAACCTGAAGGTGCTCCTTGGTTGGCTAAGGCTTGTTGAGCTATCTAGTTCTCCAACATCCTGGTATGGGTAACAATCCCATCAACTTTAGAAGAAAGTTGTGTGATGGCATCCTTCAAGAGATTGTCATGTGTCCAAAAATCATCATTTTGTTGGATCTATTTAGTTACAAAAGTCTCAAGGAGACTTTCCAAGCTGGACTTTTGTGGTGGTTGAGTCACTTGTTGAAGTTGGTTGAAGTTCATATTTTTATTGTTTGCTATATCTCGATGGTTGTTGGTGGTAGGAATTAATTGGTTGGCAATTGCTCATAGGTTGTTGACCTTGAGCTTGACCTTTCTACTGATGGTTTTGGGAGTTGTTGTTCCTATAAGAAAAGTTTGGATGGTCTCTCCATCCTAGATTGTAGGTCTCTAAGAAAGGATTATAGGTTTGTCTATTGTTGAAGTCGCCTACAACATTGACCTGCTCTGGTGTCTCAGCGGCATTCATCTATGGTGCAAAACAAGAAGAAGAGTTATGGCTACATGCTCCACATGCCTCACACACTTGGCCAACTGCTTGAACATAGTGAGTGGTCAGCTTTTCAAACATTTGAGTCAATGCGTCAAGTTTGGCTGCAATCAGATTTACTGTGTCTATAGTGTGCTTCCCACTAGACCTTTCACTTGAGCTGGTAGAAGAGAAGGGATGGTTGGTCCTTTCAAAACTCCACTGACTGTGGTTGAGTGTCATATCTTCAATAATGGAATATGCTTCACTATAGGACTTGTTTATTAGGTCTCCATTTGTAGAGGCATCAATGGGCATACAGGTGTTATAGAATAACACATTATAGAAAGTTTGAAGTAGCAATTATTTGGTCAAACCATGATGAGGACAAAGGTGTTGCAGATCCTCAAATCTATCCCAAGTTTCATAAAGCATCTCACCTTCTTGTTGCTTGAAGTTAGTGATTTGGTTCCTCGGCTGGGCTATCTTACTAGGAGGGAAATACTTAGTAAGAAAGGCATTTAGCAACTCATCCCAACTCTTAATGGAAAGCTTGGGCAGAAAATAGAGACATGCCTTGGCTCGATATCCTATGGTGAATGGAAATAGGAGTAGACGTACTCCTTCATCTAGAACACCATTGATCTTGAAGGTGTTCATGTATTGCAAAAACTTCACTATGTGAAGATTTGGATCTTCCATAGGAGTTTCTCCAAAGAGGTTATGTTGGATCATCTATATGATTGTAGGGCTGATGGAGAAGTTATTGGCTTCAATGGCAGGATGATCTATGGCTCCACAAATGTTGATGGCAGTCAGCACAACAAAATCCCAAAGAGGACGGTTGTCCTCCATATATGATGCTTGACAACGATCGGGCGAGGACGGGGTGAAGGAGTTGGATGAGATGAAAGTGGTTGTGATCCCTCAAAGTTCATGGAGTTATCACCTTTCATTACTCTCCTTTGACTGCAAAACATTTGCTCAATTTCCAGGTCTAGGAATATGGATGTTTGAAGACCCCTCTTGGAGTGATGCATGCAACCTACAAAATCAATAGTTAAGTGAGAATCACAATACTAACAATGTATTACAGTATGAAAAATGTACAATGTTGACTTTGTCTCGAATACTAACTAGCACTTTTACTCTAATTAAATATCGTAGCTCCCCGGCAATGGTGCCAAAAACATGTTGATTTCCTAAGGCAAATGAGTTTTAATTCTATTATGTACTCAAATCATCAATCACACGCAAGTAAACAAGATCAATTGTAGTCGAGGCCAATCCATAGGGAGCACAACTAGCTAGGCACAAAAGAACTAACGTTCAACAATATAAGATGATGACAACGGTAGAATTTGATTACAAATTCCTACAAGACAAGTAAACAACAAAGGAACTTAAAGTAAAGGTTGAATTCAGATTTTAGAGAGTCTTGGATATAATATTTCACTACCACACCATCACATCATATGCAACTACAAAATTAAAGCATTCTATTAACTTACAAGGAGGTTGTCATCATCATGCGCCTCCTGATGGCATGAGATGGATCTCTTCTTCGTTGAACACAACCTTGAACCCTCAACATTCTCCAGCCACTCCTATGGTTAACATTATATTGTTATGAATCCTACTCCTTACTCCCTCATACATCCTTCCAAATAGCACAAGGAAGCATAAAACATGTATAAAAGGTGGCCAACCAAGAATACAAGCAATGAAACACCATAGCCATCCATGGAAAAGAAAATTAACTACCATTCAATATAAATTTCAAGTTCACATAAGTAATGGCATGGGAGTTACTCTCGCATGCCCAAGAAGAAGGTTCTACTCATACATAATGGAGAGACACAAGCACATTGCACATTTTTTAGAGTTTTGCATAGTTAAAGAGAAGAAAAGGATAAGGAAACCAGAGGTGAAGGAAAGGGAACTACAACTCCAACTAGGGAAAGAATTTCCACCCTTGGGGTTGCTTCAACTTGGGCGATCTTCCCTTCTGAGAAGCTTGAATGAGAAGAAAAACTCTATTGCACCTTTTGGAGAAGAAACGGTGAGGAATGGAGGTTCTTCTCCAAGAGACATCTTTTCCTCCACAAAATCACCCTCCTCTTACTCTGTAGCTTCTCTGGGATGAAAAATGTCTTAAAATACGAGTGATAACCACCCCAAGTGGCTGCACTTGATTTTAAAACAAGGGGCGGTTGCTACTAAAATCTGTAGAAAACTGATGGAGACACGACATGTCTTTGTGGAGACATGTCATGTGTCATTGTATAACTGGCTACTGAACTTCATCCTTGTGATAAGTACATGGCGTGTTCAGATCGAGACACTCCATGTAGCTGCTACTGGAGTCGATCTAGAAAGATATCACACGTCATGTGCTATTAAACACACGACCGTGTGCGTTGGCAGCACGTTGGAGTCAGCCTTTGAATCGTGAGGACATGATGTGTCTTATTAAGGACACATCGTGTCTTTTGCTCTGTAGTTTGGGCATCAAGACCACTGGAAACATACATGTCCGTGTGTTAAATAATACATGACGTGTTGTTGGCTTCCTGATCTCTATCTAGAAAGTTACACATCATGTCTTAACAAAGACACGTCACGTTCGATGTTGTTTCTTCAAGATCAACTCTGAATCTTCTACAAGTCAAAGGGAGGTCCAACTGGGGTCAGATTTAGGTTGGACTATCTTCAATTTGTCATTTTCAATGGGTGCATGTGATCAACATCATACAACAAGTAAAATAGCTAAAAGATGGCAAGTTAAATATGATTAGAGGCTAAATGGAAGGCAAAATGAACTGAATTTGTGTGCAAATGTGTGCAAAAAGTAGATATGAAATGTGCACATCATTACCATCATTTAATCTCTCTATTTCTAGATTTACTTGAGATCCATAGTTGATGGAAGTCAAGAAAAGATCATTGGTGATTTGGGCTACTTCCCCAAAGTATTGAGTTAGATACATGTCATCTTGATGAAGATTATACGTCTCCATAGTCATCTTAGACATACATGAGATTTTGCATTCACACATAAGATTGAGATGATCCTGGACATCCTTGCATTTATCAAATTGGCTGGTGAGGTCAGAACCATGAACCTCCTTGGAATTCCACAAAATAGATAGAAGATTTGCATTAGTTTGTTCCCATTTCTTGAAAGTGTCATCTATAGGACCTTTCGTGAGGTGTTTATACTTCCCTTGGACTTTGAACCAAATCGTGACTAAGCGGCTCCATTGAGTGAAGTTCTTTCCATTGAGGTTTTGAGTGGTGATAACCTAATATTGCACAAGGAAAGGGTCTTTTGATACTTTCACATCTTCTTATACATGAAAACAACATACTAATTACATGGTGTGTAGGAATATACACCATGTGTAGTGTTCAAGGGATTGAAGAACATATTCCTGAAGACATCATGTGTCCAAATGCACACGGTGTGTAGGCATAAATGTGGTTTTACATTGACACGGCATGTTGAATGTCAACACGTCATGAGAACCCATGTGCTTCCTGATGAACCACAAGGCATGTAGGATATGAAACATGGTGTGTTCCATGTTGTCAAGGTTGTGGGAAAACTGTTTAGAAATGTTTAACCCTAGCTTCAAGAATGACCCTTCTTGTGGTCTCCTTGATGTAGATCTAGATTAGGAGAGAGTGGAGATGATCTGGATAAGGAAGATGACAATCCAGTTAATGGAGATGTTTTCCACCACAACAAAGATGATGATCCACATCTGATCCAAATGATGAAGATGACCTCCACTACCATAGAGATGATGATCCAAATTTGAGTGATGGAGATGACTTCCACCATGATAGAGAAAATTATTTGGACATCCGAGTGATGGATATAATCTCCACCACTATATGGAATATGAAAATGGTGGGCACGACTTCCACCATAAAGAAGAAGTGAAGACAACAATGATGGAGATGATTTTCATGGGGACAAAGAAGAGAACATGATGATGGATGTGGGGATGAATTCTTAATGATCATATCCACTGTGCGGCTCTCTCTTGGGGAAAAAGGGAAACACTCACTCTAATACCATGTTAATAGAAAGATAATTAGGCATAGCAACTTGTCTTTGTATCCACTAGGCACATGTATATATATGGACTTGGGTGGTGGCCGATAACCCAATTACACAGTATGGGACTAATCCCATATATACAAAAGGAATATAATAAAAGAATAATGAATAATAATTACTTACTATTCTAACATATAGTTTGGTGAATCTTGATTGGAAGATGACAATCACTAGATTTTGACTACCATGTCGATCAAGGTGGTCCGTAATGGTCTGAAACCAAAAATGCTAACCCATTTTCCTTCTGAACATATCCCAAATCTATTTTGGGTCTAGACAATTCCCTACACCATAGGAGAGGTGTTCCCCTTTTAACTCCCACCCGTTGAAGGGCAGAAGGATCCTTATATCACACTAGTATGGAGAGATAAAACTTCAAAGTATAAAGGGGGTCAAAAATGTATCAAAATATTAACAGTTTATATAAAATCAAAATATAACTAAATGGAACTGTTTCTAAGAAAAACCAAGATATATGAATGCAAGAATGGTTTAAGAAGTGCAACCAAAGTATGATTGATTTTCATTCAAAACACCCCAAACTTAAACATTTCTCGTTCTCAAGTAATATAAAATATGAAAGAATTACCAATTTTTTAATGCATACAACAAATGTGATTGCCTCATTCTATAATCATGTTGTATTCCTTACCATCAAATATACCCAACCTACCAACTTCCTTAGATCATAGAACACATCTTCCTATATCTTCATTCCTAGTTTTTCTTTCCAAAAATACTTCCTCACCACCATCCACAACATAAGCATGTCTAATAGTTTCATGAGAGTTTAGGGAGACCCATAGAACAATAAGTATGTGTATAATTTGGCACCGGTATAAGACAAGAGAATAGTAAAATTTTGAGGCATTCATTACTCCCCAAGGTATAAAAGGAATTGAATCAAGGTATGGAAGGAATAAGTAAATATGTCCTCTATTTGACTTGAGATTGCATTTCATTTGCATGAATACATATATTGCAGCATTTTTCTTTGCACATTGGCATCTTTTCTTTATCTTTGGTGATATGCCAATATTACATAGTGAGGGGAATGGAAGTGCAAATAAAGAGAAATTGGTGTGCCAACCAAACTTATGAGTTTGGCATACTTATGTGTCATTTCTTTTTAGTGGATGAAAGGTGAGAATATGGAGGGATAAGTGTTGAAGAGGGGTTGGATCAAAATGCAACTTGATTTACAATTTAGTGCACTGGATTGTTTTCCTTGTCACACTACACAAATAAAGACCTGATAGGGGATAAAGTGGAAGTTTCATATAATTTTTTCACTCGTCTGTACGAAGAACAATGTGTTTGATCCCTCTTACTTTCTCCAAAGCTTGATATCATTTCCAATCAAACATTATTTTTTGGATTCATAGGCCACATGGGATAATTTCTACACATTTATAGTTTCAAATGTTGGTCCTTTTGAGGCATTTCTTCGAATGAGGGGAGTTGAATGAGGAAAACACACTGAAATTCAAAACCTAAGCAAGATATATAATGGCTTCAATTATCCTAAAATAGAAAAGTTTTGAAAATTCACTAAAATTTAATGATGGAATATTAAGCCAAAATAGATTGGTGTGAAAGGGAGGTAGAATACATACCGCCCACCCTCCATCATGAACTTAAAAATCTTGCTCATCCCTAAGAAAACACTAAATTTTGAGATGTACGGAGGCAATCATATTGATTAGACCGAGACATGTAGTTTGCATTTGTATCAATATCCTGCATTTGAAGTCTAAAAGGAAATTGTCATAACTTAAATTGCATCTTGCAATGTGTTATCTCATTGATGAAAATCTCATCTAATTTAAATTTGAAACATAAACTAAATTTTTGCTTCCCAATAAGCACTTGTGTTTTATTTAATTGGCCCGACACATGAATTTATTTATCTAGTTGACTAGGTGATGAAAGGACAAGAGGCACTTGCATTGACTCAAGGTCTAAATTGACTAAATCCTTATTGATGATGGCTAACCATTTGACTTATTTGTGACTAATTCTTGTAATTGAGAAATTTTAGATAAGATAGATACACTCCAAATGCCTAAACTTGCACATCCTAATTTGGATAAATCAGGTCATACAAGCACAAAGATCAAGATTGAAGAATAAATAATTTTCTTCTCAGATCTTTGATGTAAATTACTTTTACTAATTGTATGACTTGTAAATAAGATCATACGTATAATAGAATTAATTAGGATGAATTATATTCCACTTGGGAGACTCTAGAACACCCAAAATAGCAAGTGTGATCAGTCATGTTTTCCCTAGGGTAACTCAGTCGACAACACAGTTCATGGGGATTTCTAGGACCTTCTATCAGCCGAGTTTCTTGCCAGAATGCAACTTGACTGACTAGAAAATGACCTAGACATCACTTGTTGTATGTCTAGTTGTCCCTAAAGGCAACTCGATGGACAACACTATAGAAATTATTTTTTGCAATGAAAAATAGCCACTAGTGGGGTGAACAAAAGTACAAAAATATCATAGGGACACCCCAATAACGGCTCGAATTTTTCCTAATTAATTATAAGATCTAGGAGGAATCCTTAACTATAAATAGGAACCCTTGGGCTTCATCCCATTGTTATCCAAGAGTTATGAAGGTCCCTATTCTATAGTTGAGAGCGGTTAGCCTCCAAAGAACCTCCTTCCACTCTCATGAGCTTAATCACTTTCTACATCCGTTAAAGTGAGTAAGAGAATTGTAAAAGAGATAGTCCTACGTGTATATCTTATGAGGCTCTGACTTCCTCCACCTCCCAATCACTCTTTCTACCATGAAGATGAAGATTCTCTCTTTTTGTTGAGAGAGGAATAAGAAGAAGAGAAGGAGTCCCTTGGTGAAAAGCTTATAATTGTTGAAGGTGAAGTCAAAGGCGGAAGTTCTAAGTCAAGAGTGGGTAAATCCTTGAAGGCATAAGACTTCTTGCAAGAGTGGGTATGTAGGGAAATATGGCAGAAGAAACAAAAATTTTACTACCATATTCCCCTTGAATAGCAGATCGCGTCAACAACTATGAATTGGGAAGGAAGGTTTGTAAAAGATATACCTGGTCCTGAAGCAAGTTGTAAAGACGTAACATCTTTACTAAATAATCATGGCAAACAAAAACACCAATTGTGTAACAACGAAATTTAAAACTTGATTATATTCAAAGGTATAAAGATTACTTTACAAATTTTCCCAAAAGGGGTACAACTGTATACAAAACATTGGATCTAGGTAGAGGAAGACTACAACTATTTCAAAGTGTCTCCAAACAAAAACAACTTTATATATTTAGGAAGCTAAGTCCATGCTAGCTAGAGTTTCACTTTCTCCTTAGCCTTATCCTTAGACAGGTTCACCAAGCTTCAACTACGCACTCTCATCCTATACCTGGGTGGTTGGGATCACCCAACAAGAGAGAGAAAACAAGTATGTGTTATTCAAAAGGAATAAGGACAAATAATGAACAACATTGCATAATAAAAGATTCATTATACTATGAGGGTCAAAAGTATGAGGCAAGTAATAAAATAAAGAATTTCTGCCAAGTTAAATAGTAATAAGTTGCATGCATGACTAAATGTGACTATATTAAACTAATATAGGGTTGAGGCGCCTACCCAACCTCAACCTCTAGGTGAGGGAGAATTTACACATTCCCAAGCACCCAAAAATATTTATAAAGTTGGGAGAATTGCCACATTCCCCTGGGGAGAATTATCACGTTCCCCTAGGGAGAATTTATACATGCCCTCTATGGGTAGTTGTACATATGTACACTATATTAGTTAATTAGTCATTTTCATCATCATGCTAAACAATTTATTTGGTAGAGTGAAAATATAAACAATATTGCATCATAGCAAATGGGAATAAATCCCAACAAGTAATCCAATTAAGTAATCCAGCATTGGCAATTCAAGTAATATGCAAGTATTTCAATAAAGGAGCCAACATAGGCATTAGAAGAATGAAATAATGAAAAGAGCCAAATGAAAGCATTAGATGGATTCCAAGGATAGCAAACTAGGAATGTGGGGTTGGATAAGATTCCAACTGAAGAATAGGTATATTTGCACATTCATACATTCCACACATATATAATAGGGATCACATGCATAAATAGGGTCCACATACCTTATTTTGATTCATTACCATCACATTCACCAATTGATAGTATCCAATTCCATTTTCCCTAGTTATAAACATATCACATGTATTACCATGTAAAAAGTATAAAGTATAAGAAAAGATACCCATTTTAGACCTTTTTAGAAAACCATCAATTGAGGACTCAAAACCTAGCCCAAGAGATACTTAGGTTTCATTCATTAAGAAAACATGTCTTATTTATTAATTTGGAGTTAATATAGATTAATTACATATTTTAGACACTTAATATGAATAAGGTGGCATCCAAAGAAAACTTTGATAAAGGAATCATAATTAGGATTCGAAAACTACAAATTAGTATTCTACATTAAAAATCCTTTCCAATGAGTATTTATTTGCATTTTTCTAACATAGCCTCGATTTATTACGAATTAAACAAATCTAGTCAATCAAGATGCAAGAAAATGCCAAGTGTGTAAATCCAACTCAGCGAGTGTTGGGCCCGAGCACTGACCTCGTGGCCCAATGGGAACACGCCAAATGAGCACTTGTGCCCCAAAACCAATTTGACAGAGTGAAGAGCCAAATGACTGTTTTACCCTTGTGAATGTAATCAAAACAATTAAAATGTTGAGGACAGAAGGGTCATTAAGACGCGTTGATAAATCAAAGTGAGAAAATAAAACAAAGTGAAATGACGACTTCCCATACTAGATTAACTAGTCAATCACAGTCGCATGGGCATGGGGGTCAACTCACACTCGGGCATCTAGTACCTGCAGCCATGGTGAGGGGTTGCTCTCTAGGAGCTGAGTCGCGAGCAGATGCCGAGCTCTGGAGGCGATCAGTTCCAAAGAACATGCTGAGAATCTTCATCGGTGACTCACGATTGTAATGAGACCATGCCAAAGCACTGATGGTGTGGAAAGCACCCAGAACCATGGAGGAGAGCTGACGAATAGGGGAACTCAAAATCGAGACCAAAATGGTGGAAACCACAAATATATCTCAAGCTAAATCCTTCCACGACTTCTTGGATGCAAAGTGAGGACAAAGAACAGGTTTATGTGACTGGAGGAGAGAAGAGGAGCCAAAACAATAGGTGTTGGCAATGCCACAGAGGCAGTTCTAGGATACAGGGGTTGGGACCTCTGTGGGGCAAAGTGAGAGTAGGAGGAAGAAGAGCAATGTCCCTAGTTGCTTACCATATGGGGAATCAGAACGAGGTGGTTGGAGATGCAAGAGGGTTTCCACCGCCATCGGAAAAGAAAAGCAAGGAGGTCGGAATGTGTGGTATTAGTAGGGATTAAATAGGCATGAGGGAAGCTCACAAACCCTCTACAAGAATGGGTGGAGACGAAGGGCTAGCCCTCATTGGGCATTTTGCAACCACGGTGAGAGGGGAGGTGAGACAAGGCTCATTCAAATTGTTGTTGCAAGTCGATGTTGGTGGAAGAAGAATTGGTTGAAAAGATGGTCGGACGAGGGAGAAAGCGGTCGAGCAGCCAAGCCATCGGGCAACCGAGCGGGCTGGAGGTGGAAGACGGGCTACTAGCCGTTGGATCGGGTGGAGATTAAGATATAGCCATTAGATCATAGGCGATCAAATCATGACCATCAGATGAACGGCTAAGGGGTGCATGACATGAGAAAATAACGAAACTATAGTGTTACACGTGCATAAATGAAATCGATTCATTTCCTATAATCAAACTATATTAAAAGCTTATAAAATGGATTTGAGGGGTCAAATGAAGTCCTAATGGCACCAAATTTGGATCATAGGTTTATTTTAATGATTATAACGATTCTATGCAATTATTTTCTCATTTCATACATGTTTAGGCCCTTAATTACCATTTAGTTATTAATGTGCATATTAATACATTAAAAGGCTTAAATAATATGAAAAGAGTATTATAATGACATGTTGTAGTGAAATACGAGATAGTAATTACATTTTGATTTCAAGAATCATTTCTCAGCCCTTTATTATCCTTTTCATGCATTATTACCATATTAGAGGAGAGAGAAAGTATTAAGTGTCTTGTTCTCATTTATTATACCAATTCACTACTACAGAACCTACCTTTAGTGTCGGTTATTTAAAGCCTTTAGTGTCAGTTTCTAAGCGACACCTATGTGGGCGACACTAAAAGTCCACCCATTAGGTGTCGGTTCCAAAACTGACGCCCAAACACTTCGCGCGCCACCGAAAACGCGCCATCATGGGACTATAGGCGTCGATTATTAGGTAAGAAACCGACGCCCAAACCCTTCGCGCCACAAAAAGGGTGCCATCTTGGGCACTCTCAGTGTCGGTTATTTACAAATAACCGACGCCATATATCTTCATGCCACACGAAATAGACACCGGTTATTTGTAAAAAACCGACACTATAACATTATGTGTCGGTTATTTACAAATAACTGACACCTATTGGGTTTTTTTTCTATTAGTCTGTAGACCTGCTGTGGCTGGTCGCAAGATGAGAAACTTGTTCAGTTCAGTTATGAACTGTAGGTTTTACGACATCCATTGATATCAGCCGACAACAGGCCGCAAACCTGCAAAATTAACAATAAAAAAGTAGCACATGCATTTAGCAATGCAACCTGTAGTTCCATTTTATTTTCACACATTTATAAACATTCATACATGCTAGCAATCTGTAGTTCCATTCATTCACATTCACACATGTAGAAACATTCATATAGCAACCAACACTTTCATTCATTTTCACTCAGACAGATGTAGAAACATCCAGACATATAGAAACATTCACACATATATTATAATTCAGAAATTCATTTACAAAGTATCATTGTTTAGTCATTATTCGCTATCAGGATCCCAATTATATTTTAAAGCCCCCACTAATTGTATGGTTGTTGCCCATTCTTCTACTACTTCATTTAATTCTCCCATCGTATAGGGAGCATTAACATTTGGTAAGTCCTTTCCTATAATGGGGTCAGCTTTAAACACCTGTAAAGAGAATGATGTATATATATAATTAATGAGCTATAAATAAGATTGATATATTTCGATCATATTATCTAATGAGACTATATAATACCTGAGCAATACATTCGATATCCAGTACGACATGTTTGATAATCATGTGAATATATCGCATGACATAGTATCCACATTCCCATCCGTTGTCTTGTGTAGCACACTATAAATTCAAACATACAAAATATTAAAAAATACAACTAATTAAGCATTGTTCACATAAATAATATATACATATATTGCAGTCGGGAACTTACTTTCACGTTCTTCCAAATTATTAGTTGGTTCTTTTTTGTGGGGACCTTTCCTCCAGCCTTTTTGTACTCCTCAAAACCCCTACATGTTAATGTAACACAGAACATTGCAATTAAATAGTAATGTAATAACATATGTTAACGGATATGAAAAATGAAATATTTCTCACCGAAATATTGCCATTTTCATTATGTGCCCAAATCTTGTATTCAATTTACCCCCCTTAGGATCTAGATAATACACAGTGAACGTCTCGGGGGCAATAACTAATAACTCCCAATGCCTACCCCTAGAGGAAAAAAAGTTAAAAATTAATAACTCAAAATCCACAATAAAATGTAATTTTCTTAAGTCCAAATTATAATAAGCAAAGTAAACTTACTCTACATTGAATGGAGCCATTATCACTGTCTTCTTTTTTACAGCAAAATTTGAAAAAGCCTCACAGCAGTATTGTTGAACTGATGTAGGGTCTTTAGCTACTAGACTAATCAAGGATGGAATCAAAAACCCTACATGTTCGAATCCAAAATCTGCACATATGTTGTCTAAGTAGCTGCAAAATATGTATTAATTACGCATGCATTAATAAATAAGAAACCAGATCACCAGATCATACACAAGGTATATGGATGTATAAAGAATATCTCACCTTATCCATAGCTCTATCACAGATGTATTTAGCCAATCATATCAAAACAACTCCAAAATATCTTATATAAATAGTTTTGTTTCGTATGACTGACCTGTAGAATCTGAATCAGAAGAAACAGTTATAGGGGAGTTTATATCATGTTCCCCTAACCATACTGCCATACCCCTATAGTTAGGACCTAACGGGACAAGTAGGTCCTGTGGAACCCAACTAGGTAATGCATGAGGTGGAAGTGGAGTCCTAGATGCTTTGGGTGTCTTCTTTTTAACCTGTATATATATAATAATTTCAGATCAACTGCCAGCATATACAAACACTAACAATTGAACGTAATGTAAATTTACCACACCTTTTCAGTAAAGAAGACATACACTTTTTCCCACAATATCACTTCGCCTACTGCCTCACCAAGCGTTTCACAATCTGGGTGGGCATATGGCAGTGGAAGATCCATCCACTGGGGGAATATATGTATCGGGCTCACCCGAATCCAACCAGCTGGTACTGGAGACTCGTGACACGTTTCCCCTGGTAGGGATGGGTAAGTCGATGCCTCTGCCATGACATATTCTTTACTTTTTAGACGGCATGGCTTCAACCCCTACAAATTTTTGTGTAAAGAATGTTATATACATATATACATATCATCTTTTTTTGAAACGACTACAATTTCATATATATGTATCATCTTGAATTAAAACACTAGTTACTATTTCATAAAAATACTTATAGTGGATGTGCTAGGTGGTGGTTCTACAGGATTACTCCCAACCTCTGCAGTAGGAGTAGGAGTAGAGTCTGCAGTAGGTATTGTCTGGTAAGTGGCAGTCTGAGATGCCTGCCACTTTTTCATTGCTTCTTCGAGTTTTTCTTCGAGTTTCCTGTCAAATAGCTTATCCACCTATACATGGATAAAAGAAACATCAAATTCTAATTTTTGAATTCTCTTTTACAGTAACATCTACAAGGAAAAAATATGTTACCTCTTCTTGTGAAAGTCCCACTTTTGGGACATGTTTGCGCTGGGATGGCCCAAAAAAAGCTTTGATGCCCACACCAGCGCATGCATCCCTAACACGTCTAGGATGCTCTGGGTTACCCAGAGCAACTGTCAATTCATCCCTTGTGCCCTCAGGGATGAACTTTCCTTGTTTCCTCAGCTCGTGTAGCTCCCGCTAATCGCTAAAACAAAAATTTGTACTTAAGTAAACAACACAAATAATCAATATTCAAATGATTGCTGTAAGAGTTGTATTTTACCATTTTTACAGCTGCCTCAGCAGTTGCGGCCTTAGTTAATTCTCCCTTCTTATTTTGCCTCCCAGCTATCCAGACATCATGGCGAGGCAGAGGTGTGCTACCTATGGTAGAGGACTCCTGAGTAGCAGCAGACTGAGCAGCAGTAGCCTCAGCCTGTAGTCTTTGGCGAATGCCTGCATACCCCTTTGGACCCATTGTGTGGTCATGCACATTCAGTGCACGCCTTGATCTTTGTGCCTCACTGAGGGCCTAGTTAGTATGCAAATTAATGATTTGGTTAGTAACACTAAATGTTAATCTTGAATACGTGAATACAATATATATTAATTAATGAGATTGAGACTAACGCCTAATACCTTGAATTCATCAGTTTGTCTTGAAGCGACAAACGCGTCCCATTCTTCTTTGTCCAGGAAGTTCCACTGTTCAGTGGTTGTCTTCTTCCTCTTGTCGGCTTCTTTTATGTATTCTCTGGTGAGATTTGTCCTATGGTTCCTTAGGACTCTCCCACAGCATTGCATCACGCATTTACGATGCAGCTTTTCATCCAATTCAAATATACTCTGCAAAATAGAATTGCTATTAACTAGTATCCAAAAATTTAGTAATCTACAAAATAGGATTGCAAATTAATAATAACTCACGCATAAATCCCTCCATATTAAATCTTTCTTCTCCTTAGAAACGTTATGCCAAGAATCTAAGCGACAATCGCAATGGCTACGAGTAACAAACCCAAGATATGAAATAAATGAATTGTGATTCACACCACATGCATTTCCTGCATTATCAAAATCCACAACAAGTTTGGGTCCATTGCCCATTTGCGCAATTAACTTCTTCATCATAGTGATGTCCCTTCTCTTGTCAACTTTTTGGTGTTGTTGATCAAGTGCCTCAAGTGCTTCAGATGGTACCTGTGCATCATCAACCTAAAATTTGACAAAATAATTCAGATTTACAAGATATAACTATAAATGGACATATAGATATAAATATATGATATATTTTTAAAACTTACATTGTGAGGCGGCGCATTGATGTCCTCACCCTCACGGTAGTCATTAGCACGGTCATCAGGAGAATGGTCAGCCATCTGCAAGTTCACATTCAAATTGTAAAGTTCACATTGTAAAGTAGTAATTCAAAGTGTAAAGCTCACATTGTAAAGTAATTCAAATTGTAAAGCTCACATTGTAAAGTAATTCAAATTGTAAAGCTCACATTGTAAAGTTCAAATTCACATTCAAATTGTAAAGCTCACATTGTAAAGTAATTCAAATTGTAAAGTTCACATTGTAAAGTAATTCAAATTCTAAAGCTCACATTGTAAAGTTCTAGTAGAGGAAGAAGAAGAAGGCAGGGCGGGCACCTTGTAAAGTAACTCAAATTCTAAAGCTCACAGTAGAACCTATCTCCATGTTGTTTCCTATGTTCCTTGGCAAATCTAATAAACTGGTCAAGACCAGAAATAAACTCTGGGGTGCAGCGATTGCGAATGGACATCCATGATCTATCCATTCTATGATCAAAGAAAAACAAGTATATATTAGGAAAAGATTAGGGTCTAGGGTTAACAAATACATGTGATGTCATTCTTATATATAATAAATGTGTACCACCTATCCCATTCTTGAATACCTAATCTCACTAGTAAGTGTATAATGTGTATTGGGTTTTCAAGAAAATTTCGGCAGCATTTCCCCGTTGTTCTCCAAGTACATATGTACTTAGAGAACAAACGGGGAAATGCTGCAGAAATTATCTTGAAAACCCAACACACATTATATACACTTACATCCTAAGCGAGATTAGGTGTTCAAGAACAGTCCCAAACCGGGGACTATCCAAGATTTACTCCTAATGAGTAAATCTTGGATGGGTTTCTAGGCCAACAAATAATGTGTTGTCATTCTTATACCTAAAATCCTAGTTCTTCAAGTTAGGGTGATTATTGATGTCTTTAAAAGCATGATTGGAAATATATTTAGGGAAAAGTTCATCATTTACATTCCAAGCATGTGTGCATTACAGTTCATCATTAAGCAAAAGAAGGGTGATTAGGATTGTCACCAAGAATATAGCTAAACTATTAAACAATGATTATAGCTAAACTATTAAACAATAGACTTGCCACACATAAAACACCCTATACAACTATAAAACAAAAAAGTATTAAGTATATATGCATGATACAATAACTATTTTGCATCACATTACAACAGACTTATTATTGATACCTTACTAACTTATTTCTACATTTACATATCATCACTTGATCAAAAATTACAATAGTACATTTAACCAAAGTATGCATTCTAAAATCTATGTCATGATTAGTTACATGTAATTTACTTGGATATACAGCAGTACCCGATTACTATGTTTTACATACAAAGTATGCATATTAAATTAACTAAGGCTTATCATAGAACATGTATTGTATAGACAATAGAGGATTCAGCTCAGTAGAAGCACAAAATCAGTACCTAAACCCTAAAATCACACCTTTTTAGCATTTATTCTAACAGGTTTATGTAAATCAATATGTGTATGAGCAGGCAGGCACCTTGAGAGAAGTAAATAAATAATTAAAAAAAAACGCCCAGCAGTAGGGCAGGCAGCTTGAGAGAAGAGGAGCAGAGGAAGAAGAAGAAGGCAGGGTGGGCACCTTGAGGAAAGAGGAGCAGCGGCCGGAGCAAGTCCTAGCAGCTGCCGGCGGTGAGGAGAGGAGCAGCGGAGAGGGCGGAGAGGCTAGGAGACCTAGCTGCTACTGGCGACGGCGGAGAGGGCGGTCGACGGGCGGGCAGGCGGCGATGGGCGAGCACGGAGGAAGGAGTGGTGGCGACGGGCGTTGGAGCACGAACGGTAGGGAGGGGCGGCGGCGGCAGGGAGTAAGAAATCGCCGGAGGTTAGTGAAATCGGGAATGAAACAGGGAAAGGGAAGAATCGGTCAGGCTGGTGAGCTATTAAGTTGACAATAAGTGTCGGTTATTTAAAAAAACCGACAACTACACCTATAGTGTCGGTTATTTAGTTATGAATTGACACCTATACTAAGTGTCGGTTATTTAAAAAAATCGACAACTAAACCTATAGTGTCGGTTATTTAGTTATGAACCGACGCCATATGTAAAATTTTGGAGCCAATTTTTTCACTGGAATTTTGGGTTTGGCGGTTGAGTTTAGGTGTCGGTTGTTTATTAATTAACCGACACTTAATAAAAGCGGTACCCGTGTCTAGTTGACCTTCGTAGATTGGATGTCGGTTTATGTTATAAACCGACATTGTAGAGTTTAGGTGTCGGTTTTTGTATACAACCGACACCTTAAAAAGTGACTTTATAAGCCATTTATGTAGTAGTGATTACACATAATTGCTTATTTATTTATCCAAAAAGATATAAAAGCTCCAATTAAATATTATCCACTCATTATCCATCATTAAAGGCTATATAGCATTATTAGTCCTCCATTATCACACTAATTGGAATATTTGTGCAAACACCCCGTCATTATCATAAATGAGGGTAAATATTGATTTCACCCTCAAGTGAAGCTCAAATTCCACATTGAGGCCAAAAAGGATACCGAAGAGGGAAATTTATGAAGAAGGTCCAAAAGGACTATAAAGCAAAGAAAATCTCAAAAGTGGGTAAATTGCAGGAAAGACCCCAGAATTTAGTCTGTTATAGCATTCCACCCCTTAAAGAGGATTTCGTCCCTAAAATCACAACAAGAGGGAAGACAGGGTGATTGTGTAACATACGAACATTAGGAAACTAGATGGGTACTTCAAAAATATCTACATACAAGCCAGGTCATACTAGGGTTTCCACCAAACCTATAACCTTATATCAATCATAATTAACATTTTGGCTTATAAGCATAAACTTCATCATGAAATTGCATCATCATTATTATTCTATTACTTGTCTCACATTTAATTCATATTGTTGTAACTAAGATTATATCTCAACATTATATCATATGTATTTCCCTCTTCAAGGGTTTTAAGCATAATTAGGGTTTACTAATCCATGTCAACATACATTATTGTATTAGGTCACAAACATTAATAAATTGAATTCATTATCCATTATCCTCATATTACCACAGATTATTATGCAATAAAGATAATATTATCCAACAAAATATTAAGCCTACAATAATTCATTAATGTCACATTAATATCTCATATCTATATTACATATTGCCAATTTATATCTCATGCTCATGTTAATGACATCAATAACCATTTTCTCTTATTACACATCAATAGATGAATTATACAAATTTAACATCACATTAGGCATTTATACATATTCATGTGAATCTAATTACTCATTATCACACTTGAGTAATTATATGCATTTTAGTGAATAATATGTACACATTAAACATTAATGAATTGCTTCATATACCAAATTATGCTAAGGTGATTAATGAGATGTATATTAATGAACAAGGTGATATGCCTTACATATATTGATGACTTAATCACAATTATGATTAGGTGACTATAATCCATTTATAGATCTACCAAGGTATGTTATATGTGATGATGACACCTAATTGTCACTAATGTATCATGAAAGGCATTAAAGATATACATATGTATATATTGTTAAGTCTATATGTTTTTACATTAGGGTTTAGGTCAACATGACCCTTACATATTATGCTTTTATCTATTCCTTAGGGTGACATAGTCAACATGATGTGTATTCACTATTAGGGATGAGTAACTTAATATCATGTACATCAAGAATATATTAAGTTTCAAGCATATGAACTATCATTAAATGATTTATTATATATATTCATTTGTGTATAAACAAACAAGATGAATTTGAATTATAATATGTTTGTTCAACACTAAACATATAAGATCACTAACCTCTTAGGGTTTCCAAAATAGAGTAACTAAATTTCAAATGTATTAAGGGACTCCACCCCCTTAAAGAGGATTTCATCCTTGAAATCAGAAACTCCAAATCTATCAAGGGATAAAAGTACTACTACTAAAGCCCACTTTTCAAAAGGATTGCGGTAAATCTATGCATGAGATCCAACACTTAGTTGTTTTACTAATCACCATTTATAAACTTCAAAGTCTAACTTGGGGTAGGGTATCCCCACACATGAAATTCTAAGGCTCCTATAAGGTACTCAGGATACATATGGTTATTCTATTTGGGGTAACCAAAGAATCATATACTACGTTCATAAGGATATTCAACAATATGATAATTTAACTAAAGGTATGCTATTTTGGACAGTCAGTATCAGTTCAAGCCAGGTCGGTGTCATATGGATCTGGGAGTCCTCGTAAGACAAGCTAGTGGCATGGAGGAAAATATTGTCAGCCCCCAGACCCTGACCCCTTCTAGACACCTTTGCTTTCAACTTATGCCCTAGTAGCAACCTAATAGACTAATCACCAAAAAGTTGACAAATTTTATTCTAATAAGAAATTATTATGATCCTAAATCAATCTTTCATCATTGATCAACTCTAAGGTTAAAAACTTACTAAAGGGAAACTATATAAGGTAAGGGCTTCTATCTAGGAGACAAATTAAATTAGTCAAGACTCTGACTACCTTGATGCTCTGATACTATGTTGTAAAGACGTAACATCTTTAATAAATAATCATGGCAAACAAAAACACCAATTGTGTAGAAGCGGAAGTTAAAACTTGACAATATTCAAAGGTATAAAGAGTACTTTACAAAATTTCCCAAAAGGGGTACAACCTTATACAGAACATTGGATCTAGCTAGAGGAAGACTAAAACTATTTCAAAGTGTCTCCAAACAAAAACAACTTTATATATTTTGGCAGCTAAGTCCATGCTAGCTAGAGTTTCACTTTCTCCTTAGCCTTATCCTTAGATAGGTTCACCAAGCTTCAACTGCGCACTCTCATCCTATACCTGGGTGGTTGGGATCACCTAGTAAGAGAGAAAAAAAGTATGTGTTATTCAAAAGGAATAAGGACAAATAATGAACAACATTTCATAACAAAAGATTCACTATACTATGAGGGTCAACGGTATGAGGCAAGTAACACAATAAAGAATTTATGCCAAGTTAAATAGTAATAAGTTGCATGCATGATTAAATGTGACTATATTAAACTAATATAGGGCTGAGGCACCTACCTAACCTCAACCTCTAGGTGAGGGAGAATTTACACATTCGCAAGCACCCAAAAATATTTATAAAGTGGGGAGAATTACCACATTCCCCTGGGGAGAATTATCACGTTCCCCTATGGCGAAATTACACATGCCCTCTATCGGTGGTTGTACATATGTACACTATATTAGTTAATTAGTCATTTTCATAATCATGCTAAATAATTCATTTGGCAGAGTGAAAATATAAATAATATTGCATCATAGAAAATGGGAATAAAGCCCAACAAGTAATCCAATTAAGTAAGCCAGCATTGGCAATTCATGTAATATCCAAGTATTTCAATAAAGGAGCTAACATAGGCATTAGAAGAATGAAATAATGAAAAGAGCTAAATAAAGGCATTAGAAGGATTCCAAGGCTAGCAAATTAGGAATGTGGGAATGGATAAGATCCCAACTGAAGAATAGGTACATTTTCACATTCATACATTCCACACATATATAATAGGGATCACATTCATAAATAGGGTCCACATACCTCTTTTTGATTCATTACCATCACATTCACCAATTGATTGTATCCACTTCTATTTTCCCTAGTTATAAACATATCACATGTATTAGCATGTCTAAAGTATAAAGTATAAGAAAATATACCCATTTTAGATTTTTTTATAAAACCATCAATTATGGACTCAAAATCTAGACCAAAAGTTCACTTAGGTTTCACTGATTAAGAAAACGTATCTTATTTATCAATTTGGAGTTAAGATAGATTAATTACATATTTTAGAACACATAATATGAATAAGGTTGAATCCAAAGCAAACTTCAATAAAGGAATCAGAATTAGGATTCAAAAACTACCAATTTAGATTCTACATTTAAAATCCTTTCCAATGAGTATTTATTTGCATTTTTATGACATAGCCTCAATTTATTACGAATTAAACAAATCTGGCCAATCAGGATGTAAGAAAATGCCAAGTGTGTAAATCCAACTCAGTGAGTGTTGGGCCAGAGCAGTGACCTCGTGGCCGAATGGGAACGCGCCAAATGGGAACTTGTGCCCCAAAACCAATTTGACAGAGTGAAGAGCCAAATGATTGTTTTACTCTTGCAAATGTAATCAAATCAATTAAAATGTTGAGGACATAAGGGTCATTAAGACACATTGATAAATTGTAGTGAGATAATAAAACAAAGTTAAATGATGCTATTTCCCATGCTATATTAATTGGTCAATCACAGTTGCATGGGCATGGGGGTCAACTCACACTCGGGCATCTGGTACCCACAGCCATGGTGAGGGGATGCTCTCCAGGAGTCGTGCTGTGAACAGATGTTGAGCTCTGGAGGCGATCAGTTCCAAAGAACATGCTGAGAATCTTTATCAGTGACTCACGATTGCAATGAGACCAAGACAAAGCAATGATGGTGTGGAAAGCACCCAGAACCATGGAGGAGAGCCGACAAATAGGGGAACTCAAAACTGAGACCAAAATGGTGGAAACCACGAATATATCTCTAGCTAAATCCTTCAACGACTTCCTCGACGCAAAGCGAGGACAAAGCACGGGTTTCTGTGATCGTAGGAGAGCAGAGGAGCCAAAACGATAGGTGTCAGCAATTCCATGATGGCGATTCTAGGATAAAGAGGTTGGGACCTCCGCGGGGCATAGTGAGAGTAGGAGGAAGAAGAGCAACACCCCTAGTTAATTACCCTATGGGGAATCAGAGCGAGGTGGCCGGAGATGTGAGAGGGTTGTTACCGCCTCCGGAGAAGAAAATCAAGGAGGTCGGTATGTGTGGGAGTAGCAGGGATTAAATTGAGTGTGGGGGAGCAATGCTCAGGGTCCAAGGGTTCCTACTCTGCCCTTAAATAGGCACGAGGGTAACTCGTGAACCCTATGCAAGAACGGGCGGAGACGAAGGACTAGCCCTCATTGGGCATTTCACAACCACATCGAGAGGGGAGGTGAGACAAAGCTCATTCGAACCATTGTTGCAATCCGAAGCTGGTGGAAGAAGAATCGGTTGAAAAGATGGTCGGACGAGGGAAAAAGCGGTCGAGCAGCCATGGCGTTGGGCAGCTGAGCAGGCTGGAGGTGGAAGATGGGATGCTAGCCGTTCGATCAGGCAGAGATTAAGATATATCTATTGGATCATAGGAGATCAAATCATGACCATCAGATGCATGGCTAAGGGGTGTGTGACATGAGAAAATAACAGAATTGTAGCATTACACACGCATAAATGAAATTGATTAATTTCCTATAGTCAAACTATATTAAAAGCTTATAAAATGGATTTGAGGGGTCAAATGAATTCCAAATGGCACCAAATTTGGATCATAGGTTTATGTTAATTATTAGAATGATTATATGCAATTATTTTCTCATTTCATACATATTAAGACCTTAATTACCATTTGGTTATTAATGTGCATATTAATACATTAAAAGGGGTTAAATAATATGAATAGACTATTATAATGACATGTTGTTGTGAAATGTGAGATAGTAATTACATTTTGATTTTAAGAATCATTTCTCAACCCTTTATTACCCTTTTCATGCATTATTATGATATTGGAGGAGAGAGAAATTATGAAGTGTCTTGTTTTCATTTAATAAACCAATTACACATAATTGCTTATTTCTTTATCCAAAAAGATATAAAAGCTCCAATTAAACATTATCCACTCATTATCCATCATTAAAGGCTATATAGCATTATTATCCTCCATTATCACACTAATTGGAATATTTGTGCAAACACCCCCTCATTATCATAAATGAGGGTAAATATTGATTTCACCCTCAAGTGAAGCTCAAATTCCACATTGAGGCCAAAAAGGATACCAAAGGGAAGGAAATTTATGAAGAAGGTCCAAAAGGACTATAAAGCAAAGAAAAGCTCAAAAGTGGGTAAATTGTAGGAATTACTCCAGAGTTTAGTTTGTTACACAAGTCCAACGACTATCCTTGTAGCAACATGCTTCTTTTTCAAGCAACACTTTGAACAACTGGTGACGACCTACTGGTGTAGCATCACAGACGGTGGTGGTTGTTGTCCTACTAGAGGGTGGTAACGGCCTCCACACCTCTATGTATTCCTCACAAACCATAGATAATGCCATGTTGTGCTACCAGAGGCAATGGGAAGGAGTTGTCCCTTGGAACGTCACATGCTAGGGTTGATTCGCTCTCATGTGTTGTCTCTCCTTTGTTGTCACTTACTTTTACGGGTAGGACTTGCTCGGGCTCTCTAGTTACCACAACTAGAGAGGACAACAATTGTCAGAGCTCACTATTGTGTCTTCTAAAAGCCTAAACTATCCCCTTTATATAGGATGGCGAGGGTCAGGGTTTCCAGAACCTCTGGGAGTCAAGGAGATAAAATTTCAATAATTTTCTAGAAGATGTGAACATTGACATGGTCAGTTCACATGTGAAATGATTGGTTCAACACTTGAACCGATATGTTCACTTGCTTTACTATTCTTGATTACATTGGCTTTCAATATTCAATTAATGCATAACATGATCTCAGAATCAATCCCTGGTCTAATTGTATTAATTAAGGCTGGACAGGAAACCAAACTTCACCATCAAACCAAATCGAACTTGACCAAACCACCTAGTTAAGTCTGGTTTGGATGTGTATTACAGTCAAGTTTGGTTTCCAAAGTGTTCCAACCATCCTTAACTGGTTTGATCATAGTCTAGGAAACAGAATAACTGATCATATCAAACTTGACCAATTCCATATATGTGTATGTGTGTGTCTATATATACTTAAGAAAAATACTCTAGTCATTATTTTGTTGATGTATATACAATATTTTAGATTATAACTACATTATCTTTATTAATAGTGTTGCCATGACTTTTATATTAATGTTGCATCTGATATGTACATATATATATATATAATTTTCTAAGATATTTAACTTTTATTATTATTACATGTGATATACAAAACATCCATCTAATTTAGATAATAAAATTTATTTCATGTTATTAGAGTGACATTTTATTGAAGAATGCGAACAAATTAATGTTAAATTATTATTGTTATCTTCATTTATAGATGAGGCTAGTACATACTAGATATTTGTGGTTTTGGACCAAACTTGACCAGGTTTTAGCATTCGAGTTAAGTTCGGTCTAGATCCTTTTAGCAGTCAAGTTTGATATGGATAATTTTTACACCATTATATGTGATTTGGTCTATGGTTTTAGTGTTAGACCAGAAATGACCATGTTGGATCAAATGATGTTCTTTAGAAAGGGGATGTATAGAGATAAAAGCACTTAAACCAAATTCATTAAACCTTCAAATTACTCCTACAGATAAGGTTGCAAATAAGGAATTTGAGTGCAACTAAACATACATATTAAGGATGAGAGAGATTGAATAAGAACAAGAACACAAGCTATGCATAGTGGTTCCAAACTCCAAACTAGGAGAGTGTACATCCACAACCTAGATAAATCAACCTCTAGGATTTTTCAACCATGTCTCACTCCTTATATTCCATTATGAGAGTTACAACATATGACCTTCCTTTTCTAAGACAAGGATACCCAGCCTTCCCTTTGAGTACAAGGGAGTCAATAACCTCACAAAGGACTTACCTGTCCATGAACAAGAGTCTTCTACCTCACCAAGGACATTCCCACTTTTGTAATGAGTCATTAGCCTTCACCAAGGACTTACCCACTCTTGCAACAAGTCTTTCTCCTTGAAGGAATTACCCACTCTTGACTTACATCTTCTACCTTTGACTTCACCTTCACCAAGGAGAAGGATTAACCAAGGGACTCCTTCCCTTCTTCTTGTTCACCTCTTCTATCTGAGATAGAGAATCTTCATCTTCATAGTATAAAGAGAGATTGGGAGGTGGAGGAAGTGAGAGCCTCACAAGTTATAAACACTTTTTTTGCACATTTCATACATTGCGGTCGGTTGAGTTTCAATAAAGGTAACTCTACCGTCTGCACTATCTAACAAATTAATTTTGAGTTGTAGGTCAAGTTTATTCTGGACAAAACTCGGCCAAAAGCTTAAAATCGATTTGCCTATGCAAGGGTGTCAGTCAAGTTTGTCCTAGGGGAACTCAGTCGACCCTGGCAGTTCCCAAGATCCATCAAGGGTGTTGATCGAGTTTATCCTAGATGAAACTCGACCGATAAAAATCCTTGTGATAAATTTTGGAAAATGCCATAAAAGTGCTTAAATGTTTGATTTAAGTGCTCTTGATTTTTTTAAAACTTAATTACAAGTCATACAACTATTACAAGTGATTTATGACATGATTCTAAAAGATTTGAGGCATTTTCCTCAAAAGTGCACTTGCATAGATTTTGACTTGTCTTTCTACAAATTAGGATGCACAAGTTTAGGCATTTGGAGTGTGTCTATACCTAATCTGAAATCACTCAAGTAAGCACTAGACACAAATAAGTAGAATGGTTAGTCATCATCAAAACAAGGGTTTAGTCAATTAAACTTTTAGAGTCAATTAGAATTTGAGTCAACATTCTCCCCCTTTCTGAAGAATACAAACCATTCCATAAATGTATTGAAAGCATTTAACTAAAACCATACCTTTGGAGAAACATGGGGGTTTCAATAGAATTGAGTTCATATGTTCTCCCTCAATTTATGCTAATGGAGTTCACATACTCCCCCTCAATTGATGTTATTTCTCATGCATGGTTAGCTTTCATAACATTTATAGAAACTATGTCTTCTACTCATATATGTCCTCTACAAATATGTGTTCTCCCATTTTCATAAGACATGCATTTTCCCCCTTTGTCATTTCAAAAATTTTAGGAGTTGATGAGCTAAAACACAACTTGTTAGAAAAAAATTAAGTGTACGAGAGAAAAAGATAAGGGTTTTTCCAAGAAATTTATATAAAGCAAATTAAGACATGCATTACAACAACCCTAGATGTAATTATAGCAATAATAAAGCCAATGCTATGAAAGCATGTAACTCAAGATAGTAGATATCCACGTCAATGAACAAGCTTGAGTATGTATGAAATAAGATACAAGCATATTACATGGTTGAATACCAATTGATGAACAAGACTAGAACTACATGTACATGAACTACTGGTAGATGATATCACAATCTAGGAATACTATTAGGATCTAGATCATAGCAAAATATACACAAGTTAAAGAACAAGCTATGGTTAGATGAAGAGGAATATTCAAACAAAGAGATATGCAATTTGATAAGCATGAAAGGATATTCCTTACTAGAAAATATGCATCATTACCAAAAGAGGATTCCCACTAAGAACCTCAAGTTGCATCAAAAGGTGTACTACTAGATAGATGTAGCAATTTAGAGCACAAAAGGAAGCAATTTAGATCACAACCAAGAGATTAAAAGAGATCATCATCAAAACAAGTATAACAACTCAAAAAAGGTAATTGCAAGATATATATATACCAATCTATAGCAATTACAAAGATAGAGTTATATGCATTATAAGAAATATAAAGTATGGCAATATGCACATTATATAGGTACCAAGGGTATGCCATATAATAAGGATATTGGTTGAGAAAGTCTTGTCAAGAGGGAAATTCTCATCCAAAAAGTCATATGTGTATTGTGTGCATAGTCTTATCAGTCAAGTTTCTGGGTTAACATTCTCGGTCGACAACAAATGTTGGCCACACCCATTGGTGCTTTTCAGTTGAGTTTCCTTAGGAAAAACTCGTCCGACAACAGTTATAGTCAAAAAGCATGTATATTTCAGAAAATTATATCTAGAGGCATGATAAAAAAATAAACCATATCCAAACATGTATAAGAAAGTTCATAATGCACTATGAAATTATCTAGAAGAATTTTTGGGCAAAAAAGTGATAAGAATCACAATATACCAATTTTGACTCTAAAACCATATGTATAGTGCATACTAACTTGGCAAAAGCACATTATTATTGGATATGAAAAAAAATAACAATACCTCTATTCTTACCATTTCTTTTCCACTTGTTTCCACCCCCTACACATCTCATCTTTCTTCTTTTATGTGGATTGAGAAACCATGTTGTAAATCAATAGCTCATGTCAATACAATTGTAAGTGACCTACAAGAAGAAAGATGAAATGGTCCCCAATTATATTTTTGGGTTTGGAGGGGTTAGCTTAGCATCCCAAGTCCTATTACTCTTAGGTGTTTTCCTAAATGGGCAATATGTAGAACAATGATCAATTTCATTGCAATGATAACATGAACTCATTGCCTTGGAACTAGAGTGTTCTTCATTGAAAATTGAAGTTCCTTTGTCTTTGTTGTTCCTTTGGCTACTATCCAGTCCAAAACCATCTCTACCCATTTGTTCGATAGTATGATCTAGGATTTGATTAAGATTCTTTACGTCATCTAAGAATCTTTGTACAGAGGTTCTTCAACTATGATTATCGTGCATAAAAGAAGTAATAGTAGAAGATAATTGAGTCATATCATCTCTAGCATGCAAAAGATCAGTTTCTAAGCAAAGAGATTTGATCATATAAGAATCATTTTTAACATGAAGAGCAACATCATTATTCTCTCTGCTAGTAGAATTAGAGCAAGATTCAAGAACATTGATTTTAGCAAGCTAGGAAGCATTTTCTTTTTCAAGCAAATCAATTTTAGAAAGATATATATCATTTTTAGATTCAATTCCTTGCAAAACAAAGCCTTTTTTCTCTTTTTCAATTTTAAGAACATGAAAATCAAGCATGAGAGAATTGACAATTTTAGTATGTTCTTCATTAGAACTAGGCATAATAGGTTGAGCTTCTAGAAATCTAATCTTATCAATAAAGTTAACATTTTCAAATTTATGAGAGGTTACTTGAATAGATAAGAATTGTTTTCTATCTCAACACTATTGAATTTCAATTCTAGTTCTAGATAAGATATTTTGAGATCATCGACATCATTTTGCAAACAAATTTTAGTATGTTCAAGATCATCTTTTTCTTCATGAAAATTATTAACAATTCTAGCTAGCTTTTTGTTTTTCTTTTTAGTAGATTCAAGAGAGGCACAAGTAGCATGAATAATTGAAATTAAAGATTCTTTATCTAAATAGTTTAGATTTACCTCATTTGAGTCTTCAATTGAACTTGCAATGAGAGAAAAATGACATTCTCCATCTTCACTAGAGCTTGAGCTAGATCCTCTACAAGAATCTTCACTTGAGCTTGAGTTGGAGGAGTCACTAGAACTTTTTTTTCCATTTCTCCTTCTTCTTGTGCTCCTCTTCCCTTATCTTGTGATGATGGCTCTTTTTTCCTTGTAGACAATCTTCTTTGAAGTGACCCTTCTTTACACATTTGAAGAATAGTATGGAGGAGGAAGGATTGGCTTTGTGAAGTACACCTTTGGAGTACATATCATCTTCAACTTGATAGGATGCAGAAGCTTGACTAATAGTAGCTTCAACTTGGGATTTGATGTCAGCCTTCTTCATTCTCTTGAGCTATTTCTCTTCTTCTCTTTCTTCTTCATCTTCCTTGTCAAGTAACTTCAAAAACTTATAGATTTCCTATGAGCTCTTCAATAGGAATATCACCAAGAGACTTTGATTTTTAATGGAATCCACTTGATTCCCACTGTTTAGGAAGAGACCTAAGGATCTTTGAGTTAATATTTCATCTATCCATAGGATGACCTAGGATGGCAAGACCATTTATAATAGTGTTGAGCCTAGGTGGAGGAAGTGAAAGCCTCACAGGATATATATGTAGGACTAGCTCTCTTACACATCTCCTACTCACTCTAATGGATGTAGCAAGTGATTAAGCTTAAGAGTAGAAGGAGGCTCTTGGAGGCACTCAACTATAATTTAGGGACCTTCATAGTTCTTAGCAAACCATGGTATGAAGCCCAAGGGATCCTATTTATAGATGACAATGCCTACTAGCCAGTAGAAGCACTTAAGGACAAATTCTAGACATTTGGACTGTTGCGACGGATATTTTTTCAACTTTTTACAACACTCCAAAGGTTAGAAATACTTTTTATACACATTTCGTACAGTTTGGTTGGTCGAGTTTCAATAAAATGTAACTTAGCCAATGGAACTATGTGACAAATCAATTTTGAGTTGTCAGTCGAATTTATCTTAGATGAAACTTGGTCGATGGCTTAAAATTGATTTGCTTGTGTAGAGGTGGTTAGCAATTTTATCCTGTGGAAACTCAGCCATCCATAGTAGTTCCCAAGATCCACCAAGATTTTCATTTGATTTTATCCTAGATGAAACTCAACTAAAAGAAAACCATGTGATCAATTATGGAAAATGCCATAAAAGTGCTTAAATATTCGATTTAACTGCTCTTGATTTTTTCTAAGCTTAATCACGTCATACAATCATTACAAGTGATTTACAACATGATTCTAAATGATATGAGGCCTTTTCCTCAAATGTCAACTTGCATAGATTTTGACTTGTCTTTCTCCAAGTTAGGATGTGCACATTTAGGCATTTGGAGTGTGTTTATACCTAATCTGAAATCACTCAAGAAAAAGCATTAGACACAAATAAGTGGAATGGTTAGTCATCATCAAAATAATGGTTTAGTCAATCAGACTTTGAGAGTCAACTAGACTTTGAATCAACAAACTAGACCGCACCCACCCCTAGTATTGATCAGTGAACTGGGTGGTTCACAAGTTGAACCGATCATTTTAGACCTTGAGCCAGTCAGTTCACTAATTGAACCAATCAGTTCATTCCCTAGTTTAGGAAATGTTCAACCAATGTAGTTTAAATTGACCTAACACTTCAATATATTAGTTCAACACTTGAACAAGTTAGTTCACATTTCATTTAGTCAACTTCCATCCATAGTTGTTTAAATTTAATAACTACACACCTCAGTAATCAATTTAAGCATCATTCATGAAATAAACTCCTATTCTAGGTGTATCTTATGTGTGTGACTCTATAGGTCCCAAGTTACATTGGCAATGAATGTCCATAACTAATATATGACATTATAAGCAATGAACAATATCTAGAAATACATCATTTCTACCCAGGTAATCAAAAACATGGAGAACAACTTTAGCCTACAATCCATGATGAGTGTTATAATAATCGTATAGTTCCTTTGTCTCTGATATCCAAATTGAACTCGAGGCATGGAATCATCATCCTCTCGACATTCAATCCATATTCCTTGAACTAGAGTAGATTGTTTAAGATGCATGTGAGCTCACATATCATATATTTATTCACATGAGTATGGCCATACGTTTCTCAGTTTGCTTATCAACTAGCCTGGATATCAATCTCTTATAGGAGAGACAAGTCTCATCTACATCACTCACACTTAGTCCCATGTGTCAAATACCCGAGCATCACCTTTATGGAAAACCCTTATTCAAGGTCACGTTGGATTATGTCAAAATCCATCGAATGACATGTGATGAGTGTAGTGACTTCAGGTCTAAGAACCACAATCGCCAATATCCCTATGAGAGTTAATTCTGACTACCACTTCATGGTCTCCATGTATCACTACCAAGGTGGATCTGTCTGCTACATTGTTCTCTAGCATGTACCTATGTTCTTGCTTTGATATCGCATATCATGACTAATGAGATTTTGTTATCAACCAACACACACTTTAGTCGTGTGTATTACTATTATCTATCTTGCTTCCACAGTAAATCTGACTAGGGACATAAAAATAATTTATGTACTCTTGTCATACATATGATCTCATTGTCCATGTCCTCCACCTAAAGATATATGTCATTGAGTAAAATCATTCTTTAGACATCTATCATGTTTGTGTCATCATCTCAAGATTGATACAATCATAATAGATGGAATTACCTTTATAATTATCAAATAAAGTATGTTTTACCCCATTACAATCATCATATGATAGGCTCTATGGGCATACATACCAACAGACTCCCTCTTGCCTTTAGAGTGAATCACTTACAAATCTTGTTCCAAGTGATATTTAACATGTCCATAATGTTTCTTCTGTTCAAATGCTTTTATTCGGGGTTAGCAATGTATACTTATGGTCGATATTTTGCAAGTTTTCACATCTCCTTGCTATATAATTTCTCACATGAGATGGAATTGTCATCCTCTACTATCTAAAATTCATTTTCTTATCTAGTAGATCCATTGTTGTGATAGTATTTCTATTGTGTCATCAATGGTTGCAGCCTCCCATAAGTTCATATATATGAACTTCTAGATCCATACAATATCTGCCATTGTTCTCAAAATAGCAAGGTACTTGGCTTCTATTTGTATAATTAGCAATTATTTCTTGCTCATAACTCTTCCAGATTACAATTCTATTTTAAGGTCAAATACAAATGTAGATTGCAATCTTTGTCATTTTGGGAGCTTGCATCAGTGTAATCCTTGACACAAACTCTTCCTTATTACCACAATCAAGTAACTGATCCTATTACTTACTTAAGGATGTTCTTTATGGAAGTCCAATGACTTCCACTAGCATCTGACGGATATCTACTTATCATGTCCAATACATGTGAGATAACAGGATGAGTACATTGCATTGCTTTGCATATATGATAGATCCAATTGTGGATGCATATGGCATCTAACACATGTTTTCTCACTCTTAAGAATTGGGATATCGGGCTCTTGAGAGACCAATCTCATGGAACATGGATAGATTCTCTCTCATTAAGTCATGCATGTTGAAGCCCTTCAGCATCTTGCCAATGTGTCTTCTCTTACTTAGGTCAACAAGATTTCCATATTTATCTCTATAGATCTCAAATCCTATCACATTGTATAATTTGACTAAAATTTTCATAGAGAAGGTACTACCCAGCCAAGTTTTATCATTTATAGGATAAGTACGTTATCCCCCATCACTATAAGGAATATAAATATGATCCCACTAAATTATTGTAATCACAACTTCCATCCTCCTTTTGACTAAAGTCAAACTCTTTGACTATAGTATCAAATTGAATATTCTAGCTTTGAGATGCTTGCTTCAATCCATAGATTGACCATTGTAACTTATAGACTCTATTTGCAATAAGTGGATTTATAAATTCTTTAGGCTTTGTCACGTACACATCCTCTACATTGTTCTTGTTAAGAAACATAGTTTTAACATCCATTTTGCCAAATCTCATAGTCATGTTAAGTTGCAATGGTAGCTAGGCATGATCCTGATGGATTCAACCATTGCTAATGGTGAAAAGATTTCATTGTGTTCAATTCCTTGAACTTGTTTGAGTCCCTCCTCAACCAATCTACCTTTATAGGTTTGAACATTGTCATCTGTGTTGGTCTTCTTCTTGAAGATCCACTTGCACCCTATGAGTTTTACCCCTTTAGGTTGATCCACCAAGGTCATACCTTATTGGGGTACATGGACCCCATATTTGATCTCATGGTCTCAAGCCATCTCTTAGACTTTGGTCCCTCAGTAAATTCTAGGTAGGTTGTTGGATCATCATCTATGACGAACTCATCGCCCTTTGAGTTCTCATAATATTTCAAGCTCAAGGCTTGTTCTACTAAATTTATGAGGTTTTATATTACATGTGGAACTTGAGATTCCACCACAATTTGTGATTCTCCTTGTTCCTACTGTACCTCTTCAAGTTTAATGTTATCTTGTCGATCTTGAACTTTTCAAGTTCTACTTTTCTCCCACTGATTCCTTTGGAATTAAATTCCCTTTAGGAATACAGTCATCCAAAAAGTAGTATTCAACAAAATAACATTATGAAATTTGTAGACAAAGATTTTCAAGAAACTACTTTCTTATATAATCTTTTCAATCTAAATCTTTTTAAATATATTGGGACATCTCCCATGTCATATCTCATATGGTGTCTTTTGAACCATTTTAGATAGTACATTGTTTTAGTGTAAAGATGTGCCAAAACCACCTATTGAAGCCTCAACTCAGCCTCAACCCATTCCCCCCCCCCTTCCACCCTACAACCCCCTTCCCTCAGGGTCTGATCTTCCCTGGACGGACCCTAGAGCGGATGTCACAAAGGCACGGTCTTGGGCAGACATAGTGCAGGGTGAGCCTCGTTTCGTCAGAAGCAGTAAGCCTTGTGAGGTGGCTGATGACCCAAAGAACCCTTTCTTTAAGGAGGGGGACTCCAGGACCTGGACCAAGTTCTCAGAACCATTGGTTAACGAGATGGATGATTACCATAAGCTCACCATCATCGTACAAATCTTGGGACAGAGATGCATCTATGAGCTTTTGTTCGGATGGATGATAAGGAATTGGAAACCGAAAGGTGAAATCCAACTCTTCACCCTGAATGATGGGTTGTTCCAGGTGAGGTTCGCCAACGCAGCGGATATGAAGGTGGCCTTGGAAGTAGGCCCCTGGTTCTTCGACAACAAGCTTGTGCTCACGAGGAAGTGGTGTCCCTTATCTGAGCTGCGGAGAGTCGCGCTTACTTTTTCCCCCGTTTGGATCAACCTGTCTGAGGTGGGTCGCCACTAGACCCTTCGGGCACTGACCATCATCGCCTATGCTATCGGTGTTCCCAAGGCTTTCGATCTGGCTATTGTTGGAAGGCACATTGGGGTGGCGAGGATCTGTGTCGAGATACAAGCGAACAAGATCCCCCCCAAGGTGGGGATGGTAGAGATGCCTGATGGCTCTGCTCTGGAGGTGAAGGTCATCTACGAGGCCTTACCAGACAGATGTGAGAGTTGCTAGGTCTTCGGACATACCCATGGCTACTTCCCGGCTCCTGGTGTTGAGGGTGATACTACCGTTCATGGTCGCTCTACCAGTAGAAGACCAAGGAGAAGAAGGAAGAGAGTTGGCACCAAATCTACTGCACACGAGGTGATTGAATAATTGCCTAACATTGTGGAGGAATCTGGAGATATGATCACAATTCTGACATCTGAGGTGAACTCCAGGGAGCTGGCTAGTCATTCTGTTGTTGGGGGTACCACGGGCGAGGTTCAAACAACTAGTGTTGATGTTGAAGAAGGGGAAAGGCTTGACATGGGCAACACATTCTCGGTCCTTGAGGACCTCGAGAATGAGGATCTGGGGCATAGTAGTAGAAGGCAGACTAGAAGCACGGTGGCTTCAATTAGAGGAGGTCGTGGGAAAGGTGGGACCACCCAGGCTAGGGGTGGAAGAGGACGCCCCCGATGACCATCCTTGCATGGAATGTGTGGGGGGCATCTCAGCCGAGCAGACAACACATGCTGAGAAAGGTGATTCAGGAATAGATGGCTATGATAGTGATCTGCTGTGAAACAAGAATAAAAAGAGAGGTCGCTGATAGGAACCCGGCTGTGTGGGACATCCAGACTATCCATTCCATGGATCAGATGATTAACCTCAGCTTCATCAACCAGGGTGGTTTCCACTACATCATCTCGGCAGTATATGGGCTCTCTTCTGAGATGGAGAGGAGGAGCCTATGGGAAGTGTTGGTGCAAACTGCACAGAATGATATTCCACAATTGGTGATTGGCGACTTCAACCACGTCAGGAGAGCAGGGGAGAAGAAAGGGGGGCTCCCTATACCAACCTCTATTCTTAGAAGGTTTAATGAATCCATAGATGCTGCCAACTTGATAGAAGTGAACATGCGGGGTGGTATTACTACATGGAGCAATAATAGAGCATCTGTGGGACGCATATCCAGTAATCTTGATAGGGGCCTGGTTAATGCTTCTTGGATGGATGTGTTCCCTGAGGCCACTATTGAGCTAGGGGGTCACCCTAATAGTGACCACGCCTGGCTTAGAATGCAGGTGACGATCAAAGAAAAAGGAAGCTAGACCTTTCATATTCCTAAACCATTGGTTGACTTGGCCAAGCTTTGAGGGAGTCATTAAGGATGCCTGGAATAGATGAACCGTGGGCAATCCTCTTTTCATTGTGATGGAAAAGCTCAAGGGTGCTAAAAGTAGGTTGAAGAGTTGGTCTAGAGAGTTCATTGACCTTCCACATCTCATTTTCGAGGCTCATAATCATTTTGAGAAGATGGCTACTTCTCTGAGGTTAGACCCTCTTGATGAGGGTAAAGTTGCTAAGGAAAGAATGAGTGCTAGTAGACTCCTACAACTTGAGAAGGTAGAGGAGGTGTCTTTATGGCAAAAGAGTAAAATGAAATGGATCAAGGACGGAGACAGAAACACAAAGGTTTATCATGTGGCCTTGAAAAGGAAAAACATGAGGGATGAGATACACAATCTCATTGATGCTAATGGTGAGATCATTCAAGGTACTCAGAAGGTTGTTGAGAAAGTCGTGCAGATCTTTTTGGAGATGTATAATCAGCCCATCACTGAAAACCTTAGGGAGTTCATTCTTATGGATAGACGAGTCACTGAGGAGATGAATGCTAAATTGGTGGCTACCCCTTCTGAAGATGAGATCAAAAGAGCGTTGTTTTCCATTAATGCCTCTAAAGATCCGATGGTTTTAATGCCAAGTTCTTCCACTGGGCTTGGCCGATTATCAAGGAGGACATATGCAATGCGATGAGATGGATGGTGGTGGGAGGTATAATGGTTTGTCCAGTGAACCACACTTTCATCAGGCTCATTCCAAAGAAAAACATGGTGGCCAATATGAATGACTTGATGCCAATTGCCTGCTGCTCTATTCTTTATAAAGTGTATGCTAAGCTCCTTAAAGGTAGATTGAAGATGATCCTTCCTAGTATCATATCTGACAACCAACTCGCTTTCATCGGAGGTCATAGTATCTCTGATGGCTCCCAACTTGCTACTGATTTTCTAGTTGAATTTGGGGACAAGCACAAAATAAGGAAAGCTTGTGTCAAGCTTGATATCAAGAAGTCTTATGATCTTGTTAGATGGGAAGCCTTAAGGAGAATCATGGCTACTATGGGATTTAGTAACAGATGGATCCATGTTGAAACAATGTGTCGAAACAAATTCATTTTCGGTGTTGGTTAAAGGTAGTCCCAAAGGACGTTTTAGAGCATGCAATGGCCTTAGGCAAGGAGACCCTCTCTCCCCTCTTTTGTTCACTATTATCATGGAGGGGCTCACTACTATGATAAAGAAGGATGAGAATACAAACTTGTTTAAAGTCTTTAAAGTTAGGGGGATTCCTATGCGATCCCACCTAATCTTCATTGATGACATGATGTTCTTCCTCTCGGGGCACGCTAAGCACCTTAGAAGGATGAGATTGATTCTAAACGAGTTTGGTGACCTCACTGGTCTATACATTAGCACTATTAAGTCGAATGTATTCCTCTCAAAATCTTGTGATGGAAGGAGGGGTAGACTTAAGGAGGCTTATGGGATTGAAATTGGGCAGTTCCCTACCAAATACCTTGGCATACCTATGGCGAAGGGAAAGGGGAAGAGTGGTGACTTCACTAGTTTCCTTGACGACCTCAGAAGAACTATTGAGAAATGGTTCGGTGTTAACATTTCCATGGCGGGCAGGGCCGTCTTGATGAGGTCTGTCCTACAGAGTAAAATACATTATTGGTGTCGACAGATTACTCTCCCGCCATCTATTCTGTTGCAGATGCATTCTTTGGTGTTCGGGTTCCTTTGGAGAGGTAGGAATCATGCCATATCTTGGGGAACCATTGAAAGATACTTATAGTGTGGTGGTTTGGGGATTACTGATCCTTCAGATCTGGCCACTGCTGCGAAAGCTAGGAAGCTAGATTCCTTTCTCCAGAACATGGTCTCCCCTTGGGCGAAGTGGATGCATTCTCATTATGGTGTGACACCACAGCAACCTGACAATTAGCAGAGGAGCTGTGGTTCCAAAAACTGGTCTGCCTTGGTTGAGCGATGGAAGCACGCCCGGACCGATTACTACTTTGATAGAGGTGGTTGGTTGCTCGTTAACCATATTAAACCATGGGAGATCAACTACCACCAACCACATGTTCAATGGAGTATGCTCCTTTGGGGGAAAACGCACACTCCCAAGTGGAGTTTTTGTCTGTACAGAAGCCTCATGAAGAAGCTACCCACGGCTGATAGAATTAGAAAATGGGGCCTTGATATGAATCCCATATACAGCCTGTGCAATAGGTCTGAGGAAATCCATGAACACTTGTTTTTTGAATGTGAGTACTCCATATACTGCTGGAGCCGAGCTAGTATAAAATGTGGCTGGAGTGGTCGGCCTCCTAACAGCCTTGATGAAGCTATAACCTGGATTTTGAAGGTATCTAAAAACCAAAAGAAGATGTCTGGCCTTGGTGGAAATATCATATGTCTTTTGGTTTTCTCATTGTGGAATGAGAGAAATAGGAGGACTCATGGTAAGAGTAGCACTGACTCCCTCGCCTTTTTTTATAACCTTGTAATTAGTTTGAGGGGTTTTTATAGAGCCTTCCCCATGCCTTTGGGGGGAGTGGAGACTTTGGCCCTTAGAAATTGGGTCTTGGTCTAATGTTGTGTAGTATATGGGATTTTGTGTGACCCTATACTTTTTGGTTGGAATACTATTGTACCTTATCCGGAAAAAAAAGATGTGCCAAAATGAAATTGTAAGAATAGCTAGATTTTATGATAATCGCACCATGACTAATAGTGTGTGATTCATTCTTTCTGATACACTATCATTATGTTTTAGGTGGGTTGATCATGATACACTATCATGTCCTCCTAGAAGGTCATCAAACTCTTGGTTCAAAGTGTTTTCCATATTGATCATATCAATATGTTTTAATTCTTTTACCAAGTTGTTTATGTACATTTATAATCTCCTTGAACATTTTAAGAGATTCATTCTTGTATTTCATTAAATACAATCTACTATACTACTGAGAACATGAGCAAATATAGTGAGGTATTATTAACCACCTCTAGCATTTGTACTAACAGGTCTATATACATCAGTATCTATGAGCCCTAATAGAATACTCGCTCTGCCACTACATCTAGTGAAAGGTGCTTTTGTCATATTGCCCAATAAATAAGACTTGCATGTCTCTATTGGTTCAATAACCAAAATATTCTAGACAACCATCATTATTGATTCTAGTAACGCATTTCCCAATTATGTGCTTTAGATGACAATTATGTAGGTATTCATTATTTAAGTCTTCAAGTCATTCAGTATATGTGTTACACATATTTGTCTCCAGAATTATCAAGTATAGATTATGAGACATAGGGCACTAGAACATAAGATCTTATCTATAAAACAAAAAATCAAACATTCATAATATTCTTGCTCATACAAGATACACCATGCATTCATTAATGGACGGTACATAATAGCAATTCACTAATTATGTTACATGAATTATAGATTGCAACTATAGTGGCAGAAACTCTTGCTCCGCACAATTCTAGTTTACTTCTTCTTAGGTCCTAAATTTCATATCTCTATCTCCATCTTTTTCTTGAGTTCCTCTATATAAAGAGGGCAGTTCCTTTTCTGGTGTCTTGGCTAGTGATAGTGGTGGCACTTCCCTTCCTTATTCACTCCCCCTTAGCCCTTAATGCAGAAGACTATGGTTTCTAGATAGATTTAGAACTCTTCTTAGTTTTGCCTTTGCACTTGGACTTCCTTATACTAATCGTCATCACAAATTTGGGTTGTCCTTCTTCATCTTTGCTTCAGCTATCCTCAACATGCCAAGTAATACTGATAATGGCTTGTCAAAATCATTTGTGTGTTAGTTCATGACAAATTGGCTATATGATTTCAGCAGTGACTACAGAATCACATCTGTGGCCAACTCTTGTTCCAAGGGAAATCCCAATCTATCAAGGTTCTCCACATACCCAATCAACTTAGGTGTATGGGGACCTACTAGTTCTACTTCAACCATATTACACTTGAACAACACCTTACAGACATCATATCTCTCTTAACTTGTTTGGTCTTGGTACATGTCTTTAAGATGTGTAACAATCTCAATAACATCTATGTTCTCATGTTGTCTCTACAACTCACAGTTCATTAAGCACAGCATCAGGCACTTGACATCCACAACATCTTCAGAATGCTTCTAGTAAGCATACCTATCAGCCTTGGGCCTGTTGGGAGTGGGTTCATCTGGCTCTGGTATCTCGATGACATAGAGCTTACACTCTTGAGTGAGAATGATTCTAAAATTCTAGAACCATACATGGAAATTGTTCTCGTTCAGCTTGTCCTTCTCAAGGACCGGTAGAAAAAGAAAATGTTTTTGTGTTTCCCATTAGATTCTACAAAAAAATTACAACATTCAAAACACTTTTGATTCGATTTGACTTTATAAGTTTAATGATATTAATGAAACTTTTAATTCATTATTGCTCCCATTATTTTTATTCAAATCGATATCCCTCACTAATAATCCAAAAGATTGCAGCATACAACCTTCTAGTGATCCAAGACCCAACAATTGAATTATTACCCAGCCAACGCTAGCGTCCATAACCAATTATTATGGTAGGCAACTTTTGCCAATTGCATCTCATGTAATTCTTGGATAGATATTATGTGAAACTCTTTGCCATAGTCATCTTCTAGCTTATATACACTTAATCTCATTAAAGTCACCTAGTTAAGTCCAAAATCCAACACGATTGTAATGCACCTTGCTCGGAAGACCCACATAACTACCATCACACTTCCATGTGATGGACAACGCACCACGCTTGGTATCCCACGCTTAGTCAATCAAGTTTTCCATGTGTAGTGCTTATAGAAAGAATCTATGAATTAATATTTGATGGAGGGGTTTATATTTTTATAATACATATATATATAATCACCACATACTAATATGTATCATATACATACTATATCTACAAAGGAAAGATACAATTATGAAATGTGAGCAACGGTTATGGCCCTACTATTGCAATTCCTCGTAGCCACAAGGAATTGCTACCACCTAAGGTCCACATAATATGTAGAAACTTGTTTTTGAATAAGACGTGTTGAAACCTATCTAGGTCAGTCAATTCAACTCTTGAACCAATTTTTTGGCCCCCTGGTTGGTCATTCTGTCTCTCGGGTCAGTTGACTAATCTTCATTTCAAGTGATGTCTGGACTCCTTCAGTTAATCGGTTGGGCCACCAATCGATAGGTCGACTCCTCCTGTCATCTGGCCTCCTTGATCCTCAAGTCGATCAGTTCAACTTATAAGTCATTTGGTTCATTTGGTGTTGAATGCCTTCTTTACCATAGCAGGAAATAAAAAATATCATATTCCTACTTAACTTATTACATTGTAATAGGGAAACCTCAAGCTACATTCTAGGGGAGCATAGGAAGGAAAGCAATAATAATTTTACATATGAAAAAGGGGAGAGAGGCTTAGTATGCTAACTAAGATATAAAATAAAAATAACAACCATCCAACCAAGCACAAAGATCTAGGGTGTTACTGGCCATAACCATGCTTACATCCACATCAAAACATACTTCTAGTGTGGCGTGTATAAATTTCATATATATATCATATCACATCATATATGAAGGGATCATATGCGGTATTTAATCAGTTATGCACATTAATCATTTAAATATTTGCATCGCATGTAATATACAAATGATGAAACTAAAATCTGATCATATCAATTAAATCCCAAAATATCATAAATTGATGCAACTCTGATACTTAAAGAGCTGATCATATCAACAACTATGAATTAGGAAGGAAGGTTTACAAGAGATATACATGGTCCTGGAGAAAGTCCAGCAACTATCCTTGCACCAGCATGCTTCTTTTGCGAGCAACATTTTGAATAACTAGTAACGACCTCTTAGTGTAGAGATATGGATGGCAGTGGTTGTTGTTGTCTTCCTAGCGGGTGGTAATGGCCTCCTCACCTCTACATAGTCCACACAGACCATTGGGAACTCCATATTGTGCTACCAAAGCAAACAAGAAGGATTTGTCCCGTTAAAGGTCAACATGCTAGGGTTAATTCACTCTCATGTGCTGTCTCTCCCTTGTTGTCCCTCCCTTTTATTGGTAGGACTTGCTCTAGCTCTCTAGTTACCACAACTAGAGAAGAAAACAATTGCTAGATATTAGTATTGTGTCTTCTGAAAGCCTAGGCTGTCCCCCTTTGTATATGATGGCCACGACCAGGGTTTCCAAATCATTTGAGAACCGAAGAGACAGAATTTCATGAATTTTTTAGAAGCTATGAATGTTGAACCGTCCGGTTCGCATGTGAAACGATCAATTCAACACTTGAACCGGTTGGTTCACTTGCTTTCCTATTCTTAGTCACAACAACTTTTAATATCCATTTAATGTCTAACATGATGTCAGCATCAATCCTTGATCCAATCACATTGATCATTGAATCGGGCAGTTTACAAGTTGAACCAGTCGTTTCATACCTTGAATCAGTTGGTTCACTAACTAAACCATTCAAATCATTCCCCAATTCAGGAAATCTTCAGCCTATGTAGTTTAAATTGACATGACACTTGAATCAATCCATTCAACACTTGAATTAGTCGGTTCACAGTCTAGTCAGTCAATTTTCAGCCATAGTTGTTTATATAGAATACCTAAACACTTTAATAATCAAGTTAGACATCATTCATGAAATAAACACCTATTCTAGGTGTATCCTATGCATTTGACCCTATAGGTCCGAAGTTACATTGGCATTGAATGTCCATAACTAATTTATGACATCATAAGCAATGAGTGGTATCTAGAAACACATCATTTCTACCCACGTAATTGAAAAGTTGAAGAACAACTTCAATCTACAATCTGTCATCAGTGTTACAATGATTGTATAGTTCCTTTGTCTCTGATATTTGGATTGAGCTCGAGGCATAGAATCATCATCCTCTCAATGTTCAATCCTTGTTCCTTGAACTAGAGCAGACTGCCTGAGATTCATGTGAGCTCACATATCATATATTGGTTTCCATGAGAAAGGCCATATGTTTCTCAATCTCACTTATCAAGTGACCTGGATATCATTCTCATGTAGGAGGGACAATTCTCATCTACATCACTCACACTCAATCCCCATGTGTCACAACATACCCAAGCATCACCTTTATGGAAACTCTTATTCAAGGTCACGTTGGATGATGTCAAAATAAATCAAAGGACATGTGATGAGCGTAGTGACTTTAGGTCTAAGAACTACAATCACCATTATCACTATGAGAGATGATTTTGACTACCATTCCATATCTCCGTGTACCACTCTCAAGGTGGTTCTGTCTGATACATTGTTCTCTAACATGTACATATGTACTTGGTTTGATATCACATATCATGACTAATGACATTATGTCATCAACCAACACACACTCTAGTCTTGTGTATTACTGTTGTCTATCTTGCTTCCATGGTAAAATCCAACTAGGGACATAACAAGAATGTATCTATTCTTATCATACATATCATCTCATTGTCCAGGTCCTCAACCTGAAGACATATGGCATTGAGTAACATCATTCTTTAGATATCTATCATGTTTGTGTCATCATCTCATGATTGAAACAATCATAATAGACAAAATTACCATAATAATTATCAAATCAAGTATATGATGCCCCATTAAAATCATCATATGATTGGATCTATGGGCATACATACCAACGGGTAAGTCCTAGGAGAAGCTTGAAGACTCTTTGTAAGAGTAGGTAAGTCCTTGGTAAGTTGGAAGACTCTTAGTCATGGATAAGTAAGTCCTTTGTCAGGTTTTTGGATCCCTTAACTTATAGGGGAGGTTAATTATCCTTTGACATAGAAAAGGGTGGTCTTATGTTGTAACTTTTATAAAGCAATATAAGGAGTGAGACATAGTTGAAAATCCTAGAGGTTGACCTCTCTAGCTAGTGGATGTAAATCTCCTAGTTTGGAGGTTGGAACCACTATAAATAACTTATGTTATGTGGTGCTTGTTCAATCCCTCTTTCCCTTTCAATGCATGTTTAGTTGCACTCAAATTTCATATATGCAACTTTATCTTAAAGTATATCTTGAAGATCTACTAAAATTTGTTTAAGTAGTTTTAGCTCTATTCACCCCCTTCTAGAGCCCATTATAGATCCAACAAATTCTACATACATGTCTACCATTATAAAGTAACTCTTCAAACATTGGACATTTTCCAAGAAATCATCGAACTTCTTGTTCCACAATATGAAAGCACCATGTCAATAGATATTTCTTATGATGCATGGCCCATACCTACAATATCAGATTTTACTTGGAAAATGTCAAAGTTGTGAGCCAAAAAGAAAAACCTAGTATCTGACTTGTATGTCCTTCATCTTCAAATGGGCATCATGCCATAAACTTTTTCCCTGTTTGTAAATTTTTGTGTCTTGATATGCAGTTAGTATAATTTTCTTAGGCTCTTGTAACTATAGTAGTTTGTTCTTCCAGCTTTCTTCATATCAAAATTCAACTGCTTGATGGCCTACTAGGATTTGTGTTCTAGTTCTATTGGGAGGTGTAACATCCCAAAATTTGAGGCCTTGGATAATATTATCTTAAAATGAATGATTGCACTACTTATAACACCAAGGTTGACCTCCTTTTCAAGGATCCCATCACTAAGAAGTTTTTGGTTAGGCCTGTTCATCCAATAGGTAATCGGTTAGGAAGTTGATCTCATTTTGTGTGAGTGGGGGAAAAGCACACAATTAAGACCAATTGTGGTATGTGGGGCCAATTTTCATTCCTATAACTCTACTAGAGCCTTGGGCAGTGGTCCTCAGAGTTACAAATGGTATTAGAGCCATACCTCCTCTAGTAGATGGGGATCACATGGTCATGTGACATGTTAGGCTTGAGTTGTGCGATCCAGGCATGTTGGAAAGGGTTATCCATAGTGATGTAGCCACCCTCCATGATTAGGAGTTGGGTGTCCATGGGACATTATGGGTTTGTACATGAATGGGAAAATATTATGAGGACATATAGTTGAGCTTTGATGAGGATATCAAGAGTCTAAGTTGGTCATATTACAACATACAAGGATTTAAGGCTATGGATAAATTGATCATAAATGAAATTATTAGACTACCCATTTCACCAAGGTGCACCTCCTTTTCAGGGATCCCATCGCTAAGAACTATGTGTTAAGCATGCTCATATATTGTTGGACTAGGATCTCTTAAATGATGTTATGTAATCCCTAGAGAGTGTCATTGATTTTGTTGGACCAATCCTTTATATTATGTCTTGCAATTTTCTTTAGGATGGCCTTGATCTTCAATTAGATACCCCTACTTGCTTGCTCATTTGTGTGGTGATATGAAGATGACACTTTATGATGCACACCATATTTTTTCAAGAGAGCATAAAACTTCATTCCAGAATATAAGAACCTACATCAAAGATAAGAGTGCAATTAACTCCAAAACAAGGAAAGATAATGTCTCTAAGTAGGTTGATAAGAGGTTTAAAGTCACTTGGAATGGTGGACTTGGGATCTAGCCATTTATAGATATAGTGTATAACTATCAAAATGTAAGATAAGCCATATGAAGATTGGAATTGTCCCATGCAGTCTACTCCCCATACATCAAAAATTTTAACTTTGTGGCAGATCTTTAAAGGAATTTCATGTCTCTTGGTGAAGTTACAAATTTGTTAGAAATCATACAGCCTCCACTAGGGTCTGACTAGCATTGTTACAGATTTAGTGGGGCTTCCACTTGGGAAACCAGCATTGGTAGAGACCATCGACACATATTAGAAAAATATATGGCTTATCTTAATAATAATGGTTGACATCATGCATGAATTTCCTCCTTGCATTACCAGTGCACTTTGGGTGAAGAATGCATGTAGCGAGACAGTTAACAAAATCAGCATACTAGGAAAAAGCATGTTACAACCCCAACTTTTGGGGTTCTTTTGGTGGGAAATTTGATTTCTCATATTAAAGATATTTGAACAAAAAAATATATAAGTTGTTTTGAATACATGGATTTCATTTACAATAGCCTTGATGATTGTTTTGTGGGCTTTATTGGCTGTTGGGCCCAATAACAAGGAAAAGACATAAGGAACTCCTTTGTTAATATGAAATGGAGAAAAGAAAAATGTAGAAACCTCTAGAAGGCAAAAGTATGTAATCCAAAGGTAGATTTCATGCCTCTTGGGTTCCTTGGGGTCCGAGGAGTCCAAAGTTGCAAAGATAATGCAAAAATAAAAGAAAATACCAATTAAATATTTCTTTATTAAGAGAGAAATTGAAAACAATGATAAAATGTGGAAAATAAGTGGAAAGAGGCATAATTGAGTTATCCTTGGTGGATTTTCATATCCATGAGGTTTCTAATATTAAAAGGAATTCCAATGAGGAAAATAAAAAGAAAAATAAAGAGAAATCCTCAAAAAGAGATATTTTAATAAGAAATAAACAAGATAATGGGAAATAATGGAAATAGATGCATCTAGAAGTATAATGAGTGTCCACTAAAAAGGATTTAGAAATATTAGAGTTTCTTGGGGTCCAAGGAGATCCAATGAAGAAAAAAGAAAGAGAAAATACCAATAATAGAAAATAACAATATAATGTGATTACATTATTAATGGATTATGTGGTATTGTTAAGAAGGAAGTATTTTCTACTTAAGGAAAACTTAATTTCGTGATCAATGGATTAAAAGGAAAGAATAAATAGAATAAGGGAAAGGATTTTTGAATTCCTAGTATCTAAAGAATAAAGATTGTCAAAAAGATATTAGGAGAGAGAGAAACTTGCTTCACATTGAAGGAAAAGAGTTTCTTTTGGGAAAAGGGGTTGGTAACTCGTGGATAACCCAACTAGGGCTTCATACCCTCCTCTATAAAAGGTTAGAACCCCTAGGTCGAGCCCAACGAGATCCCAGCATCCCTTTCTCTCTTATCCCTCTTCTTCTTCATCTTCTTCACTCAAAACCCTAGGTTGGGAGAGCGGCGTGATCCTTGGAATGAGGAGCCAGGAACAAGCATGTGAGGGAGGCACGACGCTCCCACACGGACAGGAGAGGAGTCCAGCTACCCTCAACCCCCACGCGATGCTTGCAGCAGGTCAACGATCAGTCGCAAGTTTGAAAGCTTGGGAAACTCAGACGGGCCATTTTAGCCGCAAACTTGAGGTGCCCCACACGCGCAAGAGCACGGCGAACGCAGGGGAGGTGTCCTCGGTGGTCGCCGGACTCTGGAGAAGAAGGGGCGCGCTCACGCTTGCTACAGCTCGGCGGCTAGGGCAGCAGCCCTCGAGCTGCCCAAGGTTGAAGAAGGGAGAGGCACGTTGGACAATTATGCCCCTCCGCGGGCTAAAGAAGCAATCCACTTAACCAAGGGCATTTCGGTCAATTCAAAATGTTTTCCAAGCAACAAGTCATGTTTCATGGAAAGGGGACACATGGCGCGCTCTGATTGGCTCTGGTGAGTTAATTTTACAAAAATCATATCTCCATGTTGGTAACTCCGATGATAGCAAATAATGTATGAATTTTCTCAGAAAAATGAGAGGAATCCAATAAAATGTATATAGAAGCTAATTATGATTACAATTCGAAAAGTAATGGAAGTTATCAACTTTAAAGATTTAATGATTAAGAAACCCTATATAGAGATGATTAATGAATTTAGTAGGGTTTAATGGATGATTATAGTTGATAGTAACCTGTTAATTGTATCAAGGTATATTGAAAACAAAAAGGATGAACTTTACACATAATTAGTTTAATTTAGAGTTTCATATGCATGAATATGCTTAAAGGGGCCTTAAACCCCTAATTTTGGTAAATGTGACTCTTAATGGATTTAATTATTCAAAATCGTGAATAAGCTAAGATTTTATTATTCTAAGCTATTTTGAGTATAAAGGTTTCTAATTGTGGATAAATACCTTTAATATAGAAATTAGGGTTTTCTAATGAATAAAGGTAGAATTAATCACAATTAGAATTCATATGTGAATTAGACCATAATGAACTATGAATTGATGATGAATGAGCATAATGACTTTGTCATATAATAAAAGGATAAAAATGGTAGCTTTAATGTAAAAGAGGCTTAATGGACTTAATTGATGATTAATTGTGTTGTTTCTGAAATTAAGGTTATATGTTGTTAAAAGGTAACCTTAATAACTTTCATGAAGGATAGATGAGAAATTAGGGTTTAAAAGAGTAAAATGAAGTAAAAACCCTAATTGCAAAGTAAACCCTAAAAGAGGTAGAAATCCTAAAAAGGAATAGAAACCTTAAGTAGCAACATGGTTTGAATAGATTTTGATAAAAAGGAATTGGATGTAATTTCACGACTCTTGTACTTGCTTGATTGGATGTCTTGATTGATTAGACTATTCTATCTCAATTTAGCCTAACAGGTATGTGGTTAGTTATGATTAATAGCATTAGTTTTCTCGAAAGTTTCTCAGATGGTTAATCGCATTGAATGCACCTTAACTATTTGTATGTTCATACTACAGTTATAAAGTCACTATGGTTATCACAATTATAAATACATGTGTATTCTCGCACCTACATGCCACCCTGATGGAAGATGCAATAAAGATCAAGCCCAAGAGGGTAGACCAATGGGAACCATGAGACGTGACCCCAGACATCAAGCTTGGGAATGAGAAGGTGGTCTATGTTGCATGACTATGGGGCACCATGAGAGGTGACCCCCAGGCACCAAGCTCGGGATTGAGAAGGTGGCCTTAAGTCAATGGAAAAAGAGAAACCCTAGAGGGGTATTCCAGGGTTAGTACAAAAGCGGTGGAGAATGACACATTGAAAATGTAAATTGGTTTGCTAATTACCCTGATTGTAATAATTAAATTGTTAGCCATATTTGTGAAATTTCAGTTGTCCCCACATACCAGCATATTCCGATATGCTGACTGACATTTTGTTTGTCGATGTTTTAGGTACAAGATTGAAAAGAACAAATAGTAAAGTGGCACATGTGGAGTTAAATATGAAATATACTACAAAGGAGGATTAGTTAGAATGGACTCCTGATGCGGATAGAAGTAGATATCCTTGTTTTTAGAAAAGGTATGCAAAGTTTTATTTTATACCAGTTTTCAATTTAGTTGGTAAAATTTGATAATTGTTATTGATTATTTGTCGAACCTTTGATCCTGTTAATTGAGATAATGGCTCTGACCTCTTGGTCTCCCTTAATTGGGGGTTACCGGGAGGTGGGGTCGTTATAAAGCGGGTGAAACCTTCATGATTTGATCGTGTGGTATACAATTGTGGGTGGGTATATTGTATTTATCATAGATGTGAAGGTGACTTAAGTGATCGACAAATACATTCTCACTACCCTTCTTGTCTCATACTCAAGATCAAACTCTTGTAGAAGAAGGATCCAACAGATCAAGATAAGTTTTGTGTCCTTCTTTGTCAACAGATATCAGATTGTAGCATGTTTGGTAAAACTATAACTTTTGATCCCATGAGGTCTGATTTGAATTTATCAAAAGCATATGCAAATGCTATAGATTCCTTCTTAGTAGTTGCATAATGTCTCTATGCTTCATCTAAAGTCTTGGAGGCATAATAGATAACATGTTCTTCACTATTTATTGACCCAAAATAGCACTCACAGCATCATCATTAACATCACACATTATCTCAAAAGGTTGATACTAAAAGATTGCAGTTTAGTTTAGAATGGTCTTCAAGTTACTAATAATATTCATGCATTTTTTATCAAAGTGGAAATCTGCCTCTTTAAGAAATTGGTTTTTCATTGTCTCAAATATCTTAGAGAAGTCCTTGATGAAACTTATATAGAAATCTACATGAAATAAGTAGGCCCTGACTTCTTTCATTGTGGATGGAGGATCAAGCTTGGTGATCACTTCTATTTTTTCTTTGTCTGCCTTAATTCCTCTATTGTTGACTTTTTGACCTAAAATGATGCCTTTATTCACCATAAAGTGACAATTTTCCCATTTGATCACCATATGGGCTTACTCATAGCGCTAAAGTACCACGGAGAGTTGAATTAGGCATGAGTCTAATGAATATCCATAGATGGAGAAATCATCCATGAAAACATTCAAAATTTTTTATAGTTAGTCCATCGAAGATAGACGTCATGCACCTTTAAAACATGGTTGGTGCATTGCAGATCCCAAAAGGAATTCTTATGAAATCATATGTCCAGAAGGGACGAGTAAAAGTGGTCTTCTCTGGTTCATCTCTATGGATAGCGATTTGGTAAAATCTAGAGTAACTATCAAGATTGAAGAAATATTCTTGATTACATAGGCCCTCCAAAACATGGTCTAGGAAGGTTGGGGAAATTATCCATGTGTTTAGCTTCTTCAACTTCCTATAGTCAATACACATCCTACATCTAGTGATAGTGTGAGTGGGGATGAGTTCATTATTTTCATTGCGCACCATAGTGGCGCCTCCTTTTCTGGAACAAATTAGACAGGGTTCACCCATGGCGAGTCAGAATTGGGGTAACTAATACCATACATGAGCAATTATATGACTTCAAGGTGAACCACTTCTTTCATGTTTCGGTTGAATTCGCATTGGCATTCTACAAATGGTTCGAAATCTTCCATCATAGGGATTTTGTGCATGCATAGCGCTTGACTCAGTCATGTGAGATCACTCATCTTGCAACCTATTGCCTTTTCTTTAGTTTAGATAATAGCTTGTCTTCCTGGTCAATTATTAGATCAGAATTGGTTATCATGGGGCAAACCTTCAAGTCATTTAGAAGTATGTATTTCAACCTTTTTGTTAAGGGTTTCATATCAGAGGCATTTGGCATTTTCAAGTGGTTCCTGAACAATACAGATGGAATTTACTTCTTCAAAATTGGCTTCTGGGTCTTACTCTGTTGTATTGAAGTAGAGTTTGCATTGCTTCACCTACTTGTCAATAGACTCACTATATTAATGATCAACTAGAGTAATCTCTAGAGGATCATCAAACATTGGATCCTCCTATTTGATAAGCGACATCTTTTATATACAATCTAACAGAAAACTTGCCCATGCATGCTTTGCCCCTTCATGTTGTCAAAGAACATTGAATTGAAGGGTTCCTTTTCCTGATATCAGAAGTAGGGTTCATGTCTCAACATCATTTAATGCTCTTTATGTGGGTAGGAAGGGTCAGTCAAAAAGAGCATATATGAGGTTTCATGTAAGTCTATGACAATAAAGTTGTATGGACATAAGAGTTTTTCCCCCACCTTGACTAGAACATATCTAATTATCCCCATTGGTGTGTGTGATATTGCATCAGCAAATTCACTAGCGGTGAAATCAATAAAGTTTACCTAAACAAGTACAATAATCACCACATGTAATAGAATGGATCTTATTGTAGTGTAGTTCAGGATCAAACCCAAAGGACAACATTTTTAAGAAGTAATTTGATCAAAGTAATGATGCAAGAACTATTATCACACACAAGATTTGGGGTCAATTATTTAAACTAAAGTTGAAAATAGTAAAAGGGATGAATTAAATGTTTGATAAATAAATGTATGGGAACACTAGGGTGGAATGGTTTTCACCACTGCTAACTATCTTCACTCTCTCACTACATCTTATAAAGCCTGAACATGTATATGTTGAGGCCAGGAAAACCCCACTTTCAACATTAGGATAAAAGCCTAGATAGATATCACTTTAAGCTTGCCATCGTGTTACCTAGAGATCATACATATATCACCTCAGGTAACACCTATCAGAAATTCTCATCAAGGTTTCAAATAGAACACAATCGATATCCTAGATCTTAAGTTCAAATTTCTCTACACCCAAGATCATGACAAACATGTAAACATGTTGACCACATAACCATACAAGCATAAAATGATTGACTCTAAATATGCAATAGTCCATACTAAATTAGAAATTTAGGTTGTGTTCTTCCTCCCTCACCCAAGATAGAGGATACTTGCTCATGGAAGTAATAGAAAAAGCAACAAAAGAAAAGAAGAAGAACACCATGATCACAGATGAAAGATTCACTTCCATGGTGTACAGAAGAAGCTCTTCAAACTCTTAGATGATGGTGTTGATGGACAAGGAAGAACTAGACATTCTTCAGGGATGGACTAGGGTTGTTGATCTTCCTCACTTGTGTACCACCTCTACTTATGTATGTAGAAAGCAACATATTGGTGATGGTAGATATCATCAACTGATAGAAGGAGGCCCTACGGAATAGGCCCTTGTTGAGGTATGGTCTTGGTACCTTGGTGATAGTGGACGTGGAAGCACCTTTAGTTTATCTTCGTCAACCAATGGAAAGGATCAAAGGTGGTTGGAGGTTGAAGGTGAAGAGCAAAAGCAGCAGCCTTGCAGCATCAAATTGTGGAGCTCATTTCTAAAGGTCTTTCCTTTCTATTTATAGGTGTATGGTAAGGTTTAGAACCCTTCCAATCACCATGGAGTGAAGTATTGGCCTCCATTGAGGTGAAGTGTCAGTGATGGAATGAGCAAGATGGTGGGTCATTAGTTTGTAGTAACTCCATTGGTAGATGAATAGTTTTGTGGTCTTTAGTAACGCCACCAGTAGGTGGATGGACACAAAACGACCATCGAAAGAGAGCCCAGATGTTTAGAAGGTTTTGTAGGGGTTCCTTCATTTGACTGAATGTAGATCAACCATCCAAAGGTGACTAATTATAGTAGTGAGAGTTGGACTACATTCATTTGTCAATTGATGGAAGGGCATATGATATAAACAACTGGATTGGCAGATACATGAAAATCAAAGTAAGGCTTTTGTTAGTTTCCAACCAAAGGAAAGGAAGAATGATGCAAACCCACCCCATGGGGTTATTGGCGTAAGGTCAATCATCAACACCCATGGAGCATATTTTGATGGAAGGGAAGAATGAAGGAAAGGATCATTAAAAATAGGGTACAATTATTCAAAAGTTTCTTGGTCCCGCTAGTCATTTAATATGACCACTACCTCCTACACTCCTACCCTACATTGAAGCTCAAGCCTGCCATGGACATGGGGGAAATGGATCAAAATCTTATACATTAGCATAAAATCAATAGATCTAAATAATATATAGTTCTAAACTAAAATGATGAAAATGAGTGCAAAACTATGCTAAAATGTAGCTAAATATGCGATGTATATGCATTCATAAAATAACCTCAGACTTAAATGTTTTTCATCCACAAGTAAGGCAATATCTAAAATAATCACTAAATGAATACTTTCAACCCATGTTATTGCCTCACCTTCACATCATGCCCATTTCCCTACCACCGGATATGGCCAAGAAGCCCAACTTCCTGACACCATAGAACACATCTATCCATGTCTTTGTTTCCAATTTTGCTTCCCAAAAAACACTTCTTCACTATTATTCCCAATATTAGGAACATGTAAGAGTTTTCATGAGCATTTAGAGCATCCAATAAAACAACTAGTATGCTAATAATCTTACATTGGGGTGTGTGAAAAGGATATCAGAATGATACATTCATTGTGTCTCTAGGTGTAAATGGAGAGAAGGTGGTTGTAGAAGAAAGATGTGAATATCTCTTGTATTACACTCGAGATTGCTTTTATTTATTCAAAAAAATATATTGCTACATTTTTTTCTTTTTGTTTTGTGCACATTGGCATCTTTTCTTTTTTTGGTACGCCCTAATTACATAGAGAGGGGTATGGAAGAAAAGAATAGAGTAGGGATGGGTGTGCCGCCATGAACTTGGAGTTTGGCACTTTTTATGGCTTTTTATTTCCTTTTTGATTGATGGATGGAAAGTAAGAAGATGGAAGAAGAAGTGTAGAAGATGGGTCATATCTACATGCAACTTGATTTCAAATTTAGTGCATCAGGTTGTTCTCCTAGTCTTGATATGATCAATTAGTGACATGATAAAGGAAAAAGTGGTGACTCCATGAACTTTTTTCACTAGTCAGATATAAGAAGGCTCACTTTGATCCCTCTCAGTTCCTCAAAAATTTGCCATCTTTTCCACAGAAACATGATGTTTGGGTTCCTAGGCCACATAGGGTGATTTTTAGACATTGGTTATTTAAAAAATTGGTTGTTTAGAGGTTTTTATTTGAATAATGGGAGTTATTGGTGAAGAAATTCAAAGATGAAAATAGAAAATTCAGAATCTAAGCTAGCTAGGAAATGGCTATGTTTACTCTAGAAAAAGAACAATTTTGAAAAATTGTAAAAATTTGAGACGAATGCAATGCAGGAATGCATTGATAAGATCGTAAGTTACATACAGATTGGTGTGGGTACAAAGTATAATATGTACCACCCACCTTCCACCCAAAACTTGGATATTTTCTTGTTCGCAAGCAAACACTAATTCTAAGTTGGAGGGGAAGAACTTTGATGGTTGGTTCACAATTAGCAGTTTCTCTCCATTTAATAAAATTCATTCACCTACAATCAAAATTTTTAGAACATATGATTCATCATGATATGCACTAACTAACTAAATGTAACATAAACTAAGATTTAAAATAACTCGAACTGAAAGTAATACTCGGGTTGCCTCAAGAGAAGTTCCTTTGCTTGATGTCAATGCTTCCATGCATAGATATCAACCATGGTAAGTTGGAGGGAGAAGTATGGGAGGTTGTTTGGCCTGCATATCAGTGATAGTGAAATAGCATTTGAAACATTGACCATTGACTATGAATTCACCAGTCTTCTCACTACAAATTATAATGGCTCCATGGGGGAAGATATGCTTGATAATGAATGAACCCGACCATTAGGTCTTGAGCTTTACTGGAAATAGACAGAGATGAGAGTTAAGCATTGATCTCCAACTTGTAGATATTTACTCTTATGTGGCCATCATACCACATAGTTATGCACTCTTTATAGATGTGTGCATTTTCATAAGTAGTCGTGTACAACTCTTCCAGATCTTACATTTGAAGTAGATAGTTTTCTTTTGCTGCATAGAGGTCGAAATTGAGCTATTTGATGGTCCATTGAGCTTTGTGTTCAAGCTTAAGAAAAAATGTGTAGTTCCAAGGGGAGTCGTGTAGGTAATTCTATATTCCCAGAGAGTGTAACTCTGCTTGTTGGTCCAATTTTTCCTTCTCCTACTAACCGTTTTCTCAAGAATGGCTTTGATCTGATAGTTAGAAACCTCTACTTGGCCACTCATCTGAGGGTGATATGGAGTGGCCACCTTGGTCAGAGACACCATATTTATAGAGGAGTGCCTCAAAGTTGTGCTCAAGAAACTGAAGCCTCTGTCATAAATGATAGTAAGGCGAACTTCAAAGTTCAAAAAGACAATATCTTTGAATAGTTTGACCACCGATTTGGAGTTGCTAGACTTTGTGGGGATAGCTTCTGCACATTTAGAGATGTAAGCAACAACTATGTGGATGTAGGAGAGTCAATAAGAGGAGGGGGATGGACCTGTGTAGTACATGCCTCAAATTTAAAAAATCTCTACTTCTTACCAAAGATTGAAGGGCATCTCGTCCATATTAGTGATATTACTGAATTGTTGGCATTGATTCCAAAACTTGATAAAGTGATGAGCAACTTGAATATAGAGGGCCAGAATAACCCACATTGAAGCACCTTGAATGTTGAATTTTTGGAGCTCATATGGCCCCCAGTTGGGCATGAATGACATTGTTTGGGGATGAGAGGAGCTTCTTCTTTAGAACTACATCAGCGATATAGTCCATCTGAGAATAGTTGTAAGAGCTAAGGTTCATCCCAACAGTAATGGTGAATGTCAGACACAAACTTCTTCTTATCATTCCCTATGTAGTCTGGATGGAAGACTCCCACAGATAGATAATTGACAAAATTTGCATACTACAAGTTGAATGTAGTGACCTTCAGCAAGTGATCATCGAGAAGGGAGTCATTGATTAGGACTGTGTCACTATCTCGGATGTGTAATCTATTAAGATGATCAACAAAAACATTATTAGTCCCCTTCTTGTCCTGGATTTCCATATCAAACTCCTAAAGTAATAGGACACATTTGAATAGTCTGAGCTTTACATCCTTCTTTGGCATCAAGTATTTTATAGTGGCATGATCAGTGTAGACAGACACTTATAAACCTATTACATAGGAGTGAAACTTGCCAAAGGCAAAGACAATGGTGAGAAGCTCCTTCTTTATTGTTGCATATCTCTTTTGTGTGTCGCCAAGCATATTTCTTATGTAGTATATATCATGGTGTTTCTTCTTGACACGTTGCTCCAGTACTATGTCTATGGCATTGAAAGGAATAGACCACTCTGAGGCTTGATGTACTTTGAGATGAGATCTTCCTATAGAGTATTGAAGCTCCCCTAGCATTTTGATTTGAGATGAAATCCACATCCTTCTAGAGAAGATTTGTCAGAGGCTTGGTGATATTGTTGAAATCACAAATAAACCTTCTATAGAATCTGGTATGTCCTAAGTAAGCTCGGATTTCTTTGGTAGTATTCAGAGGAGATAGCTTAGAGATCCCTTCTATCTTTGTTTTATCGACTTTGATGCCTCTAGAGCTAACACGGTGTCTCACAATAATGCCCTCCTTCACCATGAAGTGGCATTTTTCCCAGTTAAGTGCCAAATGTGCTTCTTTATAGGATTCTAGGACCAGGGAAAGATGGTGCAGACAAGATTTAAATGAATCTCTATAGATTGAGAAATCTTCCATGAAGATTTCCATTATGGTTTCAGTGAGGCTGAAGAAAATGGCACACATGCAACACTGGAAAGTGATAGGTGTATTGCATATTCTGAAAGGCATATAGTGGAAAGCATACATGCCAAAGAGACACGTAAAGGTGTTCTTCTATTGATCTGTTGGATGAATAGGAATTTGATAGAAACCAAAGTACCCATCTTGGTAGAAAATGAACTTCTTGTGTGCAATTGACTCCAGGACTAGATTAAGAAAGGGAAGGGATAAGTGGTCTTTTTGAATTGCATTGTTGAGCTTATGATAGTCAATGCACATGCTCCACTTGGTAACAGTGTGGGTGGGGATAAGCTCAATTTTCTCATTCAAAATGACAATAGTACCTCCCTTCTTTGGCACCACTTGCACAGGACTCACCCATGTGAATCCAAAATTGGATAGATGGTCCCAAAAAGCAATATATTTATTACCTCCTTGTACCCAAATTCCTTCAAAACAAGATCCAACTTGCGGTTGAGACTCAATGGAGGGCTTGTAGTTTTCAACCATATTAATTGTGTGCATGCAGAGGGCTTGGATCAGTTTAGTCATATTAGTCATTTTTTAGCCTAATGCATTCTACCTCTTCCTCAATTATGTCAATGACTAGTCTTCTTGCTCAACCATGAGATTTAAATTCATAATGACTAGGCAGGCCTTCTTCTCATCTAGGAAAACAAATGTGAGTCCCTCGAGTAGAGGCTTCATCTTTAGTGTGGTAAGTTCCTTGTCTTCTTCTTCAATAAGGGAGACAAATTTGATCTCTTCGAATCCAGCCTTGGGGTCTTCCTTGGCAGAGTTGAGGTGGAGAAGAAATTTCTCAATTTGGTCATCATTTTGCTCATGGGAATTAGGGTTGATGAACGTTGTCTCAAGATGGTCTTCAAAAATAGGATCAATCTTAATGTAGTTGTTCCATATTATCAATGCAGTCAGTGAGGTATCATTACTCCTGGGAAGAGGGACCTTTGAGACTCGTGAAGACCTTGAAGTCTATGGTATCAGTCCCAAGCATGAGTGTCAAAATCCTTAATTCAGCTTTACTCAAGGATCTAGTTGTCATAAGGAATGGACAGTCAAAGATGAGAGGGTATCATAAATCATCATTGATGTCCATGATGAAAAAGTCACATGGGCAATATGATTAGGGGGCACCCTCATAGGGATGTCATCTATGATACCCATAGGGGTAGTCATAGAGAAGTCAATGAGTTGAATCATAATGCTAGTAGCAAGGATGTTAGTGGTGAAGCCTAGTCACTTGCATATACTTTAGGGAATACCAAATAAATGGGAAATCGGGCATTTTCCCTTCTTTTAGAGTGAAATGTGAAGTACTTGCAATTCAAATCATGACATAAGTAAGATCAACAATAAATAAACATCTTAGCATGAATTTGAGTAGAAATGCGGCTAAATTAAGTGAAATGTGCTACTAAAATGGCAAGAAAATGTGATATGATTTGTGCACATCAAATCCCACTAAGGTAGAACCATTGCTTGTCCTCAAGTAGAAAGAACTAGGTAAATGGCTAGAATAAATAGATGGGCTCAAATCAGATCCTATTGAATGTCAATTGATAGATCTCCGAAAGGAAATTTTCATCATTCAAATATGCGACTGAATATGAAGTCAATTCTAACTCTCAAGATAAGATTTTAAGTTCAAATAGATATTTGGTTCTCTTTGAAAGAATAAAATATAGAGAAATTAGTAAAAATAAGATGACAGAGCTAAAAATATAATGATTTTCCACAAAGCTTCCTGAAAATGAAAATATATATCTTCCTGCAATGACATTGTTATTTTGAAAAGAAGAAGAAAAAAATTGTATACAGTACTCATATGCTAATATAGGCTTATGCACACATGGAAAACCATTTGGGGATTAATTTCCCTCTTTCAACCATTATCCCTAGCCTTTTGTGGGTTGGTGGAAATGTGGGCTATTTAGAAATCATTTATGGGGTTTGGTTTTTTAATTGAAGATAATAGGTCCCCTTTTTATGTGATTTGTGCTCTGCTTTGGAACCACACAGTCCTATGCTAGTTCACCCTTCATATTCTAATCATGCATGAAGAATTTTATTTTGCAAGAATTTTCAAGTAGAGTAGTGAAAATGCATTTTAAGATAGGCAAGGCACCTTAACTGAAAGCTCTAAAGTTGAAAGTTTCAAAAAATTTGAATGCTTATATGGTTTAAGATCAAGAGTGAGAGAATTGTACATCATGTTTAGCCAAACACCTAAATATGGAGATGAATAGCTAAAAATTTTCAATTAGGGTGATTTATGCCCAAATTTTTCATCACATAGCCATGTTCTTTGTGCAGTCAGGTGGTTCAAGCAGTAGGGAAAATTGATCAAAAAATTCACTCTATTTATGCAATGATGTGAGAAGAAATACCAAACATTCAAGAAGCACTAAATGACATAAGAAAATGACTGAAAGAAAATGACATGAAAAGTAAAACTAAAACTACCAGCCTGTTGCACCCCCCCCCCAAGCTTGAAATTTGTAGTGTCCTCACTGTGCATAACAAACTTAAGAGTTGAACAATCAGTTAGCTCAAGTGCATCAAAAAGTAGGATCAAAACCCTCTCCATAGGGTGGGAACTTCTCTTGTATCATGTTGGGATCAATGAAGTTCATGGGATCATTGGGCCGTGTAGGTGGAGGTGGCTGAGGCGGGTAGTCATAGTGACCATGAGCAATGTGCTAGGAATCCATCTTGGTCACCATGTTGTGGATGTCATGGACACTCTGGGATAGGTTGGTGTACTGTTGTGAAAGCTAAGTGATCTGGGCATCTTGATCATCGAATATGTGATGCACATATCCGTACAGCTGCCTCATGTCAGAGTACCTCCATGTGAAATCAGTCCGGATGCTTGTAGAAGGAGGTGGAGGAGGTGTCACATCAGCTCTGATAGAAGAGGACTCAAGCTACTCACCTTCAGTTTCTCTTTCATTTGGGAAGTACTTCTAGTTCTCCTTCTTTAGTGTAGTCAAAGTGGGGTAGGGCAACTGGATGACTGAGGTTTTGTTGTAGACCTTCTGATAAAACTTGCCATTTTTGTCTTTGTATAGCAACCCGAAAGTAATCAGAGCATCACAATCCACACAAATACTCCCATCCAAAGATTCTGCGGTAGTCAAATCCACCCTCAAAGTAGTAGCAAGCTCGGTGAAAATGCCCCCTATCATGATGTCACCCTTTGGCTCTTTTTGAATCTTCATGACTCTGATGAGGAAATGGTAACCCACATTAACCTTGAATTTGTTCAACATGGGCCACAACAAAAAAAGCTCTATTTTCCCAACGATGCCATGTGTCTCCTTCTTGGAAAAGATACATGTGTTGAATAGGCAGTGTATGTAATGTAGGATAGGATTATGCACACATGATGCATGAGCATTGGCAGCATTATAAGTTGACTGCTTGGAAATTTGACACCAAAACGTGTTCGGCACAAATTTTTGGGAAAGATAGAACTACTTGTATTATCAAATTCCATTAATTCACAAAACATTTGAAAGTAAATTTCAATGGTTTGTTTATCATTCTAAACATAATCACTCCAAATGCCTCAAATTTGTTTTGAGGGTCCTCTGTCATTTTAAGGGTAGTAAGAAATTTATAAGTAATACAGGGGTAGGTGGACTCCTTTAAAAAATAGAGACAACTCAATATAAGAAAATCTAGATACTCTTTAGCCTCATCAAAAATTCTAAGATCATGCATAGCATTGTCATCAGAAAACCTAGTTGGGTCCACCCAACGAGAGGAGAGATGGCGGAAGATTACATCCTCCTTTGCATTCACCATGAAGTGCGCCATCGAGACGTATGGTCCACTAGAAGAAGATGTCTTGGGTTCAGGGTGAGGTCGCTTGGTGAAGATACTGGTTCACGACATCTTGGTGCTTCTAGAAGAATCTACACACCATAAGTAAGGGATGACATGGCATAAAGGTGGTGGCGGTATTAAATTTGCAGACCGATCCAAACATGGTGTAATAGTGAGGTGTTACGACATGTCACCGCTGCAGTTCTATGGCTTAGAGATGTTGGTGGTAGTGGTGGAGGTCAGCTATGTTGATGGCTTGTGAAGGTCACTGGTATCTGAGCGATGGCATCGACGGCTCAGGTTAACATCGACAATGATGCTTGGCTAAATTTGTTGGCATTGCAGTTATTGGATAACGGTAGCACTGATGGATGTTGGTGGACTTCTTTATGTGGTGATGAGATTCATAGTGGAGGATGGTGGAGGCAGCTTGCTTCCTAGTTGAGATCTTCATGGCATTTGGCGGTTGGTGATGTTTGTGCTACAACATGTGATGTCTTACGGAAGGGTAGCTGTAGCGTGGAGGTTGAGATCGTAGGTACAGTTTGGGGAGGAAGGTTTACGATGTAGCAGCAGTGGTTGCTTGGCTTGGGTAAGAAAATGAACAAGATCTAGGGTTTGAATGCTTAAGTCATGCCTTCACACGGCATAATGCACAACCAACACACCGTAAGGTAGTCACTCAGCGTCCCCAATTCTTCTAAATTGACACGGTGTAACCAGAGTCTACACGACGTAAGATGAGTTTCCTGTAAATTCTAAAATTTTCTCCCAAAGCTTACACAGTGTGGCAAATGTCCCACACAGCATAATGCGAGTTCCTGTGAAATTGGTCATTTTCCCCCTAAAATCTACACTGTGTGATGATTGACTTACACGTCGTAATGGACCTTTCCTGTAGAATTTCAATCTCCTCCACAAATTCATACATGGCGTGTAATTTGATTCACACATTGTGTAATTGAAATTCTGGTAGCGATGAATTTCTTCTATATTTGACATGTTGTGTAATCTGCTTCACACGTCGTAATGAACAATTCCTATGAAATTCTGTGAGTTTGAGGAATCATTTATCTTTTCTCCTTCGGTATAGATCTTGCAATGTTGGCCATTGACCTTGAATGTGAACTGCTTTCCCTGTATATCTATCATTCCATAGGGGAAAACCTTCAAGATCAGGAAGGGCCTAGACCACTTAGATTGAAGCTTTCTTGGGGATATCTTTAACCTTGAGTTAAACAACAGTTCTTGATCTCCATCAAAAAAATCTCTTCTCCTAATCCTCTTGTCATACCATTTCTTGGTCTGCTCCTTATATTTTTTTGCATTTTCATATGCATCAAGTTTGAGCTCTTCCATCTCTTGGAGTTCTAGCAACCATTTCTTGCCAGACTTCTTCATATAAAAATTGAGGAATTTAATGGCCCAAAGCGCTTTATGCTCCAGCTTTAAGGAAAGATGGCAAGATTTGTCGTAAATGAGCTTGAACGGTGTGGTACCAATGGTTGTCTTGTATGCAGTTATGAACACCCATAAAGTGTCATCTAACTTGAGTGCCCAATCCTTCCTTGAACTTGAAACTATCTTCTCAAGGATGTTCTTCAACTATCTATTAGACACTTCAACTTATCTAGTTGTTTGAGGATGATATGGAGTTGAAATTTTATGTGTTACTCCATACTTGGTGAGGAGGTTATTAAACTACTTATCACTGAAGTGTGTTCCTCCATTTGAGATAATGTCTATGGGTACTCCAAAATGTGGAAATTTTACTTTTTAGAACAGCTTGAGCACTGACTTGGCATCAGGAGATTGGGTAGGAATGGCATCTATCCACTTCGACATGTAATCATAGGCAACCAGTTGGTATTTGTAACCACAGGAGAATGGAAAGGGGCCCATGTAGTCTACACTCCATACATCACACACCTCAATCTCTAGGATAGAGTTGAGGGCCATTTCATCTCACATGGAAATCCCTCTGGTTCATTGACATTGATCACATCTCTTGACATAAGCACATACATCATGAAACAAGGTTGTCCAATAGCATCTAGCTTGAAGGATTTTTGTGGATATTTTCTCTCCCCCAAAATAACCTCCGTGTGTAGAAGAGTGACTACCAAATGATTCTTGTAATTTACTCCTCACCTACACACTGATGAATTAGTCAATCAGTTCCTTGTTTAAACAACATTGGATCATCCCAGTAGTAGAATTTGACATCATGCAAAATATTCATCTTTTGCTGGTAGGTAAGATTAGGTGGTAGGTGTCCAGTGACAAGAAAATTTGTTATATCAGTAACCCAGGGTGCTTGCATCGCATCAATAGGATAAAGTCTTTCAATGGGTAGGTAATCATAAATTGGAATTGTACCCTTTGCATCTGTGGTCACTCTAGATAGGTGATCACTAACATTGTTCTGAGTTCCTTTCTTGTCCTTTATCTCAAGATCAAATTCTTGGAGTAGAAATATCTAGTGAATCAGATGTGGTTTGGCATCCTTCGTGTTCTACAATACTTGATGGTTGCATGGTCGGTGTAGACCACAACTTTAGAGCCCACTAGATACTAAAGAAATTTGTTGATGGCATATACTATGTCTAGAATCTCCTTCTCAGTTGTGGCATAGTTTATTTGGGCCTAATCAAGTGTCTTGCTGGCATAGTGGATAGCACACAGCTTGTTGTATTTTCTTTGGCCAAGGACTGTGTCAATAGCGTCGTCACTCGCATCACAAATCAACTTGAATGGTGTGTCCCAATCTGATGGATGAATGATGGGGGATGAGACAAGTGCGTCTTTGAGCTTTCTAAAGGCGGTGTGGCATTCTTCATCAAAAGCAAACTCAACATATTTGGCAAGCAATGAACATAGAGGTTTGGCTATCTTGGATCAATCCTTGATGAACCATCTATAGAAACTTGCATGGCCAAGAAAACTTCTGACATCCTTGACATTAGATAGAGTTGACATCTTCTCAATTGCTTCCACTTTTGCCCTGTCAAATTCAATACCCTTATTAGAAATCACATGGCCTAGTACTAATCCAGATTGTACCATAAAATGGCTTTTTTCCCAGTTTAGTATGAGGTTAGCCTTTTTGAAAATGCTCAAGAACTTTAGATAAATTATACAAGAAATCATCAAAAGAGTTCACATAGACACTGAAATCATCCATAAAAGCTTCCATTATTTGCTCTATAAAATTTGAGAAGATAGCCATCATGCAACGCTGAAATGTAGCAAGAGCGTTGCACAGACCAAAAGGCATGCGCCTATAGGTGTAGGTACCATAAGTGCATGTAAAAGTCATATTTTCCTAATCTAAAGAATAAATTGGTATTTGGAAAATTCATGAGAAACCATCAGGATAGTATAAATAAGAATGATTGGCTAATCTCTCAAGCATTAAATCGATAAAAGATAACGGGAAGTGGTTTTATGGGTAGCCTTGTACAATCTCCTATAGTCTATACACATGTTCCATCTTGTGGTGACACGGGTCTGAATCAGTTCATCATTGTCCCCTTTCATGACAGTTGCACCCCCCTTTTTGGGCACTGCATGAATAGCACTCGCCCATGAGTTGTCACTAATAGGATAAATTATCTCAGCATCTTTTAGTTTAAAAATCTATTTCTTAACAACCTCAACCATATTTTGATTTAAACACCTAGGAAGTTCTACACAAGTCTTAGCATCTTCCTCTAGATTAATTCTATACATGAAAATGGAGGGGTTGATGCCTTTCAAATCGTCGACCGAATAACCGATTACTTCCTTATGTAGAAGCAATTCACTTAGCAATTTGACTTCTTATTCGTCGGCTAAATTAGTATTTATAATAACAGGAGATGTAGAATTAGGGTCAAGAAAAGCATACCTTAGCCCCGGTGGAAGGGGTTTGAGTTCTACCTTATTCTCCTTGGAGGGCTTGCTAGAGTCATCCTTCAATGATGAAACATCTCCATGAGATGTATACGGGTTGGGACTAGAAATAGCATCCAAATCTTATGTAGCCATGGAGGTGTTCAATTCTTTTTCCTCATAATAATTAACAACAAAATCTAAAAAGCCTTCATCTTCCTCTAGAAACTTGTCAATACAATCGACTAGGCAAAAAATTCCAGTCTAGTTTGGAGCTTTCATTCCGTCTAGAATAGTGAACTCCATTATCTCCCCTCCTACTCTTAGAGTGATCTTGCCTTCCCATACATGCACTATGTAATCAGTTGTTTGAAGGAAGGGTCTACCAAAGAGAATAGGATTGGATGGAACCTTATTCATATCAATCATTGTGAAATCACAAGGGATGTAAAACTTGCCCACTTGAATAGGTACATCTACAACAATTCCTCTTGGATACTTGATGGTGTGATCTGCTAATTGAATGGCCATCTTAGTTGGCTTCAAGTCTCCAATATCAAGCTGCTCCCATAATGAAAATGGAATAAGGATTATGTTGGCCCCAAGGTCAACTAAACCTTTATCAAATGTCATATCACCAACCTTGCATGTCAATGTGAAAGAACCTTGATCGTTAAGTTTCTTCAGTAATCTATTTTGAATGATGGAACTCATCCTATCAGATAGCATGATAGTCTCCACTTGATCTGTCCTCCTCTTAGTTAGGAGGTCTTTTAGGAGCTTTGCATAGGTAGGCATTTCAGAAATAAACTCTTCTAAAGAAAGATTGACATATAATTTGTTGAGAATGTCCATAAACATGTGAAATTTTCCATCTTCTTTTTGGAATGTAAACCTTTGAGGAAATGGGGCAATAGGCTTTTAATATGATTTATCTTCCATTGTACCTTCTTTTGATTTTTCTCAGCATCATCTTCTTTATTATCTTCAACTTTCTTCTCATCTACCATTGAGGTTCTTTTAACAATGTTCCCACTCCTCAAGGTAATGGACTTACATTCACAGGGGTTCATCTATGGTTGACTTGGCAATGAACTAGAAGAGGCTCTTTGATTTCCTAGAGCTTGTTGGGCAATCTGATTTTCTAGCATCTTCAAACGAGTAGCAATGATATCTACTTTAAAATAAAGTTGATTGATAGTGTCTTTCAAGAGTAACCCATGTGCATGGAACTCATCATTTTGTTAAATTTGTGTGGACACAAAAGTCTCAAGCATAGTTTCTAAAGTTGAGTTCGGTTGAGGTTGATTGTAGTTTTGATTGTTGTTGAATCATGGCCATTGGTTATTGTACATGGGTTGGTGGTTGCTCACTTATTGTTGATGATTCTGGCCTTGGTTCTATTGATGTTGATTTGATTACTAGTTCTGAGGATTGTTGTTCCTATAAGAGAAATTTGGATGATCTCTCTATCATGGATTATAGGTGTTGGAGTAGGGATTGTAGAGTTGTTTGTTAGGAAAACTTCCTACTATAGTAGCTTGCTCTGGTGTCTCTCCAACATTCTCTTATGGAGCAAAACAAGAAGAAGAGTCATGCTCGGGGGCTCCACATGCTTCACATACTTTCTCAGTTTCTTGGACAGTGTGTGTAGTTAGGTTTTCAAACTTTTGTGACAATGCATCTATATCGGTTGCAATTAGATCAATTGCATTAATGATATGCTTCCCACTTGACTTCTCAGTAGTGCCACTTGATGAGTAGGGCTGGCTGGTTTTTTTAGAACTCCATTGACAATGATTGAGTGTCATTTCCTCTATATGTCATAAGCCTCTCTATACGATTTGTTCATAAGTGCTCTGTTTGCAGTGGCATCCACAATCATATGGGTGTTGTAGAATAACCCATTGTAGAAAGTTTGAAGCAACATCCAATTGGTCAAATTGTGGTGAGGACAAAGGCATTGCAAGTCCTTAAATCTCTCCCATGTATCATAAAGTGTTTCACCTTCTTGTTGCTTGAAATTGGGAAGTTGGCTCCTCAGTTGATCAGTCTTGCTAGGCGGAAAATACTTAGTAAAAAAAGCATTCAGCAGCTCATGCCAACTCTTGATGGATTGCTTGGGCAAGGAGGAGAGCCATGCATGGCTCAGTCTCATAGATTGAACGGAAATAAGAGTAGACATACTCCTTCAGCTAGAACACCATTAATCTTGAAGGTGTTCATGTACTGCAAAAACTCAGCTATGTGAAGATTTGGATCTTCCATAGGAGTTCCTCCAAACTAGTTTTGTTGGATCATCTACATAATGGTGGGGCTGATAGAGAAATTGTTGGCCTCAATAGTTGGATGATCAAAGGCTACACAAATGTTGATGTCATCTGGTATAGCAAATTCCTTCGACTACAATGGTGGTCATGATCCCTCCAAAGTGTGTGGTTGTCCTCCATTTTTGGTTCTTGATGGTATTAGATGAAGGCGGTGGTGAAGATGTTGAATGGGACAATGGTGGTTGTGATCCCTCCAACCTTGAAGAGTTATCACCCTTCTTTTCTCTCCTTCAGCTATAAAAGGTTTGCTCAATTTCTAGGTTCAAGAAGATGGATGTCTCAAGACCCCTCTTAGAATGATGCATGCAACCTGCAAAGGCAAAAGTTAAGTGAGAATTACAAGACTAAAAAGGTATCACAACATGAAAAATGTAAAATGATTACTTAGTTTTGAATACTAATTAGCAATTTTACTCTAACTATAAATTACCATATCTCTCCAGTAATGGGGCCAAAGACTTGTTGATTGCCAAAGGCAAGCGAGCTTTAAATAATTAATTTTCTCAACTCATCAATCACCCCAAGTATACGGGATCAATTGTAGTCAAGGTGGAACCATGGGGAGCTAGGCTAGTTAGGTGCAGAATTACTAATGTTCAACAATCCAAGTTGGTTCCAATTAAAATTTTAATGTGATTCAATCAATTTCTAATTTTAAAAAAAGAAAATAAGAAAAACAATAATCACTCAGAGAAGGATTAAAGATTAGATCAAGAGGATCTTGGATATGGGATTTCACTTCCACATCACAACTCAAATAAAAACCACAAATTCACTTATACTAGTCAATCTTCTTATGGTGGATGGATTTTATCTAGTACACTTCCCAATGATAATATCTAGTCCTAATCACGTATAACATTCCCATGCATATACATGATTTCAGACTGCAACTTAGAACCCTCAGCACAATCCTAGACATTCTCATGGTCAAGGATGTGTTATCAAAATGATAATTCCTAACCTCCTAATATATCTATCTAGAAATAATAAGAGGCATAAAACATGTAAACATGGTGGCCAGCCATTCATACAAGGGAATAAATACCATAATTTGTTTTGAAGCAGAATATTAACTAATATTAGATATGCAATTTGAGTCACACTGAGTTATGACATGGAAGCTTGTAATGCCCCTCCAAGCACATATATGACAGTGGAAGAAAACCCTATGTTGTCCATAACATGGGCCACTTGGCATGGAGGAACATCGCAAAACATGATAAACATAGCAATAAGATAAATGAAACACTTGCATTTATTGGAAATCTCGATTCATACATTGTTCTTGGCATAAAGGAAACTACATCACATGCATCTATTTGATCTAATATACTTGCTATCATAACTAAACATAATGGAAAATATTTTGAAACTCTGGATTGAATTGGTAAAAGGCACCCCAACATGCTAAGTTTGAGGTCCTAATAGTCCTTGATTGTCCTTCCTATCCTTCACTTGTTCCACGTCCTGCAGATATTGCGTCCCCGGCCATGCAAAATAAGTAACATGTCTGTAAGTGGTATTTGGAACATTATAAAATAGAAAATTAATAATTTGACATTTATAAACTTGACATGAAATAATTTGATATAGCTTGATCATGGATTATCTTAAGCATTCATTGGATAACTTAAAACATGAAGAATTGGAAACGTAGATATATGCCACCTCTCTTAACTCCCCATAGGAGCCCATGATTGCTAGGAAAGCCCATAACCAACCTTTCAGGTCCATAAATGAGGCACATATAAAAACTTAGTCATTTCCTTAATCTTCATCATTAACTTAGGTCTTAACTTAAACATTAACTTTTCTTAGTCTTAATCTTGAACATGACGGGATTGCTCCCTCTTAAATCATAATAGGGTTTCCCCTTCTTGAATATGATTCATTAGTCTTAATAATAATCTTAATTAGTGTTCTATCATAGACCATAAATAAATAATCAACCAAACAATGATAAATATACATGATGTATTCCTGAAAAGTCATTCATAATTCATGAATTCAAGTAATGTGCATAATCATAAATAAACAATCAATCAACCAAAACTACTTGTACCAAAAATTCATGGCATGCTTACCTATAGCCATGGTTTAAAATTTCAGTTGAAATGGTGAAATTTCGGTCAAAATTTTGGTTTCGACCACTACTAGACATCGAACTGGACTGTCCAAATAGCCGAAATTTCGATTTTTTTTTTCATTATAATTTTTCAAAAAATATTAAAAAACGAAATAAATGTGGGAGACCCACATGAGTTAATTCAATACAAAATATAAGATCTAACATGTTATTACATAAGAATATATGTATGTATACATTGCATCATCAAAATCCTGATCGAAACATTTTTTTTGTATTTTCACTCAAAAATGTAGGAGCCGCCTACCCTATACCAATATATGATATTATTGTATAATTAGGTGTATTTATGGATATAGATCACCATGGTAAAAAATTATGACTTAATACCTTTATTTGGTCATCGAAAACGTCAAAATTTGCATCGAAATCTTGTGTCAAAAAAGCGTAAAATATCAAAATTTCAGTCAAAATTTCGGTAAATTTTGGTTTCTGGACCAACCAAAACGACATCAAAATTGACATTTTAAACATGGCCTATAGCAAACCACCTTAACGTCAAGTCTCCTAACTTGATTGATTCTTTATTCACATGTAATTAAACTTGAAACATATTATATATATAAGTTCATATCCCTTAAACCCTAATTTCATTCATGAAACTATTGAGGAAAATTAATGTGGAAAATAGGGTTTGAAAACAACACCAATCGATAGAAAATCTCGAAAGCTTTCCAAAACATTTTTTTATTTTTCTGAGCATGCTACGAATTACTGCAATTTTTGTAAAACTGGACCAATCAGAAAAAAAAGACAAAAGCCACGTGTATGAATATATTACCTACAAAGCACACAACGGGTTCGGTCTCCACACTGGTTTGGCCCTATCACATCCGGCCATGTGACCAAGCCATGTGGGCAGCAGGTAGACTAAAACAAGTGTCAGAAACCCAAAAATACCCATGCGATAAAAAATTACTCTATCGAACGAGAATGGGCAAAAATGAGAAATTGTTTGTTTGATTCTTCTCCTCTGCTCCATGGTGGGGAGCTTGCTACCCACAGGTGTCTTTCGGTGATCTAAAAGTGAGAACATGGATCACTCATGAGAAACAAAGTCCACATGTGTGTCCCCCACAACCTGGTAAAGCCAAGAAAGAACAAAGACAAACTAGAGGACCTTTGTGGCCCAACAGGTCACTGGAAAAATTTAGAAGAAAGAGATGAAGGTTGAAAGTGAAAAACCATAGTGACTGGGTTGAAGCACATCAACCAATGGTAAAACACTTAATAAGGTATGGTGAGTCAATGGGAGGAGTTTTTGTAGCTGGAGGAGAGCCAGAATTGCTAGGTAATGAAACACTGGTGAACAGAAAAACTCATTCTATAGGGTACAAGAACTAGGGCTGGGGCAAAGCATAATAGTGATAAGAAAAGAAAACTTAGGGTCCATAGATGCTTACAGAGTCAGCAATTGTGCTAATGGAGGTGGATGCGGCTGCGTTGTGGTGGTGTTCACTAGAGAAAGAAGTCAAGTAGGTCATGGGGTCTCAGAGCACTGGCATTGAAATTGGGGGTGGAGGAGGATGAGTCGGGGCCTAGGCATCCTCTTGAAACCCTGAGATAAGGAGGGAGAAAGGTATGGTGGCGGCACAGGAAAGCTACAGAGAGGGAGGTCGAAGCCCTAATAGGAATTTCTTATATACTCTAGGAGAGGATGTGAGTTCATACTTGTTTTTATTGGGAGAGAGATTTGAAGGCATAGGAGAAAGAATTGTGTAAATCTGTGCACAGATGAGGGAGAAAGAGAGTCGGGGAGAGGAGTCACTATATCTGTGTTTAGACCTGCAAAAAGTCAGGAGCTAGGTGACGGGTTGGTAACCGTCAGATCAGGCTAAATTTCAATAAAGATCGTTAGATGAGTGCATGAGATCTAGGTAGTGTGTGACAGTGAGTAGTTCTCACAACTTTAGGGAAATTTTGATGTATTTAATGCATTATATTAATTTTTTTACAAAACAATATGGAAAATTGTAAAATAAATTTGAAGGGTCAAACATGGTCAAAGTGCTACCAAAATTTGACCATAGGCTAATTAGGGGTTCTAGATTATTCTTAAATAATTAAATTTACATTTTGTACATATTTTGTCAATAGTTTTCATTTAGGTCTTTTAACTTTAATTTAATTCATCAAAGGATGAAAAAAGTGGAAACTACTTTTCCTTTGTGAATTCTTGTGTTTGATTCGAGATAATCAACCATTACTCAATCAATGGCCATGTCTTGTATATTTTATACTATTTTGAGAAACTTTCTTGAAGGAGAGAGAAAGAGTTCATTTGCATTCCCCTTCCCCTTTTTGTAACAAGCAGTTAAAAGGATAGGAAACTTCTTGCCCAAGTTACTATATTCCCTATTTTCAAATTCTATCCCTTTTATATTTTCCTTTATTTATTTTTAAACAACTTCAAGAATAGGAGTGAAAAAGGAAAGGGAAAAAATGTTTATCAAATCGAGTTAATTGCAACACATAATAAATAGAGGAAGGAGGAAATGCATTTTGAATATCATTTTAATTTCCTAACTTCATTGTCTTCTAAGAAATTTAATTTAATTTCACGGTCTCTATCATTAAGTCCTTCCACTATTTTATTTAATAAAACTACATTCTAAGTTTTAAATTACTCTTATAAATTGGGATGTTACAATTCTACCAACCTTAAATAAATTTCTTCCTCAAAATTTCATTAAACTACCCACCTTAGAACTTTCCATATCATTAATGCAAAAATTTCAACATACTAATATTATCATGTGAATCCATGGTTCTGAACATTTGCATTCAACAAAAGTTTTGAAAATAAAATGTATTACACTACAAAACTCTACTCAGTCTTATGATCTTCACTCTCGTCTACCATGGAAAAACCCTATCTTGTCTTTTAGGAGGCGAATTCTGGTCCTTGTTTTGGTTTTGTTCCTTCTTTAAGAGCTTAGGGCAATTTGTCTTGATATGCCCTAGTTATCCATAGTAGTAGCATTCTCCAGTACCCTACCTACATGGGCCTGAATGATGTCTCCGGCAAGTCAGGCATTGGGGTCATTTAGCTTCTGCTTCAGGTCCCTTTTTCTTCACCGCATGGTTGTTGGGAGGTTGATATTGGTTGTTCTTTTAAGGAACTTTCTTCTTGTAGGATCTCCCAGGGTGATCTTCAAGCTCTATGGATGCATCTAGGGTAGCTTGGAGGTCTTGTGGCCCCTTCTTCACAAGGAAAAACTCAATTCTAGCTTGAGTCCTCGGATGAATTTCTTTGTCTTTCGATGTTCATCATAACCATACCCATACTTTTGGAGGACCCTGAACTTCATGGAATACTGGATAATAGTCATATCACGCACTTGATCTAGGTTGGCAAACTCTAGGTCCTTCTTCTCAATCATATCTTCAGACACATAATACTCCTAGAAGGCTTCAATGAATCCTTCCCATGTGACTGGAGGTGCTTCAGTTGTCCTTGAGTTGAAGTAGTTCTCCTACCATGTGTGGGTTGACCCTTTGAGCATGTGGGTTGCAAAGTGAACCCTAGAGTGTTGAGGGCAGTCCATGTCTCATAAGCAATGCTCCATGCCTCTAATCTAGTCCTCAACTTTGGTGACTACATCAATCTCTCCTAGACCTGAGAAAGAGTCGGGTCTTATCTTTATTAAATCCACTAAAGTTAGATCATGATGTCTAGTATGGTGTTGTCCTTGTGTTAGGACATTGGTGAGGGTGTGGACCAAATCTTATATGGTTGTCTTATTGTTCCCTCTTGGTCCACTTTCCCCACTAGAAGAGCTAGCACCATCACCCTTACCCTTTCCCTTGTCTTCTCTCTTAGGGGGCATCTGAAAAAGGGTCACATAAACCTAGGGTTAGAACATATGAATCATATTCTTCCTAGTGGCCATTTACCAAAATTGCTCTAATACCATATTGTAATGCCCCTCCAAGCACATAAATGATAGTGGAAGCAAACCCTATGTTGTCCATAACATGGGCCACTTGGCGTGGAGGAACATCACAAAACATGATAAACATAGCAATAAGATAAATGAAACACTTGCATTTATTGGAAATCTTTATTCATACGCTATGCTTGGCATAAAGGAAACTACATGGCATGCATCTATTTGATCTAAGCTACTTGGTATCATAACTAAAATAATGGAAAATATTTTGAAACTCTGGATCGAATTGGTAAATGGCACCCCACCAGGATAAGCTTGAGACTGTACTAGTCCCTGATTGTCCTTCCTATCCTTCACTTCCTCCATGTCATGTGGACATTGCATTCCCAGCCATTCAAAACAAAGAACACATCAGTAAGAGGTATTTGGCACATTATAAGATAGAAAAATAATAACTTGACATTTATAAACTTGACATGAAATAATTTGACATAGCTTGATCATGGATTATCTTAAGCATTCATTGGATAACTATAAACATGATGAATTAGAAAAGTAGATATATGCCACCTCTCTTAATGCCCCATAGGAGCCCATGACTTCTAGGAAATCCCATAATTCTAGGAAATCCCATAACGACCCTTTTAGGTCCATAAACAAGGCACATATAAAAATTTGGCCAATTCCTTAAAATTCATCATTAACTTGGGTCTTAACTTAAACATTAACTTTTCCTAGTCTTAATATTGAACATGATGGGATTGCTCCCTCTTAATGCCATGATGGGATTTCTCCCTCTTAAATCATAATAGAGTTTCCCCTTCTTAAACATGATTCATTAGTTTTAATCATAATCTTAATTAGTGTACATAAATAAACAATCAACCAAATAGTGATAATTGTACATGATGTATTCTTGAAAGTCATTCATAATTCATGAATTCAAGTAATGTGCATGATCATAAATAAACAATCAATCAACCAAAACTACGTGTGCCAAAAATGCATGGCCTTTTTACCTAAAGCAAACCACCTTGACGTCAAGTCTCCTGACTTGATTGATTCTTTATTCATCTATAATTAAATTGGAAACATAACATATATATAAGTTCATATCTCTTAAACCCTAATTTCATTCATGAAACTATTTTGAAATTTAATGTGTCAAATAGGGTTTGAAAAAAAACACCATTCGATAGGAAATCCTGAGAGTTTTTCAAAACATATTTTTATATTGGTCTGAGCATCTAATGAATTACTACAATTTTTGTAAAACTGAACTAATCAGAAAAAAGATAAAAGCCATGTGTATGAATATATTATCTACAAAGTGCAAATCTGGTCTGAGCTCCACACTAGTGTGACCTTATCGCATTTGGCCATGTGTCCAAGCGATGTGCATAATTGGTATACTAAAATAAGCTTCAGAAACCCAAAAATACCCCTACAATAAAAAAATCACTCTATCGAACCAGCATGGGCAAAAATGAGAAAATGTCTATTTCATTCTTCTCCTTCGCTCCATGGCGAGGAGCTCACTACCTGCAGGTGTCCCTTGGTGATCGAATAGCAAAAAAATGGATCACTCACAACAATCAAAGTCCACCGGAGTGTGTCCCCACAACCCGGCAATGCCAAGGAAGAACAAAGAAAAACCAGAGGGCCTTCATGGCCCAGTAGGTCATTGGAAAAATATAGAAGACAGAGATGAATGTCGTAAGTGAAAACCATAGCAATTGGGTCGAAGCACATCAACCAATAGTGGTAAAACACTCAAGAAGGTATGGCGAGTTGATGGGAGGATTTTTCGTAGTCGGAGGAGTGCCAAAATTGCTAGGTGATGAAACATTATTGAATAACAAAACTCATTCTATAGGGTACATCAACTGGGGTTGAGGCAAATCAAAACGGTGATAAGAAAAGAAAACTTAAGGTTCATAGATGCTTACACAGTCGGCAATTGTGCTAAGGGAGGAAGATGTGGCTGTGTCATGGTGGTGTTCACTGGAGAAAGAAATTGAGTAAGTCCCAGGGTCTCGGAGCATTGGCATCAAAATTGGGGGTGGAGGAGAACAAGTCGGGGCCTAGGTGTCCTCTTGAAACCCTGAGGTAAATAGGGGAAAATGTATGGTGGTGGTACAGGAAAGCTACAGAGAGGGAGTTCGAAGTCCTAATGGGCGTTTCTTATTTACTCCATGAGAGGATGAGAGTTCATGCTTATTTTGATTGGGAGAGATATTCAAAGGCATAGGAGAAATAATCATGTAAATCTGTGCACAGATGAGGGAGAAAGAGAGCTGGGGAGAGGAGTCATTGTATCTGTGTTCAGAACTACAAAAAGTCAGGAGCTAGGAGATGGGTTGGTAACTGTTGGATTAGGCTGAAGTTCAATAAATACCGTCAGATGAGCACATGAGAACAGGGTCGCGTGTGACACTGAGTAGTTCTCACAACTTTAGGGAAAATTTTATGCATTTAATGCATTTTAGCTAAATTCTTTACAAAACAATATCGAAAATGGTAAAATCAATTTGAAGGGTCAAACATAGTCAAAGTTCTACCAAAATTTGATCATAGGCCAATTAGGGGGTCTAGATTATTCGTAAATAATTAAATTTATGTTTTGCACATATTTTATCCATAGTTTCTATTTAGGTCTTTTAACTTAAATTTGATGCATTTAAGGACAAATAAGTGGATACTACTTTTCCTTTATCAATTCATGTGTTTGATTCGAGTTAATCAACCATTACTCAATCAATGGCCATGTCTTGTATATTTTATACTATTTTTTAGAAACTTTCTTGGAGTATAGAGAAAGAGTTCAGTTGCATCCCCCTTTTGTAACAAGTAACTAAAAGGATAGGAAACTTCTTGCACAAGTTAATATATTCCCTATTTTCGAATTCTATCCCTTTTATATTTTCCTTTATTTATTTTTAAGAAAATTTCAAGAATAGGAGTGAAAAAGGAAAGGGAAACTAATGTTTATCAAATCGAGTTAATTGCAACACATAATAAATAGAGGAAGGAGAGAATGAATTTTGAATATCATTTTAATTTCCTAACTTCATTGTCTTCTAAGAAATTTAATTTAATTTTATGGTATTTTTGCATTAAGGCCCTCCACTATTTTTATTTAAGAAAAATACATTCTAAATTTTAAATTACTCTTAGAAATTGGGATGTTACAAAGCTATTCTCCCATGTCCAAGAAATGGAGTATACTCACTCATGGTGAGAAAATATAGGCACAAATGATAAAGCATTGAAATGAACATGAGAAAAGAGTGAGGAATAACAAATGTATCTATGGGAGTGAAGAACTGAATAAGAACTCCATCCAAGAGATGGAGATTAGTCTCTGAAAATGCTCCTCACTTTGGCAACTTCTCTTTATTCAGCCTTGGGAAGGAAAGGAGGAAGGAAATGGGGCTACGAACGGATTCTCTCCTGAGAAACCATAGCTTTCTCTCTTAGATTGCCTCTCTAGAGCTCTAGCCTTGTCTCTAATCTCTAACCGCTCCTAATGATTTGTGGTGTGTTTCCCTAGGAGTGGTTGTTCTTTTATATATTTGAGTAAGTGTTTAAAAATATGAATTTTGTAGAAAATACATCTCACACATCGTGTAAGAAGGGTAATACGTCGTGTAAGTATCGATTTCCCTTTCACCAGAAACATTCGCAAGTGGCACGCCGTGTATAATGATCCACATGACGTAAGAGGGCTTCCCTGTTGATTTGTGGGCTTTCTAAGACACGTCGTGTAAGGCAGTCAACACAGAATAAGGGTGTTTTGAGGAGTGATCGCCTTCTTCATTGCACAATGTTGCCTGACAGCATCCTTCCTCCCAATCCCCTCTCTGATGAGGAAGTGGCTCATATCACACCACTTGCCTCCCTCTTCTCCTTGGACTTCTCTCTCTCTACCACTACATCCACCGGGTAGGCTCTAGGGTTCCACTCTTCCCTCGACTCTTGCTACCTTTATCACACAGGGTTTCTGAGTCCACACTCTTCTACTGTGTCACCTTCATGCCCCTCTCATCGTGCATCTAGTGAATATGGATGATATTGTGCATATACTGACTCTCCCTCTCTCTCTATAGGCGACGTCGCACACTAGTGTTGTTGTCTGCATCCAATAGGGATACTATCACACAGCTGGTTGCTGACGATGGAGGTGGGGCTCCATGCCTCGGGCAAGACCTCCACTCCCAGTCATAGTGTGATGCCCTGACATAGAGTCATCCTAGTAGTCTCCAAGGAGAGCCAAGATGAGGGAACCCAGGAGAGCCACTTCTACAGAAGGGTTGAGCCTACCGTAGGGCACCCTTGATGACTCTGGTTTGAAATAGCTTGTTGATCTTTAGTCAATTCTTTGTAAGATGCTTATGCGCCTATCGGGTAACTGTGGCAGGAGGAGAGATTCTGAAGAAAAAACCACGATCTTGTGCATCTTGGTAGAGAAGGAGAATATGTTTACATATCGGGGAGGAGTCGATGTTTATGGGATATTTGCACCCACCATTTACTTCACTTTGGATTCTCAATTGTGTAGAGTGGTCAGAAAATCTATGATGTCAGGTACCTTCTGCAAGGATCCCCCTCCATAGACTACAGAGACCAAAAGTTATTCTCTATTTTGAAGGAAAAGACTCCCATAGTCCTTTATATATATAGTAGGTGGACTTTTAGGGTTTCATGGGAGAATTATGGGAAAGAGAGGCATAGGCCACATGTTTGAGTTTTCTCTCATTTTGGGACACAAGGTAAGGATAAACTTATGGAAAGCATGAGTCCCCTTCCTCATATATCCACTGATGCAAGAGGCAATTGTATACCAAGATCCATTAAAATAAAGGTGATTAATCACATTAACTAAATGAAAATTTGGTTGTCTGTTCCCTTGTAGTTTCCAAAAGCTAAGTACTCCTTTCTAACTTAGAATCTCGACTAGACAAACCTCTTCACAAAAAGGTCATTCTTTTTTGTAACCCAAAATCTATTAAGGAAAAACATATAGATACATGGTGTTTTATTTAATAATTGGTTTGTGCATTCTAGATTATTCTTTTATATTTCTCCTTGGTATATCCTTTAAACAAACTATCCCTATTATATGGAAACTTATTAATACCTTTCCCAAGTCATAATAATTGAGATTTAGTGGGATATCCTTCCCACACAAAACTTGTCTCTTTTAACCATTACTCAAACATCACCACTACCCCATGATATGTATTTTTCCTCCCAAAATCTAGAATTCTCTTCACTTCATAATTATTATCAAATATATAAAGGTTAAATTGATATAATTTTATTTGATGCCTCAAACATTGTGTTGCCACTCTTGGCTAGATAATTATTCTTTTAATTATCTACAACATTATGTATTTTATTTTATCTTAGAAACATGACAATTATTTCACTTATTATATCAAAAAGCCATTATTATTTTCTCATACATGAATCCCTTTAACTCAACTTATTCCATAAGAACCCATGCCACAAAGGTGATTAACATTATTATTCCACCACTAGTATCATTGGAGAAAATTATTTACAAAAACATGATTTATATTTCTATCATCCAATTTTATCAAAATTGAGGATATAACAGTATCCAACAAAATAACATTTATCAGACTTAGGGACCAAGATTTTCGTAAAAAAATTCCCTTACATAAGCTTCACATCCCCCAAATCCTCATAAAAGACGTATTGGAAGGCTTCCCAGTTCATATCTTGTATGGTGTCTTTTGAACTGACTTAGATGGTACTTGGTTTAGTGTAAACGTGATGGTTTCAAGAGCATAACCCCATAAGGTATTTGGAAGTTCAGCTAAACTCATCATTGATTGCATCATGTCCAACAATGTGTGATTCCTTCTTTTTGATACACCATTATGTTGTAGTGTTCCAGGTGGAGACCACTGTGATATGATGTCACGGGCTCATAGAAGGTCCTCAAACTCTTGGCTTAAGTATTCTCCTCCTCAATTAGAATGAAGTGCCTTAATACTTTTGCCAAGTTGGTTATGTACTTTGTTCATAAACTCCTTGAAATTTTTAAGAGTTTTTGACTTATGTTTCATCAAGTAAACATAATTATACCTATTGAATTCATTAGTGAAGGTAATGAAGTCTTGATACCCACCTCTAGAAATTGTTCTAAAAGGGCCACATACATTAGTATGTATGAGTCCTAATAGATCACTAGCCCTCTCATTATTACCAATGGAAGGGGGTCTTGGTCATCTTGCCCAAAAAACAAGATTCATATATCTCTATTGATTCAAAATCAAAAGAGTCCAAATAACCATCTTTATGGAGTCTGAATAAGTGATTCTCATTTATGTGCCCTAGACGGCAATGACAAAGGTATGTTTTGTTTGATTTTTTTATTTTTAGTCTATTTCTAGTAATGTTATAAACATATGTCTTTATGTCTAGAAATTAAAGACTATATGACATAGGGGCATTGCCATAAAATATCCCATCTTTAGAAATAGAACATCGACCATTCTTGATATGAAATTCATATTCATCCTTGTTCATACAAGATACAGAGATACAAAAATACATAATTGTAGTTCACTAACTCTATTACAAGCCATGTGGGCAGAGATAAACTATAGGTTCCAAATGCAGTGGCAGCAATTGTTGCTCCATTTGTGACTCACAGTTCAACCTTACCCTTTTCAAAGGCCTACTTCGTTTTAGATCCTACATATTCAAGCATATGTGAGATCCACATCCGGTATCTAGTACCCAAGATGAAGAAGTAGATAAGTTTATCTAGATAACATATATACCTGAAGTGGAGATCACCATCCCCATATTCTTCTTCTTAAATGCCTTTAAGTATAGAGGATAGATTCCTCTTATACATTTCTTTCTCCTTATCTTGAGTGTTGAAGATCTTGAATTGAGCTTAGCCTCAGAACTCTTCATGGCCTTACTAATATCCTTTGCTCATATCTGTTGATCACCACCACAGATTTGTCCTTCTTCATTCTTGCTTCGGCACTTATCAGCATGCCAAGAAAATTTGAAAGTGGACTGGCCATATTATTCAAGTGATAACACTCAATGAAATGGCTATACAATTTAGGAAATGATTACAGAATCATATTTGTGGCCAACTCTAAGCTCAAAGAGAATCCCATTTCTTCTAGATGTTCCACATGTCCAATCAGATTGAGCACATGGGTCTCTACCGAGTCTCCATTTGTCATCTTACACTCAAATAGTGCCTTCGAGATATTACACCTTTCTTGCTTTGTGTGCTTATGGTTCAAACTCTCAGGATGTGTTACCACATCAAGTATTCCTATCTCTTCACACTTCTCATGCGACTCATAGTTCATGCAACTCAGCATAAGGTACTTCATATCCAAAGCATTGTTGGCAAGCTTCCAGTAAGTATCCACCTCATCCCTAGGTGCATCAGGAGTAGGTATTATCTGGCACTGGTGTTTCTAGGACATAGAGTTTGCACTCTTCATTGAGAACCCTTCTTAAAATCCAAAACTAATTGTGTAAATTCATCACATTAAGTTTTTCCTTCCTAAGGACCAATCACAATGATGATTTGATTGTCATTTTATTCTATAAGAGAAAAAATTGCATTTTGTCAAAAAAAAACTTTTGATTCAATTTGATTTGAAAATTTTAACAATATTCAATTGGGTCCTTAATTAGTTGTCACTCCCACTATTTTATTCAAATTGATAACCCTCCATATGAATTCAGAATATTACAATGTGCAACCTTCTAGTGAGCCAAGATCTAAAACAATCCACCTATTACCCGAACAACACCAGCGTCCATAGCCAATTATTAAGGTAGACAACTTTTTCCAAATGCATCATATGCAATTATTAGATATATATTATGTGCAACTTCTTGTCATAGTCATATGTATGCCTATGATTCTTAATCTCATTAAGGACACCAGTTAAGTCTGACCCAAAAGTCAACACGATAGATATGCACCCTGCTTGGGTAGAACCTACATATCTACCATCATACTTCCATGAGATGGATGGCTCACCACGCTTGGGCCTAACTTATGCTTGGTAGAACAAGCTTTTCATGTGTTTTTCTTATGAAAAGCATCCAAGACTTAATATGTTATTTGAGGAAGTTTGTATTATAAATACATATACTTTATCCAATCACCACATATATAGGATGTATCATATGCCTGGTATATCCCATAATTAAAACATACAATAAACAAAAAGTTATGGTTATGGTCATTCTAATGTAATTCCTTGGAGCCACAGAAATTATCACAACCTAGGGTCTACATCTCATGCAGAAACATGTTGTAGATGAATGGTCTATGCTTGCCCATTTGGGTTGATTGGCTCAACCCTTGAATCAATCAGATCACCTCCTGGCCAGTCGGTTGGTCATCACTCTGGTCGTCTGATCTGAGATCCACAATCTTCGGGATCCTCCAATTGATTGATTGGGTCTACTAGCTGATCAGTTTGGCTTGTCCTCCTTGGTCCTCCTCAGTCCTCCAACCGATTAGCTCACCATCGAGACGGTCGGTTGGCTTGGTTTTAATTGTCTTCTTCTTTATAATAACAAGAAAATAAACAATCCTACTATTACATGATCACAGAGAAACCTCAAATTACATTCAAGGGGAGAAAAGGTAGGAGAGAATAATACTTTTAAAATGGAAGATAAGATAGAGGCTCGATATGCAAACTGATATAGAATAGGAAATAAACACATAACCACCATGCATAGATAATTAGGGTTATTGGCCATAATCATGCTATACATCCACCATCAAAACTCACTTTTAAGGAGATGTGTGTCAATTGCATATATATATATATATATATATATATATATATATATTTATTTATTTATTTATTTATTTATTTATTTATTTATATTTATATTTATATATGGGGATACATTGGCTGCCCGTGCGGGTACAGTTATTTGGCTACTCTTGCCTCCGTATTTTTTTATTTTTCATCTTATTTATGAATTCTTGCCACCGTGTTCTCCTGGCCCTCTTTAGAGTGACACTACTACCCGCTCCCCTCTTATTCATTTTGGTAGGGACGCGCCGCGAGCAGAGAAGACGTTGCGGAGGCGATTCTATGGAGATGGCACTGGTAAAGGCGATCTGCCTTGAACTTCAACCCTACCCTACTCCCTCTTCCTTCCATTACCCTGCTCCCTCTTTCCCCGTTCAAATCACAGCTATGAGGAAATCTAAGGGAAAACAGACAGGGGGAAAACGGAATGTCATTTCTAAAGGAGTCGTGTCTGCTGAAGCTTTGGTCGTTGATGAAAGCAACATTGAGGCAATGGTCGACGCTCAAGATATGGTCATTGATGAAGCAAGGGCTGACTCCACAGCTTTGAGGAAATTTAAGGGTAAGCAGAAAGGGAGAAAATAGAATGTTGTTTCCAAAAGAGTCGTATCTACTGAAGATGAAGCAAGTGATGACTCTGGAGGAAGGGCTGACTCTGGAGGAAGAGCTGACGATGAAGGCAGTGTTGATTCTGGAGGAAGGGTTGATGCTGAGGGTATAGATGACGATGAAGGCAGGGCAGACACTGAGGGTATAGTTGATGATGAAGGTAGGATTTACGTTGGAGGATTGGTCAGTAAATCCTGAGGTAAATGCTACATTGAGTTTGTTGTCAGCTCTTGTGTATAATGATTTGTTCTACAAAATGCTACATTGAGTTGGCTCTTGTGTGTAATGATTTGTTCTACAAATCAAGCTACTGTTAGTCTAGTTTAACATTTAAAACATGGGAACTGATTGGCCCTGAGGGGCTGTTTGCCCCTTATATCTAAAAGATATAATGACCATAATTGAATCAATATCTCCCTTGTATTACTGAAACATTATCTCCCTTACAGTATTCATGTCTCGAATTACATAAGATTTGTCTTCATTACAAGCTATCTTCTTGTATTACTGAAACATTATCTCCCTTACAGTCTTCATGTCTCGAATTACATAAGCTTTTCCTTCATTACAAACTATCTTCTTGTATTACTAAAACATTATCTCCCTTACAGTCTTCATGTTTTAAATTACATAAACTTTGTCTCCATTAAAACTATCTTCTTGTAATACTGAAACATTATCTCCCTTATAGTCTTCATGTCTCAAATTACATAAACTTTGACTCCACTAAAAACTACCTTCTTGTATTACTGAATCATTATCTCCCTTACAGTTTTCATGTCTTGAATTACCTAAACTCTGTCTCCATTACAAACTATCTTCTTGTATTACTGAAACATTGTCTCTGTTACAGTTTTCATGTTTAGAATTACATAAACTCTGTCTCCATTACCCTAAATGAAGCTTTTGTAATACAAATGCAGCTATTCAATTTTTAAATCATCAGTGTTACATCAATGGATATATCCAAATCCGTAATGGACTGATTTTCAGTGAGAATCATCTTAAAATGATGAAGAGTACATCATTTGCCAACTTAATCAATATGCCACTGCTAAAAGCTGAGACTGAAGTTTTACAGGACATAATTGAGAAATATGTTGGTGGTGATGAGTTTGAATTGGATAAGGGTTTAACAGTGAGTATGATAGTACAAGATGTTGGTGTCATACTAGGAATACCATATGCGGGCATTGATATAGTGCCAATCAAGAACTCAGAGGTAGTTAGGAAGGTTGGGGAGGAGATGTTTGGGGAGGAAAAGTTTTCCAAGATGACAAACAAGGAAGAGAGGAAGCAGGAATTACAGGACAAAAGGATGAAGGAACTTGAGCTGCTTCACAAGGAAAACCTTGCCACGACATGGCAAAGAATGATGATTGGTGATACTGAGCTTGATTGCCAAAATATGTGTATGTGTTGGATGTTGTACCGCATGGTTACATTCCTTGTACCAGACACAGGGTATAATTCACCGTTGTATATCTTACATTATCTCAATGATGTGACAACAACTCCATCCCTAAATTGGGTAAAGCTGGTACACAAGCAAATTTTCCAGCGGATGGAGTTCATGAAAGGACAGATTAGGACAAGGAGATCAGGTGAAATGACGACGAAGAAGACCCTTTATGCCACTGATTGTATGGTGTGCTTATATGTAAGTATGAAAAACATATTTACTTTTTATTTTTTCCTTCGTAAGTAAGACAATCAAATTGAAAATGTACTAACTACAAAAGATTGAGTGTAGGTTTGGGCACTGGAGATGACAAACATTGCCAAACCCAAATACAAGAATGTGAAGTCGAGGATTAAGAAATGGGAAGCTCATGTGAATAGGACAAAAGAACTGTCAGCAATAGGAAAAGATGAGGTAAAAAGTTCATATTACATAACCTCTGTCTCCATTACAAACTATGTTCTTGTATTACTGAACCTCTATTTTCATTACAAATTGCGTTCTCTTATTATTGAACCATTGTCTCTGTTACAGTCTTCATGTTTACAATTACATAACCTCTGTCTCCATTACAAACTACGTTCTTGTATTACTGAACCATTATCTCTATTACAGTCTTCATGTTTACAATTACATAACCTCTATCTTCATTAAAAACTATGTTCTTGTATTGCCAAAACATTGTCTCTATTACAATTTTCATGTTTCGAATTACATAAGATTTGTCTTCATTACATAAACTACAAAAAGTATTACTAAAACATTGTCTCTGTGATAGTCCATACATGTTCTAAAAAAGATGAAGGTGGACAACAGTGATGATTGGGAAGTGATCAAAGAGTTAAAAGATATCCCATTTTACATCACATGGAAAAAAGTTCCCACACTTCAAGTCCAAGTGTATGCACCAAGGGAGGACCAATGTGGAGTCAAAGGAAAAAGAAAATAGTTAGATGAAGAGCCTGACACAAGATATGATAACTTGGTAGATAGAGTCAAGTGTCTTGAGGATGATCTAGCAAAGCACAAGGAGATGTGCTCAATGAATACCTTCACAAGTTTTGCTGAGGTAATGGAGGAAAACAAGAAGTTGAAAGTAAGGGTTCATGAATTGGAGGAAGAGAACAAAAATTTTAAGAGACAATTCAGTTCTATAGAGGAATCACCACAGTACACTCCACTGCATTTCATCTCTACAGAACATACACATCCATCAATAAAAGAAGCTCCAGTAGCAGGGAAACAAGAAACACCTGCACCAGAAAATAAGGAAATGAAGATGTTTTCCAAGAAGAAAAAGGAACTAAATTCAAGACTTGGAAGCATTGAAGAAAATGTAAAGATTAGAAGGGATCCAGTGGTAAGCTAAATTCATCTTTCCTTGTTCTACAGGAAGTGCAAACAAATATTTATAATCCTTGTAATCTAACATATATACAGGAAAGGAATGCAAACTTCATTGGATATGAACACTTCAAGGGTGATCAGTGGAAAGAAGAAGTAAAGAACTTCAAGGAAAACATTGATGAAGTGTAAGAGAACACAAGAGAAGAATTATGTGATACATTGATGCATGCCATTGTGGCATTAATTTTGGATAATGTTGCAGTCTTGATTTCATAGATTTTCTTTATTAATCGACTGACATGCAATAAAATAACTTCTATCACAAATAAATTGTAAGTTGATCTTATCAATATTATTTTATTGAATTCTTATAATATTTTCCTCAACTTTTAGGAATGAATGAATATAAGAAGAGATGAAGGTAGGAGGCAATTCAGTTTCCCGCAATGCTGACTTAAATGCATACCTTGCACCAAAATTGGCATAACGCTCACATCCTAAGGCAGAATTTAATGTTCAAATATGATTTGGAAAGGGAATGCAAAGGCCTACAGGAAAATCATATGTTCGGGCGCACTTTAAATTCTCCGGAGAACGGAAATTCACTCGAAATTGCTGCTGCGAGAATCTGCATTAAAGAAAGACAATCAAGAGTTTGTTGACTAGATCTGAAAATTCAAAAGGATGGCTCCCTCTCTTTTTCCCCTTCTTTTTTTGGATAGCCTACCCCTCCTTCTCCTATAAAAGGAGGGGCACTTCCTCCTCTCTGGGCATCTCGGGTTTTCTTATATTAGAGCGCTGAAGCAATTGTTCTTGTAATCATCTTCTTATTCTGCAATAAAGTAGATCTCAGTTCAAGTATAACTCTTTCATACTTGTTCTCATCTTTTCTTTCCGCCTTGGTTTTAATCTTCTTTCTCTGTTCTTTAATTCTGGACCAAGGAACAAAGAACTAAGCCATTTTATTGTATCTAGCAAAAGGATTGACTCCTAATTTTGGGCTAGACTATGGCTTCAGTGCTTTCTTCCTCCATCTCCCCTTTCTCCATGAGTGAGTAGACTTTTATCGAGGCAAGGGGAATAACCCCTTAGCCATGGTTTTAACGACTTCTTCTTAAACGACTAGATGGTAATCGATTTTAATTGAAGATTGATCTTTGGATCGCATGTTAATCCGAATGGAAATGACCATGGAAATTCGGATTTAGAACAATAAAATCGATTACATAGACGTTTTGATATGATCGTGGATTTTCATCTTTTAGGATGATAAACTAGGAAACATGAGCACCAGGACCAATGGGCTCATGTGGAGTTTATCTCTTGTGAGTTTTTAATTCGCAAACCTTCTTCGAATCATCGTCTAAGAAGTAGTTGTTATCGCCTAGTCTAAGATGGTGAAAACCCCTACAAGCCTCGATTTTCCATCTCTTGATTTCAATCACTGACTTTCTTGCTTGCCTTTGCTTCTTTGATTTTTAGTCTTTTCAATTCATATAGTTCTTTTTGTGCTAACAATAGTCTAAATTTTCCTTGTGCAATTTTCTTTATTCTTGTTAGTGCATTTTCATTCATTCCTTAGTGTAATCACCAACCCCAAAACTCGATTTTTTTACATTCTCGTTCCAAATCTAAAAATACAAAAAAAATTAATAAAAGTTCTTCAAAAATTTTGGGTTCTAAGAACAATCTCCAAATAGTTGTCCTGTGGGATCGACCCTTCTATACTACCCTTAAAATCGGAAGTAAAAAAGGTTTAAACTCTAGGATTAACCATCTTAGTGATTGATAGTGCAAAACGACGATTATCAATTTGGCGCCGTTGCCGGGGACAACGGATTGTTTTTTTTCGAACCCCAAAAACAATTTTGAAAAACTTTTTTTCCTTTTTTTCATACCTTCCGAGTAACATTCTGGAAGTGTACTCCTCTTTCTGCCGAGTTTCCATTCCGGCAGTCTATTTTTTCTGCACACGATTAACTGCTTTATTTGTGCATGCGACGCCCGAACGACGATTTTCAACCATTCGATCCGGAAATAGAAAGGACCTTTCATCGTCGAAACCGTCAAAATATAGCAACAATGAATGAAGACGAGGTCGCCCGTAGAATCGACCAAGCTCTCGCAGCTCAAAGAGAGCTCATTCAAGCCGAACAAGCGGAAAGAGAAGCCGCTTTGCGAGCAGCCTTTAGGGCTGAACAAGAAACCATAGAAGCTGATAGGAGGGAAACTGAAAGGCAAAAACAATTAAAAGACTTTTCTGTCCCCAAAACAGCCTATGCACAACATCTTGTTATACCCCCTGATATCATGGCTCCACAATTCGAAATCCAAACACAATGGATCACCATGCTGCAAACTCACCCCTTCTCTGGCAACAATGGGGAAAGTTGTCAAGATCACCTTCAGAAGTTCATTGATCTTTTCTCTTTGAACAAAATCCTAGGTGTCTCTGAAGATTCCATCCGCCTTAGGTTGTTTAAGTATTCCCTCTCCGGCCAAGCCAGTAGTTGGTACAACACCATGGAGAGTGAGGAACATGTCACAACTTGGGAGGTTCTGCAAAACAAGTTCCTTGAAAAATTCTACCCCCCATCTCTCACCTATGAACTTAGGGGTCAAATAACTCACTTTTCTATGTCCCCAGGAGAGACCTTAGGTGAAGCCTGGAAAAGATTCAAGGATTTACTTAGGAAGTGTCCCTACCATGACATCTCTCAAGCCCAACTCATAGAGATTTTCTATCGTGGTGTTGATGATGATACCAATTTTTTTCTTGACTCCTCATCTGGAGGAAATTTCATGCATCAAAGTTTAACTAGCACATGGGAGGTAGTTAAACGGGCTTCCGAAACAAGGGCTAGAAGAGGGATTGGAGGAATCCTTAAGGTAGCCAAGGCAGAAGTTAATAATGATATCCAAAGCATAGCGGAAAGCCTAAAATTAATTGCCTTAAAACAAGATCGGTTAGAGTCATCCTTAGTCACCCTTAGGGAGTCACCCCAACAACTAAAAGCCACGGATTCCCTTTGTGGTATTTTCCAAGGATACGACCATACCACCCTCCACTGTCAATACCTCTACAACATGCCCACGCAACCTGAAGTAGGTCAACAACCAGAAGACCTTAATTCGATCCATATAATACCATGCCAAGGTTACTACAATCCCAACCAACCTAGAAATCACCCTGGTTTTTAGTATGGGAACCCTTCAGGCGCCGAGAACTCTACCCAACTTCAACAAAGGCCTCCCTACCCTCAAAGTCACAACCGACCACCACCTGGATTCCCATACAACAATCAAAGAAACTTTGAAAATCACCAAAATTGACAACCCTACCAGCAATTCCAAAACCTAAACCTTCCATCCCAAAATCCAAACCAACCTCAACCCCCCCAACCACCTCAAAATGTCGTCCCTCCTCCTCCCCCTAGTCATCCCAACTGGGCAAGCATAGAACAAACCCTCGTGGCCATTCAAGCCTATCAAAAGGCAACTGACGCACAGTTAGCCCGTTTGTTTGCCCAACAAAAACCTCCTGCCGGGACTTTTGCAGGACAACCTGAAAACAACCCCAAACATCCTGAACAACTCAAGGTAGTCTCTACTCGTTCGGGAAAAGTGCACACCCCTTCCCCTTCAGAAAAATCTTCAGACCCACCTATAGAATTCGAGGATGAGGACATGGTAGTTGTCGAACCCGAAGTCACACCTAAACCATCCATCCCCGAAACCCCTCAAGTGGAATATGAAGAACCAGTTTACAAACCCCGACCTCCCTATCAAGACCACCTCAAACAAACAAGACTTGATGCCCGCTTCATGAAGTTTAGGGAAGCTATGAAAAAAATACATGTCGACATTCCCTTCCTTGATGCTTTGGCAGACATGCCCGCCTGGTCCAAGTATATGAAATCCCTCTTGACTAGGAAGTATGTTACAAAAGAATATGAGACTGTTAAACTTGCTAGAACTACCTCTGACATTATCCTAAGTAAGATGCCTAAAAAACAGAAGGATCCAGGTTCTTTTGGAATAGGATGTTACTTAGGTGACAATGCTTGTAGGAAAGGCCTACCAGATTTAGGAGCTAGTATATCCATCATGCCATATAGTCTTTGCAAAAGGTTGGGATTCAATTATATGTTACCCACAGCCATGACCATCCAACTGGCAGACTCATCCACAACCAAGCCCATGGGGATCATAGAAGACATTCCGGTTAAAGTTGGAAATGATGCGTATGTCCCTTGTGATTTTGTGATCATGGATATCAAGGAAGATTTACGCTATCCCCTCATTTTTCGGACGTCCCTTCTTAGCCACTGCTCGTGCCTTAATTGATGTTGAGGCTGGTACCATTGTGTTAAGACTAGGGAAGCAAAACCTAGAGTTTAGGGTGTTTGAAAGTATGAAGGGACCTAGCCTTGAGGAAGAAGTCTACCTCCTTGATTGCATTGATGAATTAAACCAATTAAGGCAAGAATGGGAATTAGTTGATGACCCCCTATGCACTTCTCTCACCATCCCCGCCGAATGTGATTTTGACAATGAACCATCAAATCAACTTAAGATTCACTTGGACAACTTTGAGGAAATCCCAAGTGCTGAGATTGAAGACCTTAAGATGATCTCCACCATAAAAGAACAACCTGAACCACCTAAGGCCCCAGAAATGAAGGCTCTTCCCATAGGTCTGAAATATGTGTTTTTGGATGAACAACAATTATGCCCTGTTATTATCAATTCTGATCTTACCATTGAACAGGAAACCATGCTTATGGGAGAACTTAGGAAAAGGAGAACAGCCTTAGGGTACAAAATGACGGACTTGGTTGGGATAGATCAATCCATTTGCATTCACAAAATCCCAATGATTGAAAACAGTAAACCTTCCCGAGACCCACAAAGGAAACTCAACCCAAACATGAAGGAAGTCGTCCGTCTTGAAGTGATTAAACTTTTGACTGCAGGAATCATCTACCCCATCTCTGACTCTCCTTGGGTCAGCCCGGTCCAGGTCGTCCCCAAAAAGGGTGGGACCACAATCGTTAGGAATGAGAAGAATGAGCTTATCCCCACCCGTACAGTCACAGGGTGGAGGATGTGCATTGACTACAGGAAACTCAACAAAGAAACTAGGAAAGACCACTTCCCTCTTCCCTTCCTTGATCAAGTTCTTGAACGTTTAGCTCATCAACAATACTTTTGTTATTTAGATGGCTACTCGGGTTTTTCCCAGATCCCCATTCATCCAGAAGACCAAGAGAAAACCACCTTCATATGCCCTTTTGGCACATACACTTTTAGACGAATGCCCTTTGGCTTGTGCAATGCACCAGCCACTTTTCAAAGATGTATGTCTGCCATTTTTTCAGGGTTAACTGAGACTGTCATGGAGGTGTTCATGGACGATTTCTCTGTCTATGGAGATAGTTTCACTTCTTGCCTTGGGAACCTCTCCCTTGTTCTTGACAGATGCATTGAGTCACATTTAGTCCTTAATTGGGAAAAATGTCACTTCATGGTCAAAGAGGGTATTGTTCTGGGCCATAAGGTGAGCAACCAAGGCATTGAAGTTGACCTAGCCAAGATTGAGGTCATCACCAAGCTTCCCCCTCCCACCTCAGTCAAAGACATCCGAGCCTTCTTCGGACATGCCGGTTTTTATCGGCGATTCATCCGTGACTTTTCCAAAATTACAAAACTTCTCACCAATCTTCTTCAAAAGGAGGTGCCTTTCCATTTTGATACGGCATGCATGGAGAGCTTCTTATGTTTGAAAAAGGCTGTCACCACCACCCCCATCATTCGTGCTCCTGACTGGGCCTTACCCTTTGAAATCATGTGTGATGCTAGTGATTTTGCTGTAGGTGCCATTTTAGGACAAAGAATTGACAAAAAACACCATGTCATTTACTATGCATCCAAGACCTTAGATGAAGCTCAGCAAAATTACACCGTCACTGAAAAAGAAATGCTAGCCATTGTCTATGCTTTCGATAAATTTCGCTCATATCTTGTTGGTTCTAAGGTTGTTATTTATACTGATCATGCAGCTATTCGTTACCTCATGACCAAAAAAGATGCCAAGCCTAGACTCATAAGATGGATTTTGTTATTGCAGGAATTTGATCTAGAAATCCTAGACAAAAAGGGATCTGAAAATGTCGTGGCTGACCACCTCAGTCGACTTAGCTACAGCCCCATTGATGAACATCCCATAAATGAATCCTTACCCGATGACCAATTGCTCAAAGTTGACTCCCAATTTCCATGGTTTGCTGATTTTGTAAACTATTTAGCTGTAGGTGTATTGCATCCCGAGTATACGGGACACTCTAAAGCTAAATTTTTACATGATGTCAAAAATTACTATTGGGATGAACCTTATTTGTTTCGACTTTGTGCCAATGGTTTATATCGTCGTTGTGTTTCCAACGAAGAGAGCATCGCCATTTTGGAACAATGTCACTCTGGCCCCTATGGTGGTCACATGAGTTCCCAAAAAATGGCTAGGAAAGTCCTACAATGCGGATTCTTTTGGCCCACCATCTTCAAAGACTTGTATGATTATGTGCTTTCATGTGACCAATGTCAAAGAACGGGAAATATTTCTAAGCGTGACCAAATGCCTCTCACCTCTTGGCAAGAATTAGAGATTTTTGATGTCTGGGGAATCGACTATATGGGCCCATTTCCTTCTTCTTATGGGTTTACTTACATTTTAGTCGCAGTCGATTACGTGTCAAAGTGGGTTGAAGCCATACCTACTAAAACTTGTGACTCTAAATCCGTTAAGAAACTTTTTAAAGATGTCATTTTTCCTAGATTCGGAGTCCCTCGCATCGTCATTTCTGACGGGGGATCCCATTTTTTGGAAAAAAAGTTTTGAGGCTCTTTTAAAAAATACGGGGTCTATCACAAAGTCGCCACTCCTTACCATCCTCAGACCAGTGGGCAGGTAGAAGTATCCAACAGACAAATCAAATCCATTTTAGAAAAGACTATTGGACGAACTAGGAAAGATTGGGCGTTAAAAATCAATGACGCCCTGTGGGCATATCGCACTGCCTACAAAACACCCATTGGCACCACCCCTTTCAGACTGATCTATGGTAAGTCATGTCACTTACCAATAGAACTAGAGCACAAAGCAAGCTGGGCCATAAAAAGTTTGAATTTTGACCTTTCCATGGCTGGAGAGAAACGTTTTCTCCAAATGAATGAACTTGATGAACTTAGGATGAGTGCCTATGAAAATGCAAGAATCTACAAGGACCGAACTAAAATGTGGCATGATGGTCACATCAAGCGCAAAGACATTAGAGAAGCGGATCATGTCCTAGTTTTTAATTCTAGATTACGACTTTTCCCTGGGAAACTCCAGTCGCGATGGTATGGCCCTTACATTGTCAAGTGTGCTTATCCACATGGTGCTTTTCTTCTTTGGGATAAAGTTCTGGGCGAGTTTAAAGTCAATGGGCACCGTCTCAAAAGATATATCACTACTGAAGATGTTCTCACTTCTGACTCAACTAAGTTTCCACCTTTGCAGGATCTGAACCTCACTGACCCTTCACCTCCACCACAGTGATTCTTCCCTCCATATCGCTCTTAGAGTTTGCTCGGGTCGAGCAAAATTCTAAGTCCGGGGTGGGGGTGGGTGGTACGTAATCCACCATTTATCTTCCCTTTTCAAAATTTCTTTCTGCATTTTATTTGTTTGTTTTTTTTTTTCTTTCAAACATAAGGCCTTTATCTAGTCGGCCGAATGTTGTACTTTATCTCCAAAAATCAATTGCATTATCAATTTTATTTCAAAAAACTTTGCAATATCAAGTTCCTTATGATCACGATAGCAATTCTTGGAAACGGTGGCAAGCCTTAGAGTATCAAATAGAATCAAATACAGATTTTCTTAATTTTAGCATTAGATTAACTTATTTGTTTTTACTCTTATATAATTTAGCTACATGTTTCTTCTATCTTACGCAATGACATTTCAAGAAAAAAAAGGGTTTTTTGTTGCACGGAAAAATAAATCACATGCCAAACCCTAAGTCCGGGGTGGCATACCCTTCTTCCATACCCCACAAAGGGGCGTACCATCAAAAGATACCAAAAAAAGAGCACACAAAAAAAATTGTGGTCAATGTAATCACAAGTCCATGAAAAATTATATCCCAAGTCGAATAGAGGAGGGATTTTTTCCTTCACACCTCAAATTCTCTATCCCCGTGAAGCAATCAACTCCTCAAAAAAAAAATTTGAATGTCGAAGCACAAGTTAGATCGAAACTGTCTTTACAAAGTATAAGTTCAAAAACTTTAAGTTATGAAAAATGTTTTCTTGAGAAACATAGTGCTTGCAATTTGTGGTTCTAGGAGATGGGTCGCTTGGCCATGAAAAGGATAGAAGAACTGCTAATCTAGGGAGGATGAACTTGTCATTTCAAAATTTTTTGAATCATTTTGATTTTTTCAATTGCTTGAGGACAAGCACAACTTTAAGTCCGCGGTATTTTGATGCATGCCATTGTGGCATTAATTTTGGATAATGTTGCAATCTTGATTTCATATATTTTCTTTATTAATCGACTGACATGCAATAAAATAACTTCTATCACAAATAAATTGTAAGTTGATCTTATCAATATTATTTTATTGAATTCTTATAATATTTTCCTCAATTTTTAGGAATGAATGAATATAAGAAGAGATGAAGGTAGGAGGCAATTCAGTTTCCCGCAATGCTGACTTAAATGCATACCTTGCACCAAAATTGGCATAACTCTTACATCCTAAGGCGGAATTTAATGTTCAAATATGATTTGGAAAGATAATTCAAAGGCCTACAGGAAAATCATATTTTCGGGCGCACTTTAAATTCTCTGGAGAACGGAAATTCGCTCGAAATTGCTGCTGCGAGAATCTGCATTAAAGAAAGACAATCAAGAGTTTGTTGACTAGATCTGAAAATTCAAAAGGATGGCTCCCTCTCTTTTTTCCCCCTCTTTTTTTTGGATAGCCTACCCCTCCTTCTCCTATAAAAGGAGGGGCACTTCCTCCTCTCTGGGCATCTCGGGTTTTCTTATATTAGAGCGCTGAAGCAATTGTTCTTGTAATCATCTTCTTATTCTGCAATAAAGTAGATCTCAGTTCAAGCATAACTCTTTCATATTTGTTCTCATCTTTTCTTTCCGCCTTGGTTTTAATCTTCTTTTTCCGTTCTTTAATTCTGGAGCAAGGAACAAAGAACTAAGCCATTTTATTGTATCTAGCAAAAGGATTGACTCCTAATTTTGGGCTAGACTATGGCTTCAGTGCTTTCTTCCTCCGTCTCCCCTTTCTCCATGAGTGAGTAGACTTTTATCGAGGCAAGGGGAATAACCCCTTAGCCATGGTTTTAACGACTTCTTCTTAAACGACTAGATGGTAATCGATTTTAATTGATGATTGATCTTCGGATCGCATGTTAATACGAATGGAAATGACCATGGAAATTCGGATTTAGAACAATAAAATCGATTACATAGACGTTTTGATATGACCGTGGATTTTCGTCTTTTAGGATGATAAACTAGGAAACATGAGCAGCAGGACCAATGGGCTCATGTGGAGTTTATCTCTTGTGAGTTTTTAATTCGCAAACCTTCTTCGAATCGTCGTCTAAGAAGTAGTTGTTATCGCCTAGGCTAAGGTGGTGAAAACTCCTACGAGCCTCGATTTTCCATCTCTTGATTTCAATCACCAATTTTCTTACTTGCCTTTGCTTCTTTAATTTTTAGTCTTTTCAATTCATATAGTTCTTTTTGTGCTAACAATAGTCTAAATTTTCCTTGTGCAATTTTCTTTATTCGTGTTAGTGCATTTTCATTCATTCCTTAGTGTAATCACCAACCCCAAAACTCGATTTTTTTACATTCTCGTTCCAAATCTAAAAATACAAAAAAAAATTAATAAAAGTTCTTCAAAAATTTTGGGTTCTAAGATCAATCTCCAAATAGTTGTCCTGTGAGATCGACCCTTCTATACTACCCTTAAAACCGGAAGTAAAAAAGGTTTAAACTCTAGGATTAACCATCTTAGTGATTGATAGTGCAAAACGACGATTATCATACATACATATACTCAACCTTATTTAATATATTGGGCTAACTTTTGTTCTACAGATCAAGAAGTGAATGGCATTTCCGAAATGAAACATGGTACACAGGAAAACAACTATCAAGGATGCTTGTCAAGAACCAAATGATTGAATCCCCTATAATGTTGACACCTCAAGATCTAATATAGATGCAAAGTTTCCATGTAAATTATGTACTAATGTTCAGTTATAATGAACAGGTGATTGACAGCTTTGTGGACATGCTCAAAGAAACTTCAAGTAAGAAAAGAAAGAAAGAAATCAAATGGCATTGCTTGAAAACATATGTCCCGGTAAGAATGAACTACAAGCAGAGTTTATGTAATAATGTAAATTTACAGACTAATGGCATTTCTTGTGTAAATTATGTACTGATGTAAATTATGTACTGATGTAAATTTGTGGTTCTTGCAGCAAAAAATACACATGGGTGTGCAGAGCATTATAGCGGACATAATAAGTGAACTACCAAGTCTGTTCAACATCAGACCAAGTGATTTTGATAAGATGGATTCATTGTTCACTATTCTAAACAATGACATGCATTGGCATCTACTGGAAGCTAATTTCATACAAAAGAAATTCAGGGCATTTAACTCTCTTTCTAGAAACTTAGCTTACAAGAGAGAGGTGCAAAGATGGGTATGTATCAAGCATTTTTTGAAGAAAATTATCCACAAGATTGTAAAGTAAATACATTTTATGACATAGATATGTTATTTTGTTTTAGGTTGGATGGCTATTGGAATACTTAATAGGATTGTCTGATAGAGGGAGTCAGATGTCTAAATGGGAAGTTGAATATGTTGACTACCCACAACAGGCAGAAAATGAGGTGGATTGTTGCGTGTCTGTTATGAAATATTTGGAATGCTTAGTTAATGGACATAGTATGACCTTTACAAACCAAGACATATCGGCAATACGAGGTGATATATTTCACAAGATGATGACATTTGGGAAATTAAAGAGCATTGAAGAAATGCAAGAGTTAAAGGGGAGTATTGAAGAAATGAAAGTGTCAAAGGGAAGCAGTGAAGACATGCAAGAGTCAAAGGGGATCATTGAAGAAATGAAAGTGTCAAAGGGAAGAAATGAAGACATGCAAGAGTCAAAGGGGGAAGAGTAGAAATGATCTTTTTTGTGATATTTGATGTACATATGAAACCAACTTTGGTTTGACCAAAGCTCAGCTGCAGCTTATGTAATGATTTGATTTTCAGCTTCAAGAAGATAGGAACTTAGTTGTCTTCTAGAAGAACCTTAGTTTTCTGTAATCGTTTGATGTACATATGAATCTATTAAACATGTTACTTTGGTAATAATCTGAGTTTTAGCTGCCTTCTATACAAGAAGATAGGAACTCAGTTGTCTTCTAGCAGAACCTTAGTTTTTTGTAATCATCTGATGTACATATGAATCTATCGAACCTGTTACTTTCGTAATCATCTGAGTTTCATAGATGGGTGTAATACTTTGTTACTATCAGGAAAAGGATTTTTGACTTCGATCCAAAAATTCTACAGATTCTTGTATAGATGGGTGCATGTGCGACTATCGTTTCTTTTCTTTATGTAATATAGTATCTATCATCCTTTTCCTATGATCAATTCAGTCATCTCTCCTAAGCTTGTTAATCCTTTTTGTCCTCTAAAATGCCGATCTTGGTAGTAAGAGCAGTTCTTTAGATGGAAATTATACATATGATCATCTAAATGATCTATAAGAAAAAAATTTGATTGATCTATATGTTAATGCAATAAAACTTAATCATCAGACAGATGATAACAAGTCTCAATGTGCAAACCACTACAATTTTCTTATATATTTCATTATGTTTTGAGGCCTCAAGTCATTATAGATATTCTAGGAAGAGCTAACCCATCCGTTTAGGTACACATGAATCCATCAGTTTTATTACAAACCCAACAACACAATTACAAACCCAACAACACAATTACAAACCCAACAACACAATTACAAACCCAACAACACCATTACAAAGCCAACAACTCCATTACAAACCCAACAACACAATGATAAACCCATTAACACCATTATGAATCCAACAACTCCATTGCAAACCCAACAAAACATTATAAATGTAGCAGGTCGTCCAACACAGTTGAATTTGATACAAACACAAACGAAAGGAAGAAGTATATAAGTCAAGCACATAAGAACCCAGGGCACATGTTCCATTATAAAATTGAAGAAGTATATAAGTCTCACTCAACACAGTTACATTATACTTCAAATCCATAAGCACCAGTACAAATCCAGAAAGGACCATTACAAATCCAGCAGTTCCATTACAAATCTAGAAGCACCAGTACAAATCCAGAAAGGACCATTACAAATCTAGCAGTTCCATTACAAATCCAGAAACACCAGTACAGATTCAAAAAGGACCATTACAAATCCAACAGTTCCATTACAAATCCATAAGCACCAATACAAATCCAGAAAGGGTCATTACAAATCCAGCAGTTCCATTACAAATCCAGAAGCACTAGTACAAATCCAGAAAGGACCATTAAAAATCTAGTAGTTCCATTACAAATCCAGAAGCACCAGTACAAATCCAGAAAGGACCATCACAAATCCAGCAGTTCCATTACAAATCCATAAGCACCAGTACAAATCCAAAAAGGACCATTACAAATCCAGCAGTTCCATTACAAATCCAGAAGCACCGGTACAAATCCATAAAGGACCATTACAAATCCAGCAGTTCCATTACAAATCCAGATGCACCAGTACAAATGCAGAAAGGACCATTACAAATCCAGTAGTTCGATTACAAATCTAGAAGCACCAGTACAAATGCAGTAGTAGCATCAAGTCTAAAAGCAGCAGAATAATCTCAAATCCACCATAGCAGCAACTTCTTCAGTATGAAGACCTTATTAACTTCCAAAATAGAAACCCTACTCAGTTCCTGCACATATAGAAATAGAAACCCTACTCAGTTCCTGTATATATACAAATATAAACCCTACTCAGTTCATGCACATATACAAACTGAAACCCTACTCAGTTCATGCTTATATAGTCAACTTCCAAAATAGAATGACAATGTTATAGATTTACAATACTTATTTGCAAAATAGGTAACATACACACCTATTTCTTTAAAGGACAGTTTCTTCTATCATGATTGATGTCGTATTGTAAGAAATTCTTACACTACCTTGATTTAGACTGGGAAATTTCAACTCCAGATTTATACCGCACATCGGTCGCTCTAGGTCTGCCTTTTGTTTTGCAAATACTAGGAATATGGACATTGACAGCAGAAGAAGAAGTTGTATTAGAACCAGTTACACCAATATCAGCACTATCCAATTCCGACATCTCCTTTTGCAAAGAAATAAGCTTTTCATGACAAAGGTCTATGGCATTGTTCCTACAAGCCATGTTGACAACTGAATTACAAGCAGAAACAAGCTGAAGTTTCCTCCTTGTGGATGAATGCACAGATGATTTTCCAAAAACCAAAGGGTGATCTCTATATCCTTTGCTCCACCTCGTTAATATATATGGATCAGGAAGAGTGCAAAAATCACGACTCTTTAGATAAGCAAGAATGTGCCTACATGGAATTCCTTTGAATTCTAACATGAAACAATTACAAGATAACATATCCGTAGATGAATCTTTTTTCATAACATGAGGACAACTAGAACCACCAACACGATAGACATCAAACACACCTTCATCAGAAGTTTCTTTCACGTTAGACACCATACTTGATGAACTTCGGATTGAAAGATCTTGAAAATAGACTTTGTGTATATACCTCTCATTTGCTCCTCCAAAGGCCACATTGAAGCCAAAGGCAGATTGTTGTACTCGTCATCGAAATCCTTGAAGTTTTCTATCTCCCGCACATGAGAATAAGCAATCTCCAAGCTAAAAACAAGTTCAAAGAGAGTTTTCCTACTGTTGACATGGTTTCTAATGAATGCATTAAGACTCTCACTTCTTTGTGTTGTCCTCATGCCAGCAAAGAAGGAATCTTGTATAAAACATGGCACCCACTAACACCACATAGCATACACATCACCAAACCAACTAATGGACAGTAAGACATTCTCTTCAACTACAAAACTCCATTTCTCTTCAAAATTGTCTATATCATCTACATTCCAGACACAATCATTCAATGCACTAATGATTTGATCCTTGTTAGGAACTCCACCAAGTTTAGATGGGAGTTTCTATAGAATGTCCTAGCTGCAAAAACGATGCTTACAAGTTGGAAAAATAGTAATAATAGCAGCATTCATTGCTGGGTCTTGATCAGTTATGATGGAGACAGGCTCTTTGCCAAAACATAGTAAATATTGTTTGAAACCCCATATAAAAGAATCGTACTTCTCATCTGCCAACAAGGCTGAGGCAAATAACATTGTCTTGCGATGGTGATCCACACCACCAAACATTCCAAAAACCATGGAATACTTATTGGTACGATAAGTGGTATCAAATATGATCGCATCACCAAACAATGCAGAGTCATCAATAGAGATCGGATCAGACCAAAAGAAGTGTGTCAAGCAACCATTAGAATATTTTTGATACTCATAAAAGAAATTAGAATCCAAGACTTTTAAGTTTGCAAAACGATCCAAAACCATATCCACATCATGATCAGCAGACTCTTTTCTCTTCCTATTGAGGTGTCCATGAGCTTGTCTACTTGTAAATGTCAACTTGTCATAACCACCAGACTCAGATGTTGTTAATGCAAGTTTCTTAGACACAGGTATATTGGCTTGACTCATAGAAGAAATCATGTCTTTTTTACTCCGGTCAAGTGATGAATTACACTTCAAATAGAGAAAGTGAGCAGTATTAATAAGATCATGATTGTGATCCTCAACAAATGCACTAACAACCCATATGGAGGAGGATGTGTCCAATGTCAGTCGGATCATGGCTTTGCACCCACACCTTTTCACTGAATGTTTATATTTCTTGGAAAGCTTCTCACGTAGATCACCAACATCATTGCAAATAGGACTCAATAGACCATTAGATCTCTTAGAATGCCTATTTTCTCCTTGTTTATCACAAACCAAATCTTTTGCTAGCAAAACCTTAGTTTGACCTTGATAATGATTATCATCTCCCCTTACATTAAAACTAACCAAACTAGCATATCTACAATAAAAAGCTATACCATCATCTAAACTTCCAAAACTAAGTCCAATCATAGGGATATCAGCTACAGAAAGGACCTCACAGTCAACAGATGAAGAAGAATACAGATTATCACCATAGTCAGTTATAGCATTGCTAGCATCAGTATTAAGGTTGGGATCCATAATAGTAATAGCCTCACAAACAAAAACCTGCATAAAATGTGAGGGTGACACACTTTCAGTAAACTAAGGCAGAAAATTGAAATGTAGACAAGCCTTGAGTAAAACCAAGGTAGCAAACTGTAATGCACATAAGCCTTGAGTAAAACCAAGGCAGCAAACTGTAATGGATACACACATTATGTAAATGAAAGCAGTTCATTGTAATAGGACACATAGACAGTAATCGAAATAGTGTAATGTGGTAGTACCACACAAAGAGCAAACAGAAAAAATGTACTGCAATGAGAACACACATATAATAAAACCAAGGCAGAAAACTATAATGGAGACACATATTTTGTAAATGAAAGCAGTGCATTATAATAGGACACATAGACAGCAATAGAAATCAGCATATTGTGGTAGAGAATTCTTAAGTAGGTAATGTGAAGTTCAGAAGTATGTGCATTGTATCATTAAGATATACAAGCAAAGGAACTACATTGGACATCAAGTTCCCAAGTAGAGAGAGAAATAAGGTTGCACAAGCTGGATAAGCACCAGGTTTAAAGCCCTAGAAGTCGTGGAATGGGGCTTGGTCGTGTGGACAACCGGTGACTACTGACCTCATCAGACACACAACAGGTTGAACAATGATTTGGGGCAAACAGAGCCCAGGCGACGATGGTACAGATCAAATGGACCTCTTTACAGTGGGTAGTTGGGAGATTGCTAATGTTAGAAGCAATGTTTGATGCCAGATCATCAATGAATAAGAGGATTACCTTGTTCGCCTAGTGTCACTGCTACTCTTCTCTCTTGGATTGAAGATTTTGTAAAGCAAACCTCCGATCTCAGTTGTGGATATGTCATCACCAGGTCTACAGCTGTGGATATACCACCAACTCACCTCAAGTGCGGTAGAGAGAATGAGGGAACACCCGGCTGTGCGGTGGAGGAGAGAAGGAACCAGTAGAGGAGGAGAAAACCTCCTATCTCAGTGGTGGATATGCCGTCACCAGGTCTACGGCTATGGATATGCCACCAACTCGCCTCGAGTGCAGTAGAGAGAATGAGGGAACACCTGGAGGAGAGAAGCGAGCAATGGAGGAGGAGCACCTAAAACCGGCAGAAGTAACACATGAGGAAGACAAGCTTGTGACCAAGAGGGAACACCCGGCTGCGCGGCGCAAAGAGGGCCAGAAGAACACGGTGGTAGAATTTGTAAATAAGATGAAAAATCAAAAATACGGAGGCACGGGTAGCCAAATCACTATACCCGTGCGGGAAGCCAATGTATCCCAACTATATATATATATATATATATATATATATATATATATATATATATATAGAGAGAGAGAGAGAGAGAGAGAGAGAGAGAGAAAGAGTCAAGCAAGAATACACTCGAGTGTATCCGGAGCGGAATACACTCAAGTAGTTTTTCATGATGCAATATTTTTTTAAAATATAATCCATTGATCTTATTAAACATCTCGTGAACAACTCATACGTAAAATTTGAGCACATTTGGATATGTATAGCTCATGTTATGAAGACCGCAAAAATTTTACATTTCAAATTAGTTTCGCGCGTCGATTTTGTTGCCCTTGGATGAGTGACTTACACTCATCCAAATGGGCTCAAAATTTGTATGTAGCCTAGTTATAGTATGACGGTGAAGATCAATGGTTTACATTTTGCAAAAAATAGTCTTGCTATGCAAACACACTTGAGTGTATTCATGTGATCCGTACACTCGAGTGTATTCTAGCCTGACTATATATATATATATATATATATATATATATATATATATATATATATATATATATATATATATATATATATATATATATATATATATATATATATATAATGTATATATATATATATATATATATGTGTGTGTGTGTGTGTGTGTGTATGTGTGTATATATATATCTAGTGCGTTTTTAATACCCACGCGGGTAACTTAACAATCCTACCCGTGGCTGAAAACACGATGGCATTAGTTGTAAATACTAGTGTTACTGAATTGTGCAGATTGTTTTCTCTTGTCGTGGCCGCGTCAAGAACGTACTATGTACTCTTCCGTCTCTATCCCTCATTGTAACATCCCTGACCTGGGTTATACTCTAACCCTAGATGTTTTGCTTAATAATGTTGATTAGATGCTTGTTCATATTTCTTGGAAAGTAATTAAGGCCAAAGAGGAACTTGTATTTCTATTTTAGTCCTTTTTGTATAATGTTGAAACATTGTTTTGGTTGTTTTGGACTAAAGTGAAAATTACCCAAGTTGAGAGGTTAAATTGAAAATTGTACATGATAATATGTTCCTCAGATGTTGAGGCATCATAAGAATGAGAATGATGCAGTGGTATGGTTTCCACAAGCTTGAGCACCAAGATAGAGCTTGTTGAGTAATGTTTGCGCATTAAAACCTAGTTTTGGTGTAATGTGCAATTTACCCAAAACCTAGGGTTCAATATGCAAAATGCCACTTCTTGAGGGTCCCCCATGTTTCTTGGCATCAAGTAGAGAAAATAAAATGAGAGGGGCGCCTTATTTGAATTATTTTGGAGGAGAGAGAATCTTGATATTAAAATAATTAAGATTTAAGAATAAAAGGAACTTTACTTTAATTTAATGCAAAAAGAAATATATTAATTGAAGATCCCTTCAACCAAAAGTTGAGGGATGAATTTGAAAAGTTTTGGACGTTCTTTGTGCCTTGTAAAGGCAACGAAAATATCAAAGGGAATGGATAACGCACTCCCATTATTAATGGAAAAAGTAATATCCACTAAAAAGGGGATATTAGTATAATATGTTTAAGGTGCTTAATTCATTTTATTTTAATTCTTGGATAAAGAAGAGGTTTTTCATATGGATGAAGATGGCTTCATGGCCAAGGAATTAAGGGGAAGAGGCAGCACTAATTTTGGAATTCAAAGAATTTTATAAGACATTTTCTCTCTCATTGAATTTCTTATAAAAACACCCATTCCAACTCATTTGAGAGGATTTTTCCGAACCCACTTCTTCTATTTACTTGAAAACCAACCAAGGGAGCTAGGAGAAGCTGGAGGACGACCCCCAACCTGTTGGTAAGCTTCTTGATCTTCTTTCACCTCAATTTCATGGTGAAAAACATAAAACAATGCATAATTTCTTCTCTATTTCACTCCCTCTTCAATCCTAGCCAATCCTTTCATCCAAAAAGCTTGAGAACGGACCTTGGGCAGTTGCAAAAGCTTCCTCCCCCATTTTTTACGTGAAGCTCCAAGCTTTGCAGCTCAATTGGAGGCGGGTTATATAACTCAAACCCTTAAATATTGTTATTGCTTTGAAATCTCCATGATTTGCTGAACGTTTCATTCTATTTTGCAATTCCTTTTATCCATTGATGTAAATACTATGAAAACAGTAGTGATCTTTGAAATAATTAAGGTAAATGATGATAACATCATCTTGGGCACGCAATCCAACAACTTTCCATTGCAAACGGTTTTGAAGCTTTGATCCAAACAGTTTCACCAAACTGTTTGGAGACTAAACGGTTTGCAAACTGTTTAGAGCCTTGAACCCCCAAACCATTTAAGATGGTTGACCATTTGGTTGGGTTGACTGTTTGAGGTTAGAACCCTAATATTTGTTGAATGGGGATCTAATGACTCTAATTAATTAAATTAATATGTGGACAATCATCTAATTTGAAACCCTAATCGGGTTAAGTGCTGATTTTGTAATTATTTAATTTAATTCTTTGGGTTGATTAACCCAAATGGTCTCAAGACCATTTGGAGATCACCCAAATGGTCTCAAGACCATTTGGAGGTCTAGGGTTGAGTTTGGTTGGGTATTTGAAGATCCAAAGATACCAAATTGTAATGCAATCAATTTTTGATTTGATGATCAATCCAATAACCTAAACCTTAATTAGATTCCACAAATTTTGATGATAATTGGGGCAAACGGTCTCAAGACTGTTTGGAGGTCATCCAAACGACCTCAAGACCATTTGAGATCAGGTCATACCCAATTTGATTGGTGGTCCAGTGATTTCAAAGAAATTAGTTTCATAATGACTAACATTGAAGGTTCATCGATTTCAAACCCTAACCCAATTGGATTCAAAACCCTAATTGATGATTAATTGATAGTTAAATCAATTGAGGGATGAGTTATTAACCTTACTTGAAGCATGGCACTTAGGTTCAATTGATGAGTAATTGTATGAATTCAATTGATGAGGGGACTAACCTTGGAAATCCTAAATCAATTTGAGTGGTTGAGACCATCTTTGGTCCAATCGGTTTTGAGGAGGTTTGGACCAAACAGTCTCAAGACCGTTTCAGTCCAAACGGTCTTAAGACCATTTGGGACCAAATGATCCCAAACCGGTTGAGACCCAAACGGTTTCAAACGTTTACTTTGACAAATGGTTTCAAGCACTACTTTACCAAATAGTTTCAAACCGCAAGAACTAGACCGTTTGAAGGTCTAAACGGTCTTAGATCGTTTGGAGGTATCTCAAGCAAGACCGTTTGAGATCTGATTGGTCAAGACTATTTGGGGTCTAAGTAACCAAGACCGTTTGAGAAACAATTAACCCCAAATCGTATGGATACTTAAGGTGATTAAAGGTACATTGTGTTATTGATTATTATATGATGCAATTCAAGGATGATTAAGGTAATTGTACCCATAACAGGATAGGGTGATTAGTACCTTATCAATGATTAATATTTGATGATGATGGAAGTAATGACACCATACATGTGTCAGCTTTCCAATCAAGTTGAAGTTGAGCTAATCCAATCAAGTCAGATGTAAATATCATTCTCTAAGGATAAGAGAGAGAGAGAGAACTTATTACATGGATGATTATCATGTAATGATTAATTCTCAACATTCTCAACATAAATGAATGTGTAATTAGGGTATGATCCTTGATTAAGAGACCATGAACCCTAAATAAGAAGGTTAATGTGCCCTAACCATAATTGAGGGCAATGAGAAGTGAAACCCTAATCCATGGTAATAGTACACCCTAATTTAGGATGATGACATGAGAAACCCTAATTCAGGGTATTCTAATAATAAACCTTATTTGAATGTGAATAGTAAACCCTAATTTAGGGTGATGACATGAGAAACCCTAATTCAGGATATTCTTATAATAAACCTTGATTGAATGTGAATAGTAAACCCTAATTGAGGATGATGTTATGAGAAACCCTAATTCAGGGTATTCTGATAATAAACCTTGATTGAATGTGAATAGTAAACCCTAATTGAGGATGATGTTATGAGAAACCCTAATCAAGGGAAAATCCATATGAAACCCTAAGTGAGAGTGATGACAAGACAAGGGTGATGGCAAATGGAATCATAATAATGTGATATAAATTTTAATTCAAGGTAATGCCATATACTGGTATGTGACTCTTTGATATGAAATCCTATACTGATATAGGAAAAGGACATGTGGAACCCTAATCTTGGGTTGTAATGTATGAAACCCTAATTTTGGTCAGTATGATGATAAATCATAACCCAAATCTGGGAAATGAGATAAAGTATTCCTAATTGACATAAATTGGGAAATCTTAACTTAAATGAGGAAATAGTGATGTTACTCTTATAATGCGTACTGTTGATTTGTAATTGATATAATTGTTATCATGTGCACTAATTATGCAGGTTACATGAGATGGTGGACATAGCCAGGTATGAACTATGATGGTTTACTAATGAGATTGCTTTATGGGCTATATGAGCCATAAAATGTTGTGTTGCCTAGTGAGAGGTAACAAGAGACATTATTGGGCTTTAAGAGCCATGTGAAATACCTGCACTGCAATTATTATCTTTACAATGATCAGTTAACCTAAATGCATTAAGTTATCTGATAGATGGGTAACGAGCATTTTAATGTTTTGAAGGTTTGAATACCCATGTATCATAATCATGATGATGAGATGATAAGGGACGAGATACGTACTATGTATTGTGGTGATTGGATATGTATATGTATATAAAACCAAACCCCTCATTAAAATATTAAGTTTTAGATGCCTTCCAAATGCGACACACGTGAAAAGCTTGATCGACCAAGTGTGGGCACGCCCTAGCGTGGTGCACCGTCTATCTCGTGGAAGTGTGAAGGATGAATGTGTGGGTCTTCCCTAGCAGGGTGCATGTTCATTGTGTTTGCTTTGGGTCGGACTTAACAAGGTGACCTAGATAGGATCTAGCACCTTGAGGCATGGAGATGATCATGGCAAGGAGTTGCATATGACATATTATCAAGAGTTGCATATGATGCAATTGGCAAGAGTTGCCTACCTGAGAGATCTAAGTTGTGGGCGATCAGCCCTAGCTGACTCATGACTTCGAGGATTTTAGGATCTTGCCCACTAGAAGGTTGTACGCTGCAATCTTCCGAATTGATGGTGAGGGCTATCAATTTGAAGTAAAATAGTGGGAGTGATAATTAATTAAAGGCCTAATTTTATCGTCAACTTTTCAAATCAATCAAACAAGTCAAAAGAGTTTTGTACTAAAATTGCATATATTAAAATAAATGGTAAATCAACAAATCACTTTATTTGCGATCGGTCTTTGAGACCAACAAATTAAATGGGAATAATTCCACGACTGGTTAGGATGATGAGAAGTGTTCTCAAAGAGCGAAAGCTCTAAATCCTAGTTATACCAAGACTAGATAAACTCAATCCCACCACATCAATGGCTGAAAGTATGCTTATGGAAGCATACCGAGGAAGACATTGATGAGGAGTGCTTGATGTTGTGTTCTCTGAACTATTAGTTACAGAGACAACATGAGACATATGATGTCTCCAAGACACTGTCCTAGTATGTCATGACAGAAGGAAATCTAGTAAGGTATTCACACACTCAATGTGATTGGGCATGTGGAAAACCTAACTAAGAAGGATTCCCTCTGAGCCAAGAGTTGGCTATTGGTATGATACTACAAATGTTGCGAGAATCATACAATTCATGATAAGCTACAACATGAACAACTTTGATAAGCGTTGACAGAGTTGTTGGACATGTTGAGGATAGTAGAGGCAAAGATGAAGAAAGACAAACCATAATCTTTGATGTGATTAAAGAGAGAGGTAATTCTTAAAGGCAAGGATAAGGGCAAAGTAAAGAAGTGTTCTGATGCTAGCCAGCAATCCATGTCATCTTCAGCCTCAAGGCACATGGGGAAAGGGTGTATGAGGAAACTGCCCTCTATATCTGGAAGAACAAATGAAGATGAAGGAAGGGGATGGAGATCTCCACCTAAGGTATCATGAAATGAACCGCTTCTTTATCTGAGGTATATGATACCAAGATATGGATCTATCATATATGATATGCAAAATCCGCAAAGAAGTGATGACCTTTGTGAAAGGACCAAGAAAGGAGTACCCATCATTGGAGCAAGTGTTGCTGCCATAGATAGGAGTATCTTTCAGTTTATTTCAGCCTAAAGGGCACAAAATAGAGTTGAGAACTGCTATTTCATATATTGCCAATAGATAGAAACACTTTATTTTTCATATTGTATGACAATGATGGCAATTAATAAAGTTGATGTTTCAATCTTAAAGATATGATATTTGTGGAAATGCCTTGTTTATCTTGTGGTATTTGATATGCATAAGATAAAATGATACCTAAAAGTTATAGATAACTCAAACAATCAAATTAGCATCAATCATGAGAAATTCATTTCTAGTTTCCATGTCATGGATAAATCTAGACTCTTTTGGTTAGAGAACCAGTAAGAGACATGAATATCTTGGACATGATTAATCAATCTTCACTAATGGTAGTGGGAGAATGATTGTCCTATTAGGTATAATACATGTGATGTATTTACATACCTATTGGAGTAAATGCTAATACTTCAAATGGTGTTTAGAGAAATACCAATATGAAAATCGTGAAGTGTTCAAGATTATCATGGTTGAAGTACAAATTTGGTAAAGTGTTAATTCTTGATGAGATCAATGAATGAAATACTTGGACCAAATGTTTGAGATCCTTATGAGTGATTATGATAGTGTATCATAGTGAACTCATGATTAAGGCATGGTGATGTCTAAATCAAGAAAGGAATCATACTTTAAGGAGTTAGAGAATGATTATCAAATAACTGAATTCTTCTTAATAAAAGAATACCCCTCACTAATAAAGGACATTAAGAATCACAAGGGTTGTGAGTTCTTATATGCTTAACAGATACACCTCAATTATCTATGTGATGAGTTGTTCATGTGATGAGTCAACTATCTAGATAAATATGAGGAACCGAATTTTGAGTTATGGTTTACGACCATTACATCCTAAATGACATCCATGTAGACCATAAGGTATGACCTTGATGGTAGCACTCATTGGATGAAATCCATAAGTGCAAATGAGTCTTAAGTGTTAAGACACATGGACAACATTTTGAGAAGGATGATGCTTGTTGATTGCAACTTAATGACTAAGACATTTGGCATATGGATACTAAAAACCGCATTCCTATGAGGAATAAAACAAGGATGTGTATGTGACACAACCTATAAGGTTTATAAATCCACTAATGCAAATAAAGTATATAAGTTACAATGGACTAATCAATGTGATTGATTGAGTACAAGCAACTCAGAATTGGAACTTTACTTTGATGACATTGTCAAAGGGTTTGACTGATATATCAAAGATAAAGAAGGGGTCTATGATTTAGTGGGAGCATGTTCACATTCCACATGTTGATGTGAAATGGAAATGTTCTAAAATGGAAATCCAAAAGTGGAAAATATCTTTAAGGAAGATAGAGATGTTTCCTATGTGATAGGAATAGAGATCTATAGAGATAGTTCTCGAAAACCTCTTGACCTAAAAAGAGAAAGCATACATTGGCAATTTGTACTGAAGGGTTCAGTATGCACAGATTCAGTGGGAGAAAACTTATCAATGTTACATGGAGTTAGTATCCCAAGGCCAAGTGTCCAATTCTTATGAAGAATGGGAACACTAAGAATAGATATGGATATATCATGTATGTAATCATCCCACTGTCTTGCATGTATGGACATGGCAAGAACAAAATGCATTCATCATCTTGTATGTACGACATGACAATATGATGTGCTCATCCTGATAACTCGTATGTGGGACATAACGAGTGGATGTCTATCTACTTCCAGTAAGGGTTACTGGAATACCATGAGAACTTGATAAGTACTTGAGAAGTACTAGTTCTATGGAGATAAGGAAGAGTTAAATGTAAAGAGTTACATTGATGCGAACTTCCAAAAGGACAGAAAATTTATCGCAAAATATATACATAGGATTTATAAAAGTGAAAGTTTGTTGATAATTGGAAGTGTTCCAATAAAATCATTTAAAAGGAAATGTCGAGTATCTATGTGTTAAAGAACAGCAATGGATACTATATGGATCTGGAAGTTCATGAGATTAACTTATAGATATTCCGCTCATTGATGACAAGTATGGAATCCTTGATCATGCAATGTGGCTAAACGTTAGCAAAGGAATACTAGATCACATATTATGGAAACTCCATCTCATACGTATGACGTACAGCGAATAGATGATAGACATGCAATTTATACTGACTTTGGCAAGGTGTTGCCATAACTCACTATGTTGGCACTAGAGCACAGTAACATGTGGGACATGTTTGAAGATCACTATGAATATGATTCAAGGGTGATTGGCTCGCAGTGCAAGTGGGAGTCTGTTGGTATGTATGCCCTGAGAGCCAATCATGGGATGATTGGTGGGATACATTAAGATTGATTTGATAAACATCAAAGGCAAGCTTCCAATTCCTTCTGGTTCAGTCATATGAGATAGTGATAGAACAGAATGAATGTCTAGAGAATGACAGTACTCAATGACGTATGCTTTCAGGTTGAGGACCTGAACGATGAGATCATACGGATGCTAAGAGTTTGTGCATTCTTGTTTTATCCCTAGTCGGATGTCATTGTGGAAGGTGGATAGACAGCAATGACACACAAGACTAGATTGTGGTGTTGGTTGATGACAGAATCTCATTAGTCATGATATAGAGATATCAAACCAAACACATAGGTACTTGTTAGAGAACAAGTGTACCGGACAGACCCACCGTGAGTTTGACACATGGAACCATGACATGGTAGTCACAGTCAGTACTCACAGTGATGGTGGTGAGTGTGATTCTTAGACCTGAAATCACTGCACTCAACACATGTCGTTGGGCACACTTTGACATCATCAAACGCAGTCCTGAAACATGGGTTGTTATAAAGGTGATGATTGGTTGGCTTTTACACATGGGGCTTTTGAGGGGTGAGTGATAGATATGGGATTTGTCCCTCCTGAGGGAGTTTGATATCCAAGGCCACTTGATGAGTAGGATTGAGATAGGCGTGCGCACGCATGTGTGAATCAGTATGTGATATTGATGTTATACATATCTCCTTCAATCTACTCTGAGATCAAGAAAGTGAATGAACGTTGACAGGATGACTGCTCCATGCCTCGAGTTCATTCGGGATATCAGTGACAAAGGAATTATACATTCACTGTAACACCATTCACAGATTGTAGGATTGAAAGTTGTTCTCCAACTTTCTACTTTCACTTGCGTAGCAATGATGTGTGACTAAGCACCGCTCTTTGCTTGTGAAGTCATAAATGTTATGGACTCTCACTGCCTACGTGAAATGGACCTGTAGGGTCACACACATAGGATTTAACCTGGAAGAGGAGTTTTGTCCACAAGCAATGTTTAGATTGATTACTAAAGGAGTTTAGTAGTTCAATTAAACACTCAATTAATCGATAGCTCAATATCATATTGTTCAAGGTGTTGGACGCATTGATTGGAGTATCGGATTAATTGAAATCGCAATTGACTGATTTTGCCCAATCTGTGCTCCCAACCGATCGGCTCAAGTGTTGAACCGGTCAGCTGAGGTTGCTGAACCGGTCGGCTGGAGTGTCCAACCGATCGGCTCATGACCAGGTTGAAACGACCGGTTCAAGGGTTGAATCGATTGGCTCAACTGGTGCAACCGACTAGTTGGGAAAGTCATTTCGTCAAGAATTTTCCTTTGGTTTCAAATTGCCCAATTCGATTGGGAATAATATTGGTATTCGATACCAATTGGGAAAGAAACAAGGAAAGTCTTTTTGAGCTGGATTAGGACAATGAACCGATCGGTTCAGGGCACCAACCGATCGGTTGGAGTGCCCCAAACGGTCGGCTCAGGTCCAACCGATCGGCTCAATGGCCGAACCGATCGGTTCAGCTATGAACCGATCATTTTAGGTTGCAAATCGATTGCTTTTTGTGGAAAATATCGAACCCTTCTACTCCTATGTTTAGTCTCGTATTGCCCGGGATAGAGAACCTTGTCCCATGACCCTCCTATATATAGGGGTATTGGGGGCTTCTCAAAGTACAACTCAGTGGAACCAGTTGCTCTACAAAGTTGTCGTTCTCTCTGGTTTTGGTAACCGAGAGAGAGCTCGAGCAAGTGCTTCCCACAAAGGGAGTTGCAGCAAGGGAAGGACAACTGCAGTTGCAACTGGTGGCAGGAGAGTGTGTTGGCGACTAGTACATCAACAGGAGGCTGCGACTCCTTCCACTTCCTTGTGGGACAAGGAGTGTGGAGTTCCAGGTGGTTCGTGTGGACTACTACAGAGGCGGGAGGACACTGCCGCTCAGGAGGACAACTGTCATCTGACAGTCCGGTAGGAGGAGGAGTCGTCAGTCCCGGTGCGACCAGGAGCTGCATAGATGTCGTCTAAGACTGGAGGTGAAGACCACGCAAGGCGCAAGGTATTGTCGCCGAGCAAGCCTCGGGACAAGGTATGATTCCACAAACCATCCTTTCCTATTATATAGACGTTGACGCGTTTCCTTGTTCTGGGTTTGGGGGAGAAATTTTTGTTTCCGCTGCCTTCTCTGCCTCCCAATAAACCCAACAATAATGGATTGAGATCCCAATATGTAACAAAGCTTTGAAAAGAACTTGATAGAAACTGTATTCAATCTTTATAGCAATTGTTATAATGCTTTATGTGTGTAAACATGTTTGATGCTAAAAGAATATTGTAATGTACTTAACTAATTAAGTGAAATAGTATCATGTAGAGCCCTGACCATAGATCCATCATTGTCAGTAGTTTGGTGATGGTGAAATAGATTTTCCTAAGGGAACTCCTAGAGGGCATACTTTTGAGTATGTGGGGGTTATGGGTGTGAATATCCTTACACCCTAATGGAGGAATTGATGTGAGGTAAACATTAAATCTCTCAATCCTTCATTATATGTGACGGGATGGATGTATCACAAATCTCCCAAATGTCGGGATGGATGTACCATTAATCTCCCGATGATCTTAATGTCGGATCGAAGTGAGATAATTATAATATCTCTCGATTGCGAAGAGAGTATAGCATGCCACTGTGACTCTAATAGCGAAGTTTCCAGTATACCCTGGAAAGCTATTTTAGCAGAGACACAAGATGTCCTGCAGTTGGTCCTCACACTGACTGAGGAAGATGAGGACATGGAAATCCGGCTCTTTTATAGACCTATGTATGGTACCGATTTTGATTTCGCAATGGTCGGTTGGAGTATGAGTGGTATACCTCATCTCCTCAGGGCATTAAGTATGATTGTAAAATGTAATCAGCCGTGTAGCATATTTGCCTAAGGTTGAAATACGAGAATCATTGATTGTTGTTACTTGTCTAGTATGCTTAATGGACAAATGTTATTTATGCTCTTAAATTTCTTATTGGATAAGTAACATGATGCTTTATCAAGTTAAAAGTGAAATGCTTTGAATAGATAATACTATCCTAATCTATTATATATTGAATTACCTGTTGTTAATCATTTATGAATATTCTGCTCAGTTATATACCATTATATGCAATAATAATGTTTCTGGCAGAGAGTTATATCTCTCGCTAGGACAATTTTTCAATGGTATCACCCTCGTGGGATTCAACTTTTTAGGTAGACACAGAAGAGGCAGAAACCCTAAGTAAGGGAAGAGCAGCAACAGCATCAGAACCAAGGACAACAGTGAATTCTCTGGTGGAGACACTGGCTGTCATGTCATGTATATAGAGAGTCCTATGTGTTGTCTCTGTACTTTCAGGTCTTAGGAGTCAGCAGTTAGTTTAATATCGATCTGAGATTTTGTGTCGATGCCTCGAGATTTTAATACTTCCTTTGTATAGTCTAACAGGGCAGTTGATGTTGTAACTCTCGAGAAGAAAGGGTACAAGAGATGTACTAGTTAACCAGCATGTATTTGAAATACTTTGGTTCTTTATGAAAGAGTTTTTTAGTTTATGGATCTCTTTGTAAAAAGTTTTAATTTTTAGTGATTTTCAGTTATCCACTGCAAATGATTCGCTTCCGCTTAAGTAAATCTTGTTTATGTAAGTTGGATTCCACACTCACCGTGAATCATCTGGGTCCATCCACCCTTGCAACACCACTTAAGTTTTGTTGTGATATGTATCGCAAGTCTTTCCTCTAGATGCTTCTCGTCATCACTTATTTTGTGGTGGCCTACCGTTGTTAACGTAGACATCGTCGATGAATAGCATGATATAGCCACAAATAGGGAGTTGGGTGTGGGAAGGGTGCTCACCTACCATTTCGAAGTTTCTGACCATCTGGATTGCTCGGCCTATTATTGTGGTTTAGAGATGATATTTTATAAGGATGTCAAAGATAAAGACTTGTCTACTAGGCATTTCATAGGGTTCCAGATACCGTTGTGGTTGACCCGAATGAAGTGGTCGATATAGTTGAGCGAGATGTCCTCAAACCACCAGTCCAGTGATAGTGTCATGCCTTGTCTGGACCCCTTTGACAGCAGGTACTATATCGAACAGACCCATTTGGAGTTGCTCCAGCTTTGCCGACCGGATGCCTTCATGGCTCATGCACAACTTCCACAAGATAAACATATTACACTGAAAATGATTTAGAGGTTTTCAACCCAAAAGTCCCTAGAAACTCTTGAGAACATCCATCCTACCATGAGGACAACATTGGATGTATGGAGATGTAGTATTTGACTATGTTTGGCCTGTAGTGTAATTAGGTGTAACAGAACTTTTTAACTTCATTATTGATCATGGTCTATATTTTAATTACTGATCATGGTATGTATTTTAATTCGAAAAATGAATACTATATACTTAATTACTTGGTTAGAAATAATTTACAAGATAGAAAAGTTATACTAGTGATGCCTCATTTAGTGTGTGTAACACCAGCCAACTAAAAATGGGATGCGATGAATATATAGTAGTTTATTAGAAAGTAACCAACATGTAAAAAAACAGTTACGTATACCATGTGATGTGATTATAATATGCAAGATAAATAAGTAATCAAAATGTGAGAAAATGTAAAAACCTAAAGTAATATAATTAAAAAAATAGAGGAAGTTAATCAGAAATGAATTATGTAGTATATAAAGTAATTTTGTGATACTAAAAGTAACTATGCAACCTGGAAAGTAACCATGCATCTTCAAAAGTAACAAATCTTTAATCAAAAGTAACAAATATGGTCAATAGTCACTTAGACCATCGTCGACCCAAAAGAGGCAATTAAGGACCTAGAATTCATCTCCGACTAATCCCCTCAGTTGTGTCATTGGAAATCATGTCAGTATCCTCTGACGACGACACCCTTTATCTCTATAATTTTCTAATAAAACATTCTTCATTCTAATAAGTGAATTCATAGTTTGGTGGTGTGTGTGGTGTACAATTATTATGAAACAATGTCTATTGCACTAGGAAAATTCATAGATTAATAATGGTGTGTGGTTGCACATCATGTAATTATATGGCCAGAAAAGTAACAAAACTACACTAAAAAGCAACTATTTACACAGACTGTAATGATTATTTCCCAAAAGTAACAATCAGATTGTCAAAGGTCTAAAGAACAAAGATGCACATAAAACTTATTTCTCAAATGTGTCATATATGAAATTATGTGTATGAATGTTTCTAATAAAGTCTTCACCATTCTTGACATCCATATACTTGAGCCCCTTGACCAGTAGGAGAGTGAAGAGATCTATAACAATGACCCAAACTCAAGGAATTTTTCATGTACTACATCCAAATACTTTTTTGTTCTTGAAATCCAATTTCAAGCATATTTAGGACGTAGGCATACAAATAAGTAGTTAAAAGGTAGAAATTTGATAAAATAAAATGAATACAATTATGAAACTAATCTAAGATAGTCCATAAGGAAGTAAGTATATAGCTTACAAAGTGACTATGAGAAATATAAAGTAACTACCTTGTACAAAAAGTAACTAGAGTAACATTGGACTGTCAAAAGTAACAAATTAATTAGTAAAAGTAATAAATATGTGTTTACATATTTAAGATATGTTATGTGGGTGAAATTCACTGAAAGTAACATTTGATCATAAAAAGTAACTATTTGACACGTTAAATAAAATTAATACTATTATACATTTAATATACAATAATTCACTAGAAAAGAACTATTCTGTATAGAAAGTAACTATATTGCACAAAAGGTAACTATTTTGTAGAAAATGTAACTTTTGTTTGCACCCAATTATATATGAACCCAAACAAATATGATCCAAACTGATGTAGAATAACCAACCTGAAGTTGAAAGCTTCTAAGAAAAATCAAGTCCAAGATAGACAATAGACAGCCCAATGTTACTAATTGATGTATTACTTACGATAACCTGATGCTACTTTTTGTGTCAAGTAGTTGCTAAAGTGTGCCATATTGATACTATTTGGTAAAAAAAGAAGAATCAATAACGGTGTTACTCTAAATTGCTCTCCAATCTAGTCACTACGTATCATTGTAACTGTGAAACTCGTGGTTTAAAGATGTTGTAAGGTGTACATTTTTAATGAAACGATGCCCATTATAATAGGTAAATTCATGGTGTGAGTGCATGGTTGCACAAAATGTATAACTCTTCTGTACAACTCCTCATGGAGAATTATTTTACGGCTGTAACTCACACTATAGTAACAAACTAACTCAAATTGAAATAAAAAAAGAACAATTATTAATTGACTATAGATAGCATAAGCTGAAGTGGAGGAATATCAAGATGTATAATACGGAAGCTCTCCTTGGAATTACAATGATCACTACTATGGCAGCCATTTCATGTGATTTATTCAGACACTTTGCCTTCGGAAAAGCACAGAGATATGTCTTAGGCCATGCATTCCATGTAGATACAATAAGGAATGTCCAGTAGGTGTTTGTAGAAACTAAATTAAAACAAGGGTACGTTGCGGAAGTAGAAACAGGGGTGCCACTGAAAGTTTGTAGCAGGATGACACCTTCTTGGAATTTAGATGTCTCTACCATGGGAAACAAAATAGGTGGATTAGCTTCTCTCGACCAGCCAGGCTTTGGGTCATTTCCATGGATGGTTGGAGGACTGGCTGGAGCCTATGACTTGTAGGGTCTCTAGCTGAGTGTTGGATCAAGGGGACAACCAATGGGGATGGCAAATGTGTGATTGCCAAAGGCAGAGGCACAGGGCACTGGATGGACATCGTTCTTGGGTGAGCGCTTGAAGAGGAAGGCTCAAGAAGTAAACCACACCGCTTGATTTTTAGAGGCGATAGTTTGACAGCTTCTTAGTTGCATAGGTTCAAGATCCTTGCGACATAGTGAGCCCCGACGGCGAGGAGGATCAGTCTCTGGACAATCCCTTTGGAATCATCGTTTGTAGAGTACCACCACCATGCCACATCACTAGTCATAGGCACACTTGTAAGATCAGCCGCTCCACATGAACTCTAGTTTCGTACTCCAGTAGCACAAGAAATACACAACTAATCTTCACCAGGACGACCAGGGCTACAACTTCTAAGCCAACTCCATGGTTCTATCGAAGGCATCGACGCAACTCAATAGGGTTGGAGGAAAGCAAGACAATTCAACACATGAAGTAGGAGACTGGAGTCGGACCTGGTGTCTGACCACGGCTTGGGACTCAGAGGGTAGTTTGTCGTTGTCGTAAAGGATCGGTAGATCTGGGGTGGTCTGGTACAGTCAGCATCGTGCTAAGTCACACCCTCCACTGGGTAGCCCCATGGTCAATGACTCTCCATCTCATAAGGTGATGGTTCAGCACCACACCATTGTGATGACACGTCCCTCACATCCCTTTGCCTTGTTTGTCCACTTCTACTCCATCGTGGATCGGAACCTGGCCCCTGGAAGATGAGGATGGCTGCAATTTTAGCAGACAAACCTGAGATTACCCACGCCGATGGCGGTGAGTGTGATGGAGTGGACTTTTGGAATCCTTAAATGCCCAATGACATAAGTGAAGTCAGGCATGTTGAGTTGTTGAGAGTTCCAAGTGTTTTGATAAAGTATAGATGTTAGTTGACTTTGATATTGGAATATGATTTATAAGTCCACGCCATGTTGGAGTAATCTGTTTAGTGGCCTAATGACACCAAATGAGTATATAAGGTACTTTGTGCTATTATGAAGTTGTGGTTAAAGTCTCATTAGATTTTGATGTTTTGATGACCAAGGTAAATAAATAGCCTAGGTTTTTAATCAACAGGACGTCACGCCATCCCAATGTTTTTGAAGTCGGGGGAGGAGTTACAGATTGGCTGAGTGGCATCATGCTGACTGTTGGAGACCATGGGGAATGAAGCCACGCTCATGCATCCCCTCCTTGTGGTGGATCATGGGCTGACAACATAACGTGGCGGAGCAGTTGGCATTGCGTAGATGTAAACCACTACCTGATCCTTGCTACATGTTTCTCTCTTAGAAACAACCGAGTGTCGAGAGCCAGTTACCATCATCGTTGCTCTCCCCTTCCCAACCTTTTCACAGAAGAAACGAATAGAAGGAAGAGAGACTGATGCAAGAGGAGGAGGCGGTCACTCGCTGGAGCAGACCCATGCGACGGTGCCCGCACGAAACGGAGGCGAGCAGCGCTGTGGACGGGAGCAGACGATTGCAATGTGTGCGGAACCCCGGTGGCTTTGGGCGGAAGAACTGGAAAACCAGCCCACTGGGAAAAGGAGAGAGAATGAGGCATGGCTGGATCTATGCGGCAGCACCCCGAGCAGCCCCTCGTGATGGAGGCGGCGGCTTCTGTAGCTACGAGAAGGAGCCTCCGCCAAGGAGAGCAGGAGACGGTTGTAGAACCGTAAGATGCTCACGAGGTAGGAGCAGACGAGAGCTTCTTCCTCGCCGGATCTAGGCCTCGCGAGGACAGCTTTGGGCAGAAGAACGGGGTAGCAGAGTCGGGCGTTGTGATGTGCAGTGGTGCTGCCATCTCTAGAAGATCGGTGACGGATTTGAGGCAGCATTGAAGAACGGGCCTTCAATGACGGACGCAGGTGGGCGTCGTGCGTCGAGAAGAAGAGGGAGGAGCTTCAAGCTACCCGCTGGAGCAGATCCCTCAAGACGGCGGTGGCGGTGTGGTCCAGAGAACAAAACGCACGCGGGTTCTGGACCTGTCAAGCGGAGAAAGAAAGAAGAAGGGAGCAACCGGGTCCAATCTTGGGAAAACCAACTGAACCGGCCGGGTTAAAGCTGAACCAGGAAGCCAGACCAAGTGAACCGCACCCTGCCTTGGGCCACGTGGCGCCATCCAATTGGTCTAAAGGTTAGAAAATATCAGATAAATCTTAGATCTTGCATAATTCATAGTAATTAGCTCGATTGTCAGAAAAATACAAATAAGGTATCACAATGTTTAGAAAAATGCGTAGAACAACCTGGAACTATAATATCAGGCTTTTGATGCTCAAATATTAGTGATATCATGAAAGATGTGTAATGCTTGTTTAGTGGATAATAAATAGCAAATGATGACATAAATTATGGAAAAATGTCAGTAACTCCATAATTATGTTCATAATGCGCCTGATGTCAAGGATGATCATGTTGATGTACGAAATCATGTAATTTGCTTAATATGTCTAATTAGGGCTAATAACCCTAAATAGAATGTAATAAATACATACAAGCTCAATAATTGATGAAAGTTACAGAGAAAGTTCATATCAGTATATTGAACCTCGGTTTTAGTTATGAGATCATAATGATGAACAAAATCCATGTTATGTGATGATGAATATTAATACATGTTATAAAACCCTAATTTAGGTTAATGATGTAACCTAAGGTTAATATGTGCATAAAAAGGATGTGGAACATAATGTTCAGATAATGAGCATAATCTGGAATATGACATCAGTAAGATAAATATAAGATAAGAACATAAGTAATGATGCCCATATCCTAAAGAGATAAGCTAAACCCTAATGAACACGACTAGGGTAAGATGAGATGTAAGATGATGAGAATCTGATAATAGTACATGGTCTTGTCTTGATCAGGTTTGACCAAGCTTATAGTTGACATCAGTGATATGTGTTTAGTATGATCTATCTCTTTGGAAGGTATGCCATTACCTCTTACTTGGCTTATTATACAATATGCTTGTGTTATATGTGTAGTAAAATACTTGGCATATGATATTGGTTGAAATGATTGTTCTTGTATGATATGTTGCATGATTTTCCATACTTATTGCTATGAACACATGAAACATAAAATATTCTGATCCATCATATGATAGCACTAAACTCTTTGGTAGTACAGTGCATTGACAAACATCAAATCCCTAGGGGCAGATGTAACATCAAAGCCCTAGGGGCAGATGTACGATTTATATGACAAGGCCTAAAGACATCAAAGCCCTAGGGGCAGATGCACGAGATATATGATGGAATTGTGCTTAAAATATGTGCTCTCTTTTGTTAATGAACATCCTTGTGCAAGTATATGCTTTTCTTATATTCCTTTATAACTGCCAAGTATATTAGTTTTATTCTTATTGCCAAGATATTATGAGAGGTATATAAAAAGACACGTAGGCGTACTCAGTACAATATTCATGAAATATTGTGCTGACGTGTACCGCATGTAATCTTTTGTTTAGGTTGTGGTTATGCTCTTGAAGATCCAAGATAGTATGAGTTGTGTGGCGAGCTGATGTACAGGTGGACCTGTTGTCTTAAGATCCTGTTGTTTAGATGTAGTACATGTATATGTAGAAGTTTACCTTTCAATGTGTAATATCAAATGTTGTAACAATTCATGTTGTAATTATATGTTGAATGGTGAACATGTGTGTATGGTTTTATTATTGTTCATGTACATGTGCTACTGATGTGTTTCCTTCTGACTCCCTTGATTTTCTTCTTCTTAGCCTTATGTGGGATGTTTAAATTGGGATTCTCGCTGAGGTGAGGGTTTCAATTTGGACGTCACACATCAGATTAAGTTTTAGAAAATCCGGGGACGTCACAGGTGGTATCAGAGCATGAACAATAGTAAAGCCTGACATTTGCTCATTATGCAACTCAAAACTAAAGAACCTTGAACTTAATAATCTTTAGGGTTAGATTAGTCTCCTTTTAGAGACTAGATCTGACCTAGCCTCTAGGTTAGCACCTAGATGTCTGAGAACTAGGTCTAGACTGGTGCTTGTTGAGTAGCAAGTCCTTAGATGTCGTTCTTTCCTTATAGTGAAGCGGTATGGGACGTTGCATTATTTGGAAATGACATACATCAAGGGAAGAGAAACCCTAGACATATGGCGCTCATTGTCTAGAGTAGCTACACTAGTCTACCCCTTGTTCTCACCCTTTTCACTAGTTTTCATGGCACTGTACTCTCTACAATGTGTGGGACACTCATTTTCTGGATTTGGTTTTTGATTCCAATCGGATCGAACCTTGATAGTTTTCTCTGACGCATGTTTTATCGGAGAAAAACTATATAATATTTTATTATGTATATGTATTACAAAAATGTGTCCCCACACATGTACGAGTAGGAGGTGATCATGCAACCTAAGTGAAAGTGATGACATCAGTCTAGAAGAGAGAGTAGTTCTAGATTAGATGTCTAGAGCCTTGTTTGATATATTGTGATAGATGGAATAGATAGAATAAGTTTGATGATATGATCTAAGTCTTATATAGATGATATAAGATAGTTTGTGATGATCTATGTTTGTCTTTGAGGATGCAAGTTCAGTTTTGAGGATTTGAGATGAGTTTTGATGATACAAGTAACTAGGCTTTTATGAGATAAGATATGTTAAGTTAAGACAAGTTGTGAGTCAGCACGAGCCTCAAACTCTTTTACAAAGGAGGACCTCTAGTGTTAGGACCAGTTTTAGGGTTAGCTCAAGAGAGAGCGAGAACCACAGGGAGAAGGTCAGAGAACCTAGACTCCACGATATGAGAAATATGAGATATGTGATATGATATGTCCTAAACTAGACTACTCCTAAGTGATTGAGTTGAGTTGCTTTATGTATGATTCATGTAGATCTGTTGAACCCTAGATGTCCGTGGGAAGACCAAACCCTAGAGTCAGAGAGAGGCTGGTTATATGAACATGTGAACATGAATATGAGTGCCTACCATCTGGGTGAGGGAGAGAGCCCAAGACCCTGGAGGAGGTAGCTATGTTAATTTCTGTGAAGCCTCATGCTCGGGTTGGTGGTTTCCCACATAGGAATCTAGTGGTGTATATAAGAGAGATTTTGGTAAGATGTTTCATGAGTAGAGACCTACGAAGAGAATGTCATAACATGTTTTGGTTGGTGCTTATGTGGCTAGAGCTTGTAAAGCTATCACTAGTTCCAATGAGGAAATCTGAGAACCCTAGACCGAGAGGAAAGATAAAGTATATGCATATAATACTCATTGAGTTGAGTTAGCTCAGAGAGACTGAGCATGACGCAATACCTCATAATATGGGTCAAGAGAACCTCAATTGGGCTAGATAAAGTTTTGATATATGTTTAATAAGTCATGCACATAAGTGTGTTAGCACAACCATGATGTAATAAATATAAAGATGTGATTTAATCTTGAGACATGATATGATGAAAACCTAAAGATGGCTTGATAGATATCAATGCATAAATGATTAACCATGTAAATGAATAGTGATGATATAATAAAGATGGTTAATCTTGTGATCAAATCACTAGTAAATGTTGCAATTTATTATGAACAATGAAATAAGATCATATGAATGAAACATGTTACATGAGGTGCTAATCATAGTGCTTAATAAAGATGAAAGATATAGTTTGACAGTTAGCACAACATAACAATTATAACACCTTGATAATGGGTTAACTTGGGTTAATTCCTTTAGAACATGTTAACATGATTTGGGAACCCTAATGCATGGATAACGTTAAGGATGAAATCCTAACATATGAGATGTGTCATGACATAACCTAAGCTTCTAAACCCTTGTTTGAGCCTTCTATGGAGTGAGGTTTCACCCTTGATGCTTTTGAAACCTCCTAATATTGCTTTGGATACATGGTTTTAGATAACCTTTGTAGATAGGTTACACATATAATAGTGACTACATGTATATGGGAGCAAGATAAGGTTTTCCCTAGAAGTATGAGTATGGTTACTTTCGAGGACGAAAGTTCCTTTAAGATGTATATGATGTGACAAAGTGGGTTTTCTAGCTTAATTCCGAGGACGGAATTTCTTTTAAGGTGTGTAGGATGTGATGGAGTGGACTTTTGGAATCCTTAAATGCCCAATGACATAAGTGAAGTCAGGAATGTTGAGTTGTTGAGAGTTCCAAGTGTTTTGATAAAGTATAGATGTTAGTTGACTTTGATATTGGAATATGATTTATAAGTCCACGCCATGTTGGAGTAATCTGTTTAGTGGCCTAATGACACCAAATGAGTATATAAGGTACTTTGTGCTATTATGAAGTTGTGGTTAAAGTCTCATTAGATTTTGATGTTTTGATGACCAAGGTAAATAAATAGCCTAGGTTTTTAATCAACAGGATGTCACGCCATCCCAATGTTTTTGAAGTCGGGGGAGGAGTTACAGATTGGTTGAGTGGCATCATGCTGACTGTTGGAGACCATGGGGAATGAAGCCACGCTCATGCATCCCCTCCTTGAGGTGGATCGTGGGCTGACAACAGAACGTGGCGGAGCAGTTGGCATTGCGTAGATGTAAACCACTACCTGATCCTTGCTACATGTTTCTCTCTTAGAAACAACCGAGTGCCGAGAGCCAGTTACCATCATCGTTGCTCTCCCCTTCCCCAACCTTTTCACAGGAGAAACGAATAGAAGGAAGAGAGACTGATGCAAGAGGAGGAGGCGGTCACTCGCTGGAACAGACCCATGTGACGGTGCCCGCACAAAACAGAGGCGAGCAGCGCTGCAGACGGGAGCAGACGATCGCAATGTGTGTGGAACCCTGGTGGCTTTAGGTGGAAGAACTGGAAAGCCAGCCCACTTAGAAAAGGAGAGAGAAGGAGGCATGGCTGGATCTATGCGGCAGTGCCCGGAGCAGCCCCTCGTGATGGAGGTGGCGGCTTCTGTAGCTACGAGAAGGAGCCTCCGCCAAGGAGAGCAGGAGATAGTTGTAGACCCGTAAGATGCTCATGAGGTAGGAGCAGACGAGAGCTGCTTCTTCTCCAGATCTAGGCCTCGCGAGGACATCTTTGGGCAGAAGAACGGGGTAGCAGAGCCGGGCGTTGTGATGTGCAGTGGTGCTGCCATCTCTAGAAGATCGGCGATGGATTTGAGGCAGCATTGAAGAACGAGCCTTCAATGACGGACGTAGGCGGGCGTCGTGCGTCGAGAAGGAGAGGGAGGAGCTTCAAGCTACCCGCCGGAGCAGATCCCTCAAGACGGAGGCAGCGGTGTGGTCCAGACAACAAAACGCACGCGGGTTCTGGACCTGTCGAGCGGAGAAAGAAAGAAGAAGGGAGCAACCGGGTCCAATCTTGGGAAAACCAACTGAACTGGCCAGGTTAAAGCTGAACCAGGAAGCCAGACCAAGTGAACTACACCCTGCCTTGGGCCACGTGGAGCCATCCAATTGGTCTAAAGGTTAGAAAATATCAGATAAATCTTAGATCTTGCATAATTCATAGTAATTAGCTCGATTGTCAGAAAAATACAAATAAGGTATCAAAATGTTCAGAAAAATGCATAGAACAACCTAAAACTATAATATCAGGCTTTTGATGCTCAAATCTCAGTGATATCATGAAAGATGTGTAATGCTTGTTTAGTGGATAATAAATAGCAAATGATGACATAAAATTATGGAAAAATGTCAATAACTCCATAATTATGTTCATAATGCGCCTGATGTCAAGGATGATCATGCTGATGTACAAAATCATGTAATTTGCTTAATATGTCTAATTAGGGCTAATAACCCTAAATAGAATGTAATAAATACATACAAGCTCAATAATTGATGAAAGTTACAGGGAAAGCTCATATCAGTATATTGAACCTCAGTTTTAGTTATGAGATCATAATGATGAACAAAATCCATGTTATGTGATGATGAATATTAATACATGTTATAAAACCCTAATTTAGGTTAATGATGTAACCTAAGGTTAATATGTGCATAAAAAGGATGTGGAACATAATGTTCAGATAATGAGCATAATCTGGAATATGACATCAGTAAGATAAATATAAGATAAGAACATAAGTAATGATGCCCATATCCTAAAGAGATAAGCTAAACCCTAATGAACACGACTAGGGTAAGATGAGATGTAAGATGATGAGAATCTGATAATAGTACATGGTCTTGTCTTGATCAGGTTTGACCAAGCTTATAGTTGACATCAGTGATATGTGTTTAGTATGATCTATCTCTTTGGAAGGTACGCCATTACCTCTTACTTGGCTTATTATACAATATGCTTGTGTTATATGTGTAGTAAAATACTTGGCATATGATATTGGTTGAAATGATTGTTCTTGTATGATATGTTGCATGATTTTCCATACTTATTGCTATGAACACATGAAACATAAAATATTCTGATCCATCATATGATAGCACTAAACTCTTTGGTAGTACAGTGCATTGACAAACATCAAAGCCCTAGGGGCAGATGTACAATTTATATGACAAGGCCTAAAGACATCAAAGCCCTAGGGGCAGATGCACGAGATATATGATGGAATTGTGCTTAAAATATGTGCTCTCTTTTGTTAATGAACATCCTTGTGCAAGTATATGCTTTTCTTATATTCCTTTATAACTGCCAAGTATATTAGTTTTATTCTTATTGCCAAGATATGATGAGAGGTATATAAAAAGACACATAGGCGTACTCAGTACAATATTCATGAAATATTGTGCTGACGTGTACCGCATGTAATCTTTTGTTTAGGTTGTGGTTATTCTCTTGAAGATCCAAGATAGTATGAGTTGTGTGGCGAGCTGATGTACAGGTGGACCTGTTGTCTTAAGATCCTGTTGTTTAGATGTAGTACATGTATATGTAGAATTTTACCTTTCAATGTGTAATATCAAATGTTGTAACAATTCATGTTGTAATTATATGTTGAATGGTGAACATGTGTGTATGGTTTTATTATTGTTCATGTACATGTGCTACTGATGTGTTTCCTTCTGACTCCCTTGATTTAATTCTTCTTAGCCTTATGTGGGATGTTTAAACTGGGATTCTCGCTGAGGTGAGGGTTTCAATTTGGACGTCACACATCAGATTAAGTTTTAGAAAATCCGGGGACGTCGCAGTGAGCAACAACTAAGATAGGTCATCCGCACCTCCCTTGTAACCTTTGCCTTATCCATTGACTTGTACTCTAAGGCAGACCGCCACCGGACCCTTCCAGAATGAGGATAACTATGTGGGAATTTTGTGGCAGGGAGCAGAGGTCAAGGGGTCCCTACAATGTAGATCTGAAGCACAGTAGACCGAAGGAGGCTCGATCAGAGAGTGAAAAAGAGGATAGAAGGAATTACCTAGTAGAATTGTGACCTAGGAGACACGCGCGGACATAACCACAGCACCGCTCTGAGAAACTATAGGCTCGGACGTTTGCAGATACGGGAGAGACGGAAGTCATTAGGCTGATAATTACAATATGTGCCACCATACTTTCAGACATGGGTAACCAATTTGAAGTACATGTGTGGGCATTGAATAAATCATATATATATATATATATATATATATATATAATATCATATATATATTAGCTTGGGATTTTGAGATTTATGTGTGGTATTTGATCGGACATTAATATTCACATCGTATGCAATAAACGAGAAAACCAAAAATCTGATCATATTGATAATACCAAAATATAGTAGATTGGAGATGGCTCTGATACCACTATTGGATAATATGGACACAAAGTAGGTAGAAGGAACAAAATTTATTTATCCATATTCCCCAAAACAATAAGATCGCGTCAACAACTATGTAATAGAATGAATGGTTTAACAAGTTCAAACCTGGTCCTGGAGCAAGTCCAGTGACTATTCCTCATTGCAGTAGTGTAGCTCTCCTGGTTGCACTGGGATGGCATCTATAGTAGCTCTTGATCTCACCATAGATTGTAGGCTGATTTTACCTGGCCTCCTAGAAGCAGGAAACAGCCTCCTTGCCTTTATGGAAGTTCACACGAACTGCATAGAACTCCTATTATTCTAGTAGAATAGACATGAAGGAGTTATCCCTCATGTTGGTGTACTAGTCACCAACTTGCTCTCCTACAATTATTCTCCCTTGCTATCACTCCCTTTGACGGGTAGGACTTTCTCAGGCTCTCTATTGGTTACCACAACTAGAGAGGACAATAATTGTTAGAGGCAATTGAGTTGTGTCTCTGGTAAGCCCCTACTACCCCTCTATTTATATGAGGGTTAGTGTCAGGGTTCCCAATATGTGTGGGAGTGGAAGGGACCAAAATCTCATGAATTTTTGCAACCTGTGATAAACAAAACTGTCAGTTCACTAGTGAAATGATCGATTGGCATGTGATCCGGTCGGTTCACCCAGCGAGTTGATCAGTTCACTTAGTGAACCGGTCATTTATTTATGTTTCCCAATTGCAATTTTATTAACAGTTAATATCCTATTTAATGCACAACATGAAGTCATCACAAATCCTTAAATCAATTGAATTGATCCACCAACCACTCGGTTCATAACCCAATCGGGCTGGTTCATGGACCTGAGTCGAACGGTTCACTTCCTAAACCGGTCGGTTTAGTGTCCAAAATTTCCAAATTTGGTTCTATTGACCTGACACACTAAATTAAGTAGTTCAATACTTAAATAGATCGATTCAACTATCATGTTAATCAAATTTCAACCAATGTTGTTTAAATTTAATACCTTAACACTTTAGCAGTCAATTTAATTATCATTAAGATCAAACTCCTCTTTTGGGTGTATCCTATGTGTGTAACCCCATAGGTCCCATGTTATGTTGGCAGTGAATGTCCATAACTTATTTATGACATCACAAGCAAAGAGTGGTGCCTAGTCACACATCATTGCTACCCAAATAATCAAGAAAGTTGGAGAACAACGTCAACCTACAATATGTGTTAGGTGTTATAGTGTTTGTCTAATTCCTTTGTCTATAATATCTAGAATGAACTCGAGGCATGGAATCATCATCCTCTCAATGTTCGATCCATGCTCCTTGATCTAGAGCAGACTGTTTGAGATATATATGACCTCAATATCATATATTGATTCACATGTGCATGTGCATGCTTTTCTCAATTTTGCTTATCAAATGGCATGGATATCATACTCTAGTAGGAGGGACAAATCCCATCTACATCACTCATAGTCATCCCCATGTGTCATATCACATCTGATCATCACCTTTATACCAACCCTTATTCAAGATCACGGTGGATGATGCCAAAGCACACTAAATGACATGTGATGTGTGTAATGACTTGATGCGATGATTTTGAGTCGCATTTATAGCTTATTTTACTTGTGTTTTATGTGTTTATTGGTCACTTTGGTGGTTAATATTGCATAATTCACTTACTTTAGTCTATGATCCTTCTCAGTGTCAAATCTCTCTTATTTTATCATTTTGAGCATAAATGATTATAATTTTAGGTTTTATCTCGGCTGATTTGGTTTTGTTGTGCAATTTTAGAAAAAAACACATATCTGCAGTTGTCGATACCATCGACAACAGTCGATACTATCGACGCAGCCACAGGCAGGCAACCGTAACAAGCAGCGCAGAGTCGATACCATCGACTAAGAAGTTGATGGTAGTGAGTTACCATCAAGTTTCCAGTGACCACCCAATCGATACTATCGACCCCAAAGTCGATACTATCGACACTTATAGCTTCAACGATGGAAAAGAGTTAAAACTGACGCCTAAGGGTGTCGATACCATCGACCATCGTCAATGGTTTCGAGTCAGCATCAGGCGGGATGACAGAAAAGAAAGAAGGCTTGCCGATATCGTGAGGGGTCGATAGCATCGACCTGCGTCGATGGTATCAACACCGTCAGATTAGAGTTTGCTTCAGATCAACCCGAATCCAACGGCTGTGATATTTTGGCGACCTAACTCGGTGTTAATACCTAATGACGGCGGCCATGAGTGGGGAATCACGTCATTAGCCACTGCACACGTCCCCAGAAGGTGTGGAGAGAAAAACGGAGCCCAGAAGCACGCCCCGACCATTGCAGAATCTGAAGAAGACGTTTTCCACTGTCGAAAGGTTGTAGATCATGCACTCTACGCCGAGGAACGATTGGACCTTCTTTAATCAGGGGTTTCATCACTTTATCCACGTTTGTATCCATGTTTCCCCTTCTTCAATCATGTCTTGCTCTGAGGTGAACATGCGGGGCTAATCCCCTTTTATCTTTAGGACCGGGAGTAGCCCGGGGAAGCATTGTATGACATTTTTATCATAGTAATTCGTAATTTGTCTTTTAAATCCATGGTATGATTTTGTTTTCTCAATTATATTATTATGCTTGATCACCATAATGATAAACTAATGCCCTTAATTACTTTGAAAGAAGAATTAACGGTTGAAAAGAGACGAAATTCACATTAATTAACAAATCCTTTGAACAAGGTGATGTACGGTTAATGGTGGAAACCCAGAGGTCGATTCTAATGCACCTAGTTTAGGGCATAGGTTACTACGATGGTGGAACCGACCTAGACTGAGGTAGTGAATTGTTTCATGACAGTGAACAATTATAACTACAGGCCACTAGCCGGATTGAGAGATGAATCTGATTAACGATGTGAAAATTCATACAATGACAACCCGCGGTGAAACCACAATCCTAAATATCTCCATTTGAATTGATTAAACTAAACACTTAATCGATTGCTTTGTTTTGTTTTATTTTTTTTTATTTTTCAACAATTCTCAGAACCTTTTAATTAGTCTAGCTGATTGTGAGTAGTTAGTAGTAGTCTACCGATAATTTAGTGTCCCTGAGTTTGACTCGGGCCTCACAAGGGCCTATACTACATTGACACGTGCACTTGCGTTATACGCACGGTAAAAGCGTGTCAAGTTTTTGGAACCGTTGTCGGCGACACGGCAAATTATCGGCACTATGAGTGCTGCAAGCGGCCACTCTAGGCCACATTTTTATATTATTGTTTTCTTATCATTTTTTAAATTCATAGTTTATCATTCATATTTAGAAATCGTCTAGCACGGTATTGAACCTAAATTATTATTTTGCAGGTACTAGTGCATGGTGAGGACGCATAGCACAGACTACACGCAGCTATCACCAGAGGTTCCACTGTTGGGACCAGACGATGCGGAGAACAACATTCAAAACTGACCTGAAGATATAGATTCAGACTCTAAACTTGAAGCTATGGCCGAGGAACAGACAATCTGGGAGAAGATTAAGGTGTCTTCTGCATCTGCATCTAAAGGGTCGATTAAGAGGCAGGCTATCAACATTCCTAACTATAAGATCGCAGACTTAATAAATTTGGTCAAATCAAATGCATTTCACGGGCTCAAAAACAAAGACCCGGTGACTCACATTAGCCAGTTCGTGGAGAACTATGACATGATCAGGATAGATAGGTTTCCACAGGAGACATTATACTTGAAGTTGTTCCCCAACTCTCTGGCGGGAAATGCACAAGAATGGCTACATAATCTTGATGATGAGTATGTGGAATCGTGGGATCATATGGTCGAGGTGTTCTTCGAGATATTCTTTCCACCCGAGAAGACCAATGATCTGGTACGGAAGATCCATAACTTCAGTCAAAAGGTCGGGGAGACTTACTCTGAGACTTGGGAGCGTTTCCAAATCATGTTGAGGAGGTGCCCACATCATGGGCTTGACCGGGAGAAACAAGTTAAAATCTTCTGTTTTGCTCTTTCTAAGCATGATAGAAGTAATCTGGATTCAGCAGTTTCAGGTTTCTTCTTAAACAACACAGGCACAAGGTGTTGGGAAATTTTAAAGAACATGGCCAAAAAGCAATCTTGGAGTGACAGAGACGCAGTAGAACATGTTCGGGCTGCAGGTGAGTCAAAGGCCATCAAAGAGATAAATGAGAAGATGGACCTTCTCGCCAAGAAACTACTTGCAAAAGAAGATACAGAATCCGAGGATGAAGCTTAAGTGAAATTTATGCGCCAACAGCATGGGTATAGAAACAATGACTATTCTTGGAGGAAAGACAAGAAATTCTCATGGAAGGACCCAAATAATTTCTTACAGGACCCTGATGCAAAACCCCAACCGGCGGCGGAGGATAAGAGCAATGAGTTGCTCAACCAAGTAATCGAGCAGAATCAAGAACTCATGAGCACGTTTGGCCAGCAGATTAAGCAACAAGGAGAATTTATGAATCAATTTGGACAGACCTTACAAAGTCATGGGGCTCAGATGTGGACAATAGAGACATCTTTGGCACAAATGGCAGCTGAGATAGAAAATCTGAAGAAACCAGCGCAGCAAGGTTTTCCCAAAAATACAAACATTCCAGGAGGAAACCAACAAGCTAAGGCAATTCTGCTATGGAGCGGTAAGAAGATTTTAAACCCTATGGCCAATGAACCAAGAAAACCCCAGTCAGAAACCACAGGTGAGGCCACAGAGGAGGCTTCGATTCCAATCACAGAGCCGATAGAGGATGTGGTAGAGGATGTCGCAATAGAACCTGTCATTACTGAGGAGGAGACATTGAAGAAGACACCATATGTTCTGCCACATCAAAGGGCACAGACTATCCCAGTCCCATATCCAAATAGCGTGAAAGCCAAGAAAGTGGATGCTCAGTTCAAGAAGTTCCTAGATAGCTTTAGGAAGCTTTCTGTCAACATTCCATTGTTGGAAGCAATAGAGAAGATTCCCTCTTACGGCAAGTTTATGAAAGACATAATCACAAAGAAGAGGAAGATTACTGATACCGAGGTCGTGGTTCTTAAGGAACGGGTGAGTGCTTTCATTATGGGTACATTGCCACCTAAAAGGTAGGATCCGGGCTGCTTCAATATTTCCTGTTACATTGGTAAAGTGAAATTTAGCGAAGCAATGTGTGACTCCAGGGCAAGTATAAATCTGATGCCTCTCTCTACGTTCAAGAAGCTGGGACTGAAAGAATCAAGGCCAAGCAATATGACAATTCAGTTGGCGGACAATTCTGTGGTGAAGCTGTATGGTATTTGCGAGGATGTGTTGATTAAAGTAGATCGGTTTGTTTTTCCAGCAGACTTTGTGGTAATGGAAATGCAGGACGAACAAGGAAATGAGTTACTCCTTGGAAGATCCTTCCAAGCTACTGCAGATATGATACTTGAGATGGGAAGAGGTCGTTTGACCTTGGGTATCTCTGATGATCGGTTTGAAATGGTTATGCCCTCAAGCACAACGCAATCAAAAGCAAAGGAGCAATGCCGCATGGTGAAGCACTTTGATCAGAATATTTCTCTCTGTCTAGGGAAGTCGTTTCTAGATATGGCTCATGTAATGACTAAGGTGGAGAAGGGGACATTGGCTGTAGACATTATGTAGCAGACCAAAGTTGTTTCTCTTAGCAAGGCTGTGGGTTTTTCGAATGATGAAGAGGAGGACATCCCTCCTTCTACTGAAGATGATGCCATAGCGAGTTTTGTTCTCGATGCATATCCAGAATTGCCTCTTGAAGCTTGTCTAGTCAATATAACACATGATTGGATGAGAAGCAAATCACTACAAGAATGCATATCGTCGTTGATCCTAAGGTTATTCGGGCCAATATAACAGATTTCCATTGATCCTAAGGACCAAGAGAGGTCCACCTTCACTTGTCCTTATGGAACATTTGCATACCTCTGTATGCCCTTTGGTTTGTGTAACGCACCAGCAACCTTTCAGTGTTGCATGCTTGCCATTTTCTCTGATATGGTTGAGCACTATTTAGAGGTCTTCATGGACGATTTTTCCGTCCATGGTGCGTCTTTCGATGAATGTTTATATAACTTGGATAAAGTTTTACAACGATGTGAGGACACACATTTGGTCCTCAACTGGGAAAAATGCCATATGATGGTTATTGAAGGGATTGTGCTTGGACATAAATTGTCTAGCAAGGGGTTGGAGGTAGATCCGGTTAAAATTGAGGTTATTTCCAAATTACCCCCACCGAACTCGGTTAAAGGGGTACAGAGTTTTCTCGGTCACGTAGGATTTTACCGCCACTTTATAAAAGATTTTTCAAAAATCGCTAAACCATTATCTGAGCTGTTGGAGAAAGATGTGGTGTTTGATTTTAATGAGAAGTGTTTGCATGCTTTTAATGTGCTTAAAGAGAAATTGATTTCTGCACCAGTTGTGCAAACATCGAATTGGACAAAGTCATTTGAATTAATGTGTGATGCGTCAGATTTGGCAGTAGGGGCTGTTTTAGGACAACATGTGGATAAAAAACCCGTTGTGATTTTCTATGCATCCAAAACTTTAAATGAAGCACAACTAAATTACACTACAATGGAAAAAGAGCTTCTCGGCGTCATTTTCGCATTTGAAAATTTTCGGCAATATCTTGTAGGGTCAAAAGTCGTGGTATGGACAGACCACGCCGCCATAAAGTATTTGATGGAAAAGAAAGATGTCAAACCTAGATTGATTAGGTGGATCTTACTGTTATAAGAATTTGATATTGAAATTAAGGATAAGGCGGGAATAGAGAATGTGGTTGCAGACCATTTGTCTAGGTTGGAACGGGTTGATGAGAAGGACATTCATATACCCATTACCGAGACATTCCCTGATGATCAGCTTCTTTATGTAAAATCTAAAGATCCATGGTTTTCTTATATTGTTAATTATCTTGCTTGCAAAATTATCCCAGATGATTGGACATATCAAGAGAAAAAGAAAATTTTCCATTCTTTGAGATATTATTTCTGGGATGACCCCATTTTGTTGAAGTAATGCAGGGATGGCGTGTTGCGCAGGTGCGTACCAAAGGTTGAGTATGAGAGTGTACTTCATCATTGTCATAATCTACCCACGGGAGGTCATCATGCCAGTTATAGAACAGCGGCCAAGGTACTTGAGAGCGGCCTTTACTGGCCTACATTGTTCCGGGACGCATATGACTATGTGCGGTGATGCAACTCCTGCCAACGGGCAGGTAATATTTCAAAGCGATAGGATATGCCCCTCAATGTATTTCAAGAAGTTGAGGTGTTTGATCTGTGGGGTATTGATTTCATGGGACCCTTTGTGTCCTCAAACTCTAACTTGTACATTTTATTGGCTGTTGACTACGTATCGAAGTGGGTAGAGGCAATACCCACTAGGACTAATGATACTACTGTAGTGTGCAGGTTCATAAAAGACTATATTTTCTATAGGTTTGGCGTACCAAGGATGATTATCAATGATGGAGGTACCCACTTCAGAAATCAAAAGTTCGCTGCATTGTTGAGAAAGTATGGGGTAAAGCACAACATTGGTACCCCGTACCACCCGCAGACACAGGGGCAAGTCGAAGTCTCCAATAGGGAGATTAAGAAAATCTTAGAGCGTACAGTGGCTTCGACACGGAAGAACTGGAGCACCTTGCTACCGGACGCTTTATGGGTGTATAGGACAGCGTTTAAGACACCTATAGGCACTACGCCTTTTAGGTTGGCTTATGGGTGGGCCTGCCATTTTCCGGTAGAGTTGGAGCATAAGGCACACTGGGCACTAAGGAAGATGAACTTGAATTATGATGAAGCAGGAAAGAAACATTTGCTAGAGTTGAATGAACTTGACGAGCTGAGGATGAATGCATATGAAAGCTCAGGGATTTACAAAGAGAAAACAAAGCTGATTCACAGTCGACACATTCAACTACGTGTCTTCAAGAAGGGAGATCGTGTGCTCCTGTTCAACTCAAGGTTGAAGATGCATCCTGAGAAATTGAAATCCCGGTGGAGTGGACCTTTCATTATAGAGGAGGTCCGGCCACATGGAGAAATCATGGTGCGTGATGGAGAGACAACATTTCTGGTTAATGGACAGAGGTTGAAGTTGTACTTCGGTGAGGATTACACGAGGAAAGTGCATGAGGTCAAACTCATTGCACTCAAGGATGTGTGATATGCTTGATTTCGTCTAGCCTACGACGTTAAATAAGGGTGCTTGTTGGGAGGCAACCAAATCATTGGTAGTGTCATCCATTTTTGTTTGCATTTACAAGTTAGTTTGGTTTAATTTTGTTTTTAGTGTAAAAATGATACCTTGATCGTTTGTTCAGTGTGCAGGTCTGAGGAAGGGTCGATACCATCGACCATTGTGTCGATGGTATCCACATGGGCACAGTTAGGCGGCTGCATAAATTTCTCTGAGTTGATATTGTCGACGGAGTCGTCGATGGTATCGACCTACCATCAGTGGATCGCCAGAACAGGGTCGATAATATCGACATGGGTTTCGATACTCGCAAGATCCCTGAAGATTTTCAGACGAAATTTGTCTCAGCGAAGTCGATACCATCGACGGGCCTATCGATGGTATCGACCCGGTTACAGGTAGAAAGTGGCAGTCGGGCCTCGCGAGGGTGTTTTCCCTAAGAAGAGTCGATACTATCGACCTGCATCGATACCATCGACACGACACATCACCGATCCGTGAGAGGAAATTAACGGTGATCGCTACATCAAGGAAGTTGATCCGTTCGAGGGGTCAATACCATCGACCCACGTCGATGGTATCGACGCGTCATCGATCCGAGCCCCCACATTAGGCTATCGACGGTCGTCGATACTCGTGAAACACAAATTGTGCTACAGGTGTCGATACCATCGACATCCCGTCGATGGTATCAACGGGTGCACAGTGGCGACGGATGAAGTTATAAAAGGAGGGATTGTTTGTCAGATTTCTTTACACCTTCAGAGCTTCTTCCCTCTACTTGTGCATTGAACATTGTTGTGCGACCGGAGGCCTGCTACAAGCACCCAAGGATCATGATCTTCACCGATCCTGCACTGAGCTGAGATCATCTTCTCCGACCTTCCCCGAGCTCCATCTCCTATCCTTTTCTTTCCCGACAACAATGGTGCGTACAGCCGGTGCATCCTCTTCACGTGCGGCCCCAATGGAAATCCCTGAATTCATTCCTCCACCACCCACATCAATTCCTTGTCCGAGGATTGTCCACCCTTCCGCAGAGATCCGGAAGGTATACGAGGAGCTGCTGAAGAGGAAGATTGAGCCCACCCGCTACGTCGACCGGGACATGGTTCGTTACCTTGGGTTCGAGCCCAATCTTGCCTACGTCCTGAAGGGGCAGGCAAGGCATATGACCAGGAGGCCTGACAAGTTGGAGTACCATGTTGACGGCCAATTGTTCTTTGGTGAGTGGACGACATACAAGGAACTCGTGGCGGAGTTCATGGCATCATTGGATATCAATGTGGTACCCAATGATTTGATCGCCACCGACAGAGAGTGGAAGAAAGGGCGGGTGTCGTTCAGACTCTACAACAACAATTACACCTTCACTCTCACCCAGTTCAATTCTGTGTATAACTGGTATCATGATGATTACCAGCATCAAAGGCCAGACAACTGGACGGACTATGATGCCATCTTCACCCAGCTGGTGACTGTGCCTCCGAGAAAATCTGTCAGCTACCACAACGCTGCAGTTGCCGACTTCGAGCATCCGTTTGTGTCGATTCTGCACTGCATGCTCTGCACCATGCTCTTTGCTCACGGCGACTTGTCTCTTAGCAAATTCCAAGAGACGGATCTATTCTTTCTGCACAAACTGCTGAAGCGCGAGGAGTGCAACTGGGGCGCGTTCTTCTTGACGCGCGTGTTGGCCGTGAGGAGGAGTACGCGGAAGGATCCTATCCATTTTGGGGAGCTGATCACACCATTGGCCCTCTACCTTGGTTTAGATTTTTCCCAGCTTACTCCACTTTCCAATAGGCATAAGGCCAACCTCCATCATCTACACCGCTCCAACCTCCTCCTACTCTGTGATGGCTTGGCTTATGCACATTGCCACGTCAATCACGCATATCAAGAATGTGCGCTTCCGGACCCCGTCTTCAACATTGAGGGAGCTCAGCATTTCCGATGGGTTGTCATCACCATTGACGACTCTGATGAAGATGGCGGTGATGATGACAACAATGATGAAGGCTACGAGCATGAAGAGGAAGAGGAGGCTTTCATTCCTCTTCGGGCACGAGTAGCACCCCAGAAGCGTACCTGCATGCATCCGGGTGCATCATCTTATTCACAGCCTCTGCCACATCAGCCCTCTCATCAAGGAGAGGATGTCTATTCAATGCAGGGGATGTACACAATGATGTAAGAGATTCAGCAGACCCAACTGCAGCATATAGCATCCCACGTCGGTATTCAAGATACCACGAACCGACTGTTAGAGAACCAGAGGGCCATTTTCGAGAATGAGTGCCTCCTCCTCGACAACCAACAGAACATCCATGACAGGTTGCATAGGATGGATATGCAGCAACATCCCTTCTTTGACAACTACTGGAGCCAGAATTATTTTGGGGGGTATCCACAACCTCCACCAATGCCCCAGTATGATCCAAGCTTCCAGGGGCAGTACCCATCATGGGACCCCACAGCCTCGCAGTACCCGCCTCCACTTGCAGAATGATCGGTATCACTGTTCCACCCTTTAAGGTTGTTTTTTACTATGAGGCCATAGTCGAATTCAAGCTTGGGGGGAGTTGGAATAGTTTCTATCCTTTATTTTTCCTAGTATTTAGTTTTTAGTGCTTTGTCTTTTGTCATTTATTTCTCGTAGTTATTAGTTTGTTTTTAGGATCCACACTCTATCTAGTGTAATTGTAGATGTCTAATGTCATATGTCATCTCGTTGTTGTACATGGGAATCAGGGGCAAAAATTTGAAAATTTTTAGTGCTTTTGCAAGCTTGTGTTGTTTAACTTTGAGCACATAACTTAAGGAAATAATTGGGTTTGTCAACTCTAAAATAGGAAACCACAACTGTACATTCCTGTGATTCATGGAAGTGGACGGAAATGGTTGTTTGAGCCTAAACTGACCAAATGATAATGAGACCTTAATTTGAAATAAGAGAGAGAAACCTCTTAATTACTACACAAGTCAGTAAGGAGGGACACATAATATTTTCCAAAGGTTCAGTCAGTTACTCTTGTGATCTATCCACCCCATTGTTTTCATACTCCACCATAAGAATTGGAAGTACATTATGGTTTTCATCTCTTTGATTGCATCCCATGTAGATAGGTCTTGCATTGCAACTATTTTCACATATTTTTGCATGAAAAAAGAAAAAAAAAAGATAGAATAGTTATACATGCACATTATCTTTAGGTGTGTGTCATTTAGTTGCATAACTATCATGTTGTAGCTGCATTCACATTTTTGTGCATTTAGTACATCATGCATCTTATGTCTTCTAAAACATTAAAGGTGATGAACTTGTTCCATACCTTCTGGATGCTTCAAATGTATAAGTTATGTAGCAATAAGTGAGCCCGACAAATAATTCAGTGTCAGTTATGAAAATAAGGGCTTGAAAAAAAAAGTTTTGAAAAAAAGAAGAAGAAAAGATAATTGAGAAGTAAGTAGGAATGAGAGGTAGAAAGGAACTTGTTTTCATTTTCATACTAAGAAGAATAAGCTCATGGTGTAGTTTCTTAGATATTCCATCTCACCTTGAGATAGAATGATAGTGCATGCATCATTCCACCCAAATGTAGGCATTAGGGCATTTTCATTTGCATATGCATCATTTAGGTCATTATTGTTTTTGTGCATGTTAAAACCGTATAATGCTTCCATTTCATCCACAGCCACCCATTCCATTCACCTATTGCTCGAATTGGTAGGCCACCGTGATTTTCTCCTCACTCGTTAATACCAGGAGAGCTTCTTCCATGTAGATGGTAGTTAGGGCGAGCAACGTAGGAAGAAGATCACAAGATGCATTGAGTCTGGACCGGCAGAATTTATTATGTTAACTGCCTTATGTGATATTTTTCATCAATTTTGAGGTAGATATCTTTTATGGATGATTATTGTCGCCTTTAGGGTAATTATCATTTTGTGGTTAGTAAGGGCCAGAATGTGAATGTTTGGCGGGGATCATATGGCGCAGTTTGCTGTGATAAGTTGTTCTTTAGTTGACTCTCGCAATTCTATTCTAGGGTTTTTTTGCTCGAGGATGAGCAATGTTCAAGCTTAGGGGAGTTTGATGCGATGATTTTGAGTCGCATTTATAGACTTGTTTTACTTGCATTTTATGTGTTTATTGGTCACTTTGGTGGTTAATATTGCATAATTAACTTACTTTAGTCTATGATCCTTCTCAGTGTCAAATCTCTCTTATTTTATCATTTTGAGCATAAATGATTATAATTTTAGGTTTTATCTCGGCTGATTTGGTTTTGTTGTGCAATTTCAGGAAAAACACATATTTGCAGCTGTCGATACCATCGACAACGGTCAATACTATCAACACAGCCACAGGCAGGCAACCACAAGGAGCAGCGTAGAGTCGATACCATCGACTGGGAAGTCGATGGTAGCGAGTTACCATCAGGTTGCCAGTGACCAGCCAATCGATACTATCGATCCCAAAGTCGATACTATCGACACTTATAGCTTCAGCGATGGAAAAGAGTTAAAACTGACGCCTAAGGGTGTCGATACCATCGACCATCATCGATGGTATCGAGTCAGCATCAGGCGGGACGACAGAAAAGAAAGAAGGCTTGTTGATATCGCGAGGGGTCGATACCATCGACCCGCGTCGATGGTATCGACACCGTCAGATTAGCGTTTTCTTCAGATCGACTTGAATCCAACAGATGTGATATTTTGGCGACCTAACTCGGTGTTAATACCTAATGACGGCGGCCAAGAGTGGGGAATCATGTCATTAGCCACTGCACACGTCCCGAGAAGGTGTGGAGAGAAGAATGGAGCCCAGAAGCACACCCTGGCCATTCTGGAAGTCGAAGAAGACATTTTCCACTGCCAAAAGGTTGTAGATCGCGCACTCTACACTGAGGAATGATTGGACCTTCTTCGTTTAGGGGTTTCATCACTTTATCTTTGTTTTTATCCATGTTTCCCCCTTCTTCAATCATGTCTTGCTTTGAGATGAACATGCGGGGCTAATCCCCTTTTATCTTTAGGACCGGGAGTAGCCCGGGGAAGCATTGTATGACATTTTTATCATAGTAATTCGTAATTTGTCTTTTAAATCCGTGGTATGATTTCGTTTTCTCAATTATATTATTATGCTTGATCACCATAATGATAAACTAATGCCCTTAATTACTTTGAAAGAAGAATTAACGGTTGAAAAGAGACAAAATTCACATTAATTAACAAATCCTTTAAACAAGGTGGTGTACGGTTAATGATGGAAACCCAGAGGTCGATTCTAATGCACCTAATTTAGGGTATAGGTTACTACGACGGTGGAACCGACCTAGACTTAGGTAGTGAATTTTTTCATGACAGTGAACAATTCTAACTACAGGCCATTACCCGGATTGAGAGATGAATCTGATTAACGATGTGAAAATTCATACAATGACAACCCGCGGTGAAACCGCAATCCTAAAGATCTCCATTTGAATTGATTAAACTAAACACTTAATCAATTGCTTTGTTTTCTTTTTTTTCTTTTTTTTCGACAATTCTCAGAACCTTTTAATTGGTCTAGCTGATTGCGAGTAGTTAGTAGTAGTCTACCGATAATTTAGTGTCTTTGTGTTTGACTTGGGCCTCACAAGGGCCTATACTACATTGACGCGTGCACTTGCGTTATACGCACGGTAAAAGCGTGTCATGACTTCAGGTCTAAGAACCGTAGTCACTACATTCACTATGAGACACGATAATGACCACCATGTATGGTTTCCATGTGTCACTCTCAAGGTGGGTCTATCTGATAAATTGTTCCCCATCTAGTATATGTGTGCTTGGGTTGATGTCACATATAACATGACTCATGAGATTTTGTCATCAAATAACACATAATCCAATCTTTAGTGTTATTATTGTTTGTCTTCCTTCCATAGTAACATCTGAACAAGGACATAATAAGAATGTACATACTCTTAACATCAGTATGATCTCATTGTTCAAGTCACGTACTTGATGACATATGTCATTGAGTAATTGTCATTCTTTAAACATTCATTATGTTTCATCATTATCTCATAAATTGGTGAAATGGAATAAATTGGAAGCTTGCCTTTATTATTGATCAAATATTTTATATGATATGTCATCACAATCATCATATGTAATATACTAGATCTCAGACCCTACCCTGGAAGTTGACATTTTGGACTTAGCCAAACAAGCTTGAAGGTTAGACCTAAATAGATGTTTAGTATAACCCCAATGAGATATTGCATGTATAGATCACCTTAATGTAACCTAATGTTTTAACATTAATCTTACATTAATTATGGATACATAAAATATGCCACATAACTCATTTTGGTGGTAATATGAAGATAAGAAACTTAATTGGATGAATAATTTAGATAATGGGTTGTTAATGGGCCATATGATATATCTCATCAACATAAGTCTTAAAAGTGTAAACAAACTTAAAATTTGAAATCTACATATCAAAATTAGCCTACATGTCAAATTTTGTCTAATTTGGACCACCTTGAAATATTATGATAAGTTTAGGAGAGAGAAAATGAGTAAAAGGCATAAGTAATGAATAATGTGATTATATAACTTCAAAATATGGAAATAATGACAAATTCATATTCAATACATCAAAGATAACTTGTGGATGAAGTTTGGTCCAATTTGGTTGTTGTTTATGCAAGTTATGTACGTATATGTACATTCTGGACTTTTCTGCAATTTACCCAATTGGGAAGTTTTCTTTGCAAATTGTTGCATGCATTATAATCCTTATATATTCCATTACCATTATCAAGTTTTTGAACCATGGGTAACCCGGTTGCACCTTGGTTTTAAGGTGTTTCTTTCCTAGGGCATTTTAGGGATTACTCTCTTTATAAATAAGCTTATCTTTAGAAGCTATCAACCAATGGGGTTATTTCTTTGATTGGAGGTCATTTTGTATGGCCTATAAGTGTCCATAAATATACATTTGATATTCAAGAAGCATCTATGAGTTGTACTCTTGCATGGCCATGAACCCTAGGCTAAGGACACATGGAAAGCTCCATGGACACCTCATGCTTGACTTCTTCCTTATCCATAAAGATTTGAATGTCCATAGGCACCCTTAGCATTGGACACATGGAAAGTAACTTGAAACCTCTTTCTTGACTTCTTCCTTATCCATAACAGCTTGCATGTCCATGGACACCCTTATACATGACACATGGAAAGTCTCATAGACACCTCATACTTGACCTCTTTCTTTATATAGCAATATCTACCCCTTCCCAACTCCCAATTCAAAAACTCTTGCTCTCCTTTATTCTCTCTATCTTAGAGAATCATTCCTACTCTATGTTTTCATGAAGGTGATGTCCAAGGTAAAAGGAGGTTCCTGCCTTGGTAAAGAAGGCTCCTAGGCTTCCAAATTTCTCTATTTACGATTTCTTAAGCTCCTCCTTGGTGATTTTGGCCAAAACTAGTAAGTATTCTCCTTTCCTTCCCTATTTCCATGTTTTTAGTCTTCCTTCCACCAGGTCGGAACCTTGGTATTCCATGGTGAAACACCACCTAGAGCCCTTAAACCTCCCATCTCCAATTTCTTTTGTTAGGGTTTTTCACCTCTAAAGTGGAGAAGGTGCTTCTTGCTCAAGATAGGAACTTTGTTAGAGAAACCAGCCTCTCTAAACTTGGAAACCTATCTTATTGTACTTGTCCACCTTCGCTAGAGGTTCTTTGGAGGCCTAGGCTTGACTTGGGCTATTTAGACTCTGAAGTTGAGGTATGATGTATCCCCTATTCTTCTATGTTGAGCAATTCACCTATGCTTATTCATTCTCTTTGTCCTATGGACATTAGCCTATACACAATGTCTTTTCTTTTGAGAATCATGGTTCATGTGAACTACCTTATTTTATATTGATCATGTGATCATGTATATTCTTTTGAACTCTTATATTATGCTTTGTTCATGATAGAACTCTAAAAGATGACATGTGATGTCTTTTGCCCACTTATGAGGTGGATGTATATGTTGGTCACTTATGTGGTGACTAGTTTATATATTCTGACTATACTTTCTACTTTCCTCTACATTTAACATGATATGTGATTTAGTAGCACTAGAGTAGTGTAATTGCATTGGTTTTTATGGCAGATGTGTTATTTCCTGCCGAGCAGATGTGATATTTCCTGCTCTTTTGGGATGGAAAGGAACCTCATATACAGGGCAAGATGTGTGATTCTTGGCCCATGTTTTATATATTTGGGAGATTGGCAGTATTCCTTTCTCTATCAGGTTTTAGGTTTATCATACTTGGCCACCTTTGTGTTTATATTATTCTAGGGATATGTTTATCTCACATGCGTGTAGGTTGATGATATGGGGTGTGTGCCCTAATTATTTACATGTGCTTGTGTGGCACAATTGTTATGTTTTATTAATGGAAAGTATTCTTTTTTTATCATATGATTTCAATTTCTTTTCTCTTGATACCCATTTGGTTGGTCCTTATCCTTTCTATAGGAAGCCTTATAAATTTGATGTCCTTTATTCCATATATTGCTCAATTTCCTATTTAATATGCACATACTAGCCTTTAATGATGTCATCTATTTTCTCTTCTTGTTGGGGTATGCTTCCAGCCCTAGGTGGAGGACAATGAGGACATGGCATGATGATGTGGATATAGCTTAAGAAGTTAAATCTTGGAGACAAAGTTGTTATGGTTTATATTTCCCTCTACTTAGATCCTTATGTTGTATCATACATGTAAACCCTTATGGGATATTATGATGAACTTTTGTAATCTTTTGTGAAAATTGAATATAGTCATTATTTTTATTCCACTGTTATACTTTGGTTATTTTGAATACCATTTATTGAAGTTTGAAAATTATGTACCTATTCTAGCATACCTTTGAGTGTGTTTGGAATGGATGTTTTATTCTTCAATTTTTCTTCAGTTAGGGGGTGATCTCGCACTCCTTACAGCATGGTATCAGAGCCCATGGTAGTTGGAATTTGACTATTTCAATTTTGTCTCCCTGTTTAGAATCCTTGCCTAACCTTTAAGTGACATGTTTTCCCTAGAGTTGATCAATAGATGATGAAGGGTTGATTTAGGATCATATAGTTTCACATTAGAATAATGATGAATAGATCCTTAAAATACTTATAAGTAAAAGATGCATAAGTAATTGTAGTAACTTGAGGTTGTTTAGCTTGGACTTTAGGCAGCTACTAGGTTATGAAGTTGAAAGTAAAGGTGTCTAGAAAGGATCAAGGTTCGGGGGCTGGTAAGATTTTCCTCCGCACCACTACCTTGGTTTATGAGGACTCCTAAATCCACATGATACCGACCTGGCCTGAGCTAATATGAATTGTTCAAAATAGCATGCTTTTAGGCAATAGTAGCCTTAGATGTCTATATGATTTATCTTTAGGGACCCTAATATGTTGAACTAGTCTCCCAGGTGTAATGACTTGTTTGAGGATGGACAAGAGCAAGTTAACCCATAGTTCATAGTTAGTCTTTACAAGTTATCTTTTTTTGCATGATGATTATGTAGTTGGATGTAAGGAAGTGTATTTGAACCTTTTGTACCTAAAGAATAGTTTTTTCTTAATAAGATGAATCCTTTAAGGGGTGGTGAATAAGTTGTTTTCTTATATGTGAATGTTTGGATTTGGAGGATGAAATCCCTTTAAGGGGTGGTGTGTTGTAACATACTAGATCTCGGACCCTACCCTTGAAGATGAAATTTTGGACTTAGCCAAACAAGCTTGAAGGTTAGACCGAAATAGATGTTTAGTATAACCCCAATGAGCTAATGCATGTACAGATCACCTGAATGTAACCTAATGTTCTACTTGAAGTTACACCTAAATATATGTTTAGTATAACCCCAATGAGCTAATGCATATATAGATCACCTTAATGTAACATAATATTCTAGCATTAATCTTAGGATTATAATGGATACATAAAATATGCCACATAACTCATTTTGGTGGTAATATGAAGAAAAGAAACTTAATTGGATGAATAATTTAGATAATATGTCGTTAATGGGCCATATGACATATCTCATAAAAAGAAGTCTCCAAGTGGAAACAAACTTCAAATTTGAAATCTACATATCAAAACTAGCCTACATGTCAAATTTCATCTAATTTGGACTACCTTGAAATATTAGGATAAGTTTAGGAGAGAGAAAATGAGTAAAAGGAATAAGTAATGAATAATGTGATTATATAACTTCAAAATATGTAAATAGTGGCATATTCATATTCAACACATCAAAGATAACATGTGGATGAAGTTTGGTCTAATTTGGATGTTGTTTGTGCAAGTTATGCAATTATATGCATATTCTGGACTTTTCTACAATTTACCCAATTGGGAAGTTTTCTTTGCAAATTGTCACATGCATTATAATCCTTATATATTCCCTTACCATTATAGATTTTTTGAACCATGGGGCACCTGGTTGCACCTTGGTTTGAAGGTGTTTCTTTCCAAGGGCATTTTAGGGATTACTCTCTTTATAAATAAGCTTATCTTTAGAAGCTATCAACCAATGGGGTTATTTATTTGATTTGAGGTCGATTGGGATGGCCTATAAATTCCATAAATAGAAATTTGATATTCAAGAAGCGTTTATGAGTTGTCCTCTTGCATGGCCATGAAATCCCTAGGCTAAGGACACATGGAAAGCTCCATGGACACCTCATGCTTGACTTCTTCTTTATCCATAAAGGTTTGCATGTCCATAGGCACCCTTAACAGTGGACACATGGAAAGTAAATTGACACATCATGCTTGACTTCTTCCTTATCCATAAAGTCTTGCATGTCCATGGTCACCCTTATACATGACACAGGGAAAGTCTCATAGACCCCACATACTTGACCTCTTCCTTTTTATAGCAATATCTACCCCTTCCCAACTCCCAATTCAAAAACTCTTACTCTCCTTTATTCCCTCTAGCTTAGAGCATCATTCCTACTCTATTTTTCCATGAAGTGTTGTCCCAATGTAAAAGGAGGTGCCTACCTTGGTGAAGAAGGCTCCTAGGGTTCCAAATTTCTCTATTCAGGATTTCTTAAGCTCCTCCTTGGTGATTTTGACCAAAACTAGTAAGTATCCTCCTTTCCTTCCCTATTTTTATGTTGTTAATCTTCCTTACACCTTCCTCCAGGTCAGAACCCTAGTCTTCCATGGTGAAACCCTACCTAGAGCCCTTAAACACCCCATCTCCAATTTCTTTTGTTATGGTTTTTCAACGCTAAAGTGGAGAAGGTGCTTCTTGCTCAGATAGGAGCTTTGTTGGAGACACCAGCCTTTCTAAGCTTGGGAACATTATGTATTAGACCTATCCACCTTCCCTAGAGGTTCTTTGGAGGCCTAGGATTGACTTGGACTATTTAGACTCTGAAGTTGAGGTATGATGTATCCCCTATTCTTCTATGTTGAGCAATTTACCTATGCTTATTCATTCTCTTTATCCTATGGAAATTAGCATATACACAATGTCTTTTCTTTTGAGAAACATTATTCATGTGAACTACCATATTTTATATTGATCATGTGATCAGGGATATTCTTTTGAACTCTTATCTTATGCTTTGTTCATGATGGAACTCTAAAATATGACATGTGATGTCTTTTACCCACTTATGAGATGGATGTATATGTTGGTCACTTATGTGGTGACTAGTTTATATATTCTGACTATACTTTCTACTTGCCTCTACATTTAACATGCTATGTTATTTAGTAGCACTAGAGTAGTGTAATTGCATTGGTTTTTATGGCAGATGTGTTATTTCCTGCCGAGCAGATGTGATATTTCCTACTCTTTTGGGAAGGAAAGGAACCTCATACCCAGGGCAAGATGTGTGATTCTTGGCCCATGCTTTATATATTTGGGAGATTGGAAGCATTCCTTTTTCTATCAGGTTTCAAGTTTATGAGACTTGGCCGCCTTTGTGTTTATATTGTTCTAGGGCTATGTTTATCTCACAAGCATGCAGGTTGACAATATTGGGTGTGTCCCTAATTCTTTACATGTACTTGTGTGTCACAATCATTATGTTTTATGAATGGCAAGTATTCTTTTGTTATCATATGATTTCAATTCCTTTTCTCTTGATACCCATTTGGGTGGTCCTTATCCTTTCTAAGGGAAGCCTTTTATATTTGATGTCTTTTATTCCATATATTGCTCAATTTCCTATTTAGTATGCACATAGCACCTTTGTTGATGTCATCTGTTTTCTCTTCTTGTTGGGGTATACTTCCAACCCTAGGTGAAGGACTTGGATGATAAGGCATGAAGTTTTAGATAAATTATCTCTTACTGAATCCTTCATGTTGAACCCTTTCAGCATTTTGCCATTATATGTGCTCATATTTAGGTTAAGAAACTTCCCAGAACTATCTCTTTAGATCTTAATTCCTATCACGTAGGATGTTTCACCAAATCCTTCATCTTATAGGTTATTTCCATGCCAGGTTTCAATACCTAGTATCAAAATGTCATTCCTCATCAATATGTGGAATGTTTATATATATGCTCCCACTAAATCTTTTGTAATCACAGATTTTGTATTTTATCTTGACTTGAGTCAAACACTTTGAATATTTTGTCAATTCAAAGATTCCAATTATGATATGCTTGTTTCAATCTTAGATTGAACATTGTATCTTATAGACTTTATTTTCATTAATGGAGTCATAAAACCTTTAGGTTGTGTCACATACACATCCTTTTATTTATTCCTTTTATGGAATGTGGTTTTAAACTTCATATGCCAAATCACATAGTCCCAACAAGCTACAATAATTAGCACATTCATTGGTAAGTGTATTTCATTATGTTCAACACTTTGAACTTATTTGAAAAACCTTTCAACCAATCTATCATTTATGTCATCCATTAGGTCTTCCTTATGAAAATCCAACTGCACCTTTTGGGTTTTACCCCTCTATGTGGTACCACCAAGGTCATACCTTATTGGTGTTTATGGATTCCATTTTGGATATAATGGCCTTAAGCCATTTCTCATACTTGGGTCCCTCAATAGTTCTTATTAATTGTTGGCTCATCATCTTATGACCAACTCATAATCTATCTGAGTCATATGATTCATAATCTTTTAATTTCAGACATGTTTACCAAAACTATGAGTTTTGTGTGGTACATAAAGAAGTTGAGATTCCACAAACACTTGTGAGTCTCTTTGTTCTCATTGTGTCTCCTATGGTTCAGATGTTCTTTGTTGAATTCAAACTTTTCAAGTTCTACTTTACTCCCACTCATTCTTATGGAATTCAGTCATCCATCCACAAACATTTTTATATTGGTTTGAGATAAGTAGTGTTAAAAAAATCATGATTTGTGGATAAACCTTTTCCAAGAAACTACTTTCTTCATATAGGTTTCATCCTTAAGACATATCAGGACATTCCCATATCATATCTCATATGTTGTCCACTAAAACTATTTGAGGATGGTACATTGTTTTAGTGATAACCATATTCCTTTAAAGGAAATTATAAGATTGGATTAAATGATAATCATGTAATGACTCATCATGATGTGATTCCTTCTTTCTAATACATCACCGTGCTTTAGGTGGAGTTTATTATGATACACTATCACACTCTCTTCAGAAAGTTCTCAAACTATTCTGATAAAGTATTTCAACTTTTAATCATAGCAAAGTATCTTTATACCTTTAAGGAAGTTGTGCACTTCTTACATGTAATCTCCTTGAACACTTCAAGAGATTTGTATTTTACTGAGTAAATATCACCATATTATCATTAAATATAATGAAGTGCAAACAACTATCTGTAGCACTTATTCCAAAGGTCTTTGTACATCATTATGTGCATGTCCTTATAGAATGTTTATTCTCCCACTACACCTGGTTAGAGGTGGTTTCTCATGTTTCTCATATATAATACTTGCATGTCTCTTATCAGTTCATCAACCATAAAGAGTCTATATAAACATCAATATGAATTCTCAAAATGCATTTCTCATATATGTGCTCTAGATGATAATGCTATTGAATGTTGATTGTTTGAGTTATCACTTATATTCCTTTGGTGTTTACATTATGAGCATCCACCTTTTGATCCAATCACATAAACATCATAAGATATTTGGTACATTGACATACAAGATCACTTTTTCAAATAGAAGCATTAACAACTCTTTATTTATAATCATTCTTGTCTATACAAGATGCATAAAGTAAATTGTTTCTATTTATTGGCATAATGAAGTAGAAATTCAAATAACTCTACTACATGCACATTGGGCTAAGATAAATGGTAAATGTAGACTGAAGTTGCACCAAATCTTTCCAATCATAGTCCATCCTTGTCCTTTCATAAAGGTTTTACTTCTTATAAGATCATGCACATCAACGTATATCAAATATACATCTGGTATCACATACCAAGATGAAGAAGTATTCAAAGTTATCTTATAACATTTATACCTAAAGTAGAGGCCTCTACCTCTTCCTTCTTCTTCTTCTTAAGTTCCTCTAGGAAGAGAGGGAAATTCCTCTTCCAGTGTCTAGCCTGGTGACAATGGTGACATTTTCCTCCGTTCTTCACTCCTCCTTTTGCCTTGAGATCTGAAGACTTAGGCTTATAGACAACTTTAGAACTCTTCTTAGATTTTCCTTTTCCCCTAGACTTTCCCTTCTCTTCTTTATCATCATCATAGGCATGGGCTTGTCTTTCTTCATTTGTGCCTCAATTGTTCCCAACATGCCTAATAACTCTATAAACAGTTTGTCAAAGTCATTCATGTTGTAGTTCATGACAAATTGACTGTAGGATTCTGGCAGAGACTATAAAATCACATCAGTGGCCAACTCTTGACCCAAAGGGAATCCCTGTCTAGATAGGTTCTCCACATACCCAATGAGATTGAGCACATGAGGGCCTACTAGATCTCCCTCTTCCATGTTACATTTGAACAACACCTTGGAGACATTGTATCTCTCATGCTTTCCTGGTCTTGAAACATGTTCTTAACATGTGTGACCATCTCATTAGCATCCATGTTCTCATGCTATCTTTGAAACTCATAGTTCATATAACACTGCATCAGACACTTGACATCAATGACATCTTCAGTATTCTTCTTATAAGCATCCCTGTCAGCCTTAGGAGCGGTGAGAAGAGGTTCATTTGGCTCTGGTGACTCTAGGACATAGAGCTTGTGCTCCTATGTGAGAATAATTCTCAGCATCTTGAATCAGTCATGGAATTTGTTCCCATTTAACTTGTCCTTCTCAAGAACTGATCACAAAGAAAAGGTCATTTGATTCTACAAAAGAGTTTGTAATTTTTCAAAAGCTCATTTTTTATTAAATGTGATATGATTGATTTGATTTGTAAAATTTGAAAATATTTAGTATGGTCTTTAATTAATTATCTCTCCTGATATTTTATTCAAATTGATAGTCCTCACATATCAATTTGGAAGATTGCAGCATACAACCTTCTAGTGAGCCAAGATCCAGAATAATTCAACTATTACCTAGACAATGCCAGCATCCATAGTCAATAATTAATGTTGGTAACCTTTGCCAATTGCATCATATGCAACTCTTGTATAGATGATATGCACAACTCTAGACATGGTCATCTTCATGCCTCTAGTACTTAATCCAACTAAGTACACCAGTTAACCTTGACCCAAAATCCAACACAATAGATATGCACCCTTCTTGGGCAGAACCTACATATCTACCATCACACTTCCTCAAGATGGACAGCGCACCACGCTTGGGCATAGCCTATGCTTGGTCGATCAACCTTTTCATGTGTGTTGCTTATGAAAAGCATCTAAGACTTAATATTTAATTTGAGGGAGTTTGTATTCATAAATACATATACTTTATCCAATCACCACATATATAGTACATATCATATATGTGTTATATCCTACAGCATTAACATGCAGTATAAAATATTAGTGATGGTTATGGACAAACTATTGTAATTCCTTGGATCATAGATCTACATCACATGCATCAATATGTTGTTGGCGTATATATGTTCTTACCCATTTGGTTTGATTGGATCAACCATTGAACCAGTCGGTTGGTCATCTGAAGCGGTCATCTGGCATCTTGTCCAACCGATGTATGGACACCTCCAAATGGTCAGTTGGACCCACCAACTGTTCGGTTCATTCCTCCTGTAATCTGCCCTCCTCCACCATTTGGTCGGCTTGTCATGTGAAATGGTCGGCTTGCTTGACGTTGATCATCATGTTTGTCGTTGCAAGAAAAGAAACTATCTTATTGCTATTAAACTTATTACATAATAATGAGAAACCTCGAGTTACATCTGAGGGGAGCAAAAGTGGGAATGAATAATACTTTTAAATTGGGAAGAATGTAGAGGGAAAGAATAATACTATTACATTGGGAAGAAGAAGGTAGAGGCTCAGTATGCAAATCGACATAAAATATGCACAAAAGAAACCATCCAACCACACATAAATATTTGGATTATTGTTGATAACCATGATAGACATCCACCATCAAAACTCGCTTTTAGGGTAACGTGTGTAAATTGTAAATATATCTTATATATATATATATATATATATATTTCATTTAGGATTATATGTAGTCTTTGATCAAATATTCACATTAAGAAGTTTATTTATTCACATCATATGCAATAATTAAATGATGAAAAAACAAAAATATGATCATATTGATTATCCTAAAACATAGTAAATTGGTGTGGCTCTAATACCGTTGTTGGGAAATATGGGTACAGAGTATGCAACGGAAACAAAAATTTATCTATCCATATTCCCTAGAACAACAAGATCATTTCAACAACTATGTAATAGAAATGATGGTTTAATGAGTTTAGACATGGTCTTGGAGAAAGTCCAACGGCTATTCCTCATTGCAGTAGTGAAGCTCTCCTAGAGCAAGTCCAGTGACTATTCACATCATATGTTGGGACGGTGTCTACAGCAACTCCTGGTCTCACCATAGATTGTAGATTGGCATTGCCCTCTTAGACGCATACAACAGCCTCCTCACCTTTATGAAAGTCCACACGGACCGCCTGGAATTCTTGTCATTCTAGTAGAACATACAGGATAGAGTTGCCCATCCCGTTGATGTATTAGTCACCAACTTTCTCTCCCACAATTATTCTCCCTTACTATCTGTCCCTTTGGCAGGTAGGACTTCCTTGAGCTCTCTATTAGTTACCACAACTAGAGAGGACAACAATTGTAACATCCCTGACCTGGGTTATGCTTTAACCCTAGATGTTTTGTTTAAGAAAGATAATTATATTCTTGTTCTTATATTTTAAAAAGTAATTAAGGCTCAAGAGGAGCATATGTTTCAATTTTAGTCCTTTTTGAATAATGTTGAAAACAATGTTTTGCCTGTTTTGGATTAAAGTGCAAATTACCCAAGTTGAGGGGTTAACTTGCAAATGTTACATGATAAAATGTTCGTCAAGTGTTATAGCATCATATTAATGAGAATTATGCATAGGTATGGCTTGTGCAAGCCTGAGCACCAAGAAAAAGCTTATTAAGCAATGTTTGTGCATTAAAACCTAGTTTTGGTGTAATGTGCAAATTACCCAAAACCTAGGGTTCAATATGCAAAATACCACTTCTAGAGGGTCCCTAATGTTTTTTTGTATCAATTAGAGACAAGAAAATCAGAGGGGAGTCTCATTTGAATCTTTTTGGAGGAGAGAGAATCTTGATATTAAAATAATCAAGATTTAAGCATAATTGAAACCCTAATTCAATTTAATGCAAAAATAAATATATTAATGGAAGTGCCCTTCAACCCAAAATGTGATGGTTGAATTTGTATAAGTGTGGACTTACTCGTGCCTTGAAATGGCACCGAAATATCTAAAGTGAGTGGAGAGCCCACTCACATTAGTTAATGAAAAAGTAATATCCACTCATTTTTGGATATTATTATTATATTGATTAAGGTGCTTAATTTTTTTTCTTTTAATTCATGGATAAAGAAGAGGAATTTTAATGGAAGGATGATGGCTTCGTATGAAAGGAAGTGAGGGGGGTAAGTGGCACTAATTTAGGGAATTGAAGGATTTTTATAACACTTTCTCTCTCTTGAATTTCCCATCTATACACTCCATTTTTCACCGCACAAGGGATCTTAGGAGAAATAGGAGGACGTACCCCAACCTGTAGGTGAGCTCCTTAATCATCTTCAACCTTGATTTCATGGTGGAAATCAAAATTCAATGCTTATTTTCTTCTTTTCTCCATTCAATCTTTGACTTTAGCCATTCTTTTCACTCAAAGACTTGAGAATGGACCTTGGGAAGTTGAGGAAGCTTCTATCACCATTGAATACGTGAATATTGAAGCTTGGATTCAACTTTGAAGGCGGGTTATATAACTTGAACCTTTAAACATCATTATTGATTTCATTTCTTCATCATATGTTGATTCCCTTTTCTTTCCCGAATTTCTTTGTGATTAATTGTTGAAATCACCATAAAGATCACAAAAAATTTCGTAGGTTTGAAGCTTGAAGATTATGATGTCGTCTTAGCACACACCTCAATAAATATCATGAGAAAACGGTTTGCACTTTTGATGACCAAACGGTCTCAAGACTATTTGGTGATCAAACGGTCTCAAGACCGTTTGAGGTTAAACGATCTCAAGATCGTTTAAGGTCAATTGCTGATGTGGATGAATGAAGAACTAATGGTTCAAATTGATCTTATTATAATGGATTCAAGAATGGATGACCCATTGATTACAAACCCTAATCGGATTGATTGGTTGAAACCCTAAATTGATTGAATCAATTTCATGTTGATTAGCCCAATCGGTCTCAAGACGGTCTCAAGACCATTTGAGGGCAAACGGTCTCAAGACCTTTTGGAGGTCAAGGGCTGTGATGGATGGTTGGAGATCCAAGGGTTATAATTTGATGTATTTTCAATGGTCCAATTGATGAATGATTCAATGAAGCAAACCCTAAATCGATTGATTGTAGAAACCCTAATTTAGGGTTAAACATTTTCAAGTTGATTGAGACCAAACGGTCTTAGACCATTTGAGGACCATTCGGTCTTAGACCGTTTGAGGGTCATTCGGTTTCAAACCGTTTGGGATTAATTATTATTTAATTCAAACGGTCTCAAACCATTTAGGGATTTTGAGATCAAGACTGTTTGATGGTCTAACGGTCTTAAGACCGATTGAAGGTTTTGGGACCAAGACCGTTTAAGGTCTAACATTCTCCAAACTGTCTGGAGGTTTGGTCCAAGACTGTTTGAAGGTCTAAACGGTCTCAGACCGATTGGAGTTTTGGACCAAGACCATTTGAAGGTCAAATTACTTCAAGACCATTTGAAGGTCAAAGTACTTTAAGACCGTTTGAGGGTCTAATACCTCAAGACCATTTGAAGGTTTAATTTATTAAAACTATGTAAGTACAATTAACCCTATGATTGTTAATGGTGTTTATCAAAGACAATTACAATGGTTGTATCTTTAAGGTACTAGGGTGATTAGTACCCTTAGAAGGGTTAACCTTTGATGCTTATGAAAGAAATATCTCAATACACCACGCTAACCCTAAATGTGTGTACTTGAATGAAGGGTTGACCTAATCTAATCAAGTTTGAAGTAATGAACATCCTAGAAAGGATGAGAGAGAGAGGAATTCATATATGTAAAATAATCATGTAGTGGTTAAGCCTCAATACTTTTAACATGAATAAAATATGTAATTAGGGTATGATCCTTGATAAAGAGATCATGAAACCCTAATCGAGAAGGTTGATGAGCCCTAACCCTAATTTAGGGCAATGTTAGATGAAACCCTAATCTAGGGTAATGGTGTAACCCTAATCTAGGGTAATGATATGAGAAATCCTAATTCAGGGTAATATAATGAAAAACCCTAATTCAAGAGGATGCTTCATGAAACCCTAATTTGGGGAAAAGTTATAAGGAACCTAAATTCAAGACAATTCCATGTGAAGCCCTAATGCAGTAATGCCATGTGAAACCCTAATCTAGGGTAATGCCATGTGAAGCCCTAATGTAGTGATGTGATGTGAAACCCTAATCTAGGGTGATGCTATGTAATTTTATATGAAAACCTAACCCTAATATAGGGTGAAGGTATGTGAAATCCTAAAAATTTGGGTTATAATGTATGAAACCCTAATCTTGAGAAATATGATGATAAACCATAACCATAATTTTGGGTAATGGGATGAGTATCCCTAATTGACATGAATTGGCAATCCCTAACCTTAAAGAGGGAATAGGATACTACCATTACATTGCATGGTACTGATATGTAATTGATATAACTATCATCATGTGTATTAATCTTGCAGGTATCATGAGATGATGAGCATAGCCAGGTATGAGCTATGATGTGTTATTTATTCAAAATGTTTTATGGGCCTTGAGACCCATTATATGCTTTGTTGCCTAGTAAGAGTTAATAAGATATTAAATGGGCTTTGAGAGCCATGTGAGATGCTTGTGTAGCAAGTATCATGTTTACCTTGGTTAGATGACCTGAAGGTAATAGTTACCTAAAAAGTGGTAACACGTATTCTTTGATGAAATAAGGGTTTGAAACCCATATTTCATAATCATGATGATGAGATGTTAAATGATGCGAATGTCCATCATGAGATAAGGGATTGAGATCCCAATGTTTTGTAAAGTTTTGAAAAGTACTTGATAGAAGAATTACACATTCTTTGTAGATTTTGTCATAATAATTGATGTTTGGAAACTTTTCTGATGCTAAAAGAATATGTAATACACTTAATTAATCAAGTGAAATCTTATCAAGTAGAGCCCTGACCATAGATCCATCATCGTCAGTAGTTGGTGATGGAGAAACAGGTTTTTTCTATGGGAATCCTTGGAATGCATATTTTTGAATATGTGGGGGTAATGGGCGAAAATATCCTTATACCTCACAGGAATGACTGTGGGCCATATCCTATGCATAGGAATGGTTATGGACCATATCCCAATAAGAGTATGGCTATGGGCCATAACTCCAAAATAACAGGCATTGGCTAAGGGCCATATCCTGAAGAGAGTATATTCTATGGGCTATAACTCTATAGCGAAGTTACCAGTATACCCTGGAAAGCTATTTAGAAGAGACACAAGATGTCCTGCATAAGATCTCGTACTGACTGTGTGGGCTCTGATCTCCAAACCATGACATAAACACGATTAAAACTTAGCAGAAGCGATTCGAAAATCAGTGGAAGACAAAATCATGGGAAATTAAAACTTTTCGGGACAAGAGCTTGGGTCCATAAAAACTTCTTTCATAACAACAGATAAATTGTTTACATCTCAGGAGAATTACTTTTTGAGTAATTATATACATCAAGATACAAAATCTCAAGATCACATAACACAAGATTCCAAGACCTGAGAGTACAGAGGACACATAGGACTGACTCTAACTACACCACAAGGCAGACTAAATCTCCACCTGAGATTACTGCTGTTCTTGGTGCTGCTGCTGCTGAGACTGGTCACCTGTAGGCTGGTTCCTTCGTCTCCGACGTCCCCCTAAAAAGTTGAAGTCTACGGGGTGAGACAATTTTACATAATTGTCCCAGCGAGAGTTATAACTCTCCGCCAAAAGCTTTAATATAACATCAAAGAACATCTTAAGCAATAAAGCCTTCAAAGTATTAGATAACAGTTGCAGCTATAACCAAGAACTCAACATTTATGAGGTATGAAGAAATATAAGCACTATTACAGTGTAACATCAATCAACTAACTTGGAGTTATCTCTAACAAGTATACTACGTGGTTGATTATGTTTTACAAACAACATTATGCCCTGTGGAGATGAGGTATACCACTCATACTCCAACTGATTGCTGTGAAGTCACATCAGTATCATACATAGGTCATTAAGAGAGCCAGATTCTCATGACCTTCACCTTCCTCAGTCAGTAAGAGGATCACTTGTAGGACATCTCGTGTCTCTACTACTATAGCTCACCAGGGTAAACTGGTCCTTCGCTATTCTAGAGTCACAGTGGCATTCTGTACTCTCTTCGTCATTAGGAGATTTCATGTTTATCTCCACGGATACGAATATCTGTGTTTTTTTCGTCATCAGGAGGTTTCATGTTTACCTACCACTGATACGGTATGGAATTATAGTGGAGGATGGATGGATTACACATCTACATCACTTTCCTACACTAGGATGTAAGGTTCTACACATCCATGTACCCCACATACTCAAAAGTATGTGCTCCAGGAGTTCCCTGAGGAAAACCTGTTTCACCATCACTTAATCTCTGACAATGATGGATCTATGATCAGGGCTCTACATTATACTTGATTAGTTAGGTACATTCAGTATTCTTTAACAACATACATTGTTCTTCAAACAATAACAGTAGCATAACAGCTATAACAGAAGAATACTAAATGTAGCAGGCCTAACTCATATCAATCATAATTTCTCATCATACTCATCACAAGTCATCTCTAAAGCATGACTTTGATGGTATTCATGGCTCTCACAGACCATTATCATTATGGGATGCCATTGACAAGGCATCAAGTTACTTTTCTTATTCATAAGGCTAACAACATGCCTTCAATGAATATCACATCAACATCCATACCTGGATATGATCACCTTCATATCGGAACCTGCATGGTTAATTCAACTGATAAAGGTAATACAAAATAAGGAATATACTTTCCACTCTTGTCATAAGAGTTAAATCCTCCGATTCTCATCAATTGGAGTTTAATACTTATTTGCATGCCATTACCCTTGAATTAGGGTTTACTATTCACATTACATGTCATCACCCTTAAATTAGGGTTTACTATTCTCATTAAGGTGAGTTGATCTCATATCATCATCATGTATGAGTAACATCATCATTGATGCTCTCAGATTAGTTAAAGGTTCATCATTTATCATAATTAGGGTTTCTATGACTTCACACAGGTGAATCATACCCTAATTATACACATTCATGTGCATTGAAAATGCTTCACTTAAGTTTCCATCCAATTAGGGTTACTTTCTCTCTCTAGGGTACTTTCTCTCTCTAGAGTACTTTCTCTCTCTAGAATACTTTCTCTTTCTTCATATTAGTGATTGATGATTATATTAGACTAGATCAAGTTGGATGGAATCATTATGGTTAAAAACATCATTCTCATGTAATTAGGGTTTGAATCGAGCAAGGTATTACTCAATTGACCCTTCAGGGGTATTTTCATAATTCACCCCATTGATCATCATCATGGTCAAAACCTTAGTCAATTAACCCCTTAATATCCTAGGTTATCATTAGGTTTTAGATTAAGGCATCATTGAACTATTTATATTATCAATTGATTGAATGAAGTCAACCTTGAATTATCTTGATCGATCTCAACCATCAACCCTCAATCGATTTGAGACCCATTGGTTGAGTTGACCTTTTAACCAATGTGACTTTCAGGACTGCGAGGGTGATTTGACCGTTTAGCCACCTTTGACCTTAGGACCGCGAGCCCTCAACCTCTTCCAAGACCGCGAGCCCTCTCAACCTTCTTCAAGACCGCGAGCCTTCATTTGATTTCAAGACCGCGAGGATGGTGTGGACCGTTTGCCCACCTTTGACCTCAGGACCGCGAGGCCCCTCACGGTCTTGATACCGTGAGCCCTCTCTCGGACTTGAGACCGCGAGCCCTCTCACGGTCTTGAGACCGCGAGCCCTCTCACGGTCTTGAGACCGCGAGGCTCACATGGTCTCAACCACTTGGACCATCAACAAGATTCAATGATACAACCGATAATGTCAACTCATGTTGAAGCCCTCAAAAGGTCAGAGCCATGTTGACCACTTATGGATTGGGTAAAATAAGATTATTCTTAACCAGGTCATTCAATTGACCCTCAATTGTTGACCAATTAGGGTTGAAATCGATTCAATTAGAGTCTATCAATGTTCACCCATCAACACTCAACAATGTGCATCAACACAAGGTTGAACCCTTCAATTGAGCTCCAATTGGGCCCAAACTTGGCCCAAAGGGTCTTGAGATCATGTGGGTGGACCCCACATGGTCTTGAGACCGTTTTCCCAAGATTTCCTCAAGATCTAATGTGATTTGATAGGGGTTGAACCATGATTGAGTCACAAAATCAGAATTTTGATTAATTTGATAACTTATTGAAATTGGATCCTCAATTGGTCAAATTAGCTTAACCCTAGACCTTCAAACGGTCTTGGGTGATTGTCCTCTCGGTCTTGAGACCGTTTGGATGAATTCCAAACGGTCTTGAGACCGTTTGCCCATCCAATTTGGATTCTAGTGCAAATTCATCAAGGTCTGACCTATTGAGTTGATGATCATATCAATATTTAATTGCAATATAATTTGGTATAAATGTACCTTCAATTGGTCAACTATTCTTGACCCCAGACCTTAAAACGGTCATGGTTGATTGCCCTCGTGGTCTTGAGACCGTTTGGATGACCCCCAAATGGTCTTGAGACCGTTTAGGTCAATCAACCCTAAAAACCCTAATTAGGTCACCATAATTTCAGTACTGATTTCATCTAGGGTTAGCCCTAGTAATCACCCTTCAACTCTTAGCTCGTTTGGGATTAGACCATTAAACTTGGTGAGTTGTTAATTAACATAATTTCGAACAGTAATTTCATATGGTCAAGGCTTGATCAACGACCTTACACGGTCTTGAGACCGTTTGCCCAAAACGGAAATTTCAGACCGTTTGAAAATCAGGAATAAATTCAATTAAAGTTGTTACTTAAAAAGGTCATATCTCCCTATTCCTTTGGAGTTAGCCTCTCAAATTTTTAGGGTGCTTAGACTATATAATTAGAAACTGATTTCATATACTGTCCACGCTCGTTCAACGGGTCCAAACGGTCGTGAAGACCGTTTTCCCTCTCGCGGTCCAGAGACCGTTTGCTCACCTCGCGGTCCTGAGACCGAGAGAGCAAACTGTTGGGACCGTTTAAGAAAGTGAAAAGCGGTGGGTTTTTCTTGGAAATCATGCCTTCATATCCTAGCTCAAGAAAAGTACGGATATCCCATGGATTTGCTTGCAAAATAGCAAAGAAAAGTAGGGAAACATGAAGAGCTATCATCTAACCGCATATAAGAGATGTACATAGTAAAGCATGGGTTTAGAGTTATAAAACCCGCCTAAAGCTTGCTCCTTGAGCTCCAAGATTTCAAGATCCAAGCTCTAATGGCGTCCTTGAGTTCCCACAGGTTGTCCAAGGTGAAAACGCCCAGGGAAAAATGAGAAAGGATGGCTAGAAAGATAGGATTTCATGAGTTAGTCACCAAATTGACCTTGAATTCGAGTTCTAACCATGGAATTAGGCAAGAAGAGAGATTCAAACCTACCTTGTACCCTTGGTCGTTCCTCTTGAGCTCCAAGACAGTCCTTAGTCGGCCAAGCAAAGGGAAACAGTGATATGCACGAAGGAAAGGTTCCTTTGCTTGAGAGGTAAAGTGTATATATACTTGGGTGATGTTTCATTAAAGGCCCATAAGTTTCCCCTAATTCCAACTAGGTCCTTCCTTCATTACTTGCTCGTCCCTTCCTCTTTATTCTAAGGACAAAACTTCTCTTAAGGTCTAGCAAGAGAGGCAAGGAAGATCAATCTAATACTAAGGTACTTACATAAAGAGCTATTGCACATATACCCTGATTATTCAATCACAAGGTATATTTCATAACTTGATAATTCAATTGAGGTGACTTCCTTATCATTTCTTCTTTAAATGATGGCAAGAGTTCTAAAAGATACATTAGATGATATATTTTACAAATTGCATCCCTTAATTTGGGTAAATAGCATTTTACCCCCAAACTAGGGTTTCAAGCACCGGGATTGCTTCCACAGCTGCACCTTGGTGCCCAAGCTTGGGAAATCCCTCAAACTTTGCCAAAAAGATTCTCATGATGTCTCAACATCAGAGGAACATCTCATCATGTGCAAATTGCAAGCTAACCCTTTCAACTGGGTAAATTGCACATGGGTCCCTGTATATCAAAACAATGCTACAATCTTTAAATAAAAAGGAGCAAATACTGAAATATATGTTTCTGAGAAACTTAATTACATGCTCAAAGTTAATCACAAAGATTTAATTACATATTTAGGCAAAACACCTAGGGTTAACTCATAACCCAGGTCAGGGATGTTACAAATTATCCACCCCTTACAAGGATTTCGTCCCCGAAATCGATAAGACATATCAAGAGAAAAGGGTAGGATACTTCCTTCTCATCTCATCCTCTAGTTCCCAAGTGGCTTCTTCAACACCACGGTGATTCCAGAGGACTTTCACAAGACTTATATCTTTCTTCTTTAACTTTTTAATTCTTTTATCAAGGATTGACACTGGTCCCTCCTCATAGGACATATCATCATTCAATTCTACTTCCATGGGTTGTAGAACTGACTCGGTGTCTGGGTGACATTTCTTCAACATAGAAATGTGAAATACAGGGTGTAACCTCTTAACTCTGGGGGCAGCTCTAGTTTATATGCTACCTTTCCAATCCATTCAATGATTGGATAAGGCCCCATAAATCTAGGAGCTAACTTCCCTTTCCTTCCAAAACGGAGGACTCCTTTCCATGGTGAGACCTTGAGATACACTCTGTCTCCAACCTGGAACTCTAAGGGTCTACGACGTTTGTCAGCATAAGATTTCTGCCTATCCTGAGCAGTCTTAATCTTTTGTTGTATTATTTTAATCTTTTCTGTGGTCTGCTGCACAAGGTCAGGACCCAACAACTGATGTTCACCAGTCTCAAACCAACACAGAGGTGATCTACAACGTCTACCATACAAGGCTTCATAAGGTGCCATATCAATACTATGCTGATAGCTATTGTTATAGGCAAACTCTATCAAGCTTAGGTGTAGATCCCAACTTCCGGTGAACTGGAGAACACATGCTCTCAACAGGTCTTCTAAGGTCTGTATGGTCCTTTCTGACTGTCCATCAGTCTGCGGATGAAAGGTTGTACTAAACCTTAGCTTGGTGCCTAAGGCTCTGTGTAACTGTTCCCAAAAACGACTCGTAAACTGAGGACCTCTGTCGGAAACTATTGTGACAGGAACTCCGTGCAAATGCACTATCTCTTAAACATACAACTCCGATAACCTTTCAGCAGAATAGGTTGTTTTGACAGGTAAGAAATGTGCTGTCTTAGTCAACCTATCAACAATTACCCAAATGGAATCATGTCCCTTGCTTGTCCTGGGTAGGCCAACTACAAAGTCCATGGTCACATGGTCCCACTTCCATTGTGGTATGGGTAAAGGTTGCATTGTACCTGCAGGCTTCTGGTGTTCAGCTTTAACTTGCTGACACACAGGACACCTCATAACAAATTCTGCAACATCCTTCTTCATTCCAGGCCACCAATACAGATCTTTCAAATTCCGATACATCTTGGTGCTCCCTGGATGCATAGCATACATGGAAGAATGGGCTTCTTCCAGGACTAACTTTCTCAAGTTGTCCACATCCGGAAGTATCATCCTTCCATTATAACAAGCTACATGATCCTCTGAGTCATGAAAACCATCTTGTTTCTCATTTCCATACTCAGATCTAATCTGTTGAACTGCAGCATCACCTAGTTGTGCTTCCTTAATCTGCTCTCTTAGGGTAGGTTTAATATGCATCTCAGCTAACAAACCGGCTAACAATGACACCTTCAACTGTACATTGTCTTGCCTTAACGAGATAAGCATATCTCTCCTAGAGCATACTAAAGAGTTTAATTGTGCTCTATTCATGGTTGATGTTGTTGATTTCCTACTCAAGGCATCTACAACAACATTGGCCTTGCCTGGATGGTAATCAATTGTACAGTCGTAGTCCTTAATTAACTCCATCCAGTGACGTTGTCTCATGTTGAGCTCATGCTGAGAGAAGATATACTTAAGGTTTTTGTGGTCTGTGAAAATCTGGAATGTCTCTCCATAGAGATAGTGTCTCCAGATTTTCAAGGCATGAACCACAGCAGCTAACTCTAGATCGTGTGTCGGATAATTCTCCTCGTGTTTCTTAAGCTGTCGGGAAGCAAAAGAAATTACTTGTTTATCCTGCATCAACACACATCCAAGTCCATTCTTGGAAGCATCACAGAAAACTACATATCCTTTTCCTTGTTCAGGTAGAACTAGCACAGGTGCACTTGTCAATCTCTCCTTCAGCAACTGAAAAGACTGTTGACACTTATCATTCCAAGAAAAAGGAACATCTTTCTGGGTCAACTTGGTCAAAGGTAAGGCTATAGAACTAAAGTTCTTAATGAACCTTCGATAATAGCCAGCTAACCCCAAGAAACTTCGAATCTCCGTCGGTGTCTTCGGTTGTTCCCATTGTAGAACAGATTCTACCTTTATAGGGTCAACACGAATTCTTGAGGCGGATATCACATGACCAAGAAAAGATACCTCTGGTAGCCAAAACTCACACTTGCTAAACTTAGCATACAGCTTATGTTCTCTTAGCAAGGTCAAAGCTTGGCGAAGATGCTGCTCATGCTGCTGAGCATCCTTACTATAGATCAGAATGTCATCTATGAAGACGACAACACATTGATCAAGGAAAGGTCGAAAAACTCTATTCATGAGTTCCATAAATGCAGCTGGTGCATTGGTTAGTCCAAACGACATAACCGTGAACTCATAGTGACCATATCTTGTCCTAAAGGCAGACTTGGATATGTCACTATCCTTAATACGGAGTTGATGATATCCAAACCTCAAGTCTATCTTTGAAAAGACTGTTGCACCACGCAACTGGTCAAAGAGATCATCAATCCTCGGCAGAGGGTACTTATTCTGTATTGTTACTTTATTGAGTTGTCTGTAGTCGATGCACAACCGCATTGACCCATCTTTCTTTTTAACAAACAAGACCAGAGCACCCCAAGGTGAAGTACTCGGTCGGATAAAACCTCTCTCGAGTAACTCTTGAAGTTGTTTCTTGAGTTATGCCATCTCGGCAGGCGCCATTCTATATGGAGTCTGAGCTATGGGTTTCGTATCTGGGATTAGATTGATTTCAAAATCAATCTCCCGAGGTGGTGGTATACCAGGAAGTTCTTCAGGAAATACATCTTCAAATTCCCTGACTACAGGAACTTCAGCAGGATTAGAACTTTCCTTGGTAACATCTACCACATGGGCTAGGAATGCATAACATCCTTGCCTCAACAGCTTATCAGCAACCATAGCTGATACAAGACAGGTGGGAAGAATCTTTCTTTCTCCTTGAAAGATCCATGTGTTGCTTTCGTCAGCAAACACAACCAACTTGGACTCACAATCCAAGACAACTCTATACCTTTCTAAGGTATCCATCCCAAGGATTATATCAAATCCTTGCATATCAAGTGGTATAAGGTCCACTTGAATGCGATGGTCAGAAAAGAAGAGGATGCAGGGAGAACATACCTCCTGCAAAATGGCAGACCCACTCAACGGAGTCTCTAACAACAAACTATCTGCTCTATGACTAACAGTCACATTGCAGTTACGAATCACTTCACGAGTGATGAAAGAGTGCGTAGCACCCGGATCAATCAGAACGGATACAACATAGGATGTAGACATATCAGAATATAAAAGTTTCATCTGACCTGCCACTACCCGTGGATTGACCACTGCCTCAGGTGGGTTCATGGCATAGAACCTTGCAGTCGCCTGGTGTTGAGGTGGTGCTGATGATCCAGCTTGAGACACTTGTCCACGTCCTCGAGCTGCTCCTTGATGTTGTCTGCTCTGAGATCTCTGTTGATTCTATCTCGGAGGTTGTTGTGTCACACTAGAAGGCCTAGAACGGAAATCCTTCATCAAGTGTCCCACCTTTCCACAGTTGTAGCAACTCCTCTCCTGTTGTTATGGTCTGGGTGGTCCAGTAACTGACATTGATGCAGAACTGTGCATCCCTTGAAGCGGTTGACTCCGTCCTCTACCTCTTCTTGGTGTCCATTGAGTTTGAAAACTCGATCTGGGTGGTGGAGGGTTAGGTGCAGAGAATCTAGGTTTCTTGGAATCCCTAGATGAAGAACCCTGGAACTGTGGATATCTTTTATGGGTTTGTGTCTTCTCAACCTCAGATCTCTCTACCCTTCGGACTGACTCAACGAAGGTAGAGAATCTCTCTCGGTTCTCTAAGGTAGATACAGGGGTTGACATATCAGAATTCAAACCCTTCTCAAATCTTCTGATTCTTTCCTCATCCGTAGCAGCCATGTGCGGGCAGAACCACAGCAACTCCATGAACTTAGCTTCATACTCGCTAATGTTCATCATACCTTGCCTTAGTTTTTCGAACTGAGAGATCTTCTCATCTAGGAAGGTCTTTGGAAAATATCTATTGATAAATTCCCGACGAAACTCTTCCCATGAGAACTCTACTCCAGGTCTCTTCTGCTCTTCCATGTTCCACCAGTGACCAGCACTGCCTTTGATAAGATAGACAGCATGCCTAACCTTCTCAGCTTCCGGAATCATAAGAATTCTGAAAGCCTTCTCCAACTCTGTTAGCCATAAGTCAGCATCTGTAGGGTCGGCAGTTCCGAAGTACTCGGTAGCTCCGACACGACGAAGTCGTTCGAACGTCTTACTGATACCTTGTGCTTCAAGCTAGACAGGTGCCCTAGGTGCAGGAATGGGCATCCTATCGGTTATATGTGTCATGGCAGTCATGAACTGCCCGAACATCATCTGTACAGCTGGGTTACTCACGTCAGCTGGGTCGAACTGGGGTGTCTCTCTTGGCAACTCAGGTGCAGGTTGTTCTATCCTCGGAACCCTTGCACCACCTCGAGGTGCACTATCACTACTCTCTGCCACGTACTCATCATGATGTTCTGACATCCTTAGGTATCTTCTTCTCCTGAGGAGCAGAAGATTCTATTAGATAAGGAAGGAGTACTAAAGATAGACTCGACATCCTAAGTCCTATGCCTCTGTAGACTCAACTGACCTAGAGCTCTGATACCACTAATTGTGGGCTCTGATCTCCAAACCATGACATAAACATGATTAAAACTTAGCGGAAGCGATTCGAAAATCAGTGGAAGACAAAATCACGGGAAATTAAAACTTTTCGGGACAAGAGCTTGGGTCCATAAAAACTTCTTTCATAACAATAGATAAACTGTTTACATCTCAGGAGAATTACTTCTTGAGTAATTATATACATCAAGATACAAAATCTCAAGATCACATAACACAAGATTCCAAGACCTGAGAGTACAGAGGACACATAGGACTGACTCTAACTACACCACAAGGCAGACTAAATCTCCACCTGAGATTACTGCTGTTCTTGGTGCTGCTGCTGCTGAGACTGGTCACCTGTAGGCTGGTTCCTTCGTCTCCGACGTCCCCCTAAAAAGTTGAAGTCTACGGGGTGAGACAATTTTACATAATTGTCCCAGCGAGAGTTATAACTCTCCACCAGAAGCTTTAATATAACATCAAAGAACATCTTAAGCAATAAAGCCTTCAAAGTATTAGATAACAGTTGCAGCTATAACCAAGAACTCAACATTTATGAGGAATGAAGAAATATAAGCACTATTACAGTGTAACATCAATCAACTAACTTGGAGTTATCTCTAACAAGTATACTACGTGGTTGATTATGTTTTACAAACAACATTATGCCCTGTGGAGATGAGGTATACCACTCATACTCCAACTGATCGCTGCGAAGTCACATCAGTATCATACATAGGTCATTAAGAGAGCCGGATTCTCATAACCTTCACCTTCCTCAGTTAGTAAGAGGATCACTTGTAGGACATCTCGTGTCTCTACTACTATAGCTCACCAGGGTAAACTGGTCCTTCGCTATTCTAGAGTCACAGTGGCGTTCTGTACTCTCTTCGTCATCAGGAGATTTCATGTTTATCTCCACGGATATGAATATCTGTGTTTTTTTCGTCATCAGGAGGTTTAATGTTTACCTACCACTGATACGGTATGGAATTATAGTGGAGGATGGATGGATTACACATCTACATCACTTTCCTACACTAGGATGTAAGGTTCTACACATCCATGTACCCCACATACTCAAAAGTATGTGCTCCAGGAGTTCCCTGAGGAAAACCTATTTCACCATCACTTAATCTCTTACAATGATGGATCTATGATCAGGGCTCTACATTATACTTGATTAGTTAGGTACATTCAGTATTCTTTAACAACATACATTGTTCTTCAAACAATAACAGTAGCATAACAGCTATAATAGAATAATACTAAATGTAGCAGGCCTAACTCATATCAATCATAATTTCTCATCATACTCATCACAAGTCATCTGTAAAGCATGACTTTGATGGTATTCATGGCTCTCACAGACCATTATCATTATGGGATGCCATTGACAAGGCATCAAGTTACTTTTCTTATTCATAAGGCTAACAACATGCCTTCAATGAATATCACATCAACATCCATACCTGGATATGATCACCTTCATATCGGAACCTGCATGGTTAATTCAACTGATAAAGGTAATACAAAATAAGGAATATACTTTCCACTCTTGTCATAAGAGTTAAATCCTCCGATTCTCATCAATTGGAGTTTAATACTTATTTGCATGCCATTACCCTTGAATTAGGGTTTACTATTCACATTACATGTCATCACCCTTAAATTAGGGTTTACTATTCTCATTAAGGTGAGTTGATCTCATATCATCATCATGTATGAGTAACATCATCATTGATGCTCTCAGATTAGTTAAAGGTTTATCATTTATCATAATTAGGGTTTCTATGACTTCACACAGGTGAATCATACCCTAATTATACACATTCATGTGCATTGAAAATGCTTCACTTAAGTTTCCATCCAATTAGGGTTACTTTCTCTCTCTAGGGTACTTTCTCTCTCTAGAGTACTTTCTCTCTCTAGAATACTTTCTCTTTCTTCATATTATTGATTGATGATAACATTAGACTAGATCAAGTTGGATGGAATCATTATGGTTAAAAACATCATTCTCATGTAATTAGGGTTTGAATCGAGCAAGGTATTACTCAATTGACCCTTCAGGGGTATTTTCGTAATTCACCCCATTGATCATCATCATGGTCAAAACCTTAGTCAATTAACCCCTTAATATCCTAGGTTATCATTAGGTTTTAGATTAAGGCATCATTGAACTATTTATATTATCAATTGATTGAATGAAGTCAACCTTGAATTATCTTGATCGATCTCAACCATCAACCCTCAATCGATTTGAGACCCATTGGTTGAGTTGACCTTTTAACCAATGTGACTTTCAGGACCGCGAGGGTGAGTTGACCGTTTAGCCACCTTTGACCTTAGGACCGCGAGCCCTCAACCTCTTCCAAGACCGCGAGCCCTCTCAACCTTCTTCAAGACCGCGAGCCTTCATTTGATTTCAAGACCGCGAGGATGGTGTGGACCGTTTGCCCACCTTTGACCTCAGGACCGCGAGGCCCCTCACGGTCTTGAGACCATAAGCCCTCTCTCGGTCTTGAGACTGCGAGCCCTCTCACGGTCTTGAGACCGTGAGCCCTCTCACAGTCTTGAGACCGCGAGGCTCACATGGTCTCAACCACTTGGACCATCAACAAGATTCAATGATACAACCGATAATGTCAACTCATGTTGAAGCCCTCAAAAGGTCAGAGCCATGTTGACCACTTATGGATTGGGTCAAATAAGATTATGCTTAACCAATTGGTCATTCAATTGACCCTCAATTGTTGACCAATTAGGGTTGAAATCGATTCAATTAGAGTCTATCAATGTTCACCCATCAACACTCAACAATGTGCATCAACACAAGGTTGAACCCTTCGATTGAGCTCCAATTGGGCCCAAACTTGGCCCAAAGGGTCTTAAGATCATGTGGGTGGACCCCACATGGTCTTGAGACCGTTTTCCCAAGATTTCCTCAAGATCTAATGTGATTTGATAGGGGTTGAACCATGATTGAGTCACAAAATCAGAATTTTGATTAATTTGATAACTTATTGAAATTGGATCCTCAATTGGTCAAATTAGCTTAACCGTAGACCTTCAAACGGTCTTGGGTGATTGTCCTCTCGGTATTGAGACCATTTGGATGAATTCCAAACGGTCTTGAGACCGTTTTCCCATCCAATTTGGATTCTAGTGCAAATTCATCAAGGTCTGACCTATTGAGTTGATGATCATATCAATATTTAATTGCAATATAATTTGGTATAAATGTACCTTCAATTGGTCAACTATTCTTGACCCCAGACCTTCAAACAGTCATGGTTGATTTCACTCGCGGTCTTGAGACCGTTTGGATGACCCCCAAATGGTCTTGAGACCGTTTAGGTCAATCAACCCTAAAAACCCTAATTAGGTCACCATAATTTCAGTACTTATTTCATCTAGGGTTAGCCCTAGTAATCACCATTCAACTCTTAGCTCGTTTGGAATTAGAACATTAAACTTGGTGAGTTGTTAATTAACATAATTTTTAAGAGTAATTTCATATGGTCAACGCTTGGTCAACGACCTTACACGGTCTTGAGACCGTTTTCCCAAAAAGGCAATTTCAGACCGTTTGAAAATCAGGAATAAATTCAATTAAAGTTGTTACTTAAAAAGGTCATATCTCCCGATTCATTTGGAGTTAGCCTCTCAAATTTTGAGGGTGATTATCCTATATAATTAGGAACAGATTTCATATACGGTCCACGCTCGGTCAACGGGTCCAAACGGTCGTGAAGACCGTTTTCCCTCTCACGGTCCAGAGACCGTTTGCTCACCTCGCGGTCCTGAGACCGAGAGAGCAAACTGTTGGGACCGTTTAAGAAAGTGAAAAGCGGTGGGTTTTTCTTGGAAATCACGCCTTAATCTCCTAGGTCAAGAACAGTACGGATATCCCATGGATTTGCTTGCAAAATAGCAAAGAAAAGTAGGGAAACATGAAGAGCTATCATCTAACCGCATATAAGAGATGTACATAGTAAAGCATGGGTTTAGAGTTATAAAACCCGCCTAAAGCTTGCTCCTTGAGCTCCAAGCTTTCAAGATCCAAGCTCTAATGGCGTCCTTGAGTTCCCACAGGTTGGCCAAGGTGAAAAATCCAAGGGAAAAATGAGAAAGGATGGCTAGAAAGATAGGATTTCATGAGTTAGTCACCAAATTGACCTTGAATTCGAGTTCTAACCATGGAATTAGGCAAGAAGAGAGATTCAAACCTACCTTGTACCCTTGGTCGTTCCTCTTGAGCTCCAAGACAGTCCTTAGTCGGCCAAGCAAAGGGAAACAGTGATATGCACGAAGGAAAGGTTCCTTTGCTTGAGAGGTAAAGTGTATATATACTTGGGTGATGTTTCATTAAAGGCCCATAAGTTTCCCCTAATTCCAACTAGGTCCTTCCTTCATTACTTGCTCGTCCCTTCCTCTTTATTCTAAGGACAAAACTTATCTTAAGGTCTAGCAAGAGAGGCAAGGAATATCAATCTAATACTAAGGTACTTACATAAAGAGCTATTGCACATATACCCTGATTATTCAATCACAAGGTATATTTCATAACTTGATAATTCAATTGAGGTGACTTCCTTATCATTTCTTCTTTAAATGATGGCAAGAGTTCTAAAAGATAAATTAGATGATATATTTTACAAATTGCATCCCTTAATTTGGGTAAATTGCATTTTACCCCCAAACTAGGGTTTCAAGCACCGGGATTGCTTCCACAGCTACACCTTGGTGCCCAAGCTTGGTAAATCCCTCAAACTTTGCCAAAAAGATTCTCATGATGTCTCAACATCAGAGGAACATCTCATCATGTGCAAATTGCAAGCTAAACCTTTCAACTGGGTAAATTGCACATGGGTCCCTGTATATCAAAACAATGCTACAATCTTTAAATAAAAAGGAGCAAATACTGAAATATATGTTTCTGAGAAACTTAATTACATGCTCAGAGTTAATCACAAAGATTTAGTTACATATTTAGGCAAAACACCTAGGGTTAACTCATAACCCAGGTCAGGGATGTTACAGACTGAGTTAAGGGAGGTTATGGAAAGCTGGCTCTTCTTTAACCTATGTATGGTACCAATTTCGATTTCACAATGGTCAGTTAGAGTATGAGTGATAAACCTCATCTCCTCAGGGCTTAAGTATGATTGTAAAATGTAATCAGTCGTGTAGTGTATTTTCTTAAGGTTGAATTACGAGAATCATTGGTTGATGTTACCCTTCTTAGCATATCCTAGATGGATAAATGTTATACATATTCTTAAATTCCTTATTAGATAAGTGATATGCTACTTTATCAAGTTATAACTGAAATGCTTTGAATAAGAATATTGCTTTAATCTGATCAAACATTGATTTATTTGTTGTTGAACATATATGATTCTTCTGTTCAGTTCTAATCTATTAAACTGCAATAATAATGTTTCCGGTGAAGAGTTATATCTCTCACTGGGAAAAAAAATTCATTTGTCTCACCCCCGTGGGATCCAACTTTTTAGGTAGACGTGGAAGAAAAGGCAAAAACCCTATAGTAGGGGAAGAGTAGCAGCAGCAACAATAGGGACAGCAGTGATATTCCAGGTGGAGGCACTGGCTGTCATATTTTGTTTAGAGAGTCCTATGTGTCATCTCTGTACTCTCAGGTCCTCGAAGTTAGTAGTTAGTACTTTTAATGAATCAATCTGAGATTTTGGCTTGATTCCTTGAGGTTCTTATGCTGCATGTGTATAGTTTTAATAGAGTAGTTGATGCTTGTAATTCTCGAGAAGGTACGGTATAGGATATGTACTTATGAACCAAGATGTAAATATAATACATTGGTTCTTGATAAAAGAGTTTTCCTATATTTGGATCTCTTTGTAAATTGTTTTAAGTTTTAGTGATTTTTAGTAATTCCATTGCTTATGTTTAATTCCAAAATTAATTACATTGTGACGGTCTGATTTGGTGTCGGTTCATCTCATTAATTGTCAGAGGCAATTCAGTTGTGTCTCTGGGAAGCACCCATTACCCCTCTATTTATAGGAGGGTCAGGGCCAGGGTTCCCAGTCTGTGTGGGAGTGGAAGAGACCAGAATCTCTCAAATTTCACAACTTGCGACATGTGAAACAAACGGTTCACTAGTTCAATTGATCGGTTGGTATGTGAGATGATAAGTTCACCCATTAAACCAGTCATTTCATCATGTTTTTGAATCGCAATTGTATTGGCAATTAATATCTGATTTAATACACACCGTGACATCAGCACAAATCCTTGAATCAATAAATTGTTTCACCAACTGCTCAGTTCATGACCCGAGTCGGACATTGTATGAACTTGATCAGATTGGTTCACTTCATGAACCATTCGGTTCAATGTCCATAATTGCTAAACTTGTTTCTATTGAACTGACACACTGAAATGATGAGTTCAACACTTGAACCAGTCAGTTCAACTACTCAGTCAGTCAATTTTCAACCAATGTTGTTTAAATGAAATACCTAAATACTTAGACAATCAAATTAATTATCACTCATGATAAAACTCCTCTTATAGGTGTATCCTATGTGTGTGATCCCATAGGTTCCATGAAATGTTGGCAGTGAATGTCCATAATTTATTTATGACATCACAAGCAAAGTGTGATGTCTAGTCACACATCATTGGTACCCAAATAATCAAGAAAGTTGGAGAAAAACTTCATCCTACAATTTGTGTTAGTTGTTATTCTAATTGTCTAATTCCTTTGTCTCTAATATCTAGCATAAACTCGAGGCATGAAATCGTCATCCTCTCAATGTTCCATCCATGTTCCTTGATCCAGAGCAAATTGTCTCAAAAATATGTGACCTTAATATCATATATTGATTGACATGTGCATGTGCATGCTTTTCTCAGTCTTTCTTATTAAGTGGCATGGATATCATACTCTAGTAGGAGGGACAAATCCCATCTACATCACTCACAGTCATCTCCATGTGTCATAGCACATCTGATCATCACCTTTATGGCAACCCTTGTTCAGGATTACCATGGATGATGTCAAAGCACACTGAATGACATGTGATGAGTGTAGTGACTTCAGGTCTAAGAGCCACAATCACCACCTTCTCTACAAGACATGACTATGACCACCATAAATGGTTTCCATGTGTCACTCTCAAGGTGGGTCTGTCTGATACATTGTTCCCTAACAAGTTTTTGTGTGCTTGGTTTGATATCACATATATCATGACTCATGAGATTTTTTCATCAACCAACACACACTCTAGTCTTTAGTGTTATTGTTGTCTATCTGCCTTCCATAGTATCATCTGACCATGGACATAATAAGAATGTACATACTCTTAACATTCATATGATCTCTTTGTTTGAGTCACGTACTTGAAGACATACATCATTGGGTAATTGTTATTCTTTAGACATTCATTATATTTCCTCATTATCTCATAACTGAGTGAAATGGAATGAATTGGAACCTTGACTTTATTATTGATCAAATCTTTTATATGATAAGCCATCACAATCAATCATATGATTGGCTCTATAGACATACATACTAACATTATTGACTCCATATGGAGATACTAATACAATTAGTGTGTGAAGGAGAGAGAATTGTGGTCATGATGCATGAAGGAGTAGCATGGTGTGTTATATGATGGGCAGACTCCTTTATTTCTTCATACTTATGGGTATTACACCTGACTTACAAAATATTTTATGGAAAGACAACAACTCAGTTGAGAGGTCAATCACTATTGAATTACTAGTGGTCAATAATTGTTGAGTTGAGAGGTCGATTACTCATAACACAAAAGTAGTTCAATCATTCCTTGGATTTCAAGAGGTCAATGAGTCTCTCTAGAAAGGTTGATATCTCAAGATGGAAGTGGGTTGATCACCCTTATCCTCTCATGGAGGACACTAGTGTGACCTGGATGGATTAGATTCCTAGATATTCTCTGGTGTGGTTATACAATGAGTATTTATAGGTCTCCCTACTGAGGTGGTAGTGGTAGGACCCATGACACATAGACGGTCGACCACTTCTTTTCTTGGAAATGAAGCAACTTGGAGGAGGTAAATCATTTGTTGGAGAATTGATTGTTGCTCAAATTATAGTGTCTTCTTGATAATGGTGGCCAACTAACAATGCTCAATCGTAAAAGGTGGTGGGCAGGTTGCTTGCTTGAGCTGGTGGGTTGCTTGAGCTGTTGAGGTTGATCATGCACTAGAGGGTGATCACTTTGTAGCTCGAACATGGAGATGGTGAATTGTTGAGTGGTTGGCTGACATGGTCTATCAGTTGGCTCAATCAATGGATGTTTATTGGTGTAGCTTGATAGATGATGGTGTCATAGGTTGATCATTAGTTGATGGGCGTTGACCTTAACAATGTGGTCGATTATTAATGATTAGGTTGCAGCACTTGATGAAGTGGTTGGTTGTGAGCCTTGGTCAATGGACCTTAATTGACAGATCCTGACAAGAGGACATCAACCTAGTAGATGTTTTATTGGTGAATCTCAGTTGGAAAGAATTGATCATTGGAGGCCAACTACCAGTCGATCAAGGTGTTTGAGCATGGTCTTGAAAAAAAGCATTGTTGATATGCCTTATGAACATGTCAAAGTTTGTTTCAGGCTGGGTAATTGCCTTGCACCTAATGAGAGGTGCCCCCCTCTCAATTCCCATCCATAGAAGGGTAGTGGGATCCCCTATTATGTGAGGGTATGGAGAGATAAAACCCCAAACTTCCACAAGAAGTCAATAAAAGTATCAAAATCCTAAAAATATACAAATTATAAATAGAAGCCAACAAAACTATTTATGAGAAAAACTAAGAGATCTGAATGCAAAAATGGTCTAAGAAGTGTAACAAAATTGTGATGAACATTTATTCGTCAGCATCCTCATTGAATCCAGGCATAAGGTATTTCCTATCCTAGGGAATTGTATGTAAATCATGAAAAAAGGTGGTAGAAATCCTGGTACAAAAAGGTACGCCAAACATTATTATGATGGGGAACTAAGACAATTTAGTGAACTATAATGTAACATGATCATGTAGTTCTTGTGTTATTGCACCATCCCAAGAACCTTAGAAGATAGCTAAAGATCTTCACTTTGATAGTGTTTTTCTACTACCTCACTCTATTCTCATTATATAGTTGTTGGTAGTTGTCCTTTCATGATTTTCAAAGTGGGGGAGGTGGAAGAGAGGTTGTAGATGAGGGAGAGAATTCCTACACTCATTAGAAACACTCTAGTTAATAAGTTTATGATGTTCTCTACTCCTAGATTTCCCCAGTGTCTCTGTTGTGAAAATTCTAGTTTAAGGTTGATGTAGCACCTTATTGATGAGGGTTGGTGTCTAGGAGCTTGGTCACAAATTTCCCAATTTTTAATCTGTTCAACTCCATGTATTAATATTTGATCCTAGTGTCTTGAATCTTCCCAAAAATACATAGGCATGTAATGGATCTACGTCTATGTTGGAGTTTCTTTTTATGCACAGTCAGTTGTAGCCGAGTCAAGGGTGTTGATGTTTTTCTGTCAAAATATTTTGAAAGGATTGTGTAAGTATATAATGGATCCAAATTTATAGTAAAATTCTACCACTTCATTTTTTTAAGGTTTTTGGCAACATGACAAACCAAGGATGGGTTTAAATATTTATATAGGGGTGTAGCACAACTACACCTATGTATATATGATGTAAAATTCAATTTTGGTGACTAATTGATCACTGGTTTTAGGGGTTTGATAATTGATAGTTATTTTTTGATGGTGTGAGATGGATTTTTGGGACCTTATTTAAGGGTATCCAAGCATGAACTATGCAAGGTGGTCCAAAATGGGATGTTAACGCATCTTTACACAATTTCAGCATATATTATCCTAGATCACATATAGGATCTGTAATCTCATATTTCATAAAAAGAAACCTTGAGGGGACCTCAACAACATATTATGGTTGAAGGTCACCCATCCCCAATAACACTAGGAGGACCAAAGATAGATCTAATGTGATCTCACCCATCTAATACTAGGAGGATAGATTATCCTATAAGTAAAATCAAATTATGGAACTCAACATGGTAAGGAAGTTGGTGACTAGGGATATAAGAGAGGTTTATATAAGGTGTAGTATAGAGTATGCATATCTCATAATCTACTTCTCAAATTTGATAATAATTGGACTTTATTTCAATATAAAGCAAAGTTGCACAAGAAAAGACTTAAAAGGGGTAAATGGAAGGATGATGTCCATTTTGTGGGTTCATCAATATAAATATCACTTATCTTGAGCCTTGGTTTCAAAAAGGTGTGATGTGGGGTTTTTTCTAATCTGTCTAACCCAAATATAAGGATAAAATGCTCATCTCCTACTTTGGATTGGATAGTGTACAACATCATGACAATAGTTTCCTCCTCTATCTTCTTGTCCTCTATTTATCATGGTCTATCTCTTACCTAGTTGATGTGGAAGAGTATTCTATAATTGTTGATCTCTAATTGGATGCCTCAAACCCTAATTTTAGAAGAACCCAATCTTTGTGGAGCCGCTTTCTCTATTTGAGTTATAGTCATTGATTCCCCCTCACTCGCACGGTTCCTATAAGATAAAATGATATATAAATCCTTATGAACTTCCTTGAAACATGTCAGACACACAAACTACTGCAAGACTTCTCAATTTCTTTCTTATCTACATCTACCTTATACCTATTATGAAATTTGGGCATAGGCTTCTACACACATCATTCTTCAATCCCTTATGGAAAATGAATTGCTAGACTTCCTCTTTATCTTGTAGCTTTTATATCTTAGTTTTTCTACTATGCAACTGGCCCCAAATCTTGTTTGTATTGGTTCATTGATGACCTTGTGGGGCGGCTATAATGCTCTAGTAACTCTAGAAAACATCTAGAAACTATTAGAACCTAGAATGGGTAATTGGATGCACTAGAGGGGGTGAATAGAGTTGAATGCACTTAAACAAAATTCATTAGACCTTCAAGTTATATCACAAGATAAGGTTTCTAAATATGAAATTTGAATGCAACTAAAACATACATATAAAGGGAGAGAAATATTGTACAAGCACCAAGTGACAATCTATGTAGAGTTGTTCCACACTCCAAACTAGGAGTATGTCGGTCCACTACCTAGAGAGGTCAACCTCTAGGATTTCTAAGTGTGTCTTCCTCTATATATTCACTTATAAGAGTTACAACACATGACCCACCAAAGTAATTACATATCCAATACAAAGAATCTTCAACCTTACCAAGAACTTACCCACTTTGCAACGAGTCTTCGGCCTTTTCTAAGGACTTACCCACCCTTGCACAAGTCTTCATCTCTCTAGGAATTACCCACTCTTCTTAGATCTTCATCTTTTGACTTCACCTTCACCCGGAGAAGCTTTCACCAAGTACTTACCCACTTGAGCAAGGAGTCTTCTTCCTTCACCAAGGGCTTACCCACTCTGCTCCAAGACTTCATCCTAGATCTTCACCAAGGGACTCCTTCCCTTGTTCTTCTTCACCTCTGTTAGCCAAGAGAGAGAACCTACATCTTCATGGTTGAAATGAGAGATTGGGAATTGGTGTAAGTGAGAGCCTCACACACTCTAATGGATGTAGAAAGTGATTAAGCTTAGAGAGAGAGAGGAGGCTGTAGAAACACTCAACTATAGGATAGGGACCTCATATAGAGTTTTGCATGGAATGCTCAACCTTGGAATGAAGCCCAAGGAGTCCTGTTTATAGTTCGAGATGCCTCTTAGCCTTTGGGAACACTTAAGAACAAAAACTAGTCATTTTTTGGCTTGCAACAGTTATATTTTTTATTGTTGCAACTCCACAACGGCTAGAAACATTGTTTGCAATTTTCCATACAGTGCAATTGGTTGAGTTTCTATAAAGGTAACTCGACCGATCTCACTATGTGATAAGAATAATTTAAGCCATCGGTCGAGTTTGTCCCGGGGCAACTTTACTGATCCACATTCAGTTTTGGTCTGCAAAGGGATCGGTCGAGTTTTGTGAAATGGAAACTCGATCGATTAAAAGTCATTTTCAAGATCCAATCAGGATCAGTCGAGTTTGCAACTTGACTGATGAACAGCCTTATGTGAATTTTGGAAAATGTCTTTTGAGTTATTAAATATTCAATCTAATTGTTCTTGATTTTTTAAGCTTAATTACAAGTCATACAATCATTACAGGTGATTTACAACATGATTCTAATTGATTTACATCATATTCCTAAAATGTGAACTTGTATTGACTTTGACTAGTCTTTTCTCCAAGTTGAGATGCGAGAGTCACGGTATTTGGAGTGTGTCTATACCTAAGATAAAATCACTCAAGTAGAAGAATTAGACACAAAGAAATGGAATGGTTAGTCATCATCAAAATAAGGGTTTAGACAATTTAGACATTGAGTCAACATTCTCCCCCTTTTTTAAGATGACAAACCATTCCATAAATGTATTGAAAGCATTGAAGTAATTTCATACCTTTGGAGAAACCAAGAGTTTCAATGGAATTGAGTTCATATGCTCCCCCTCAATTATGTTCATGGAGTCCTCATACTCCCCCTCAATTGATGTTATTTCTCTTACATGGTTAGCTTTCATAACATTTATAGAATGTTGTGTCTTCTACTCATATATGTTCTACACATATATGTCTTCTCCCCTTTACATGAGCATGCTTCTCCTTTTCATGTCAGACATGCCTTCTCCCTCTTTTGTCAAAAAAATACATACCTTTCTCCCCCTTTGTCATTTCAAAAAGTGGGGGTATGAAGAAATAAGAAACACAACTTGTTAAAAGAAAGGAAATAACAAAAGTTATATAATGATAGTAGAAGAGCACATCTAGGGGCTTGTCCAAGCATAGAATAAAAGCAAGTTAAAGCATGCACTCAAGCAACCCAAAATGCAGGATAAAGAGTTGTAGAAAAATTATAAATCACCATTTTGACCCTCAAGATGACGGAATCCATCCAAAAAGTGTCAGGGCTCATTGCAAAGCAATGAGCCTTGCTCAAAAGGTCATTTCTGCAAAAACAAATACTAGTCTTGCATCAAAATCTACATAAAATTTCAAGTATGCTCCAAATTCTACATACAATGTAGCTCTATATATCCTGCATCACAATGTTATGCAAGCAACTCAAGATAGTAGATATGCAAGTTAAGGAACAATCTTGATCAAGTATGAAACAAGATACAAGCATAGCATATGGTTAAATACCACTTCATGAAAAAGGCTCGAACTACATGTATATGAACTACTGGTAGATGAATTCACAAGTTAGGATGACTAGTAGGATCTAGATCATAGCAAGAGATACCAAAAGATACACAAGTAAAGCAAGATATGAGTAGATGTAGAGATATATCCAAATAAAGAGATATGCAATTTTAGAAGCATGAAAGGATATAACTCACCAATGAATATGCATAATTACCCAAAAGATGATTTATCACTAAGAACCTCAAGGTTGCATCCAAACTAGAAATACAACTATATATATGTAGTAAGTTTGAACACAGCGGAAGCAATTTAAGACACAACCAAGAGATCCAAAGAGATCATCATCAAAACTTACAAAACAACTCAAAGATAGTAATTTAAAGATATAGATATACCAAATTATAGAAATTAGAGAGATAGAGTTGTAAGAAAGAAAGGCAATTTAAAAACATGGCAATGAGTACATATATAAAAATATACCAAAGGGAGTTCCAAAGAATAAAGCAATTGGTTGAGAAAATCTAGTTGAGAGGGAAATTCTCATCCAAAAAGCCAACTATGTATTCTGTGCATAGTGCCATCAGTCGAGTTCTGTGGTATGGTAATTCGACCGACAAAAGTTCTTGGCAACACCCATTGGTGCCAATCGGTCGAGTTCCAAATAGGACAAACTCGACCAACAAATCTATTGTCAAAAAGCACATATATTTCATTAAAAAATATTTCAAGGCAAGCTAAAAATATAAGCCATATCCAAACAGGTGTAATCTAGTTAATAATGCACTATGAAAGTATTAGAAACAATTTTTGAGAAAGAGTGTGAATCGAATCACAAAATACCACTTTGGACTCAAAAACAACATGCATAGTGCACACTAACTTGGCAAAACACACTATGATTGGATATGATCAAGAAAAACATTACCTCAATGTTTACCATTTCTTTTCCACTTGTTGTCACCCTCTACACATCTCACCTATTTTCTTTCATGTGGATTGAGAAGTCAATTTGCAATTCAATAGCTCAAGTCAACCCATGTGTAAGTACCTACAAGAAGAAATATGAAATGGTCCCCAATCATTTTTTAAGTCTGGAGGGGCTAGCTTAGCAACCCAAGTCCTAGTGTTCTTGGGTACTTTCCTAAACGGGCAACAAGTAGAATAATGGCTAATATCATTGGAATAGTTGCATGTACCCATAGTCTTGGAATTAGAGGATTTTTCATGGAAGATTGGAGGTCATTTACCTTTGTTGTTCCTTTGACTACCATCATACCTTGAACCATGTCTCCCAATTTGTTTAGTAGTATGGTGTAGGATATCATTAAGATTCTTTTTACCAACTAAGAATCTTTGCAAAGAAGATCTCAAACTATGATTATCATGCATAATATAAGAAACAGTAGAAGACAAATGATTGATATTATCTCTAACATGCAAAAGATCAATTTCTAAGAAAAGAGCATTTGTTAAATAAGAATCTCTATCAATATAAAGAGAAGCAACATTATTCTCTCTACTAGTAGAACTAGAACAGGATTCAAGCACATTGATTTTAGCAAGCAAAGGGGCATTTTTTGTTTCAAGCAAAGCAAACTTAGAAAGTTAAACACCATTTTCAGATTCTAATTCTTGCAAAACAAAATCTTTGCCCTTGTTTTCAGATTTAAGAACACCAATATCATGCATGAGGGAATCAACAATTAAGGTACACTCTTCATTAGAACTAGTCATAAGAGGTTGAGTTTCTAGAAATCTAATCTTATCAAGCAAGCTAGCATTTTCAAGTTTAAGAGCATCTACTTGACTAACACAAGCATTTTTATCATCAAGCAAGCAAGTATTGGCGTGTTCAAGATCATCTAATTCTACATGCATATTATGAATAATTCTAGCAATCTTTTCCTTTTCTTTTTAGAAGACTTAAGAGAGGTACAAGAAGCATTAATGATAGCAATTAAAGGTTCTTTATCTAAAGAGTTTAGATTTACCACATTTAAGCCTTCACTTGTTGATGCCATAAGCGCAAAATGGCATTCTCCTTCACCACTAGAGTTTCTTTTCTTTTTAGAAGACTTAAGAGAGGCACGAGAAGCATTAATGATAGCAATTAAAGGTTCTTTATCTAAAGAGTTTAGATTTACCACATTTGAGTCTTCACTTGTTGATGCCATAAGAGCAAAATGACATTCTCCTTCATCACTAGAGTTTGATCTAGATCCTCCACTTGATTCTTCACTTGAGCTTGAGTTGGAGGAGTCACTTGAGCTCTTGTGCTATTTCTCCTTATTCTTGTATTTCTCTTCTCTTTCCTTATGATGATGGGTATTCTTGCCTTGTAGACAAACTATCTTGAAGTGGCCCTTCTTTCCACACTTGAGGCACCAGATGGAGGAGGAATTATTGCCTTTGTAGAATCTACCCTTGGATTACATGGCATCTTCTTAAACATGAGAGGATGGATAGGCTTGTCCCATAATAGCTTCAATTTGATCCTTGATTTCAGCCTTCTTCATTCTCTTTACCTCTTTCTCCTCTTATGTTTCAGCTTCTTCTCTTTTGTCAAGTGTGACTTCATTGGCTTGTAGATTTCCAATGAGCTCTTCAATAGGAATATCACCAAGAGACTTTACTTCTCCAATGAAGGTCACCTTGGGTTCCCATATCTTGGGAAGAGTTCTAAGGATCTTTGAGTTGATCTCTCCTTTATTCATAGGATGACCTAGAACAACAAGACCATTCACAATGGTGTTGATCCTTGAGTACATTTTGGCTTTCTTCTCCTCCTTCCCCATCTTGAAGTTCTCAACCAGCCCATTGAGCATGTATACTTTGCTTTCCTTCACTTGTTGAGTCCCCTCATAAGTTATTCATAGCTTTCTCCATACCTCATAGGCCATCTCACAAGAAGAAATCTGGTTGAACTCGTTGGAGGTCATGGTGGCGTAGAGAATGTTGATTTATCTTACATTCAAGATAGCTTTCTTCATTGTAGCTTCATCCAATTCTTCTATCTTTGTCTCTGGTAGCTTGTATGGATGATCTACCATTTGCCATAGCTCACGACTTGATCCTTGGATGTAGAATTGTAGCCTTCTTTTCCAACAGAGGAAATTGCACCCATCAAAGATTGGAAGTTCATCAAGTATCTCCCTCCTTGGTAGTCACCAATCTTCTCCTACTTGTGGAAGTATGCTTGGAGAAGACCCGCTTTGATACCAATTGTGGGATCCTATAATGGGTGATTGGATTCTCTAGAGGGGGTGAATAGAGTTGAATGCACTTAAACAAAATTCATTAGACATGCAAGTTATATCACAAGATAAGGTTGTTGAATAGGAAATTTGAGTGCAATTAAAACATACATAGCAAGGGAGAGAGATTGAACAAGAAACAAGTGACAAGCTATGTAGAGTGGTTCCACACTCCAAACTAGAAGTATGTCAGTCCACTGCCTAGAGAGGTCAACCTGTAGAATTTTTAAGTGTGTCTTCCTCTATATATTCACTTATACGAGTTACAACACATGACCCACCAAAGGACTTACCTATCCAATACAAGAGTCTTCAACCTTACCAAGGACTTACCCACTTTGCAATGAGTCTTCGGCCTTCTCCAAGGATGTACCCACTCTTACACATGTCTTCAACCTTCTAGGAATTACCTACTCTTCTTGGATCTTCAGCCTTTGACTCTACCTTCACCCAGAGAAGCTTTCACCAAGGACTTACTCACTTAAGCAAGGAGACTTCTACCTTCACCAAGGACATACCCACTCTTGCTCTGATACTTCAACCTTGATCTTCACCAAGGGACTCCTTCCCTTGTTCTTCTTAACCTCTCTTAGCCAAGAGAGAGACCATTCATCTTCATGCTTGAAATGAGAGATTGGGAGGTGGTGTAAGTGAGACCCTCACAAGATATACATATAGGAATATCTCTCTTACAAATCCCCTACTCACTCTAATGCATGTAGCAAGTGATTAAGCTTATAGAGATAGAGAGGAGGCTTTAGAACCACTCAACTATAGGATGGGGACCTCATATAGAGTTTTGTTGTGACGTCCCCAGAATTTCTAAAACTTAATCTGATGTGTGACATCCATATTGAAACCCTCACCTCAACAAGAATCCCAATTTAAACCCCACACACTAGGCTAAGAAAAAGAAAATTAGAAGAAGTCAGAAGGAAACAATAATAGCACATGCACATGAACAATAATAAAACCATACAACACATGTTCACCATTCAACATATAATTATAAAATGAATTGTTACGACATTTGATATTACACATTGAACAAAAAACTTCTACATATACATGTACTACCACTAAACAACAGGATCTTAAGACAACAGGTCCACCTGTACATCAGCTCACCACACAACTCTCAACTATCCTGGTCCTTCAAGATCATATGTCCACAACCTAGAACAAAGATTACATGTGGTACGCGTCAGCACTATATTCAAGAATATTGTATTGAGTACACCTACGTGTCTTTTTATATACCTCTCATTACTAAGATTGGTAATAAGATAAAACTAATACTTTGAAGTTTTAGAAGAATATAACAAAAAGCATATAGTGAACAATAATGTTTATTAATAAAAGATAACACATGTTTTAAGCACATTTTCCATTATATATCCATGCATTGACCGCTGAAGGTTTTGATGCATTCTCAGAGCTCAAGATTAAAGACTTTATGATCGATTACCAAAGAGTTAGATCATATGTACAATGTGACCAACTAACAAATAGTTAAGTCACTTCCAAGCATTGTGCTACCAAAGAGTTTAGTGCTTTCATATAATGGAATAGATATATTATGTTTCATGTGCTCATATCCATAAGTATGGAAAATCAAGTAAAGTATCATACAAGAACAAGAATTGTATCCAATATCATATGCCAAGTGTTTACTAAACATATAATGCAAGCATACTTTATAATAAGCCAAGTAAGAGGTAATGGCATACCTTGATCACGGATATACTAAACCACACATTCTTGATATCAACTATATCCTTATTCAACCCATGATTAAGACAAGACCATATGTTCCATCACTAGATTCTCATCATCTTGCATCTCATCTTAACCCTAATTGATTCATTAGGGCTTTACTTAGTTCATTAGAGTATGTTTATCATTACTCATCTTGTCAACTCAGATTTATATTACTGATGTCATATTCCAGATTATGTGTTGGATCAGTATAGATCAACTGCATGTTGTGTTGCATATAGTTATATGCACTATTTAACCGTAGGTTACATTTATTATTCAAATTAGGGTTACAATCCATGTATTCAGGGTCATCTTCATATAGCATGAATTCTATGCATCTAACTGATATCAAAGTTTCTTATTAACTTCCAATTACATATATGAGGGTGTTCCATAAATTCCATCATTTATTAAGCATGTATGCATTTATTCCATTTTTAGGGTTATTAACCCTAATTAGCCATATAGAGAAAATTACATGATTTTATGCATCAACGTCATAATTACTGACCTAAAATGGATTATACACATGAATATGGATATACTGAAATATTATCATAATGTTAGGACATCGTTTCATATTTATTATCCATGAAACAAGTATATAACATCTTACATGATATTATTGACATTTAAGCTTCAAAAGACTGATATTATAGTCCCATGTTGTTCTACACATTTTTTTGAGAATTTTGGTACCTTGATTGTATTTTTCAGATAAAAGAGTTAATGATTATGAATTATTGAAGGTTTAGATATTCTGAGGTATTTTTACCTTTATAGCCAATGAGACGTGGCCACTAGGCCTGGAACAACACTTTCCTTTGGTCGGTCGGTCTGGTTCACTGGTCTGGACCCAGTCTGGTTTGTCTTGCAGAATCACCCAGTTAGTTTGGGATCTGGCTGGGTCAGGGCTTTCTCTCTCGTGAGCATTTTATGTCTCACGTTCTTCGAACTGGGCTCCTACGCGAGAATTGGGTTCTCCCCTAGATGCGGTGCAGCTGTCATTGTGTATCACAGTGAGAGATCTTCATCCCTCCAGCTCTCCACATCATCTTCTAGTTCTTCTTTCATATGCTTTGCAGGTGCATGCCATCTCTTCTCCCTTCTCCTTTCTCATATTCACGCCTGACACTACCTATTGAGATCCTTGACGTAGATCTCTATTCTTCTAGACTGGGGCACCGTCATGCCATAAATCTTTGACTAGAGAGTCACGATCTCCTCCTCCTCACTTTGTGCTAGTGCCTCTTCTGGATCTGTGGACATTGTTTGGTCATTCTCAGTAGCTTCTCATGTTTCCTGAACTCCTCCTCACGGTCAACCTAAGGTCATTGTCCTCAGGGTCTTCTTCTCTATAGCTCCATATTCACAACCTCACCGGCCACGATGGCTTCCATGATGGGGGAAAGTGAAAACATGGTAGGCCCCTTCTAATTTGAAGTAAAACTCTACATAAGCTTCAGAACACATCCCATAACTCCTATTCATATGGTCTTCATTTTCCCTCTACCTAACATGCTAGTGGAGAGGTTGAGGCCTCATTCCCATTGTTCCCTCATCCTCACGGTTCAAACGAGGGGCTCAAACTATAGGTCTTAGGAAGGCAAGGAAAACTACTCCTTTAGCTTCCTCCATAAGGCCACAACGAGGACGTGGGCTTGGCATTGCCATTCACCCCACCCACACACTGTAGCCATGACTTCAAAGTAAAGATCCAATCCCAACTGTTGAGTCATCATGCGTGGATGAGATGGAGATTGAACATCTGTATTCGTGGATCTTCATGTTCATCCAATAGCATCATGCATTTAATCTATTGAAAGGTCGTGATCAGCAACCCATGTGACATTCAATGTCACACCAGCTTAGCTTAGGACTATATTAAAACGTAGTTGTATGTATATCAATCTTAGTCATTTAAACAACTCCAACATCCATAGATTTCTCTAAGAGCATCATAATCTCCAAATCTAAACCATTGATTCCTCATAATATAATCTACTTTCTATTAAAAGTTGGTGCCAAAGCTATATGGTTTGATCACTGAATAAAATACATCAAAAGGCATGTACTTAGGGATCTTAATCACAATATCAATCATCACTTATACTTTACCAAAACACTTGGAACTTCAAATATCCCAAACATATGATTTTTTTTATGTCATTAAGCATTTAAAGATTCTAAAAATTCACTTCATTACATCCTACACACCTTAAAAGGAAAATTTTGACCTCAAAATAATGCCAAAATCCATTCCTTCACATCATATACATCTTAAAAGAAATTTTATCCTCGAAATTAAGCCATCCCCTTACTTCAAGGAACTTCATCCACATATAGGACACCACTCTATGTGCAACATATCCACTTCTAAGAGATTTTAAAAGAATTTAAGGTGAACCCCTCAACATATAACATGATATAGATGCTTAGATTGTGTCACATTTCCAATTAGGATTTTGTACTAATTTCACCCAAGCATAAGATTCAAACAATAGATTATACATGAAATTTTTCATCACATTTTAGTATTTACATCCTCATTTTATCCAAACGTCAGGTTCTAACATTATGTCCTCATTTTGGGCAGAGTTATTTATAATTAACTCAATTTTATCCATACAGATCATAGCAAGGTGCCATCATCATTATGTTGTGCAAAATATCTAGACTATACTCAATATATCTATTAAGCACTAACATTACCACCGTTTGGAATATATCATTAAAATGATCTCATTTCACTTTAATATTAAGTTATAAGTTTATTAGTGAATTCATCACTAGATTCACCAACCATATTATGTCATCACTATTCATGTAATAAATATCACTATTTCCATCTCTTTGTACTTCCTCATATTAGGTTGTAAACTCTAGTAGAGATTCATCATGAGATTAACCAACTATTCATATTATCATCATTATTCATGTATATGGTTAACCACTTATGCATTGATATCTATTAAACCATCTCTAGGTTTCCATCATATCATGTCTAGATATCACATCTCAAGATTTGATCACATTCTTATCTATGTTATATCATGGTTGTGCTAGATAAACTTATACAAGTGTCTCATCAACATTTATATAAGAGTGTCTTGTCAAATATGTATCAAAACCTTATCTAGTGTAATGAGGTTCTCCTAACCCTTATCTAGAGGGTATTGCCATGCTCATTTTCTCTGAGCTAACTCAACTCAATGAGTATCTCATATGCATATATTTTATCTTCCCTCTCTTAATCTGGGGTTCTCAGATTACCTCATTGGCACTAGTGATAAAATTCACAAACTCTAGCCACATAAGCACAAACCAAAACATGATATGACATACTCTTCATAGATTATATACCCATGAAACACTATTTCCCAACTCTCCATCTCATATACACCACTAGAGTCCTACAAGGAACCACCAACCCGAGTATGAGGCTTCACAAAACTAAGACATAGTTACCTCCTCTAGGGTCTTGGGACTCTCTCTCCCTCACCCAGATGGTAGGTTCTCATATTCATATTCACCTATGCACATATAACTAGCCTCTCTTTGTCTCTAGGGTTTGGTCCTCCTAAGGACATCTAGGGTTCAACAGATCTATAAGAATCATGCATAAAGCAGATCAACTCATTCACTTAGGAGTAGTCTAGTTTAGGACATATTGTATCACATATTTATCATGATTCTCATATATTGGAGTTTAGGTTCTATGACATTCTCCCTCTGGGTCTCTCTCTCTTTGGAGTTAACCCTATAATTGGTCCTAACACTAGAGGCCCTCCTTTATAAAAGAGTTTGAGGCTCTTGTCGATTCGCAACCTTACCTTAAATTATCTTATCTTAACTTATCTTATCTTAACTCATAAAAACCTACATACTTGCTTCACCAAGCTTACTTTGCATCATCAAAACTAATTCAGATCCTCAAAACCATCTTATATCACTATATCAAACTTAGATCATATCACCTAAACTCATTCCAGCCATCATATATTCTAACAAGGCTCTAGACATCTAATCTAGAACTGTTCTATCTTCTAGACTGATGTCATTTACTTTCACTTAGGTTGCATGACCACCCCCTACTCGTACATGTGTGGGGACACATTTTTGTATTACTTACATATGTAATAAAATATTATAGAGTTTTTCTCATATAAAACATGCAGCAGAGAAGACTATAAAGGTTCGATCTGATTGGAATCAAAACCAAATCCACAAAATGAGTGTCCCACACATAGTAAAGAGTACAGTGTCATGAAACCTAGTGAAAAGGGTGAGAACATGGTGTAGACTGGTGTAGCTACCTAAAACATAGATGCATCATAGGTCAAAGGTTTCTCTTCCTGTGATGTACGTCATTTCCAAATAATGCAACGTCCCATACCGCTGCACTATAAGGAAAGAATGACATCTAAGGACATGCTATACAACAAGCACGAGTCTAGACCTAGTTCTCAGACATCTAGGTACTAACCTAGATGCTAGGTCAGATATAATCTCTAAGAGATGATTGATCTAACCCTAAAGATTATTAAATTCAAGGTTCTTTAGTTTTGAGTTGCATAGTGAGAAAATGTCGGGCTTTTCTATTGTTCATGCTCTGATACCATCTGTGATGTCCCTAGAATATCTAAAACTTAATCTAATGTGTGACATCCAAATTTAAACCCTCACCTCATCTAGAATCCCAATTTAAACCCCACACACTAGGCTAAGAAGAAAAAAAATTAGAAGAGGTCAAAAGGAAACAACAGTAGCACATGCACATGAATAATAATAAAACCATACAGCACATGTTCACCATTCAATATATAATTATAAAATAAATTGTTACAACATTTGATATTATACATTGAATAGAAAACTTCTACATATACATGTACTACCATTAAACAATAGGATCTTAAGACAACAGGTCCACCTATACATCAGCTCGCCACACAACTCTCAACTATCCTGGTCCTTCAAGATCATATGTCCACAACCTAAAACAAATATTACAAGTGGTACACGTTAGCACAATATTCAAGAATATTGTAATAAGTATGCCTACGTGTATTTTTATATATCTCTCATTACTAAGCTTGGCAACAAGATAAAATTAATACTTGGTAGTAACAGAAGAATATAACAAAAGGCATATACTAAACAAGAATGTTTATTAACAAAAGAGAACACATGTTTTAAGCATATTTTCTATTATATATCCATGCATTGACCGTTGAAGGTTTTGATTCATTCTCTTAACTCTCAAGGAGCTCAAGATTACGGCATTTATGATCGACTACCAAAGAGTTAGATCATATGTACAATGTGATCGACTACCAAAGAGTTAAGTCACTTCTAAGAACTATACTACCAAAGAGTTTAGTTCTTTCATATAATGGAATAGATATATTATGTTTCATATTATCATAGCCATAAGTATGGAAAATCAAGTAAAGTATCATACAAGAACAAGCATTTCATCCAATATCATATGCCAAGTGTTTAGTACACATATAATGCAAGCATATTGCATAATAAGCCAAGTAAGAGGTAATGGTGTACCTTGATCATAGATATACTAAACCACACATTCTTAGTATCAACTATATCCTTATTCAACCCCTGATTAAGACAAGACCACATGTTTCATCATTAAATTATCATCATCTTACATCTCATCTTAACCCTAATTGATTCATTAGGGTTTTACTTAGTTCATTAGAGTATGTTTATCATTACTCATCTTGTCAAATCGGATTTATATTACTAATGTCATATTCTAGATTATGTATTGGATTAGTATAGATCATCTACATGTTGTGTTGCGTATAGTTATATACACTGATTAACCCTTGGTTACATTTATTATTCAAATTAGGGTTACAACCCATGTATTAAGGGTCATCTTCATATAGCATGAATTCCAAGCATATAACGGATATCAAAGTTTCATATTAACTTCCAATTACATATATGAGGGTGTTCTATAAATTCCATCATTTATTGAGCATGTATGTAGTTATTCCATTTTATTTAGGGTTATTAGACCTAATTAGCCATATGGAGCAAATTACATGATTTTGTGCATCAACATGATAATCACTAACCTTAGATGCATTATACACATGAATATGGATGTACTGAAATATTATCATAATTTTAGGACATCGTTTCATATTTATTATCTATGAAACAAGTATGTACATCTTACATGATATTACTAACATTTAAGCTTCAAAAGACTGGTATTATAGTCCCTTGTTGTTGAACACATTTTTCTGAGAATTTTGGTACCTTATTTGTATTTTTCCGATAAAAGAGCTAATTACTATAAATTATTGAAGATCTAGATATTGTGACGTATTTTTACCTTTATAGCCAATGAGACTCGCCATTTGGCCACTAGGGCTGGCGCAGCTCCTTCCTTGGGTTGTCTGGTCTGGTTCACTAGTATGGACCCAGTTTGGTTTGGCTTGGAGAACTGCCCGGTTAGTTTGGGATCTGACCGGGTCAGGGCTTTCTCTCTCGCATGCGTTCGCTGTCTCGCGTTCTTCGTTCCGGGCTCCTGCGCGAGAATTGGGTTCTCCTACAAACGCAGCACCGCCGCTGTTGCATCTCACAGCAAGAGATCTTCATCCATCTAGCTCTCCGCATCATATTCTAAATCCTCTTTCAGGTGCGTCGCAGGTCCATGCCCCCTCTTCTCCCTTCTCCTTTCTTGTGTTCACGCCCGACGCTGCCTGCCGAGATCCTAGACGTGGATCTCTGTTCTTCCAAATTGGGGCGCCGCCATGCCATAAATATTTGACGAGAGAGTCACAATCTCCTCCTCCTCTCTCTGTGCTAGTGCCTCATATGGATCTAAGGACATTGTTCGGTCATCCTCGGCAGCTTCTCGCGTTGCCTGAACTCCTCCTCGCGATCCGCCTGATGTCGTCGTCCGCAGGGTCTTCTGCTCTGTAGCTCCATATTCACAATCTCACCGGCCATGGTGGCTGCCACGGTGGGGGAAAGTGAAAACATGGTAGGCTCCTTCTAATTTGAAGTCAAACACTACAGAACTTCAGAAAACATCCCATAACTCCTCTTCGTATGATCTTCCTTTTCCCTCTGCCTAACATGCTGGTGGAGAGGTTGAGGCCTCATTCCCGTTGTTCCCTCATCCTCATAGTTCAAACGAGGGGCTCGAACTGTAGGTCTTGGGAAGGCAAGGAAAACTGCTCCTTTAGCTTCCTCCATAAGGCCACGATGAGGATGTGGGCTTGGCATTGTTGTTCACCCCACCCACACACTGCAGCCATAACCGCAAAGTAAAGATCCAATCTTGACTGTTGAGTCCCCATGCACATATGAGATGGAGATTGAAGATCTGTATCAGTGGCTCTTCGTGTTCAGCCAATAGCATCATGCATCTGATCTATTGAAAGGTCGTGATCAGCAACCCACGTGACATTCAATGTCACACCAGCTTAACTTAGGACTATATTAAAACTTAGTTGTGTGTATATCAATCTTAGTCATTTAAACAACAACAACATCCATACATTTCTCTACTATATTAAAACTTCGTTGTGTGTATATCAATCTTAGTCATTTAAACAACAACAACATCCATAGATTTCTCTAAGTGCATCATAATCTCCAAATGTAAACCATTGATTCTTCATCATATAATCTACTTTCTATTAAAAGTTGGTGTCAAAGCTATATGGTTTGACCACTGAATAAAATACCTCAAAAGACATGTACTTAAGGATTTGAATCACAATATCAATCACCACTCATACTTTACCAAAACACTTGGAACTTCAAATATCCCAAACTCATGAATTTGTTTGTCATTAAGCATTTAAGGATTCTAAAAGTCCACTCGATTACATCCTACTCACCTTAAAAGGAAAATTTCGACCTCAAAATTAAGCCAAAATCTAGTCATTCACATTTACATTGAATGCTCGGCCTTGGAATGAAGCTCAAGGGGTCCTATTTATAGTTGGGGATGTCTCTTAGCCTTTGGGAACACTTAAGAACAAAAACTAGGCTTGCAACAGATATATTTTTTATTGTTGCAACACCACAACGGCTAGAAATACTTTTCTAGTACTTTTCCATACAGTGTAATCGGTCGAGTCTCTATAAAGGTAACTCGAACGATCCCATTATGCGACAAGACCAATTTAAGCCATCGTTCAAGTTTGTCCTGGGGTAACTCAACTAATTCCACATAAATAAGTTTCGGTCTGCAGAGGCATCAGTCGAGTTCTGTGAAATGGAAACTCGACCGATCAAAAGTCATTTTCAAGATCCAATCAGGATTGGTCGAGTTTGCAACTCGACCGATGAATAGCATAATGTGAAATTTTGAAAATGGCTTTTGAGTGCTTAAATATTTGATCTAATTGCTCTTGCTTTTTAAGCTTAATTACAAGTCATACAATCATTACAGGTGATTTAAAACATGATTCTAATGGATTTACATCATATTCCAAAAACATGCACTTGTATTGACTTTGACTTGTCTTTTCTCCAAGTTGAGATGTGCAAGTTAGGGCATTTGGAGTGTGTCTATACCTAAACTGAAATCACTCAAGTAGAAGAATTAGACACAAAGAAATGGAAGTGTTAGTCATCATCAAAATAAGGGTTTAGTCAATTTAGACATTGAGTCAACATTCTCCCCCTTTTTGAAGATGACAAACCATTCCATAAATGTATTGAAAGTATTGAAGTAAAGTCATACCTTTGGAGAAACCATGTGGTTTCAATGGAATTGAGTTCATATGCTCCCCCTCAATTGATGCTCATGGAGTTCTCGTACTCCCCTGCAATTGATGCTCATGGAGTTCTCGTACTCTCCCTCAATTGATGCTCATGGAGTTCTCGTACTCCCCCTCAATTGATGTTATTTCTCCTGCATGGTTAGCTTTCATAACATTTATAGAATACTGTGTCATTTCAAATAGTGGAGGTATGAAGAAATAAGAAACACCACTTGTTAAAAGAAAGGAGATAACAAAAAGTTATATACGGAGAGTAGAAGAGCACAACTAGGGTATTTTCCAAGCATAGAATAAAAGTAAGTTAAAGCACGCACTTGAACAACCCAAAATGCAAGACAAAGAGTTGTAGAAAAATAATAAATCAATAGTTTGACCCTCAAGATGATGAAATTAACCCAAAAAGCATCAAGGCTCATTTCAAAGCAATGAGTCTTGCTCATAATGCCGTTTTTAAATAAAAAAATACTAGGCTTGCATCAAAATCTGACACTGGAGCAAAATCTGCATAAAATTTCAAGTATGCTCCAAATTTTACATACAATGTAGCTCTATATATCTTGCATCACAATGTTATGCAAGCAACTAAAGATAGTAGATATGCAAGTTAAGGAAAAATCTTGAGTAAGCATGAAACAAGATACAAGCATAGCATATAGTTAAATATCACTTATGAACAAGGCTAGAACTACATGTATATGAACTACTGGTAGATGAAATCAGAAGTTAGGACTACTAGTAGGATCTAGATCTTAGCAAGAGATATCAAAAGATACACAAGATAAATCAAGCTATGAGTAGATGTAGAGATATATCCAAATAAAGAGATGTGCAATTTCAGAAGCATGAAAGGATATAACTCATCAATGAATATGCATAATTACCCAAAAGATAATTTACCACTAAGAACCTCAAGATTGTATCCAAAAAATATACAACTATATAGATATAGAAAATTTGAGCACAGCGGAAGCAAATTAAGACACAACTAAGAGATCCAAAGAGATCATCATCAAAACTTGCAAAACAACTCAAAGCAAGTAATTGCAAGATATAGATATACCAATTTACAGCAATTAGAGAGATAGAGTTGTAAGCAAGAAAGGTAATCTAAAAATATGGCAATGAGCACATATACAAAAGGCACTAAAGAGAGTGCCAAATAATAAAGCAATTGGTTGAGAAAATCTATTTGAGAGGGAAATTCTCATCAAAAAAGCCAACTATGTATTCTGTCTATAGTGCCATTGGTCGAGTTCTGTAGTATGGAAATTTGACTGAAAATAGTTGTTGGCAACAACCATTGGTGCCTATCTATCTAGTTTCAAATAGGACAAACTCGACCGACAAAGCAGTTGTCAAAAAATGCATATATTTCATAAAAACATATTTAGAGGCACGCTAAAAATATAAGTCATATACAAACATGTGTAAGCAAGTTATGAATGCACTATGAAAGCATTAGAAATAGCTTTTGAGAAAGAGTGTGAATAAAATCACAAAATACCACTTTTGACACAAAAACCACATGCATAGTGCACACTAACTTGGAAAAATACACTATGATTGGATATGATCAAGAAAAACATTACCTTAGTTCTTACCATTTGTTTTCCACTTGTTATCACCCTCTACACATCTCACATTTCTTCTTTCATGTGGATTGAGAAGTCAATTTGCAATTCAATAGCTCAAGTCAACCCATTTGCAAGTACCTACAAGAAGAAAGATGAAATGGTCCCCAATAATTTTTTGGGTCCAGAGGGGTTAGCTTAGCAACCCAAGTCCTAGTGCTCTTAGGTGCTTTCCTAAACAAGCAACAACTAGAATAATGGCTAATATAATTACAATAGTTGCATGTTCCAATAGCCTTGGAACTAGAGGATTTTCCATGGAAGATTGGAGGTCCTTTACCTTTGTTGTTCCTTTGACTACCATCATACCCTGAACCATGTCTACCAATTTGTTTAGTAGTATGGTGTAGGATATCATTAAGATTCTTTTTACCAACTAAGAATCTTTGCAAAGAAGATCTCAAACTATGATTATCATGCATAAGAGAAGAAATAGTAGAAGACAAATGATTAATATTATCTCTAGCATGCAAAAGATCATTTTTTAAGAAAAGAGCTTTAGTTAGATAAGAATCTCTATCAATATAAAGAGCAGAAACATTATTCTCTCTACTAGTGGAACTAGAACAGGATTCAAGCATATTGATTTTAGCAAGCGAGGGGGCATTTTTTGTTTTAAACAAAGCAATCTTAAAAAGATAAACACCATTTTCAGATTCTAATCCTTGCAAAACAAAATCTTTTTCCTTGTTTTTAGATTTAAGAACATCAATATCATACATGAGAGAATCAACAATTAAGGTATGCTCTTCATTAGAACTACTTACAAGAGGTTGAGTTTCTTAAAATTTAATATTATCAATCAAGTTAGCATTTTCAAATTTAAGAGCATCTACTTTACTAATACAAGCATTTTTATCATCAACCAAGAAAGTATTTGTGTGTTCAATATCATCTAATTCTACATGCATATTATTAAAAATTCTAGTAAGTTTTTTCCTTTTCTTTTTAGAAGACTTAAGAGAGGCACGATAAGCATTAATGATAGCAATTAAAGGTTCTTTATCTAAAGAGTTTAGATTTACCTCATTTGAGTCTTCACTTGTTGATGCCATAAGAGCAAAATGTCATTCTCTTCTATCACTAGAGCTTGAGCTAGATCCACCACTTGATTCTTCACTTGAGCTCTTATGCCATTTCTCCTTCTTCTTGTACTTCTCTTCACTTTCCTTGTGATGATAGGTATTCTTGCCTTGTAGACAATCTATCTTGAAGTGACCCTTCTTTCCACACTTGAGGCACCGGATGGAGGAGGAATTCTAGCCTTTGTAGAATCTACCCTTAGATTACATGGCATCTTCTTCAACATGAGAGGATGGAGAGGCTTGTCCCATAATAGTTTCAATTTGAATCTTGATTTCAACCTTCTTCATTCTCTTTATCTCTTTCTCCTCTTGTCTTTCAACTTGTTGTCTGTTGTCAAGTGTGACTTCATGGGCTTGTAGATTTCCAATGAGCTCTTCAATAGGAATATCACCAAGAGACTTTACTCCTTCAATGGAGGTCACTTTGGGTTCCCATCTCTTAGGGAGAGTTCTAAGGATCTTTTAGTTGATCTCTCCTCTACTCATAGGATGACCTAGAATAGCAAGACCATTCACAATGGTGTTGAGCCTTGAGTACATGTAGGCTATCTTCTCCTCCTTCCCCATCTTGAAATTATCAAGCAACCCATTGAGCAAGTAGACTTTGCTTTCCTTCACTTGTTGAGTCCCCTCATAAGTGATGCATAGTTTTCTCCATACCTCATAGGCCATCTCATAAGAAGAAATCTTGTTGAACTCGGTGGGGGTCATGGTGGCATAGAGGATGTTGATTTCTCTTGCATTGAAGGTATCTTTCTTCATTGTAGCTTCATCCCATTCTTCTATCTTTGTCTCTGGTAGCTTGTATGGATGGTCCACCATTTTCCATAGCTGAAGACTTGATCCTTGGATGTAGAATTGTAGCCTTCTTTTCCAATAGAGGAAATTGCTCCCATCAAAGATTGGAAAGTTGATCAAGTATCTCCCTCCTTGGTAGTCACCCATCTTCTCCTACTTGTGGAAGTATGCTTGGAGAAGACACACTCTGATACCAATTGTTGGATCCTATAATTGGTGATTAGATGCTCTAGAGGGGTGTGAATAGAGCTGAATGCACTTAAACAAAATTCATTAGACCTTCAAGTTATATCACAAGATAAGGTTGCTAAATAGGAAATTTGAGTGCAACTAAAACATACATAGCAAGGGAGAGAGAGATTGAACAAGCACCAAGTGACAAGCTATGTAGAGTGGTTCTACACTCCAAACTAGGAGTATGTCATTCCACTACCTAGAGAGGTCAACTTGTAGGATTTCTAAGTGTGTCTTCCTCTATATATTCACTTATAAGAGTTACAACACATGACCCACCAAAGGACTTACCTATCGAATACAAAGAGTCTTCAACCTTACCAAGGACTTATCCACTTTGCAACGAGTCTTCGGCCTTCTCCAATGACTTACCCACTCTTGAACAAGTCTTCAGCCTTCTAGGAATTACCCACTCTTCTTGGATCTTCAGTCTTTGACTTCACCTTCACCTAAAGAAGCTTTCACCAAGGACTTACCCACTTGAGCAAGGAGTCTTCTGCCTTCACCAAGGGCTTACCCACTCTCGCTCCAAGACATCAGCCTTGATCTTCACCAAGAGACTCCTTCCCTTATCCTTCTTCACCTCTCTTACCCAAGAGAGATAACCTTCATCTTCATGGTTGAAATGAGATATTGGGAGGTTGTGGAAGTGAGAGACTCACAAGATATACATGTAGGACTAGATCTCTAACAAATCTCCTACTCACTATAATGGATGTAGCAAGTGATTAAGCTTAGAGAGAGAGGAGGTTGTAGAACCACTCAAGTATAGGATAGGGACCTCATCTAGAGTTTTGCAAGGAATTCTCAACCTTGTAATGAAGCCCAAGGGGTCCTAATTATAGTTGGGGATGCCTCTTAGCCTTTGGGAACACTTAAGAATGAAAACTAGTCATTTTGTGGCTTACAATAGATATATTTTTTATTGTTGCAACTCCACAATGGCTAGAAACACTTTTCTATACTTTTCCGTACAGTGCAATCGGTCGAGTTTCTATAAAGGTAATTCGATCGATCCCACTATGCAACAAGACCAATTTATGCCATCGGTCAAATTTTTCTAGGGTAACTCGACCGATCCACATAAATTAGTTTTAGTATGTAGAGGGATCAGTCGAGTTCTATGAAATGGAAACTCGACCGATCAAAAGTCATTTTCAAGATCCATCATGATCGATTGAGTTTGCAACTAGACCGATGAACAACCTGATGTGAATTTTGGAAAATGCCTTTTGAGTGCTTAAATATTCGATATAATTTCTCTTGATTTTTTCTAAGCTTAATTACAAGTAATACAATCATTACATGATTTACAACATGATTCTAATGGATCTACATCATATTCCAAAAATGTGAACTTGTATTGACTTTGACTTGTCTTTTCTCCAAGTTGAGATGCGCAAGTTAGGGCATTTGGAGTGTGTCTATACCTAAGTTGAAATCACTCAAGTAGAAGAATTAGACACAAACAAATGGAATGGTTAGTCATCATCAAAAGAAGGGTTTAGTCAATTTAGACCTTGAGTCAACAGAAACCTTATGGTGAGTTCTTCTAGAGTATTACTTGCACTCAAGCTTTTTGACCTTGCACAAGAATTCGGTTTGCATGATATCATTGATTATACATCAATGCAGACCAAAAACATTGGTTCTATTGAGCTATCATCATGTTCTTCCCAGTTTGGATAATGTTGGTCATGAGGTTATTTGGACCAAAAACATTGGTTCTATAGAGATATCATATGTTCTTCCCAGTTTGGATAATGTTGGTCATGGGGTTATTTGGAAATGAATACAAGTTCTTTGATTACTACATTTTTCCACCATGCATTCTTCCTTTGCTATTCAATCTTTATCGTATTTCCTTCTCCTTCCTTTGGCTTTTTTTATGATCCTTCCTCTTCTTGCTTCACTTGACCATCGACATTCACCTTTCAAGCTTTCATTGATGCAGGTGGAACTTTAGAGGTGGGTGGGAAAGATTCTATACTTCCCATCTCTTTGGAAGCCATAAGGAAACTTCTATTATTGCTAGGTGTTTCAACAAGGGGGAAACCCTTGGGGGAATGGGTTGATTTGTTTAGCGTAGGTCTTAGGTTGTGGGGAGGATCTAGTTGTTTTGATTTGGAATCCAACTCTTCTCCCTCAATGATTTTTGAGATTTTATTTTCATAAATCACATTTTTGTAATAAAATATTGGTAATATTATAAACCCACATGGCCTCTCCTAAAGTACCTTGACATTTTAATAAATACATATTCATCTCATTTTAGATGCATAATTGGATTAAATTTTCATGCACTCATGCATACCTTTTTATATCAAATAAATCTAGATTTTTGTGCTTTCTATTGGTTTATTACAATTTGATGGAAACTGTGTTTGCTATCATAGGAGTTATGCAAGACCAGCTCAGATTACCCATAAACTATTCTTCAAGCATTTTCAACCTCAACCCTATCCAATTGATTGATTGGATCTTCCAATTGACCAGTTGGTCTATGTCTTCATAGGCCAAGAAACAACCATGTGGTTCAATTGATTGGACAATCTAGTTAATTGATTTTCCAAAAGGGAAAAACCTCTAGTAACCCTGATATTTAGCCAGCTGACAGGATCGTTAACCAGTCACCCGGTTGGGGGTTAGAGTTCCATTGACTTGAGGGTCACACATTGACCATATTTTGATGATGACTTCACCATTCGATTCAAGCATCTAGCATTTTTTGTGAGACCATTCAAATCATTAGGTACACCCAAAGAATTGAAATTCACAAACCCTACAGTTGGTGAAATACAAGTCAAAACAGCACAAAATCCAAAATTGAAGAATAGATATATTCTCACTTAAATTTTTTATATAAATCAATTTTAAATACTTTATGTATTGTAATTAAACTTGAATTATAATTATAATATTTTAGGTCAATGAAATATGATTTTTGCATTAATTGAAATAATAGAAATCAGGGATTATGTTCATCCTCTTGTGGGCGGTTACTATTGCACATTAATTTAGGTAAGATATAAGATTAATTTCTTAGAGATTTTTAGTGTGATACATCAATTTTGGCTTTGTTGCTAGGGTGGATTGAAACACTAATTTAATCTAGATCTAGTAATATAAATATAGATTTTCTATTGCAGTTGATCTTAAGCATACCTACTAGAATTATGAAATTTCAAATCCATTTAAGTGTGGTAAATTATTGCATAAAGTACCATAATTATTGCATGCATCACCCAATAAATGTATACTTTCATCACTAGTTTTTATCATGAAATTGATAAGACCTTCCATATGTTGAATAGAGAGAACAAAGGAAAAATGGACATGCAAGAAACCACATGCAGGGTTAATTAGGATCTTGTCATTTAGAGAGAAACATTATTGTAATAGACCAAGTGCATAATCTATGAAGAGACTTTGGCTTCCCATGCAATACCCTTGAATCTAAATTTGATGCACATCTTAGGGATTTTTCTATTCAAATTTATAAATGGGCATCATCCTATGATCCCACCATCCATCATAGCTTCATAGTTCAAGATTTGATTACAATGGGTCACAATTATGTAGAGAAATGCATTCTCTAATAATAACAGTGAAGATTGCAAGGATCAACTTTAGGTATTTTTTTATATGTTCCTATATATCTTTGTGATAAACAAACTGTTGGGTTTAGAAGACTTCATCAAGCTCATGTTGTTCAAATATTTGTTAACCAACAAATCTAAAAGCCAGTACAATTCCATGCATGGAGATAATATCACGATATGGGAGGGGATTCTAACCATGTTCCTTGATAAGTTTTAGCCACCTTTCCTTACATACCAGATTAGTGGACATATCATGCAATTTTCTTTGATCTGAGAGAATCCCTAGCCAAGGCATGAGTAATATATAAGGATATCCTTCATTGATGCCTTCATAATGGCATCTCATAGGTTCATATTATAGATACATTCTACAACGATGTTGATGAGGATGCCAATAATTTGTAGATTCTTTGTTTGGAGGATCATGTGCCAAATCTATGTAAATGCATGAGGAGTCATAACTCATGGGGTAAAAAGTCAATCAAACTCGAGCATAGGACAAATAGGTCTGCTTAAGGTCACCATGGAAGAAGATAGGTCAAAACCTAAATGTTACGACCCCACCTCCCGATAACCCCCAATTAAGGGAGACCGAGAGGTCGAAGCCACACCCAAAACTTTCGGATCAAAGTTTCGGCAATTAACCAAGAATAATTATCAAATTTTAACATACTAAATAGGAAAACTGTAAGAAAATAAACTTTTGCATACCTTTTTGAAAACTTGGATCTATAAACTTCTATCCACTTATGGATTCTATTTTAACTAATCCTCCTTGTATTTTACTTCATGTGTTTCACAATATGACCATTTACTGTTTGTCATTTTGGCTTGTACCTAAAACGCCGACAAAAAAATGTCGATAAGCCGAAGCTGGTATGTGGGGGAAACAATAAACGTGCAACTATGATAACAACGTAATCATTCAATTAATCATTTATCAACCAAGATTATGTTTTAAATATAACTCTGTGATCCACGAGTACCCTATCCTTTGTGCTATCCCTGTGGTGGACCTGGATACTACCTTCCTTATGGTAGATCCCCATTAAACCCCTCATGGTCCCACCTACAGGTGAACCAGTTTCTAGGGTTGATTCACATGGCACTACTCGTAAGTAGCCCACTCCTTAACTCATGGCAGGCTAATGGGTCTCATGGCACTACACTTGGTAGCCCAATTTCTAACCCACGATAACCTAGACCTTACTCTAGGTTACCCCTTTTTAGCCTTTACAAGCCACAGAGGTGGACCCAGATCTATCCAGTTATACATGTATATTCATAATGATAGTCATAGTCACTCTATAGTTGCATGAAATAAAAGCATCCAACAGTTATTTCAAGCCATGAAAGAAGCGTCGATAAAATCCTCAGAAAACTAGTCGAGATAATCATAAGCGTAACCACATATCTGACTTGATGATTTCACAAGCATTAAGCAAATCCAACCAAGAAAGCAATCCAATCAAGTAATTCAACAATTCCATAATTCTTGAAAAGAATATGTACTCTATTTATTATACACTTTATTAAGAATCTACTTTATTGACTTGGATTCAGTTTCTAGGGTTTCTAATCCACATTAAGGTTTCATTAATATTCATTAGGGTTTCTTAGATCAATTTCTCAAACTTTATCCCTTTTAGGTCAACAAACCCTAAAATACTCTTTTCTACTCATATAAACCCTAATTGCTCAAATTATCCATTTTAATAGTCTTTTATACCCAAATTGACTTAGGATCATCATATCCCTATTTATTCATGGATTTGAACAATTGAAACAATTAAAAGACATATTCATCTAAATTAGGGTTTTCAAGCTCATTAATGCATATTCATGCACGAAACCCTAAATTAAGACACTTATATAAAAATATCATCTTTTTAGATCCTATTTTCACTTTTATTAACAATTGGTTAATATTGGCTTGAATTATCCAATGAACAACATTAAATCCATCTATCATCAAATCTGAGGGTTTTTCATTAATTACATCATTAAAGATGATAACTTTATTTACTTTTCAAATTTCAATTATATTTATGCACATAATCTCTAAATTAAATGAATTACATGCAAAGTTCATCCTTTTTTATCTTAATATACCTTTTTACAATTAACATGTTAATATCAACTTTAATCGCCCATTAAACTCTACCAATTACATTAATCATTTCAAAGTAGAGTTTCTTAATCTTTGATTCATTAAAGTTGATAACTTACACTACTTTTTGAATAACATGAAAAATTAGGCTTCAAACATAATTTCTTTGTGTTCCTCTCGTTCTGAGGATCAATTTTCATATATTACTTGTCCTAATCAGAGTTACCAATCATTAGATATGATTTTTGCAAAATAAAAATACCTTTGGCCAATCGGAGAGCGCCACGTCACTCCTTGCATGCAATGTAACTCGATTTGGAAAACATAACACAAAGACATTTCTGCCCCCACTTAAGTCATCGTTGCTTCATACCCCCGGAGGGTATAACGGTCCAACCGACCAATTCATCCTCTACCTCGCGACGGCAGTCTGTCTGCCACCCTAACGGCTGAGGGTGGGGCTTCTCCTTCCCTCTATGGACTCCGACGGCCTTCAGCAATGCTCCCCTTGCCTCCGTCATGCCGTCACGCACAGAGTGGTACCCTGGGGTCATGGTTAGAGCGGCCAAGTCGAAGTAGCTTGACCTGCAACCGCAGTCGACCTGGTTAACCTGTTGTAATAGACCATCATTACACAACATACTCTAACCTTTTGTAAAAGATCATAATTACACAACATGCTCTACCCGTTGTAATAGTCACATATGTTAACCCGTTGTAATATACCATCATTACACAACATACTATAACCCATTGTAGTATACTATAATTACACAACATGATTTCACCTATTGTAATAGTTACCCACTGTAATAGACCACAATCACACAACAGGTTTGCGCATTATTTGTTGTATATGTACAACAAAGAATATATGTGTTGCATAAAATGAAACTGGTTCAGCGGTTTGAGATGTGCCTTACTTTCATGTGGTCTCAAGTTCGAAACCTTGTGTCTAGATGCATTTTCCTTTTGTCTCAACATGTTATATACAAAACCCCTATTACAATAGGTGTGTTCAATGAACTACAACATGTATTAATTGTTGTATAAAATACATATATTACAACATGTGCAACACCTGTTGTATAAAGAATCCCCCCATAAGACCATGCGATCTAATACAACAGTTGACACCCATTGTAAAATGAAAAAATGAACTATTGTTAAAACCATTTTTTGTAGTAGTGACAAGCTGTGATCTCTAGCATATGGGCAACACTTTGGTGATGAAGACAATATGACACATACCTCAGATAAAAGTTGTCATTTGCTTCTTCTCCATGATATGTGGTCTCCACAATCACAATCTCAATAGTAAGAGTCGAACCAATACTAATTAGGTGAAAATTATATACATAATTGCACTGTCAGCCTACCATTTAATCACTTAAGTGGCATGGTGATGCTCTTAATTTGTGCTTTGGAAAAAGATCGATTAACCGACCGGGTGTTCAATTGACCGAAAAGGTGGCTAGCCTACTGACTGGATGGCTAGTTGGTTGATTGGTTGACTAGATGTTGTGCTACCAAGAACCCCAGATGGATGCACAAGGGGACAAATTAGCAATTGGGGATTGGAATTCCCTATTGTGTGGGGTCAAATTACAAATTGGCCTACTCATTGCATAAAACAATCTATTGGCTAATGTAAGCCATGTACAGATCTTATTAGTTGGATGACTAGGTTGAAAAACTGATTGACAGTTCTAGAGGTGGGTGGTGAACTTGTAGGAAATATGGGCTCTAGAGGACAGATGAATAGAGATAAAATAACTCAAACAAAATAACTCTGACCTTCCAAATTATATGGAAATTTGAGTGCAACTGAAAATAGAAAGCAAGGATATGAGGGATTTATCAAGCTACGATTGAGCACAAGTATTTATAGTGCCTCAACCTCTAAAAGAGACATACTCCACTACCTATGGAGGTCAAACCCTAGTATTTATAACACTTGAGTACCACCTTATATTCTTATAAGAGTTACACTAAGCATATATTCTCTTTTGAAGAGCAAAGAGTGACTAGATTCCCTTTAAGGAAAAGGGAGCTAATAACCTTACTGAGGTCTTACCTATTCAATGAGTAAGGGTCTTTAGCCTTCACAAAAGACTTACCCACCCTTGTCTTCAAATCTCCATCCATGAACCTTCACCTCCTTCACCAAGGAAGCAATCTTCAATGAATTTTTTTTGATAGAGGAGATTGGAGAAAAGAGTTTGTGAGCTCTAAAAAGAGCACAATGGAGGTATCCCTCTCATAAGATTCCTGATTCACTCTCAATGCTAATAGAAAATAATCAATCTTCGGAATGATTAGGAGGCTCAAGGGACTTTTGAACTCAATTATAGCATATAAGCATGAATGACAACCTATGAATGAAGTTCAAAGGTTTATATTTATAATTGATGGTGCCCACTATCAAGTGTAGTACTTCAGTTCAAATTTTATCCAATTTAGAGAGTTTTGATGCTTTTGAAAGGATATAGATCACTTTATTTATCTCTCTAACAATTAGTATGCACTTCACAATTGTAGTGCCATAAACTGAAATGTGATTATTATAACTTGAACTATGACACTATAAGACAAGGCTTTAAGACTCATCAATTGAGGTACAATGATAATTAAAATCTTAGCTGATGGAATTGTATGACTAAGGAAAAAAGGGCTCTTTGGCTGAGATAGGCTAAGGGAAAGAAGCTTTAGGGAAGAGGAACAAAAAAGTAGTTGGGAATTTTCTTTCTATACCTAAAGATTTGACTATTACAACGGGTTAGAGCATGTTGTGTAATTATGATCTTTTACAACGGTTTAGAGTATGTTGTGTAATGATGATCTATTACAACAAGTTAGCATACGTGACTATTACAACGGGTTAGAGCATGTTGTGTAATTATGGTCTTTTACAACAGGTTTGAGTATGTTGTGATATTACATTCTATTACAAAAATTTAGCACCTGTTGTAGTATCACATATACTACAACGAGTTTGGCCCATTGTATATAACTTGTGTTGTGTAAAATATATAATTCACAACACACAAATAGACTTGTTGTAAAAGATATGCTAACTACAACACAACCAATAGAACTGTTGTGTTTTCCCTGTAGTAAAAGCATTTACTGTAGTAGTGTGTGTTCCCATCATCCTAGTGACAATGACTTCTTATTATCCATTCTACACTTGTGGTTCAAGTCCTACCATGAGTGAGTAGTTTCCTAGCTACAGTACATGCATTAGCCCCAATTCCCTTAGTTGTAATTTCATTTTGTAATTTCTATGTGTATGCATTACTAGAATGATATTTGGTTTTTTAAGTGCAGGTCCTCGGGCCAAGGGATGGAAGCCGAGCTTCAACCCAGAGACATGGGAGCATCGTGCCTCCCAACCAACTCCCATATAAGGCTCATACTAGCTCTGGGGTCGCATTACCCCCGTGTTTAGGGTCTTGGACCGAAAAGGAAGAAGAGGAAGGTAGAAGAACATGGGGTTCTCTCTCCCCTTTGAACCAAGGCTCTGCCCCTTATATAGGGGAGAGTACGAAGCCTTAAGGCGTGCCTCCATGAGGACTCAAGTCCTAAACTCGAAAGGAAACATACTTTCCTTGGTTGTGAAGAAATCATCACTTTCTCTCTTCATTAACTCTTATTTCCTTGATATTCCTTATTGCATGGATATTTAGGAATTCGAAATCCTCTCCCTTATTCTCTTTATTCTTGTCTTTTAATCCATTAGCCATGAAATTTCTATTATCTTTTAATAGAAATTACTTCCTTTTTAACAATATCACAAAAATTCATTAATAATGCATTACATTATCCTCTTATTTTGTAATTTTGGTATTTTCTCTTTCTTTCCTCTTTATTGGGCCTCCTTGGACCCCAAGAAACTCTATTATTTAGAAATCCTTTTTATTGGATACTCATTATCCTTCTAGATGCATCTATATGCATTATTTTGCATTATCATGTTTATTTCTTATTAAAATATCTCTTTTTGAGAATTTCTCTTTATTTCTCTTTTATTTTCCTCATTGGCATTCCTTTTAATATTAGTAATCTCATGGATACGAAAATTCACCAAGAAATCTCATTTATGCCTCTTTCCACTCATTTTCCACATTTTATCATTATTTTCAATTTCTTTCTTAATAAAGAAATACTTAATTGATCTTTTCTTTTCTTATTGAACTCTTTATGCAACTTTGGACTCCTTGGAACCCAAGGAACCCAAGAGGCACGAAATCCCTCTTTGGATTTGTCTTCTAGAGGTTTCCACATTTTTCTTTTGTCAAATATTCAATTATTCATTTACTAATTGAATTTCCTTGTTATTTGGGCCCAATAGCCAATAAAGCCCACAACAGAAACATCAAGGCTATTGTAAACAGAATCCATTTATTCAAAACAAATTATATCATTATTTGTTCAAATATCCTTAATATGAGAAATTACATTTCTCGGCAAATGAACCCAAAAATTGGGGTCGTAACATCCTTCCCCTCTTATAGGAATGTTTTTCTCAAAATTCTATCAAGCAAACAAACAATTCAGGATAAGACTTTTCCATGTCCATCATTGGCCCCTATGTGGCTTTACCATACTCATGGCATCTCCAAAGAACCTTTATCATCACATATTCTTTTCTCTGATTTCTTTCATCCTGACGTCTATAAACTGCACACGTGGACTCAGGCCATTTTAGCCTCCCTTGGGGCTCACTAGGTTCATTGCTCAGCACATGGTCGGGTACCTCACATAGTATTCTAAATTGGACACATGGAACTCATCACACATTACTTTATCCTGGGGGGGTAAGGTCAAACTTAACCTTCTCCACCAGTCCATCTTAATGGACCCATGTATCGGGGACTCATCTTTCTTAGCTATAGCTCAGAGGGGTCAGATTTTCATGTCACATATTTCCCATAGTGAATTTGTAACATCCCAAGATTTGAGGCCTCAGATAACATGATCTTAAAAGGAATGATTGAACTACCCATATCACCAAGGTGCACCTCCTTTTCCGAGAGCCCATCACTAAAGAACTCCATAGTTAAGCGTGCTCATCTTGGAGTAGTACTAGGATGGGTGACCAGTCGGGAAGTTGATCCCGGCTTGCGCGTCAGTGTGGACAAAGTGCGCAGTTAAGGCTAGTGGTGGTTTGTGGGGCCAGTCGTCATTCCTGAAACTCTACTAGAGCCTTGGGCAGTGGGCCCGAGCATTACAAATGGTATCAGAGCCATAACCCCTCCAGTAGGTGGGGCCCACATGGGCATGGCATGCCAGTCTTGAGCCGTGCGGTCCAGGCATGTAGGAAAGGATTGTCCATGGTTGACGTAGCCACCCTTGCGCTGGTATTCCGTGATCGGGTGCTAGGTGCCGATGGGCCATTGTGGGTCTGCACTGAAATGGGGAAGAGATTATGAAGCATTATAGTTGAGCCTTGACGAGGACGTCAAGAGTCTAAGTGGGGGAGATTGTAACATCCCAAGATTTGAGGCATCAGATAACATGATCTTAAAAGGAATGATTGAACTACCCATATCACCAAGGTGCACCTCCTTTTCCAAGAGCCCATCACTAAAGAACTTCATAGTTAAGCTAGCTCAGCTTGGAGTAGTACTAGGATGGGTGACCAGTCGGGAAGTTGATCCCGGCTTGCGCATCAGTGTGGACAAAGTGTGCAGTTAAGGCTAGTGGTGGTTTGTGGGGCCAGTCATCATTCCTGAAACTCTACTAGAGCCTTGGGCAGTGGGCCCGAGCGTTACAGAATTGCATGTCAGACTACTTTGCATCCGCTCACGACTCTCGTCGTCTCTAGGCTCCTTTCAGCCTTTGCACGATCAAAGCGACTTCATCTACACGCACTATGGTCCTTTTCCAACCATCACGGGGTCCTTTCACCAACATCACCTTACTGAAGTGGTGACCGACACAACCTCTCTTACAGAGCTTCTTTAAAACCCGATACTGGCTATGGTGGTTATCTTCACATCTTTCATAGGACAAGAATTGTCTCTAGCTATCACCCTGAACGAGCACATATGCTCTCACCAGACCCTTTGGTCTGGATCATACTAACCATTAGTTATGGGTGATGAACTATACTAACATCGAGTCCTTCATGTACCTACTTCCCCCTTACGGAAGTGAACCTTTTGGATATACTCAAGTACTTTTGAACTCGATTCATGGTGTAGTTGAACCATCTCTCTTATGAGTAGTTCAACCAGATCTATCTCTTGACAGAACTCTCTTATTTCTCATGTCATCTAGGTAAGGTGATCTACCATAACCCATATTGCATCTTGACCTTCCTTGGTCTAGGGGAGACTTATCAAAACATCCATAGTGATGAACTCACATTCCCTCACGGGAACTCTTTATCCTCTATATCAATGCATTGGGTAACTGGTGTTCGTCCTTCTCCCTCAGTTTGCATGGCCATATACCACATGCAACTTTATTTTAGGTATCTAAAGTACTACTGTCACTTATTATCTTCGTAGTACGGTGTATGGTGATCTTAAAATCATGATCTACTGCATGTCATTATTCCTCAAGATCAATACCTCAAAACCCTAAACCATTCTAGTCAGGGTTTCATCGCCTACTTTTCCAAAGAAGTGCATCTGAGGTTCTACCACCATTCTTTCATTGCATCAAGGACTAAACTGGATAACCATTAATTGATCCTATTACATTAGTGTTAGCCAAACATATATTCCTTTCCAAACTTAGGGTTAGTCTAACAACCTCTTTTAGCCAAACTAGGAAGATATATCTCAACCAGAGCATCCATTACCACTTCACCTTCTTATGCATTAGGTAAAGTTGATGTCATACACCTTCATGTATTCCACTTATTATCTCATTTCAACTCTAAGTCTAATTTATTGAGAACACCTTGAGCTCATCTTCTTGGTGATCAAACTCAACCTTGTATGACTCATATCTCATGATAAAAACATCCTCATAAGGTGACTACATTATTCCTCTTAGTGTTTGCAAACCATCCATGTATCATTCACTTTATCAGGGCATGTTATCATCTCTATCCTCATGCCTCATAGCAATGTTCCAACTCTCGTCATATTTTATCCTTGGTGTATGGCATGCATATTGTCCTATCTCTCACTCCCATAACAAGAAGAAATAAGCATTTGGTGACCGTAAAAATACAGAGTTCTTCATATTCCAAGAGTAGAGATGGTACATCCCACCTTGTCAGTACACCTTCTAAATCGAAACGTGCCATTTATGCCTCTATTCTACAATCATCTTGCTATCAAAGTCTCCTCCATGAAAACTGGTCTCGAACCTACTTGGGTCACCACACAATCCTTGGTCCTCTCCTCTAGGTCTATAGGGTGCCAGCACTTTTGAGGTCATCCCTCTTCCCTTATGCATTCAGAGAGTGCCCTACTCATCTGCCCCTTGGGTCCCATGAGTTCATGAAGGTGATCAATCTCCTAACCCATGGCCCTCAGACAATGATAGTTGTTACCTCCCTACCCTATGGTCATGTGCAACTAGGGAATTAGGCAACTCCTACTTCCATCGGTCTTATCCCTACCTGACCCTAGGATAGACTTAGGATTCTCTAATAGTACATGTTCAACTTAGAACCTTACCCAAGCCTTCATCATCTCTCTCTCTCTACATTCATGGGCTGACTTTCATCCTTTCATAGGGATCATGGCAATCCTGCCCACCTTGGTCAAGCCCCATACTGGTTACCTCCATGGTAACACATCCATATACACTTAGAGATGGTTATGGGTCTAGAGGTTCATTTTCATACCATGTACTTTACACATAGCTTCTTAAGATCCTATGAGACCTCTTTAGGTTTCCTCAGAACTACAAGACTGGTATACACCCTACCAAAGGGTCCCTCTCCCAGGATGGGAGGAAACTACAACTCTTGACAACAAGGTCACAAACATCCTTAAGTCTAGGGTTTACATCCATATGCTTAACCCTTGTAAGCTATTAAGGCACAAGCAGACCACTAAACCAGGCTAGTTCATCTAGGTTCTCATTCTTCAACATTAGATCAAGGTCATACCTTCCCATGTCATCAACTTAGCTGGAAGGGGTTTGCCAAACATACCTTAAACGTAAGGGGTTTTCATTTCCTCTGAATATAAGGAGTACCATGATCGCATCTATAGAAACTCAATTCTCATCATGAGCATTAGGTACACCACTTCCCCTCTTATACCTAGGAACCCTAGGTTCACTTTTTGGGTGTCCAACTGCATGCTCAACCTCTTAACCATAGACCAAACATGTATCGGGTCATCCTTTTTCCTCGATCGACACTTTAACGTTGAGTCTTCCTCAAGGACAAACAACAAGGTAAAAGGCCCCATAACCTATTACTAAACCTCTCCAGGGTATACAAAACTTCTTCTTCCTTATTCAGAAGGTAAACACTTATACCATATCCACATAGGTGCTAGAAGCCCCATCCTCTCTCTAGGGTTTGGTTCTTCTAAAGGCAACCAAGATATCATCAACCTCTAGGGATCAAGCATGTGGTGACCACTATCATCCACTTAGGTCGCATCATCCTCAACTCCAGACTTCTCCTCATATCTCAGAGTCTAGGATTCCAACCTTCTTGCTGGGTTTCCTGCTCTCTCTCTAGAGCTAACCCTACAACTAACCTCACCATTAGAGGTCCTCTCTTCATGAAGGACCAACCTCGAAAGCATTCCCCTACCTGGATGAATCCTATGCTCAACTTATGTTTGCTTAAGGTTATCCATAGCTCCTATGCTTGTCACATAAGCTATCCATCAAACTCTCCTGGCCAGGGTTTCAACCTATTGCTCGCACCACAGGGTTTCCATGGGTTCTTCTCTATCCTTATCAAGGAAGGAGCTATCCTTTGCCCAGACCTACACAACCCCTTTCTAGGGTTGGGTCGCCAAAGGTACTCGGTCATCCAACCTCTCATGTCAATTGGCATCCCAAGCATGTCCATACAAACACCTAGTCTAACTCATCATGCCATCTCTCTCTCTAACCTTCACTTAGGGTTAGGGTTAACGTCATCCACATACGATGTGCCAGGTCTCTACTTGCAATGGAGATATCTATCTCCAAGACTAACATATCCTCCTGACAAGAAGGTCTCTCCTCATGTCTCTTCTAAGGACATGACAACTTATGTCATATGACCTAAGCATGTATCTATTCTTTAGTTTGTGCTTAATCTATTAAGCTTATGTCCATGACATCTTATTTACATACTTTTCATTAATTTGGTGGAGGATTCCTTAGACCTTATTAACCTTACCCATACCTCAAGAGGGTGAGGGGAAGAGAGAAAAAACCCTAATCCTTAAGGTACTTAACAGAATTTGTGATGAGAAGGGATGAATAATATGAGAAAGTCCTAAAGGTATCTTATTTCGATTCATACCCTAAGACTTTGGCCAGGCAATCACACAGATCTGGGAGTCCTCGTATTCCGACTAGCGGTACGGAGGAAAATATTGCCAGCCCCCAGTCGTGATCCTTTTCTAGACACCTCCGTCTTTCGAATAATCCTCTAATAACTCCCTGGGGTTCTATGGAGTTTGTAAAATTTAATAACTATTAATGGTTAAGTGAGGAACCTATGATCTGATACCAAATGTTACGAACCCACCTCCCGATAACCCCCAATTAAGGGAGACCGAGAGGTCGAAGCCGCACCCATAACTTCCGGATCAAAGGTTCGGCAATTAACCAATAATAATTATCAAATTTTAACAGACTGAATAGGAAAACTGTAAGAAAATAAACTTTTGCATACCTTTTTGAAAACTTGGATCTCTAAACTTCTATCCACTTATGGATTCTATTCTAACTAATCCTCCTTGTATTTTACTTCATGTGTTTCACAATATGACGATTTACTATTTGTCCTTTTGGCTTGTACCTAAAACGTCGACAAACAAAACGTCGATCAGCCAAAGCTGGTATGTGGGGGAAACAATAAACATGCAACTATGATAACAATGTAATCATTCAATTAATCATTTAACAACTAAGATTACATTTTAAATATAACTCCACGATCCACGAGTACCCTATCCTCTCTGCTATCCCTGCAGTGGACTTGGATACTACCTTCCTTATGGTAGATCCCCATTAAACCCCTCATGGTCCCACCTATAGGTGAACCAGTTTCTAGGGTTGAGTCACATGGCACTACTCATAAGTAGCCCACTCCTTAACTCATGGCAGGCTAATGGGGTCTCATGGCACTACAGTTGGTAGCCCAATTTCTAACCCACGATAACCTAGACCTTACTCTAGGTTACCCCTTTTTAGCCTTTACAAGCCACAGAGGTGGACCCGGATCTATCTAGTTATACATGTATATTCATAGGGATAGTCATAGTCACTCTATAGTTGCATGAAATAAAAGCATCCAACAGTTATTTTAAGCCATGAGGGAAACGTCGATAAAATCTTCAGAAAACTAGTCGAGATAATCATAAGCGTAACCACATACCTGACTTGATGATTTCACAAGCATTAAGCAAATCCAACCAAGAAAGCAATTCAATCAAGCAATTCAACAATTCCATAATTCCTGAAAAGAATATGTACTATATTTATTATACACTTTATCAAGAATCTACTTTATTGACTTGGATTCACTTTCTAGGGTTTCTAATCCGCATTAAGGTTTCATTAATATTCATTAGGGTTTCTTATATCAATTTCTCAAACTTTATCCCTTTTAGGTCAACAGACCCTAAAATACTCTTTTCTACTCATATAAACCCTAATTTCTCAAATTATCCATTTTAATAGTCTTTTATACCCAAATTGACTTAGGATCATCATATCCCTATTTATTCATGGATTTGAACAATTGAAACAATTAAATGACATATTCATCTAAATTAGGGTTTTCAAGCTCATTAATGCATATTCATGCACGAAACCCTAAATTAAGCCACTTATATAAAAAGTTCATCTTTTTAGATCCTATTTTCACTTTTATTAACAATAGGTTAATATTGGCTTGAATTATCTAATGAAAAACATTAAATCCATCTATCATCAAATCTGAGGGTTTTTCATTAATTACATCATTGAAGATGATAACTTTATTTACATTTCAAATTTCAATTATATTTATGCACATAATCTCTAAATTAAACTAATTACATGCAAAGTTCATCCTTTTCGATCTTAATGTACCTTTTTACAATTAACAGGTTAATATCAACTTTAATCGCCCATTAAACTCTACCAATTACATTAATCATTTAAAAGTAGAGTTTCTTAATCTCTAATTCATTAAAGTTGATAACTTACACTACTTTTTGAATATCATGCAAAATTAGGCTTCAAACATAATTTCTTTGTGTTCCTCTCATTTTGAGGATCAATTTTCATATATTACTTGTCCTAATCGGAGTTACCAATCATTAGAAATGATTTTTGCAAAATAAAAATACCTTTGGCCAATCGGAAAGTGCCACGTCGCTCCTTGCATGCAATGTAACTCGATTTGGAAAACATAACGCAAAGGCGTTTCTGCCCCCGCTTAAGTCATCATTGCTTCATACCCCTGGAGGGTATAACCGTCCAACCGACCGCTTCATCCTCTACCTCACGACGGCAGTCTGTCTGTCGCCCTAACGGCTAAGGGCGGGGCTTCTCCTTCCCTCTATGGACCCCGAAGACCTTCAGCAACGCTTCCCTTGCCTCCGTCATTCCGTCGTGCACAGAGTGGTACCCTGGGGTCATTGTTAGAGCAGCCAAGTTGAATTAGCTTGACCTGCAACCGCAGCCAACCTGCAGCCCTCCTGCCGGCATTGCGCAGGTCCTCAGGCCAAAGGATGGAAGTCGAGCTTCTCCCCAGAGACATGGGAGCATCGTGCCTCCCAACCAACTCCCGTACAAGGCTCATACTAGCTCTGGGGTCGCATTACCCCCATGTTTAGGGTCTTGGATGGAAAAGGAAGAAGAGGAAGGTAGAAGAACATGGGGTTCTCTCTCCCCTTTAAACCAAGGCTCTACCCCTTATATAGGGGAGAGTACGAAGCCCTAAGGCGTGCCTCCATGAGGACTCAAGTCCTAAACTCGAAAGGAAACATACTTTCCTTAGTTGTGAAGCAATCATCTCTTTCTCTCTTCATTAACTCTTTTTTCCTTGATATTCCTTATTGCATGGATATTTAGGAATTCGAAATTCCTATCCCTTATTCTCTTTATTCTTGTCTTTTAATCCATTAGCCAAGAAATTTCTATTATCTTTTAATAGAAATTACTTCATTTTTAACAATATCACAAAAATTCATCAATAATGCATTACATTATCCTCTTATTTTGTAATTTTGGTATTTTCTCTTTCTTTCCTCTTTATTGGGGCTCCTTGGACCCCAAGAAACTCTATTATTTCGAAATCCTTTTTATTGGATACTCATTATCCTTCTAGATGCATCTATATGCATTATTTTGCATTATCATGTTTATTTCTTATTAAAATATCTCTTTTTGAGAATTTCTCTTCATTTCTCTTTTATTTTCCTCATTGGCATTCCTTTTAATATTAGCAATCTCATGGATACGAAAATTCACCAAGAAATCTCATTTATGCCTCTTTCCACTCATTTTCCACATTTTATCATTATTTTCAATTTCTTTCTTAATAAAGAAATACTTAATTGATCTTTTCTTTTCTTATTGCACTCTTTATGCAACTTTGGACTCCTTGGAACCCAAGAGGCACGAAATCCCTCTTTGGATTTGCCTTCTAGAGGTTTCCACATTTTTCTTTTCTCAAATATTCAATTATTCATTTACTAATTGAATTTCCTTGATATTTGGGCCCAATAGCCAATAAAGCCCACAACACAAACATCAAGGCTATTGTAAACAGAATCCATTTATTCAAAACAAATTATATCATTATTTGTTCAAATATCCTTAATATGAGAAATTACATTTCTCGGAAAATGAACCCAAAAATTGGGGTTGTATCACTAAATCAATTCTTAAATCCTTAAATAAACTAATATTGGAAAAGACACTCTAAAAACCTATTCCAATGCACATGAAAGAGAAGACACCCAAAGCGGCAACATGTGAAGGTTTCCACACTTCTCTATGAAGCATGCAAGGGCAATGATCATTCCACTTTAGTATGTCAATTTCTCTATGATATCAAGGTCAACAACTCAAAACCCCATGGTGACGACAATCAGTTGGAGGACTTCAACTCCACTCATAACATACTTGGACATGGGTACTATAATCCAAACAAGAACATAAACCATCCAAGATTCCAGTATGGAAACCCAGCAGGTGCTAAAAACTCTTCTCAACTCGGGCAAGGACAAGACAATAATCAAGTTAAGAGTCCTCTAGGTTTCAAAAATAGCAACCAACAAAATTTTAGGAACCAACAGAACTTCAATCAAGACAGTTATTAGAACACATCACAATATGGGTTACAATCAAGGGAACCAATTTAGAATGCAATGAAGGGTCATATTTGTACCGAATAGACCAATAGGGAAATCCTTCTTCCTTGGATCAAGACAACTTTTTAGCCTCTGGAAGGATATTGCAGCCTCAACAAACCATGTCAGCCAATTAGCAAGCTCATAATAAGGCTATGGAGTCTCAATTTGCCCAGATCACTTCCACCCTACACCCATTGTTGGTGTTTTTGCTAGTTAGGATAAGAACAACCCAGTTAACCCAAATTGAAGGTACTACAAATTTAGGGGTCTTCTCAAAGACATCGGGTACACCTACAGCGCAAGCAATGGTTGATTCAAGTGAAGATGATTTTGTGATTGTACCAGAGATGGTGATATATAATGTAGGCATACAAGACACAGTTGCTATTAACAACATTGAGAAATACAAGGTAGATGATATAGTGAATTCATAAGAGGGTGTAGTTGACCCAGTCACTTCAAGATATAGGCCATTCCCTTCCTACCAAAACTTTCTAAATGGATAAGCCTTGACAGTCAATTCATGAAGTTCAACAAAGCTATAAAGATGCTTCATTTTGACATTCCCTTCCTATATTCTCTAGCCAAGATACACCCATTGTGATGAACTAGATTTTAGAATTTTGATAACTAACATAGTATTCGAGGACCATGCCTGATATGTATAACAAATACCAAATTGAGGAATCGGTAACCCAATTTTGGATCTCCTTCATCCAAATTAGGTGTATTGAAATACAAAACGAGGACTATGATACCTAAGGGAGTGAGTTTTCCTTAACCAAACTAAATATTCATTTGGTTAAACATCCTTTAATGATATAGATGAATTTGAATGGTTGCATTATGAATATCTCAGGATTCCTAAAGCTGTTTGGTTATTTTTTTTTGGGAGAGAAAATAATAATTATATAAGGCCTTACAACACCTTATATATGATGCTTATTGGAGTTTTGGTAACATACTTTCGAGTGAAGTAGCTTAAATGATTACCAAAATGTGGTTAGATTTTGATGGGGAAAGGATGCACCCACACCAAGATATTTAAGTTTTAAAATTGGAATTATTGGTTCATGTGTGTATTGAGGACTATAGTCACCTAGGAAACAATGTATGTCATGACATTAATGTGTACGGTCATTCATTGATCTAGTAACCCAACTGTCATGTTCTAAATCCAATTTTTACTTAGGGCAGAAGACAAAGTCCCCCCCTCAAAGACTAATGAACTCATCATGCCGAGTTGAGAGGGATGACTAACGCGTATGATCCATAATCTTCGGAACCGCACGGTGACTACCAGATCGCCACAAATGACCCAAGGAAGAGGGATGGGAACCCTCAATTCTTTGGAATTCTCTAACACTGTACATAGACGGGGGAAGGGACCTCAACACCTCACCCTTAATGAGAGTGCCTCCAGCTTACTGTGTACCTCATGGATCCAACCGATGAGTTCTCACAGATCTATGTAGCTTCGGAGCAATGTAGTTTTCTCTATTCCTTCCTCAGGTCCTCTTAGTGGCGACAACCTCGATTGGTGCTTCTCCAGGGTCTCGTGGTGCTGAGAGATTCGGAGGATGGTCTCTACACAAGGAGTAAACGAATAGAAGTGAGGACCGAATTCTCTTCTGGAGTTCTTTTCACTGGCCACCATCGAATAGGATCTAGAGTACACGATGCCAATCTGAAGCACATCTCCCCTCTTCCGATCAACCTGCTCCGCTGCACCGAGGAGGCCCTGATCACATAGTCTTTTCCTCGCCATGTTTCAGCTTCTTGGTGGTGCCCATCTGGCGAGCCCCTGACTCCACCGCTTCCCCTCCCTTCCGTGATGACGGCGTATCCAGGCATTGAGAGGCCTCGATCCCATACTGCTCCTCGTCGGCTCCTCCTGACACAGTGGCGGCGGAGACCCAGGCATCGGAGGAGAGCCGCACGGTGGCGTATCTATGAAGTCATGCAGGCGGCAGGGAAAGGATGCTGGGGATGCTAGATCCCAGCGGCGGTGTTGTAGACGGAATCGAGAAAGGAGGAATCAACATCGTTGGGCCTAAGGGGACGACGGCGCAGCATCTATTCCATTAGAGCTTTCAAGCATGCCAGGTCACGATTAGGTAGTGTAGTGGAGGTCTACTGCCACTACAAGAAGATGAGGATCTCCAGGTGAAGACAAACATAGAGGTGTCGATCTCTCACCAGACCAATCGGTGATGGTTGCCAAAGTGCAGCCCGAGGATGGACTCGTGCGGATCCCCAATCCATGAAGACTGAGGAGGCTGTTTTATAGGAGGATAGAGTCTCACGTCACCGAGGGCAACACGGCCAGGATAACGTCGTTTGTAAGGGCACACGCGAGGACTTGAGGACGAAGCGTGTGAAGGTCATCCAAATCACGCCGGACCCGGTCCAGAAAAATGAACCACACGGTCGGCTTGCCCAAGTAAGGAGCTGCGCTCACCCTTGGAGTGACGTGGCAGACCCAGATTGGTCTGAGGTAAGAAAATACCAAATTAATCCTAGATCTTCCATATTTTGTAGTAAATAGCTCCATTCGCCAATAAATTACCCAAAAATATCCCTGGACTCGGAATAATATCCTCTACATTACTGGACCGTTTGATCAGAACTTTGACAAACAAATAATGATGATATTTAATGTAGATGATAGTGCTTCTTTTTTAGATCATATTGTTGGTATAATTAGAATATCATGGAAATTAAATCTGAGAAAAATATTATTGAACCCTAGTATAATGTGGAAACTAAATATAAACTCAGATTTGACTATTATGTCAAAATGATAGGTCATTTCTCATTAAAACCTAATTACATGTTTTAACCTCATATTAATTCTAGAAAATAGACCATTTATCAGAAAAAATATGAAAATCGTATCAAAACCTTAGTATGACTTACTTATCAGTATAAAAATATCAGATACAAGTTCTAGGAAGTTTGAACCTAGATTTGCCCAAAACCCTATTTTTGGACCTAATTATCATTAATAATGGTGAACATTGTATTAATGATGATTAATTGTTTTAATCAGGTGATGACCAGAGTTCTAGATGATCAAAGATATTTATGAATCTCTGAACTCAGGTATGTGGGATTTATTAAGTATAAGACTAGTTTTCTGGTTGCCTATGATATGCAATATCTTGAATGCTCGTATTTGGATATGATTGCTTGGTTGAACTAGTATGAGTTATACTTCGCCAAATCTAATAGAACATAAATGAGTATAATGGGTTGTAGCTACTAGAGCACATAGCTTGGTGTGGATGTATGTTGCCTAACATGGATGTATGATTCCTTGGCCCATGTTAGATGTATGATGATACTATATTGCCCACACTAGATGTAAGTCAAGTGCAAGTATGTGTAGTACAACCGCATCAAAGTGAAAGCAATAAAAGGAATGTTTACCTGATTATCACTTTAAATAATGTTTTCTTTTACTCTTTCTTTCTCAAGTTATTTCAATTATGCAAACATATTAGTATGTATCTTCTACCCACGTACACAACACCTTGTGTGGTGATTCGTTGTTTCACGTATGTTTTAGGTTCAGAGCTAGCATGGGAGAAAAAGAAAGGAAGTGAGCAGTTGTCCAGGTTGTACCTATTGTGTAGATCCTAGTTTAGCATACATGTTCTTAGACTGTAGAATCTTCATTCAATATGTAATTGTAAATCATTGTATAATAATTCATGTTGTATAAATATATATGTTGAATGTTGAGAAATGTTATGGTTGTATGTTCATGTATGCGTATTTCACTTCCGCATCGCTCTCTGATATGATTGGATGATGTTTTCGGATTCGGACATCTCATTCCCAATAGGGTTTGGAGAAATCAAAATCTGGGGACGTCACAGTTGGTATCAGAGCATGAACAATAGCTACATCTAACAATTGCTCACCATGAAACATATAAACTAAGCCTCACATTTCACCTTAAATCCTAGAAACTTAGTAAGTTGTTCTATAGGAATAAGGTTTGACTTAGCCTTTAGGTTAGAACCTAGATGTTCGAGAACTAGGTTTAGACAAGTGTCTGAAACCCTTTCCATATAGAGCTCATATGTATTGGGTAGCTATACTAGTATACACCTTGTTCTCACCATTTCACTAGGTGACATGACACTAGACTGTCTACTGTGTGTGGGACACTCGAGTTTGCTGGTTTGGTTTTGTTTCCCAATCGGCTCACGCCTCGACAATTTTCTCTGACGTCTTCTTTCTCAGACAAAAACTAAATAATATTTTAATTATATATATGTAAATATGAAAATGTGTCCCTCACACTATAGAGTAGTTAGTGTTCATGCAAACTAAGTGAAAAGGAGTGACATCAGTCTAGAAGAGAGAGTAGTCTAGATTACATGTCTAGAGCCTTATCAAGATATGTGATACATAGAGTAGATGATAGAATGATATTTGAAATAAGCATGTGAAATCTTATCTAAGTTTGATCTCTGATGGTATAAGTTTCCTTATAAAGGTTTAAGTTGTAAACTTGTTGAATCTAATTTTGTAGAAATTATGCAAAATCTTGATGATGAAAGTACATTCCTTTTTCTTACTTAAGATAAGCTAAGTTAAGATAGAGATGAATGTGCATGAGCCTCAAGCTCTTATACAAGGAGGATATCTAGTGGTGGGATGAGATATGTGGTGAACTCTAGAGAGAGTAAGACCCACAGGGAGAAGGTCATAGGACCTAGCCTCCAATATATGAGATATGTGTTTAAAAAAAATCCTACACTAGATTACTCTCGAGTGTTGAGTTGAGTCCTTATGCATGATTCAAATCTATATGTGAGAATTGGGTAAAATAAAAGGATGGGTAGATGAACCATATGATAAAGTCAATCCTTTGGATGAGTTAGGTCCTAGCTAGAGTGACATATTTTGAGAATCTCATCATTAGTTGCAAGTGAGGTAACATATAAACTCTAGTTACGAGTGTATGATGCTTTGTGCAAAAGATACTCAAAATACATGTTCTCCCTTCTTCTTCTCTTCCTTAATATATGATGATAGGAACCTCACTTGAGCTATATAGATGATTTATATATGAGGAGTCACTCGTATAGGCTTGACCTATTCTATATTCCCCCCTATATCATACATGTAGTACAAAAGATTGAAATCACCATTAGTTTGACTTCAAAATATTAGCTTCCCCTTCATATGATACATAAAAGATATGATGCTGAGATCATGGGATAAACTTAGTATATTCTTTTTTTTTCCTCCACATAATACATACAAGACATAAAAAGTTAAACTCATGAACTTGATATAAAGATATTTTTGGATCATAGGATATATGATCAGAAATACAGTTCAAAACTTTCATCCTTCTCAATATATGCTTCTAAGTTGAGTATGAATATCACACCATAGGGTGAAACCCTAATGGTCAAACATGTTGCGTAAGCCCTTCTTAAGTAGAAAAAAAAATTCTAATATCAAGGATGAAGATAAATCTCCTATAATGTTGAAATCATTGTAAGATGTTAATGATGTTAGATTTGAACAATCTGAATGTCATGGTATATAAACGAATTCCTCTTGAACTTTAAAAGTATGAACAAAACATGTACCCTTAGGGGTGATGTAATCCTAAGATATCATAACAACATGTTATGGCTAAGACCTTATGTCATGCTTCCACATATATATATATATATATATATATATATATATATATGTGGAGTGGGAACACCCAAGAATCTCTAAATCTTAAGATGACAACTTAGGGTATATCCAGAATGAGGATGAGAACTTTGGAAGCCAGAATTGTTGACCTATATGAAGTTGGACTATTTTTACATACCCTTGACTATTACATTAGTTGAATTTCGAGGACGAAATTCCATATAAGATGGGGTGAATGTGGTGAACTAGATTTTAGAATTTTGATAACTAACATAGTATTCGAGGACCATGCCTAGTATGTATAACAAGTACCAAATTGAGGAATTGGTAACCCAATTATGGATCTCCTTCATCCAAATTAGGTGTATTGAAATACAAAACGAGGACTATGATACCTAAGGGAGTGAGTTTTCCTTAACCAAACTGAATATTCAATTGGTTAAACATCCTTTAATGATATAGATGAATTTGAATGATTGCATTATGAATATCTCAGGATTCCTAAAGTTGTTTGGTTATTTTTTTTTTGGGAGAGAAAATGATAATTATATAAGGCCTTACAACACCTTATATATGATGCTTATTGGAGTTTTGGTAACATACGTTCGAGTGAAGTAGCTTAAATGATTACCAAAATGTGGTTAGATTTTGATGGAGAAAGGATGCACCCACACCAATATATTTAAGTTTTAAAATTGCAATTAATGGTTCATGTGTGTATTGAGGACTATAGTCACCTAGGAAACAATGTATGACATGACATTAATGTGTACGGTCATTCATTGATCTAGTAACCCGACTGTCATGTTCTAAATCAAATTTTTACTCGGGGCAGAGGACAAAGTCCCCCCCCCTCAACGACTAATGAACTGATCATGCCGAGTTGAGAGGGATGACTAACGCTTATGATCCATTATCTTCGGAACCGCACGGGGACTACCAGATCGCCGCAAATGACCCAAGGAAGAGGGATGGGAACCCTCAATTCTTTGGACTTCTCTAACACTGTACATAGATGGGGGAAGGGACCTCAACACCTCACCCTTACTGAGAGTGCCTCCATCTTACTGTGTACCTCATGGATCCAACCGATGAGTTCTCAATCTATGTAGCTTCGGAGCAATGTAGTTTTCTCTATTCCTTCCTCAGGTCCTCTTAGTGGCGACAACCTCGATTGGTGCCTCTCCAGGGTCTCGTGCTGCTGAGAGATTCTGAGGATGGTCTCTACACAAGGAGTAATCGAATAGAAGTGAGGACTGAATCCTCTTCTGGAGTTCTTTTCACCGGCCACCATCGAATAGGATCTGGAGTACAGGATGCCAATCTGAAGCCCATCACCCCTCTTCTGATCAACCTGCTCCGCCGCACCGAGGAGGCCCTGATCGCATAGTCTTTTCCTCACCATGTTTCAGCTTCTTGGCGGCACCCATCTGGCGGGCCCCCGACTCCACCGCTTCCCCTCCCTTCCGTGATGACGGTGTATCCAGGCATTGAGAGGCCTCGATCCCATACTGCTCCTCGTCGGCTCCTCCTGACACAGTGGCGGCACAGACCCAGGCATCAGAGGAGAGCCGCACGGTGGCGTATCCGCGAAGTCATGCAGGCGGCAGGGAAAGGACGACGGGGATGCTAGATCCCAGCGGCGGTGCTGTAGACGGAATCGAGAAAGGAGGAATCAACATCGTTGGGCCTAAGGGGACGACGGCGTAGCATCTGTTCCATTAGAGCTTTTAAGCATGCCAGGTCACGATTAGGTAGTGTAGTGGAGGTCTACTACCACTACAAGAACACGAGGATCGCTAGGTGAAGATGAATAGAGCGGTGTCGATCTCTCACCAGACCAATCGGCGATGGTGGCCAAAGTGCAGCCCGAGGATGGACTCGTGCGGATCCCCAATCCACGAAGATTGAGGAGGTTGTTTTATAGGAGGATAGAGTCTCACGTCACCGATGGAAACACAGCCACGACGGCGTCGTGCGTAAGGGAACACGCGAGGACTTGAGGACGAAGCGGGTGAAGGTCATCCAAATCACGCCGGACCCGGTCTAGAAAAATGAACCACACTGCCAGCTTGCCCAAGTAAGGAGCTGCGCTCACCCTTGGAGCGACGTGGCAGACCCAGATTGTCTGAGGTAAGAAAATACCAAATTAATCCTTAATCTTCTATATTTCGTAGTAAATAGCTCCATTGGCCAATAAATTACCCAAAAATATCCCTGGACTCAGAATAATATCCTCTACATTACTGGACCCTTAGATCAGACCTTTGACAAACAAATGATGATGATATTTAATGTAGATGATAGTGCTTCTTTTTGAGATCATATTGTTGGTATAATTAGCATATCATGGAAATTAAATCTAATAAAAATATTACTGAACCCTAGTATAATGTGGAAACTAAATATAAACTCATATTTGACTATTATGTCAAAATGATACGTCATTTCTCATTACCTTAGTATGACTTAATGATCAGTATAAAAATATCAGACACAAGTTCTAGGAAGTTTGAACCTAGATTTGCCCAAAACCCTATTTTTGGACCTAATTATCATTAATAATGGTGAACATTGTATTAATGATGATTAATTGTTTTAATCAGGTGATGACCAGAGTTCTAGATGATCAAAGATATTTATCAATTTCTGAACTCAGGTACGTGGGATTTATTAAGTATAAGACTAGTTTTCTGGTTGCCTATGATATGCAATATCTTGAATGCTCATATTTGGATATGATTGCTTGGTTGAACTAGTATGAGTTATACTTCGCCAAATCTAATAGAACATAAATGAGTATGATGGGTTGTAGCTACTAGAGCACATAGCTTGGTGTGGATGTATGTTGCCTAACATGGATGTATGATTCCTTGGCCCATGTTAGATGTATGATGATACTATATTGCCCACACTAGATGTAAGTTAAGTGCAAGTATGTGTAGTACAACCGCATCAAAGTGAAAGCAATAAAAGGAATGTTTACCTGATTATCGCTTTAAATAATGTTTTCTTTTACTCTTTCTTTCTCAAGTTATTTCAATTATGCAAACATATTAGTATGTATCTTCTACCCACGTACACAACACCTTGTGTGTTGATTCGTTGTTTCACATATGTTTTAGGTTCAGAGCTAGCATGGGAGAAAAAGAAAGGAAGTGAGCAGTTGTCCAGGTTGTACCTATTGTGTAGATCCTGGTTTAGCATACATGTTCTTAGACTGTAGAATCTTCATTCAATATGTAAGTGTAAATCATTGTGTAATAATTCATGTTGAATAAATATACATGTTGAATGTTGAAAAATGTTATGGTTGTATGTTCATGTATGCGTATTTCACTTCCGCATTGCTCTCTGATATGATTGGATGATGTTTTTGAATTCTGACATCTCATTCCCAATAGGGTTTGGAGAAATCAAAATCCGGGGACGTCACAGTTGGTATCAGAGCATGAACAATAGCTACACCTAACAATTTCTCACCATGAAACATATAAACTAAGCCTCACATTTCACCTTAAATCCTAGAAACTTAGTAAGTTGTTCTATAGGAATAAGGTTTGACTTAGCCTTTAGGTTAGAACCTAGATGTTCGAGAACTAGGTTTAGACAAGTGTCTGAAACCCTTTCCATATAGAGCTCATATGTATTGGGTAGCTACACTAGTCTACACCTTGTTCTCACCATTTCACTAGGTGACATGACACTAGACTATCTACTCTGTGTGGGACACTCGAGTTTGCTGGTTTGGTTTTGTTTCCCAATCGGCTCGCACCTCGACAATTTTCTCTGACGTCTTCTTTCTCGGAGAAAAACTATATAATATTTTAATTATATATATTAAAATATGAAAATGTGTCCCTCACACTATAGAGTAGTTAGTGTTCATGCACCCTAAGTGAAAAGGAGTGACATCTGTCTAGAAGAGAGAGTAGTCTAGATTAGATGTCTAGAGCCTTATCAAGATATGTGATACATAGAGTAGATGATAGAACGATAGTTGAAATAAGCATGTGAAATCTTATCTAAGTTTGATCTCTGATGGTATAAGTTTCCTTATAAAGGTTTAAGTTGTATACTTGTTGAATCTAATTTTGTAGAAATTATGCAAAATCTTGATGATGAAAGTACATTCCTTTTTCTTACTTAAGATAAGCTAAGTTAAGATAGAGATGAATGTGCATGAGCCTCAAGCTCTTATATAAGGAGGATATCTAGTGGTAGGATGAGATATGTGGTGAACTCTAGAGAGAGTAAGACCCACAGGGAGAAGGTCATAGGACCTAGCCTCCAATATATGAGATATGTGTTTAAAAAAAATCCTACACTAGATTACTCTCGAGTGTTGAGTTGAGTCCTTATGCATGATTCAAATCTATATGTGAGAATTGGGTAAAATAAAAGGATGGGTAGATGACCCATATGATAAAGTCAATCCTTTGGCTGAGTTAGGTCCTAGTTAGAGTGACATATTTTGAGAATCTCATCATTAGTTGCAAGTGAGGTAACATATGAACTCTAGTTATGAGAGTATGATGCTTTGTGTAAAAGATACTCAAAATACATGTGCTCCCTTCTTCTTCTCTTCCTTAATATATGATGATAGGAACCTCACTTGAGCTATATAGATGATTTATATATGAGGAGTCACTCGTATAGGCTTGACCTATTCTATATTCCCCCCTATATCATACATGTAGTACCCAAGATTGAAATCATCATTAGTTTGACTTCAAAATATTCTCTTCCCCTTCATATGACACATGAAAGATATGATGGTGAGATCATGGGATAAACTTAGTATATTCTTTTTTTCCTCCACATAATACATACAAGACATAAAAAGTTGAACTCATGAACTTGATATAAAGATATTTTTGGATCATAGGATATATGATCAGAAATACAGTTCATAACTTTGATCCTTATCAATATATGCTTCTAAGTTGAGTATTAATATCACACCATAGGGTGAAACCCTAATGGTCAAACATGTTGCGTAAGCCCTTCTTAAGTAGAAAAAAATATTCTAATATCAAGGATGAAGATAAATCTCCTATAATGTTGAAATCATTGTAAGATGTTAATGATGTTAGATTTGAACAATCTGAATGTCATGGTATATAAACGAATTCCTATTGAACTTTAAAAGTATGAACAAAACATGTACCCTTAGGGGTGATGTAATCCTAAGATATCATAACGACATGTTATGGCTAAGACCTTATGTGATGCTTCCATATATATATATATATATATATATATATATATATATATATATATATATATATATATATATATATATATATATCTGTGTGTGTGTGTGTGTGTGTGGAGTGGGAACACCCAAGAATCTCTAAATCTTAAGATGACAACTTAGGGTATATCCAGAATGATGATGAGAACTTTGGAAGCCAGAATTGTTGACCTATATGAAGTTGGACTATTTTTACATAACCTTGACTATTACATTAGTTGAATTTCGAGGATGAAATTCCATATAAGATAGGGTGAAATTGATGAACTAGATTTTAGAATTTTGATAACTAACATAGTATTCAAGGACCATACCTGATATGTATAACAAATACCAAATTGAGGAATTGGTAACCCAATTATGGATCTCCTTCATCCAAATTAGGTGTATTGAAATACAAAACGAGGACTATGATACCGAAGGGAGTGAGTTTTCCTTAACCAAACTGAATATTCATTTGGTTAAACATCCTTTAATGATATAGATGAATTTGAATGGTTGCATTATGAATATCTAAGGATTCCTAAAGCTGTTTGGTTATTTTTTTTGGGAGAGAAAATGATAATTATATAAGGCCTTACAACACCTTATATATGATGCTTATTGGAGTTTTGGTAACATACTTTTGAGTGAAGTAGCTTAAATGATTACCAAAATGTGGTTAGATTTTGATGGAGAAAGGATGCACCCACACCAAGATATTTAAGTTTTAAAATTGCAATTAATGGTTCATGCGTGTATTGAGGACTATAGTCACCTAGGAAACAATGTATGTCATGACATTAATGTGTACGGTCATTCATTGATCTAGTAACCCGACTGTCATGTTCTAAATGCAATTTTTACTCAGGGCAGAAGACAAAGTCCCTCCCTCAATGACTAATGAACTGATCATGCCGAGTTGAGAGGGATGACTACGATCCATTATCTTCAGAACTGCACGGTGACTACCAGATCGCCACAAATGACCCAAGGAAGAGGGATGGGAACCCTCAATTCTTTGGACTTCTCTAACACTGTACATAGACAGGGGAAGGGACCTCAACACCTCACCCTTACTGAGAGTGCCTCCAGCTTACTGTGTACCTCATGGATCCAACTGATGATTTCTCACAGATCTATGTAGCTTCGGAGCAATGTAGTTTTCTCTATTCCTTCCTCAGGTCCTCTTAGTGGCGAAAACCTCGATTGGTGCCTCTCTAGGGTCTCGTGATGCTGAGAGATTCGGAGGATGGTCTCTACACAAGGAGTTTATATCATGCTTGATCTTCAGTCTAAACTTCTTGAGGCACAGAATACTAGTTCTGATCTTAAAGAGCTCTCATATCTCTTATCAAAGCCTCAAACACACATGTCTGTGGGTCTCATTGGTGGTATTCGATACAAGAACCATATGTGGGTTCCTGAGTAGTTAGATATGAAGAAAAATATTCTCAGTGAGGCACATGGGTCAAAGTACACAGTTCATCCCATGACAACTAAGATGTATAAAGACCTACAACGCCAATTTGATGAAGGTGACCATTTCTTTATGAAGATTAGACCTATCTGATCTTTTTCTATCCAAGCTTTGGCAAAGAACAAGGGAAAGATCAGTCTTTGCTATGTGGGACCCTTTGAGATATTAGAAAGGTTGGTGGATGTACCTATCATCTTGCTTTGCCAACTCAGTATAGTGCCATGCACAATGTATTTCATGTATATAATCCAAAGCCTTATATCAAAGAACCCAGTCACATTCTGAATCATGAGCTTCTAGAGCCGAAGGATGATCTATCTTATTTTGAATCCCCAATTAGAATTATTGATTCTCATACAAAGGAGATTCAAAGTAATCAATGCATAAATATGGTGGAAGTTGTATAGAGCCACCATGATAAGACCAATGCCACCAGGGGGTTCAAGTCTGAGATCGAGCAAAAGTATTCACATCTATTCAAGCTGCTTGAATTTTGGAGAAAATTTCTTTAAAAGGAGGGGAGAATGTGATAAAGTGAGTTTTTATATATATATTATTTATTTGTCTCTCTCTTGAAAAGTTAATGGAATTGATATTTACTCAAAAATTATTTCCTAAAATACCCTCAACCACCCCCTCTATTTTTCTGATCATTTTGACACACAAATTTCATAATAAAGCCAAGCCTAATTGAACGTTTGGGTAAATTATGTGTATTAATGAACTTAGTTAAAACCTTGATCAACATTCAATTTTCAATCCCAAAATTTTATCATAGATGAACGCCCCTATCATGGAAGTTCATTAAAAATTTGGTAATAATCCAACATATAATCTAAGAGATATAAATAATTAAAATATTAAATCAATAATATACCGATTTAAGGCTCTATACTTAAGTTTTCGATTAAATAGCTAGGCATGACATTTGAATGTCACGTGGTCAAGAAGAGGGCATGGGCCTTAGATTTTTCCCTTAATCTTAGCTGTTTAGGGGGATCCAATGACTGAGGAGTCGCCTCTAACCTCGTACAGGATGCGTGGCGAGCTCTTAACAACTCATCTACCTGACCCGATCCTCTACGACCTATCCACCCTCATTCACACAATTCCATAGGGATATTTTCCCTCACCTCATGAAACCGATCCCAACAAACCCCTACACGTCACCCCTCTTTCCTTTGACCTAGGAAAACAAACCCCTGCCTTCTCACTTATCTCACTGGCGGTGAAAACCAACTTAGGGCTTCCTCACCCTCACACCCTCATGGATATTTAAGGACACCATTAGCTCCACCCTAACTTCTTTAGTCATCCCCAAACCTCAAATTATGAAGCCATCAACCCCACATAACCACAATCTACCTGACCTTCATCTCATCACCATGCCATCTTATCCCCACACACTCGAGCATCACCACCCACAATTCTCACCACCATCACCTTCACTGACCTCAGGTGAACCCCCATGGTGCCTCCATCCCATGTCCCCGACGCTCCAACCCCTTGACCCCTTCCTTCATGTGAGATTTTTTCACCCACGCAGTAGTGTAGAGCTCCAAGAAGAGTTGCACCTCACCAACCTATCGTCGGGACCCGGGACCCCCACCTAAATCTACCCAGTGCTTCGCTTGGCCTTGGTCAGGGCCGAGGTTAGCCCCACCCTCTTTAGAGTCTTATCAGGGTTTGATCCAAGCTTCTCTTGCACACAACAGGGAAGGAGGAGAAGGAGAGGATGTGGCACTGGCCTGGATTGACCTGGACCAATCCCTGATCACCACTCCACCACCTGTGAGTCATCAATGAAGAGAGAGGGAGAGACCACATGGAAGCCAGCTCGCTCGTGTGGACCAACCATAGAGCAACACATAGGATCAACTCATACAAGACACACTCAACCATTGAAAGACCTGATCAATCTTGGTTTTTTATCCAGTCAGATCCGATCGTTGATCAAGGTAATATCTCGATCTATTTTATTTAATCAATGGAAATATATTTATATTAGAATAATCATATAAAATAATAGGAACATTGAAAAATAGCAAACCTATATATAATTTTATCAGAAAAATATGAGGAATTGAATGGAAATACTATCATACTCTGATTATGTCTCCTTTTCCAAATATACTACCCTATAGACATGGATAAGATCGTGCAAAAATGGTGGCTTGCATCCCACCAGATCCTCCATGTTCCTCCACTCGGGGACAAATAAAGATGCACATATTACCCTTTTCCTACCAAGGGCATCAGTGACTACATTTATCTTACCCAGATGGTAGGCAATAGTGAAAAATGTAGTCCTTTAGATACTCAATCCATCCACATTGTCGTAGATTCAGGTCCTTCTGAGTCAAGATGTACTTCAGGCTTTTGTGGTCGGTGAAGATATCAAAGGTTGCCCCATACATGTAGTGCCTCCTGATTTTAAGAGCATGAATGATTGTAGCTAATTCCGAACCATGTGTGGGATAATTAAGTTCATTGGGTTTTATATGTATGGATGCAAAGGCCACCACCTTTCTATTCTATTATAGGACACATCCTAACCCATTCCTTGAAGTATTAGTGAATATCACAAGCCCTTCATTCCCATAAGGTAAAACTAGAATGGGGGTCAACTTCTACTTTAACTCCTAGAAACCAGACTCACAAGCAACTGACCAGATGAAATGCTCATGCTTCCTAGTAATTTTAGTAAAAGGAAGTGCAATCCTTAGATAAATTAGGAATGAAATGACGATAGTATCTGGCTAAACCCAAGAAGCTCCATATTTTAGAAGGGTTTTGAGGAGGTTTCCAATCAAGAACAACAAATACTTTGGTAGGATCAATAGATATGTTACCCCCAGAAATGACATGGACAAGAAATATGACTTTATCAGTCTAAAATTCACATTTAGAGAGCTCGCCATAGAATTTCTAAGATTGAAGGACTTCAAGAACTGCCTTCAAGTGCTCATGATGCCTCTCCATAGAGTCATAATATATCAGGATATCATCAATAAAAATGACTAGAAACTCATCAAGATAAGGTTGGAAGACTTTGTTCATCGGGTTCATGAATACACTTGGTGTGTTGGTCAACTCGAATGGCATCACTAGAAATTCATAATGCCCATAACGAGTTCGAAATGCAGTCTTAGAAATATCAGAATCTTTGACTTTAAGTTGATGGTAGCCAGAACGAAGGTCAATCTTACAAAAAACTTTGATAGTGCGGAGTTGATCAAAGAGATCATCAATGCAAGGAAGGGGATACTGATTTTTAATAGTGGCCTGGTTCAACATGTGGTAGTCAATACACAAACACATACAACTATCTTTATTCTTTACAAAGAGAATAGGTGCACTCCAAGGGGAAACACTAGGATAGATAAAACCTTTGTCAAGAAGTTCTTGTAACTATTTCTTCAACTTCATAAGCTCAGCAGGAGCCATCCTATACGGTGTCCTAGAACTTGGAGTGGTTCCAGAAAGAAGATCTATGGAGAACTCAATGTCTCTATTTGGAGGAAGCCTAGGAAGCTCCTCTGAAAATATGTCAAGAAAGTCACATACCACATCCAGTCTTTCTACATGCTCATTACTAGGTTTGGTCTCTAAGACTAATGCAAGGAAGACTTTACATCCTTTAGAAATGAGCTTTTAGCTTCAGATGAAATTATAATATCATTACAGAATCTTCTTCCCCTAGGGATCACCATAGGACTAGAATGAGTTGAGAGAGGACTACCATCTTATTTGTATATTCAATCTATGCACGATGCTTGTATATAGAATCCATACCAAGTATAATAAAAAAATCTTCCATAGGCAAGACAATGAATTCAAAGGGTATGTCATGATTTTTGAATTTTAGAGGTAGGACGTCAGTTTTCTGTATTGTAGTGAGTATTTTTCCACTAGGAGTTGACACATCAAGAATATACCCCAAGTCTCTTATATGCAGATGTAACATAGATGCCAGATTTCAAGATATGAATGTATTTGTAGATCCAAAATCAAATAAATCTTTAACATGATGATCATTTAAGAATACAATGCGTACATAGGATAATTATGTCATGAGTACTTTGAAGGTATTGAACAAGATATTAGATAATTAGACAGAATTAAGGTTACCGTCAATAGGCTGATTTGGATTTTCCTTAGCCTCTTGTGCAGTCACTACAAATGCTTTAGCATTGTAGTGTCCATGAGGGGGTGTAGCACCTACTATAGGGTTGCCAAAGATATATGGAGTAGGGAACTTGGCCATAAAATGGCCCTCCTTCTTACATTTGTAGCCGACCGGCCTGGGATGATGACATACTCTGTCATGGTGTCGCCCACAAGTCTTGCACTTTGGGTGAGTTATCCTCTGATGGTTCTGGTTGTTCCTCTACCCTCTTTTACTTGAAACTCCTTTTGATTATCCCTTTTTATGGCCAAGGTGGAATTTCTTATACTTATCCTCCTCAATGTTGGTTAACCCTAGGTAAATCATGCTTAAAGGTTTCTGCATACCATGATCCCTTTCCTACCTAAGGACCATATCTAGGGCCTCTCCAAGGTTCCTAGGACATGAGGCGGTGACTAGGGTTTCAAGTGGGCATCTAGGCAGTCAACATAGTTCTCTAAAAGGTGATCTTTGGTCTTAATGGGTGAATACCGCTCCAAAAGTTTAAACTTCCTAGTGTAGTCAGTCACTGAGAGATTACCCTACTTGAGCTCAGTGTACATCCTCTCCTTCCTCTTCCTCTCATCTATGGGCATATAATGGTTAGTGAAAAGGATTTTTAAGGTGTCTCGTTCCATGCTATCCACCTCTTCTTACCTATTCCCACTATAGTTTTCCCACCAGACCTTTTGCCCCTCCCTTAAGTAGGTGAGTGGAAAATTTGACCTTCTTCTCATTGGGTACCTCTAGGGTATGGAAGGAATTCTCCATAGATAGGGTCTAGGCTTCATCCTTATCTGTCACCTCAAGTTGGCCCTCCCCCCAAAAGGTGTCAGGGTTGATTTTGACAAAATCCAACACAGTCACTTCCTTCTTCCTAGATGAACAGGGTTCTGAGGTTCCTTTTAGGGAAACAGTCTCCTTAGAGTCTAGGAGGATTTTCTTTTATTCTTCCCACCTATCCCTATTTGTAGTGTTAGGATAAAGTACATCAGAGGTATCAAGTTCCTTTCTCTTATTATAGGATGAGGACGACTCTTCAGAAGCCTAAGAACCACGGGTTTTCTAGAGGCATCACAAAAATTAGGTGAAATAAATTAGAAATTTTATTTTTTTCTCCTTTTTTTAATCATATTATATTTCATGATTCTCCTTATTAGTTATTCATGATATTAGTGTTATGATTTGTTGAGGATACCCTAATAGTCTTTATCAGTCAATCCTTAGGACTCTAAACAGAGTGACTCATTCCTAATTTTATATCATAGATATGATAGGGAAATATTTATAAAATAGGGGAGAGTGAGTGAGAATGAGTGAGAATTTTCTATAGATGAGGTGAGAGGGAATATTTATATATGATAAGGGTCCTTAATTAGGGTATACCCAAAAAGTAGGGGACACTTAGGGTTTTTGTCAGGTAGACTTATACTACAATAAAGGTAGCCTCATGATTGCCAAGCAAAGTGGCTTGGAGACTTTAGTCAGACCCATGGCAGATGATATCCTAGTCATCTCCACCCTTCATATCCCTAACTCAAGGACTACCCTAGACTCACAATAGAGTGAATGAGGTTTCATGTAGCTATGATGTGTGAACATTGATTATGATACCAATTGTATTGACCCCAATTCCTATATACTTTCCATGTTGATAATCTGTAGATATGTGCGCACTCATATCTATAAGATGTCAAGAAGGAAAATATAAGGACTTGTAATTTTCATCTAATATACAAGGAAGCCAGATCGTTGTTCACAAACATCATATAAGTAGCCACACAAACCATCATTCATAAGGTAAAAAATTGTGACAGTTACCTTATTCATAGGAAGAAAAGACTAGTTCTTAAGGAAAGAAAGTACATAGGACATGGATACTCTATACATCATCTAGAAGAAAAAAATGCAACTAGATAAAAAAGAAATATAGATGAGACATCCATCTAGCTAAATATCCTCCAAGGACTTTATTTAATGTCTTCAGTTACTTTGAAGTGTATTACTTGTTCTTTGTGCCTAGAAAATACGGGAAATAGACGAATCAACAAAATAGGGTACATGGTTGAAATACTTGTATAGTAACTTGCATAATGAAAGAGTTGAGAAAGAAAGGAAAAGAAAACATTATATTAGGGTGGAGAATTATGTAAACCCAAGTTATTAATCATATTTCAACGAACATGCATTACTATGGTGGACTTAGCACAAAATCACATATATTATTGGGTCCATTCCCCATGTACCTTGTACTCTAGGGATCTCCCTATATACCATGTACCCTAGGGAGGTGTTGGTCAACATTAATACTTTCCCTCTCTCATAAGGAGATTAATGAACACCGTCAGTAACTACATTTCATTTTCTTTTTTTAATGTTCTTAGTTTTCAAGGTGGAAGTGTACAATATTATATATACATCCAAGCAAGTCTATGAAAGTAATGCATGCAAGTATTCATACATATTTCCATCCAAAAAAACTAGTCATATAGTTATATCCATGTACCTAGAGTATCGCATCTAGATTCCAAGAGTCTAGAGAAAGACTAAATATGTCACCCTGGAAAGAAATCAAGGGTGTATGTCACTATGAGTCCATATGACCCAGGACTAGGGCTTAATCTTTAATCAAGGTTACTTTCATCTTCTTATGATTAGATGAGGAATTATTTTATTGAGTTTATTTCATTTTGGAGTCACAAGATCATATCTCAAAATTATGGTTTCATATATAATATAGTATCCTTTATTATTTAAGAATGGATCATTCAAGATTAGGGTTTCTATAGGAACTAGGTCATTATTAGTTTCTTTTTTAGGGTTCACACGATCCAACATGATCAGAGTAGAAATCTAGGGTTTTGGGACTTGTACATGATTCATAGAAGATCAGTACTTAGTTAGGGTTTGACAAATAATACTTGAAAGTTCAATGTAGAGAGAGAAAATCTTAGTTTTAGGGTTTCCATAATCTTTGGATTATTAACCCTTCCCTAATTAGGGTTTTGAGATGTATGAATTTCAGGGACCCTGTTAGGGTTTGGATGTCACAAAGATCAGGTTTGAGACATTATTAACCATTATTACACATTAAATGACAAAAGTATGATCACTAGTATATAGGCTAGTATTTTTTAAAAAGGAGACAAATTTAGGGTATGATAGTATTCCATTTGATTCCTCATTTTTTCTGATAAAAATTGATATATAGGTTTGATGTTTTTTTTTGTTCCTATTATTTTCTCCAATTTTTCTAAGATAAATAGATTTCCATTGATTAAATAAAATAGATCGAGATATTACCTTGATCATTAGCCGGATCCGACTGGATCAACAGATAATATTGATTGGGTCTTGCGAAGTTGTGTGTGGCTTGTCTGATTCGATCCTATGTGGCACTCTGTGGTTAGTCCACACAAGAAAGCTCACTTCCATGTGGTCTCTCCCTCTCTCTTACTTGACGACTTAGGGGTGGTGGAGTGGCAATCAGGGATTGGTCCAGGTTGATCCAGGTCAGTGCCACGTCCTCTCCTTCTCCTCCTTAGCTATTTCATGCAAGAGCAGCTTGGATCAAACCCTGATGAGACTCCAACAAGGGTGGGGCTATCCTCGGCCCTGACCAAGGCCAGGCGAAGACCTGGGTAGAATTGGGTGGGGGTCCCCGGTCCCAGCGGTAGGTTGGTGAAGTGTAGCTCCCCTTGGAGCTCTACATCGCCGCGATCGGTGGAAGAAGCTCACCAGAAGGAAAGGGTCAGGGAGGTGGAGCATCGGGGACGTGGGATCGAGGCACCGTGTGAGTTCACTTGAGCTCGGTGAAGGTGAAGGTGGTGAGAATTGTGTGTGGCGATGCTCGAGTGTGTGGGGCTAAGATGGGGTGGTGATGAGATGAAGGTTGGGTAGGCTATGGTTATCATGGGTTGATGGCTTTGAATTTGAGGTTTAAGGATGACTAAAGAAGGTAGGGTGGAGCTAATGGTGGCCTTAAATAGCCACGAGGGTGTGAGGGTGAGGAAGCCCTAAGTTGGCTGTCACCGCCAGTGAGATAAGCGAGAAGGTGGGGTTCATTTTCCCAGGTTTGAGGGAAGAGGGGTAACGTGTAGGGGTTTGTTGGGATCGGTTTCGTGAGGTGAGGGAAAATATCCATGTGAAATTGTGTGAAGGATTATGGATAGGTCGTAAAGGATCGAGTCAGGTAGTTGATCTATTGGGAGCTCTCCCCACGTCCTATGGGAGGTTACAGGTGACTTCTAATTCATCGGATCCCCCTGAACGGCCCAGATTAAGGGCAAAATTGAAGGTCTATGCCCTCTTCCTAACTGTGTGACATTCAAATGTGACACCCTGTGCCACACAAGCGACATTACTTAAAACAAAACCGTGGAATAAAGATAAACAAATAGATTACTGGAAAATACTGAAAATTAAAACCATTTTCATAAAAATACCAAACAACAAAAGCCTTTACATACAAGTCCTTTCATGTCACAAGCACTTACCATGTGTACCATCTGCCTGTTGCAAGAAAGCATGTTCCAAAACATATATACATATATCCACCACAGTTGTGCATAGAAGGGGCACACAAGCCAACCATATATCAAAAGCATGTCTACAAAACATACCCAAAAACCTGAGTGTACAGGGACAACTCTAGGACTCTAACAACAAAAGACATCCAGTAGCACTTCCAACCTTGACAGCTACTATCTTTCTTGCGGCTCCTCAACCTCTAATGCATGATCTTTGCCTCCTCATGCATGTTCGCCTAAAAAAGATGTGGGAACCCCACGGGGTGAGATTCTAAATCTCAGTGGGAGATATAACTCTCCACCAACTCTATTAGTAACATGGATAAGATGTTTAAAGCAAGCAGTAAAGTTACAACTAGGATAAGTAGGTAATCATTATCAATAGAATAAGCAATTATTGGTGGATTACGAAACATCTTAATAATTTAAAAGGAATATGAAGAACATGTATAATTTCTACTAACAAAACTATACAAAATCAAGAAAGGCCTCATACAATGTTTCCGCATTTGATCCTATACAAGTATACTACGTGTTTGTTTACATATTTTATTAGCCCCGAGGATTTGGGTCGTACCACCCAAACCCAACCGACCACTGCTAAGTTGAAATTGGTTCCATAAAAGGTCTAACGGAAGAGTCAGAATCCATGACCTCATCAAATCTCATGGTCAACACACAAGCAACACCGTAGAGGCATATCAGTCAACTGTACAAGTAACTCATGGTCAACTGACAGAACATCTCACACATGGCTATCCACATATATCAACACCTAGCCCACCTCAGTACAGGTAATTGTGCTAGAAGAATAGGCTCACACATGGCCATTCTAACAAGGAGGAGTAGCTCAGGCATGGCCATCCAGATCACAATGAGATCGACTCACGCATGGTCATCTCACACAACCTGTAATTAAGGATGCAAGGGAATAATCGACTTGCACCCCGCATATTCACAAATATGTGCTCTGAGTTAAACTTATTTCACCGTCCAGCAAATGTTGACATTGAATGGATCTATGGCACAGGGAAAGCTACGTGATTAAGTTCCACTTGAAATAGTTAGGTCATTTAAGTGCCTTTTAGCATCAATCAAGTTACAATGTATAAACTTTAAATAAGTTTTACCAAGATAAGGGCATAACACATTACCAGAAAATATTTGAGAATATAAGGTGTGATCTCATCACATTATCACTTGATGTTTTTCAATCACCATATTTTCATCACAAGGACCACATACTTTTAGGTAGCAACCCCTCATCTCATCACTGAGAAAATCATCACCTCATATTAAGCAATAAATCATCATTAGGTCAGATGACCCATTTTCCTTCTCTTTTTGTAATACCAACATCCCACATGCCTCATAAGGCTCATTCAATCATATCATAAACACCATAGTTCTTATCTATCTATTCTTATCAACTAATGTTACCTACAGGGTTAGAGATCTATAATCAAGAAGGATAATACTTCATTACCACTACCATTTCATAAAGATTCATGTCATTCACACTACATTATTAGAATTAGGGTTCTCTTTAACCAATTAGGGTTTACAAGGTTGGATCAACAACCCACCTTCATTCATCACTTACATTATCATTATAGGGTATGTTATGAGATTAAAGGTAATAGAAAACATCACTCCCTCATTGCTCACACAAACACCTCATAAGGTATCCTATTATACCATATAACCCATCATCATCATGATGTATCAAGGATACCATTACAAGGTCTCAATTTCATATGGCTAGAGGGATCCTAGTTCATTATCTAGCCATGTCGTCCTAATCATACCAAGGTGTGTCAGGCAAGCTCATATAGGGATATCGGTTTAGCTCATCTTATGGTGTGATGGGTTAACTACACTTGAGGTGTATCAGTTTAGCACTCAAGGTGTTGGTTGATAGCTGACATTGAGTGTTGACTTATCACCACCATAACATGTCGACCACCTCTATGCAAGGCACAAGGGGTTAACCTCTCCAAGGTGTGTCAGTTTATCCCTACTTTAAAGGGTGTCAATTTAGACACATGTATCGGTCATGCCATTCTCTAGTGTGTCAGCCAAGGTTCCAAGGAGTGTGTCGCCCGTCATGCTTGTGTCGAGTTAGAGGTGTGATGGGCTGTTAGGGTTAGAGAATTGTCATGTCATCCTCTTACTTCAACCAAGGGCATCACATTTTAGAACTTTAAGCATACCAACTCACAATATACCATCTTCATCATGACGGGCTAGCACCCTCAACCTATTGGTCTAAGGTGTCAGCTAACAAGCATGTCAGTTTAACCTTCTAGAGCATGATGGGTTAGCCTCATCATAGCATATTGTTTTAAGCACCACAAGTCATGACGACCACTCACAACTTAGTGTATGTGTCAAATTGTAACATGTTGTGTCAGTTTAAGCATCACAAGTCATGACAACCACTCACCACTTAGTGTATGTGTCGACTTGTCATCTTCAACCCTAGTGTGTCGGCCACTAGTCCCTCTATTATCATGGCAAGAAGGTATAGGATATGGAAAGCAACCTAAATGAGATTCCTTCACCAAAATAGTTCTCAAGACCATTATAAATTACTAACATATATGAGATGAATGATTTAGATATGAGAAACAATATAGGCACATGAAAGAGTGAAAATAACAAAGAAGGCTAAGAGTTATATAACCCGTCTCAAAGATTACCACCAAGATCCAAGCTCCAAGGTCAAGTTTCGCTCACGAGCTCAAGGTTGAAGATGATCCACCAAACTTGATCACCACAACACCTCCAAAGAAGAATATGAGACCAAGGTTAAGGTAGCTTGAGACAAAAAGAGAGGTATCCATGATCCATGACTAAGAAGAAGAAGAAGAAGAATAAGAAAAGAGATAGGAAACATAGCTTACCAAGGTACAAGATGAAGGATGATCAAGGAACACCACAAGCTTGGAACTCTTCCTCCAAACTCCAAGAGAACCTCTCTAGCTCCTAAAGCTTCTCAAGGTCATCCACTAAGAAGGAGAGAAAGCAAGAATGGCCAAAAGGATCCTCTTGCATGGAGAGAAAGAAGGCTATATACTAGGAGGATGAGAGAGAGATCATGGGAGAGGTGCCATCACCTTAGGAGCCTAGGTGACACTTGCCCACGAAAAAAGGGCCACATGCAATATGTAGTTATATGATCTAGGTTAGATCTCGCCCTCTTGGTCTCCTACCAAGATCATGGTCTCACTAACCTGATATGCCATATCCCCACACACTCAAAAATTGATACACCATAACCCTGCACACTCACAAACTAATACACCATAACCCTACACACTCACAAAATGATACACAGCCTCTCTAGGGCTCTCTAACCCGAGATAACATATCTAAGAGAAAAACACATCTCACTCATGTATTCTAAGAATCACCAAGGATGTTACCTCATAACCAAGACCAAAACAAGGTGCCCATATCTCTCTCTCCTCTATATGATGCCAAGAGAGAAAGGAACACTCTAGATGTGGCAAACTTTCACATCAACCCCTACTCTGGGTGAATTGCAATTTGCACTAAAACCACACCACAAAACACAAGCATCATCCAAACAAGCTCAAACAAGAACTAAGTTTTCTATAGGCCCTAATTACATCTCAGATGATTAGAGCAAGGTTTTAAGCGACATAATTAGGCAAAACAAATAGGGTTATACCAAAATGTGGGTCAGGGTCCTTACATCAAATGTCATGCCTAGCTATTTAATCAAAAACTTAGGTCTAGGGTCTTAAATCAGTGTATTATTGATTTAATACTTCAATTATTCATATCTCTTAGACGGTATGTTGGAATGTTACCAAATTTTTGGTGAAGTTCCATGATAGGGCCGTCCATCTATGATAAAATTTTGGGATTGAAAATTGAATGTTGATTAGGGATATTAACTAACTACATTAATATACATAATTTACCCAAATGTTCATTTAGGGTTGGCTTTATTTCAAAATCTGTGTGTCAAAATGATCAAAATAATAGAGGGGGTGGTCGAGGGTATTTTAAGAAATAATTTTTGAGTAAATATCTATGTCATTAACTTTGCAAGAGAGAGACAAATAAATAATATATATACTCACTTTATCACAACCACCCTCTTTGATGGGCCGCTGGAAGGTCACACTATGCACCTCTTCTTTGACAAACTTGGAAGAGCACCCAACCACCTCTTCTTTGACGGATGAGGAGAGTAATGAACCACCCCTTCTTTGACAGATGAGGAAGAGCATCGTTCTTCACCTCTTCTTTAACAGAGAGTGGAAGAGCACCAAGTTGAGAAGACTCATTTTTACATGTGCATGGATAGCTTTCACTCCAAAAAGTAGCCCAATAGTGATACAACAACAAAGAAATACATTGGAGAAAGAAAGTAACAAAATAAGCTCACAAGATATTTAATCAAGATATTATGGACAAGTGATGATGATACATTCCAAAAAGTTTTAGGTAAAGTAGTATTAGGTGGAGATGATATTATAACTGACCTAAGGGCTTAGTCTAGAATGATAACAATTTGAAGTATTCAACCTAATGTCTTTGAGAAAGATGGCAAGTAGAAGTATGCTCAAGCATGTATCAAATGTTGTTGCAAAGTAATGAACAAAGTTGTGTACAAAGTTGATGTCTAGGTGTCCTAAGACCACTCCTATTTATAGGAAATGTTTACAAGTGGTTAGAGTACATGTGGGGAGAGTCTAGAGTGTTCTTAAAGGTCAATTATCCATTAGGACGAAATTGATTAAGTTGCAATGGTTAATTTGATCATTAATATTTTTTGTTCCAGAATATTTTTGGTCAAGAAATTAATCGATCAGAAACTATCTCAGTTGATAAGTTATTCGACCGAGAAGTGATCTTGGCTCGAATTGCTCTAATGACTGTGTTTCGGTCTATCTTATTGGTCCAAGATAGCACAACAGCTCTTTGTCGGTCAAACTTTTCTTCGACCACCCATCTCAATTGACATTTTCTTCAAACAAGAATGACCCAGAACACAAGATATGCAATGTCTATTTCCCAATTGACAACAATTTCAACCGCATGGATTTCGGTTGGCAAAGATTTCGATCGAGATAGACTTTGTGAAGGAATATGTAAATGTGTGAAACCTTATCTAATGGCTTTATAATAAAACTTATCAACCCTAAAGGCTTCATATAAGTATGGGATAGGGTTTTTGGTAGGTTTAGGAACACCAACACTTGTCCTTACATCATATCTATCAAGTTGTACAAAAACACACATGTATAATCAAATACATGCATGGTAAAACTTGATTTGCAAGCATACAACATATAAAATTTGCAAGGACTTTGTAGTGGATCTTGTATTAGTTCCTTGATCACCTGAAATACTTGATGCACATGTTAGTAATACAATTTGGGAAATATTTGCATCATCAAAATATGACTGTGGCATATCCAAAAAGATAATAATCTCCCCCATTTGATGATGACATATATTTCTATAAGAGAAACTGAAAGTAGCCAATTTCGAACTTCATGTCTTTAATTTTATGTCATGATGAATATTCTCCCCTTTTTATATTACTATTATGATAGACTATTCATCTCATGGATTCTTCTCCCCCTTTTCCATCTCAAAAACATAGAAAGTTATGAAAAGGACTCCCCCTAAATATGATGCTCAATTTGGAGGGGTAAAAACTTATAGAAAAAGACAATTGAAAAAGAATACCAATTGAGGAGAAAAGCCAAGAACAAGGATAGACATTAATCACATTAGGGAATAATCAAAAAGCCATATTTGATCAAGGAACATTGAAAAGATTATCTAATTATTGATGAAAGGAATGTCAAGTCCTTCATGATAAAAAGATCCCATCAAGCATAAATATCAAGAGATACTCTAGACCAATGGTAAGGAATGTTTTGTCCACCACAATATAGAGATGCCATGAAAATCAAAAGTCAAAAACTAAAATTTATTTCACAATCATTTTTAAGGGATGTTAAGCCCAGAAATGATTACAGAATCCATTAAACACAAAAATGATGTGAACAAAAGAATCTTCGGATCAAATATAAGGGACGTTAAGCTTGTATTGGTGTAGAGAAGCCATTAAGTACCACAACAACAGATCTAAAAGAATCTCCAAACCAAATGCTAAAGGATGTTAGCCTTTATTGATGTAGAAAATCAACTAAGATCAAAAATAGATATGCAAGTTATATTCAAATATTTTGAGTTCCCCCTTAATCTCATACTAAATAACAGAGCTCAACCACAAGAAAAGGAACTACTAAAATATAGCCATCTAAGAGCCCATACTTCATGGTAAAGCATTCGTGTCAAACATAGAAAATGGGAAATTGGTAAAAAAATCAAATATGTAAACCAAGTTTTGAAATACTCAAATAAATTTTGTTAATGATAACATTTCAGTCGAGAATAATTTTGACTGAGTTGTTGCTCGGTCCAAGTGTTTTACAACCAAGATTTTCACAGATTGATGCAAAAAACTAATTTGAGTACATTAATCATGAATGTGATAGCACATGTTATTTATCTCCATATTAAGAACAAGATAATTTGCTGAATTATTTCTCCCCCTTAATATAATACTCCTTAAGAATATTATACAAAAATATGTCAAATTTATCCAGACAAAGAATGAGCATTATATAGGGAGACATAAAAGGCCATTTCTTAATTCATTCCATGATAATTCCAAATAAGAGTACAATGCTTGAAGTAAAGAGAAATACATGAAAAAGCAACATGGATCCAAAGAAAAAAATTACATATTTTCATGAGATCAAAAGCATAATACAAATTAGGATCATGTCCTATAAGAGAACGCCATAGTATTGCACAAGAGTATTCCAAGATAAAGCATTTGTGGTCATCAAAGAATAGGCTTCAAAAAAATAGGGGCCCGAGAAAAGTTGAAGTGGACAACAATGTCTTGAAGTTGGGATGCCAAAAATTGTTTGTGATGAAGGTTGGATGGTGGTGCTGGTGGTTGTGCATAGTTGAAGTTAGAGTTGTATGGAGGGATGCTCCTAGGATAAAGATGAGAAGGATAGTTATCCTAGGCATTCGGTGTTAAGGCTTGCATGCATTCATTAAGATATGTCATTGCATGGTGTTGATAATCCATATGTTTCCCAAGTTGATAGGAAATACCTTTGAAATAACCAAAGTCATTCTCATGAGTGCAAGAGGAAGGTGGATGAGTATGAGTAGTAGGTTATTGTGGAGCCTCTTATACATTTCTGGACCATTTATGACCAAAGTCATTCCCATCTTTTCAATAGTTTGAAGATTAATTTTATGGGATAGACAGACTTGAAAGGAGCCTAAATTAGAGAGAGATTTACCAATGGAATGCTCAATGAGATGACATATAAAATCAGAAAAGGGTGGTGATCCCTTAAAGTCAAGAATTTCATGGGTGACTGCTAACTAATTCTTCTTTAGATAAATGAAAAATACTTACATCATTAGTTTCTTCTTCAGCTTCTATTGCCATGAGACATTACACCTCCTCCTCTTTTTTTCTTTCACCGTCATCATTTGATTAATCCCATGCAGCTAAGTAGGCTTTGTCTTTCTTTTTGAATGAGGACTTCTTACTTTTCTTAAGTTTTTAGGCATTCAAAAACCAAGTGGTCTTACTTTCCACATTTAAAGCACCTAGAAGAAGAGGGAAGGGCACTATGAGTTTTGTTATATTGAAATTCCTTACCATCTGCAATCAAGGTGCTTTCATCATCTTCATCACTTATGTCACTACTTTCTTGAAAATGTATCTTGATGGCGCTTTGATCACGACATTGAAAGCAAGATCCTTCTTTCTCTTGTTTTGTTGTTTGGCTTCCACTTTTTCTTCCTCCTTAAGAGTGACTTCATGCGTCTCCGGGTTCCTGATGAGATTCTCCATCTTTAGTGTTGTAAGATCGTTAGCTTCCTCAATAGAAGTAGCCTTTGAGTTATATCTAGTAGGTAATTATCTAAGTTTCTTCGATACTTGATCTTCCTCGCTTATGTTCTTTCCCAACGCACTTAGGTTATTTACAATGTTAAAAAATATAAGATACATTCCTACAATGCTTTCGTTAGGTTGCATATGAAATAATTCAAACTTGTATTTTAACATACTAATTTTAGTGTTATTTACTTGTGTAGCACCCTCATGGGTTACTGAGAGTTTATTCCATATTTTATAATTTGTTTCATAATTAGATATACACTTAAATTTGCTAAAACATAAAGAACAATAAAGTATGCTTATAGACTTTGCATTTAGAGTACCTTTCTTTACCATTTTCACGTCCCATTGCTCCAATTCAGTGGTTGTAAGTACGTATGCATAAGATTCCATCTTCCATAGTTAAAAATAGATTCCCTAGAAGTAGAATTGCACCCTCCTTTTTCAGTATGTGTAGTTTTATCCATCAAACACTAGTGGTTGGCTCATGTGTTCCTTCCAAGTTCAGGCTGCCAAGCATGCCATCCCCTATTCTTCAAGACATGTTAGGACTCCTTGAAGACCTGCTCTAATACCAAATGAAAAATCTAGAGGGGGTGAATAGAGTTTTATGATAATTTTAACCAAATAAATTTACTTTACTTAAAGTCCAACAGAAATATAAAGCAAAAGAAGCAACCACAAGAGACACAGATTTAGAGTGGTTCTATCAAGTGACATCAGTCTACTACCTATTTGTTTCCAACTAAGATTTATAAACCTTGTATTTTATTCCTTTTAAATATCAATGCACAATACACAAAATTTACCAGTGACTTTTGTGGATCAAGACAAACCTTTCTTTTTAGATCAAGGAAACTACCACCTTCTTTGATGGGCCACTATAAGGTCACCCTGTGCACCTCTTATTTGACGAACTTGGAAGAGTATCAAACTACCTCTTCCTTGACGAATGAGGAAGAGCGTCGAACCACCTCTTCTTGGACGGATGAGAAAGAGCATTGTTCTTCACCTATTCTTTAACGGGTAGTGGAAGAGCACCAAGTTGAGAAGACTCCTTCTCACAGGTTCCTGGAAAGCCTTCACTCCAAGAAGTGTCCCAAGAGTGATACAACAACAAAGAAATATATTGGATAAATAAGGTAATAAAATAATCTCCCAAGATATACAATCAAGCTCTTATGGACAAGTGATGATGATCCACTCCAAAAAGGTTTAGGCAAAGTAGTATTAGGTGGAGAGGTACTATAATTGAGCTTAGGGCTTAGGATAAAATGATAGAAACTTGAAGCATTGAACCAAAGTTCTTTGAGAAAGATGGCAAGTACAAGTATGCTCAAGTATGTATCAAATATTGTTGCAAAGTAATATACAAAGTTGTGTACAAAGTTGTATACAAAGTTGATGTCTAGGTGTCCTAAGACCACTCCTATTTACAAGAAATGTTTACAAGTGGTTAGAGTACATGTGGGGAGAGTCTAGAGTGTTCTTAGAGGTCAATTAGCTATTAGGAAAAAATTGATTAAGTTGCAATGTTTAATTTGATCGTTAATACTTTTTGGTTCTAGAACATTTTTAGTCGAGAAATTAATCGATCGGAAATTGTCTCGGTCGAGAATTTAGTCGATTGAGAAGTGCTCTTGGCTCAAATTGCTTTGATGTCTATGTGTTGGTCTATCTTCTTAGTCCAACATAGCACAATGGCTTTTTGTCAGTCGAACTTTTCTTCGATTGACCATCTTGGTCAAGATTTTCTTTGATCAAGAATGACCAAGAACACAAGCTAAGAAATGGCTATTTCCCAGTTGGCAACAAGTTCAACCAAATGATTTTGGTTGAAAAAGATTTTGATTGAGATAGACTTTGTGAAGGAATATACAAATGTGTGAAAACCTGTCTAGACATGTAAGTGGATCGAATATGGAGTGGATATTTTTATATCCAATATCCAAATCCAAAAAAAATTGGTCCAGATATCATATATAATATCTGAATCCAGTCTGAATAAATAAATATCTAAATTCAAATGAATATCCAATCTGAATCAAAAACCATAAATTTATTATTGATAAAATATATTATATATAGAAATTATACTATGAATGTATGTGATAATATATATATAGAAAATATATTTTTCATAATAAATGTATATATTTATCAAATTCAATTTTTTTAGAGCAGATACAGCCATATCTGATATTCTATCCAAAAAAAATTGGATCTAAAATTGATATCCTAAATCCAACCAAAATTACGCGGATGTTGGATTTTTTTCAAAATTTGGGCTCAAATTTGGATCAAATGTGCAGATTCCATGTATCCATTTACAGGCCTGAGCCTATCTAATGGCTTTAGAAATAAAACCTATCAATCCTAAAGGCCTCATATGAGTATGGGATAGGGTTTTTGGTAGGTTTAGAAAGATCATCACTTGTCCTTACATCATATCTATCAAGTTGCACAAAAACACACGTGTACAGTCAAGTACATGGTACAACTTGATTTGCAAGCATCCAAACATATAAAATTTGGCAAGGTCTTTGAAGTTGGATCTTGTCTTAGTTCCTTGGTCTCCTAAAATACTTGATACACATGTTAGTAATACAATTTGGAAAAAAAAATGTATCATCAAAATATGAGTGTGGCATATCCAAAAAGCCAACACCATCCATCAAAATAAATAAAAAAACAATAACATGTCAAACCCTAATTTTGGGGTGTAATACCCCCCCTATTTCTAATTTTTCTTCTTCCTTACTGGTGTCTATGTAATAGAGATGTATCACTCAAATGAAAAAGGATTCCAATGTTCACAAAAATAAAAATAAAAGGAAAATTGTTGTAATATAGGTACTTGAACAAATAAATACAATCTCAAGTCAAATAGAATGATATTTGCATACTTCCCTCCATACCCCATTTCACTCCATTATCCACCCAGGGGAACATGACATGCTCCATTTGTTCCATTTTTACACCCTTAGTTTAAGGCCTTGTGCATTCTCATAGATTATGCATGTACCTTCAATTTTGCATCAATTTCGTACTTATGCATATTGAGGATTTTGACATGGAAGCATGTACTACAAATAGAAGTTGGGAATGAGGATAGATAAAGTTATTGTAATGACCCCGTCTCCCGGTAACCCCCACTTAAGGGAGACCAAGAGATCAGAGCCGTTATTAACAATTAATAGGATCATAGGTTCGACAAATAATCGATAACAATTATTAAATTCTACCAACTAAACTAAAAACTGGTATAAAATAAAACTTTTGCATACCTTTTAAAAACTGGGATAACTACTTCTATCCGCATCAGGAGTCTATTCTAACTAATCCACCTTTGTACTTTAATTCTCATTTATTTCCACGTATGCCACTTTACTATTTGTTCTTTTCAAACTTGTACCTAAAACGCCGACAAACAAAATGTCGGTCAGTATATCGAAATATACTGGTATGTGGGGACAACCAAAATTTCACAAATATGGATAACAATCTAATTATCACAATCAAGATAATTAACAGGCCAATTTATGCTTTTCAATATGACATTCTCCACTACTTTTGCCCTAACCCTGGAATACCCACCTTAGGGTTTCTTTTGCCAATGACTTAAGGCCACCTTATCAATCTCGAGCTTGGTGCCAGGGGTCACCCTTCATAGTTCCCATTAGTCATTCTATAAAGACCACCTTCTCAATCTCGAGCTTGGTGTCTGGACTCACCACTCATGGTGCCCATTGGTCTACCCTCCTAGGCCTGACCTTTGGCATCATCCATCAGGGTGGCATGTAGGTGCGAGAATACACACTTCTTTATAATTGTGATAACCATAGTGACTTTATAATTTTGCAAGTATGAACATCCAACTGTTTAGGTTGCATTCAATGTGAGGAAACATTTGGAAAACCCTCGGGAAACTAATGTGATTAACCATAATTAACCACATACCTGATTTGTAGATTCAACAAGCTAACAACAATTCCAAGTAAGCAAGTAATCCAAGAAGCAGTTCAACAATCACAGAATTCCTGAAAAACATACGTAACCTATTTACTACACTTGACCAGGAATATATCTATTTAATTGACTTGGATTCACTTTCTAGGGTTTCAAATCCGAATTGGGGTTTTATTAGGGTCCTTTTTGATCTTTTTACAACTTTCCTCATTTATACCCTAGAATAGCAATTCTAAGTGCAAAAACCCTAATTACTCACATATTCACATTAGAGCCTTTTTATCATCTTAGGTTCCTTCCGGATTAACAACTCATAGTTCATTATGATCTAATTCACCTATGAATTCCATTTATCATTAATTCTAACTTTATCCATTAGAAAACCCTAATTATCATATTAAGGGTATATATCCATGATTAGAAACTTTTATATTCAAAATATCTTAGAACCATCATTTAATAGCATATTATCATATTTTTCGAATTAAATATGATCTTATCCTCTTTTACCCTAAATTAGGGTTTCTAAGTGCTTAATCATTCATAATTGGTGTAAAACCCTAAATCATGCAGTAAATCATCTAGATTAGGTTCAAGTTCATCATTAACATTTCAACGGGTTACTATTACTTAATTTCACCAATTAAGCATCATGAACCTAGCCATTAATTTCAATTAGGGTTTCTAACATAATTTCAAAGCACTTTTCATTAACTTAGCACACTTTTGCAAATAGATACAAAATTAGGTTCTCAAACTAATTTTAATGTATTCCTCATATTTTTCTAAGCAACTTTCATGATAAACTTTTCTCATTAGAGCTTCCTAGCAGATTCTATGAATTTGTAAAGAAAAGACATTTTCCTTATTTATTCGTTAATTCGAGAAAACTAGTGGGCCGCCCGCCAGATCCATGGTCCCATGGACCATGCAGGATCCAATGGCCCAGAATCTGTGTGCCCATCTTTAGATTTAAAGTTGTGAATAACTATTTTACCCTTACCTTCCTTCACAGTCGTCGGGGGCAAGGAGGTCTTTTCCTCCTTTCATCTTCTACCTTCGGATCTCGCGAACAGGACGATGCGGCTCTAGGCTGTGGTGAACTCCCGAGTTGACCCGAAGCTATAGGGCATGGGAGGCCAGGGCGAAAGCGCCACCACCTGCGCTGCACCAGGGCGAACTCGATGGTGTACTTCTCCACCTGTTCGATGGTGTGGAACTCGAATACCCGTGGAGCCACCCTCGTTGGTAGGGAAAGAGAAAATCTAGACATTCTTGCTCTGTTTAAAGAACTAGCACAAGGGGGAAACTACTATAGACCCTATGGCACCTTGTGGTTGAGTATGTGCCCTCACAATAAGACCTCGAACCCCCCTTTTATAGCCTAGACATCCAGCCCGAGGAGGACATCTCTGCGGATTGGGGAAAACTTGCATAGTTCGGGAAAGGTCTGCAACCCCAGGTCAGTTTGATGCGGAAAATACTCCTAAAACCAATGGAATTGTTTCCTTCATTGTACATTGCCTCTACTTCGAGCAAATCCAAAAGGAAGGTCACGCTTCCTGGTCATCTGTTTGCCAGAGTTATCATAGAACTGGGATTGGGTCTGGTTCGTTGGATACCATATCAACGATCCTCATTTAATCCAAATATCTAGATTTATGATTTGATGGTTAAATCTTCTAAAAATCATAACTCAATGTTCCTTTATCCTTTTTTTAACCAAATTTTAAGGGAAACTTCCTCTTGTCTTTATCTACTCGCATACCAAAATTGAGTCCCAAATTCCAAAGGAAAGGGGCATTTACTCTATAAGCAAGTTTCTTTTTTATTAAAACCAAATTAATTAATATTTCCTCTTTCTGTTGCCATTATCTTATTATTTTGAGTTCCTTGAACCTCAAGGAACCTTAATGGCTCGAAATCCCATCTTGGGAATATTCCTTAGCCTTTTACTTATCTTTTATCCATTTTCTTGTTATCTTACTTATTTCCTTATTCTTTTTAATGATTTCTCTTTATCTTTCACTTCCTTTTTCCTCTTTTCATATTTCTTTTATTAGAAATCATATGTAAACGAATTTTACTCCATTGTGGCCATTAATGCCATTTTCTAGATAATTCCAAGTATTTCTTATAAATACTTTGCTTAATACCCATTATCTTGTGTCTTTTCTAGTATTTGGACTTTTCTTCTTTTCTTCTCTTTTATATTCATAATTGGATTAATATAGTAATGGGAATCACAAAATTCCTATCAAAGGAATATTTGCAAGGAAACCCATCTTTTGAAGCAAAGCTTATGACCTTTTTAGTTAAGCCCAATTTCACAAAATCATGGCATTTCACTTATGAAGACACATGCAAAAATTGAGGTTGTAACGGTTATCTTTTTATTCTAGGAAGTTTAGATTTCTAGGCTATGTTTAGTGGTAGTGATAAAATCATGATTGAGAGAGAATCGGGATGGGTTGTTAGTATTGTTGGGTTATTTGCTCAAGTTTTATCTTACTGGGGATAACAACATTTAAGTTTTGGTGTCTTTTATGAATGTGTACTCAACTTAATCTTTTGGATTAGATTTTATTACATTTCATGCATATTTATCTTTATTCAATTATAATAAGGTCTATGTGCTTTTGGTTTTAGTGGTAGTGATAAAATCATGATTGAGAGAGAAGCGGGATGGGTTGTTAGTATTGTTGGGTTATTTGCCCAAGTTTTATCTTACTGGGGATAACAACATTTAAGTTTTGGTGTATTTTATGAATGTGTACTCAACTTAATCTTTTGGATTAGATTTTATTACATTTCATGCATATTTATCTTTATTCAATTATAATAAGGTCTATGTGCTTTTGGTTTTTTCTTTGCAAATTGATGAAAAAATATGTGTGTTGTTGTAGAAACAATGAAAAATAAAATCATACACCCAAAAAACTATGGTTCCATCATCTTCAACACCCATTGACACATCCAACCGATAGAATGGATCTCCCAGTCAACTAGTAGGGTAGTGTCTTGAAAGGCCAAGAAATAGATATGTGAGTTGATTGATTGTGTAGTCTAGTCTAGTGGTTCTCCAAAAGGGAAAAATCATTAGTACCCTTGATGTCCAGACAAGTAAACAACTCGTCAACTAGTATCTTGGTTGGGAATCAAAGTTCACCACCCATACCCAAGCTAGTAGAATTATTCTCCAACTAAGTTAATTGACTAGGAAGATCTTCATGGGTTTATCAATAGCCAATCGACCAATCCATGCAAGGAGTCAGTCAATATATAATTTGGACCCATGAAATAGGTAATTTAAACCCCCAATCATTCACTTGACCCATCTATGAGTCGTCCAACTAGGGGTCCTAGTATTTCAACATCCAGCTAGCCAATCCACTAACTGGACACACAATCATCCGATTGTACTTTTTTCCAGTGCACAAACCAAGAGCATTGTCTCACTTAATATAAAAATATGGTAGTCCTGGTAGAGAAAGCATATAACAAATTTGACCTCATTAGTAGGGTTTTGACCCCCACAATCGTGATTGAAATTTTAGAGCACTTGAAATATGGAGAAGAACAAAGGATGACTCTACCCTCAGGCATGTCAGACTATCATTGTTGTCATGGTGATGCTTGTTTGTTGGAGATCATGGCTCACGTTCCCATCATCCTAGTGACAGTGACTTATCATTATCCTTTATACTCTTTTGGTTCAAGTCCTGATGTGAGTGAGCCATTTTTGCACCAGGTGTGGTAATTATCCCATTGTCGATAGTTGTCATTTCTATTTGTGAATTTCTATATGTATGTGTTGTTGGATTGATGATTGATTGTTTTATGCATGTGGATTAGCTACCTATCTAAAATTATTATTGCAATTCTAGGAATAGAGATGTTGAAAACCTAGAAATTTAATATTAATTAATTGTCTTTGAACCCCATATGAGACATTGGAAGGGCATTCTATGAGGTAATGAATTTGAGATCCATAGGTAACAAGGCCACAAACTTATGAGGAAATTGTTCTTGTGAATTACATAACAAAAAGGATATGAAATTTATTTGGACCCAATATAATAGTTATATGAGTTAGTGATGCAATGTGAGAGAGTGAATGTGGGTAGTGGAGATGAAACCTATTTTTCCCCAGTGCTTTCATATATTAATTTTTCCCCATTTCCATTATGGTTTAATTTCTTTGCACTTATATTAATCAAAAATCAAATCAATTGATGTTAGATATTTGTGTTGACTTAAAATGGATTTAATAACAATATCCTTAAAAAAGGATGTCATTTGGGTTTGGTCTTATAATTATACTGCAATAAGACCCTTCAGTTTGTGTGTGGTAATTTTTGCACATTAGGTTGGATAAAAACTTGGACAAAATTCTTAGAGAAATTTTTTATAATAAAAACCACGCATCATGATCCACCCTCTCCTCCTTGGTACTTCTTCAACAATCATCTCCTCATCACCATTGCCACTCACATCCAACATGCACTATTGTGGTGATTTGTGGTCATACAAAGGAGAAACAAAAATGAGTGGGTCATCCATGTACCTTTGGAGAAGTATGTCTCCTCCTCCTTTATGCATTATATTCCAAACCTAGGAGATTGGGAGGAAAAAGACCCCTTCCCTTATGTTACAAAAGTTGTAGTGCCCAATATTGGTAAACTTCTATTGGATGGTCTGAGAGAACATAGTCACTCTGACCCCACATGCCCTAAACATGTAATCATGTTTAGTTGTAGGGTAGAAATGCACACCTTACTTATCTGAATTAGTGGGTTGTGTCCTAGCATGAGGATAAAATGTAGTCTTGAATCCATAAAAATAATAAAAATAAGGTAAGTTATGTGTTTGAAACTTTTGGATTTTCCAACACATTTCTTACTCAATCATAGTCGTGTGGGTACTCATTTTTATCATAAAAAATAGAAAATTCTATAGGAATGGGTTATGTGCATGTTATAGTCATGTATGCATGCATTTACGGAGGTTTAACCAAAATTTTGTGTTTAATCATGTATTTATAGTTTATTTTATTATTTGGGTCAAGGAGTCTGAATATCATGTAGGCCATGAGTTAGTGCAAATACACACTTAGAATGCATTACTAATCAAGGGCAAGTTGTAAACCTTTATATAGAGAGCACAAACAAAATGTATTAAGTTCTCAAGAAGTAAATGTGACTTTTTAGTCCATGGGGAATATTAGGACAAGTGAATTGATATCCTAAGTGGCTAATTCAAATTCCAAAAAAGTCATGGCTCAGTTTAGGTTCTAAGAGTAGCATGGCTTATTTGGGATCCTAAAAGATATAGGGATGATTTCAAATCCCAAGAGGGATAATATTTTTATCAAAAACTAGCTTATAACTATTTTTCTTCAGTGATGTAATGATTCAGAGCTCAAAGCCCTTGTTGATTTCATCTATTAGCTAGTAACACTATAAAATGTCTTATAGGTTGAGTATAATCAGTAAAATGATTTTTAGGGATGTTGAAACCCTTGGTTCTAGTCTCTGACTGCTAGCTCACACTATGAAGTTTGTTGCTTTTTGACATTGATGTGCAATTGTTCCTTGATTTTTTTTGTTTTTTATTCAAACCCCAAAAAACAAATATTTAGATCATTATCTATAGATATTGAGATAATTTAACTATGGGTACTTGATTTTCTTGGTTTTTGTTCATAATTTGTGCCAATATTTTATTTTAAATGTGAGACACATTTGTATTATATTGTTATTTTATATAGATAATGCACATATGTCTGACGGGACCTATATTTGGATAATGCATCCATGTAATGGCGCATGTGTAGATCATGAACTTGTGCCCTACATAAATCCTACATACCTTAAATATCTAGTTTGTATGTAATCCTTTTATGCCTTGATGCATATAAAACATGGATAAAAGCATCCCATATTGATTCAATCACTATGTACATACACATATTGGGTCAATTCGTTCAAAAACAATTTAATTGCATATAAAAATGTTCATTTATGTGACTATATATACTTATTGAACCTTTGAAGAATCTATTTTGAGTGCTTCAAAATAGATAGTTCTTTGGATGATTCTTCCCTTTTGTTGCATATAATATCATGTGCTACATCAAATGTGAGTTTTTGAATAATCCTACGAGTCTAATTGTTTATATATTTAATTTTAACCTTTTATTAAACCACATGCTATATGTGGTTTATATGCTCATATGATGAGTGTCACATCTTATGTAAGTCATATCATTTATTATGTTTGAATTTGAACTTTTATTCAAACGCCTTATAGTTGAGTTTTTTACGTCTTATGATAGGTGGCCGATGTATATGGGACTAGGGTATATATGGTGCGCACCCGCTAGAGGCTTATAACACCGGCCAACTAGGGTGGCCGAGTGCAACCCACGAGGTCAGAAGGCACGGGATGATGGGATCTTTGCTTTCAAAGATTTTCATGGTCCCAGATCGAGTCTATCACTAAAACTAAAACAATTCGCCCGCAAGCGTATGGGGTACTGTTGTAGTATAGATTAAAGGCAAGATGCGGGGTTGAACCACGGAGATAGAGGGGGCGCTAGAGTTAGAAGGCGTGAGCTACGTTCCTATTGCGGAGAGTAAGGTTTTTAGGGTTTTAAGGTTGGTTGGTTGTTGATTAAGCTAAGAGAGCAAGTAGGAAAAGCAATATGAAACTAAGTTATCAAAAAGCTAAATTAGCAATCTAAGTCAACAAGCTAGCTAAACAAGAGCAAGAACAAACTACACTAGAATAAGCAAGCAACTAGCAATTGAGAGCCTAAGTTAACCACTAATCAAGATCAAAGACCTAAATTAACACTTAGCTAACAAAACTAGGCAATCAACTAAGTTAACTAAAGCAATTGAACTACACTAGCATTAACAAGAAAATAGAGCAATTAAGGTTTTAAGCAATTAGATGAAGGAGGTGGGCCGTTTGGGAATGTGACCATGACATTAATTGGGGTATGTCACCATAATAAGCAATTAGCATATTTCATTCTAGACTACCAAACCAAACAACAAGGTGGGTGCTATGAGGATGTACCCTATGCTACTAGTTGGAGAACTAGGGATAGGTGTAATTCTCATAGGACTTACCAAGTCTAGGTCTCTAGGATAAGTGGTATTAGTCAATTGAGGACCAAGGGTAAGGATGGGAGTAGAGATGAGGATATTTGACCTCATACCACTAGCCACCTCAGCCTTTGTTGGTATGTATGCCCTGAGAGCCAATCATGGGATGATTGGTGGGATACATTAAGATTGATTTGATAAACATCAAAGGCAAGCTTCCAATTCTTTCTGGTTCAGTCATATGAGATAATGATAGAACAGATTGAATGTCTAGAGAATGACAGTACTCAATGACGTATGCCTTCAGGTTCATGACCTGAACGATGAGATCATACGGATGCTAAGAGTTTGTACATTCTTGTTATGTCCCTAGTCGGATGTCATTGTGGAAGGTAGATAGACAGCAATGACACACAAGACTAGATTGTGGTGTTGGTTGATGACAGAATCTCATTAGTCATGATATAGAGATATCAAACCAAACACATAGGTACTTGTTAGAGAACAAGGTACCGGACAGACCCACCATGAGTTTGACACATGGAACCATGAGATGGTAGTCACAGTCAATACTCACAGTGATGGTGGTGAGTGTGATTCTTAGACCTGAAATCACTACACTCAACACATGTCGTTGGGCACACTTTGACATCATCAAACGCAGTCCTGAAACATGGGTTGTTATAAAGGTGATGATTAGGTGGCTTTGACACATGGGGCTTTTGAGGGGTGAGTGATAGATATGGGATTTGTCCCTCCTGAGGGAGTTTGATATCCAAGGCCACTTGATGAGTAGGATTGAGATAGGCGTGCGCACGCATGTGTGAATCAGTATGTGATATTGATGTCATACATATCTCCTTCAATCTACTCTGAGATCAAGAAAGTGAATGAACGTTGACAGGATGACTGTTCCATGCCTTGAGTTCATTCGGGATATCAGTGACAAAGGAATTATACATTCACTGTAACACCATTCACGGATTGTAGGATGAAAGTTGTTCTCCAACTTTCTACTTTCACTTGGGTAGCACTGATGTGTGACTAGGCACCGCTCTTTGCTTGTGAAGTCATAAGTGTTATGGACTTTCACTGCCAACGTGAAATGGACCTGCAGGGTCACACACATAGGATTTAACCTGGAAGAGGAGTTTTGTCCACAAAGCAATGTTTAGATTGATTACTAAAGGAGTTTAGTAGTTCAATTAAACACTCAACTAGTCGATAGCTCAATATCATATGGTTCAAGGTGTTGGACGCATTGATTGGAGTATCGGATTGATTGAAATCGCAATTGACTGATTTTGCCCAACCTGTGCTCCCAACCGATCGGCTCATGTGATGAACCGGTCGGCTGAGGTGCTGAACCGGTCGGCTGGAGTGTCCAGGCCGATCGGCTCATGCCCAGGTTGAAATGACTGATTCAAGAGTTGAACCGATCGGCTCAACTGGTGCAACCGACTAGTTGGGAAAGTCATGTCGGCAAGAATTTTCCTTTGGTTTCAAATTGCCCAATTCGATTGGGAATAACATTGGTATACGATACCAATTGAGAACGAAACAAGGAAAGTCTTTTTGAGCCGGATTAGGACCATGAACCGATCGGTTCAGGGCACCAACCGATCGGTTGGAGTGCCCCAAACGATCGGCTCAGGTCCAACCGATCGGCTCAATGGCCGAACCGATCGGTTCAGTTGTGAACCAATCATTTCAAGTTGCGAACGGGTTGCTTTTTGTGGAAAATTCTCGAACCCTTCTACTCCTGCTTTAGTCCCGTATTGCCGGGCACAGAGAACCCTGTCCCATGACCCACCTATATATATAGGGGTATTGGGGGCTTCTCAAAGTACAACTCAATGCAAGCCAGTTGCTTTGCGAAGTTGTCGTTCTCTCTGGTTTTGGTAACCGTGAGAGATCCCGAGCAAGTGCTTCCCGCAAAAGGGAGGTGCAGCAAGGGAAGGACAACTGCAGTTGCAACTGGTAGCAGGAGAGTGTGTTGGCGACTAGTACGTCAACAGGAGGGTGCGACTCCTTCCACTTCCTTGTGGGACAAGGAGAGTGGAGTTCCAGGTGGTCCGTGTGGACTACTACAGAGGCGGGAGGACACTGCCGCTCAGGAGGACAACTGTCATCCGACAGTCCGGTAGGAGGAGGAGTCGTCAGTCCCGGTGTGACCAGGAGCTGCACAGACACCGTCCAAGACCGGAGTTGAAGACCGCGCATTGTGCGAGGTATTGTCTCCGAGCAAGCCTCGGGACAAGGTATGATTCCACAAACCATCCTTTCCTATTATATAGACGTTGACGCGTTTCCTCGGTATGGGTTGGGGGAGAAATTTTTTTTTGTTTCCGCTGCCTTCTCTGTCTCCCCTAAAACCCAACAGTGGTATCAGAGCCACGTCAACTGCTCTATATTTTAGGAATATCGATATGATCGATTTTGGTTTGTCGCCTTTATTTATTGCATACGATGCGAATAATATTGGCTTTATGCATGTCCAATCCTAAATCCACAAATCCCTAATTACATATATGATATGTATTATTAATGCACTCGATACGCGTTGCCCTTAAATGAGTTTTGTGGTAGATGTGTGTAGCGTGATTATGGCCTATAAACCCCTATCTGTGTGTGGTTGTTTGTGGTTGCTTGCATCTCGGTCTGCGCACCGATCTTCCCTCTCTTATTCCTGATGTAACTCGAAATAATTCGAGATTCTTTCCTACCTCTGCTCCCCCCGAATGTAACTCGGGGTTTCCCTTTTAAAGCAATGTAATAAATAGAATAGGATTTTTATTTCCTGTTATGTCAAAGACCAGCGGACATCAAGACGACAGCTGAAACGATCGGTTCAAGGCGTGAACCGATCGGTTGACGTTCCAGACGGTCGGCTCAAGGAGTGAACCGATCGGTTGATGACCGATTCGAGGAGCGAGACGAGCGGGTGGCGGACATGATGAGATGCACGACGACCAGGCAAACCGATCGGTTGGAGGAGCCAACCGATCGGCTGGTGGCACCCAGAAGACCGGCTGGAGAGTACAGATCGTTCATGTGATGAGTTGTTCTACTCGGATGGCAAGGCACAGTGCTCATCTTGTAAAGGTTGCATGTGATGTAGACCTAGATGACCGTGATTCCTCTTGGCTCGAGGAATCACATTAGGATGGCCATAATCATCGCTTTTTATCGTGTGTGCATGTTTTCTGTGGGATATAGCATGTATATGATACGTACTATGTATTGTGGTGATTGGATATGTATATGTATATAAAAACCAAATCCCTCATTAAAATATTAAGTCTTACATGCCTTCCATTAGGGGCACACATGAAAATCTCGATCGACCAAGCATAGGTTACGCCAAAGCGTGGTGCGCCGTCTATCTTGTGGAAGTGTGAAGGGTAGACATGTAGGTTCTGCCAAAGTAGGGTGCATGTTTACCATGTCGGCTTTTGGGTTAGACTTAACTGGTGATTCTTAGAGCGTCTAAGCCCAGAGGCAAGGAATGTTCATGGCAAGGTGTTGTGCATGTTCATTCAACAAGAGTTGCATATGATGCAATTGGCAAGAGTTGCCTACCTGAGAGATCTAAGTTGTGGGCGATCAGCCAAAGCTGACTCATGACTTAGAGGATTTCAGGATCTTGCCCACTAGAAGGTTGTACGCTGCAATCTTCCGAATTGATGGTGAGGGCTATCAATTTGAAGTAAAATAGTGGGAGCGATAATTAATTAAAGGCCTAATTTTATCGTCAACTTTTCAAATCAATCAAACAAGTCAAAAGGAGTTTTAGACTTAAAATTGCATATATTTCCTTTTTGTTAATATAAATGGTTAATCAACAAATCACTTTATTTGCAATCGGTCTTTGAGACCAACAAATTAAATGGGAATAATTCCACGACTGGTTAGGATGATGATGAGAAATGTTCTCAATCAAAGAGCGAAAGCTCTAAGTCCTAGTTGTACCAGAACCAGATGAACTCGATCCCACCACATCAATGGCTGAAAGTATGCTTATGGAAGCATACTGAGGATGACATTGATGAGGAGTGCTTGATGTTGTGTTCTCTGAACTATGAGTTGTAGAGACAACATGAGACATATGATGTCTCCAAGATACTGTCCTAGTATGTCATGACAGAAGGAGATCCAGTAAGGTATTCACACACTCAATATGATTGGGTATGTGGAAAACCTGATTAAGAAGGATTCCCTCTGAGCCAAGAGTTGGCTATTGGTATGATACTACAAATGTTGTGAGAATCATACAATTCATGATAAGCTACAACATGAAAAACTTTGACAAGCGTTGACAGAGTTGTTGGACATGTTGAGGATAGTAGAGGCAAAGATGAAGAAAGACAAACCATAGTCTTTGATGTGATCAAAGAAAAGGTAATTCTTAAGGGCAAGGACAAGGGCAAAGCTAAGAAGTGTTCTGATGCTAGCCAGAAATCCAAGCCGTCTTCAGCCTCAAGGCACATGGGGAAAGGGTGTATGGGGGATTGCCCTCTATATCTGGAAGAACAAAAGAAGATGAAGGAGGGGATGGAGATCTCCACCTAAGGTATCATGAAATGAACCGCTTCTTTATCCAAGGTATATGATACCAAGATATGGATATGTCATATATGATATACAATATCCGCAAAGAAGTGATGGCCTTTGTGAAAGGACCAAGAAAAAAATACCCATCATTGGAGCAAGTGTTACTGCCATAGATAGGAGTATCTTTCAGTTTATTTCAGCCTAAAGGGCACGAAATAGAGTTGAGAACTGCTATTTCATATATTGCTAATAGATAGAAACACTTTATTATTGCATATTGTATGACAATGATGGCAATTAATAAAGTTGATGTTTCAATCTCAAAGATATGATCTTTGTAACAATGCCTTATTTATCTTGTGATACATGGTATGCATAAGATAAAATGATACCTAAAGTTATTGATAACTCAAACGATCAAATTAGCATCAATCATGAGAAATTCATTTCTAGTTTCCATATGATGGATAAATCTAGACTCTTTTGGTCAGAGAACCAGTAAGAGAGACATGAAGCTCTTGTACAGGATTAATCAATCTTCACTAATGGTAGTGGGAGAATGATTGTCCTATTAGGTATAATACATATGATGTATTTACATACCTATTGGAGCAAATGCTAATACTTCAAATGGTGTTTAGATAAATACCAATATGAATATCTTGAAGTGTTCAAGATTATCATAAATGAAGTACAAATTTGGTAAAGTATTAATTCTTGATGAGATCAATGAATAAAATACTTGGACCAAATGTTTGAGATCCTTATGAGTGATTATGATAGTGTATCATAGTGAACTCATGATTAAGGCATGGTGATGTCTAAATCAAGAAGGAATCATACTCTAAGGAGTTAGAGAATGATTATCAAATAACTGAATTCTTCTTAATAAAAGAATACCCCACACTAATAAAGGACATTAAGAATCACAAGGGTTGTGAATTCTTATATTCTTGACAGATACACCTCAATTATCTATGTGATGAGTTGTTCATATGATGAGTCAACTATCTAGATGAATATGAGGAATCGAATCTTGAGTTATGGTTTATGACCATTACATCCTAAATGACATCCATGTGAACCATAAGGTATGACCTTGATGGTAGCACTCATTGGATCATATCCATAAGTGCAAATGAGTCTTAAGTGTTAAGACACATGGATAACATTTTGAGAAGGATGATGCTTGTTGATTGCAACTTAATGACTAAGACATTTGGCATATGGATACTAAAACCGCATTCCTATGAGGAATAAAACAAGGATGTGTACGTGACACAACCTATAAGGTTTATGAATCCACTAATGCAAATGAAGTCTATAAGTTACAATGGACTAATCAATGTGATTGATTGAGTACAAGCAACTCAGAATTGGATCTTTACTTTGATGATATAGTCAAAGGGTTTGACTGACATGTCAAAGATAAAGAAGGGATCTGTGATTTAGTGGGAGCGTATTCACATTTCACATGTTGATGTGAAATGGAATTGTTCTAGAATGGAAATCCAAAAGTGGAAATTATCTTTAAGGAAGATAGAGATGTTTCCTATATGATAGGAATAGAGATCTATAGAGATAGTTCTCGAAAAATCTCTTGACCTGGAAAAGAGAGAGCATACATTGGCAATCTGTACTGAAGGGTTCAGTATGCACAGATTCAGTGGGAGAAAACTTGTCCATGTTATATGGATATTAGTATCCCAAGGCCAAGTGTCCAATTCTTATGAAGAATGGGAACACTAAGAATAGATATGGATCTATCATGTATGTAATCATCCCATTGTCTTGCATGTATGACATGGCAAGAATAAAATGCATTCATCATTTTGTATGTATGACATGACAATATGATGTGCTCATCCTGATAACTCGTATGTGGGACATGACGAGTGGATGTCTGTCTACTTCCAGTAAGGGTTACTGGAATACCATGAGAACTTGATAAGTACTTATGAAGTACTAGTTCTATGGAGATAAGGAAGAGTTCGATGTAAAGAGTTACATTGATGCGAACTTCCGAAAGGACAGAAAATTGATTGCAAAATATACATAGGATGTATAAAAGTGAAAGTTTATTGATTATTGGAAATGTTCCAATAAAACCATTTAAAAGGAAATGCTGAGTATCCGTGTGTTAGAGAACATCAGTGGATACTATATGGATCTAGAAGTTCATGAGATGAACTTATAGATATTCCGGTCATTGATGACAAGTCTGGAATCCTTGATCATGCAATGTGGCTAAAGGTTAGCAAAGGAATACTAGATCGCATATTACGGCAACTCCATCTCATACGTGTGACGTACAGCGAAGAGATGAGAGACATGCAATTTATACTGACTTTGGCAAGGTGTTGTCATTACTCACTATGTTCGCACTAAGAGCACAATAACATGTGGGACATGTTTGAAGATCACTATGAATATGATTCAAGAGTGATTGGCTCGCAGTGCAAGTGGGAGTCTGTTGGTATGTATGCCCTGAGAGCCAATCATGGGATGATTGGTGGGATACATTAAGATTGATTTGATAAACATCAAAGGCAAGCTTCCAATTCTTTCTGGTTCAGTCATATGAGATAATGATAGAACAGATTGAATGTCTAGAGAATGACAGTACTCAATGACGTATGCCTTCAGGTTCATGACCTGAACGATGAGATCATACGGATGCTAAGAGTTTGTACATTCTTGTTATGTCCCTAGTCAGATGTCATTGTGGAAGGTAGATAGACAGCAATGACACACAAGACTAGATTGTGGTGTTGGTTGATGACAGAATCTCATTAGTCATGATATAGAGATATCAAACCAAACACATAGGTACTTGTTAGAGAACAAGGTACCGGACAGACCCACCGTGAGTTTGACACATGGAACCATGAGATGGTAGTCACAGTCAGTACTCACAGTGATGGTGGTGAGTTTGATTCTTAGACCTGAAATCACTACACTCAACACATGTCGTTGGGCACACTTTGACATCATCAAACGCAGTCCTGAAACATGGGTTGTTATAAAGGTGATGATTAGGTGGCTTTGACACATGGGGCTTTTGAGGGGTGAGTGATAGATATGGGATTTGTCCCTCCTGAGGGAGTTTGATATCCAAGGCCACTTGATGAGTAGGATTGAGATAGGCGTGCGCACGCATGTGTGAATCAGTATGTGATATTGATGTCATACATATCTCCTTCAATCTACTCTGAGATCAAGAAAGTGAATGAACGTTGACAGGATGACTGTTCCATGCCTTGAGTTCATTCGGGATATCAGTGACAAAGGAATTATACATTCACTGTAACACCATTCACGGATTGTAGGATGCAAGTTGTTCTCCAACTTTCTACTTTCACTTGGGTAGCACTGATGTGTGACTAGGCACCGCTCTTTGCTTGTGAAGTCATAAGTGTTATGGACTTTCACTGCCAACGTGAAATGGACCTGCAGGGTCACACACATAGGATTTAACCTGGAAGAGGAGTTTTGTCCACAAAGCAATGTTTAGATTGATTACTAAAGGAGTTTAGTAGTTCAATTAAACACTCAATCAGTCGATAGCTCAATATCATATGGTTCAAGGTGTTGGACGCATTGATTGGAGTATCGGATTGATTGAAATCGCAATTGACTGATTTTGCCCAACCTGTGCTCCCAACCGATCGGCTCATGTGATGAACCGGTCGGCTGAGGTGTTGAACCGGTCGGCTGGAGTGTCCAGGCCGATCGGCTCATGCCCAGGTTGAAACGACCGATTCAAGAGTTGAACCGATCGGCTCAACTGGTGCAACCGACCAGTTGGGAAAGTCATGTCGGCAAGAATTTTCCTTTGGTTTCAAATTGCCCAATTCGATTGGGAATAACATTGGTATACGATACCAATTGAGAACGAAACAAGGAAAGTCTTTTTGAGCCGGATTAGGACCATGAACCGATCGGTTCAGGGCACCAACCGATCGGTTGGAGTGCCCCAAACGATCGGCTCAGGTCCAACCGATCGGCTCAATGGCCGAACCGATCGGTTCAGTTGTGAACTGATCATTTCAAGTTGCGAACGGGTTGCTTTTTGTGGAAAATTCTCGAACCCTTCTACTCCTGCTTTAGTCTCGTATTGCCGGGCACAGAGAACCCTGTCCCATGACCCGCCTATATATAGGGGTATTGGGGGCTTCTCAAAGTACAACTCAATGCAAGCCGGTTGCTTTGCGAAGTTGTCGTTCTCTCTGGTTTTGGTAACCGTGAGAGATCCCGAGCAAGTGCTTCCCGCAAAAGGGAGGTGCAGCAAGGGAAGGATAACTGCAGTTGCAACTGGTAGCAGGAGAGTGTGTTGGCGACTAGTACGTCAACAGGAGGGTGCGACTCCTTCCACTTCCTTATGGGACAAGGAGAGTGGAGTTCCAGGTGGTCCGTGTGGACTACTACAGAGGCGGGAGGACACTGCCGCTCAGGAGGACAACTGTCATCCGACAGTCCGGTAGGAGGAGGAGTCGTCAGTCCCGGTGTGACCAGGAGCTGCACAGACACCGTCCAAGACCGGAGTTGAAGACCGCGCATTGCGCGAGGTATTGTCACCGAGCAAGCCTCGGGACAAGGTATGATTCCACAAACCATCCTTTCCTATTATATAGACGTTGACGCGTTTCCTCAGTATGGGTTGGGGGAGAAATTTTTTTTTTTCCGCTGCCTTCTCTGTCTCCCCTAAAACCCAACAGCCTTTAGGAAATCCTAGGCAATTGCACTAATCACACTTATACTAGTCACTTAGAACTCACATTTGCATGTAGGAAGAAGGTGATTATGTAGGAATATAGGGGGCTAGCTAGGGATCTGAATTAAGGACCTAGGAGCCAATCCTATGATAGCTACATAGAAACCAAAACATCCTAGAGGAAAATGTCTTCAAACACCACAAGGCAAGCAATTAATGTAATTAAACAACAATCACATGCACAAGAAATGGGAAATGAGATACAAGCAAAGGCAATCATCATAGAAGTGAAATATGCTCATTACAAATTATATTCCCCCAACATGGTATCAAAGTCACATTTTTGCCCCAAACAGCCCACCCAAGGAGGGCTTAGCTATACATGATCAAAACAGAAACAAAGGAGAAGAGAAAGAGAGTAGGAAATGCCATGGATGCTTGATGAAGCTTGACTTCTTCACCTCCTTGCTGCTAGACACGAGCCTCCTCCTCCAATGGTGCCCAAGAGTATGGAAATTGTTATGACCCACACTTCGTTTTACCAGTAAGTACATTGGTTAATGCATAATCAAGCTTATATGTGAGTTGAATACTCATTTGTGTTTTGAACTTTGGACCAGTGTTAATGTATCTTTAGCATTTTTTCTTATTTTGAGATTGAGGACAAGTTTGTGCTTAATCCGTTGCCAGAGATATCATGTGAAACCGACCTACGAGTAAAAAGATATGAGCTTTTTAGTGTGCAGGGACCCATGTGTAATTTCGGAAAGTTCTTGGGCATTTTACGATTTGGCCCCCTGAGCGCCCTTCCTTTTCCTTTCTTTGCCTTTTCCCTTATTAGCTCCGTTAGCCGACTCTGAATGAACGATAGTTCATTCTCCTGTTGCCCGTTCAAGAGAGAGCAGAGCGAGAGGGAAAAGGGAGAGTGAGAGAGAGAGCTAGAGGAGAAAGTTGGGCGATCTTGAGCTCCCCAACTGCGTTCTCATTCGATTCTTCAACTTTTCCAGCCGAATCAGCCAGCCACTTCACCTTCTTCTCCTTCCCCTTCTTCTTCCATGTTCCTGCTGCCCGGCCAAGATAGCCGCCGGCCAAAGAAGGTGCTAGGAGCGGCCAAAGGTGTGAAAAACACCATCTTCCAGTTGCTCTAGGGTCGTCTTGAAGTTCCCAAGGTATTTCGTGCGGAGATTGGCCGCGAATCGACCCCAAATCCACCTTCTTCCTCGGCGTTTTCCGTTTCTGCACAGTTTGAACGGGGTGCAAATCGGTTTGAACGGCGTGCAAAAAGTGCAGAAAAATATCCAGTTCACTGCCCAGATTGAATGGCGTTCAAGCCAGATTGAACGGCGTTCAAGCCAGTTGAACGGGGTGCAAAGTTGCAGAAAATCAGGACAGAAGTGCACTGAAGGTGCACGGCGTACAGCCCAGGTGCACGGAGTGCACGCTGCTGTAAAGGGCAGGATTAGGCGTGGTTGTGGACGTTTTTCGGTGTATACAAACACACCGAAGTGGGTGAGTAGTATTTCATTCATTTATCACCATCGAACTCGATTTCATTGTATATATTGCTTCGGTATAATTAGAGTAACTTCTAAACAGTATAAATGAGATTAAAGAAATGTGTTTAATTCTATAGATCCTAAATTACTTAGTGTAACTGAAGAAAATAGCGAATGTTGTCTGTACTGATACTGTTGTGAATATGTTGAGCTCTAAATGAATGTCTGTTGTTATGACAAGTTTAGAATGATGTGGAATTATGTATAAAGTTGAATGAGATAGAAGTGTTCTTAAATATACTCAGTGTGCAATTAAGATTGAGTTATGACAATTTATATTTACTGCTTAAATAATGATGATAGACTTAGGTGCCCTAACACCGTAGAACCCCTTTGAAAAGTCTGCACCTTAGGGGTGAAACTCGTGTCTAACATCAACCGATTGAGTAATTCTGGTGGCACGAGGGTTGATAGATAGTGTCCAACACCAACCGATTGAGTAATTTCGGTGGCACTGGGGAAAAATAATAAATAAAGTAAAGGGTTATCCAACACCAACCGGTTGAGTAATTCTGGTGGTAACCCAGTGTTGACTCCTTGTGCCTGTGTGCTCAGGTTAGAGGAGGAGTCCAAAGCACTCACGGTGAGTGCAGAGGAGGCCAGAGAGCCTGTGGGTCCTGTAGCAGACCAGGATGAGAAGTTAGACTTAGCATTTCCCGGGTGTGTCGCTAAGTCTTGTACGGTGAGATCGTAGTTCGCTACAGATCTTTGTATGCAGAGTACACTGCATATGATTAGGGCATAATAATATAAATATGTAATCATATAAGATCACAGTAAATTTAATATGTTAAGAGTTTAGACCTTCTGTGTTAATTCTCAATAACTGTTTATTTGTTTAAGATATATGTTGTTGTATAAAAATGTGATTAATATCTGTAAATTCTGCTATGTCATTAGAACTGCCCTGCTTAGTACTGCACTTATGTTTCATTTCAATTTTATATATCTGATGAGTTGTTTATTGATAGCTAAATGAAATGCTATTCACTGAGCGAGTAGGCTCACTCCTCTACTCAAACATTTTTAGGTCAACAACAGCATCAGGAATCTGAAGGATCTTTTCATCCTAACGCTTAGTCTGTAGAAGGTATATATGTAGCTAGTATAGTTAGAGGTCTCTTAGTCCTTTCCCCTCGGTCCTTGGGATATGGTGTGGGTGAGAGAGAGTATGTATGGCGAATGTGTAAAAGATGTAAATTAACTGTTATGTTTACTTTCTGTTAAACAATGTTACATGTTGTAAACTCTGTTTATGTTCTCTAGCCAGGTTAATTGAAATGCTTCCGCAATAGTTTATTATGTTTTAGTTTACAGCAATAATCCGGATATCATTACGAGGTTTTAAAAAGAAAAAAGTTCTCAGTGATTTGTTTATGTGATAATCCCTCCATCGCGCCCTAATCTCGTGATTTGTGGTTAGTGTGAGATCGGGGTGTGACATCTTGGTATCAGAGCATAGGTTGAGTACATAGTTACTCAGAGTCCAGGTCAGGGGATGATAAGAGACCAATAGGATTAACGTTTAGGAGTCTTTCTTCTATCTGTAGTTTTCTAACAGGAAATATTCTGTTATATTATTGCAGATGGCAGAAAGAGGTTATGGTCATGATGATCAGGCCGAGAGCCATGTTGGTCCTGATCCACTGTACTTGGGTCCAGGTGGTGGTGACCACGTGGATGAAGCATCCCGTATGTACAGGATGTTTCTGGAGACCAGAGTGAGGTATAAGGCTGATAGGCGAGCTTCTACTTCTACCAGCAGTAAGGATTTGATGCGATCTTATGAGCTTGTGAAGAAGCTTGGTGGCACAGAGTTTAGTGGCACTATAGATCCCGCTGAGGCTGATGAGTGGTTGAGACAGATAGATAAGGTCTTTCGCCTGATGGAGCTTCCAGAAGAGAAAAAGATTAATCACGCAGTTTATCTTTTGACAGGCGATGCAGAGTTGTGGTGGCACGGTGTGGAGGATAAAAGGAGAGGTTCAGAGCTTACTTGGCAGGATTTCTCTGAAGAGTTCCATCTTAAATATTATCCACCTACTTTCATTAATGAGAAAACAAGACAGCTGGAGAATATTAAGCAGGGGAACATGTCAGTTACTGAGTACGAAGCGCTTTTCACCCGGTTAGCGAACTTCTGTCCGCAGCTTGTTCCCGACAACATAGAAAGATGCAGAAGGTTTCAATAAGGGCTGAGGTCAGAAATTCGGCATACTATTTCTGCTACTAGTAGGAGGAACATAGAGAACTTTGGTGAGTTTGTTGAGGCTGCTAGACAGGTTGAGGAATCTATGAATGCTGACAAGGTGCCTGAGTCTAAAAAGAGATCTGTTGATTTTAGTATAGGACAGTCCAGTAGTGGATATAGAGGTGGAGGTAGAGGTTTCTTTTCTAAACTCGGGCGTGGCTTTAGCTGTTTCAGTAGACAGAGATCTGAGGATGTTACTTCTTCTAGAAACAGAGGGAGATACAGCCCAGGGAGATGGGGCAGTGCGTCTAGTGGACGGTCTTCTGGGTCATCAATGTCAGTGACAGGTCCCCAGAGACAAGAGATGCCGCCATGTGACAACTGTGGAAGACCACATACTGGTCAATGTTGGGGTACAGGTTCTCAAGGTTGTTTTGTCTGCGGACAAGTAGGACACTTCAGAAGGGAATGTCCTCAGCTTCGGCAAGCAGCATCACAAGCTTTCCAGCCTCAGTACCATGATGTTCCGAGTTCTTCTGTGGCTTCTGGTTCCAGAGGTGGTGGAGTGCCCAGTGGCAGAGGTGGTCAGCGCAGACAGCGTGGTATAGGGAGAACTTCAGCACGTTTCTTCTCTCTGACGCCTCAGGAAGGTATCATTTCTTCTCAGGTTGTTACAGGAGAGATGCTTTTGTTTAATAGTATACCAGTTACAGTTTTGATAGGTCCAGGTGCTACTCACTCTTTCATATGACGTTCTTTAGTTGGTGAACTTAATTTGTTAACTCAAGAGTTGGTAGATGAGTTAGTGTTGAGGGTTCCACTAGGTGGACCAATAGTTTTATCTGAGTTCTATCCCGGATGCTTGTTATCTTTTGGAGGTTACACCTTTGCTGCTAATCTCATACCCCTAGATGTAAATACTTTTCAAGTCATCTTGGGTATGGATTGTCTTGAGACATATCGAGTGTAACTTGATTGTTGGAAGAAGGAAGCTACCTTTCAACAAGGTGAATTTTCTTGTGTTTTTACTTGAGACAGGAAAGTTCTACCTACGTGCATTGTTTCGGCTATTGTAGCCGATAAGTTGCTGCAAAAGGGATGTGAAGCGTTCCTTGCTCATGTGGTTGACACTAGAGCAGAGAAGAGCACAGCCAGTGTATATGATGTGCCTGTGGCTTGTGAGTTTTCCGATGTTTTTCCAGAAGAGTTGCCAGGCTTACCTCCCGTCAAAGACATCGATTTCGAGATTCAGGTATATCCAGGCAGTCATCCAGTTGCACTGCCAGCCTACAGAATGGCACCTGTAGAGTTGAAGGAACTCAAGGTGCAGTTGCAAGAGTTGCTGGATAAGGGTTTCATCAGACCCAGTTCTTCACCGTGGGGTGCTCCAGTGCTATTTGTTAAGAAGAAGGATGGTACTATGTGTCTTTGCATATATTACAGGCAACTGAACAAGATCACTATTAAGAACAAGTACCCTTTGCCGAGGATAGATGATCTTTTTGATCAGTTGCATGGAGCAACGATCTTCTCTAAGATAGACTTGAGATCTGGATATCATCAGCTCATAATAAAGGCTTCTGATATTCCCAAAATAGCTTTCAGAACCAGGTATGGGCATTATGAGTTTCTGGTCATGTCGTTTGGGCTGACCAATGCCCCAGCAGCCTTTATGGATATGATGAATCGGATTTTCAAATCGTTCCTAGATCAGTTTATTGTAGTCTTTATAGATGATATTCTGATCTACTCTAGAAATGATGAGCAGCATGAGAAACACCTGAGAATGACGTTGCAGTTGCTGAGGAAACATCAGTTGTATGCTAAGTTTAGCAAGTGTGAGTTCTGGTTGGCGGAGGTAGCATTTCTTGGACATGTTATCTCGAGAGATGGAGTTAGCGTTGATCCTAAGAAAGTTGATTCTGTACTTCAGTGGGAATAGCCTAAGACTCCTACTGAGATCAGAAGTTTCTTGGGTTTAGCAGGCTACTACAGAAGGTTTATACAGAACTTCAGTGTGCTAGCATCACCTTTGACTCGTTTGACAAGGAAGGATGCACCGTTTGTTTGGTCTGATAACTGTGAGAAGAGTTTTCAGATTCTGAAGAGGAAGTTGACTACATCGCTAGTGTTGGTTTTGCCAGAGGCAGACAAAGGTTATATAGTGTTTTGCGATGCTTCCAGGAGAGGTTTAGGCTGTGTGCTGATGCAGAAGGCAAAGTAGTGGCTTATGCATCTAGACAGCTTAAGAAGAATGAAGAGAACTATCCGACTCATGATCTGGAGTTATCTGCTATAGTTCATGCTCTTAAGACATGGCGTCACTACCTGTATGGTGAGACATGTTAGGTGTTTATAGACCATAAGAGTTTGAAGTATATCTTCACTCAGAAGGATTTGAATCTGAGACAGCGAAAATGGCTTGAGCTGATCAAGGATTATGAGATGACAATCGATTATCATCCTGGTAAAGCGAATGTTGTGGCAGATGCCTTGAGTAGAAAGTCGAGTTCAATAGCTGATGCATTTTCTATGGCATGTTTCAAGAGAGACTTGCTTCTAGATATGAGAAGGTTGAACCTAGACTTGGGAGTGTCAGGACAGAGTGGGTTGATTGCACAGATGCAAGTCAAACCTAATTTCTATGATCAGATTAAGGAGTTGCAACAGAGTGATGATGAGTTGAGGCAGGTTATGCAGGATATGTCGGAAGGTAAAAGGTCAGAATTCAGGTTTTATGACGATGGTGTGTTGTATCTTCATGGCAGGTTGTGTGTACCTGGGAACAGTGAGGTGAAAGAGCAGATTCTTGAAGAAGTGCATGCTTCTATGTATGTTATGCATCCAGGTAACACAAAAATGTATAAGAATCTCAAAGAGCTGTATTGGTGGTCTGGTATGAAAAGAGATGTGGCTGAGTACGTGGCTATATGTGGAGTGTGTCAGCAGGTTAAAGCTGAGCATCAGAAACCTACTGGTACCTTGCAGTCGCTTCCTATACCTGTATGGAAATGGGAACACATCACGATGGATTTCGTGGTAGGGTTACCCAGGATGCCTAGAGGTTCGGACTCGATATGGGTGATTGTGGATAGACTAACTAAGTCTGCTCACTTTCTCCCTGTCAAGTCAACCTTTGATGTTCCAAAGCTGGCCAAGATTTATGTGGATGAGGTAATCAGATTACATGGGATTCCAGTTTCCATTATTTCTGACAGAGACCCTAAGTTCACATCCAGGTTTTGGGATCAGTTACATCGTGCGTTGGGCACAAGGTTGAGGTTCAGTACAGCGTTTCACCCACAGACGGATGGTCAGTCTGAAAGGACCATTCAGACTCTCGAGGACATGCTGAGGGCATGTGTTTTGCAGTTCAGAGGTAACTGGGAAGAACACTTAAGCCTGATGGAGTTTGCATATAACAACAGCTACCATTCTAGTCTTGGAATGGCCCCATATGAAGCTTTATATGGCAGAAAGTGTAGATCACCAGTTTGTTGGTACGAGGTTGGCGAGAAAGAAATTCTTGGACCTGAGATAGTCGATATAACTACAGAGAAGATATCTGTGATCAGGGAGCAGTTGAAAGCTGCTCAGGACAGGCAGAAAAGCTATGCAGAGAGACGACGTCGACCTCTTGAGTTTGAGGTTGGTGACGAGGTTTATCTAAAGGTTTCACCGTTGAAGGGAGTACTAAGGTTTGGAAAGAGAGGCAAATTGACCCCTAGGTTTATGGGCCCATATCCTATCATAGAAAGGATTGGACCTGTAGCCTACAGGTTGGATTTGCCGTCTGAGTTGGCAAATCTTCATGATGTGTTTCATGTGTCTATGTTGAAGAAATGCCATCCGGGTACAGAAAAGGTCGTAGATCCAGAACCGGCGCAGCTTAGGACAGATGTGTCCTACGTGGAAGGACCAGTGCATATAATGGATCAACGAATCAAGAAGCTTAAGAACCGTGAGATACCGTTAGTAAAAGTTCTATGGAGGAATCACAACCTAGAGGAAGCTACGTGGGAGCTTGAATCAGAAATGCGTAACAAGTTTCCTTTTCTCTTTTAGGAATTTTGGGATGAAATTCTTATAAGGGAGGGAGATTGTTATGACCCACACTTCGTTTTACCAGTAAGTACCTTGGTTAATGCATAATCAAGCTTATATGTGAGTTGAATACTCATTTGTGTTTTGAACTTTGGACCAGTGTTAATGTATCTTTAGCGTTTTTTCTTGTTCTGAGATTGAGGACAAGTTTGTGCTTAATCTGTTGCCAGAGATATCATGCGAAACCGACCTACGAGTAAAAAGATATGAGCTTTTTAGTGTGCAGGGACCCATGTATAATTTCGGAAAGTTCTTGGGCATTTTACGATTCGGCCCCCTGGGCACCCATCCTTATCCTTTCTTTGCCTTTTCCCTTATTAGCTCCATTAGCCGACTCTGAATGAACGATAGTTCATTCTCCTGTTGCCCGTTCAAGAGAGAGCAGAGCGAGAGGGAAAAGGGAGAGTGAGAGAGAGAGCTAGAGGAGAAAGTTGGGCGATCTTGAGCTCCCCAACTGTGTTCTCATTCGATTCTTCAACTTTTCCAGCCGAATCATCCAGCCACTTCACCTTCTTCTCCTTCCCCTTCTTCTTTCCCGTTCCTGCTGCCCGGCCAAGATAGCCGCCGGCCAAACAAGGTGCTAGGAGCGGCCAAAGGTGTGAAAAACACCATCTTCCAGTTGCTCTAGGGTCGTCTTGAAGTTCCCAAGGTATTTCGTGCGGAGATTGGCCGCGAATCGACCCCGAATCCACCTTCTTCCTCGGCATTTTCCGTTTCTGCACAGTTTGAACGGGGTGCAAATCGGTTTGAACGGCGTGCAAAAAGTGCAGAAAAATATCCAGTTCACTGCCCAGATTGAACGGCGTTCAAGCCAGATTGAACGGCATTCAAGCCAGTTGAACGGCGTTCAAATCAGTTGAACGGCGTTCAAATCAGTTGAACGGGGTGCAAAGTTGCAGAAAATTAGGACAGAAGTGCACTGAAGGTGCACGGCGTACAGCCCAGGTGCACGGCGTGCACGCTGCTGTAAAGGGCAGGAATAGGTGTGGTTGTGGACGTTTTTCGGTGTATACAAACACACCGAAGTGGGTGAGTAGTATTTCATTCATTTATCACCATCGAACTCGATTTCATTGTATATATTGCTTCGGTATAATTAGAGTAACTTCTAAACAGTATAAATGAGATTAAAGAAATGTGTTTAATTCTATAGAGCCTAAATTACTTAGTGTAACTGAAGAAAATAGCGAATGTTGTCTGTACTGATACTGCTGTGAATATGTTGAGCTCTAAATGAATGTTTGTTGTTATGACAAGTTTAGAATGATGTGGACTTATGTATAAAGTTGAATGAGATAGAAGTGTTCTTAAATATACTCAGTGTACAATTAAGATTGAGTTATGACAATTTATATTTATTGCTTAAATAATGATGATAGACTTAGGTGCCCTAACACCGTAGAACCCCTTTGAGAGGTCTGCACCTTAGGGGTGAAACTCGTGTCTAATATCAACCGGTTGAGTAATTCTGGTGGCACGAGGGTTGATAGATAGTGTCCAACACCAACCGATTGAGTAATTTTGGTGGCACTGGGGAAAAATAATAAATAAAGTAAAGGGTTATCCAACACCAACCGGTTGAGTAATTCTGGTGGTAACCCAGTGTTGACTCCCTGCGCCTGTGTGCTCAGGTTAGAGGAGGAGTCCAGAGCACTCATGGTGAGTGCAGAGGAGGCCAGAGAGCCTGTGGGTCCTGTAGCAGACCAGGACGAGAAGTTAGACTTAGCATTTCTCGGGAGTGTCGCTAAGTCTTGTACAGTGAGATCGTAGTTCACTACAGATCTTTGTATGCAGAGTACACTGCATATGATTAGGGCATAATAATATAAATATGTAATCATATAAGATCACAGTAAATTTAAGATGTTAAGAGTTTAGACCTTTTGTGTTAATTCTCAATAACTGTTTATTTGTTTAAGATATCTGTTGTTGTATAAAAATGTGATTAATATCTGTAAATTCTGCTATGTCATTAGAACTGCCCTGCTTAGTACTGCACTTATGTTTCATTTCAATTTTATATATCTGATGAGTTGTTTAGTGATAGCTAAATGAAATGCTATTCACTGAGCGAGTAGGCTCACTCCTCTACTCAAACATTTTCAGGTCAACAACAGCATCAGGAATCTGAAGGATCTTTTCATCCTAACGCTTAGTCTGTAGAAGGTATATATGTAGCTAGTATAGTTAGAGGTCTCTTAGTCCTTTCCCCTCGGTCCTTGGGACATGGTGTGGGTGAGAGAGAGTATGTATGGCGAATGTGTAAAAGATGTAAATTAACTGTTATGTTTACTTTTTGTTAAACAATGTTACATGTTGTAAACTCTGTTTATGTTCTCTAGCCAGGTTAATTGAAATGCTTCCGCAATAGTTTATTATGTTTTAGTTTACAGCAATAATCTGGATATCATTATGAGGTTTTAAAAAGAAAAAGTTTTCAGTGATTTGTTTATGTGATAATCCCTCCGTCGCGCCCTAATCTCATGATTTGTGGTTAGTGTGAGATCGGGGTGTGACAGAAATGGTGGAATGGATGGATAGAAACCTAGAGAAACTAGGTTTCTATGGTGGAATTGAGTGGAAAGTGGGTGGAAATGGGATTAAATGCAAGGAAAGTAGGTGGATGGGAGTAATGGATGCAAGGGAGCAGCTGGGTAGCAGCTAGGGGTGCTCTCTCTCGAGCCCTAGAAGCAACTAGTGCTTATATATGAGCTAGGGCTAAGTGGGGGTAAAATAGGAAAATAGTGAAAAGTTGTGTAGGGTAGGTGATCACCACGGTCGTGGTGGGTTTGCCACGGCCGTGGTGATGGTAGTGGGGAATAGCCGTGGGGGGGTAAATACGGTCGTGGTGTGAAGGAAGTGGTGAGATGGTGGTGGCCACGGCCGTGGCGGAGTGCCACGGTCGTGGTGGGTAGCATGCACCACGGTCGTGTTGGGTAACATAGTCGTTTTAGAGGTGGAGGAGTTGACCGTGGGGAGGGGCCACGGGCGTGCTGATCGTCTTTGGCCACGGTCGTAGTGTTCCAGGCAAAAACCATGTTGGCAGTTGACTTCTTGTAATTAATTCCCACGACCGTGGCAGGGTGCCACGGCCGTGTTCTCTTCTCCTGACCACGACCGTGCTGATGGCCACGGTCGTGGTGTCTTCACTGGCCATGGTCGTGGCTGGGAGGCCACGGCCGTGGGGTTCGGTGGAATTTTCCTGTTGCAACTTGTTGGAACTTGGCAATAAAGCCACGACCATGGCATTGTGGCCACGGCCTTGGTGAGGCTTGACTTCTTGATTTCGCTTCTAACTTTGTCATTTTTGGATGTCTTTGCTTGGGGATGATTCTTGGCCACTGGAGGTAGGTTGAGGGAGACTTTGGGGCCTTCTTTGGGTCCCTCCTTGAGTGGGGGAACCCTAGAACTCCCTCTCTCTCTCTCTCTTCCATCTAAGCATAGTCCAAGTACCTGAAAAACAGTGCAAAGAACATCCATAAGCATATTTGCAATGATAATCATATTGGGGAGAATAACATGTAATTCTAATGCATTTGAATGTGATAAAGGTACAAAATGACACAAGATACAGCCCTAGAATAGGGTTGGATCACCACCCCAAACTTGAAACATACTTGTCCTCAAGTATGCTCCAACTCAATCTCTTTTCCATTTTCCACAATCAAAAGATATGACAAATGCAATATGATGGGCGACAAATGCTAAATGGGATCAAAGGTGACTAGGTACATGCAAATCACCTCCCTCCTCTTCTACTTCCACAAACCAGCCATGAAGAGAGCACAGAGCACACGAACTTCGCATATAATGCATGGGTTGCACAAGTTATCAATATCTCATCCATAAGGTTCCGGGTAGACCGTTTCATGATGATGTTAATCGCCGATGACTAGGAGTGTTTTTTCACCTTCATGCGTTCAACCTTATACTTCAAGTTATGCCAAATGACCCACATGGCTACGGAAAGGGATAAAGTGAGCTAGGTTTAATGTTTCCTAGCTCCAGGGGTATGAAAGAAGAAGAAAGGGTTGTGGTAAGATTTGGAGTGCTTTTACACACTCTTCTTTTCTTTATTTGAATGCTCTTAAACAGGAGCATCCTTTTATTTTCTTTTTGCATTTTGCATTTTTTTTCTTTCTTGCCCTTGGTGTAGATGGGGAAAATGGTGGATAGAGTGAAGCGAGTAGATAGAGATGTGGCCACCCCAAACTTTTGGAGGTGGCCACAGCTAATATGTGCACTTTGGCATCTTTTTATGAGGCGGAGAGGTATGAAGATGATGAAAGAGTGGTCGGGTCAAAGAGGGATCACTTGGCATAATCTTCCACATAAGGTCTCCTGCATGAAAACTAGTCTGACACTTCACCATAGATATCACATCACATGAATGAACCAAATGAAATCCATATATCAATCAAGTAACTCCACAAACATTAAACGTTCTATGCTTGCTCGGATTATAATTCAATCAAACCAACACATTTCCAAGGGAGGTGACGAGCATGTAAGAAGTCACTTGTTCATACCACATAGCACTTCATCATAGCATATCATCTTGTATTTGTCAAAGATAAGCAATTTCATTCAATATGGTAAAGATTGAGTCAAAACACGCTTTTTGGACAAGAAACATCAACTCTGGGAAAAATTGGCCAAAAAGGTGCCAAATTGCACTAAATCACATTCAAACACAATTTTAGGTAAAAAGTAAGTAAATCCTAGCTAAAACATGCACAAATTTTGAAAAATTACTCAAAAATGCAGAAATCAACTACATGTCATGAAAAGATGCAATGAAAAGAACAAAAAAAATAGTAAAACTAAACTAGATGACAGGGTGATATCAAAATGACAAAAATAGAGAGAAAGAGTGGTGCATACCGCCCTACCCACCCCAAACTTTAGAATCATGATGTCCTCAGCATGAAACTACAGCTTAGGGTAGATAGGGGAAGTGTCAAGGCTGTGGTGGTTGTTCCGGCATCTGAGGAGGATTTGGAGGAGGAGTGTTGCTGGGTGGAATGGAGATGAATGACGAGATGGAGATGCAGTTGGGAGAGATTGGACGGTGGAAATGGTAGAGGAATGGCTGGGGATCGATTTGGAATGGATTGGGGATCAAACGGAGGTGGTTTTGGGGGTTGGAAGTGGTAAATGGGGGAGCACGGCGGTGGTTGTCGGTGCCACAGTCGTTTTCTGGAGGTGGAGGACGATGGAATGGGGAGGGGGTCGGGTTTGGACGTTTAAAAGTATATATTTTTTTAACTAGGTTCGGCCACGGTCTTGGCAGGTGGCCACGGTCGTGGCCAGGTTTGGGTAGCACGGCCGTGGCGGGTGCCACGGTCGTGTTGTCGATGAAGAGAGCCCCGACTTGACCTCGCCACGATCTTGGTCGCGCGCCACGGTCGTGGCCTTGTCCTCCCGCCACGGTCGTGGCTGAACTTCAAAACAACCTGTAACTTCGGCCAATTTGCAGCAATAATTCCCACGGTCGTGGCCGTAGACCACGTTCGTGCTTGGCCACATGCACCACGGTCGTGGTCGAGCTCCACGGCCGTGGTGTTGTTGTTCTTTCAGTTTTCCAAGCTTTAGAACTTGAACTTTCGATTTCAATTATTCTTTGGCCACAAATCTTCTTGAATGACCTTGACTTAACTTCTAAAACCTCTCTCTCTCTACTTTCTAACACCTGCACATCATTAAAACTCAAACAAAAACATCAAGCACAAATGTGTGTGTATTGGTGTAAAAGAAAACTAAAGTATAGAAAAGTAAAAGGTTCAAGAATCTCAAACTACATGGGTTGCCTCCCACCAGCACTAAATTTAACGCCTTCAGCCAGGCTTATTGATTGTTGGACTTTTTCACTTTTTCGGAATATTCAAAAGATCCTTGTAGTAAATCCCTTTCTCATCCTCGTCCAAGCATTCTTCTTCCTTGGGTTCTTCTTCTATAAGCATAACGATATCAAAATCTTGATTGGCCTTGTCCGGGCCGACTTCAACAATAGATTTCAGCCTTTGCCCATTAACGGCAAATTCCTTAGCTCCTTCTTTTGCACAAATCACCACTGCCCCGGATGGGTATGCCTTCTTGACAAGGTAAGGACCTTTCCATCTAGATCGAAGCTTTTCGGGAAAGAACTTCATTCTTGAATTGTACAGTCATACCCATTTGTCGGGCTCAAACTCTTTCTTTTTTATGATCTTGTCATGTAGAAACTTGGTTCTTTCCTTGTAGCTCTTTTACATTTCATATGCCTCATGCCGCATTTCTTCTAGCTCATGCAATTGAAACTTTCTTTTCATTCCGGCACTCTCTTGATCGAAGTCCATCTTCTTCAAGGCCCAAAGTGCCTTGTGTTGCATCTCAACTGGCAAATGGCAACTCTTACCATAGACAAGCTTGAACGGTGTAGTGCCAATCGGGGGTTTGTATGCAGTCCTATATCCCATAAAGCTTCATTGAGGCGAAGTGACCAATCCTTGCGGTCTGGTCGCACCGTCTTCTCCAAGATGAGCTTTATCTCCCGATTTGCCAACTCAACTTGACCACTCGTTTGAGGGTAGTAAGGAGTAGCTACACGATGGTTCACTCCATGTCTCTTTAGCAACCCTTCAAAGGTGCAGTGGATGAAATGACTCCCGCCATCACTAATCATAGCCCTTGGAACACCAAAACGGCTAAAGATGTTGGATTTCACGAAATCACACACCACCTTGTGATCATTTGTCCTTGTTGCCACAGCCTCAATCCATTTTGAAACATAGTCTACGGCGACCAAGATGTAGACATACCCGAAAGAAGGAGGGAAAGGACCCATAAAGTCAATCCCCCAAACATCAAACACTTCTATCACAAGAATAGGTGATAGATGCATCATATCCCTCTTTGAGATGGTGCCCACTTTTTGGCACTTGAAGCAACTCTTGCAAAAGTCATGAGCATCTTTGAATAATGTTGGCTAGTAGAATCCACATTGAAGAATTTTGGCGGCCGTGTGTTTCCCTCCAAAATGACCTCCACACACTCCGGAATGGCACATAGATAAGACTTCTTGCTGCTCCATCTCCAGAATGCACCTCCTAATGAGTTGGTCTGGGCAATACTTAAAGAGGTGAGGGTCATCCCAAATGTAGTTCTTTACCATAGCAAACAATCTCTTGCTTTCCTCTCTTGTCCACATGCTCGGTATCCTCCCACTGGCTAGGAAATTCGCTATGTGCTTGTACCATGGCTTTTGGATAGATGATATTAAGAGGAGTTGTTCATGTGGCATTGTCTCTTTGATTGGACTTGTCATATCAAAAGGTCCATCAAGGCGGGAGAGATGATCTGCTGCACCATTTTCTACTCCTTTCTTATCCACAATTTCTATGTCAAATTCTTGGAGCAACAAAATCCATCGGATCAACCTTGGTTTTGAGTCTTTCTTGGACATGATATACTTCAACACAGCATGGTCCGTGTAGATTGTCACTTTGTTTTGCAAGAGATACGGCCAAAACTTGTCAAGAGCAAAGATCACCGCAAGCAACTCCTTCTCGGTAGTCGTATAGTTTCTTTGAGCATCGTCTAATGTTTTGCTTGCATAATAGATAGCATGAGGAATTCGACCAATGCGTTGACCCAGCACAGCCCCCACCGCCATATCGGATGCATCCGTCATGATCTCAAATGGCAAAGAAAAATTCGGGGGTTGCATGATAGGAGCATAAATAAGCCTTTCTTTCAAATGATTGAAGGCTTCAACACATTTGTCATCAAACTAAAATTCAACATCTTTCTCAAGCAATCGACAGAGTGGTCTTGAGATTTTTCTAAAATCCTTGATAAAGCACTGGTAGAAACATGCATGTCCCAAGAAAGATCGAGCATGTCTTACGGTGGAAGGAATGTCGAGTGTAGAAATAAGGCCCACCTTGGCCTTGTCAACTTCAATCCCATCTTTAGAAACTCGGTGTCCTAGAACTATACCCTCAGGTACCATGAAATGGCTCTTTTCCCAAGATAAAACTAAGTGAACTTTTACACATCTTTCCATAACAGCAGCTAGATGTAGCAAGCACTCATCAAAGGTTTTCCCGAAAACTAAAAATCATCCATGAAAACTTCAAGTGACGAATCAAGCATGTCAGCGAAGATTGAGGTTACACATCTCTGGAAAGTGGAAGGGGAATTGCACAATCCAAATGGCATTCTCTGGTAGGAAAATGTACCACTTGGACAAGTGAATGTCGTCTTTTCCTGATCCGCCGGATGCACAGCAATCTGAAAATATCTTGAGTATCCATCAAGAAAATAGTAGAAGCTCTGCCCAGCCAATCTCTCTAAAATCTGATCAAGAAATGGGAGTGGGTAGTGATCCTTCTTTTTCTTTTCATTGAGCTTCCGGTAATCAACGCACATTCTCCACTTGGATTGCTCTCTCACCGGCATAAGCTCACCATCGGCATTTTCTGTGACCGTAATCCCACCCTTCTTGGGCACAACTTGGATGGGACTCACCCACGTACTGTCAGAAATGGGATAGATAATCCCTGCATCAAGCAACTTTACAACCTCTTGAGTTATAACGTCCTTTAACTTTGGATTTAGCCTTCTTTGCATTTGGCGGGTCATCCTCGCATCTTCTTCTAAGTATATCCGATGCACACAAATAGAGGGGTCAATCCCTCTCAAGTCAGCAATAGACCATCCAATGGCTTGGATGTTCTTCCTCAAGACTTCCATCAAGGCATCTTTTTGCTCAGGGGAGAGAATGGAGGAAATGATCACCGGGAGGGTGTCATTTGAGCCAAGGAAAGCGTATTTCAATCCTTCAGGAAGTGTCTTCAACTCAAGAACGGGGGGTGCTTCAATGGAGTTCTTCAATGGTGTAGAAATAGAAGGAAGGTCCTCACTTGCAGCCACTAGGGCTAGCTCATCCACTTCACTTTCTTCATCATCGTCGTCAGGGAACTCAACAATTGGTTCAAGACCTCTACCTTGGGTGGTAGTCTCAATCCACGTAGGTAGGCACTCTTCAACAATCTCTTCTAGGCATTCCACCAAATAACAATCTTCCTCAGTGGCCCCTATCACTTCGGCTGTAGTAGAAGAATTGAAGATGTTCAACCGAATCTTCATGTGCATGAATGTAACATACATGGTCCCAGTCCTCACATGGATCACTGCATCAGCTGTGGCTAGTAAAGGTCTCCCCAAGATGATTGGCACCTTTCTAGTCTCTTTTTCCATATCAAGAATGATAAAATCGGTTGGGAAGAAGGAAGAAGTATCCTCATCAAGACGGACCAGCACATCATCCACACACCCTCTAGGCGTCTTCATAGATCGGTCGGCCAACTGTAGAGTGCAATGGGCTGGCCTCAACTCCCCCATTTGGAGCTCAGCAAATAGATCATACGGCATCAAGTTTATGCTCTAGACCCCAAGTCAAGAAGAGCCTGGTCTATGCGATGTGCCCCGATGTAGCATGAGATGATGGGAGAACTGGGGTCTTTTCTTTTCCGGGGAATGGTGTGTTGGAGAATGGAGCTCACTTGCTCAGTGAGCTTGATCTTATTAGGCGTCCTCCATGTTGTCTTTTTTTTAAAGGTGCACAATTCTTTAAGGACGGAATTTGCTTGACTGCATCTATAAGAGGTATGTTGATTTTCACTTGCTTGAAGATCTCCAAAATATCTTCCGCATGCTTCTTTTTTTTCTTTGCAACAGAAGGATCCTCGAGTGCATCAGGATATGGAGGGAGTTGGGACCCCAATCGGTCCAAGTCAACAGTATCATCCACTGGTATCACTGGAATCACAGTATCACGGCTCGGTATCACAGTATCAATGCTCGGCGTCACGGTATCAACACTGCCTCTCATCACAGTATCATCAATATGCATCTCAGTATCAACCTGCTCAGCCTCAGTGTCATCTCTGCCAACAACTGTACCATGGGGCCTCTCCAAAGTCCTGCCACTTCTCAATGTAGTCACTGCCTTCACATGCTCATGGGTGGTAGGAGAGGGAGCTTGTGGAGGGGGTTGTGGCTGTTGAGGTGGTGGAGGCCTTTGGTGAGGGGAGTTGGGATTTTGAAGAATGAATTGGGATTGTAGTTGTTGTTGTGGTGGGGTGGTATTGTGGAGGTGGTTGTTGGTAGGTGTGAGGTGGAGGTGGAGCATATTGATAATTGAGTGGCGCTTGAGGAGGTGGAGGAGCATAGGGGTTTGGTGGGGCTTGGTAAGATGGTGGAATATAAGCACTCAAGTGTTCCCTAGAAAAGCTCCATCATTGTTCGGATTTGGCATTGGTTGAGATGGAAGTCTACCTTCTTCTCTTCTAGCCAAAGAGAGAAATCTGATCCAACCTATGCTCAAGATGGTTTATAGACTGCCCATGTGCATTGACATCTTTTTTTACTTCATCTAGGCTCCTTAGCCTTCCTAGTACCTCGTCCTCAAACTTGGAGCTGTAGCATGGCTTTTGCTGCCCCTGTCCTTGCCCATCCTCATTTTGTTGTTTCCAGGAGAAGTTGGGGTGGTTCCTCCACTCGGGAGTGTAGGAGCTGGACATTGGGCCCTGGTTGTTGCGGCCACCAAAGGAATGTAGAGCTTTGACTTCCTCGTCTATAGTATCAACAGCCATTGTGGGTTGGCTAGAAGAGCCACCCACTTGATTTTTCATCATCCGCATCATATCGGCCATCATCTTCATCATATCAGGGTCGGTGGCATTGCGTGTGGGAGCCACAGAGGAGGGTGGAGGAGTGTAGTTCCGGCTGCAATGCCCCCCTTTAGTTGAAGCTCGGTGGTGAGAATTCTCGACGAGATGCTCAAACAGCGACCATGATTCCTCGGGCGGCTTTTCCATGAACGTGCCCCCGCAAGAAGAATCTACGTTGTTTTGTCTTTGCTCCTCAAGCCCGGTGTAGAAGGCCTGAACTAGCTACCAAAGAGGAACCTCATGATGAGGGAAGTCACGAAACAACTTTTGGAACCTCTCCCACACCTCGTGGAAGGGCTCGTTGTCTTTCTGGGCAAACGACGTGATGCACCTTCTCATATAAGATAACTTGGCGATGGGGAAGAACTTCTTGAGAAACTCGTTCTTCACCTCATTCCAAGTGACCAACTCTGGCCTCGAAACGTACCACTCATTGGCTTTCTCCTTGAGGGAGAAAGGAAAGAGTGTCCTCCTGATTGAGTCATCGGTGGCGGCTGGAGTGCGGAAAGTAGAGCACATTTCAAGGAATGCGTCTATGTGGTGGTAGGGGTTCTCGTTCTCCATACCGAAGTATGTAGGGAGAAGCCCCAAGAGTGCCGGCGGGATGGATAACTGCTGACCAGGCATTTGGTCAACTAGCGTGGCGATGGGGGAGTTGTAGTTCCCTGGTGTGAAGTACTCATGAAGCGGGTGATGTGGTGGAGGTTGAGCATCTGGTGGTGGGTTGTTCTCAGCCATCTCGGCCTCTTTGTGTAGGTTGCGGCGAGCTTGATGCCTTCTTCTCCCAATCTCAGGGTCGTAAACCACCAAGTCGGTGCAAGTCGAACGCGTGCTACGCATGCACAGCTGTCACCTGCGCAAGGCACAAACAAACAACAAGAAACCAAGTTAGCAAACCAAGATGCAAAAGTAACACAAAGAATAAATAATAGCAAAGGTGAGGGCAAAAGGAAAAGCTAAGCTACACTATTTAACTAGGTCGAGTGCCTCTATCCCCGCCAACGGTGCCAGAAAGCTTGGTGTGCACCCACTAAAGGCTTACAACACCGGACAACTAGGGTGGCCGAGTGCAACCCACGAGGTCGGAAGGCACGGGATGATGGGATCTTTGCTTTCAAAGATTTGTATGGTCCCAGATCGAGTCTATCACTAAAACTAAAACAATTCGCCCGCAAGCGTACGGGGTACTGTTGTAGTATAGATTAAAGGCAAGATGTGGGGTCGAACCACGGAGATAGAGGGGGCGCTAGAGTTAGAAGGCGTGAGCTACGTTCCTATTGGGGAGAGTAAGGTTTTTAGGGTTTTAAGGTTGGTTGGTTGTTGATTAAGCTAAGAGAGCAAGTAGGAAAAGCAATATGAAACTAAGTTATTAAAAAGCTAAATTAGCAATCTAAGTCAACAAGCTATCTAAACAAGAGCAAGAACAAACTACACTAGACTAAGCAAGCAACTAGCAATTGAGAGCCTAAGTTAACCACTAATCAAGATCAAAGACCTAAATTAACACTTATCTAACAAAACTAGGCAATTAACTAAGTTAACTAAAGCAATTGAATTACACTAGCATTAACAAGCAAACAGAGCAATTAAGGTTTTAAGCAATTAGATGAAGGAGGTGGGCCATTTGGGAATGTGACCATGACATTAATTGGGGGATGTCACCATAATAAGCAATTAGCATATTTCATTCTAGACTACCAAACCAAACAACAAGGTGGGTGCTATGAGGATGTACCCTATGCTACTAGTTGGAGAACTAGGGATAGGTGTAATTCTCATAGGACTTACCAAGTCTAGGTCTCTAGGATAAGTGGTATTAGTAAATTGAGGACCAAGGGTAAGGATGGGAGTAGAGATGAGGATATTTGACCTCATGCCACTAGCCACCTCAGCCTTTAGGAAATCCTAGGAAATTGCACTAATCACACTTATACTAGTCACTTAGAACTCACATTTGCATGTAGGAAGAAGGTTATTATGTAGGAAGATAGGGGGCTAGCTAGGGATCAAAATTAAGGACCTAGGAGCCAATCTTATGATAGATACATAGAACCCAAAACATCCTAGAGGCAAATGTCTTCAAACACCACAAGGCAAGCAATTAATGTAATTAAACAACAATCACATGCACAAGAAATGGGAAATGAGATACAAGCAAAGGCAATCATCATAGATATGAAATATGTTCATTACAAATTATATTCCCCCAACATGGTATCAAAGTCACATTTTTGCCCCAAACAGCCCACCCAAGGGGGGCTTAGCTATACATGATCAAAACAGAAACAAAGGAGAAGGGAAAGAGAGTAGGAAACGCCATGGATGCTTGATGAAGCTTGACTTCTTCACCTCCTTGCTGCTAGCCACGAGCCTCCTCCTCCAATGGTGCCCAAGAGCATGGAAATGGTGGAATGGATGGATAGAAACCTAGAGAAACTAGGTTTCTATGGTGGAAATGAGTGGAAAGTGGGTGGAAATGGGATTAAATGCAAGAAACGTAGGTGGATGGGAGTAATGGATGCAAGGGAGCAGCTGGGTAGCGGCTAGGGGTGCTGTCTCTCGAGCCCTAGAAGCAACTAGTGCTTATATAGGAGCTAGGGCTAAGTGGGGGTAAAATAGGAAAAATAGTGAAAAGTTGTGTAGGGTAGGTGATCACCACGGTCGTGGTGGATGTGCCACGGCCGTGGTGATGGTAGTGGGGAACGGCCGTGGGGGGTAAATACGGTCGTGGTGTGAAGGAAGTGGTGAGATGGTGGTGGCCACGGCCGTGGCGGAGTGCCACGGTCGTGGTGGGTAGCATGCACCACGGCCGTGTTGGGTAACACTGCCGTTTTGGAGGTGGAGGAGCTGACCGTGGGGAGGGGCCACAGGCATGCTGATCGTCTTCGGCCACGGTCATGGCGACTTGGCCATGGTCGTGGCGTTCTGGGAAAAAACCATGTTGGCATCTGACTTCTTGCAATTCATTCCCACGACTGTGGCAGGGTGTCACGGCCGTGTTCTCTTCTCCTGACCACGACCATGTTGATGGCCACGGTCGTGGTGTCTTCACTGGCCACGGTCATGGCTGGGAGGCCACGGCCGTGGGGCTCGGTGGAATTTCCCTGTTGCAATCTGTAGGAACTTGGCAATAAAGCCACGACCGTGGCATTGTGGCCACGGCCGTGGTGAGGTTTGACTTCTTGATTTCGCTTCTAACTTTGTCATTTTCAGATGTCTTTGCTTGGGGATGATTCTTGGCCACTGGAGGTAGGTTGAGGGAGACTTTGGGACCTTCTTTGGGTCCCTCCTTCAGTGGGTGAACCCTAGAACTCCCTCTCTCTCTCTTCCATCTAAGCATGGTCCAAGTACCTGAAAAATAGTGCAAAGAACATCCATAAGCATATTTGCAATGATAATCATATTGGGGAGAATAACATGTAATTCTAATGCATTTGAATGTGATAAAAGTACAAAATGACACAAGATACAGCCCTAGAATAGGGTTGGATCAATATATATATAAGCATGTTCTATAGGGATAAACATCTTACAAGTGAGGATGTGACGAACTTCAATATAGTCTTTCATTCATTTCTAAATGTACCAATGATGAATAGTCATATATGTTTCATGAACTCATTTTGTAATATTCTTCTTAGAAGGAATGAATAGTGTATCCTTCCATATTTCTTTAATATTAATTTCTCATGATATTAAACAATTATGTCATCCAAATTGTTATAGTGATATTGTTATATATACAAGCCAGTAACCCCACCTGATGGGATTAATTTTGGAATCTTGTTTTTAAACAATGTGTTCCATTTTGCCTATATTAAGGTTGTTTCAAAGGGGAACTCCCTATTGAACTAATCATATCCTCTAGTCCTTACCTTGCTAGACGTGGTTTGATTTTTTGTGAATCCTTTTTATTCATTACAAATTTAGTCTCATACCTCTAGTGAATTTTTTACCAATATAGACATTCTAAGGATATATCTTTTTGTTTACTGTTAGAGATTGGATATAGTATTTTTATACCATTATGGCATGATATCAAAGAAAACTTGATCAGCATTTATATGATAACATTTTTTCTCATTGGTCACAAAAAAGGGATAGTCATGGATGAACTATAGTAACCCCTTTTACAAATAAACGTGACATGTTGAATCAAGGCTACATTATGCCTAATTCCATACTTTGATGATGACTTGATTATTCTATATTATTGTGTCTATTGAATGAATCTATTTGATACGTCCAGAAAGAGCAGGCACTCTCCATGCATCAACATTAATAAACCCTAAATGGATAAAATCAACACAGCATGCAACATAGATTAAGTTGGCACAAAATCATTGAAGAACTCTTTAGATCAAATGTTGTGATATATTCATTATATGCAATACCTTATAACATATCAAAAATATAATCTAGAAGATGATTATGATGGTAATATAACTACACATTTATACATTCAATGTTGAATCGGTCAATTGGTTTCCTCACAAAAACATGAAATGGAAAAGTCAAAATTAGGTTTTGTGAATAATGTAGTAGTTTTATATGTGTTGGAAATGTATTGAGGATAGAAAATATCATTAGTTGGAATCCATCCTTGAATTTCTAGTCAACCATGTTATTACGACCTTAGTTCGTCTGCACTCTCAGTTTAGTTACAACAAGAAATTTCCAATTGACTGTTCTTAACCATTGCATAGGGAATTTTTTGGATGGGATTTTTCCATAGATTTATAGCCTACTTTGTTCCTCGAAACCACAAAAGATAGTCGTCATCTGGAAATCATACAAAAAAAATGAGAACAAACTAAGATAATCACCCCTTCTACATTCCAAATGACTATATATCATCCCCTATAATGGCTATATATCATCTAATATTGTTCTACTGAGTAAATAGGAATCCTCAAATACATATAGAAAACTTTTGGAACATATAAAGGTTGTTAATGCCCCTACATGATTTAGATATGATATGGTTCCTTAAAGAGTCAGTAAAATTCTATTCCTTGAGATTCTACTTGCTTGATTCAATTGAGTGAATAGAACTATCAGTAAGAAATCTAGCCCTAATTTTATATTGTGAGGCTAACCTTTGTCTTCCTGTCTCTTTCTACTACATAGCTTATTGAATATTTTGGTTATTGAAAGTGTAAGGCGGATGGCCCTAGGTAAGGGAATGGTTTCCCTTAGGTGAGATATTGGTTGCTTGCCTAGAAAAGGAAACTAGTTACTCTTGATTTAAAAGAGAGTCCTTCTTGGTGTATGCTCTTGGTGATTATGACAAGGTGGTACTCAAGGTTTGATAATTGTAGAGATTAGCACTATGGGTAGTGAAGCTACGGCCTTTATATCCATAATCACTCTTAATACTTTCCTTCAAATTGTATTTTCCCAGTCTCTATCTCTCTGTGTATCTCTTTCATGGTTGAAATACTTGTTTCACTTATATTTTGATATAATTTTAAGATCAAAATTTTATTTTTTTCTAATAGCTCAATTCATCTACCCCTCTTGAGCTCGTAGTTCCTACAAATGGTATTAGGGTAAGGTATTATCCAAGAAAAACTCATACGGGTAGGAGAATATGGGTGACAACATGCTATGGAGTTTTGAACTTGATAGAGGTTACTCCAACTACCCATCAGTCTTGGATGGATCCAACAACCGATATTAGAAGATGCAAATGTAATTCTACACTCAAGTCATAAGCTTCAAATTTGCATGATAGTCGATCTTCCCTTCATCATTCCCATCATACATTTTACTACATGGAGTGAAGACGACATGAAGAGAACGTAATTAAACTCTAAGGCAACTAGAATTCTTGATGCCACCCTAACTCCCTCCAAATTCAATCAGATATCTTCTTGAAAGATGGTGGTAGAGATTTGGAAGGAGTTTTCCATAACTCATGAGCATGTGAATGATTCAATAATCTACATGCTCCAACACGAACTTGAGTTGTTCAAGATGACCTTAATCAAGTCCATAGTGGATATGTACTCAAGATTCTCCATCATAATCAATGACCTTTGTGCTCTTAGCAAGCATGTGGAGTACAAGGAGCAATGTGGTAAAATACTCTGCTCTTACACCTATTGCTTTGAGAATAAGGTGACAGTCATAGAGGAGTCCTCCAACCTCTAAAACATTCAAGTAGATGATTTCATAGGTAACCTCCAAACCGATGGAGGAAAGTGTAATGCTAGAAAATGAAGAAGAGTACAAGGATTTCTCTACAAAGAAGAAGGATGATGCATCTCAAAAAACTTCATCAAATTAAGATTAATCTCCAAGTTATGAATATTCCTTGTATTACAAAGGAAAACTATTCGAGGTATGTCAAACTCCTCTTCTTCCTGGTGCTATAAGGTGGGGAAAAGGGGAATTTCAAGAAGAATGCCCAAAAATGAAGAAGCATCACCATCACAAGGGTTACAAGAATAAGTTATATATACAAGAAGGAATACAAGTACAATATAAAGGACAAGAAGTATAACAAGGGCAAGGAAGTAGCTCACAATGCTTATTTGGACTCTTCTCAAGCCTCAAGTGAAAGTGTAGGTGAAGAGTAAAATATGGCCCTCATGACAAGATCAAATGAAGTTGATGAGGTAAATGAGGTAATCTTAATAACCCCCTAAATACGATTTCATTGATATGATACTTGTCGCTTGTGCCTCTCGTAATACTTGTAGACTAATAAGAAAAATCTTTCTAATACTCTTGATATTTTATATGAGGAGAAGGATAAGCTAGAAAATGTTTACCTTATAAGATATAGATAACATTAAGGAGATAACCCTTGATTTTGAATTGTGATAATGTTGGTGTTAAGGTAGATAAAATATCTATCTTAGTCAAAAAAAATTGCTCTTAGAACTGAAAATGTACTTTTCTTACTAAAATAAATGTCTTAAATATCAACCTATCTTGTCTAGTAGAGAAAATGAAACTGTTTCAATTCCCACTTGACTAAATCTTGTGTCTACAATTTGATCTCATGATGATAATGATGATGCCATTGTTAGAGTTTCTTCTATTGTTGCTTCTATTACCTATGACTCTGCAAAACTTTCTGAAGGTTTCAAGGTTAAACTCCAACATTCCATGGAGAAATCTGTTGGCTAAATGGACATCTATAAATCCCTTTGTTTTGATTATGAAAAACATTTCATTCTTATTGATCTAACGAGCTACTTGAGTGTGCAGGATTAAAGGTGGATGACAAAGCAACTAGGGAAATCCATATGCTTACATGTTTATGTTTTCATGCAATGTAATCGCTTTGTAAAAACTTGTACAAATATATAATGTACAAGTACTTAGATTGCATGTAAATCAAGCGTTAGATTCTCCCTAGCTAAACACCACATTTAGATAAGTCATTCCCTTCAAATAGGATCACATATGCACACTCATACATATAATTAGTGCCTAAAATGCAACATTGAAACAGGATCAATCTCGGTCGACAAACTCCTCGACCGAGACACTCTCGGTCGACAATCTTCTCGACCGAGAAAGATCCAAAGTAGCCGTTAGACACAACAGACAAGTTAGTTGGCAGTTGGAGAAAGACGTTGCAAATCACTTGTTCCAGAGTGCCTGTCGGTCGACAAAAGTTCGACCGAGTAGGTGTCTCGGTCGACCATTCCTCGACCGAGATTGTCTCTGACAGCAACTGCAGAATTAATTAATTAGCCGTTGTTAAAGCAACAACTTTGTACCTAACGGCTAGTTAAGCACTTATAAACCCCTATAAGTTGTCTAGAACGTCCTTAAGCATCCTTAGGCCAATCCTATAAATAGAACAAGCCATAGGACACTCAAATACACTTGCTACACTTGAGAAATCCTTGAGCATACTTTGAGCAATCTGTTTGTGAGCAACTTGAGCTTTGTGATAATTGACTACTTCCTTCCTTAGCTCATAATTCGTGTCCTATAGGCTAGTATCTCCTACCCACTGCAATCACAAGTTCATACACTTGGTTAGGAGATCTATACGCTTGATCTAGGCAAATCAAGCCTTGGGCTACAAAGGATAAGTTGTAATTTCCTTTTTCCTTTCTTGTTCTTTATTACCGTTTGTACTCTCCTTGCTACTCCTAGGTTGGAGGCTTCTGTTTGGAGAGGGTGGAGTTCTTCTTGGCGAAGAAGGTGACTTTGAGCTACTTTAGAAGGCTGGTGCAATGGGAGGTTACTTCTAGAGAGGAAGGCTACTTCAAGGGGGAGCTTGGAGTTACTTCAAGAAGGCTACCTCAAAGTTGGTGCACCTACTTCAAGTGAAGGCTGTTCAAAGGGTGTAAAGGAAAGTATTGTATTTTGTATAAATCCTTGAGAAGGTAATAAAATAAATACTTTCAAAATCCCGGTTGGGTAAGCAACCGGGTAGTGGACTGACAACTTTAGTATTTTCTAAAGTTGGAACCACTCTAAACACTTGTCTCCTTCTTCTAATTTCAATTGTGGTTGTTTGAGTTCAATAAATTGTTAAAATTATTTAAAAACTCTATTCACCCCCCTCTAGTGTTTTTCAATTGGTATCAGAGCAGGCTTCAAGGAACCCTAAAAAGGTCTTGAAGAAATGGGTGATGGAGTGCTCAACAACCTCAACCTCGAAGGGACACTTGTTGCTAGACCTCCAGCGTTCGATGGAACAAACTACCAATATTGGAAGAGAAGGATGCAGTTCTACTTCCAAGGCATCAATTGGGACTTATGGAGAATGGTGTCAACTCCATATGAGCTCCCTCAAATTCAATTTGCAGAATGGGATGCAAATACGGTAAAGCTAGCTCAAATGAATGCAAAAGCTGTAAGCATTTTATATTGTTCTATATCGGTAGGAGAATTTAATAGAATATCTAATTGTGACACAGCCTATGATATTTGGCATAGATTATCCATAACCTATGAAGGAACAGTCCAAGTCAAAAACTCCAAAATTAGCATGTTTAAACAAAAGTTTGAACACTTTCGTATGGATCCTGATGAATCTAATAGTGAAATGTTTGCAAAATTTTCTACTATTGTTAATAGTTTAAGTGCCCTAGGAAAACCTGTCCTTGAAGAAGATCAGGTATCAAAGATCTTTCGTTCACTTCCTCCAAAATATAAGCCAAAGGTGACAGCCATTGAAGAAGCAAACGACCTCACTCGACTGAAAATGGAGCAACTTATTGGCAACTTAGAAGCTCATGAAGCAACCCTAGAAGAGGAAGAAAGAAGAGCACGTGAACTTCAGCAAGGAAAGAAGAAGGATGTGGCTCTAAAAGCTTCAAAGGTCGTCACACAAGAAAGTGAGGAGTCAAGTGAAGAAGAAGGAGAAGAAGCCTTGATAGTCAATGGTAAGAAATACAAAAGATTTAAATCTAACAAAATTTCCAGTTCTTCTTCTACCCCTCCTAGGTGCTTTGAATGTGGGAAGAAAGGGCATTTCAAAAATGAATGTCCTAAAGCAAAGAAAGGAAAGAAAAGCTCACACAAGAAGAAGGGAGAAAAAGCCTATAAAGCTGCATGGGACGAGTCAAGTGACAGTGAAAGCGGAGAAGAAACGGTGGATTGTCTAATGGCAAGAGAATATGATGAAGACTCTCAAGAGGTAAGCCTACTTGATCTTCCTAAAGAAGAGTTAGTTACCAGTCTACAAGAAATTCATGATAAGTATGTTGATGTCAAGAAGAAACTAAAGAAGGTTATCAAATCAAATGATGAGCTAAGTGCTAAATTAGATACTCTTTCTTCTGACAAGAATAACATTGATCTTGAAAATTTGTCTTTAAAAACATCTTTAGATGATTGCACTAGAAAGTTACTCACTTTAGAAACAAATGTTGATCTTCTTTCTAAAGAAAAGACTGACTTATTATCTAAACTAAAAGATTTTCAGACTCAACCTATTTTGTGTAACCATCTAGACTATGATAATGTTATAAAAGAAAGGGATTCATTGCTATCTGATTTAGATCAAGCAAGAAAAGATTTACACAAGAAAATGAATGATATTGCTCAGCTGCAAAGAGAACTTTATGAGTTAAGAAGAAAAGATATACTTGATAACATTCGAAGCATTGGTACTGTTTTCAACGGAAGAAAAGGTTTGGGATATGCTCCAAAGAAAAATCAACCCAAAAGAACTCAAACTATGTTTGTACCCAAGAACACAATGGCTAGAAAGAGAAATGAAGTTGATTCTATTACTTGCCATTTTTGTTTACGTATTGGACACTATTCTTTTTCATGCCCTTATAAGACTAAGGATTCCGAATTAGTTTGGGTCCCAAAACCTCAAACTTAGTAGAATCAAATAAAATTTAGTTGAGATATGGCCAAACGCTCCATCTTGCTATTTATATTGTCTTATCTCAACTGAACAAAAGACTTCATGCATACTGTTAATTTTCTGCACTGTTATATTGAAACAGAAACTTAGTCGGTCGAAGTATTGTCGACCGAACCATTAATCGGTCGAAGTATTGTCGACCGACCGGATGTCTGTAACAAATCAAAATCTACAGCAAATTATTTCGGTCGAAAATTGGTCAACCGAGTTCAATTTCTGTGTTTCTTTGTTTGTAATACAGTAATCTTCTCGATCGACAATTAGTCGACCGAGACAGATGTCGGTCGAACAATTGTCGACCGACTGGATTTCTGATTCAGAACTTTTATACAAGTATGTACTTAAATGATTCTAACCATATCGGACCATCACATGGGTACCAAAATCTACATTTTAATGCAGGAATGGGTAGTTGACAGTGGATGTTCCAAACATATGACCGGGAACAAAGATGCATTTCAAACCTTTGAAGAAAAGAAAAGCGGAACAGTCACCTTTGGAGATAATGGTAAGGGTAAAATCGTTGGAATAGGTAATGTTGGTACAAACCTCGAAATAAAGAATGTTCTACTCGTTGATGGTTTGCACCATAATTTGATAAGTGTTAGTCAATTATGTGACAGTGGTTATGATGTGTTATTTAACAAAACTTGCTGCAAGTTATTGATAGAAAACACTACAAATGTTGTTTATGAAGGAAATAGAGTTGGAAATCTTTATATCCTTAAACCTAACTCTATGAAATCAGTAGTGGGAAAATGCTTACTTGCAAATGAAAATACCTTACAAGTATGGCATAAAAAGCTAGGACATGCTAGTTCACATGTTATTAAAAAGTTAGTGAAATATGATCTTGTTCGTGGATTGCCTACTTTATCTTTTGATCAAGTTGAAAACTGTGAACCATGCACAATGGGAAAGCAAACCAAAACCTCTTTTAAACCAAAACATGTACTTAGCACCAGTAGGTCCTTAGAATTAATTCATATGGATTTATTTGGACCCATGAAGACACAATCTATTGGTGGTAAAAGATATTGTTTTGTTATTGTTGATGATTATAGTAGATACACATGGGTACACTTTATTGCAACTAAAGATGATACTATTCATGTCTTTATACAATTTTGTTCCAAGATTGAAAATCTATTACAAAGCAAAATATGTACCATTAGAAGTGATCATGGTGGAGAATTTGAAAATCATACATTTGAAGAATTTTGTACATCTCAAGGGTACACTCATAATTTTTCTGCTCCACGCACCCCACAACAAAATGGTATAGTTGAAAGGAAAAATCGATCACTACAAGAAATGGCTAGAACTATGATGCTTGAACACAACACACCCAAAACCTTTTGGGCTGAAGCTGTAAACACTGCATGCTATGTACTAAATAGAGTAACTGTTCACTCTCATTTAAAGAAAACTCCATATGAAATAATACATTCTAAGAAACCTAGAGTTGACTATTTTCATACCTTTGGCTCTACATGCTACATTTTAAATACCAAAGATGATAGAGATAAGTTTGACTCAAAATCACACAAAGCATTCTTTTTGGGATATTCCACTTCTAGCAAAGCTTTTAGAGTATATAACACTATATCTAGAAAAGTTGAGGAATCTATTCATGTTTCTTTTCATGAAGAGTCCAAATCTGAAAATCTAGAAATCATAGATCTCACTAATCAATTCGAAAATTTAAACATACCAAATGATAGTGAGAAAGGTACTACAAATAATCACCAAGCTGAACCACAACCTACACCTAGGCTTATAAAAGATCATCCTCAAGAATTAATTATTGGAGATCCTAATGATAAAGTCAAAACTCGGTCTTCCTTTAAAGATGTTGCAAACATGGCTTTTGTTTCTATCATTGAACCTAAAAAGATATCTGAAGCTCTTAAAGATGACTATTGGATAATAGCCATGCAAGAAGAATTGAATCAATTTACTAAAAATGATGTATGGGATTTAGTTCCTAAACCACAAGATAAAACCATAATAGGAACTAAATGGGTTTTTAGGAACAAGCTAAATGAGGCAGGAGAAGTAATAAGGAATAAAGCTCGGTTAGTAGCACAAGGATATAATCAACAAGAAGGAATATATTTTGATGAAACATATGCACCGGTAGCTAGACTTGAAGCTATTAGAATGTTACTAGCTATTGTTGCACATAAAAACATCAAACTCTACCAAATGGATGTAAAAAGTGCATTTCTAAATGGCATCATTCAAGAAGAAGTATATGTTGCCCAACCACCTGGTTTTGAAATACCGGAAAAAGGTGACTATGTTTATAAACTTAAGAAAGCACTTTATGGTTTAAAACAAGCACCTAGAAATTGGTATGAAAGGCTCAAGACATATCTTTTTGTAATGGTTTTTCTATTGGAAATTCAGATTCTACTTTATTTTTCAAAACATATACATCTGATTTCCTAGTTGTGCAAATATATGTTGATGACATTATTTTTGGAGCTTCTAATAATTCATTGTGCACACAATTTAGTGACATTATGCAAAAAGAATTTGAAATGAGCCTCATGGGTGAACTAACTTTCTTTCTTGGTTTTCAAATTAAGCAAACACCTGCCGGAATATTCATAAGCCAAGAAAAATATACTAAAGAACTCTTAAAACATTTTGGGATGGATCAGTGCAAACATGCTACTACTCCTATGACTACTTCTATTAAAATTGATAAGGATGAAAATGGGGAACCTATTGATGATTCTTTATATAGAGCCATGATTGGTAGTTTGCTTTACTTAACTGCTTCTAGACCAGACATCATGTTTCCCGTTGGTCTTTGTGCTCGATTTCAATCACAACCTATGCACTCTCATTTTCTAGCAGTTAAACAAATTCTTCGTTACCTAGCCGGCACTACTTGTTTTGGTTTATGGTATCCAAAAGGAAAATCCTTGGATTTTAAAGCTTATACTGATGCGGATTATGCTGGTTGTCGCCTTGATCGCAAGAGTACTAGTGGTGGTTGTTTCTTGTTAGGGAGAGCTTTAGTATCTTGGTTTAGCAAGAAACAAAATATGGTTGCCCTATCTACAACTGAAGCTGAATATATGGCAGCTGGGTCTTGTTGTGCTCAAGTGCTTTATATGCAACAAGTATTAAACGATTATGGTTTTACTCTTTCATCTACGCCTATTTTTTGTGACAACACGAGTGCCATAAACTTAGCACACAATCCTATTTTACACAGCCGAGCTAAACATATTGAAATCCGTCATCACTTTTTAAGGGATCATATCTCCAAGAATCATGTTTCCCTTCATCATGTTGATACAGAAGATCAATTGGCTGATATTTTTACAAAACCGCTTCCACTAGATCAATTTAATAAAATTAGGAAGCAACTGCTTATCACTCCTTTGGAAGATGTTTTCTTTGATATTTGTGCTACTTAAACAAAAACTCTTATTTGCATCATGATATTTTGGCTTTTAATGGACATATTTTTCATTAGATTTGATGGGACATCTAATTAAGGGGGAGTTTTTATTTCTAAATGGATATCTTTTTGAAATGACAAAGGGGGAGAAATAAATATAAAACTAAAACTTAGTAATTATGAAAAACTCAATCAATGAGTTTCATAAATAAACTCTTGGCTTTACATTGAAAGTTGCTATATTCCCTAGAGAATTGGATTTCATGTTCCATAATTCAAGGGGAATTATAAGCACACATTTTATAACCAAGAGGAAAAGCTACAAAAGGTAATCTAAAGGTATGAAACTCATATGGTTCATATTTCCTTTATTTATATTTTTGGAAATGTTTGTTATCTTCAAAAAGGGGGAGATTGTTGGCTAAATGGACATCTATAAATCCCTTTGTTTTGATTATGACAAACATTTCATTCTTATTGATCTAACGAGCTACTTGAGTGTGCAGGATTAAAGGTGGATGACAAAGCAACTAGGGAAATCCATATGCTTACATGTTTATGTTTTCATGCAATGTCATCGCTTTGTAAAAACTTGTACAAATATATAATGTACAAGTACTTAGATTGCATGTAAATCAAGCGTTAGATTCTCCCTAGCTAAACACCACATTTAGATAAGTCATTCCCTTCAAATAGGATCACATATGCACACTCATACATATAATTAGTGCCTAAAATGCAACATTGAAACAGGATCAATCTCGGTCGACAAACTCCTCGACCGAGACACTCTTGGTCGACAATCTTCTCGACCGAGAAAGATCCAAAGTAGCCGTTAGACACAACAGACAAGTTATTGGCAGTTGGAGAAAGATGTTGCAAATCACTTGTTCCAGAGTGCCTGTCGGTCGACAAAAGTTCGATCGAGTAGGTGTCTCGGTCGACCATTCCTCGACCGAGATTGTCTCTGACAGCAACTGCAGAATTAATTAATTAGCCGTTGTTAAAGCAACAACTTTGTACCTAACGGCTAGTTAAGCACTTAGAAACCCCTAGAAGTTGTCTAGAACGTCCTTAAGCATCCTTAGGCCATTCCTATAAATAGGACAAGCCATAGGACACTCAAATACACTTGCTACACTTGAGAAATCCTTGAGCATACTTTGAGCAATCTGTTTGTGAGCAACTTGAGCTTTGTGACAATTGGCTACTTCCTTCCTTAGCTCATAATTCGTGTCCTATAGGCTAGTATCTCCTACCCACTGCAATCACAAGTTCATACACTTGGTTAGGAGATCTATACGCTTGATCTAGGCAAATCAAGCCTTGGGCTACAAAGGATAAGTTGTAATTTCCTTTTTCCTTTCTTGTTCTTTATTACTGTTTGTACTCTCCTTGCTACTCCTAGGTTGGAGGCTGCTGTTTGGAGAGGGTGGAGTTCTTCTTGGCGAAGAAGGTGACTTTGAGCTACTTCAGAAGGCTGGTGCAACGGGAGGTTACTTCTAGAGAGGAAGGCTACTTCAAGGGGGAGCTTGGAGTTACTTCAAGAAGGCTACCTCAAAGTTGGTGCACCTACTTCAAGTGAAGGCTGTTCAAAGGGTGTAAAGGAAAGTATTGTATTTTGTATAAATCCTTGAGAAGGTAATAAAATAAATACTTTCAAAATCCCGGTTGGGTAAGCAACCGGGTAGTGGACTGACAACTTTAGTATTTGCTAAAGTTGGAACCACTCTAAACACCTGTCTCCTTCTTCTAATTTCAATTGTGGTTGTTTGAGTTCAATAAATTGTTAAAATTATTTAAAAACTCTATTCACCCCCCCTCTAGTGTTTTTCAAAATCCTCTAGTTCCCAGGCTAATATCATTTGCAACTTTTACAAAAAAAATGATCATTACTCTACTTATTGTCCTTTCAAAAAGGGGAACCAAGAAGACTATGGTTTGGGTGTTAAATCTAACCTTGAAATCAAAGATTTGATTGGATACTAGACTCTCTTCTTTTTAGTAAACTTATGAATGAGTTGTAGATAGCGTTTTTCAAAGAATACTATAGAAGTGAAAGACTATTTATTTTCACTCTCAAGTATAAGAAAGGTGGCTCAGTCACATTTGGTGATAATGATAAGGGTCAGGTGATAGGTGAAAATAATGTAGGTGATTTATTGATCATCAAGAATGTATTATATATATCACAATCTTTTTTGTGTTATCCTATTGTGTGATGATGGTTATGTTGTTTTATTTACTTCTTCATAGTGACTCTTGCTAGATTATTTTACTTAAATGTTGTATACAAGGGAAGTAGGAACGGTATTTTTATGTTGTTGTTTTTATATTTGTTAATCATGTCTTTGGTAAATACTTAGTTGTATATAATAATGATATATCTTTATGGCATAGACAACTTGGTTATGTGCATGAAATGAAGAAATTGAGAAAAATGACTTCGTCAAAGGACTTTCTAAGTTAGACTACGGAAAGGATGAGGAAATATTGACCTTGCACACAAGGCTGGTAAGCCAAGTCATCTTTCAAATATAAAGGGGTTCTTATCACTAATATAGCTCTATAACTTCATCATATTGATGTTTTTGGCTAAATGTGCAAACAATCAGTCGAAGGTACCAAATATTGTCTTGTTATTTTTTTATTTTTTAGATATACATTTTTCTAAAAGTGGTACTCTTAGAACCTTTTATACTATTTGTAAAAGAATGGAGAATGATTCTAGTGCTAGAAGTCTTTCCATTCATAGTGGTTATGGGAGAGAATTTAAAAATAATTTGTTTGAATCATTTTGTGATGAATTGTAATGTGTGCATAACTTCCATCCTTATCAAACACCAAAACAATTTCTGATGTAGAGAAGAAGAAGCATTCCTTTTGGAATATGATACACCAAAACATTTTGGGATGAAAACATAAATAATGTGTGTTTCTTTTTCAAAATTATGTTTAACTCATCTTCTTTTAAAGAAGTCTCCATGTGAGTTATCTCATGGTAGAATACCTTCTATAGATTTCTTTCATGTCTTTGGTTGCCTATGGTTTGTTTTCAACGCCAAGGATAGCTTAAGAAAATTTAATGCTAAATCTTATAAAGCTAAGTTCCTTGGTTATATTATACCTAGGAGACATTTTTATGTTGACAATAAAGAGCATGCTAGAATAGAAGAAATAATTATTGTCAAAAAAAATGAAATGAGCACTCCTATTTCCAAGAAAGTGGTTGTGATGATGTTCTAGGTAATATTACTCCTAAATTGAAAGAATTAAACAGCAAACACAATGATAAGTAGACAGTATTTTACAAAGAAATTGATGAAGAAAGATTCTAAGATCTGGAAAGTAAATATCTGATCATGATATTCAAATAGGTGATTCCTCTTTCATCCAAAGGAGCTCATCATAAGTGATTCCTCTAAGTAGGTGAAAATAAGAGCATTCTACAAGGACTAAGCAAATAGTTCTTTCATCTATCTACTAGAGAAAAAGTCCACAAAGGAAGCTCTTTAATATAGTGATGGGATCATAGACATGCAAGATGAGCTTCAGTAGTTTGACAAAACAAGGTACGGATCTTTGTGTCAAGAGCAAATGATAGAAATATTATAGGTGCAAAGTGGGTATTGTATAACAAATTGGATAAAGATGGTAAAGTGGTGAGTAACAAATTGAGGTTGGTATCTCAAGGATAAAATCAACAAGAAGGTATTGATTTCGATGATGCCTATGCACTGAGAAAGGTGCCAATATGCATGTTACTTGCCTTTGCTAATCATAACAATTTCCTTTGATATCAAGTAGACGTTAAAATTTATTTTTAAATGGAGATATGGATAATGAAGTCTTTGTGGCTCCACCTCCTACTTATGAAAAGGAAACGTTATCTAATCATGTTTATCTTATACATAAGGAATTATATGGTATTAAACAAGCACCTAGAGCTAGGTATGAAAAACTAAAGACCTCTTTAATAGATAATGACTATGTCATGGGAAAGTTGATTATACTCTCTTTCTAAATTACACTTCTAACAAATTTCTTGTTGTTAAAATTTTCTTTGATGGCATTATTTTTTGTGCTACCAATCTTGATCTTTAAAAGTATTTAATTCCCTTGCACATAGTGAACTTAAAATGAGCATGATTGGTAAGAGATTATTATTCTTAGGATTCCAAATCAAGCATACTAAAAGTGAGGATTTCATGAACCAAAGAAAGCACGGCAACAAACTCATAGTGAACTTAAAATGAGCATGGTTGCAGAGATGAAATTATTCTTAGGGTTCCAAATCAAGCATATTAAACGTGAGAACTTCAAGAACCAAAGCAAGCACACCAATGAACTCTTCAAATGATTTGGAATGGATAACATAAATTGGTTGATACTCCATTGTCTGACATGATAAAGCTTGATAAGGAAGAAGAATGTGACCAAATATGTGAATAGAGGTATGATTGGTAGATTTCCATATCCAAACTTTCTCTAGAAAAAATGTTATGTTTAGTGTAGGCATTAATGTCTTCTTTCAATCAAACCCTATAAATCACATCATAATGTGGTGAAAAAGGATAGTTAGGTATCTAGAAAAAATCAATCAAGATAATGTGTGGGTTTTTTAGGGGACCTACCTCTCCACTGATTGGATAGTGAGAGGAATTGGACTATGGCGGAAGGATATCGACGTAGTGATCCTCAACTACTTGGAACCAGATAAATTTTAAAATCAATGAGAAAGGATCTAGGAGATATTGGAAGGCTCTAGAAATTTATGGTTAGGTGATCCACGACAAAAATACAAAACTTGAGATATGATGTGGAATCATAAAACTAGATTGGTCTTCAATGAGATTGTGTCTCATGATAAGATATAGGAGGCCCACAAAAATCAAATAGGATTATGTAGGATGTTAGGAGTCTCATTAATAATTGTGATCTTATTGACCTTCCCATGGTGCCCTTTAATGTCTTTGTCAGGGCCCTAGCCACTACCATGGGAAGAGGAGATGATCGGTTAGGAAACCCTAGGGTCAACCCCCAGCTTTCCCTAGTTGATTTTTTTAAGATCAAGCCTACTTCTTTTGTTGGAGAAGAAGAGATAGATGTGACTGATGGGTTTAAGTGGAAAATGGGGCTTACCCCAGAGACAACTTCAAGAGAGACTTGATACAGTGATGCCATGCCTAGATCGGTGTGGTATGTGCACTAAATGCAAAGTCATCCATCTTCCCAAATACGAGGACTACCATGCACCAATCATTATCTCTATAGATATAAGAGAAATAAAAAAGAAGAGAAGGCAAGATATATTTTTTGAGCCTATATGGGTGGACGAGGAACAATGCTCAGAAATCATAAAAAATGTGGAAGCAAGAGGAATAGACATTGCCAATAAAATAGATATTTGTAGAGCTAGGCTTAAAACTTGGGAGTCATACTACGTGGAGGAGATAAAGAAGAAAATCAAGAAGATTGAAGATGCACTAAGCGAATATCAACAAATACCACCTAATTATGCTAACCTCCATAGATGCACAGAGACATCTAAGGACCTATAATACTAGCACTAGAAAAACAAGGGATATTGGTGCTTAAGAGCCAGAGTGAAGGAGATGAGAGGAGGAGGTCGCAACATGGCCTATTTTCATCCCAAAGCATCACAAAGAAGGAAAAGAAATAAATTAGAAGGACTAGATCATGAAAAGGAATTCAAAGGACAAAGGAAAAGGAGATTGAGAAGGTAATTTTAGATTTCTTCACAAACCTGTCCAAAACTACCAGCTCTATAGGCATTGAGGAGGCTACCAAAGGCATATAAAAAAAGATTAACCAGATAAAAAGGGAGTTTATTGACAAAGATATTAGTGATGAGTAGATTTGAGAGGTCGTGGAGCATATGTACTCATATTATCTCCACATTATTTTCCAAATGAAATTTTTTTATTGGCTCCTTGCACTTGCCTATGCACAAGCCATTGGCCTAGTGAGAAGTGGGATGATTACTTGGCAGCATATTAAAAAGAAAGGTGGCCTCGTGCCACTGAAAATGAATATGAAGACATGGAAGAGAGGGATGAAAAATAAGGAGAAGTGGTGGTGGTGGTGGTGAGGACAATGATAATGATGACAATGACGGTGATGATGATGAGGATGAGGATGATGACTATGATGATGATGATGATGTGGATGACTATGATGACGATTATGAGATTAAGGTTCACATTAATGTCATAGATAGAAGGAAGAAGTAGAAGACTCTAATCATCATCATACTATGACATGAGATGGGGTAGAGGGTGATATTATCATCCTAAGATAGACAAGGACTATCGGTTGTCTTAGTGCCCTTTAAAATCACTCATCATGGTCAATTTATAATGATGTATAAAATTTGCAATTCATGTCATTCAATATATTTGAAGAAATCAAGAAGGAAAAAAGACACATTATGTCTAATCTGACATTTTGATGATAACTTATTTATTTAAATTATTATGTTTAATGAATTTGTGTGAGTTATTTTGACACTATTCATCCACATTAATTAGTCAAATCATGAAAAATCGACAAGGCATGCAATAAAGATCAAGTTGACTCTGGGTCATTAAAGAATTCCTAATATCATTATTACAATACAGATATTGTATGTAATGCCTTAATAAGTTACAAATGTAACTTATAAGATTATTAAGATTGCAATCCAATTACACATTCATACATTCAATTGAAATCGTCATTTGTTTTTCTTCACATTTTAGCACATGGCAAACTCAAAATTGGAGTTTATGAATACATAGTGATTTCATGTGGAAATGTGTTACATACAGCAAATACACTCAGACAGATTCCTCGTTAAATTTCCGACCAACCAAGATCACTAGCCTTAGTTTGCTCGCACCATCAGTTGAAAATTAACCATCAACCTTGCCATAACATTTCCATTGAAAGTTCCATCAGCTAGAATTTCTCCTCAAAATTCTAGTCGTACACTCCCCATAAACCACAACAGCTAGTCGTTTGTTGGAATTCATACAAGGAAAACATCAAAAGACTAAAACAATATCACTCTCCCTTAAACCACAATAGCTAGTCATTGGTTGGAATCCATACTAAGACAAAATCAAAGACTAAACAATACTTATCCGGCATACCAAAATTAGATGATAAAAGAAAGATAAAATCAAAATAGATTTGCTGAGAATGCCAATTTCCTAAGATGGGTATATTTTGACCAAAGTAATTCTAATAGCCAGCAAACATCCTAACTACAAAATAGAAATTATTTGGAGAGAACCAAAAACTGCTTATGCCTGATCAAGAGTTTTAGAGAGTGCCTCAAAGAATATTTTATTCCTTTAAGTTCTACGTCTGGAATTCAGTTATACAAATTGGATTTATTTGCAAGCAAAATAACCTTAACAAACAATTATTAATCGCTTTCATATGTGAACATCGTTTCCTTTAACATCTTCAAACATCATTCGACTATGAGGTTGATTGACAGTCTTCCTTAACTAAGGTGTGGAATACGCAACCTTAAGGGAAGGTTATTCCTTTAAAATTATTGACTTCTTGCTTAAGAAGATAGCCACTGATTATGTCCCTAAAATAATGATGCAACTGACATACTTTTGATGGTACTCAAGGTTAGAAAATCTCATAGATGTAAATTCCTAAAAAATGTAGCTAGGCCGCTAAATCTAAAAGCACGGTAAATATTTGCTTTCAAACTAATTTTACGCACTCAGATTTCTTACTCTAAATAGTAATTTTAATTACCTTAAGACAGAACACAAGAATAACATTTTTCACTCACATTATAAATTGCACATTTCTCCCCATCCCCTTTTGAGACAAAAACAAGTAGGAGGATTAGTTCCCCAATATAGAAAACAAGCAAGTAGAAGTTGTGACTTCCAAACGGATTCAATCAGAATATGGTCCCCACAAGCATACACAATCAAAACTCAATTTCCCAAGGAGGAACATATCCCATTAGCATAACTTGTTTGTCATTCTTACAAATGACTTGTTGTGGACACCATAGAAATCAACTCTGTGAAATTCTCTGAATAGTTTGTGTATTAAGTACACCAACCAAGTTTTCATGAGCATAAAGGCCTCTTCTGATAGCAGTGTGATTTTAGTAAGAAATACAACACCAAAAATGCAATAGCAGATATGCAATTACTCCCACCATCCAATAAGCTCATACTCATCCGTTGACTTAGAATATATATATATATATATATATATATGTGTGTGTGTGTGTGTGTGTGCTCATATTTAATACACGTACGGGTAGCTACTCACCCCTTATTTTGAATATTTTTATAAAGTTTCTTACTTTACACATGTAAAAGGTTACTCTACATTGCAAATTATTACTTTTCATGTATAAACAGTTACATTTGTATCTATAACAAATATACAATTACATATACATTTACCATGTATTTTGCCCGGTTATACTTATTTAGTCATATAGTCAATTTTTTATCAACATAGTTACTTTTTTACCTAGAGAGTTACGTTTCTAACCATATAGCTAATATTGTCGTTACACGGGTAGTGAAAATTCAGACTACTTAAAGGCAACGAATGAACAGCCTAATATTGCGTTCTAACCTAAAAATGCCCATAAACTAGAATTTAGCATTACTATCCGCATTTTCCTACCAATTTTTACAAGGCAATACAAAATTGTAGAAAATAATTTCAACTTAAAATATGACAGAATTGCATGTTATTACAAAATATATGAAACAATGTCACATTAGTGAGTATTAAGTGGGAGGTTGCAAATGATCCATATCTATCATTGCAAGTCTACATGCAAACAATGATTCATTGACACCCGACTCCACGTCAATAGCTCTGGAGGGGACGTCGGTGTTAGGTAAAGGCAAGTGAAGTTGTATTTATAAAAAAACTGAAAATACCATCAAGAAGTTGTCAACTAAATAGCTAACGAAAACACCGAAGAAACATCAAACCACAGCTACATGCAAACACAAAGCAATACATTAGACGGACATACTTCAAACCATATATATATATATATATATATATATATATATATGCGTTCATTTGTTGTCCGCGCGGGTAGCCTGAATTTTCGCTACCCGGCAGCCAAAAAAGTAACTCTTCTGGCTAAAAAAGTAACTATGTTGTCAAAAAAGAAACTATGATGAACAGAAAGTAACTACACGAATAAAAGAGTAAATCTATACAAAATATACAACAGATATATAAGAACGGGTTTTCTGATTTTGGTGGGGCAAATGATATTATTTTTGGCTAAATTTTTTGGAGAACCAGACAAAATAGTCCTCTACAATTGTGAAAAAAAATGGTCGGAAGGGTGGGCGGGTAGCTACCCGCGCAGGCAATAAAGATGGGCTCTCTCTCTCTCTTCTCTCTCTCTCTCTCTCTCTCTCTCTCTCTCTCTCTCTATATATATATATATATATATATATATATATATATATATATATATATATATATACAGAGAGAGAGTCAGGTTGGAATACACTCGAGTGTACGATCGCACGCTACACTCAAGTAGTGTTTGCATATCAAGATTATTTTTTTATAAAATATAAACCATTGATTTTCATTGTTATATTATAATTATGCTACATACAAATTTTGAGCTCATTTGGATGAGTATAAGTCACTCATCTTAGGCAACAAAATCGATGCACGAAACTAATTTGAAAGGCATAATTTTTGTGGTCTTCATAACATGACATATAAATGTCCAAATTGGCTCAAATTTTATAGACGAGTTATTCACATGATGTTTAATAAAATCAACATATTAGATTTTATTAAAAAATATTGCATCATGGAAAAACTACTTGAGTGTATTCTGTTCTGGATACACTCGAGTGTATTCTAGCCTGACGATATATATATATATATATATATATAGAGAGAGTCAGGCTAGAATACACTCGAGTGTATCCGGAGCAGAATACACTCAAGTAATTTTTAATGATGCAATATTTTTTTTTAAAATCTAATCCATTGATCTTCTTAAACATCTCGTGAACAACTCATACACAAAATTTGAGCACATTTGGATATGTATAGCTCATGTTATGAAGACCGCAAAAATTATGCATTTCAAATTAGTTTCACGCGTCAATTTTGTTGCCCTTGGATGAGTGACTTACACTCATCCAAATGGGCTCAAAATTTGTATGTAGCCTAATTATAGTATGACTGTGAAAATCAATGGTTTACATTTTGCAAAAAATAGTCTTGATATGCAAACACACTTGAGTGTATTCGTGCGATCCGTACACTCGAGTGTATTCTAGCCTGACTCTATATATATATATATATATATATATATATATATATATATATATATATATATATATATATATAGAGAGAGAGAGAGAGAGAGAGAGAGAGAGACTCAGGCTAGAATACATTCGAGTGTACGGATCGCACGAATACGCTCAAGTGTGTTTGCATATCAAGACTATTTTTTGCAAAATGTAAACCGTTGATCTTCACCGTCATACTATAACTAGGCTACATACAAATTTTGAGCCCATTTGGATGAGTGTAAGTCACTCATCTAAGGGCAACAAAATCGACGCGTGAAACTAATTTTAAATGTATAATTTTTGAGGTCTTCATAACATGAGCTATACATATCCAAATGTGTTCAAATTTTGCGTATGAGTTGTTCACGAGATGTTTTAAAAGATCAACAGATTAGGTTTTCAAAAACGATATTGCATCATGAAAAACTACTTGAGTGTATTTCGCTCGGGATACACTCGAGTGTATTCTAGCCTGACTATATATATATATATATATATATATATATATATATATATATATATATATATATATATATATATATATGTATATATATATACTATACCAATATATACACATAGACACACACACATAGAGAGAGAGAAAAAAAAAAAGTCAGGCTAAAATACACTCGAGTGTACAGATCGCACGCTACACTCAAGTGGTGTTTGCATATCAAGACTATCTTTTTTGCAAAATGTAAACCATTTAACTTCATTGTTACATTATAATTATGCTACATGCAAATTTTGAGCTCATTTGAATGGATAGGTCACTCATCTAAGGACAACAAAATTGACTCACAAAATTAATTTAAATTGCATAATTTTTATAATCTTCAGGCTCAAATTTTATATATAAGCTATTCACGTGATGTTTAAGAAAGATCAACGGATTAGATTTAAAAAAAATATTTACATCATTAAAAAACTATTTGAGTATATTATGCTCCGAATACACTCATGTGTGTGTGCATATATATAGAGAGAGAGAGAGAGTCAAGTTAGAATACACTCGAGTGTACGGATCGCACGAATACACTCAAGTGTTTGCATATCAAGACTATTTTTTGCAAAATGTAAACGGGTGATCTTCTCTGTCATACTATAACTAGGCTACATACAAATTTTGAGCTCATTTTGGATGAATGTAAGTCACTCATCCAAGGACAACAAAATCGACGCATGAAACTAATTTGAATCTATATAGTCGAGTGTATTATAGACTATATATAAATATATATATATAAATATATATATATATATATATATATATATAGAGAGAGAGAGAGAGAGAGAGACATTAAAATACACTCTAAGTGTATTCAAAGCATAATCACTCAAGTAATTTTCCATGATACAATATTGTTTTCAAAAATCTAAGTGTATTCAAAGCATAATCACTCATGTTGATCTTCTTAATTATCTTATGAATCTCTCATAAAAATTTTGAGCACATTTGCCCATTTATAGGTCATGTTATGAAGACCACAAAAATTATATATTTCAATTAGTTTTGTACGTCGATTTATTGCCCTCGGATGAGTGTCTTACATTCATCTACTCAAAATTTGTATGTAACATAATTATAGTATGACGGTGAAAATCAATAGTTTACAATTTGCAAAAAATAGTCCATATGCAAACACACTTGCGTGTATCTGTGTGATATGTACACTCGAGTGTATTCTAACCTGACTCTATATATATTAAAAAAAATTAAAGATCATGAAAAACTATTTGAGTGTATTATACTCCGAATACACTTTATATATATATATATATATATATAATACACTTGAGTATATAGATCGCACGAATACACTCAAGTATGTTTGAATATCAAAAAAAATTTACAAAATGTTAGATCAACAGATTAGATTTTTTAAAAAATATATATTGCATAATGAAAAACTATAATGTATTATGCTCTGTATACACTCGAGTGTATTCTAACTCGATTCATATATATACAGACAGATTTTCAGGCACCCAATCAAAGCTCCATGTATGCGCAACTCTATTGAAGCAAAGAAGTTGATGTTGCTAGCCACCCAGAAGGATCACACGAGAAGAAGAGCCAGTCAACCACACGAGAAGAAGAGCCAGGCGAGTGGTCGACGCTAGCCAACGGGCCGAGCCCCATTCCCAAGGTAGCCGCCGCTCAAAATCCTAAATCACCTCCTCTATCAATAGACTATGGAAGACAAGTCCTCATATATAGTATATCTATATATGTATAAATGTATCTAAATATGTACACCAATATATATACATATTATACATATTATATATTGTGCCCAATTCAACCGGTTCAACCAGTCCGTCCGACCCTAATTGCCTTACATTGCGGTGACCAGTTTAATTTTTCCAATTCAAATTTTTCCGATCCAACTAGTCCAACCACTTTAATTGAACCCGGCTCAACCGGTCTGAGTCAACACTAGTCCGACCACCGGTCTGAGTCTTAAAACATTGCTTCAAACACCTAATCAATCTGCTACTGAAGATACTGTAAATAGAAGTGTGTATTACACCACAGGTTGATAACATTAACAAATATGGTAGGCAGCATATTTGAAAAGATAAATAATATGAACCATGCCACTAAATTGATGCTTGACCATTACGCAAAACCAAAATATCATTCCAGTTTCAGTTTCAACAGAAGTCATAAATGCATAATGCCAACAGGTTAAGCATTTAAAACCTAAAGTATAATATCTAACAGACATGCATTAATGAGAAACTTAACCAAAACAACTGTAATCTGGGATCAATCAACTTACCACTTAAAGATTGAGGCAAGGAAAACAAATAAGACCCAAGGTGAAGGAATATTCATAAATACTGCAAAAACTTCAATAACAACACACTTTATGCTATCAAAGGTCATTCATTATTTGACCTCTGACAACCGACCAATGCTGAACAGTGGCATTCGACAATAAACATCATTTATAAAATCAGCTACACAAGTTACAAAATAAAAAGTTCAATGCCAATTCCAAAAGAGATCGTGGACGTTCATTGCCAACATGTTATGTTGAAATGGAAAAAAGAAAAACAACAAAAAAAGACAGGAATCAAATCATAAGCTTAGGGACTTAAAGACCGAGAAGGTAAACAAACCAAAAAGAGGCGACACAACAAACATGAACACTGCAAGGACTTGGAAGCCACAGAACTTGTCAACTTGAATCTACCTGATCTCAAGCAAATAATCAAAAGTCAACCGTGATAGCCCACCATAACACGTATTTTTTTCAAATCAGCAACAGAAGTTTAGAATATGTTTTAAGCAAAATTCACTTAATAAAATGCCTCGTGCATTGAAAACTATAGCTCAACAAATAGATGATAATAAGTCAACAGCAAAGGAATTTCAATCCAAGCCGAGGAAGGTTCATGATCAAAAACAAACCAAACCAAAAGTCATTACATCATAAAGACTAACCCAATGTCCTACCTGAGCACCCTAAACCAAAAGTCAACAGTGATGATAACCCCGCCATAACACATTTGTTTCTCAAATCAGCAACACAAGACTGAGACGTTCCAGCAAAGTTGTCAAGAGACAATGCCGTCGTTCAGAGACAGACCAGCCAACTGATCAGTTGGAACATTGGCCTGCTGATTCTGCTGAGCAGCTACGGTTCTCAAGACTTCCATAGCCTCCGCCACCTTAGCCTTCAGAGCATCTGGAGACTCCAAAAGGTGCAGAACTTCAGTCTGGTCCATTTCCAGTAGCATACCAGTCACCTTAGCAGCCATGTCGTGTTCAATCTGATCCACTAGGGGATACAAGCTCTCACCCAGCATCTGCACACATTAATTATATAAAACATACATTATAAGAAAATAACATTTTTGGACAAGAACGGATATACTGCAAGAGAATCTTCCAAGGAACGTACAGTTCTCTGCTGATCAGGAGCAGCATTTGCAAGAGCAGTAGCCAAGGCCGCAATCGGCATTGGATTGGAAACATTGGCTTCTCTCATTGGAAAAGCACTCATGTCATAGGGGCCTGCAAGCATACCACCATGCATTGGATCCGGCATGTTTCTACCTGGAGGATAGCGGTACATTCGTCCTCCCCTTGGCATCATCTGCAGCAATTACACATCAGCTATCACAATCAGCATACAACTTTAAAAATATATAAATAGCAAAACAAATAAAAGACTGCCTTTCCAAACTAGAAAATGACGCTTCAAATTTTGTCAAAGGTCTACAACACACATTATATAATGCTAACTCACCTGTTGCTGCATTATTGGAACTGGAGGTTGATTCTGTTGAACCGGTCCTGCCCCAGTGCGTCTACCAACGGGACGCTGCACTTGCTGCCCTTGCTGCACGAAAGGCATAAAGAAATTGGGCATAGGAGCTCCGCCTGGCCTCATTCCAGGGACAAGCTGCTGCTGATAGCCAAAGCCAGGCTGTTCCAACATCATAAACAAAGACATCAATTCTAATTGCAATTGAGTGGCAACGGCAACATGAAATATCATGGGATAATTTTCCATGAAAGACATAAAAACCTTTGAAAGTAACTGAGTTTATCAAATTACAACCTACATTTATAGCTGGACAGACATTTACAATTTAGATAGAAATAACCACGTTGAAATACAATGCATTAAGTCACATTAAAGCACAGCCCTGGTAAAAAATATCGTGATATTCAATGGGAAAGTAAATATCAAATGGGTGTATCCAAAACTACAAGATGGGGCAAGTCGGAGCTCACAAATTCGAGATACAGATCCAAATAACACAGAAGTATACCAGAATAGCAATGATCCCAACACTAAAGTGCAAACATGTTTTCTCTATGCTCATTAATCAGCTCACTATAAGCATGCATAAAATATTTCTACGCACTGATTCAATATATATATATATATATATATACACACACACACACACACACACAATAATGAAGGATGAGGAAAACAAATATTAAAATAAGACAGGTATTGATAACCATTGTTCAGAACTGTAACAAACAAGAATTTGACTAATAAATGCTAAAATGGATGTCATAAAAAAATTGTGATCACATTCATGACCTGAAGTGAAGTGCTTTGTTGACTAATGTTTAATAGGAAAATGAGTGCCCACATTGATATAGAACTAATGAGGCCGCCAAGATAAAAAGGCTGCTATGGTTAGTGTGTTAGTATGTTCCCTAACCGGGTTGGCTTCCCAGATAACATTGCACATAGCCAAGTACAGAGTAAGCAGAGGCAAGCTGTAGTCAGAAGTTTAGGCTATGCACCGTAATACAAATGTAAGGACTCATTCCGGATAAATAGTAGCTAATGCAAATGCACTGTAGCTGCAATTTATTCGAGACATTCAGTCCATTTAGCTGAAGGCCATTAGGGTTGGCGTATGAAAACTTAAGGTGGTAAAGGTGTGCCGTTAAGGCAACATTTAGACAAATTTGTGAAAAACATTGGGCTCATATCAACACAAACTAGATTTAAGTACACCGTTGACAACTGTTGGAGTGCAGAACGTGGATTGGAAAATGAGTGCTTATACTGATATCAAGCTAATAGAGAGACTGATGTGGTTGGTGTGCTGTTATGTTCTGTAACCAAGTTGGTTTTCCAGATGCATTGAAATAGCCAACTAAGGGGGGCACGGAGCAAATCCTACCCCAAAATTTTGGCTGGTAATGGCGCCCCCAAAAGGACATATACAACTGGATGGACTCCTTCCAGAGAAATGTCGCAGTTGCAGAAAAATTCCAGACAATCAGGCTGTTAGGGTTGGCGTATGAAAACTTAAGGTGATAAAGGCATGTCGGTAAGGGAGCATGTTAGACAAATGTGTGAAAAACATTAGGATCGTATAAACACAACTAGAATAAAGTACGCAGTTGACTGTGTTATTGGTGTAGAACGTGGATTGGAAAATGAGTGTCCATACTGATATCAAGCTAATTAGGCCACCAACATAGAACGAATGATGTGGTTGGTATGCTGGTATTTTCAGTAACCAAGTTAATTTTCCAGATGCATTGCAAATAGCCAACTAAGGGGGGAACAGGGAGCAAACCCCTAGCCAGGGAAAGATTGTTTCGGGTGGTAATGGCCCCCGAAAGGGCCACATACCACTCGATGTTAGCTACTGCAGAAAAATTGTAGCTGCAATTCATTGCACATTCAGACCATTTAGTCTAAAGCCTATTGGGTTTGGGTATAGAAACTAAAGGCTGGTAATGTGCAAGAAGTAATGGTACCACAGCAAGTGAAACGGTGAGAATATGACATATTGGGTGATAACAGAAGTTATATAGACTTCTGCTTCATCATAAGTGAAAATATATATAATATGGTTTCAAAATTGGAAAATTAGCAAACAGTTTTTTTATTGCAGAGGGCTGGCAACCCACCAATATAAACTAAAAAAGTTGTGTATAGTGGAGAATTTTTGGCAGAGTATAGTTACCCAACATTATACGCGTTTTCAGTTCTGCCAGATCACTATGCAAGGGTGCAAACCGCAACAAAAATCTGGCGGAAAATGGAAAAAATCGTATATACATTTTCAGTTCTGCCAGATTGCTAGGGTGCAAACCAGAGGGGTTGGCAATAACATTAACCGGTGAAACTGGACACAAATCAGAATCCCAGATAGAATGATATACAAAAACATGGAGCATATGGCTTGAATATTGGTAATCATTTCAGTTTTAATCTTTAAAGTTCAAACCACGTGGTTTAGCTTGGCTCATAATTCCAAGTTTTAGGTCACACCGAACTACATTGAACTTCAAAGTTTATGATTGGGGAAGTTGCACAGCTCGAGGTTGAACAGGGAAACCAACATTTAGCATATTTGAAAGCTAAATGCAGAATGAAAACTTATAGATCTCCAGTACAAAATGAGAACATAAAGTATACATAAACAACCCCAGGCAATGTGTTTAATCTTTCAAAGACAGCTTCACAGAGAGAGCCCAGAAGCCCTCTCTCAGCACATCAAAAACCAAAACAGATCAATCTCTGAGCAGATAAACACCCACAGGGGCCATCATGCAGGGCCAAGGGGCTGAAACTATGCTCATTAGGGATAAAACGCATGACATCACCATCATGTTCATAAGCATACAGGCAATTAACTAAGCATTGAGGACAGTGTCACTAAATGATAATGGATTCTGCCAAAGAAAACTGAGGGCCTAGAAAAATTTGTTAATAAAGAACAGAGACGAAAATGTAAGCACAAGAAACAGCCCACTGAGACCTGATTTTAAAAATTAATTGTGGATAAAGCTGCAACAGAAGTGACAGCTGATAACAAGGACCCACCAAAAGAGAAGAGATCTGAACATTTTAAAAGACCCGTATAATGATGAATCTTATTTACAAATTCCTTGCTATATGGGTTGTATTGGAATCTTCACAGCAAGAAGAGTGCTCAAAATTTATCTAACTAGAAATTGGGCGAGATCACTACCTGAGTAGAGATGATGCCAGGAGGAGGAGGCTGGCCATAAAACACAGGGCCTAATCCCGGACCACCAGGGGGATACATTGGCATCCTTGGAGAAACAGACTGGGGAATGCTCACTGGATGCATCTGTGAAAACTGTGCCTATCAAAAAATTAAAAATAGAATTACTACCAAGGAACAGAAAAAGGAATACAGGGAAACAAAAAAAAGAACGATGAGAGCAAGCAACTGTTCTGTTACAACAAAAACTTCAATATACCTGGAGCCTGGCCCTTCTGTCTTCTTTACGTTGAGCAACAGCAACATAGAGAGGCTTGTTAGCAATCATCTTCCCACTCATATCAGTCAGCTACCAAAACAACAATAAATCATACATCCCAATAAGTAGAATAAAAGACAATAGGACATACAGTTACTAGGAATTTATAATAATGGTATAAACTTTATATAGATGAGATTGCATACAGCTTTATTTGCTTCTTCAGCAGTGGAGAAAGCAACAAATCCAGAGCCTCTACTGATGCCATTGGGATCCCGCATGACCTATTTACAAGTTGACGTTAGAATCAAAAATGTTTAGTTAATACGCAGAGAGGGGGAGGAATGTATAGCCTCCAACCTTGCAAGAGGTGATGGTTCCATACTCAGAAAACAGTTCTCTAAGCTTCTCATCTCCAATACTGTCATCCAAATTCTTCAAATAGAGATTTAGACCCTGGTATTTGTCTACAGTCTCCTTGGCAGTCTGCTCAAATTTACCTTTCAGCTCCTGCTCCCTTTCAGATTTCTTCTGAGCTTTACCAACATACCATTCCTTGTCATCAAACTTCTTGCCGTTAAGAGAGTCAACAGCCTGAGCAGCACTATCTGGGTCTTCAAAATTGACGAAACCAAAACATTTAGATTTCCCATCTGCCTCTCTCATGACCACAGCACTTGTGATCGACCCAAATTCACCAAAAATGTTCTTCAAGTCATCATCAGTAGTTGTCTCAGCAAGATTCTTTACAAAAACGTTGTTAAATTTAGTCTTGCTAACAGAGTTATCCCTCTCTTGTTTACGCTGGAAATGTCCAACATAAACCTGCTTATCATTCAGAAGCATTCCATTCAACTTATCAATAGCCGACTGTGCATATTCTTCCTTTTCAAATTGAACAAATCCATAACCTTTAGACTGGCCAGAACCATCAGTAGCAATCTTGCAGGACAGTATGTTACCAAAACATGAAAACGTGTCGTAGAGTGCCTTGTTGTCGATAGCTTTGTCAAGGTTCTAAATATTGCAATACGTCAGAAGAAACGAGAATTATAGACACATTTTTCTAAAGAATCAACTGGAAATAATATTAGTTACCAGTACCTTAATAAAAATATTTCCAGCTCCACTCTTGCGGCTGCTTGGATCACGGTTTGAGTACATAATCCTGATAGGCTTTCCATTAAGGGGGGTGAAGTTCAACACATCCAAAGCCCTCCCGGCTGTAAGAATGAAATTACCAAAAATTACAAGAGAAATTATTTTTACTGTAGCCAAGAAAACAAATTAGAAAGTTCATAAGATTATCCTAAACAAGATAAAAAGAGTGTGCACTCAGTGATATTAAAGCAAACAAAAAGAAACGACAGAAGCAATGTGATCCTTTGCAGAAGCTGCTAAATAGGAAATGACAATCGCAGAACACAGAGATTCTCCACTCTCAAACGACGTACCAATACACAGCAATTTTTAACCCACATCTCTTTCAGATGTCATAAAAGATTGTATCATGGCCCAAAGCCCAAGTCATGACGGGAGACAACTGCATATGAATGCATGTGATAAGCAACTGCATTTATTTAAGTTTTGGTCCAAAGCATCTCAACCAAATCATTGGCTTGGCTAAAAAAGAAACACTAAACTATTGACAATGTTGCAAATATATTCATCTCGATCAATTGAATCCAAGATCTATTCAGTACTAGTAGTGTGTGGGTGTGTCAATGTGGGAACACCTCCACTTTGCTTTGCACAGCACTGCTGCACAGCAGCACGTAGCTTTAAACTCACTTTGGCTCCAGCTCCGTCAACTTAGCTCAGTTTACTTAAAGCTGTCACTAGCCCAGCCAAAGCACAAATGGCTAGTTTCTACCAAATATACAGATATCACCAACTCAAACAAAATCTTTGCGGCAGCACTTCTCCAGTCCAGCAACGATTAGATCCATTGTCGCATTGCGGTAAAAAGAGATTAAGATCGCATCATAAAATATCTGCATTGTTTAGATTCTTTGTCACATGTGTTGATAATGAGACTAAGGTCACCTTATTTCCATCTTTTTTATTAAATAGGCATAAACAAGGCTACACACCACTACAGACTTTGGTATATAACATGCATGCTCAAGCCCAACTAAGAATACACTCTATATACGAGGACTCATTTTGTTTTTTATATCGCTAAATATACTGCAGTGTATCATTCAGACGCATCTACACAAAGTGGTCCATTTTTCAAATCCAACTCTCAACGAAAATGTCACATAATTCAGCTGTGCATTAAATCAAATACAAACGAAATTGCTAATGAGGGTAAATATGTGTTGACAAACACTGCTTCCGTGCAAGGAAGAGACTGTGCCAGGGGAAACAGGGTGCCTGCGAGCATGCATATGCAGATGTGCACATCGAAAGTATGTATGGTTGAATAACTTACACTTGCCATTATGACTGTGCAGCATCATATATGAAAGATGACAAAATCTACTTATGTAAGTTGTAGAAACCACAAAAGCCTAAAGCAAAAGAGGACCCCTGAATCCTCAGACAGTAGATGTTGTAATGAAATGACAGTAGAGGTCAAACTGTATGACAACAACTTGAGCAGCACAACTGTTTATTGAAGAAATGCTTATTATTAATGAGAACGAGTCACCGTTCACACGAAACCAGATGATGATAAGTGATTATGCAACGAATTGATCATTAGGTTGAGTGCTGGTAACAAACACATTATCATTTATACAGTAGAGAATTGATAGTAAAGCAATCGCTTTGCCAACGGGTTCCTAATCCCGAGATATTAAAAATACAAAATAAAATAACTAAAGAAACTGTCTCAAGCAAGTACTGGCTTAACAAAACGGTTAAGCTGATTCAACTGAAATGCCAGTTGATCAAATAGGTCACAAAGCAAGAGGTAGAATAGACATTAATATTGCACAGACGACAGCAGTCTGTAAGAATTGAAACATTTTCATTAAGGATGTACACATCAGAATGTAGTAAAGAGCGACTAAAAGATGGAAGCAAATCATTCACAAAGGTACATGTATATCTTTACACAAAAAATGACAGCTACTTAATTAGCTGGCGCCTCAATTGACAAGGAAAGGCCAACATGCAGACAACTTAATAGAACAGCTCAAGCCAGTGAATCATTATATACAAAAAGTCTACTCACCTTCAACTGGGTTGCCGAAGTTAACGTATGCGTATCCCAGCGACCTCCTGCTGTTGACGTCACGGCAGACGCGGACGGACATGACGGTACCCATCTGGCTGAAGAGGTCGAAGAGCTGTGCGTCCGTGACGTTGGTCTCAAGGTCACCAACGTAGAGCGATGTCATCGGGAACTGGTTCGGCGCAGCGCCGCCGCCAGCTGGACCACCAGCAGGAGCAGGAGGTGCGGGACCCTGCGGCGCAGCCGGCCCGCCGTTGCTCACCACACCGTTGGGGCCAGCGCCCTGAAGGGGAACCTGGACTTGCGCCATCGGAGAAGGCGCAAACGTGAAGGACAAGCAAAGACCACAGAAAAAACGCCTAAAAAAATCGACGCCTCCGCCGCCGCAGCTCAGAAGAGGCGGCGGGATGACTAGCACGGAATCAAAAACAGATCTGGATTGGACGGATGCGCACGATAACTAATCAATCAATCAAATCAGTTACACAAGGATAACCTTCCACACTCTTTTTTTGGTCGATTTTTTCCCTCCCCAACGCGCACTCCTCTTTAAGTAGTAGGTAATTTAAGAACAGAAGACGATATGACAAGCCCTAAGATAAAACACAGATTGACGGATCAGGAGCAGATAACCAACCCCCTGACGGCGGCGGGCGAGAAAGGGATCGATTTGAGCCTTTCTTCTTCCTCCTCTCTCCCTGAGACACGCCGGAGACGCGATCCGCAGATGGATCGACGGACTTTTTTTGCTGGGATTTTCAGGGTAAAATATTTTTTGTTTAAAATTGATAGAAAGAGGAGGCCGTGGCGACAGGCAAGGTAGAACGAAGAAGAAACGGATAAACTTTTTTTTGGGTGGGGTGGAGCAGCACCGAACTGCACCGCAACGAGACCAGGAAGTGGTGGTGTCGCTTATATACGGGACGAGGGTCGCGCGGTGGACGGTTTCTGGTTCCCGGAGTGAGGAAACCCTAGCTGCAGGGCTGCTTGTGGTGGTCGCGAGCCGTCCGATGGGCGGGGTGCCGCTGGATCTGGTTGGAGGAATGTGGAGGGTGGTGGGCCTGGTGGGTGCAGTTTCGGGTTCGGGTTTGGTTTCATTTGGGTTGTCGGACTCTGCCTGGGGGGCGTCTGGCGGGAGTGGCGCTGGACGGATGGGATGGGATGAAGAAATCAATGGACGGAGTCCGAGTACCTGGTGGCACCGCGGACACGCGGGAGCTGGCTGTATTTGCTGGTTAGCACTTAGCAATGTGGAAGGCTACGAACTACGCGTTGGCCTTTACTCCTTTTCATCCGACGGTCGGCGGGACGGTAGGTGAACTGCGCGTGTTGACGTGATGTGGTGAGTCTGGTGACGGACGAGTCGAGATAAATGTGGGTAATATAATACCATTATCATCGTCATCATCTAACTATGTTGGGTTCTGTCATATGAATTTTTATTTTTCAATTAGCTTTGTTATAGGTCATACTCTTATTAAACTCTTATTAAGATATAAAGTTTAAAAATCTCTTTCAAGTTAGTTTAGGTATGCTTTTGCTTTTTTTTTGTTTGTGCTTGACTCAACAACCTCGCTTCGAAGAGCTGCATTTGTCTGTCCGCGATGCACATGTCTGGTGTCTTAGATGGCCTTCACGCAACTTGTATGTGATGCTCAGCAATCTCACTTTGTTCATGATATTGGCATTCCTCAAACGATCTTTTCTGTCTTCCCACACATCCATCTCAATGTATGTAGTTCTGTCACATTCATCTTGTTGAGACTTATGTCTTCACTCTCAACATTCACTCTTGGTTGTACATTTGTTCTATAAAAAAAAAATCATCTGAGAGGGGGTCTTTGGGTCACATACTACTCCATTTGTACTCCTCTACTTCAACCTTCCTATTGTGATCGTGTGATAAATATCATCTTGTACCTCAGACCTCCCTTTCAATTATAGAACTCAAATAACAAAAATCTCACATTGGCACATCCATTCCATCCAACTTGACCCTACATTCACAATTTTAGACTGGCTAAAAATACAATACATATATTCAATTTTGCTTCTACTATAAATAATTCCATTAGATTTTAATTTATTTCTCTAAAGTTCATTTTTTACAGTCAATATTTCTTTTCTTTCAACGATCAACACAATATCAATCTCACATAACATGCACCAGGGGATAATATCTTGAAAATGATTTGTCAACTGATCGATAACGAGAACATATAGATATGGGTTGAGTGTCGATTCTTGATGTACCCCAACAGTGATAGAAAAGTTTGTGTCACTCCTCTTGGAGTCCTGACACTTGCAGTTGAGCCATCATACATGTCTTTAATCATATCAATGTATTAGATATGCACAACCTTTTTTACGCAAAACCCTCCATAACACTTCTATGAGTACTCAATCATAGGCCTTTTCCATATCAATAAACGTCATGTGAAGATCACTTTTGTACATAAGCCCCCTTATCATAATAACAACATCTTTTGTTGATTTTCCCATCATAAAATCATATTTATTGTCTAATATTTTTGTTATCAATCTTAACCATTGCTCAATAATACTCTTTGAAAGCTTCATGGCGTGACTGATCAACCTCAGACCTCTGTAGCTTGTGCAACTCTGAAAATCTCATTTGTTCTTGTAGATCAGGACTATAGTATTATTTCTCTATTCACATGGCATCTTATATGTCTTCATATTCTTGTTAAAGAAATTTGTTAACCACATAGCTCCCTCATCCCCCATACTCTTCCATACATCAGTGGGAATGATGCTTGGACTGCATGCTTTTTCATTTTCATCCTTTTCAAAGCACTCTTGACCTCATATGGTGAAAGTTGTCATGTGTAAGTGATATCTCTTGCATTCATCTCATACGAGTTTATTATATTATTCACAATATATCCATTTAAAATCTTTCGAAAGAACCAACACCATGCCATCTTCATTCTTAATGCACTTTACTTGACTCAAGTCTCTTCCCTTCCTTTCTCTTATGCAAGTGATACAATGCTATTTTAGGTCTTCATATTGTGTCTCATTGCACTTTCATCACATATATATACCTACCAGATTACATGTTATTCCCCTCAATATGCATATTTGTGTAAAATGCACTTATGGACGTTATTTGTATATTTTTAGGTATTTGGACCATGCTTGGATGTAAAAGAGAGAGAAAGAACAATGTTAGGGCTTCTCTGTCCTTAGAGGCTTTGAGTCTTTCTTCTCCATGAGATACTTCAATGCAGCATGGTCTGTGTATATGATTACCTTGATTTGTAAAACATAAGATCGAAACTTGTTAAGAGCAAAGATAACTGCAAGCAACTCTTTTTTTGTAGTCGTGTAGTTCCTTTGTGCTTCATCTAAAGTATTGCTAGCATAATAGATGGTGTGTGGAATCCGACCAATTTTTTGACCCGACAGATTCCCCATTGCCATGTTGGATGCATCAGTCATGATGTCAAATGGCAAAGAGAAGTCTGAGGGCTGCATTATAGGAGGAGAAATGAGTTTTTCCTTCAAGTGGTTGAATGCTTCAACACACTTGTCATCAAAGTGAAACTCAACATCTTTTTCCAACAAATGACATAGAGGTCTTGAGATTTTGCTAAAATCCTTGATGGAGCGCTGATAGAAGCATGCATGTCCCAAGAAAGACCGGACATGTACGGTAGAAGGAATGGTGAGAGTAGAAATGAGGCCCACCTTGGCCCTATCAACCTCAATACTGTCTTTTGAAACTCGATGGCCTAGAACTATGCCTTCTTACACCATGAAATGGCTCTTTTCCCAAGATAGCATGAGGTGAACCTTGACACTGAAAACTACTAGAGGGGGGGTGAATAGAGTTTTATAAAGATTTTAATAATTAATTAACTCAAACAACCACAATGAAAAATATTGGACAAGGAGACAAGGGTTTAGAGTGGTTCCTAGCCTTAGCAAATACTAAGGTAGTCAGTCCACTACCCGGTTGCTTACCCAACCGGGATTTGAAAAGAAATTTATTTTATTACCTCGCAAGGACTTTACATAAAATACAATTTCTTTTCCCAAACCCTTCAAGCAGCCTTCACCTAGAAGTAATCGCCCAACCTTGAAGCAGCCTTCCCTTGAAGTAGATGCACCAACTCCCGTTGCACCAGCCTTCTGAAGTAGCTTCCCGTGCGATAGCCTTCTTGAAGTAGCTTGAAGTCCCCTTCTCCACCTGAGAAGTCAACCCTCTCCAATCCGCAGCCTCCAACCCTAGGAGTAGCAAGGAGAGTACAAAAGATACAAAGGAATAAGAAAGAAAACGGAAATTACAACTTATCCTTTAAGCACAAGGCTTGATTTGCCTATATCAAGCGTGTAGATCTCCTAACCAATGTGTATGGCAATGTGATTGTAGTGGATAGGAGATACTAGTCTATAGGACACGAAATGTAAGCAATAGGAATGAATGGCAAGTGTAGGAATTGCTCTATTGCTCTAAAACAGATTGCAAGTGAGTATTGAGCTCAAGTATAGCACAAGTATAGCTTAGGTGTATTTTGGTGTCCTAAGGCATGTCCTATTTATAGGAGTGGCCTATGGATACTTAAGGACGTTCTAGACAACTTCTAGGGGCTTCTAACTGGTTAACTAGCCGTTAGGTACAAAGTTGTTGCTTTAACAACGGCTAATTAATTTATTCTGCAGTTGCTGTCAGAGACCATCTCGGTCGAGGAATGGTCGACCGAGACACCTACTCGGTCGACGTTTTGTCGACCGCCAGGCTCTCTGGATTAACGTTCATTTGCAACTGCCAACTACTTTGTCTGTTGTGTCTAACGGCTACTTTGGGTCAATCTCGGTCGAGAAGTTTGTCGACCGAGAGTGTCTCGGTCGAGGAGTGTGGTCGACCGAGATTGACTCTGTTTCAATCTATCAATTAAGATACTAAGTGTGTGCATGAGTGTGCATTATGTGATCCTATTGGAAGGGATGACTTGTCTAACTATGGTGTGTAGCTAGGGAAGATCCAACGCTTGATTTACATGCAATCTAAGTACTTGTACATTATATAACTGTACAAGTTTTTACAATAGTGATTACATTGCATGAAAATAAATATGTAAGCTCGTGATTTCCCTAGTTGCTTTGTCATCCATCATAATCCTGCACACTCAAGTAGCTCGTTAGAATAATAAGAATGAAATGTTTGTCATCATCGAAACAAAGGGATTTATCATAATATCCAATTTATCCAACAATCTCCCCCTTTTTGAAGATGACAAACATTTCCTAAAATATGAAATAAGGAAATATAAAGCATGTGAGTTTCATACCTGAAGATTACCTTTTGTAGCCATTCTTGTTTTACAAGTGTGAGTGCTGGCCATCAAGATGAAACTCATTTATATTTATATTTTTGATTTTATATTCTTTCTCCCCCTTTGTCATTTCAAAAAGATATCCAATTTGAATATTTTATTTTCTTCTCCCCCTGAATTTTATATTTTGCCCCCCCTTAAATAGATATCCTATTAGGAACCTGGATTTTATATTATTTATGTCCAATTTAGCCACAATTTATTTCTCAATCATTTGCAAAGGATGTTAAGCCTTGAAATGATATGAGATCATGTTAGGTTTATGGCATGTATATATTGATTTCTCACCCATTTTACAAGGGATGTTAAGCCCCAAAATGAAATGAGAGTCCTTTAAGCTTAGAGTATATGAAGATGTCTCTAACCAAATACAAAGGATGTTAAGCCCTGATTTGTCTAGAGAATTCCTTTAAGAACAAGATATATCATTTTTATGGAGATTCGTATATTTCTTCATGGATTTGAGAATGCTAAGGTTATGACTAGCTTTAATGAGCTCTTGATCAAATTTGTTTTTATGAGCTCCCCCTTAATCTTATAAGTTAAAGCAATTTAAAACTATTAAGGTCACAAATAAGTTGTGATTTTGACTTTTATCAAAAAAATATACTAAGATTAAGTTTACTAGAATGATGTCCAAATAAGCATATTTGTCAAAGCTTATTTTAGGTCGCCCTTGACTACGACCGTAGCGCCCCTTGGCTAAATTTTGTTTTAACCAAGAGGCAAAAATTGCAGATTTCCAATTAAGCATTCATATCAATTTTGATGCATGTTTAAGTGATACTAAACATGAAAGCATAATGAATATTTCAAATCTTTTAAAGATATCAATTGAAAACATTGTTCTTTTTGCAAGCATTTCTAAGATATAAATCACCAATAAGTTCTTTTGCTTTTCTATGTAATGATAGAATGATAGAACAAAAATTTTCTTTAGACTAAGAATAATTTTGGTTTTTGACCCAATTTATTTCTCATAATCTTTCAAGGATGATTTCCATAATTGATACTTTATTATACAGTCATTGATCACGAATAGACAACAATTTTGAACAATTTCAAAAGAATTCAGCAATTTTACAGCATTCTGAAAACAGTGACATGCTCGGTCGACAGTTTCTCGACCGAGGTTCACTCGGTCGACAAATTCTCGACCGACCGAATTTCTGGAATATGTTCAGAACTGTTAATTGTTTTCAAACAAAAAGAGATAAAGCAAATTAGAGCTCAATTGTGTTGAGATAAGACATTATGATATCAATAATCAGTTTAGGTCAAATCTCAACTAGTCAATGTTAAGCTACTAGGTTTTAGGGATCCAAGCTAACTCATCATTCTTTTTCTTATATGGGCATGAAAATGAATAATGTCCAAGACGCATGCAATAATGACAACTAATAGCATCAACTTCATTTCTCTTTCTAGGAATTGTGTTCCTAGGTACAAATATAATCTTGAATGCTTTAACTCTTTTAGGTTTATTTCTCCTTGGATCGTATCCTAATCCTCTTCTTCCATTATAACTAGAGGAGTTTTTCAGAATATTTTCAAGTATGTCATTTCCTCTTAACTCATTTACATTTCTTTGTAACTTAGAAATATCTTTCTTTGCCTGATCTAAATTGGATGCTAGAGAGTTTCTTTCTTTGACAACATCATCATAATCTAAATGTGAACATAGAATAGGTTGTTTCTGAATATCATTCACTTGAGTTTGCAAATTTGACTTTTCTAAGGAAAGAAGATTGCAATTTGCTTCTACCGATTTTAACTTAAGAGCATACTCTTCATTTTCCTTTTTGAGATTTTCATTTTCGGATACAAGAGCAAGAAGTTTAGCATTTAAATCTTTATTTGCTTTCTTAAGTTTCTTCTTGCATTCAATATATTTCTCGTGAGTATCTTGAAGACTAGCAATTATATCTTCTTTTGGTAGATCATAAAGACTTACCTCTTCTTCGTCTTCATTTGTTGTAGCAATGAGGCATTCTACTTCTCCATCATCGCTATCGTCACTTGAATCATCCCATGCAGCTCGATATGCTTTTTCTTTCTTTTTGTGAGATGATTTCTTCCCTTTCTTGAGTTTTGGACATTCACCTTTCATATGTCCTTTCTTGCCACATTCAAAGCACCTGGAAGAAGAAACACTGGAAGTTTTGTTAGTTTTAAAACTTTTATATTGCTTACCATTCACAATGAGAGTTTCTTCTTCACTATCATCTTCACTTGTGTCTTTGGTTGATGCTTTGAATGCAATATCCTTCTTTTTCCCATGTTGGCTTTCATGTTCTCTCCTTTCTTCCTCTTCTAAATCTGCCTCATGAGCTTCTAAGTTTCCGATGAGCTGCTCCATTTTGAGGCGAGTGAGGTCGTTTGCTTCTGCAATAGCTGTCACCTTTGGTTTGTACTTTGGAGGAAGAGATCAAAGTATTTTTGATACCTGATCTTCCTCAAGAACAGGTTTCCCTAAAGCACTCAAACCATTAACAATAGTAGAAAATTTTGAATACATTTCACTAATAGTTTCGTTTGGATCCATACGAAAATGTTCAAACTTGGTTTTAAGCAAACTAACTTTAGAATTTTTAACTTGAACAGTGCCCTCATATGTTATAGATAATCTATGCCAAATGTCATATGCGGTATCACAGTTTGATACTCTATTAAATTCACCTACTGAAATGGAACAATATAAAATGCTTACTGCCTTTGCATTCATTTGGGCCATTTTTACCGTATTAGCATCCCATACTGCGAAATCGTCTTGTGGGAGTGTGTATGGTGTAGATACCATTCTCCAAAGATCCCAGTTGATTCCTTGGAAGTAGAATTGCATTCTTCTCTTCCAGTACTGATAGTTTGTCCCATCAAATGCCGGAGGTCTAGCAACGAGCGTTCCTTCAATGTTGAGGTTGTTGAGCACTCCATCACCCATTTCTTCAAGACCGTGTTAAGGTTCCTTGAAGCCCTGCTCTGATACCAATTGAAAACTACTAGACGGGGGGGGGGGGTGAATAGAGTTTTATAAAGATTTTAATAATTAATTAACTCAAACAACCACAATGAAAAATATTGGACAAGGAGACAAGGGTTTAGAGTGGTTCCTAGCCTTAGCAAATACTAAGGTAGTCAGTCCACTACCCGGTTGCTTACCCAACCGGGATTTGAAAAGAAATTTATTTTATTACCTCGCAAGGACTTTACATAAAATACAATTTCTTTTCCCAAACCCTTCAAGCAGCCTTCACCTAGAAGTAATCGCCCAACCTTGAAGCAGCCTTCCCTTGAAGTAGATGCACCAACTCCCGTTGCACCAGCCTTCTGAAGTAGCTTCCCGTGCGATAGCTTTCTTGAAGTAGCTTGAAGTCCCCTTCTCCACCTGAGAAGTCAACCCTCTCCAATCCGCAGCCTCCAACCCTAGGAGTAGCAAGGAGAGTACAAAAGATACAAAGGAATAAGAAAGAAAACAGAAATTACAACTTATCCTTTAAGCACAAGGCTTGATTTGCCTATATCAAGCGTGTAGATCTCCTAACCAATGTGTATGGCAATGTGATTGTAGTGGATAGGAGATACTAGTCTATAGGACACGAAATGTAAGCAATAGGAATGAATGGCAAGTGTAGGAATTGCTCTATTGCTCTAAAACAGATTGCAAGTGAGTATTGAGCTCAAGTATAGCACAAGTATAGCTTAGGTGTATTTTGGTGTCCTAAGGCATGTCCTATTTATAGGAGTGGCCTATGGATACTTAAGGACGTTCTAGACAACTTCTAGGGGCTTCTAACTGGTTAACTAGCCGTTAGGTACAAAGTTGTTGCTTTAACAACGGCTAATTAATTTATTCTGCAGTTGCTGTCAGAGACCATCTCGGTCGAGGAATGGTCGACCGAGACACCTACTCGGTCGACGTTTTGTCGACCGACAGGCTCTCTGGATTAACGTTCATTTGCAACTGCCAACTACTTTGTCTGTTGTGTCTAACAGCTACTTTGGGTCAATCTCGGTCGAGAAGTTTGTCGACCGAGAGTGTCTCGGTCGAGGAGTGTGGTCGACCGAGATTGACTCTGTTTCAATCTATCAATTAAGATACTAAGTGTGTGCATGAGTGTGCATTATGTGATCCTATTGGAAGGGATGACTTGTCTAACTATGGTGTGTAGCTAGGGAAGATCCAACGCTTGATTTACATGCAATCTAAGTACTTGTACATTATATAACTGTACAAGTTTTTACAATAGTGATTACATTGCATGAAAATAAATATGTAAGCTCGTGATTTCCCTAGTTGCTTTGTCATCCATCATAATCCTGCACACTCAAGTAGCTCGTTAGAATAATAAGAATGAAATGTTTGTCATCATCGAAACAAAGGGATTTATCATAATATCCAATTTATCCAACAGACACATCTCGCAAGAATGATAGGCAAGTGGAGCAAACACTCATCAAAGGTTTTAATAAAAATTGAGAAATCATCCATAAACACTTGACACGAATTTATCGTGCGTAGAACGCAAGTGCACGCGTCAGAGTAATATTGGCCTCTGTGAGGCCCGAGTCGAACTCAGGGAAATGTAATTATTGGTATACTACTACTAACTACTTGCAATCAGCTAGACCGATTAAAATGATTTGAGAGTTGATTGAAAGAGAAAAGAAAAATAAAAGAAAACAGAGCAATCGGTTAAATGTTTGGTTTAATCAATTCAAATGGGAATATTTAGGATTGCGGTTTCACCACAGGATCTCGTTGTATAAATTCCTACACAGTTTTCCTAATTTGTCTCTCATTCCGGGTAGTGGCTTGTATTCAGAATTGCTCACTTTCATTGTAAGGACCCTGACCTCCGTTTAGGGCTTATCCTGTTTGCTTTGCTTAACCCTGATGCTTAGCTGCTTGCTAATCACCTTTAGTGGTGATTAGGGTTTGTTGGTGCTTTGTTGAGAGTTGGAGGTGCTACTTGCAATTAACCCAAGTCTAGGGTTTGTGGGAAAGTTTGTCACCTTGTGAGGTGTTCCTCCCTCTCTTTGCTTCCTCTAGTGTTGAGAGTAAGGGTTGGGCTCGTTTCTTGAGTTCCTTTGGGCTTGGTTGAGCCTTAGTGGGCCTTGTTGTGTGTTGCCTTTGCCTCTTTGGACCTTGTGTCGGGCAGGAGTGCCCTGTGTCGGCCTGTGGTGTGTCGGCATGTGGTGTGTCGGCCATGGTGGTGTGGAGGTGTGTCGCCCATGGACCCCTTTGACCTTCTTTGACCTCGTTTGTGTCACCACTAGTGGACACTTGGAGCTTAATGCTTGCATGTGGCAATGGCCTTGGACATGTGTTTAGGACATGCTAGATTGGTGGCTTTGCACATGGACAAGTGTCCCTAGGTGGGCGACATCTTGCCTTGTCTTTGCTTGGTTTCTCCTCCATCCTCTCCTATATATGTGTTTCCTTTCCCTTGCTAAGGATCCCTTTAGTTCCTTAGTCTCCTTCTGCTTTGGTGCACGACACTCTCTTCTTTTGTAAGCTTGGTGGCCGATCCTTGCCTTGGAGTCTCCTTCTTCCTCTAGTGGTAGCCGAACCCTAGAGTGCCTTGCTCTTCTTCCTTGGTGGTGCTTGGAGCTTGGAGCTAGGAGCTTGGAGTTTGCTTAAGGTGAGTTACATAACTCCTAACCCTAACTACATTACCATCTTCTATGTTCTTGTTTGTATGTTGCTTATGATCGGATATGCATGTTGCTAGTTTGGTTTCTTACTTAGTTGCTTCTTGTTGACCGAACCATGTTCTAGGGTTTCTTATTGAGAAACACCCCTTTCTCTCCTAGGTCTAGAGAAGTGAGCTTGAGTTCTAGTAATATGGGCAATACTCCTCTCTCGTTTAAGTTGAGAGGCGAGCTTGTGTTCTAGTGACTTGAGCAACACCCTCCTCTCACCATGGACTTGAAAGGTGAGCTATGTGGTGGTTGTGGACCTTAGTTGTGGTTGTTCCTTGTGTTTCCCGATTGATGGTAAGAAGTGTGCAAGACCCCTCTCTCTTGATTGTTGAGAGGTGAGCATCTTCTTGATCCACTAGGGCTGTGGTACCCTTGTGCTTGAGGTTGATGACAACCTTGTTGGTTGCATCTTGCCCGATATGATCTTGGAGGTGATGTTGCTCGATACCCCTCTTGACCTAGAGCCTTGGACGCCATGTTGTTGTGGTTGTGTTGGGCGATTCACCCTAGTCTTTGACCTTTTGTGTGTCGGGCGTCACACTATGCTGAATACCCTGCCCGATATGTTTAACCTTGTTCGGTGGTAGGCGTCACACATGGTTGAGTATCCAGCCCGACACGCCTACCTCAGGTGGTTGCTTAGTGTTGTTACACCTTGAACGATAGGGGGTGTTGTGGGTTGGCCTTGTCACGGGCGTCACACTAGTCCTTGCCTTGTGTCTGCCGATATGTCATGGATAGGCTGGTTGAACGATAGGTTCCTTGCTGTCCGTTTGAGTTGCATCCTTGGGTGTTATGTCTTGTTGAGTGGTGTTGGTCAATACACTGGGTCCGAGATAGTAATGCATCATTTCACGACACAGTGTTGCACGACACACCCTTGGGCCAAGCTGTACATTATGCTGGTGGGGGTCGTTGTGCTTTGGTTGCCCGATACACCCTAAGGTAGCCCGACACCCTTGTTGTTATGCTTGGCTGATATGTAGCTGGTTGCTTGACCGTTATGTTGTGGGAGTGTTGGGCGATAGGGGAGAGTGCCCTGCCCGATACTACCTTTGGTGAGGGTAGTGGGCGCTTATAGCGAGGGTCTTGTTCCTTGTATGGAAATCGATACACTAGTCTTTGCTGATGTAATCACGTTTGATTTATGATAGTGATCCCTGACATACTTTATAGTTGATATAATGGATCACATCTATGTAGCTTGACATGGTAGTACATGTGTTTATGATCATATGGAACTATATGTATAATGTTGAATAAATGGTAAGCATGAAAGATGCTTGCATGATGATATGACCTATGCCTATGGTCACAGGTTGATGCATGAATGATAAAAGATATAATCATCAGTACTGCCCTATGTTGATAATATAACTCTTTTGATAATCTATGATGATTGTGCATACTAACCATGCAGGTACAGAGGCATAGCCAGGTAAAGGGCTATGAGGTATATATGTTTGAGTAAGACTGCTCTGATGGTTACTCTTGTTGATGAGATAACATACATGGTGTGTTTGGTCGGGAGACCTGAGTTTGGCTAGAATGCCTTAATGAGATGTTATTCACTAATGATGATCTGGGATTGCTATCCCATGGTGATGATGTAAGCCTTGAGAGGCAGTGACACTATGTGATGAGGGATTGAGATCCCATGGCAATGTAATGTTGGATCCTTGTGATAGACCAGGATGATGTTGATGATAGTAAAAGCATGATGTTGAGTTTCATGTTATTTATTCTTGTTATAGTCTGCATGTTATACAACTTGACTACCTCAACAATCCACTTAAAATATACTAACTAATCATAGTGGAACATATCATGTAGTTTGCCCTGGCCATAGATCCATCATCGTCAGGAGATGGTGATGGTGAAACGGGTTCTCCTACGGGTTAACCCGGAGCATATATTGTTGAATATGCGAGGTTTCTCCTAGCCTAAAATAGTGAGGATTCAAGTGCAGCTGCGGTTGCAGACTCGGGATATGTATAGAGCATGGTGAACAGGCTCATGGCTCAGGATATGTGATATGGGAGCATGAATGTGTTCATGGCTCAAAGCACGGTGAACATGCATGTGACTCAGTTTCACTAGCGCTGAGACCTATACCAAGGCGGGCTAGGCAGAGGGTAGCTTGCGGGAGCTGACCTTGTGGCTGAGGCCACTTAAGCATGAGACTGCGGTCCTGCTTGTGTTGTACTCGTACGCTGACCACGAGGTGGGAGGTCATGGAGTCCGGCTCTTCCATTGACCTTGTATGGCACCAGCTTGGGTTTCGCAACCGAAGGTTGGATTTGAGCGGTACGACTCACTTCCTTAAGGCATAACAGTACGTAATCCAGCCGAATAGTATCTATTACTTAAGGCAAAACACAGAACATTGATTGAGGCCTTTCTTGTGTAGTTAATCTCGTTATACTTGCAGTTACTTATACGTTCCTTATGTTAAGAGGTAAGATCTTATAGATCTTATCTTATTAATCATGTTCCATAAAGAGATGCTTGGTTATCTGCCCTCCGTACAGCCTGGTAAGCTTGATGGTATGAATAGCTTTGCTATATGGACTGCTCTTGTTATACCTTTATCAGTTACCTGATATTGTTGCTTTCGTCTTCTGAGATTCTATGGTTTCGGCGGGGAGTTATGTTTCTCGCTGGGACTATGTGTCTCACCCCGCTAGTTTATAACCTTTTTAGGTGTTCGTGCCAGGCGTGGTGGTGGTCGCGGAGTTGCGTCCGAGCAGCAAGAAGAGCAGTAGAAGGCAAGAGAAGGACATGCTGCTGTTATGGGTCGTTTTGTAGTAGAGTCTTAGAGTCATCCCTGTACTCTCAGGTCCTTGGAGGTGTTTTGATGTTGTTTCACGATGTATAGCCGATGACGTTTCGTATATCCTGCAGTTGGCCGGATGTGGGCCGTTCTGTATGTATAAACTAGTGATGAACTCATGTGATGACAGGACAGCTGATCTCCTAAGCTGTGAGCACGTATCAAGGCTTGTAAATGTTTATATGACTTGTGTTCTTGCAGGACGAGGACTTGAATGTAATAGTTTCTTGGTTTATCTGCTTTCTGCAATCGGTTTTAATTAACCCGTATTTTTGGTGATTTGTGGTTTATGGTGTTTTCCGCACGTTTGCGCGTAACACCTCGCTGTCTGTGTGATAGTGGGATGTGTTGCCACAAGTTTTGGTATCAGAGCGCTAAGTTTGCTGAGTCTACATGGATTTAGGACTAGGTTGTGTCTATTCTTGTGAGTTTTCTAGATTTTCTTACAATCATCTTCTGCCCTCAACGGAAGAAAAGCCAAGATGTCTGGAAACCATGAAGAACATGCTGCTGAGAACAACAATGTTGCATCAGTTGATGGAGCTATAGGGTAGGCACATGAAGATCGGGTGCATGAGGTCCCCCAACTTGACCCAACCATTCTCGAAAACCCTGCCTACCAACAGCTTATGGGGCAGACGATGGCTATGATGAATCTCATGGTAGAAAGATTGCCAGTGCCTCCGCCGAGAGCACAGGCTCCCCATGGTGAAACATCGGGTATTGGGAAGACCTTTGAGCGGCTTCGCCGAGTCGGAGCTTCGGACTATGCTGGGACGGCTGATCCAGCATATGCATATTTGTGGCTGACAAGTCTTGAGAAGGCTTTCTGGATCCTCGACATCCCCGAAGCAGACAAAGTTAAGCACACTGTCTACCTTCTGAAGGGTAGTGTTGGTCACTGGTAGACCCTCGAGGAGGAGAAACGACCTGGTGAGGTGATCGGTTGGGAGGTTTTCCGGCGCGAGTTTGTCAGCAGATACTTTCTGAAGACGTATCTAGATGAGAAAATCAGTCAGTTTGAGAGCCTATGACAAGGAACGATGAACATCACCGAGTATGAGGCCAAGTTCATGGATCTGTTGAGGTTTTGTCCTCACATGGCGGCGACAGATGAAGAGCAAATCAGACGTTTTGAGAAGGGTCTGAGTGCTGAGCTGACAACACCTGTTTCTGCATTGGAGAACCGTGAGCAGTTTGCTACGTTTGTGGAATCTGTCCGGAGGATTGAACGATCAGTAAGGGAGAAAAAAGAATCCATGTCTAAGAAGAGGTCTGCTCAGTTCCAAGTACATAGGTTTGGTGGCTTCAAGAAGCTAAGGTTTTCAACACCTTCCGTGATGAGAGGTTCCAGTGTACCGTCACAGTGGTCTCCGAGTAAGGGAAGAGGTTATGTTTCTTCACCGTCAAAGGCACATAGTACAACTTCTGTAGCAATGACAGGGCCAGCTAGGCCACGGTCTGAAGATAGGTCATGCCATCTTTGTGGTCAGATCGGACATTTCAGGTTCAACTGCCCGAACAGAGATGTTGAAGTGACACAGCAGCCAAGGCAGAATCAAAAGGAGTTAGAAAGACAACAACTCAGTGGTAGTCGAGGGCGAGGACGCGGTCAAGCGTCGCAAGCGGGATCGTCTACTCAAGGAAGCAGAGGACGTGGACAGCAAGCAACGGCTCGATTCTATGCTATGAGTCAGCCAGAGGCGATAGTCAACTCGCGAGTGGTGACAAGTCAGATGGAGTTATTTCATTCTGATATGTCTTCTTCTTGCTTTATATCTGTGCTGGTTGACCCGGGTGCTACACACTCTTTTATCGCCTATAGTATGCTTGAAAACTGTCGTTTACCTGTTAGTTGCAAGAAGGATAGCTTGTTGTTAGAAACCCCTCTTGATGGTTCCTTGATGCTTCGAGAAGAGTGTCCATCTTGTGTCTTATCTTTTTCGGGACACAACATACAATTGGATCTTATACCGCTTGATATGCATGGTTTCGATGTTATCCTTGGGATAAATACCTTAGAGAAGTATAGGGTGGTTCTGGACTGTGGTTCCAAGCAGGCTGTGTTTGACGATGATGGAGCAAAGTGGATCTTCCAAGGAGATAGGAAGATTCTTCCGACATGTTTGGTATCAGCTATGATGGCAAAGAAGTTGTTACAACAAGGATGTGAGGCGTTCTTAGCTCACATTGTGGATACCGTTGTGAATACCAAGGTAAAAAGTCCTAGCCTTGAGGAGGTGTCAGTTGTCTGAGAGTTTGTGGATGTGTTTCCTGATGAGTTCCCTGGTGTTCCTCCACCCCGAGAGATTGATTTTGAGATCAATCTGGTTCCAGGGACGCAGCCAGTTGCACATACACCGTATAGAATGGCTCTAGTAGAGATGGCAAAACTTAAGAAGCAGTTGCAAGAGTTGTTGGAAAAAGGTTTCATCCGACCAAGTACATCACCTTGGGGTGCCCCAGTGTTGTTCGTGAAGAAGAAGGACGGATCGATGCGGTTATGTATAGATTACCGACAGTTGAACAAGGTCACGATCAAGAACAAGTACCCATTATCGAGGATAGATGATCTGTTCGATCAGTTGTGTGGTGCTACAGTGTTTTCAAAGATCGATCTACGGTCTTGATATCATCAGTTGAGGATTAAAGGGGATGACATACCAAAGTCAGCTTTTAGGATGAGGTATGGTCACTTCGAGTTTGTGGTTATGTCGTTCGGGCTAACTAATGCACCTGCTGCTTTCATGGGTTTGATGAACAAAGTGTTCTGTCCTTTTCTAGATTAGTGTGTTGTAGTCTTTATAGATGACATCTTGATCTATAGTCGGGACATGCAAGAACATGAGCTACATCTTCGACTAGCATTGACTCTTCTTCGCCAACATCCATTGTATGCCAAGTTCAGTAAGTGTGAGTTCTGGTTGGAAGAAGTAACTTTTTGGGTCATGTGATATCTGCTGAAGGAGTCAAAGTGGACCCGAAGAAGGTGGAGTCTATTGCAGAATGGGAACAGCCAAAGACACCGACAGAAGTTCGTAGTTTCCTGGGATTAGCATGATACTACCGAAGGTTTATCAAGGACTTTAGTGCGATTGCGTTGCCGATGACGAAGTTGACTAGAAAGGATGTACCTTTTGTCTGGGATGATCGTTGCTGTGGGCTCTGATCTCCAAACCATGACATAAACACGATTAAAACTTAGCGGAAGCGAATCGGTAATCAGCGGAAGACAAAAATCACGGGAAATTAAAACTTTTCGAGACAAGAGCTTGGATCCATAAAAACTTCTTTCATAAAGTGAGATAAACTTGTTTACATCTCAGGATAATTACTTCTTGAGTAATTATATACATCAAGATACAAAATCTCAAGATCACATAACACAAGACTCCAAGACCTGAGAGTACAGAGGACACATAGGACTGACTCTAACTACACCACATGGCAGACTAAATCTCCACATGAGATTACTGCTGCTCCTGGTGTTGGTGCTGCTGAGACTGGTCACCTGTAGGCTGGTTCCTTCGTCTCCGACGTCCACCTAAAAAGTTGAAGTCTACGGGGTGAGACAATTATACATAATTGTCCCAGCGAGAGTTATAACTCTTCGCCAGAAGCTTTATTATAACATCAAAGAATATCTTAAGCAGTAAAGCCTTCAAAGTATTCTATAACAGTTGCAGGTATAATAAGATCTCTACAATTTAGGAGATATGGAGAATATAAACACTATTGCAATGTAACATCAATCAACTAACTTGGAGTCATCTCTAACAAGTTATACTACATGGTTGATTATGTTTTACAAACAACATTATGCCCTGTGGAGATGAGGCATACCACTCATACTCCAACTGATCGCTGAGAAGTCACATCAGTATCATACATAGGTCATTAAGAGAGCCGGATTCTCATGACCTTCACCTTCCTCAGTCAGTAAGAGGATCACTTGTAGGACATCTCGTGTCTCTACTACTATAGCTCACCAGGGTAAACTGGTCCTTCGCTATTCTAGAGTCACAGTGGCGTTCTGTACTCTCTTTGTCATCAGGAGGTTTCATATTTACCTACCACTGATACGGATATCTGTGCTTTCTTCGTCATCAGGAGGTTTCATGTTTACCTACCACTGATACGGTATGGAATTATAGTGAAGGATGGATGGATTACACATCTATATCACTTTCCTACACTAGGATGTAAGGTTCTACACATCCATGTACCCCACATACTCGAAAGTATGTGCTCCAGGGGTTCCCTGAGGAAAACCTGTTTCACCATCACTTAATCTCTGACAATGATGGATCTATGATCAGGGCTCTACATTATACTTGATTAGTTAGGTACATTCAGTATTCTTTAACATCATACATTATTCTCCAAACAATAACAGTAGTATAGCAGCTATAAAAGAAGAATACTAAATGTAACAGGCCTAACTCATATCATTCATCATTTCTCATTATCCTCATCACAAGTCATCTCTAAGGCATGACCTTGATGGTTTTCATGGCTCTCACAGCCCATTATCAGCATAGGATGCCACTGACAAGGCATCAGATTACTTTACTTATTCATAAGGCTAACAACATGCCTTTAATGAATATAACATCAACATCCATACCTGGATATGATTACCTTCATATCAGAACCTGCATGGTTAATACAACTGATAAAGATAATACAAAAATAAGGAATATACTTCCTACTCTTGTCATAAGAGTTAAATCTCTAATTCACATCAAATAGAGTTTAATACTCAAAAGCATGCCATTACCCTTGAATTAGGGTTTACTATTCACATAACATGTCATCACCCTTGAATTAATGTTTACTATTCACATAACATGTCATCACCCTTGAATTAGGGTTTACTATTCACCTTAAGGTGAATTGAACTCATAACATCATCATGTATGAGTAACATCTTCATTGATGCTCTTAGATTAGTTAAAGGTTCATCATTTATCATAATTAGGGTTTCTATGATCTCACACAGGTGGATCATACCCTAATTATGTTCATTCCTGTGCATTGGAGATGCTTTAATTGAGTTTTCACCTGAAAATGGTACTTTCTCTCTCTAGAAGTACTTTCTCTCTATATAAGTACTTTCTCTCTCATCATAAGGTTAGGTGATGTCAACATCACTCTAGATCAGGTCGGATTAAGTCATCATAGGCTAACATAGCCCAAAACATCACCATCATGTGATTAGGGTTTGATCTGATCAAGGTATTACTTAATTTACCCTTTAGGGGTATTTTGGTAATTCACCCCATTGATCATCATCATGGTCAAAACCTTAGTCAATTAACCCCTTAATATCCTAGGTTGTCATTAGGGTTGATTAGGGCAACATTGAACCATTTATATCATCAATTGATTGAATGAAGTCAACCTTGAATCACATTGATCGATCTTCAACCATCAATCCCCTATTGATTTGAGATCGTTTGAGAGTGTTGACCGTTTAGCTAATTTGACTTTCCAAGACCGCGAGCCCTCCTCTAACTCCAAGACTGCGAGCCTCCTTAAACTCCAAGACCGCGAGCCTCTTTAATTGGTCCAAGACCGCGAAGCTCAAACTGATGTTAAGACCGCGAGGATCATGAAGACCGTTTGCCCTTCTTTGATCTCAAGACTGCGAGGCCCCTCGCGGTCTTGAGACCGTGAGCCCCCTCTCGGTCTTGAGACCACGAGCCTCCTCATGACCTTGAGACCGCGAGCATCCTCACGACCTTGAGTCCGCGAGCTCACATGGTCTCAACCACTTGGACCGTCAACAAGATTCAATGATACAGCCGATAATGTCAACCAATGTTGAAGCCCTCAAAAGGTCAGAGTTATATTGAACACTTATGAATTGGGTCAATTAAGGTTATGTTTAACCAATTGGTCATTCAATTGACCCTCAATTGTTGACCAATTAGGATTGAAATCGATTCAATTAGAGTCTATCAATGTTCACCCATCAACACTCAACAATGTGCATTAACACAAGGTTGAACCTTTCAATTGAGCTCCAATTGGGCCCAAACTTGGCCCAAACGGTCTTGAGGTCATGTGGGTGGACCCCACATGGTATTGAGACCGTTTGCCCAAGATTTCATCAAAGTCTAAGGTGATTTGATAGGGGGTTGAACCATGATTGAACCACAAAACAGAATTTTGATTAAATTGATAACTTATTTGCAATTAGGTCCTCAACTGGTCAAATTACTTAACCCTAGACCTTCAAATGGTCTTGGGTGATTGTCCTCTCGGTCTTGAGACCGTTTGGATGAGTTCCAAACGGTCTTGAGACCGTTTGCCCATCCAATTTTGGATTCTAGTGGAAATTCAACCAGGTTGAACAAATTGAGTTGATGATTATATCAATACTTTAATTACAATGTAATTTGGTGTAATTGTACCTTCAATTGGTCAACTAATCTTGACCCCAGACCTCCAAACGGTCTTGTTTGATTTCCCTCGCAGTCTTGAGACCGTTTGGATGACCCCCAAACGGTCTTGAGACCGTTTAGGTCAATCAACCCTAAAAACCCTAATTAGGTCACCATAAAATCAGTACTGATTTCACCTAGGGTTAGCCCTACTATTCACCCTTCAACTCTTAGCCCGTTTGGAATTAGACCATCAAACTTGGTGGGTTGTTAATTAACATTATTTTGAACAGTAATCTCATACGGTCAATGCCTGGTCAACGACCTTACACGGTCTTGAGACCGTTTGCCCAAAAAGGCAAATTCAGTCCGTTTGAGAATCAGGAATAAATTCATTTAAAGTTGTTACTTAAAAAGATAATATCTCCCGATTCCGTTGGAGTTAGCCTTCCAAATTTTGAGGGTAATTAACCTATATAATTAGGAACATATTTCTTATACGGTCCATGCTCGGTCAATGGGGCCAAACGGTCTTGAAGACCGTTTGACCTGTCGCGGTCTCGAGACCGTTTGCTCACCTCGCGGTCTTGAGACCGAGAGAGCAAACTGGTGAGACCGTTTAAGAAAGTGAAAAGCGGTGGGTTTTTCTTGGAAATCACGCCTTCATCTCCTAGCTCAAGAACAGTACAGATATCCCATGGATTTGCTTGCAAAAATAGCAGGGAAAGTAGGGAAACATTAAGAGCTATCATCAAACCGCATATAAAAGATATACATAGTAAAGTATGGGTTTAGAGTTATAAAACCCGCCTAAAGCTTGCTTCTTGAGCTCCAAGCTTTCAAGCTCCAAGCTCTAATGGCGTCCTTGAGTTCCCATAGGTTGTCCAAGGTGAAAACTTCCAAGGAAGAACGAAAATAGATGGCTAGAAAGGTAGGGTTTCAAGAGTTAGCCATGAAGTTGACCTTGAATTCGAGTTCTAACCATGGAATTAGGCAAGAAGAGGGGTTCAAACCTACCTTGAACCTTTGGTCGTTCCCCTTGAGCTCCAAGACAGTCCTTAGTCGGCCAAGCAAAGAGGAAACAGTGATATGCATGAAGGAAAAGTTCCTTTGCTTGAGAGGTGAAGTATACATATACTTGGGTGATGTTTCATTAAAGGCCCATAAGTTTCCCCATAATTCCAATTAAGTCCTTCCTTCAATACTTGCTCGTCCCTTCCTCTTTATTATAAGTACAAACCTTATCTTAAGGTCTAGAAAAAGAAGGAAAAGAAGAACAATCTAATAATAAGGTACATACATAAAGAGATATTGCACATATACCCTGATTATTCAATCACAAGGCATATTTCATAACTTGATATCTCAATTGAGGTGACTCCCTCATCATTTCTTCTCTTAATGATGGCAAGAGTCTAAAAAGATACATTAGATGACATATTTCACAATTTGCATCCCTTAATTTGGGTAAATTGCATTTTACCCCAAATTAGGGTTTCAAGCACCGGGATTGCTTCCACAGCTGCACCTTGGTGCCCTAGCTTGGGAAATCCCTCAAACTTTACCAAAAAGATTCTCATGATGTCTCAACATCAGAGGAACATCTCAACATGTGCAAATTGCAAGCTAACCCTTTTTAACTGGGTAAATTGCACATAGGTCCCTGTATATCAAAACAATGCTACAACTTTAAATAAAAAGGAGAAAATACTGAAATATATGTTTCTGAGAAACTTAATTACATGCTCAGAGTTAATCACAAAGATTTAATTACATATTTAGGCAAAACACCTAGGGTTAACTCATAACCCAGGTCAGGGATGTTATAGTTGCCAGCAAGCTTTCCAAAGTTTGAAGGAAAAGCTGACTAGTACTCCAGTGTTAGTCCTACCAGAGCCTGGAAAGGGCTATGTTGTTTTCTGTGATGCTTCCAAGAAATCTTTAGGTTGTGTGCTGATGCAGGAAGATCATGTGGTCTCTTTTGCCTCGCGAAAGCTTAAGAAACATGAGGAGAACTATCCGACTCATGACTTGGAGTTGGCAGCCGTGGTTCATGTGCTAAAGATTTGGAGACACTATCTTTACGGGGAAGTGTGTCAGATCTTTACAGATCATAAGAATCTGAAGTACATCTTTTTGCAGAATGAGCTAAACATGCGACAGCGCCGATGGATGGAGCTAATCAATGATTACGACTGCACCATCGAGTATCATCCTGGTAAGGCGAATGTGGTAGCTGATGCACTTAGCCAAAAGTCTTCTTCTCTTTCTTCAAAGAAGGCACAGTTGAGTTCCTTGGTATGCCATAGACGAGATATGTTTGTCTCCTTATCACAGATGAATGTGTAGATGGAAGTTTCCTTGTTAGCTGGACTTTTAGCACATATGCAAGTCAAGCCTATGCTGAGATAGCAGATCAAAGATGCACAACAAACAGATGATACAGTACAGACGATCAGATCAGAGTTTGGCAGCGAAAAGCGTGATGGGTTCCATGAGTCTGAGGATGGACTAGTTTGCTACCCGATGCTGACGATCTGAGGAAGCTAGTGCTCGAGGAAGCACACACGTCGATGTATGCTATGCATCCACGAGTCACCAAGATGTACCATAATCTGAAGGACTTGTATTGGTGGCCCGGTTTGAAGAAAGATGTAGCCAAGTTTGTGGCTAGGTGTGCGGTATGCCAGCAAGTCAAAGCTGAGCATCAGAAGCCGGTAGGTACGTTGCAACCCCTGTCGATACCGCAGTGGAAACGGGATCATATAACCATGGATTTCGTAGTTGGTCTACCTAGGACGACTAGGATACATGATTCCATTTGGGTAATAGTGGACAGATTGACAAAGTCTGCCCATTTCATACCTGTGAAGACAACATATACAGCCGAGAAGCTCGCTCGAGTATATGTGGATGAGATAGTATGTTTGCACGGTGTGCCAGCAACGATAGTTTCTGACAGAGGTCCTCAGTTCACGAGTCGTTTCTGGGAACAGTTACACAAAGCGTTGGGAACGCAGTTGAGGTTCAGCACCGCCTTCCACCCATAGATAGATGGACAGTCTGAGAGGACTATTCAGACTTTGGAAGATCTCCTTCGAGCTTGTGTTTTGCAGTTTCTAGGCAGTTGGGACGTACATCTCAGTTTGATAGAGTTTGCCTACAACAATAGTTATCAACAGAGAATTGACATGGATCCTTATGAGGCCTTATATGGTAGGAAGTGCAGATCTCCTTTGTGTTGGTATGAGTATGGTGAATATCAGCTTTTGGGTCCTGAGTTAGTACAGTAGACAGCGGAAAAGATCAAAGTGATACAGCAACAGTTGAAAGCAGCACAAGACAGGCAGAAGTCTTACGCAGATAATCGTCGACGACCTTTGGAGTTTCAGGTAGGAGACAAAGTGTATCTTAAAGTCTCGCCATGGAAAGGTGTGCTAAGGTTTGGCCGGAAGGGTAAGATAGCCCCCAGATATATGGAGTGATACCCAGTCATAACACGTATGGGCAAGGTAGCTTACGAGTTGGAGCTGCCGCCAGAGTTGCACATGTTACATCCAGTGTTCCATGTCAGTATGCTAAAGAAAAGTCATCCGAATACAGACACAGTGATACAGCCAGTCAAAGTTGAGTTTGATGAAGATGTGACCTACGAGGAAGGTCCTGTAATGATCCTTGACAGAAGAGTTAAGAAGCTAAAGAGGAAGGACCTGGTTCTTGTAAAGGTTCTTTGGCATCATCGTGGCGCTGAGGAAGCCACGTGGGAGCTTGGGGAACATATGAGGAGGAAGTATCACTCGCTTTTCTCTTCGGATTTCGAGGACAAAATCCCTTTGTAGAGGGATATAGCTTGTAAGGACCCTGACCTCCGTTTAGGGCTTATCCTGTTTGCTTTGCTTAACCCTGATGCTTAGCTGCTTGCTAATCACCTTTAGTGGTGATTAGGGTTTGTTGGTGCTTTGTTGAGAGCTAGAGGTGCTACTTGCAATTAACCCAAGTCTAGGGTTTGTGGGCAAGTTTGTCACCTTGTGAGGTGTTCCTCCCTCTCTTTGCTTCCTCTAGTGTTGAGTGGAAGGGTTGGGCTCGTTGCTTGAGTTCCTTTGGGCTTGGTTGAGCCTTAGTGGGCCTTGTTGTGTGTTGCCTTTGCCTCTTTAGACCTTGTGTCGGGTAGGAGTGCCCTGTGTCGTCCTGTGGTGTGTCGGCCTGTGGTGTGTCGCCCATGTACCCCTTTGACCTTCTTTGACCTCGTTTGTGTCACCACTAGTGGACACTTGGAGCTTGATGCTTGCATGTGGCAATGGCCTTGGACATGTGTTTAGGACATGCTAGAGTGGTGGCTTTGCACATGGACAAGTGTCCCTAGGTGGGCGACACCTTGCCTTGTCTTTCCTTGGTTTCTCCTCCATCCTCTCCTATATATGTGTTTCCTTACCCTTGCTAAGGATCCCTTTAGTTCCTTAGTCTCCTTCTCCTTTGGTGCACGAAACTCTCTTCTTTTGCAAGCTTGGTGGTCGATCCTTGCCTTAGAGTCTCCTTCTTCCTGTAGTGGTGGTCGAACCCTAGAGTGCCTTGCTTTTCTTCCTTGGTGGTGCTTGGAGCTTGGAGCTTGCTTAAGGCGGGTTACATAACTCCTAACCCTAACTACATTACCATCGTCTATGTTCTTGTTTGTATGTTGCTTATGATCGGCTATGCATGTTGCTAATTTGGTTTCTTGCTTAGTTGCTTCTTGTTGACCGAACCATGTTCTAGGGTTTCTTGTTGAGCAACACCCCTTTCTCTCCTAGGTCTAGAGGAGTGAGCTTGAGTTCTAGTAATATGGGAAATACTCCTCTCTCGTTTAAGTTGAGAGGTGAGCTTGTGTTCTAGTGGCTTGAGCAACACCCTCCTCTCACCATGGACTTGAAAGGTGAGCTATGTGGTGGTTGTGGACCTTGGTTGTAGTTGTTCCTTGTGTTGCCTGATTGATGGTAAGAAGTGTGCAAGACCCCTCTCTCTTGGTTGTTGAGAGGTGAGCATCTTCTTGATCCACTAGGGCAGTGGTACCCTTGTGCTTGAGGTTGATGATGACCTTGTTGGTTGCATCTTACCCGATATGATCTTGGAGGTGATGTTTCCCGATACCCCTCTTGGCCTAGATCCTTGGAAATCATGTTGTTGTGGCTGTGTTGGGCGATGCACCATGGTCTTTGACCTTTGGTGTGTCGAGCGTCACACTATGCCGAATACCCTGCCTGATATGTTTAACCTTGTTCGGCGGTAGGCGTCACACCTAGTTGAGTATCCTGCCTGGCACGCCTACCTCAGGTGGTTGCTTAGTGCTGTTACACCTTGAATGATAGGGGGCGTTGTGGGTTGGCCTTGTGACGGGCGTCACACCAGTCCTTGCCTTGTGTCGGCCGATAGGTCATGGATAGGCTGGTTGAACGATAGGTTCCTTGCTGCCCGTTTGAGTTGCATCCTTGGGTGTTATGTCTTGTTGAGTGGTGCTGGCCGATACATTGGGTCCAAGATAGTAACACGTCATTGTACGACACAGTGTTGCACGGCATGCCCTTGGGCCAAGCTACACATTATGCTGGTGGGGGTCGTTGTGCTTTGGTTGCCCGATACACCCTAAGGTAGCCCGACACCCTTGCTGTTATGCTTGGCTGATATGTAGCTGGTTGTTTGACCGTTATGTGGTGGGAGCGTTAGGCGATAGGAGAGAGTGCCCTGCCCGATACTACCTTTGGTGAGGGTAGTGGGTACTTATAGTGAGGGTCTTGTTCATTGTATGGAAATCGATACGCTAGTCTTTGCTGATGTAATCACGTTTGATTTATGATAGTGATCCCTGACATACTTGATAGTTGATATAATGGATCACATCTATGTAGCTTGACATGGTAGTACCTGTGTTTATGATCATCTGGAACTATATGTATAATGCTGAATAAATGGTAAGCATGAAAGATGCTTGCATGATGATATGACCTATGCCTATGGTTACAGGTTGAGGCATGAATGGTAAAAGATATAATCATCAGTACTGCCCTATGTTGATAATATAACTCTTCTGATAATCTATGATGATTGTGCATACTAACCATGTAGGTACAGATGCATATCCAGGTAAAGGGCTATGAGGTACATATGTTTGAGTAACATTGCTCTGATGGTTACTCTTGTTGATGAGATAACATACATGGTGTGTTTGGTCGGAAGACCTGAGTTTGGCTAGAATGCCTTAATGAGATGTTATTCTATAATGATGATATGGGATTGCTATCCCATGGTGATGATGTAAGCCTTGAGAGGCAGTGACACTATGTGATGAGGGATTGAGATCCCATGGGAATGTAATGTTGGATCCTTGTGATAGACAAGGATGATGTTGATGACAGTAAAAGCATGATGTTGAGTTTCATGTTATTTATTCTTGTTATAGTCTGCATGTTATACAACTTGATTGCCTCAACAATCCACTTAAAATATACTAACTAATCATAGTGGAACATATCATGTAGTTTGCCCTGGCCATAGATCCATCATCGTCTGGAGCTGGTGATGGTGAAACGGGTTCTCCTGCGGGTTAACCCGGAGCACATATTGCTGAATATGTGAGGTTTCTCCTAGCCTAAAATAGTGAGGATTCGAGTGCAGCTGCGGTTGCAGACTCGAGATATGTATAGAGCATGGTGAACAAGCTCATGGCTCATGATATGTGATATGGGAGCATGAATGCATTCATGGCTCAGAGCACGATGAACAGGCCCGTGCCTCAGTTTCACTAGCGCCGAGATCTGTACCAAGGCGGGCTAGGCAGAGGGTAGCCTGTGGGAGTTGACCCTGTGGCTGAGGCCACTTAAGCATGAGACTGCGGTCCTGCTTGTGTTGTACTCGTGCACTGACCATGAGGTGGGAGGTCGTGGAGTCCGGCTCTTCCATTGACCTTGTATGGCACCAGCTTGGGTTTCGCAACCAAAGGTTGGATTTGAGCGGTACGGCTCACTTCCTCAGGGCATAACAATACATAATCCAGTCGAATAGTATCTATTGCTTAAGGAAAAACACGGAACATTGATTGAGGCCTTGCTTGTGTAGTTAATCTCGTTATACTTGCAGTTACTTATACGTTCCTTATGTTAAGAGGTAAGATCTTATAGATCTTATCTTGTTAATCATGTTCCATAAAGAGATGCTTGGTTATCTGCCCTCCGTACAACATGGTAAGCTTGATGGTATGAATAGCTTTGCTATATGGATTGCTCTTATTATACCTTTATCAGTTACCTGGTATTGTTGTTTTCATCTTCTGAGGTTCTGTGGTTTCGGAGGGGAGTTATGTTTCTCGCTGGGACTGTGTGTCTCACCCAGCTGGTTTATAACCTTTTTAGGTGTTCGTGCCAGGCGTGGTGGTGGTCGCGGAGTTGCAGCCGAGCAGCAAGAAGAGCAGTAGAAGGCAAGAGAAGGACATGCTGCTGTTTTGGGTCATTTTGTAGTAGAGTCTTAGAGTCATCCCTGTACTCTCAGGTCCTTGGAGGTGTTTTGACGTTGTTTCACGATGTATAGCCGATGACGTTTTGTATACCCTGCTGCTGGTCGGATGTGGGCCGTTCTGTATGTATAAACTGGTGATGAACTCATGTGATGACAGTACATCTGATCTCCTAAGCTGTGAGCACGTATCAAGGCTTGTAAATGTTTATATGACCTGTGTTCTTGCAGGACGAGGACTTAGAATGTAATAGTTTCTTGGTTTATCTGCTTTCTGCAATCATTTTTAATTAACCCGTGTTTTTGGTGATTTGTGGTTTATGGTGTTTTCCGCATGTTTTCGCGTAACACCTCGTTGTCTATGTGATAGTGGGATGTGTTGCCACATTCGTGATACAATTCACTACCTAAATCTAGGTCGGTTCCACGGTAGTAGTAACCTATACCCTAAACTAGGTGCATGAAGACCATACTCTGGGTTTCCACCATTAAATGTACATCGCCTTGTTCAAAGGATTTATTAGTTAATGTGAATTTTGTCTATTTTCAACCGTTAATTCTTCTTTCAAAGTAATTAAAGGCATTAGATTATCATTAGGGTGATCAATCATAATGATATAATAGAGAAAATGAAATCATACCACGGATTTAAGAGACAAATTATGAAATACTATGGTAAAAATGTCATACAACGATCACCTGGGCTACTCCCGGCCCTAAAGATAAAGGGGATTAGCCCTGCACATTCATCTCAATGAAAGATATGATGAGAGAAAGGGAAAACATGGGGAAAATGTGAATAGAAGTGATGTAAACCCCTGAACATAGGAGATCCGGACATTCCTCGATGTAGAATGAGCAATCTACAACCTTTCGGTAGTGGGAAACTCCTTCTGCAGCTCTCGGAACGATCGGGGCGTGGCTCTGGGCTCTGTTCTTCTCTCCTCTCCTCCTTGAGACTTGTGCAATGACTAATGACATGATCCCCTCCTTAGGGCTGCCGTAATTAGGTATATGCACCACTTTAGATCGCCAAAAAGATCACCACTATTCGATTAGAAACGATCTATAAAAAACCTGATCTGACGGCGTCGATACCATCAACGCGGGTCGATGGTATCGACCCGTCATAATATCGACGATTCTTCCTTTTTCTGACGTTTCATGATGATGCAAACTCGATACCATCGACTTTAGTGTCGATGGTATCGACACCTTTAGGCGTCGCTTTTATCACCTATTCGACGCTGAAGCTGGGCGAGGTCGATAGTATCGACTTTATGTTGATAGTATCGACCAGTTGACTGCTGGCTCGCTGTAGGTATCTCGCTACCATCGACTTCAGTGTCGATGGTATCGACTCATCTTGGTTCCTTACGACTGTCTCACTGTGGCCGAGTCGATACTATCGACAGATGTCGATGGTATCGATAGCTACATGTATTCATTTTTCCTAAAAGTTCAAGATGAATTTGAATCAGTCTTGCTAAAACACATCAATATGATCATTTATAACCAAAAAGATGAAATATAGTAGATTTGATGCAAAATGAGATTATAGACTAAAATGAGTGAATCATGCGATACTAACCACAAATGTGACTAATAAACACATAAAACACATGTAAAACTAGTCTATAAAAGCGACTCAAAATCCTCGCATCAAACTCCCCTAAGATTAAACATTGTCTGTCCTCGAGCAACAAAACTATAGAATAAAATTGCGAGGGTCAACTAAAGAATATACTATCACAACAGAAATTACCGTATGATTCCCACCAGACATTCACATACCGGCCCTCACTAACCACAGAATGGTAACTACCCTACAGGTGACAATGATCATCCATAATAGATATCCACTACAAGATTGGTGAACACTATCAAATAAGGCAGTTAATATAATGAAATCTTCCGGTTCAGGCTTGGTGCATCTTGTGATCTCCTATCTACGTTGCTCATAACCTAACTATCATCTACATGGAAGCAGATCTCCTGAAATACAAAAGTGAGGAGATAATCACGGGTGGCCTACCATTTTGAGCAACACGTGGATGGGATAGGCGGTTTATGTAAGAAAAAGTAGCATAATACAGTTTGACATGCAACAATACAAAAATGACCTACATGATGCTCATGCATATGAAAATGACCTAATGCTTACATTTTAGGTGGAATGATGCATGCACTATCATTCCATCCCAATGAGAGACATAATATCTACATAACTACACATGTGCTTGTTCTTCTTATTATGCATGTGAACAAGTTCCTTCCTCCTTCTGATCTTCACTTACTTATTATTTTTTTTCTCTTTTCAACCCTTATTTTGCTTAATGAACTAAGATGAAATTTTCACATCTTCATCTTGGGCTTATTCTCATAACTACTATTTTTTTCATTGTATTTTATTTTTCAGAAAGTATGAAACAAGTTCCTTATTTTTCAAAAGAAGCAAGGCACATCATGTAAAAATGATTAAAATTATGCAAAATGCAACTAAAATGACATTGACATGCATTCTAAAATTTGTGCATGCATGACTATAATGCAACATTTTTTTTCTTTTCATATATGCAACAGATGTAAAAACTAACTACAATGCAATCCTATCTACATGATATGCAATCAAGAGATGACAAACTGTAAAGTGCTCCCAATTCTTATGGTGGACTGTAAATGAGATGAGGTGGATAGATCACAAGATTAATTGACAGAACCATTGGAAGATATTATATGTCCCTCCTTACTGACATGTGTAAAATCAAGGGGTTTCTCTCTCTTATTTCAGATTAAAGTCCCACTACCATTTGGTCAGTTTAGGCTCAACATCCAATTCTGTCCACTTTCCTTGAATCACAGGCATGTACAGTTGTGGTCTTATGTTTTAAAGTTGACAAACCTAATTATTTTCATAAGTTAAGTGCTCAAGTTCAAACAAAGCAAGCTTGTAATTACATGAAAAATTTTCAAATTTACCCATAACTCCCATGTGAAAAACATAGAGATGACAAATTACATTAGACATCCACAGATACACTAAATAGCATGTGGATCCTAAAAGCTAAGAAAATTGCTAAAATAAAAGAAAAGGCAATAAAGGATAAAAATAAAGGGAAATAAAAGATAGAAACAGTTCCATCTCCCCCCAAAAGCAACATGAATAAGTAAGTAAAAACTAAGATAGAGGGTTGTTCCAACACCCCCCCTAAGTTTGAATATGACTATGGCCTCATAGTCAACATTCCCACTTAAGAGGTGGAACAACGGTACCATTCACTTTGAAGTGTGGTGAAGAAGGATGGTTGGATGCTCAAGTGGACCAAGTGATGCTTGCTATCTCCCTCTTTTTGGTGGCCCATTTTTGTGTCTTAGTGGTTCTAAGACATGACTTGCTTCATACTTCTTTGCTCTGCAAAAAATGGTGCGAAAAAAAAATCTCATTTCGACACCTTTTACGGCCTGTTTTATGTAGCTGTCCTGCAGGTGTCGATACCATCGACACCAAGGTCGATGGTATCGACTCAGGCTCAGCAATTTTGATGTATTGATGTGTCTAAAAGTCTGGGAAATCAAAAGTGTCAATACTATCGACACTAAGGTCGATGGTATCGACATTACTGTCACCAATTTTTCTAAAAATCTTCAGGGATCTCGATACTATCGACACTAGGGTCGATGGTATCAACTCTTTTTCAGCGTTTACTGATCCAAACTCAATACTATCGATAGGGGTGTCGATAGTATCGACCTTAAAATTCTGCACACTTCAAAACACGAGTTAGGGTACCATTTTTACAAAAAATATCAAAACCTAAGCAAAAACTAAGTACATCAACATAAAAGATCATAACCAAACATAAAATAAACCTAAAGTTGGGTTGCCTCCCAACAAGCACCCTTGTTTAATGTCCTAGGCTTGACATAAAGATACCTTTAACCTGAGTTGTCAAGGGATGTCTCTAATGTTTCATTTGGCAATTTGAATTCAACTATATCATCACCAATCCCAAGTGTCAAGTAACCTCGCCCAATGGCAGTGATTACATCAGCCGTAGCTTGGAATGACCTTCCCAGTAGCATTTCACCTCCTTCCAACTCATGCATGTCCATGACCACAAAGTCAACATGGAAGATGAATTTGTCGACCTTGACTAGCACATCCTTGCATATACCTTGTGGCTTTACAATGGATCCATCCGCCAACTCAATTGTCATGGAAGTTTGTGTTGGCTTCTTCAATCCCAGCTTTTAAAAAGTGGCAAGTAGCATAAGATTAATGCTTGCCCCTGAGTCACACTGTACTTGTGGAAAATTTTGGCCACCTATGGAACATGGGATGTAGAAACATCCTGGATCTTTTCTCTTCTTTGGAAGCCTTCCTTTGATTATAGAACTCACTATTTCATCAACACACACAACATATGTATCTTTGATCCACCATTTCTTGTTGATGATGTCTTTCATGAATCTTCCATATGAAGGAATTTTCTCTATAGCCTCCACAAATGGAATGTTAATGTGGAGCTTCCAGAAGATCTCAAGAAATTTCTTGAAGTGCCTTTGCTCTTTCCTCGTCTTTAGACTATCTGGGAATGGCACACTTGGCTCCTTTATGTGCTTGTGTGGTGGCACAAATGGGCTATTTGGGGTCTCCTCCCCTAAGCTTGCTTCAATGTCACCCTCTAGCGTAGGCTTTGACACATCATTCATGGTTGGTGTGGATCGTGGCTGCTCATCCTTCTCGGTGGTAGTAGCTCCACTACGAAGTATGGCCTTCACCTGCTCCTCTTGCCTAGGTGTGGGCACAGCTGTGATGGGTTCTTGGTGGGATTTGTTGAACGGGCGACATCCTCTTGGTAGTCCATATAAGCTATGGGGGTATGGCACACTGGGTTTAGCCTCCATTTCAAAATGAATTTTTCCATTTTCATGGACCTCCCCCATCAGTGGCTCTGTCTCCTTAATCACAGATATATACTTCAATTGATGATGTACTTGAGCAGCCTCTACATTACTAGTCGGTCCTTGTTGATTTTGATGCTTCATGGTCGCCACTTCATTGGAAATTTGGGCCACAGTCGTCTCCAGTGCCCTCATCTGCGCTCCATGACTTTGCAATGTCTGCCCAAATTTATTCAAAATCTCGCCCTGGGACTGTAATTGCTTACCGAACATATTCATCAACTCTTGATTTTGTTTCACTACTTGGCTGAGCAATTCAGTGCTTTTTTCCTCTGCAGTGGGCTGTGGTTTTGCATCCGGGTCTTGTAGGAAGTTGTTTGGATCCTTCCATGAGAATTTTCTATCCTTTCTCCAAGAGTAATCATTGCTCCTATAACCCTGTTGTTGAATGAATTTAACTTGGACCTCCTCATCAGACTCTTCCTCTTTCTCTACAAGTTTCTTGGCTATGAGATCCATTTTGTCTTTCAATTCTTTAATTGCCCTTGATTCCCCTGCAGCTCTGGCTTGTTCTGGTGCATCTCTGGTACCCCAGGATTGCTTCTTTGCCATGTTTTTAAGAATCTCCCAACACCTTGTATCAGTATTGTTCAGAAAGAATCCTGAACCACGCTGAATCTAAGTTGCTTCTGTCATGCTCATTAAGTGTGAAATAGAAAATCTTCACCTGCTTTTCCTTGTCTAACCCATGATGAGGGCATCTTCTCAGCATTATCTGAAATCTTTCCAAGGTCTCCAAATAAGTTTCCCCTACATTTTGAGTGAAGTTGTAGATTTTCCTGATTAAATCATTAGTCTTCTCGGGTGGGAAGAAACATTCGAAAAAAACCTTGATCATCTGATCCCAAGTCTCAACAATCTCATCATCCAGATTATGAAACCACTCCCTTGCATTTCCTGTAAGAGAACTTGGGAACAATTTCAAATACAGTGTCTCCTGTGGAAAACGATCGATCTTGATCATGCCATAATTCTCCATGAAGGTGCTTATGTGGGCCACTGGATCTTCATTCTTTAGTCCATGGAATGCTTGAGATTTGACTAGATTTATTAGTGCCGAATCACTTTTATAAGTCGGGATGTTGATTGCCTGCCTCTTGATCGGCCCTTTTGATGCGGAGGAAGAAGACGCCTTGATCTTTTCCCATATCGTCTTTTCTTCAGCCATCTCTTCTTGTTCGGAATCTGAATTTACTCTCTCAGATTGATTCTGAATGTAGTGCTCCTCGTCGTCTAATCCCGAAGATGGGACCTCTGGTAATGAATGTGCGTAGTGTGTGCTACACGTGCTCACCATGCACTGGTACCTACAAAATGATATATTTAGTTAAGTACAGTGCTAGACGAATATAGATTTCTGAAAAATAGACAATCAATTGCAAGAATTAAAAATGTAACTAAAAAAAGGTAGCCTAGAGTGGCCGCTTGTAGCACTCGTAGTGCCAACAATTGCCGTTTCCCCGACAACGGTGCTAAAAACTTGACACGAATTTACTGTGCGTAGAACGCAAGTACACGCGTCAGAGTAATATAGGCCTTTGTGAGGCCCGAGTCGAACTCAGGGAAACGTAATTATTGGTAGACTACTACTAACTACTTGCAATCAACTAGACCGATTAAAATGATTTTAGAGTTGATTGAAAAAGAAAAGAAAAATAAAAGAAAACAGAGCAATCAATTAAATGTTTGGTTTAATCAATTCAAATGGGAATCTTTAGGATTGCGGTTTTACCACAGGTTCTCGTTGTATTAATTCCTACACAGCTATCCTAATTCATCTCTCATTCCGGGTAGTGGCCTGTATTCAGAATTGCTCACTTTCGTGATACAATTCACTACCTAAATCTAGGTTGGTTCCACGGTAGTAGTAACCTATACCCTAAACTAGGTGCATGAAGACCATACTATGGGTTTCCACCATTAATTGTACATCACCTTGTTCGAAGGATTTATTAGTTAATGTGAATTTCGTCTCTTTTCAACCGTTAATTCTTCTTTCAAAGTAATTAAAGGTATTAGATTATCATGAGGGTGATCAATCATAATAATATAATGGAGAAAACGAAATCATACCATGGATTTAAGAGACAAATTTTGAAATACTATGGTAAAAATGTCATACAATGAACACCTGGGCTACTCCCGACCCTAAAGATAAAGGGGATTAGCCCCGCACGTTCATCTCAATGAAAGATATGATGAGAGAAAGGGAAAACATGGAGAAAATGTGAATAGAAGTGATGTAAACCCCTGAACGGAGGAGATCCGGGCGTTCCTTGGCATAGAATGAGCGATCTACAACCTTTTAGTAGTGGGAAACTCCTTCTACAACTGTCAGATTGATCGGGGTGTGGCTCTGGGCTCCGTTCTTCTCTCCTCTCCTCCTTGAGACTTGTGCAATGACTAATGACGTGATCCCCTCCTTAGGGCCACCATAATTAGGTATATGCGCCACTTTAGATCGCCAAAAAGATCACCATCGTCTGATTAGAAATGATCTATAACAAAACCTGATCTGACGGCGTCGATAATATTGACAATTCTTCCTTTTTCTAACGCTTCGTGCTGATGCAGACTCGATACCATCGACTTTAGTGTCGATGGTATCAACATCTTTAGGCATCATTTTTATCATCAATCTAACGTTGAAGCTGGGCGAGGTCGATAGTATCGACTAGTTGATTGCTGGCTCACTGTAGGTATCTCGCTACCATCGACTTCAGTGTCGATGGTATCGACTCATCTTGGTTCCTTGTGACCGTCTCACTGTGGCTGAGTCGATACTATCGACAGCTGTCGAAGGTATCGACAACTGCATGTATTCATTTTTCATGAAAATTCAAGATAAATTCGAATCAGTCTTGCTAAAACACATCAATATGATCATTTATAACAAAAAAGATGAAATATAGTAGATTTGATGTAAAATGAGATTATAGACTAAAGCAAGTGAATCATGCGATGCTAACCACAAATGTGACTAATAAACACATAAAACGCATGTAAAACTAGTCTATAAAAGCGACTCAAAATCCTCACATCAACACTTCAAGTGACGAATCAAGCAGTCGACCAAGATTGAGGTCACACATCTTTGAAAAGTGAAAGGGGCACTACACAACCCAGATGGCATTCTTCGGTAAGTAAAAGTACCACTCGGGCAAGTGAATGTCATCTTTTCTTAGTCCACAGGATTCACAACAATCTGGAAGTACCCGGAGTATCCATCAACAAAGCAATAAAAACTTTGCCGTGCCAACCTCTCTAAAATCTGATCAAGAAATGGAAGAGGATAATAATCCTTCTTAGTTTTCTCATTGAGCTTTGTGTAGTCTACACACATTCTCCATTTTGACTGTTCTCTAACTGGCATCATTTCACCATCAACATTCTCTGCCACTGTGATCCTACCTTTCTTTGGTACAACCTGGATGGGACTCACCCATGTGCAATTAGAAATCGAGTAAATAATCTCAACATCTAACAACTTCACAACCTCTTGAGTCGCAACTTCCTTCAATTTTGGGTTCAACCGCCTTTGCATTTGGCAGGTTGGCCTTGAATCATCCTCCAAATAGATCATGTGCACACAAATGGAGGGGTCAATACCCCTCAAATTTAGTAATGGACCATCTGACAACACAAATGTTCTTCTTTAGGACTTTCATCAATGCCTCTTCTTATTTTGGAGAGAGAATGGGAGAAATGATCACTGGGAGGGTGTCATTGGAGCCTACAAAAGCATACTACAATCCTTCGAGGAGTGACTTGAGCACAAGAGTTTGAGGTTCTTCAAGAGAGCTCTTCAATGGCTCAGAAATTGATGGGAGGTCCTCACTTGCAGCCACCAAGGCTAGCTCGTTCACTTCATCCTCTTAATCATCACCATCATCATCAAGGAACTCAACAATGGGCTCTAAACCTCTACCTTGAGTGGTAGTCTGAATCCACACATGTAGGCACTCCTCCACAATCTCATCAAGACACTCAACAAGATAAAATCTTCTTATGTGGCGCCTATCACTTCGGCTGTCGCTGAAGACTTGAAGATATTCAACCAGATCTTCATGTGCATGAATGTCACATACATGGTACCGGTTCTCATGTGGATCACGACGTCAACTGTAGATAAGAAGGGCCTCCCCAAGATGATAGGTACTCTTCTTGTATCCTTTTCCATATCTAGCACAAGGAAGTCAGTGGGGAAGAATGAGGAAGTCTCATCATCAATTCTAACTAGTACATCATCAACACACCCTCTAGGCGTCTTCACTGATCGGTCGGCCAACTACAAAGTTCAATGAGCTGGACCTAATTATCCCATTTGGAGCTCGACAAACACATCATATGGCATCAAGTTCATGCTAGAACCCAAGTCTAGAAGGGATTGGTCTATGCGGTGTGCCCCAATGTAACATGAAACAATGGGAGCACCGGGGTCTTTCCTCTTTCTCGGCATGGTATGTTGTAGAATTGAGCTCACTTGCTCGGTGAGCTTGACCTTCTTGGGTGTTCTCCCCATTTTTTTCCTTTTAAAAGTGCACAAATCTTTCAAAAACTTGGCATAGGAAGGGATTTGCTTGACCACATAAAGCAAAGGAATGTTTATCTTCACTTGTTTGAAAGTTTCCATGATATCTTCAGTATGTTTCTTCTTTCTTCTCTCAACAGAAGGCTCCTTAAGAGCATCAGGAAATGGGGGAAGTTGGGCCCCCAAATGGTTTAGATCAACATAATCATCAACTAGAATCATGAGAATCACAGTATCACTGCTCGATATCATAGTATTACTGCTCGGTGTCACGATATCAACTCTAGCTCCTATCATAGTATCATCAAGCTGGATCTTAGTATCAACCTGTCTGATCACAGTATCACCTCTATCCTCACTAGTTACACTATTAACAATAGTACCATGTGGCTGCTCCAAAGTCCGACCACTCCTCAAAACTGTCACCACCTTCACATGCTCATGGGTAGAGGAGGAGGAAGCTTGTGGATTTGGTTGTGGCTGTTGAGGTGGTGGTGGTCTTTGGTGGGGTGAGTTGGGATTTTAAAGGATGGATTGTGGTTGTTGTGTATGGGGGTGATATTGCTGAGGGGGCTGTTGGTATGAGTGAGGTGAAGGTGGAGTATATTGATAGTTGAGAGGAGCTTGTGGAGGTGGTAGAGCATAGGGATTTGGTGGTGCTTGATATGAAGGTGGAGCATATACATTTTAAGCATTTCCCATGAAAGTGCCATCATTGTTCAGATTTGGCATTGGTTGGGATGGAAGTCTTCCTTCCTCCCTCCTAGAAAGTGAAAGAGATATTTTGGTCTAATCTTTGCTAAAGACGGCTAATGGACTGCCCATGAGAGGATACATATTTCTTTACCTCATCCAAACTTCTCAATCTTCCAAGCACTTCATCTTCAAACTTGGAGCTATATCTTGGCCTTGGCTGCCCTTGTCCTTGAACATCTTCATTTTGTCGTTTCCATGAAAAATTAGGATGGTTTCTCCACTCGAGAGTGTAAGTGTTGGACATAGGACCTTGGTTGTTCCAGTTGCCAAAAGAGTGCAAAGCATGAACTTCCTCTTCTTCAGCTTCAACCGCCATGGTGGATTGACTAGAAGAACCACTAGCTTGGCTCTTCATCATATTCATCATGTCCGCCATCATCTTCATCATGTCGGGGTTGGTAGCGATACGGGCTGGAGCTATGGGAGGAGGTGGAGGGACCTAGTTCTGGATACAATGTCCCCCTTTAGTAAATACCCGATGGCGAGAATTTTCAGCAAGGTGTTCAAACAATGACCACGACTCCTCAGGTGGCTTCGCCATGAATGTGCCTCCACATGATGAGTCTACATTGTTCTGGCTTAACTTTTCAAGCCCGGTGTAGAAAGCTTGGACTAGCTGCCACAAGGGTACCTCATGATGAGGGCAGTCACACAGGATCTTCTAGAATCTTTCCCACACCTCCTGGAAATGTTCATTTTCCTTTTGGGCAAAGGTGGTGATACATCTTCTCATGTGAGTCGGTTTGGCAATTGGAAATAACTTCTTTAGAAACTCATTTTTGACCACATTCCAAGTCACCAACTTCGGCTTTGAAATGTACCATTCTTTGGCCTTTTCCTTTAGAGAGAAAGGGAAGAGAGTCTTCTGAATGGAGTCATCAGTGGAAGGGGGTGTAGAAGGTGGAATAAGTCTCAAGGAAGGCGTCAATATGATGGTAGGGATTTTCATTCTCCATCCCATAGTAGGTAGGGAGGAGTCCAAGGATTGTATGTGGAATGGAGAACTGTTGACTCGATATTTGGTTAACAAGGGTGTCAATGGAAGAATTGTAGTTCCCAGGGTGAAATTCTCATGGGGGGGAGGTTGGGCTGTGGTGGTTGAGCATTTCCATGGGGTTCATTTTCTGCCATGTCTGCTACTTGGTGCTGCTTATGGCGGCTTTGGCATCTCCTCCTACATATCTCATGGTTGTACAACACCAAGTAGTAAAAGTAGAATGCATATGGTGCATGCACTTTTGTCACCTACACAATACACAAACAAGCAATAAGAAACCAAGTTAGAATGGCAGTATGCAAAAGTGAACAAAAGAATAAAGAATACCAATGATGAGGGTAATAGGAAAGGCTAAGCTACACTAACTAGCTAGGCCGAGCGCCTCTATCCCTGGCAATGACACCAGAAAGCTTGGTGCATCTGAGCCAGAGGTGCACACACTAACCAATTAAGTTTGATTAGATGTGCCCCAAGGAACTCAAACACACTTGGGATCTTTTGATATTTGTAAAAACCCTAAAAAGATTCAGTCACAATACGAAACAGGTCACCCACAAGTGCACAAAATACTATTGTAGTAAAGATAAGAGGCAGATATAAGGGTTGATCCTCCAGGATAGAGGGGGCACTAGAGCTAAGTTAGCATTGGCTATGTTCCTAAAGTGGAGACTAGGATTGAAGGGTTTAAAAGGGGTTTTGGTTTGATTACACTAAGTGAGCAAGCAAGCAAAGTTAATATGAAAACTAGATTACCAAAGACTAGATTATCCTGGGCAAGTTAGGTCTAAGAAACTAGATTAAACAATCAACTAAACAAAAGCAAGATGATCTAGCAATACAATTAGCAACTAAGAACCAAGATAAACACTAAAGCAAGCAAGAATCTAAGTTAACCCTAACTGGAAAAACTAAGCAATTAGCTAGAAGAAACAAAGGCAATTAAGCTAAACTAGCATTAACAAGCAAGAAGGCAAATGTGGGTTTCAAGCAATGGATTAGGTAGGTGGGCTGTTTGGGAATGCAATTTGATATTAGTTGGGGGGTCTCAACATGGCATGCAATTATCACAATTCAATCTAGATTACCAAACCAAACAACAAGGCAAGTGCTATTAGAATGTACCCTATACTACTAGTTGGAGAACTAGGGTTAGGTATAATTCTAGTAGGACTTGTCAAGTCTAGGTTTCTAGGGTAAGTGGTATTAGGGAAATTGAGAGACAAGGGTAGAAATGGGAGTAGAGATGAGGGTTTTTCACCTCATGCTACTAGCCATCTAGCCTTTAAAAAGCATCTAGGTAATTGCACTAATCACACTTACACTAGCTACTTAGATCTCACACTCACTTGTAGAAGGGTGGATATGTATGTAGGAACAAAGGGGGCTAGCTAGGGATCCACTAATTGGACCTAGGAGCCATTCCTAAGATTGCTACATACATTCCAATTCCACCTAGAGGCTAAGTGTCATCAAACATCACAAAGCAAGAAATTTATGTTTAAGAGCAAAAACCACATGCAAGATAATGGGAAATGACATAGAAGCAAAGGCAATCATCATAGAATGAAATTATGTTCATTACAAATTATTCTCCCCCAACATGGTATCAAAGTCATAAATTTACCCCAAATAGCCCACCACCAGGGGCTTAGCTAGACATAATCAAACAAAAGGCAAAAGAAATGAAAAGAAGGGGATATGACTCCTTGGAGCTTGAAGTAGATCCTCCTTCAGATCCTAGCTGCTGTAGGGTGACCTCCTTCCTCCAAGATGGATGATGGGCATGAAAATGGAGTGGGTTATGGTTGAAAACCTACAAAAATAGGTTTCTATGGTGGAAATAAGGTGGAAATGGTGGGTGGAGAGCATAAATACAAGGGGAATGCAATGAATGCTCAAGAGAGGGTGAGGAGGAGTAATGATATCTGGGGGAGTTTAACCTCTGTGTTGTGGCCACCACCTATCTATATATAGGTGGTGGGGAAGCACTAGGGTAAGTAGGGGCAAAGTAGGAAAAATAATGGTGAAAATGGGTAGGGTTAGGTGGTTACCACGGCTGTGTTGAGGTGCCACAGCTGTGGTGGGGGTTGCATGGCACGGTTGTGGGGGTATGGAACGGTCGAGGTGGGAAGTGGAGTAAAAATGATAAGTATATGTGGTGGCCATGGCCGTGGCGGGGTGCCATAGTCATGTTGGGTAAGGGGTACCACGACCGTGTGGGGTACCACGGCTGTGTTGGAGGGGGAGGCCATAGGTGAGGCAGCTTGGTGGTCATCGTGTCTTCAGTTTGCCACGGGCATGGGGCATGCCACAGGCAAGGTGGTTTTCAAGGGCCACGTCTATGGTGGTGGCCACGACTGTGGTCATTCACGTGTAAAATGGACCACTTCCCTATTGATTTTGGGGATCTTTGTGCATAATTCGCCACAGGCAAGGTGATGGCCACAAGCAAGTTGGAGTGTGTTGGCCACAACTATTCTGGGGTCCATGGCCATGGGCTCTTCAGTGACCATGACCATTTTCAGCTCCACGGTCGTGGTCATTCATGTGTAAATTGAGCACATTCCCTGTTGATTTTGGAGCTCTTTGTGCATAAATTTCCACGACCGTGGTGGATGTACAAGGACCATTTTGGCCCTTTTGGTGCTGATCATTATTTCATCTTCTTCATCTAGCCTCCTTTTGCTTTGAATTTCTCTTGTGCATTCAAGGATAGCTCGGGGAAGAGGTAGGTCCACTCTTGGGGTGTAAGACCCCATAGACGTCCTTCATCTATCTCCCATGCATCAATGCATGCATAAGTGCCCTGAAATACACACAAAAGGAGACATAAGTGCATTTATCATAAAAGATCACATTGATGGGAATAACTTGTAATCTAAACTATTTAGAGATGATTATCATGCAAAAAGGCATAGGATGGAGCCCTAAAATAGGGCTGCATCACCACCCAAACATAAAACATACTTGTCCTCAAGTATGCTCCAACTTATTCTCTCTCTTCAATTTATTTCAATAAACAAGAGTGACAAATGCATAACAAAAGATGATTATTGACTAAATGGTCTTAAAAGTGACTAAGTGCATGTGTTCCACCTCTCTCCTCTCATCTATCACATACCAATCATGAAATGAGCACTGAGCATACAAACTTCAAATATAGAGCATAGAATACACAAGCTTTCAATATGTCCTTCATGAGAATCCAGGTAGACCGTTTCATGTTGGCATTAATCAATGATGACTAGGAGTGTTCTTTCACTTTCATGCATTCAATCTTATGTCTCAAACCACACCAAATGACCCACATGGCTGTAGAAATGGTAAAGTGGGCTATATTTGATGTTTTCTAGCTCAATAGGTATAAAAATGGAAGAAAGGATTGTGGTAAGAGATTGGAGTGTTTTTGCACACTCATCTTTTCTTTATTTAGATGTTCTTAAATAGGAGCATTTTTTATTTTCTTTTTGTTTTTACTTTTCTTCTTTTCTTTTCTTTTTCCCTTGGTGTAGGTAGGGCATATGGTGGATAAAGTGAAGTCGGGAGATGTAGATATGGCCACCCCAAACTTTTGGAGGTGTCCAAGGCTAAATATGTGTTGTAAGGCATCCTTTCATGAGGCAGAGAGGTATGAAGTTGGTGAAAGAAGAGTCAGGTCAAAGAGGGGTCATTGGTGTAGTCCTCGACATAAGATTTCCCGCATGAAAACTAATCCAACACTTCATCAAATGATATCACACCACATGATTGAACAACATGAGATTAAATCACAAACATGAGAGAAGTGGTGCACATGTAAAAAGTGAATAATCAAGAACACATAGCAATAAAATCTAAGAAAATGGCATGCATTTGTCAGATATCAAAATTTTCAGTTCAAAACATTGGAGATTAAGTTAAAACATGCTTTTAGGCAAAAGTATCTAAATTTGGACAAAATTGGCCAAAATGGTGCCAATTTGAAATCAATCACATCTAAACCTAAATTTAGGGAATTTAAAGCATAAAACAACAAATTCTAATTAAAAACACACAAAAAATACATACAAAGAATGCAATGCATGGCATGGATAGCAAATTTTTTAAAACGTTACGCAAAAATGCATGAAATTGAACTACATGTATGAATGGATGCAAGCAAGAAGAAATCTAAACTAACAAGAGTAAAAGCAAGTAATTCCAAAAATCAGGTAAGACAGGTGCAAACAAAAGGAGAGATTAAGATAGGGTGGTACATACTGCCCTATCGGACCAAGCTTTTGAATCATGTTGTCCTCAACATTAAACTCAAGTTTAGGGATAGTAGGGTGAAGATCACGGCTGGTGTGACTGGTCAAATGGCATGTTTCCCTATAGTGGCTGATCAGACTGGTTTGACTGGTGCTGAGGAGGTGGAGGTCCTAGATGGGCTCGGGGGAACTGGTAGTAATGGCCCTAATAAGCATCTTGAGGGGGGAGGGTAGGTCTCCTAGTATCCCGAAATACCACCCCAAAAGTCTTCACGCCATTTGGGGTTTCTCTCTGCTTGCGTATGGTGGTAGTGGTACAAATGGTTGACCTACTGATGCATTTGTTGTTGGTCCTTCCACATGTACTGTTGTATGAGATGCATGTCTTGTTGTGTCTTCTGGATGTCTTCAAGATGTGCATGGATGGATGACATATCATATGCATTCACTTAAGGCTCCTACAGCTGGGATGTTGCCTCATCCCTTCTTCTCACCCTTCGGGGATTTGTTCTTTGTTCTCCTCCCTCTTCTTCTTGTTGTTGTGCATTTGATGCTATTTCTTCTTCTTGTACAGTAGCGGGGTTGAAGTTTTCCCAGGGGTTGGCTTGCTCCCATTGCTTCATTTGTCATGTAGTAAGTTAGGGAGACCTAAGGTGCAGAGAAGTGGGACGACATGATAGGGTAGCTTGAGAACTTTTTATCCTACACATTTTACATTGTACAACAACCTCTTGTTCTTAATTGAGATCATTTGAGAGCGCTTAAGACACTTTAGATCAACAAATTGAGCTCCTTCAACCTCGTTCAGTCCAATGACATCAAAACCTAGGAATATAGCAATTGAGATCACAATCCCTCCCATAAAAAATGGAGTCTTACTTTTGAAGGGAACTGTCCTCATGTGATCTATCAAGAGTGATCCTAAGTTGATGTATAATTTCTCATTTAAACCATGTAGAACAAAGAGGTCCTTTTGTGAGATTTTGCCCTGATTGTCATACCTCCCTACAATTGTGTTGGCAAGGACCTTCTGTACATATCTGAACAAGGGGTTGCTGATCAACATTGTCTTTGATTTCCTGACTATGTACCCTAGTGTCCCTGTCAAATTGTACTAGAAATTGTTGTAGTTCACGTCATCCATCCTCTCAATTAAGCCATCACTCATTTTTTTGGCTTCTTGAGGGTCCTTTGCAAAGATGCAATTTAGTTCAGAAGCAGTAAATGTGTGAATTTCATTGAACATTGCGAACTTGATAGCTTCCTCCTCTTTGACCTTGATCTTCTCTAATGTGGCAAAAAATTGCTGAGTCAACTCTACATGTGTGGTTTGTGCTATTAAGAGCACCTTCCACAAACTGACTTGCTTCAGATTCCTTACCACATCTGCTTTGATTCCCAGGTCTTCAATTACCTTCTCACACTCATATCTAGTGGAGATCATTCTCCTAGACATGCACTTGGGGTAGATGGGTGTGATCTGCATCTTTCTCTATCCTCTGCCATAAGTTGTTCCCTCAGGAGCTTTGCCAAACCCCTTGAACCTGTCTGCCTCCAAGTATGATAGAGTGTCTTCTGGCTCAAAATCCATTTCCTCCTCAACAATATCATCATCATCTTCCTCAACTCTGTAGGATCTTGACCCCAAGCTTGTGTCAAGATTTAGTGGTACCCGTTGCTCGGGGTATCGCTATGGTGATCCTCTTTATCTATCATCAATTTCTGCCTTACTTGTAGTTGTTGTTGTGGTCTCTTCCCCAATGAGGAGGTAGAGTGTCATGCTGGAGTGACCCATGGAGGCAACCTTGATGAAGATGGGGCTGCTGCCCCCTTGCCCTGCTTTTGGTGGGTTATGACCTTTGGGTCAACCTCATCGATCATGTCATCGATGTTGTCCTCTGATGCTTCCTCCTCCTCCTCCTCATCTTCCCTATATGTTTTGTCTATGATGTGGTGGCTGATGCACCCACGGACATCGAGCGGGGGAGTGATTGGGCAATGGAATTGGATGGTGAGGGGGTGTGGGAAGGCATGGAGACTTGGGAAGAGGCTCTCTTGGTGCGCACCTTGCCTCCGATGATCACCTCAAGGCTCTTTTGAGCCCCTTTTTCACTTCCTTAGTAATTTCCTTCATTTTTTTTGATATGGAGGTGGTGGTAGGGCTGTGAAATTTGAATTTTTGTGGAGAAGGAAAAATGGAGGTCGATTGATGGGTGGAAATGGATAAGATGGTTGCTTGGATGATAGAGGATGGATTGGTTGGAGGTTTTGGGCAAAAATGGATGGATTTTGGTGATTTTTTGTGTGGGGCGGCTGTAGGTGATGTGGAGGAGGAAAATAGAGATAGAGGCTCTATTGGTGGAGGTTTTGGGGTGGAAACGGTAGAGGGAGAAGTGGTGGAGGTGTCGAAAGTGATTGGAGGTTGAGCTGGAGAAGCAAGATCATAGGTGATGTGGGCGGAGCACGTTGCCACAGCCGTTATAGAGTCGAGCAAGCAATAGGGGTTGTGGTGTTTTGTTGGGTTTAAGTGAGAAAATGTGTGGGGTCAGGTCCCGCCACGGCCGTGGTGGGGGTTTGGTAGCTTGGCCGTGGCGGGTGCCATGATCTTGGTGGGGGTGGAGATGGATGTAGATCGACTCTCGCCATAGTCGTGGTGGGCACCATAGACATGGCGTGCTCCTCCTTCCTTTGTCGTGGTGGTTCACCATGGCCGTTCACGTACAAAATCTCCTTCATCCCTATAACTCCTTTGAATTTTTGCATTTAATTCACCACGACTGTGGCGGTCAGTACGACCGTCTTACCTTCATGTCACCATGACTGTGGTCATTCCTTCACAAATTTGGTGGATTTACTGTAAATTTCTTGAGGTTTTGCACTTAAACCACCACGACCATGGTGGTTCTTCATGCAGTACTTTGTCAACTCAAAATCAAAAATTTTGAAATCTTTGCAAAAAATTTTATTCTTCGCCACATTTCAACTTCAACAACCATGACTTTCCCTCTCTATCTCTCTCTTTGACCTATTACTTGCATCTCATCAAAACTCAAACAAAAACTATCAAGCATAAGTTTGCGTATGTGTATTTCGTGGAAAAGAAAACAAAAAGTGAAGGTTGGGTGAAGTTGAAGTTGAAGTTGAAATGTACACCAACAAGGTATCATGTACACCATGGATAATAGTGTACACCAACAAGGTATGACCTTGATGGGTCCACCTTAAGGGGTAAAACCCATAAGGTGCATTCCCTTGTGGCATGAGCTCGTAACACTTCTATTGATGTTACAAAAGTATCAACAAGGTTGAGATCTAAGATGGAATCCATGTAAACCAACAAGGTATGACCTTGATGGGTCCACCTTAAGGGGTAAAACCCATAGGGTGCATTTAGGGTCTTTGAGAAAAGACTGACATGGATAGTAGTGTACAAACCTATAAGAGAATACTGGTTGCAAAGAGTTTCAAATAAGTTCAAGGTGTTGAACATAATGAAATCTTTTCACCAGTTGCCATGGTTAATTCATCATGATAATGATTGCTACTGCAACTTACTATGACTATGAGATTTGGAAAAATGGATGTTAAAAGTGCATTCCTTAACTGGAATATTGTACAGGATGTGTACGTGACACAACCTAAAGGTTTTATATCCAATAATGCAAATAAAATATGTACGCTAGAAAGATCAATCAATGTGATTGAAGCAAGCATCTCAAAACTACAATCTTCAATTTGATAAGAAATTCAAAGAGTCTGATTTGAGTTAGAATGAACAATAAATCTGTGTTTATAAAATATTTTGTGTGAGCGTATTCATATTCCACATAATGTTGGGGAGTAACATCCATATATTGAATATATTAAAACCTAGCAAGGAAAGTGCCTTCTTTGAAGGGTTTAGGCAAAGCTTCCTATGAGATAGGAATCTTTTGAGATAAATTTGGAAAGCTTCTCGACCTAAGAAAGAGCACATACACTGACAAGATGATGAAGGGGTTCAACATGCAAGACTCAACAAGAGAAGATTTATCCATGTTCCATGGAATCAATCTCTCGACAGCCTAGTATCCTAGTTCTTGTGAAGAATGGGAATACATGAGTGAGATTCCATATGCATCCACAATTCAATCTATCATGTATGCAATGTTATGTACTCATCCCATTATCATGCATAGACATGACGAGAGGATATGTACTCATCCAGTTGTCTCGTATGTATTGGACATGGCGAGTGGAAATCTTTCAATTCCCAGTGGAAGTCATTAGAATGCCATAAACAACATCCTTAAGTACTTGAGAAACACTAAAAGGATTAATTCCTTGATTGTGGTAATAAGGAAGAGTTGGGTGTAAAGGGTTACATCAATGCAAGCTTCCAAAATGACAAATAAAATTAATGATCACAGTCTAAATTTGTGTTTGACCTTAAAATGAGAACTATAAGCTGGAAAAGGTTCCGATCAAGAGATAATTGTTCTATAATAGAAGTCGAGTATCTTGTTATAATGAGAATACCAGAGGATACTATATGGATCAAGAAGTTCATATAGATGAACTTGTGGAAGGTTCCAACCTTTGATGACACAATAGAAATATTGTGACAACAATGGAGCTACTAGTTAGGTAAGGAATCAGATATAACATACTATGACACTTCTGTCTTATACAAAATGTCGTATAAAAAAGAGATGTGAAACTTGCAAAATACTGGCTAAAAGCTAACGTTGCTAACCCGCATGAAAGTGTTTGTGCATCAAAAACATGATGGACATGTTAAGATCAGTTGGAATAAGATTCATGGGTGATTGTCTCTAAGTACAAGTGGGAGTTCGTTGGTATGTATGTCCAGAGAGCCAATCGTATGATGATTGGAATGTGTCACTAGATACCTGATTTGATAATAATAAAGGTGTTTGTCTCAATCATGGGATGGTGATGCATACATAGTATATGTCTAAAGAATGATGTTACTTGATAACATCTATCTTTAGGTTGAGGACCTGAACAATGAGATCATCAGTATGATAAGGTTACATACATTCTTGTTATGTCCCTAATTAGATATTACCGTGGAAGCAAAATAGATGACAATATTACATAAGACTAGAGTGTGTGCGTATTGATGACAGAGTATCATTAGTCATGATATGTGATATCAAGTCAAGCACACAAGTACATGTTAGAGAATAGTGTATCAGACAGACCTACCATGAGAGTGATACATGGATATCATGGAATGTTAGTTACAATCAGCTCTCATAGTGATAGTGGTGATTGTGGTTCTTAGACCTAAAGTCACTACAACCCTCACATGTTGTTTTATGTATTTAGACATCATCCAACATGACCTTCTACCATAAAGGTGATGCTCAAGTGCATTGTGACACATGGGGATTGAGTGTGAGTGATGTAGATGGTATTTGTCCCTCCTACATGAGATTGATACCCATGACACTTAATAAGTGAGACTGAGAAATGTATGGCTGTACTCATGTGACTCAATATGTGATATGTGAACTCACATGCATCTTAGACAGTCAGCTCTAGTTCAAGGAACATGGATTGAATGTTGAAGAGGATGATGATTCCATGCCTCGAGTTCAATCTAGATATAAGAGACAAAGGAACTATACGATCATGGTAACACTAAACATGAATTGTAGGTTGAAATTGTTATCCAACTTTCAAAACTACATGGGTAGCAATGATGTGTTGCGAGACACCGCTAATTGCTTGTGATGTTATAAGTTGGTTATGCACATTCACTGCCAATATAATTTGGAACCTATATAGTCACACACATAGGATACACTTGGAATAGGAGTTTATTCATGGATGATGATTAAATTGATTACTAAAAGTGTTTAGGTATTCAATTAAACAACCGAGGTTTAAAATTGACTGACTGGATTCTAAACCAAATGGTTCAAGTGTTGAACCGATTGGATGGAGTGTTAGGTCAATTAGAATCAACATTGGTTGAACAATGCTTGAACTAGGGTATGAACCGACCGGTTCACCTAGCTAACTGACCAGTTCATGCTCCCAACCGACCAGTTCATATGATGAACCACCCGGTTCAATGGTCAATTTGATTGGATCAAGGATTGATGTTGATGTCATGATTTACATTAATTGTGCATTGAATACCAATGTGATTCAGAACAGGAAACTGCACAAACCGACCAATTCATGGCATGAACTGACCGGTTGGGCATGCAAATTGACTAGTTCACCATCTGAAGTTTTTAGAAAATTTGTGAATTCAATGTTTTCAACTCCCGCATAGATTGGGAACCCTAACCCTAGCATCTCCTATATATAGAGGGGTACTGGGGGCTTTCCAAACACAACAATAAGATTTGACAATTGTTGTCCTCTCTGATTGTGGTAACCAATAGAGAGCCCGAGCAAGTCCTACCATAAAAGGGAGGGATGGTAAGGGAGAGACAAATGTGAGAGTGAAAATCAATCTTAGTATATTGATGTTCAAAGGGAAAACTCCTTCCCATTAGCTTTGGTCGCACAACGTAAAGTTCTAGGTGGTCCACGTGGACTACTGTAGAGACGGGAGGATGTTACCTGTTGCTAGGAGGACACCATCAACCGTCATCATGGTGTTACACCAGGAGGCCGTTGTTGATGACTGTTCGAATGGTGCTTAAAGATGAAGCACATTGCTACTTGAAAGAAAGACACACACTCCTGCATCAAGGGTTGTCACTGGACTTGCTCTAGGACATGGTATAACTCTTTTTACCTTCCTTTCTATATACATTGTTGTTGACACGATCTTGCTGATTAGGGAATTGGGCATTAAATTTTTGTTGCTGCTACCTTATTTGTCACCTTGATTTCCCTACAACAACAACTAAGATAGCTCTCCCTTCAACTTCTGTAAATGAGATGAGCAAGCATGTACCCAAGGACTAAGAAACTTGTAGCCGCAGCTGCTACCCAACTAACAGACAATCAAACATGAGAGAAAATTAAAGATAAAATTTTAGGCATGACAGCTTCAAGCCGAGGGATGTTCAACATTAGACCACCTATGCAAGACTAGATCATAAAAACTTCAAAGGTACACACTTTGCAGATCAAGATACACTTAATGAATTGGGTATTTTGTATTGGGTGAACAACCTTTTGGGGGAAGCAAACATAATCACACTTTGCTTTTCTTCACTAATATCACACATAGAGTAAACAAGGGATTTTATTTCTTCAATTTAGAAACTCACAGTTGCACCATTTAAATAATGAGAATGTGATGGCCTATACAAGATTCAAGCTCGCTTCTTATATTGAAGAACGTACCATTACTAAGAATATGTTGAACATAATGTTCTCACTAATGAGGAGGAAACATAGACTACAAATTTTGTAAAGATTGATAGATATGAGACCCATTTTAATACCAACAAGGTCTTGGTGCAACTAACATGGCAAGTAAAATTCATATCTAATGCTTCTAAGGCAACTAATGTGCACTCGGGACACATCATCCACAAAATAATTACCAACATCATATTCACAAAATTAGAGACTGGGAGTATCTATCACGAAGATAATCCACATTCTTTGGTGATAATGAAGGGATAGCTGATCAACATTGGTAGGTTGTTGATGAATAGGTGGACATCAATTACTTAACAACATAAATAATTTTGCATGGGAAACCTCATTAATATTATTGATTAAGCAATGGTAAATCCTGAGACCTTTAAAGATATCTTAGAATCTAAAGGAGGTTGCTACATCAATATTAAATATTTGGTCTACATAGGTAACCTAGTCCATGGGAATGACAAGTCATATTATCATTTCAAGAAGACTGATTCTCACCTTTACCTGAGCTCAAACACTACAACGATCATAAGCTCTTATTCACTAAAGCTGAAATATTAACTGAAAGACAAGGGAAACAATCACTGCATCTAGAAAGAACACTCCCACCTCATCTTCAATTTGTCATTCTCTTCAGAAGACACCCAAGACACCTCTTCCATCATTATAGAAGATTTGGCCACAACCAGAGAATATGAACCTAAAGTTATGATCCTGGGGTTCAAAAGTCTTCAACCTAGCATATATTCCCTGACCTCCCAATTGTTACAACCAGTTGGTAGTATACCCTGACCTCCCAATTGTTACAACCAGTTGGTAGTGGGCTAGATCTTTTGTAGGTCGTAACCCTTGTTTCATGAGGTCGTAACACTTGTATTGATGTGTGGTTTCGGCCATGCACTTGTTTAGAGGCCAAAATACTTAGGGTTTTGGAAGGTAGTAACCATATGAACCTTGTTACGGCCAATAACTTTATATTTAGGGTTGAAAAACTTATAATGATAGTGATTAAGACCATGAACAGTGTTACGACCGATACACCTTATGTGGTTGAGACTGAAACACTTAGGGTTTTGGAAGGTAGTAACCATATGAACCTTGTTACGATTGATACCTTTATGTTTAGGGTCAAAACACTTGTAATGATAGTGGTTAAGACCTTATATAGTGTAATGGAAGATACACCTTATGTGGTTGAGGTCAAAATACTACTCATATTAGTGTTGAAACCATGAATGGTTAAGGTTGAACCACCTTAAAGTGTGGAGGTCGAGGCACTCATGTTTTATGAGGTTACAACAACATGTTGATGGTAGGTCGTGACACCATGTTGATGGTAGGTCATGACACCATGTCGATGGTAGGCCGTGACACCATGTTGATGGTTGGTCGTGACACCATGTTGATGGTAGGTTGTGACACATTGATGGTACATAGGTCGTGACACCATGTTAATGGTTGGTCGTGACACTATGTTGATGGTAGGTCATGACACTTTATTTGAGAGTGGTCGAGACACTTGTTTCATGAGTGGTTGAGACACCTATGTGATGAATGGTCAAGTTACATTCATGAACAAATGTGTATGAGTAAGCAAGTAATAATTCATGGGTAGTGTTGTTTGAAGGATTATGTAGTTAATCCTAAGCATGCTCCTTAACACTAATCCATGGTTCATGTGATGTATGTGATTGTTTTAATTGGAGATTCTTATATTGTAATAGAGTTTTCTCTCTCCTATTTATATATCATTAATATTGTAGGTGTGATCCATGTGCATAGCTAAGAGAATGACATGGTGAACCTTATACAATATAGCGTGGTGATTATAAGCATACATCAATCGTTGAGATAACTTATGATGTTCATTGCACATGTGTCAGGTGATCTGAACCTTATGAGTTGTTGAGTACCTTAAGTACAATTTGAGAGATAAAACCCACCCGATATGAAAGTAAGGGTTTATATCCATAGTGATATGACATTGATAACCTTGTAATGGTTGTGATACAAGTATCTTGAAATGACGAGACAAGTTCTCACCTTGTACATTTTATATAATCTGAAGTTGTACCTTATGCTTAATTTTGTAAGATCTGTGTAGGGTTATTACATTGTAACTTGATTGGTGTATTAAAAGATACCCAATTGGAATATCTAATCAAGTGAAACTCTAATCATATAGTGCCCAGTACCATATATCCATCTTCAATGTCAGTATCTAGCTGGATGGTAAAATTAGTAACTCCTATCAGAAACTTAGAGCACATATTATTGAATATGTTGGGTGCAATTGAATTATTTCCTTGTACCCTTAAATTGTTGAAATAGTAATGTGATACTTTGTTATAAAACAACCATGCATGAGCTAGTTTTCTAGTGTTGTTCCATGTACCAATCCAGACTAGTTGCTTTTACAACATCATAGCTTGACTATGAGTTGCTATCTCTACATGACTATAGCTATGACTATAAATTGTTGTCTTTGACTATAAATTGTTGTCTCTACATGACTATAGCTATGACTATAAATTGTTGTCACTACATTGCAAACTTGTATTGACCAAGTAGTGTTGGTGATGATCATGGAGTCTGGCTCTTCCATTGATCTTATATGGTACTGATTTTGACTTAGCAGTGGTCAGTTGGATTTGAGTGGTATGCCTCAAATCCTATGGGCAATAATAATAGAAGTGCTAATACAACCATGTAGTATATTTGCTTAGGGTCAAATATGAATCTCATTGGATGACCCCATACTTTATTTCTTGTACTATTTAGTTTACAACAGTTATACATGTTCTTCATATTCCTTTTAAAAGCATATGATGTTCTACTATTCAATTGTAAGTACTTGAACTGATTAACCAATATTTACTACTTTACTCAACTATTCTATTTATAATAGATGTGGTGGAGAGTTATATCTCCCACTGAGATGCGATATCACCCCATTGGTTCCACAACTTTTTAGGTGGCCATGGATGAGGGAGTAGAGGTCGTGGAACAGGTGTCGAGCTACAAGAGGATTAATATTTCCTAGAGGTTGGATATGCTTCTATAGTTATGTAGTAGAGTCCTATGTATCGTCCTTTTACTCTCAAATCCTTGGAGAGATTTTGTTGTTTTGGTTATCTACACATAGATTTTGGCTTCATGCCTTGTATGTATAAACAATAGTATATGCATGTGACAAGTGGTAAACATGTGGTATAGTAATAGGTAGATAGCTTGTAAACATGGGATGTAATATCCTTTTGTATATATATGAATCGGAGATAGCCTGAGTTGAGGTTGGTTTAGTAAATACTTTTGCTTGAGATATTAAATTATAGTTGGTTTAAATATACCCTGTTTTGTGGTAATATAGTGATTAGTATTAATTTCGTATTTTGTTTTGAGTAATCTCATTTTGTGTAACGAAGGGCATCACAATTTTGTGGTATCAGAGTGTTAGGTTCACTGAGTCTACAAGGACATAGGACAAGGGTTTGAGTATGTTCTAGTGTCCCCCAGTATATCTTATAGTACCTTATGCTATTAATGAAGTAGAAGAAGATAGAAAGATGTCTGGAGAACATGATGAGTATGTTGTAGAGAGAAATGCTGCTGCACTAGGAGATGTTGCTAGGAGGAAAGAAAGGGCAAAAGTTGTGCCCAAGATACCACAAATCACCCAAGTCAAGGTAGCCAATCCTACTTTTAAGGATATGTTTGGACAATTATGGCTACCATGACACACATGGTGGATAGGATGTCTGTAAATCAACCTAGTGAAATCATTTCTGGGATAGAAACTCTTGGGTCTAAAAAGATTTTTGAGAGACTCTGACGTGTAGGAGCGTTAGAATATGTAGGTACCTCTGATCCAGCTGATGCAGATATGTGATTGACTGATTTGGAAAAGGCCTTTAAGATCCTCAAATTCCTCGAGGAGGATAAGGTGAAGCATGCAACATATTTGTTAAAAGGGAGTGTTATCCATAGGTAGGCCATTGAGGAGGAGAAAAGGCTGAGAGTTGTGATTACATGGGAGGAATTCAGATGGGAGTTGTACAATTTGAGAATATTCAACAGGGATATATGCCAGTTAGTGATTATGAAGCTAAGTTCACAGAACTTTTACGGTTCTGTCCAAATATGGCTACAAGGACAAGGAAAGGATCATACGCTTTGAGAAGGGTCTGAGTTCTGAGTTGACCACTCCAATATCATCTTTAGAGAATAGAGAGAGGTTTATTACTTTTGTGGAGTCAGTTATAAGTGTGGAGAGGTCTGTGACTGAGAAACGTGAGGTGAAGGTCAATAAGAGACTTGTATAGTACCAAGGACAATCTTCTAGAGGCTTCAAGAAGCCTAGGTACTCAACACCACAGTCCCATCAAAGGTCAGTGACACAGTCACAGTGGACACATAGCAGAGGCAGAGGCCGTAGTTTTCCACCTGCCAGAGCACAATGTGCGATGTCAGTATCTGTGACAGGGCCGTCTAGGCCGTGGTATGAGGGTAAAACCTATTTTAAGTGTGGACATGTGAGGCATACAAAGTGGTACTGCCCTATGAAGGATGAAGAGGTGACTCAGTAGCCTAGGCAGAGTCAACAAAGTTCACAATAGTGACAACAACATAGTAGTAGAGGACATAGACAAGCATCACAGGCTGATTCATCAGGACATGCTAGCATAGGGAGAGGGCGACAACAGGTGACGACTCAATTCTTTGCAATGAGTTAGCCAGAGGGAGTCATCAACCTGAGTGTTGCGATAGGTCAGATGGAATTATTTCATTCTAATTTGTCTTCTTCATGTTTTGTATCTGTTTTAATTGACCTGGGTGTGACTCATTCCTTTATCACTAGAGAAGTGATAGCTAACTATTTCTTGCATGTTAGTCATTTACATGACAATCTTCATCTGTTTACACCTTTAGTTGGTTCCACAAAGCTGCGGGAAGTATGTCTATCCTGTGTTCTTTCCTTTTTGGGACATATCATTTAAGTGGATCTCTTACCACTTGAAATGCATGGATTTGACATAATCCTTGGGATGGATACTTTGGAAAAGTATCAGGTAGTCTTAGACTATAGTGCCAAGATAGTGACGATTGTAAATAGTAACGTTTCTTGGGTTTGCCAGGGCGATAGGAAGATCCTTCCAACATGTATAGTTTCAACTATGACAACAGAGAAATGGATGAGGTAGGGCTGTGATGCGTTCTTGGTACATGTGGTGGATACAAAGGCAGAGGGTCATAGTATTCAGGAAGTGCCAGTTGTATAGGAATTCAAGGATGTGTTTCCTGATGAGTTTCCTGGTGTACCTCCTCCAAGAGAGATTGATTTTGAAATCAGTTTCAGGCACTCAACCTATATCACAAACATCGTATAGGAGGGCACCAGTAGAAATACGAGAACTAAAAAAGGAGTTGCAAGAGTTACTTGAGAAAGGTTTCATTAGGATGAGCACATCACCTTGGGGTGCTCCCGTTCTATTTGTAAAAAAGATGGATGGATCAGTGAGGTTGTGTATAGACTACTGACAACTGGATAAGATGACGATAAAAAACAAGTATCCATTGCCACATATAGATGACTTGTTTGATCAGTTATGGGTTGCCACAATCTTTTCTAAGATAGATTTGAGGTCAGGGTATCACCAGTTGTGGATTAAGGCAGATGACATACCTAAGTCAGCCTTTAAGACAAGGTATGGTCATTATGAGTTTGTAGTTATGCTGTTTGGGCTAACCAATGCACCAACAACATTCATGGATTTGATGAATAGAGTATTCAGACCACATCTAGACCAGTTTGTAGTTATATTCATAAATGATATCTTAATCTACTCTAGAGATGGTCAGCAACACATGCAACACTTATGACAGGCTTTGTTAATACTTAGACAACACCAGTTATATGCCAAGTTTAGTAAATGCAAGTTCTGGTTAAAGGAAGTGGCTTTTTTAGGACATGTAATATCTACTAAAGGAATCTACGTAGACCCAAATAAAGTGGAGTTAGTGATGGAGTGGGATCATCCAAAGACACCTATAGAAGTTCGTAGCTTCTTAGGTTTAGCAATGTATTACCAAGGTTCATTAAGAACTTCAGTGCAGTAGTTTTACCCCTAACAAAGTTAACAAGGAAGGATGTGCCGTATGTATGGGATGACAGATGTCAACATTCTTTTTCAGCTTCTAAAGGAAAAGTTGACCAATGTACCAGTATTAGTACTGCCAGAACAAGGAAAGGGGTATATTGTTTTCTATGATGATTTTAAGAATGGTCTAGGTTGTGTGCTGATACATGATAAGAATGTGATTTCTTTTGCTTCGTGATAGCTTAAGAAACACGAGGAAAATTATCCAACACACGATCTGGAGTTAGCGGTAGTGGTCCCTACTTTGAAAATATGAAGACATTACTTGTATGGTGAGAAATTTCAAATCTTCACCGATCATAAGAACATGCAATACATATTTTCAAAATAGGAGTTGAACATGTGACAACAATGTTGGATGGAGTTGATAAAGGACTATGATTGTACTATAGATTACCATCTAGGGAAGGCGAATGTGGTAGCAGACGCCTTAAGTAGGAAATCATCACCGTCATCCTCTGATGATAAAGCACAATTGAGTGCTTTGATTTGTCACAAGAGATATATGTTAGTCTCTCTAAGACAAATGAAATGTACAGTTAGAGGTATCCTTGTTAGCAGGTCTGCTAGCATAGTTGTAAGTAAAGTCGACATTGAGTCAACAGATTAGAGATGCATAATAGAATGATACTGTGACACGAAAGATTTGGGTAGAGTTGGGCAATGATAAATGTGATGGCTTCCATGAATCTGAGGATTGCACAATGTGTTATCATGGTAGATCAGTGGTACCAGATGTAGATAATTTGAGGACTTTAGTTCTAGAAGAATCTCACTCTTTTATGTATGCTATGCATCCAGGTGAAAAACCACTAGAGGGGGGGGTGAATAGGGTTTTATAATTATTTTAATAATAATTTAACTCAAGCAATCAACCACAAAAGAATAGACAAGGGGACACATGGTTTAGAGTGGTTCCACCCTTAGCAAATACTAAGGGAGTCAGTTCACTACCCAATTATTTCCAATTGGGATTTGAAAGAACCTGTATTTTATTACCTCACAAGGATGTTACATAAAATACAACTACCTTCCCAAACCCTTTGGACAACCTTCACCCCAAAGTTGTCTCACCAACTTTGAAGCAGCCTTCACTCAAAGTAACTTCAAGCTCCCCCTTGAAGTAGCCTTCCTCCTTGAAGTAGCTTCCCGTTGAGACCTTCTAGAAGTAGTCCAAAGTCCACCTTCTCCTCCGAGAAGACCCTTCTCCACCTGAGAAGATAAACCCTCTCCAATCCGCATCCTCCAACCTAGGAGTAGCAAGGAGAGTACAAAACAGATAAGAAGGAATAAGAAAGAAAATGGAAATTACAATTACCGTTGTAGCACAAGGCTGGATTTCCTATATCAAGCATTTTGATCTCCTAACCAATGTGTATGAAAGTGTAAGTGTTGTGGGTAGGAGATGCTAGCCTATAGGACACGAATTTGGAGCAATAGAAATGAATAGCAAATGTTGGAGTTGCTCAATTGCTCACAAGAATGGATTGCCAATTGCAAGTATGTATGCTCAAGTGTTGCACAAGTGTATGTTGGGTGTCCTAAGGCATGTCCTATTTATAGGAATGGCCTATGAGTGCTTAAGGACGTTCTAGGCACTTTCTATGGGGTTCTTAGTGCTTAACTAGCCGTTAGGTATCCACTAACTGCTTTAGCAACAACTAGTTAATTAATCCTGAAAAGTGCAGACAGAGACAGTCCCAGTCAAGGAATTGTCGACCGAGAGTCCAGTCAGTCGAAGTCTTTGTCGACCGAGGGACAATCTGGAGCAAGTGTATATAATGTTCGATTCCAACTCCCAACTACTTCGTCTGTTGTGTCTAACGGCTATTTGGGTCATTCTCGGTCGAGGAGTTTGTCGACTGAGAGTGTCTCAGTCGAGAAGTTTGTCGACCGAGAATGACTCTGTTTCAATGTTTTGAACTATTTACTAAGTGTGTGTATGAGTGTGCAGTTGTGACACTATTGTAGGGGATGACCTATCTAAGTGTTGTGTGTGGCTAGGGAAGATCTAAATGCTTGATTTACATGATATCTAAGTACTTGTACATTATATACTTGTACAAGTTTTTACATTTGATTACAATCATGAAATTAAAACATTTTGAGCATATAGATCTTCCAAGGTTTGTCATCCACCTAGTTCCTGCAACACTCATGTAGCATGTTAGATTCACAAGAATGAAATATTTGTCATCATCAAAACAAAGGGATTATAATAATGTCCAATTTAGCCAACAATCTCCCCCTTTTTGAAGATGACAAACATTTCCAAAATATAAAATAAGGAAATGTAAATCATATGAGTTTCATACCTGAAATTTACCTTTTGTAGCCATTCTCTTGTTTGCAAGTGTGTGCCGGACGAATGATTATGAAACTCATTTTATTTTATATTTTTGATGTTATATTATTTCTCCCCCTTTGTAATTTCAAAAAGATAACCAAGATAATCATTAAGTATGACTTTTATTACTCCCCCTTAATAATATATTCAGTTTTAAAAGCAAGGGATGCAAACCACTTATTGTCAAATTTAGCCACAATTTATTTCTCAATCATTTTCAAAGGATGTTAAGCCTTGAAATGATATGAGATCCTTTTAGATTCATGTCATATGTGTTTTGATTTCTCATCCATTTTACAAGGGATGTTAAGCCCTGAAAATGACATGAGATCCATTTAAAGTCATGATGGATACATATATTGATTTCTCATCCATTTTACAAGGGATGTTAAGCCCTGAAAATGACATGAGAATCCTTTAAGCTTATAGTAGAGTACATGAATGTATCTCTAACCAAATACATGGGATGTTAAGCCCTGAATTGTTTAGAGATTTCCATTATATTCATACATAGTGTATGCTCCAAAATTACTTTTAAAGATACTAAGGTCATAACTAGCCTCAAATTTTCTTTATGATGTTTATAAAGTTTTGTAAGCTCCTTCTTATAGTCAAGATAGTTTTTGTGAGCTCCCCCTTAATCTTATAATCAATATAATTTAAGGATCCTAAGGTCACAATAAGTATTAGATCATAATAAGTTATCCTTTTATGAGAGCTATGCACTAAAATCTTGTTTTCAATATACTAAGATTTAGTGCAAGAAACTGATTTACAAATAAGCATTTGGTCAAGCTTATTTTAGGTCAACCTTGACTTTGACCTGGGCGCCCCTTGGTCAAACTTAATTTCAACCAAGAGGCAATTTCTGCAGATTTCCAATTTAAGCATATTGAATGTCATTTTCCATAAGCTAAACACAAAATAATCATTTAAGATGCATTTGTGCCATGGATATTAAAAAAGATGTATTTTCAATGATAATATCATCTTCACGTGTGATGAACTGAATCACTATGTTCATTTAAAAACAATATCCATTCATGGTTTATATAGATCAAAGATCATTTTAGGCAAACCAAGTAATACTTAGGACAAATAGTAATTAAATCATCATGGTTGATAATTTTCAGTTTTAAGGCAAACTTTATAGGAGATTATAGCAATTAATAATGATCTTGCAATCTATACTATATCTGTATTGATTCATTTTGCAAGAAGGCATATTCAATTTTAGATTGCAAGAAGTATACAAGTTTGATAAAATTATATTTAATTAAGTCATAATGCAAGCTTATCAAAATGTTTAAAGAATTTGTCTCCAAGATTCATTCTTGATTTGCAAATTAAACCAATCATTGATAGAAAACTGGATCAATTAAACAGGTTCAATAGAACTTGATTCGATCGAACTATTCTTCGATTGAATTTATCTCGGTCAAAGTTTTTCTCGACCGAGTATGTTGTTGTTTGTACATGTTTTATCAGATTGTTGTAAGCTTAAAAACAGTAACCTACTCGGTCGACTAATTCTCGACCGACAGTGTTCTCGGTCGAATATTTTCTCGATTGAGAATATTTCTGTATTGTTTTTCAGTAATTATTTGCAAGCAAGGTACACAAATATGCAAGTTAAAGCTCAATTTTGTTGAGATATGACATTTGTATATCAAAGTAATGTTTTAGGTCAAATCTCAACTAATCAAATTCAAAAATCTAAGTTTTAGGAACCCAAACTAGATCATCATTCCTTTTCTTGTATGGGCATGAAAAAGAGTAGTGTCCAAGACGCAAGCAATAATGACAACTAATAGAGTCAATCTCATTTCTAGGGATTGAGTCATTCTTGGATACATACATAATCTTGGCCTTGGGTGCTTGTGTTCTTCTAGGTTTAGGTTGATAGGATTTCCCTTTTGAAACATATCCTAAACCTCTCCTTCCATTGTAACTAGAAGAATTATTTAGAATTTTATCAAGAACATCATTGTTTCTCAAGCTGTTAATCTCTCTTTGTAACTTGGTAATCTCATCCATTTTCTTTTTTATATCTAGCTTTTCTTGATCTAGATTGGATGATAAAGCATCTTTTTCTTTAACAATAGAATCATAATCTAGATGATTGCATAGGATAGGTTGAGTCTAAAAATTATGCTGTTTTGCAAGCAAACCAACCTTTTCTTGAGAAAGAAGATCATGATTTGTTTCTAAAGTAAGCAACTTCATATTGTAATCATTTAAAGATGATTTCAAGGTAAGATTTTCAGAAGCAATACTATCCTTTTCAAAAGAAACATTATTTAATCTAACATACAAGTCTTCATTAGTTTTAGTAGCTTTCTTTAGTTTCTTTTTGCAATCAATATATTTCTCATGTGTATCTTGAAGATTAGCAATTAGATCTTCTTTTGGTAGATCAAAAAGACTTACCTCTTCTTCTTCTTCTTCATTGGTTGTAGCAATAAGACATTCTACTTCTTCTTTTCCATCTTCACTATCATCACTTGAATCATCCCATGCAGCTTTATATGCTCTTTCTTTCTTCTTATGAGATGATTTCTTCCCGTTCTTGAGTTTTGGACAATCACCTTTCATGTGTCCCTTTTTGCTGCATTCAAAGCATCTGGAGGAAGAAATACTAGGAATTTTGTTAGTTTTAAAACTTCTACACTGCTTACCATTTACAATGAGTGTTTCTTCTTCACTATCTTCTTCACTTGTGTCATGACTATTCTTGGTTGATGCTTTGAATGCAATGTCCTTTCTTTTCTCCTTCTTGTGTTCAACTGCCAATCTTTCTTCTTCCTCCAAGGTTGCCTCATGTGCTTCTAGGTTGCCAATGAGTTGCTCCATCCTTAGTTGAGTAAGGTCATTGGCTTCTTCGATTGCATTTACTTTAGGTTTGTACTTTGGAGGCAAACATCTAAGGATTTTTGACACTTGATCCTCTTCACTAACCGCTTTACCTAAAGCGTTCAAACCATTAACAATAGAAGAAAACTTTGCATACATTTCACTAATAGACTCATTTTGATCCATATGAAACTGTTCAAACTTTTGTTTAAGCATTCCGATTTTAGAATTCTTAACTTGAATAGTTCCTTCATAGGTTATAGAGAGTCTATGCCATATCTCATATGCTATTTCACAATTTGATATTCTATTGAATTCACCAACGAAAATTGAACAATAGAGTACACTTACAACTTTTGCATTCATTTGGGCTGATCTTACCATATTAGCATCCCAAGTTACATACTCTATTTGAGGAAAGTCATATGGATTTGACATCATCCTCCATAGATCCCAACTAATTCCTTGGAAATAGAACTGCATCCTCCTCTTCCAGTAGGTGTAGTTAGTGCCATCAAAAGGTGGAGGTCTAGCCACGAGTGTCCCTTCCAAGTTGAGGTTGTTGAGTACCCCGTCACCCATTATTCAAGACTTTGTTAGAGTTCCTTGAAGCCTTGCTCTAATACCAAATGAAAAACCGCTAGAGGGGGGTGAATAGGGTTTTATAATTATTTTAATAATAATTTAACTCAAGCAATCAACCACAAAAGAATATACAAGGGGACACAGGGTTTAGAGTGGTTCCACCCTTAGCAAATACTAAGGGAGTCAGTCCACTACCCAATGGTTTCCAATTGGGATTTGAAAGCACCTGTAGTTTATTACCTTGCAAGGATGTTACATAAAATACAACTACCTTCCCAAACCCTTTGGACAACCTTCACCCCGAAGTCATCTCACCAACTTTGAAGCAGCCTTCACTCGAAGTAACTTCAAGCTCCCCCTTGAAGTAGCCTTCCTCCTTGAAGTAACTTCCTGTTGAGACCTTCTAGAAGTAGTCCAAAGTCCACCTTCTCCTCTGAGAAGACCCTTCTCCACCTGAGAAGATAAGCCCTCTCCAATATGTAGCCTCCAACCTAGGAGTAGCAAGGAGAGTACAAAACATATAAGAAGGAATAAGAAAGAAAATGGAAATTACAATTACCGTTGTAGCACAAGGCTTGATTTCCTATATCAAGCGTTTTGATCTCCTAACCAATGTGTATGAAAGTGTAAGTGTTGTGGGTAGGAGATGCTAGCCTATAGGACATGAATTTGGAGCAATGGAAATGAATATCAAATGTTGGAGTTGCTCAATTGCTCACAAGAATGGATTGCCAATTGCAAGTATGTATGCTCAAGTGTTGCACAAGTGTATGTTGGGTGTCCTAAGGCATGTCCTATTTATAAGAATGGCCTATGAGTGCTTAAGGACGTTCTAGACACTTTCTAGGGGATTCTTAGTGCTTAACTAGACATTAGGTATCCACTAATTGCTTTAGCAATGACTAGTTAATTAATCCTGAAAAGTGCAGACAGAGACAATCTCGGTCGAGGAATTGTCGACTGCGAGTCCAGTCGGTCAAAGTATTTGTCAACCGAGGGACAGTATGGAGCAAGTGTATATAACATTCGATTCCAACTCCCAACTACTTTGTCTGCTGTGTCTAATGGCTATTTGGGTCATTCTCGGTCGAGGAGTTTGTCGACCGAGAGTGTCTCGGTCGAGAAGTTTGTCGACCGAGAATGACTCTATTTCAATGTTTTGAACTATGTACTAAGTGTGTGTATGAGTGTGCAGTTGTGACACTATTGTAGGGGATGACCTATCTAAGTGTTGTGTGTGGCTAGGGAAGATCTAAACGCTTGATTTACATGATATCTAAGTACTTGTACATTATATACTTGTACACATTTTTACATTTGATTACAATCATGAAATTAAAACATTTTGAGCATATAGATCTTCCAAGGTTTGTCATCCACCTAGTTCCTGCAACACTCAAGTAGCACGTTAGATTCACAAGAATGAAATGTTTGTCATCATCAAAACAAAGGGATTATAATAATGTCTAATTTAGCCAACACCAGGTAGCACCAAGATGTATCAGAATCTAAGAGATTTGTATTGGTGGCCAGGACTAAAGCGCGATATGTCTAAGTTTGTGTCTAAGTATGCAGTATGTCAACAGGTCAAAGCTGAACATCAGAAGCATGCAGGGACTTTGTACCCAATGCCCATACCTCAGTGGAAATGGGATCATAAAACTATGGACTTTGTTGTTGGTCTTCCTAGGACAGCCAAGGGTCATGATTCCATCTGGGTAATAGTGGACATGTTGACTAAGTCAGCACACTTTCTACCAATAAAGACAACATATATAGTTGAAAATCTTGCACATGTATATCTAGATGAGATAGTACGTCTACATGGAATTCCAACTACTATAGTGTCAGATAGGGGTCCACAATACACTAGTCATTTTTGGGAATGTTTGCACACGACAATGGGTATGCAGTTGAAGTTTAGTACTACATTCCATCCAAAATAGATGGACAGTCTGAAAGAATGATACAGACCTTACAGGATCTTTTGAGAGCTTGTGTGTTACAATTTTTGGGCAGTTGGGATATACACCTTAGATTGATAGAGTTTGCTTATAATAATAGCTTTCAAAGAAGCATTGACATGGCACCATATGAACCATTATATTGAAGATTTTGTAGATCTCCATTGTGTTGGTATGAGATGGGAGAATATCAACCTTTAGGTCCTGAGATAGTACAACAAATGATAAAAAAGATCAAAGTCATTCAGCAACAACTGAAGGAAACTTAGGATAGATAGAAGTTTTACACTGATAACCGTCATCGACCTTTAGAATTACAAGTAGGGGACTTGGTGTACCTCAAAATTTCTCTTTGGAAGGGTGTTCTAAGGTTTGGGAAAAAGGGTAAGTTGGCTCCCAGATATATGGAACTTTATCCTGTGGTTGCACGTGTTGGGAAGGTGGCATATAAGTTAGAGTTGCTACCTGAGTTATATAAAGTACATGCATTTCATATCTCCATGTTGAGGAAGTATCACCCTAATATAGAGTTGACTCTTTAGCCAGTTGAGGTGGAATTAGTGTTGGGTTTTAGGGGAGACAGAGAAGGCAACGGAAACAAAAAATTTCTTCTCCCAAACCCAGAATAAAGGAATCGTGTCAACATCTATACAATAGGAAGGATGGTTTGTAGAGGCGTACCTTGTCCTGAGGCTTGCTCGGTGATGTTACCTTGCAACTTGTGTGGTCTTCACCTCCGGTCTTGGACGGTGTCTGTGCAGCTCTTGGTCTCACCGGGACTGTCGGGATTGATAGATGTCCTCTGAGTGACAGAAGTCTCCCGCCTCTGCAGTCGTCCATACAGACTGCTTGGAACTCTGATCTCCTTGTACCACAAGGAATTGGAAGGAGTTGCACCCTCCTGTCGGTGTACTAATCACCGACACACTCTCCTACAACCAGTTTCCTTTCTGTAGTTGTCTTTCCCTTGCTGTACCTCCCTTATCAGGTAGCACTTGCTCAGGCTCTCTTAGTTACCAAAACCAGAGAGAACGACAACTTTGCAGAGCAACTGGTGCACTGAGTTGTACTTTTAGAAGCCCCCAATACCCCTATATATAGGAGGGTCATGGGACATGGTTCTCTACCCTGGGAAATGCGGGACTAAACAGGAGTAGAAGGGTTTGAGATTTTCCACAAAACAATCAACTACGCCACCTGAACCGATCGTTTCAACCTTGAAATGGTCGGTTGGTGACCTGAGCCGATCGGTTCACACCTGAACTGATTGTTTGGCACCCTTGAGCTGATCGGTTCATCACATGAGCCGATCGGTTCATGGTCTTGGTCCAACTCAAATTGACTTTCATATTTGTTTCCGATTAATCAAATATTAATCCTTGTCCAAATCAAATTTGTACAAGTGAAACAAATTGTATTTGCAAAATCGACTTTCCAAACGATCTCCATTGGTCACATGAGCCGATCGGTTCAACGATCATCTCACTGATACATGAGCCGATCATCTCACCAGTTGAGTCAATCAGTTCACCAACCTGAGCCGATCAGTTCATCTCATGAGCCGATTGGTCGGAAGTGTAGATTGTGCAAAATCAGTCAATCACAGTTTCAATCAATCTGATACTCTAATCAATTGGTCCAACACCTTGAACACTATGATTTTGAGCTATCAATCAACTGAGTGTTTAATTGAACTACTAAACTCCTTTAGTAATCAATCTAAACATCATTTGTGGATAAACTCCTCTTCCAGGTTAAATCTTATGTGTGTGACCCTGCAGGTCCATTTCACATTGACAGTGAAAGTCCATAACACTTATGACTTCACAAGCAAAGAGCGGTGCCTAGTCACACATCAGTGCAACCCAAGTGAAATAGAAAGTTGGAGAACAATTTTCAATCCTACAATTCGTGAATGGTGTTACAGTGAATGTATAATTCCTTTGTCACTAATGTCCTGAATGAACTCAAGGCATGGTACAATCATCCTTTCAATGTTCATCCATTTCCTTAATCTCAGAGCAGACTGGGTGAGATGTGTGTGACATCAATATCACATATTGATTCACACATGCATGCACATGCCTTTCTCAATCCTACTCATCAAGTGTCCATGGACATTAAACTCCCTTAGGAGGGACAAATCCCATATCTATCACTCACCCCTCAAAAGCCCCATGCATCAAAGCCACCCAATCATCACCTTTATAACAACCTATGTTTTAGGACTCCGTTTGATGATGTCAAAGTGTACCCAACAACATGTGTTGAGTGTAGTGATTTTAGGTCAAAGAATCACATTCACCACCATCACTGTGAGAGCTGACTGTGACTACCAAATCATGGTTCCATGTGTCTCTCTCATGGTGGGTCTGTCCGATACACTTGTTTACTAACAAGTATCTATGTGCTTGGTTTGATATCACTATATCATGACTAATGAGATTTTGTCATCAACCAACACACAATCTAGTCTTTAGTGTTATTGATGTCTATGGTTATTTCCACAATAAAAACCGACTAGGGACCAAACAAGAATGTATACTCTTAACATCCATATGATCTCATCATTTAGGTCCTGAACCTAAAAGCATACAAACACTATCATCTCAGAAATAGTTAAAACATATAGATTAGAAATTGCCTTTATTATTATTCAAATCATTTACAAAGTATCCCACTACAATCATCACATGACTTGCTCTATGGGCATACATACCAATAGACTCCCACTTGAACTTAGAGCCAGTCACCTAGGAACCTCAGTCCTTGTGACCTAGCATGACCATCATGCTTCTGCTGAGAAAGGGCCTTAGTCAGTGGATCAGCTATGTTGTCTTCATTTGGTACTTTGCAAATCTTCACATCTCCTCACTGTACTATCTCTCGTATGAGATGGAAGCGCCGTAGTATGTGCTTGGACCGCTGATGTGATCTGGGTTCCTTAGCTTGAGCAATAGCTCCATTATTGTCACAATAAATCTCAATTGCATCACAGCTACTGGGAACTACACCAAGTTCACTGATGAACTTCCTGATCCACACAACCTCCTTTACTGCATGTGAAGCAACAATATACTCGACCTCTATAGTAGAATCGGCAACTGTTTCTTGCTTGGAACTCTTCCAGCTCACAACTCCATTATTAAGGAAAAACACAAATCCTGATTGCGATCTGTAATCATCTTTGTCGGTTTGGAAGTTTGCATCGGTGTAACCCTTTACAACCAGTTCTTCCTCGCCACCGTATACAGTAAAATGATCCTTAGTCCTTCACAAGTACTTGAGGATGTTATTTACGACTGTTCAGTGAGCATCCCCGAGATCTGACTGGTACCTGCTCGTCATGCTGAGGGAATACGAGACATCTGGGCGTGTGCACAACATAGCGTACATGATGGATCCGATGGATGATGCATATGGGATCCCATTCATACTCTCCCTATCTTCACAAGATTGGGGACATTGAGCTCTAGAGATGGTGACTCCATGTAGCATGGGGACATTGCCTCTCTTTGAGTTCTCCATGCTGAACTGCTTCATCACTTTGTTAATGTACGTGCTTTGACTTAGTCCGAGAAGCCTTTTAGATCTATCTCTATAGATCTTAATTCCTAGAATGTAGGATGCTTCTCCCAAGTCCTTCATTGAGAAAGTATTCCCAAGCCATGTCTTTACCTTCTCTAAGGCTGAGACATCATTCCCCATCAATAGTATGTCATCTACATACAATATGAGGAATGTGGTTGTGCTTCCACTAACCTTCTTGTACACACAAGGTTCATCTTCATTTTGAATAAAGCCAAACACTTTGACTTCCTCATCAAATCGAAGATTCCAACTCCGAGATGCTTGCTTCAATCCATAGATTGACCTTTGTAGCTTACATACTTTATTGGCATTCTTTGGATCTACAAAACCTTCAGGTTGTATCATGTACACATCCTCATTTATATTCCCATTAAGGAATGTGATTTTAACATCCATTTGCCAAATCTCATAGTCATAGTAAGCCGCAATAGCAAGCATAATCCTGATGGACTTAATCATGGCAACTGGAGAAAAAGTTTCGTCATAGTCAACACCTTGAACTTGTCGAAAACCCTTTACAACCAATCTTCCTTTATAAGTTTGCACATTGCCATCCATGTCGATCTTCTTCTTGAAGACCCATTTGCACCCTATGGGTTTTACCCCTTTAGGTGGTTCCACCAAAGTCCATACTTTGTTAGAGTACATGGATTCCATCTCGGATTTCATGGCCTCAAGCCATTTCTCAGAATCTAGTCCCTCCATAGCCTCTAGATAGGTAGTTGGATCATCATCTATGATCAACTCACCACCTTCCTAAGTCACAAGGTATCCAAACCTCTCAGGTTCAAGGCGTGTCCTACTAGATCTACGAGGTCCTTGTGTTGCTTGAGGAGACAGAGATTCCACAACACCTTGTGAATCTCTATGTTTCTCTTGTACATCTACAGGTTCAATGTTTTCTTGTTGGGCTTGAAACTCTTCAAGCTCTATTTTCCTCCCACGATTTCCTCTAGAAATAAATTCCTTTTCTAGGAACACAACATCTCTGGCAACAAACACTTTGTTGTCAGTTGGGTGGTATAAGTAATATCCATTGGTTTCCTTAGGATATCCAACAAAATAACATTTATCAGATCTAGGGCCTAGATTGTCAGGAAACATTTTCTTAACATATGCCTCACACCCCCAAATCCTCATAAAAGACATATTGGGACGCTTCCCAGTCCATATCTCATATGGTGTCTTTTGAACCGATTTAGATGGTACTCAGTTAAGTATAAATGCGGTGGTTTTAAGAGCATGATCACAAAAAGAAATCAGAAGATCAACAAAACTCATCATTGATCGCACCATATCCAGTAAAGTGTGATTCCTTCTTTCAGACACACCGTTATGCTGTGGTGTTCCAGGCGGAGTCCATTGTGATACAATACTACGGGCTCACAGAAGGTCCTCAAACTCCTGGCTTAAGTATTCTCCACCTCAATCGGATTGAAGAGCTTTAATACTTTTACCAAGTTGGTTCTGTACTTCATTCATGAAATCCTTGAACCTTTCAAGGGTTTCTGACTTATGTTTCATCAGGTACACATAGCCATACCTACTGAAGTCATCAGTAAAGGTAATGAAGTACTGACACCCATTTCTGGCATTAGTTCTAAAAGGCCCACATACATTAGTATGTATGAGTCCTAATAGATCACTAGCTCTCTCACCTTTACTTGAAAAGGGAGTCTTGGTCATCTTTCCCAACAAACATGATTCACATGTCTCTATTGATTCATAATCAAAAGAGTCTAGATAACCATCTTTATGGAGTCTAGAAATGCGCTTCTCATTTATGTACCCTAGACGACAGTGCTAAAGATATGTTTTGTTTGAGTTGTTGAGTTTTTGCCTTTTGGGGTTTACGTTGTATACACTTGTCTCTAGATCTATCAAGTATAGACCATAAGACATTGGGGCACTGCCATAAAAGATCCCATCTTTTGAAATGGAACACTTTCCATTATTAATAAGAAATTCAAAACCATCCTTGTCCAAACAAGAGACGGAAATGATATTCCTATTTATGGCAGGTACATAATAGCAGTTCTTCAACTCTTTTATTAGCCCACTAGGTAGAGTTAACTCATAGGTTCCTACGACACTGGCGGAAACTCCTACCCCATTGGCAACACATATTCAACCTCACCTTTCCCCAAAGGCCTACTTCTTTTAAGATCCTTCAGATTTGAATAAATGTGAGATCCACATCCGGTATCAAGTACCCATGACAAAGAAGTAGTAAAATTAATCTCTATCACGTATACACCAGAAGCAGAGATCTCTATCTCTTACTTCTTCTTCCATCATTCCCTCCATCCTCTCCATGTTTTTAACGCTGAACATTTTGACATTGGTTTGGCGAGAGAACCCTTCTCTCCCTCACCTTTGTCCTTGGACTTTGTTCCATTGATCTCCATCAATGAACTATCCATCTTCTTAAGCACACATAGATTGGACTCAAAGGCTACTAGTATATCTGGATTGTACAAAATACTTCTCACAATCCTCAACCATTTATGGAATTTATTCTCAATTAATTTGCCCATTTTAAAAGATGATTCTTTTGCCATTCTACAAGAGAAAATTGCATTTGTCAAAACTCCTTTTGATTTGATTTGAATAAAATTTGACAGTAGTTAATTAGGCCTTTAATTAATTACCACTCCCATTATTTTGATTCAAATTGACAACCCTCACCATCAATTCAGAAGATTGCAGTGTACAATCTCCTAGTGGGTCAAGATCCGTATTTCATCAAGTCATGAGTCAGCTTTGGCTGATCACCCATAACTTGACTATTTAGGTAGGCCATCATGCCAATTGCATCATATGCAACTCTTGATGAATGAACATGCACAACACCTTGCCATGAACATTTCTTGCCTCTGGGCTTAGACGCTCTAAGAATCACCAGTTAAGTCAAACCCAAAAGCCGACACAGTAAACATGCACCCTACTTTGGCAGAACCTACATGCTTACCCTTCACACTTCCACGAGATAGACGGTGCACCACGCTTTGGCATAACCTACACTTGGTCGATCAAGTTTTTCATGTGTGCTGCTAATGGAAGGCATAAAAGACTTAATATTTAGATGAGGGATTTGGTTTTTATAGGTACATTTACATATCCAATCACCACAATATAGTAAGTATCATATACATGTTATATCCCACAGAAAACATGTGAAATGATAAAAGCAATGATTATGACCATCCTAATGTGATTCCTCGAGCCAAGAGGAATCACAGTCATCTAGGTCCACATCACATGCAACATGTACAAGATGAACTCTGTGCTTTGCCTTTTTGGGTTTGATCAACTCATCTCCATGATTGATCGGCTCACCATCAGGATGGTCGGTTGGGTGCCACCAGTCGATCGACTGGCGCCTCCAGCCGATCGGTTCACTGGTCGTCATACATCTCCTTAGGTCGCCACCCACTCAACTCGCTCCTCGAACCGGTCATAAAAAAAGTCCACCGTTCTTTGACATAATATGAAATAAAATTCTATCCTATTTTACATTTGAAAAAGGAAACCCCGAGTTACATTTGGGGGGAGCAAAGGTAGGAAAGAAATCTCAAGTTATCTCGAGTTACATCAGGAATAGGAGATAGGGAATCGGTGCACATACCAAGATACAAGCAACCACATACAACCAAACACACAAACATAGGGTTTATTGGCCATAACCATGCTATACATCCACCACAAAACTCATTTAAGGGCGATGCGTATGGAGTGCATTCATATTACATATCATATATGTATATTGGGATTTGTGGATTTAGGATTGGACATGCATAAAGCCAATTTTATTCGCATCGTATGCAATAAATAAAGGTGACAAACTAAAATCGATCATATCGATAATCCTAAAGCATAGAGCAGTTGACGTGGCTCTAATACCATTGTTGGGATTTAGGGGAGACAGAGAAGGCAACAGAAACAAAAATGTTCTTCTCCCAAACCCAGAATAAAGGAATCACGTCAACGTCTATACAATAGGAAGGATGGTTTGTAGAGGCGTACCTTGTCCCGAGGCTTGCTTGGCAACGTTACCTCGCGACTTGCGTGGTCTTCACCTTCGGTCTTGGACGGTGTCTGTGCAGCTCCTGGTCTCACCGGGACTGTCGGGATTGACAGTTGTCCTATGAGCGGTAGAAGTCTCCTGCCTCTACAGTCATCCACACGGACATCTTAGAACTCTGATCTCCTTGTCCCATAAGGAATTGGAAGGAGTCGCACCCTCCTATCAGTGTACTAGTCACTGACACACTCTCCTGCAACCAGTTGCCTTTCTGCAGTTGTCTTTCCCTTGTTGTGCCTCCCTTATCGGGTAGCACTTGCTTGGGCTCTCTCGATTACCAAAACCAGAGAGAATGACAACTTTGCAGAGCAACTGGTGCACTGAGTTGTACTTTGAGAATCCCCCAATACCCCTATATATAGGAGGGTCATGGGACATGGGTCTCTACCCCGGGCAATGCAGGACTAAACACGAGTAGAAGGGTTCGATATTTTCCACAAAACAATCAACTGCGCCACCTGAACCGATCGTTTCAACCTTGAAACAGTCAGTTGGTGACCTGAGCCGATCGGTTCACACCTGAGCTGACCGGTTCACACCTGAACCGATCGTTTAACACCCTTGAGCCGATCGGTTCATCACATGAGCCGATCAGTTCATGGTCTTGGTCCAACTCAAATTGACTTTCATATTTGTTTCCGATTAATCAAATATTAATCCTTGTCCAAATCGAATTTGTACAAGTGAAACAAATTATATTTGCAAAATTGACTTTCCAAACGATCTTCGTTGGTCACATGAGCCGACCGGTTCAACGATCGTCTCACTAATACATGAGCCGATCGTCTCACCAGTTGAGTCGATTGGTTCACCAACCTAATCTGATCGATTCATCTCATGAGCCGATCGGTTGGAAGTGCAGATTGTGCAAAATCAGTCAATCACAGTTTCAATCAATCTGATACTCTAATCAATTGGTCCAACACCTTGAACACTATGATTTTGAGCTATCAATCAACTGAGTGTTTAATTGAACTACTAAACTCCTTTAGTAATCAATCTAAACATCATTTGTGGATAAACTCCTCTTCTAAGTTAAATCCTATGTGTGTGACCCTGCAGGTCCATTTCACGTTGGTAGTGAAAGTCCGTAACACTTATGACTTCAAAAGCAAAGAGCGGTGCCTAGTCACACATCAGTGCAACCCAAGTGAAATAGAAAGTTGGAGAACAACTTTCAATCCTACAATCCGTGAATGGTGTTACAGTGAATGTATAATTCCTTTATCACTAATGTCCTGAATGAACTCAAGGCATGGTACAATCATCCTTTCAACATTCATCCATTTCCTTGATCTCAAAGAAGACTGGGTGAGATGTGTGTGACATCAATATCACATATTGATTCACACATGCATGTGCATGCCTTTCTCAATCCTACTCATCAAGTGGCCATGGACATTAAACTCCCTTAGGAGGGACAAATCCCATATCTATCACTCACCCCTCAAAAGCCCCATGCGTCAAAGCCACCCAATCATCACCTTTATAACAACCCATGTTTCAGGACTGCGTTTGATGATGTCAAAGTGTACTCAACGACATGTGTTGAGTGTAGTGATTTCAGGTCAAAGAATCACATTCACCACCATCACTGTGAGAGCTGACGGTGACTACCAAATCATAGTTCCATGTGTCACTCTCACGGTGGGTCTTTCCGGTACACTTGTTCTATAACAAGTACCTATGTGCTTGGTTTGATATCACTATATCATGACTAATGAGATTTTGTCATCAACCAACACACAATCTAGTCTTTAGTGTTATTGATGTCTATGGTTATTTCCACAATAACAATCGATTAGGGACCAAACAAGAATGTATACTCTTAACATCCGTATGATCTCATCGTTTAGGTCTTGAACCTAAAAGCATACGTCATTGAGTAAACAATTCTTTAGACATCTATCATGTTACACTATCATCTCAGAATTAGTTAACATATAGATCGGAAATTGCCTTTATTATTATTCAAATCATTTACAAAGTATCCCATTACAATCATCACATGACTTGCTCTATGGGCATACATACCAACAATTAGATAATGACATATCTTATGTGGAAGGTCATGACTTGATCCTGGACAGAAGAATCAGGAAGTTGAAGAGAAAGGATATTGTTTTAGTCAAAGTTTTGTGGAATCATCACGATGTAGAGGAAGCTATGTGGGAACTTGAAGATGAGATGCGGAAGAAATATCTGTCTCTTTTTGCACAGGATTTTGGGGGTGAAATCCCTATTAGGGGTTTATAGTTATAAGATCCTTGACATAGCCTTGTGTCTAAATATGTTTTCTTTTCATAATGAGATACTTAAACCTTAATGTAATTGTGTGGAATGCTTTAATATCATGTGACAGGTCTTTGGTTACATTTTGGTTCAATTTTATGAGGGTTGAACCACCTTTGCTATATAAGCACTCATTTTGGACTAGTTTGCAAATTACCCATAATTGAGGGTTAACATGCAAAATGTCACATGAAGAGAATGATTCTTGTACCTTGGAATCATGACATAGAAGATTTTTATGTGGGGTGCTTTGTTTTATTGATGTTTGATAATGAAACACTTCATGGTGATCTAGGGTTTCTAGGGTTGCCATTTGTAAGTGGTGATGGAGCTAGGGTTTGGGTGTAGCGACCATTACCTCACACTTTGGTAAGGGTAGAGACCGCAACACCATCCCTAAGGGTTGTGGTTTTGACCTAGAAAACCTAGAGGTCGAAACAAGATCTTGTCCTTTAGTGTATCGATCGTGCACATATGCATATATGAGAACTAGGGTTTGGGTCGAAACAAGTGACCATGGATAAGGTGTCTCAACCTAGATGATGGTAACGACCATGGAGGTTGCAAAACTTTCTAGATAAATATGGATTTTTGTATTTTTGCATGTGGAAGAGGTTAAGACCATGGGGTTGAAGGACACATGTCCTTGAGATGATCTAGAATGGTGACACATCACCAACCACTTACTCTCTGTCTCTCCTCAGGATATATATCCCTTTCTCCTCTTGAATGAGAGACTTTTACGACCCCTTCATCTTCTTCCTACGAATGTGAACCACCCTTGGAGCTGTAGGAGTAATAAGGAGTGGATCTTGAAGCTAGGGTGGCCGAACCATCTTGTATGTGGCTGATTTGGTGCTAGATCATCTTCTTGGTGGTGATTTCTTAGAGAACCTTTTTCTCTTGGTAAGTAATTCAAACTCTTGATATAGTTTCCCCCTTTCTTCTTCATCTTCTTCTTCCTCCATCTTGACCATGAGGGCTGTACATGGTCCATGGTGATTCTTCTTGGGGTTTTTTTTTCTTCTTTTGGGTTGAAGATCATGCTTTGACCTAGGGTTTCTTCATCTTCTACCTTGGTTCAAAGTTAGGGTTTGGGTTTTATTTTCCTTGGACTCTTCTTTAACCATGGTGTTCTTTCCTTCTTGAAGGAGTTTTGGTGACCAAAGACTTGGATCTAGTTGGGGCTTCCTTTTCTCCTTTGAAGCTTGTGATTTTAGAGGCTTGGATCATCAACTGTAGGCGGGTTATATAACTCCTTCCTTCTCTATTATGTGCAACTTGAACTTGATGATATGCTATTTGTATGTTGCTATTTCAGAACTTAAAAATTTGTTCTTTAGTAAATAAAGAGATGCTAGATATGTTTGAATGATGTTGTATTTCGAGAATGATATGTACTTCTTATAAACCCTAATATTCTTGTACCCGATTTAAAGATTCTTATAAAACAAATGATGTGTTCTTGTTCTTATTCATGGAACTATTATGTGTTGGATAAATTGGATATTATGATAAATCCCCTTTGTTTCGATGATGACAAACATTTCATTCTTATTTATCTAACGAGCTACTTGAGTGTGCAGGATGACACAACTATAAGGGAAATCCAACGTGAAGTATTTATATTTTCATGCAAATGTAAAAACTTGTACAGAATTATAATGTACAAGTACTTAGAATCGCATGTAAATCAAGCATTGGATTTTCCCTAGCTAAACACCTTAGTCATCCATTCAATAGGATCACATAATGCACACTTATGCACACACTTAGTATCTTAATTGAAAGATTGAAAACAGAGTCAATCTCGGTCGACCACACTCCTCGACCGAGACACTCTCGGTCGACAAACCTCTCGACCGAGATTGACCAAAAATAGCCGTTAGACACAGCAGTTAACAGTTGCAAATAAACGTTAATCCAGAGAGCCTGTCGGTCGACAAATCCTCGACCGACTGGACATCTCGGTCGACAAGTCCTCGACCGAGATGGTCTCTGACAGCAACTGCAGAATTAATTAACTAGCCGTTGCTAATGCATCTAACTTATTCCTAACGGCTAGTTAAGCACTAGGAACCCCCTAGAAGTTGTCTAGAATGTCCTTAAGCATACTTAGGCCATTCCTATAAATAGGACAAGCCAAGGGACACTAACAGACACTACTTACACTTGATATACTTGAGAAAATACTTGAGCCCTCTTGTGCAATCTGTGTGAACTGAGCTGTGTGATCAATTGGCCATTTTTCTCCTTTGCTCAAGCTCGTCCTATAGGCTAGATTTTCCTAACCCTAGCAATCACAAGTCCATCATATTGGCTAGGAAAATCCAAACGCTTGATCTAGGGAAATCAAGCCTTGAGCTACAAGGATAAGTTGTATTTTCTTTTATTCCTTTCTCGTTCCTTTGTATTACTTGTACTCTCCTTGCTACTCCAGGTAGGAGGCTGCGGATTGGAGAGGTTGAAGCTCTTCGTGTGAAGAGGAGGACTTTGGACTACTTCGGAAGGCTGTCTTGACGGGAAGCTACTTCAGGAGGAAGGCTACTTCAAGGGGGAGCTTGAAGTTACTTCAGGAAGGCTGCTTCGAGGTTGGCAAGACTACTTCAGGGTGAAGGCTGTCCAAAGGGTGTTTAGAAAGTATTGTAAATTTTATGTAACATCCTTGAGAGGTAATAAAATTTAGTACTTTCAAAATCCCGGTTGGGTAAGCAACCGGGTAGTGGACTGACTCCTTAGTATTTGCTAAGGTGGAACCACTCTAAACACCTGTGTTCCTCTTCTCAATCTTTACTTTGGTTGTTTGAGTTTAAATTATTTTAAAATCTCTATAAAACTCTATTCACCCCCCCTCTAGAGGTTTTCAATTGGTATCAGAGCAGGCTTCAAGGAGCCCTAACAAGGTCTTGAAGAGATAAAGGGAGGAGGTAACTACAACCACAAGAAAAGGAGCATGGACCAAAGTTCGACAAGTTGCAATTGGTGCTTAGGAACAAAGCACTCTACGTCTAAATGTCCATGGAGGTCAAAGAAAGGAGATGCACATAAAGAGTGTTTCGTTGCTACAATAAGTGAGGAAGAAGAAGAAGAGGTAAGCTTGCTTGATTTACCCAAGGAGGAGTTAGTTGCTATTATTGAAGAAACACATAACAAATATGTTGAATACAAAAAGAAATTAAAGAAATCAAATAAAGAAAATGATGATCTAAATGCTAGACTTCTTGAGCTTACATCTGAAAATGATGATTTATATGCTAAATTGAATACTCTTGGTTTTGAAAAAAATAGCATTATGTCTGACAATCGTATTTTGAAATCATCTCTGAGTAATAGTGAAGTGAAAATTTTCACTCTAGAGACTAACTATGATCTTCTATGTCAAGAAAAGACTGAATTGCTTGCAAAGTTAAATGATATTCAAAAACAACCTATATTGTGCACCCATGTAGAATATGACAATATAGTGAAAGAAAGAAATATGTTATCATCCAATCTAGATCAAGCAAAATTAGATATCAAGAAAAGAATGGATGAGATCGTTAAGTTGCAACAAAAAGTTAGCAAGTTAAGCAACAATGGAATCCTTGATAATATACTAGAAAATTCCTATCATCAAATAGGGAGAAGAGGACTAGGTTATAAGCCTAATGAGAAATCCCATCAACAACCTAGAAGGACACAAGCGAGTCAATCTGCTTATATACCTAGAGGCACAAAAATGTATATACCCAAGAATAACCCAAATCAAAACCATAGAAAAAGGCTTGAGGTTGATTCAATTTGTTGTCATTATTGCTCACGCCTTGGACATTATTCTTTTTCATGCCCATACAAGAAAAAGCATGTCGAAATGGTATGGGTTCCAAAAATCCCAAATTAAATAGGTTAGGCTAAGTTGAGATATGACCTTAGACCTTAAGTTGTATATCCTTATGTCTATCTCAACTTAACATTTAGGGATAACAAAAATTAAAAAGATTTAATAGCATCTTGATACACATACGTTTATCTCAAACTGCTGTAAATCTTTACATTGTATGTGAAAATTATTCTTGAAAGATTCTATTTAATCATTCTTTTATTGCACATTTTTCAGAAATACTTACAATGAATAAAATGTTTCAAATAAATTTTTGTGTGCTTTTATATTTTATATTATAGTCTATCCAAAGTAATCTTAAATTCATGAATGGATATTATTCTTGAATATGCTTCAGCTCTCATAATTAGTACACTTTAATGTGTCTCAAATTGATATTTGCAAGCTATCTGCAGAACTCATACTTCGCATATAAATGATTCATACTGGAAACCTGCAAAATATGCCTCTTGGTTAAAATAAAATTTGACCAAGGGGCGCTATGGTCGTAATCAAGGGCGACCTAAAATAAACTTTGATAAAAACTGTTTATTTGAACATCATTTTATTGAACTTTATCTTAGCATATTTTTAAATTAAAACAGGCAACTATTACAAATTAAAATAACAAAATAGTTCTCCAGAAACACTCTCGGTCGAGCAACTGGTCGACCGAGAACATTGTCGGTCGAGCAACTGTCGACCGACTGGGTTTCTGTTTTTCCAGGTTGAAAAAATTGCATACATCTTTAAAATCTTGGACATTTTATGTATTCACTGAGTATTCAAACTTTCATTTGAGATGTCTATCGAAGGGGGAGCAAAGCATAAGAAAGAGGGGGAGATCATTAAAACTTTGATAATTGTTTAAAAGAAGCTTACAAAAACTTTGCTATCACTATGTGTAGCTGAATATTTTTTTAAGAAATCTATATCGTGTACTTGAAGGAACTCTCTACCCAAAATGGGGCTTAACATCCCTTGCTTTTGGATGGAGATATTTTTAGGATTCTCATTTAATCTATAACTTAACATTCTTTGCTATATGAGAAATCCATTCATCATATGCTTAAGGGAATCTCATATCATTTCAAGGCCTAACATCCTTGCGAATGATTGAGAAACAAATTGTGGATAAATTAGATACAAATCCATGTTCCTAATAGGATATCTAATTACGGGGGAGCATTACATTAAGGGGGAGAAGATCAATAAAACATTCAACTTGGATATCTTTTTGAAATGACAAAGGGGGAGAAAGAATATAAAAGTATATATAAAGGAGTTTTCATCATATCTTGGCCAGCACTCACTTGAAAAACATAAATGGCTACAAAAGGTAAATTTCCAGGTATGAAACTCACATGATTTATATTTCCTTATTTCATATTTAAGAAATGTTTGTCATCTTCAAAAAGGGGGAGATTGTTGGATAAATTGGATATTATGATAAATCCCCTTTGTTTCGATGATGACAAACATTTCATTCTTATTTATCTAACGAGCTACTTGAGTGTGCAGGATGACACAACTATAAGGGAAATCCAACGTGAAGTATTTATATTTTCATGCAAATGTAAAAACTTGTACAGAATTATAATGTACAAGTACTTAGAATCGCATGTAAATCAAGCATTGGATTTTCCCTAGCTAAACACCTTAGTCATCCATTCAATAGGATCACATAATGCACACTTATGCACACACTTAGTATCTTAATTGAAAGATTGAAAACAGAGTCAATCTCGGTCGACCACACTCCTCGACCGAGACACTCTCGGTCGACAAACCTCTCGACCGAGATTGACCAAAAATAGCCGTTAGACACAGCAGTTAACAGTTGCAAATAAACGTTAATCCAGAGAGCCTGTCGGTCGACAAATCCTCGACCGACTGGACATCTCGGTCGACAAGTCCTCGACCGAGATGGTCTCTGACAGCAACTGCAGAATTAATTAACTAGCCGTTGCTAATGCATCTAACTTATTCCTAACGGCTAGTTAAGCACTAGGAACCCCCTAGAAGTTGTCTAGAATGTCCTTAAGCATACTTAGGCCATTCCTATAAATAGGACAAGCCAAGGGACACTAACAGACACTACTTACACTTGATATACTTGAGAAAATACTTGAGCCCTCTTGTGCAATCTGTGTGAACTGAGCTGTGTGATCAATTGGCCATTTTTCTCCTTTGCTCAAGCTCGTCCTATAGGCTAGATTTTCCTAACCCTAGCAATCACAAGTCCATCATATTGGCTAGGAAAATCCAAACGCTTGATCTAGGGAAATCAAGCCTTGAGCTACAAGGATAAGTTGTATTTTCTTTTATTCCTTTCTCGTTCCTTTGTATTACTTGTACTCTCCTTGCTACTCCAGGTAGGAGGCTGCGGATTGGAGAGGTTGAAGCTCTTCGTGTGAAGAGGAGGACTTTGGACTACTTCGGAAGGCTGTCTTGACGGGAAGCTACTTCAGGAGGAAGGCTACTTCAAGGGGGAGCTTGAAGTTACTTCAGGAAGGCTGCTTCGAGGTTGGCAAGACTACTTCAGGGTGAAGGCTGTCCAAAGGGTGTTTAAAAAGTATTGTAAATTTTATGTAACATCCTTGAGAGGTAATAAAATTTAGTACTTTCAAAATCCCGGTTGGGTAAGCAACCGGGTAGTGGACTGACTCCTTAGTATTTGCTAAGGTGGAACCACTCTAAACACCTGTGTTCCTCTTCTCAATCTTTACTTTAGTTGTTTGAGTTTAAATTATTTTAAAATCTCTATAAAACTCTATTCACCCCCCCTCTAGAGGTTTTCATTATGTTCTATTTAAATGATGTTCATCTAAGTTTAGTTGATGATATCGATCATGGTTGAATGGGTAAGGAACTGGTTTTCCTTATCTTTAGATCCAATCATTATGATGATCGTGATTCTAGAGTTTGAAGATCACCCTTGTGTAGGTTTTTATTCTTGGGTTGACAGTTAGTATTCCCTGACCTCCCAACTGTTACAACCAGTTGGTAGTGTGCTAGACCTTTTGTAGTTTGTAACCTTTTGGCATGAGGTCGTAACACTTGTATTGATGTGTGGTTTCGACCATACACTTGTTTAGAGGCTGAAACACTTAGGGTTTTGGAACATAGTAAACATATGAACCTTGTTAGGATTGATACCTTTATGTTTAGGGTCGAAACACTTGTAATGATAGTGGTTAATACCATGTAGAGTGTTACATATAATACACCTTATGTGGTTGAGGCTGAAACACTTAGGGTTTTGGAAGGTAGTAACCATATGAACTTTGTTACAGCCGATACCTTTATGTTTAGGGTTGAAACACTTGTAATGATAGTGGTTAAGACCATGTAGAGTGTTATAGATGATACACCTTATGTGGTTGAGGTCAAAACACTAGTCATGTTAGTGTTAAAGCCATGAGGTTGAGCCACCTTGAAGTGTAGAGGTCGAGACACTCATGTCTTATGAGGTTAAGACACCATGTTGATGGTAGGTCGTGACACTATGTTGATGGTAGGTCATGACACCATGTTGATGGTAGGTCATGACACCATTTTGATGGTAGGTTGTGACACTATGTTGATGGTAGGTCATGACACTATGTTGATGGTAGGTTGTGACACTGTTTGAGAGTGATCGAGACACTTGTTTCATGAGTGGTTGAGACACCTATGTGATAGATGGTCAAGTTACATACATGAACACATGTGTATGAGTAAGAAAATAATGATTCATGGGTAGTGTTGTTTGAAGGATTATATAGTTAATCCTAATCATGCTCCTTAACCCTAATCCATGGTTCATGTGTTGTATGTGATTGTTTTAATTGGAGATTCTTGTATTATAATAGAGTTTTCTCTCTCCTATTTATATATCACTAATATTACAGGTGTGATGCATGTGCATAGCTAAGAGAATGCTATGGTGAACCTTATACAATATAGGGTGGTGATTACACACATTCATCAATTGTTGAAATAACTTATGATATTCATTGCATAGGTTTCAGGTGATCTGAACCTAGTAAATTGTTGAGTACATTAAGTACAATTTGTGAGATAAAACCCACCATAGATGAAAGTAAGGGGTTGATACCCATTGTGATGTCACATTGAAAACCTTGTAATGATTGTGATACAATTATCTTGAAATGATGATACAAGTTCTCACCGTATACATTTTATATCTTCTAAAGGTGTACCTTATTCTTAATTTTGTAAGATCTGTTTAGGGTTATTACGTTGTAACTTGATTGATGCATTAAAAGATACAAAATTGGAATATCTAATCAAGTGAAACCCTAATCATGTAGTGCTCTATACCACAAATCCATCTTCAGCGTCAGTATCTAGATGGATGGTGAAACGAGCAACTCCTATGGGAAACTCGAAGCGCATATTATTGAATATGCCAAGTGCAATTGAATTATTTCCTTGTACCCTTAAATTATTGAAATAGTAATGAGATAGTTTGTTATAAAATAGTCATGTGTGAGCCAGTTCTCTAGTATTGTGCCATGTACCAAGGCAGGCTAGTTGTTTTTATAGGACCATAGCTTGACTATGAGTTGCTATCTCTACATGACTATAGGTATGACTATAAATTGTTGTCTTTGAGCAGTTTGACTGTTATGTCACTGCATAGCAGACTTGTACTGACCAAGTAGTGATAGTGATGATCATGGAGTTTGGCTCTTCCATTGATTTTATATGGTACTAATTTTGACTTAGCGGTGGTCAGCTGGATTTGAGTGGTATGCCTAAAATCCTTACAGAAATAATAATAGAAGTGCTAATACAACCGTGTAGTATATTTACTTAGGGTCAAATACGAATCACATTGGATGACCCCATACCTTATTTCTTGTACTGTTTACTTTATAATAGTTATACATGTTCTTCATAGTCCTTTTAAAAGCATATGATGTTCTACTATACAATTGTAAGTACTTGAACTACTTAACCAATATTTACTGCTTTACTTAACTTTTTTTGCTTATAATAGATGTGATGGAGAGTTATATCTCCCATTGAGATGTGATCTCACCCCATTAGTTCCACAACTTTTTAGGTGGCCGTTGATAAAGGAGCAGAGGTCGTGGAACATGTGCCGAGCAACAAGAGGAGTAATATATCCTAGAGGTTGGATATGCTGCTATAGTTATGTAGTAGAGTCCTATGTGTTATCCTTGTACTCTCATGTCTTTGGAGAGATTTTATTGTTTTGGTTATCGACACGTAGATTTTGGCTCCATGCCTTGTATGCATAAACAATAGTATATGCATGTGAGAAGTGGTAAACATGTTTTACAATGATGGCTGGATAGCCTACAAACATGGGCTGCAATATCGTTTTGTATATATATGAATCGGAGATAGCCTAAGTTGAGACTGGTTTAGTAAATACTTCTTCTTGAGATATTAAATTGTAGTTTGTTTAAATTTACCCTATTTTGTGGTATTATAGTAATTAGTATTAATTTTGGGTTTTGTTTTGAGTAATCTCATTTTGTGTGACGAAGGGCATCACAATGCCAGTCCTTGCCCACTCATAAGAAGATTGTTAAACCTAATTTCTATGGGTTTATTCTATTCTTTTATTTTCTTATCAATATAATGTGGATGATGACTCATACTTCCACCATAGACTCCCAACACTTTGTTATGTTTCCCTTGTTTTTTTTTATAAAATGTGGTGGCAACTCCAAACAGGTGTCTTTACTTTCAATGAAACTTATGAACAAAGTTTCACTAACAAAAGGATAGGAAACATATCATATATTTTTTGGGCAGGCTGCGACACTAGCCAAGATGTTGTGAATGCTAATTCTTCTATTCAAATCCCTATGTAAGGAATGCCACGTGGTGATATTATGACTTTAGATCCTCCCATCAATGTTTTTATAGGCACTGGTGCAAATAATATGGGTGAAACACATGTTAGCCCTTTTGTAGAGTTTGACAAGGAAGAATTCAATGATATCCACATTTTTGAGCTACATCTACATGACTGTGAGTCAGACACAGAAATAGGAGGCCATCTACAAGCCATCCTTGAAGAATATGATAATCCTTTATATTATACCCTTCTATCTATCAAGGGCTAGGCCATCTAATTGTAATATTTCTTTAAAGAAAATCTTGATGTTGTTCATCTAGGTGATAATGAAGCAACTACTTGTATACATTTAGACACTGGTAGTCCCATCAATGCTAATCTACTGCCCATATCTTGACTGATGAGGATGATGTAAATATAGCTTATATTCTATCTACTATTGTGCAAAGGCCGACCAACCCAATGTTCCCTAGACCCTCTCTCCCATTTCCGCCACACATTCCACATAAGTTGCATGATGTGGATCTATATTGCATATAAGGAATGTAAGTCCATGACATATTTGTTCTAAATGACAGTCTCGATGACAAAATGGATGTGAAACAGATTGTTTACAACTCCGTAGTCAAATCTCTTACCCATGATGCCTTACAAAACATCTTTACGAGTCCAACAAGGATAAAAAAGAGCATCTTCATAATCCTTTCTTCAACTACTTTGTAAGATGTTATGCCAAGCGATAAATAGTGGACAATTTATAATTTAACACCAAATCTGGTTAGATGTTTATTCAAATAGAACATGAACATAGCACACATCAACATTTTAGTAGAGAAGTTACACAAGCGCAAGACAAAGATCATATTTATCCCTTTCTACTACAAAGGCTATTGGTTTGTTTGCAAGGCAGATCTTGTCCCGTAGCAATCTATCTTATACAACACTTGTTATTCTGAGCTTCTCATGCAAGGATGCAATTTTAAGATCTAGAGGCTTGGAAAATCCCACACATTCCTGTTCATCTATGATGCCTTATTGGGGAGCATTGTGATTATACTGATCAAATTGGACATCATGTTCCATCAAGTTGATGATCTATGAACAAGCATCAAAGATAGGCAACAATGCTTTTATCGTCCTCTACGTCATAGAGGCCATCAATCAAAATATACCAATAGATACTCTAGATCTAGTTGGTTTTTCTGAGTTAAGGGATGGTATCATATGGAGGTGATCCATGATCATTTATTCTTTGAAGACTCAGAACCACCTAAAAATTTAAGGGATCTTTATCCCTTGATTCCACAGCCTCCCAAAGTACCCTTCTGTCAGGTCCTTAAAATTGAATAGGCTTAATACATACATCGACATACAAACTAAACAACACAAGACACACCAAATTCATGTCTTACAACAAATTTTTAAAGTGCTGAAATCTCCATCATTCACGAGATTTGCCTGTGAAGTTGTAGAAATTCAAGTCATGCTAGACAAGGACATTACTGAAGCTACCCTTATGGTAGAAGGACCACCTGCCACTATTGTGGACAAGTTTTCAAATTATGATACGAGCTCATGTAGTGGCCTTTTTGAAGATGAATTAAATCTCTCGATGCAGTGCCTTAAAGATGATAATGATAATTTTGTCATATTAAGTCACAACAACATCCTTATCATGAAGGATGACCTTTGCGGCACGCTTAAGGTTGGAGGCTACATGTTGCTAAATATGATTGCACATTAATCTCTTCTGGGCCATGTTCTAGAAGACGTTTACATGGCTGGTCCTAGTCTATGAATGATCTTTATGCCAAGGAGAACTCAAGGGAGAGAAATGTCAATCCAACATATGCAATTAGCAATTCTTGGATATATTTTCTTACCTATATGCATGAAAATCATTGAATGCTGCTCACAATTTTCACTCAAGACTACAAGGTTGTATTATATAATAGTTTGAACTCTATTTTCAATCTAGTGGGTCTCAAGAATTCCCCAAAAGTAAGCAGTGAAATGGAATACCATGATAAAGTATGTGCTAGAGACCTCATCAATCTTATCCATAATCATGTTAGGGTCTATAACTCTTAAGACAAAAGGAAATGGAGCATGCCACCATAGTCCTCAACAGTGACATCAATCAAATGACTATGCCTTCCATGTTCTTATTGGATGTATTATGTATCTTTTGTACAAGTAGACGTGGAAGAGTGCCAAGTAGAAAACTATCATTTCCTACATGGCATTTATGCACTTAACCTATTGCCCTCTGAATGGGAACATGAAGAACACTGCATTAGATGTCACCTAATTCCATTTCTTTCTTACTTTTCCACTCTAGGGATAGAGTCTGAAGTTTTGTTGGGTGAGTGCAAATCTGATGAGATAGATTCAACTTAGTTTTCATCCTTTTTAGTTCATTTTCTCATTTTTCTTTATTTTTTTTTCCAAATTTCCCTATGCACATAATAAGAATGGTTTTTTAGAATTTCTGAAACATGCTATATATTCTTTTGAATCTTTTCATGTACAAATGTGGTTTAAAGAGAAAATAAGTAAGGCCAATTGTATATCCTTTTATGATGAAAAAATTGCTTTTATATCAATCTCTCAACAAAGTCTTGCTAATTATGTTAATATGATTCTATCTCTAGAGCATCATCTGAGAATCCTTGCTTAGGCCATAGGAAATAATGAAAGGAAAACTGATGTTCCATCAAACATGCACACCCAATACAAAGAAAGAACTAGTTGTCTCCCATTCCAAAGAAAACCCCCAAAAAGAGGGAGGAATTAAAAAGGTAGAGTGCGAATAAAATAAGAGAGTTATGCCCTAGTTAGATGCAACATGATTAGTGTATAGTTGAACACATATATGTTGCTTTTGGTACTTCTACACACCCCAATCTTTGATGGAGTTCATTTAAAATATAGCCATGGAAGTGGTACGTAGGATGTGCATTCACTATTGTAAAACCAACTGGTTTGGACTATGGGGACCACTTTCCTTCTTAATGGATCTGTAACTAAATCATCCTAAGAAAGGAAAGAGATAACCATAAGTTAGAGCGAAAGATGCTATAACAAATTAGAACTTAGAATCTTACCTTTTTCTATGATTAGGAATCTAGTTATTTGACAACATCGTGCAATATATTACACATATTTTCTTTACTAATATGATGATTAAATAAAAATGAATACTTTTCTTTGGAGTAGCAATTGGTAATTTCATATTGATATTTCCATATAATTTTATTAAAGTGGGATAAATAAACTAAAGATGTTAATTGTATAAAAGGTGAATTTTCATTCATAATAAATATGTATAACTCATTTTGTAACAAGGTGACATCAGTAGGACTTAATTAAGTAAATGTTGATTTAATGTTTTGCTAAATACAAGGGTAAAAATCCATATGCGATGGCGGTGAGGTCTGGCGATGGCAGCGCACACCCCCCATCCAATAGGGGGGAAGATGCCCCCGACAAACTGGAGATCTCGTCAGAGTGGCGAATGCACCTAAGGATTGGGCTAGTCTTTGCAAAACCCAAATAGGAGACGTCAACACTAGATTAGATCTCACCGATCTAACTCTGGATGATGACACAATCATCATACCGCAAGCGGAGGTCGACGAGAATGCAACCCTTTGGATCAACTCTTTGGTGGGTTACATGATAGGATTAAACCCCCATATACCCACATTGTAGGAGCATCTAGCAAGGATCTGGAAGCCATCCAGATCCATGGAGGTTCTCATCCACATCAAAGGGAGTTTCATAATCAAGTTCCAATCAGAACACGATCTGAATACTGCAATGGAGGGCGGGCCTTGGTATATCAAGGGCAAGCCCATGATTATGAAGAAATGGGAGAAGGGAGAACCCCTAGAACAAGAGAAGCTCACCTCTGTTCCAATGTGGATCAAGCTTCTAAACCTACCACTCAAAATTTGGAGCGAAAAAATGATAGCAGGAATCACTTCATTCTTGGGCAAACCTCAGTGCCTTGATAGACAAACAAAGGCTATGAAATGCATTGACTATGCCAGGGTCAATATGCTCATGTCAGCAACCTCGGCATTCCCTAGAGAAGTGAAGCTTAGAACAAAGAAGGGGTCAGCGTACAAGGTTGCTGTGGAGTATGAATGGCTCCTGGAGAAATGCCCACACTATGGGACCTTCGGCCATGACAAGGCTCTATGCCGACCACCTGCCCAACAACAGAACTCAACTCCTGAACCAAAGTAGGTGTAATGACCCCGCCTCCCAGTAACCCCCAATTAAGGGAGACCAAGAGGTCAGAGTCGTTATCCCAATTTTCAGATCAAAGGTTCGACAAATAATCAATAACAATTATCAAATTCTGCTAACTAAACTGAAAAGCTGTAATAAAATTTAACTTTGCATACCTTTTTTATAAAAACTTGGATATCTACTTCTATCCACAAGGAGTCTATTCTAACTAATTCTCCTTTGAACTTTAATTCATATTTAATTCCCCATATGCCACTTTACTATTTGTTCTTTTCACTTGTACCTAAAATGCCGACAAACACAACGTCGATTAGCATAAAGTTTGTATGTGGGGGAAACAATAATCATGCAACTATGATAGCAATGTAATCATCCAATTATCATTTAACAACCAAGATTATGTCTTAAGAAATACTACTCAATCCTTACCTATCCCCTATCTCTGTGCTATCCCTGCAGTGCACCTGGATACTACCTCTCTCTATGGTAGATCCTTACCCCCATGGCCCTACCTCACATGTAGCCAATACTTAGGGTTATAGAGTCGCATGGCCCTACCCTAAGGTAGCCCAATCCCTGACTCAAGGTGACTTGATGGACCTACCCCATTGGTAGCCATGTACTAAGTCATCCAATGACCTCATGGACCTACCCCATAGGTAGCCATGTACTAGGTCAAACCATTAAGCCACAGAGGGGACTAGGATCTGAGCTAGTAGGCACATATCTTAAGTGATAGTCATATCGACATTATAGTTTGCATGAAATAAATTCATCCAACAGTTTAATTCAAGTCATCAAGGAAAACTTCAGAAAACCTCAAAAAACTAATTCGAGATATTCATAAGCGTAACCACATACCTGTCAGGCTGATTTGAGACAGAACAATCCATGCAAGTAAGAAATCTAAGCAAGCAAGAAAGCACACATAACAAGATCCTAAAATAAGCATATAGTTTCCTATTATTGATCATCCCATTAAGATCTCTTAAATCTATCTTGCTTCCTAGGGTTTCTAGTCCACTTTTAGGGTTTCCATTGCAATTAGGGTTTCCCTTCATGTTTTACTATTTTAAACCCTAATTAAATGCAATTGATCACAAACCCTAATTATCTCAACATCTAATCCTCCATTTTGGATTAAAGGCATAATTAACCATCAATTAAGTCCATTAAGCCTCTTTTACATTAAAGCTACCATTTTTATCCTTTTAATCCATGCCAAGTTCATTATGCTCATTTATCATTAATTCATAGTTCATTATGGTCTAATTCACATATGAACTATACTTGTCATTAATTCTACCTTTATCCATTAGAAAACCCTAATTACTACATTAAGGGTATTTATCCACAATTAGGAGCCTTTATACTCAAAATACCTTAGAATCATCAAATCTTAACTTTGTTCACAATTTTGAATAATTAAAGCCATTAAGAGTCGCATTTACCAATATTAGGGTTTCAAGGCCCCTTAAAGCATATTCATGCATATGAAACTCTAAATTAAACTAATTACGTGCAAAGTTCATCCTTTTTATTCTTAAAGTACCCTTTTACAATTAATAGGTTAATATCAACTTTAATCATCCATTAAACCATACTAAACACATTAATCATCTCAAAATAGGGTTTCTTAACCTTTAATTCATTAAAGTTGATAACTTACACTACTCTTCAAATAGAAAGAGTAATTAGCTTCTAAATATATTTTTAATGGATTCCCCTCATTTTTCTGAACAACTTTCAAATTTTATGCATATTCATCCGAGCTACTATTAAGGAGATATGATTTTTGTAAGAATTTTCTTACTTGAGCCAATTAGGGGCTGACACGTCGTCTCCGTCCATGCAACGTTATTGATTTGGAAATATAATTGAATCAAAAATCTACCCCACGTAAGTGGCTGGTCCTTTAGCCCGCGGAGGGGCAAAACGGTCCAATGACCAGCCCGTCTTCAACCTTGCGCAACCTAGCGACGCTGTCGATCTGCAGTTGTTTGCGGGTGTGCCCCCTTCTTCCTAGGGCTCATGGACTGCCGCCGATGGCCGCCCAAGCTCCCCTGCCCTCTGTCGCACCTAGGGCACCGCCCATATCATGATTTAGCTGGCTAATGCAAGAGCACTCGACCTGCCATGCGTGGCCGCCGTTGTAGCCATGTAGCTGCAGCTGCGCATAAGTCAGGGCATGTCCTCGATGGCGAAGCTATTCCCCAATTCTGTGGAGCATCAGGCTCCTCCTCACAACTCCATCTCGCCACCTCCTGGCTTCAGGTTCACGCCATTCCTCTTAGTTAGAGTTTGTATGCCAAGAATAAGAAGAAGATGAGGAAGAAAGGAGTGTACGTGGGATCTCTCTCTCCTAGACTCAGCCCAGGGCTCTCTCTCCTTTTATAGAGGGGTAACGAAGCCTTATGATGGCTATCTGCGAGCTGCCAAGTCCCTTTCCTACTAGGAAGCTATATTCCTTCATGAAAAAGCAATATTTTCTCTCTAAACAAAATTCCTTGATATCTGTTATTCTATAGATACTAAGATTTCGAAAATAACTTCTTTTATTCTCTTAGTACTTGCCCTTTATTCTAATGGCATGAAATTCTATTTTCATTTAATAGAAAATACTTCCTTTTAAACAATACTACAAAAATCATTCATTATGCATCATATTATTCTCTTATTTTCTATTCTTGGTATTTTCTCTTTCTTTTTCTCCATTGGGGCTCCTTGAACCCCAAGAAACTCAAATATTTTGAAATTCCTTTTTAAGGATACTTATTATCCTTCTAGATGCATCTATATTCATTATTTCACATTATCTTATTTATTTCTTATTAAAATATCTCTTTTTGAGGATTTCTCTTTATCTTTCTTTTTATTTTCCTCATTGGCATTCCTTTTAACATTAGGAATCTTTTGGATATGAAAATCCACCAAGGACAACTCAATTATACCTCTTTCCACTTATTTTCCATATTTTATCATTATTTTCAATTTCTTTCTTAATAAAGAAATAATTAATTGATCATTTCTTTTCTTGTCGCATTATCTTTGCAACTTTGGACTCCTTGGAACCCAAGGAACCCAAGAGGCATGAAATCCACCTTTGGATTACATGCTTTTGCCTTCTAGAGGTTTCTACATTTTTCTTTTCTCCATTTCTTATTAATAATGGAATTCATTTTGTCTATTCCTTGTTATTGGGCCCAATAGCCAATAAAGCCCACAAAACAACCATCAAGGCTATTGTAAATGAAATCCATTTATTCAAAAAAAATTATATCATTATTTGTTCAAATATCTTTAATATGAGAAATTACATTTCTCACCAAATGAACCCAAAAGTTAGGGTTGTAACATCCTTCTCCTCTTATAGGAATTTTGTCCTCAAAATTCCATCACGTAAACAAACAATTCTGGATAAGACTTTTCCATGTCCATCATTGGCCCCTATGTGACTTTACCTTATCCGTGGCGCTTCTAAAGAACCTTTATCATCACATATTCTTTTCTCTGAGTTCTTTCACCTTGTCATCTATAAATCTCACAGGTGACTCAGGTCATTTCAGCCTCCCTTGGGGCTCACTAGGTTCATTGTTCCGCACATGGTCTAGGTACCTCACATAGTGCTCTAAATTGGACACATGAAACTCATCACACATCACATTATCCTTAGGGGTAAGGGAAAAATTAACCTTCTCCACCCAACCATGTCAAAAGAACCCATGCATCGGGGACTCAGCTCTCTTAGATATAACTTAGAGGGGTCGGATTTTCATGTCACACATTCTCCCATAGTGAACTGCATGTCAGTCTACTTTGCATCAGCTTACAACTCATGTCGTCCTCGGGCTCCTTTCAGCCATTGCACGATCAAAGCGACTTCATCTGCACACACTGTGGTCCTTTCTTGACCTTCGCGAGGTCCCTTCACCAACATCATCTTAATGAAGTGGTGACTGACACAACCTCCCTTACAGATCTTCTTTACATCCTGATATTGGCTATGGTGGTTATCATCACATCTTACAAAAGACAAGAACTGTCTCTATGTATCATCCTGAATGAGCACACATGCTCTCATCAGACCCTCTAGTCTGGATCATATTAACCATTAGTTAAGGTGATAAACTGTACTAACATCGAGTTCTTCATGTATCTACTTCCACCTTATGGAAGTGAAACTTTAGGTTATAATCAAGAACTCACATCATGGTTTAGTTGAACCAACTCTCTCTCATATGTAGTTCAACTGGATCTGTCCCTTGTCAGTATTCTCTCTTTCTCATGTCATCTAGGTAAGGCAATCTACCATAACCCAAATTGCATCTTGACCTTCTTTGGTCCATGGGAAACTTACTACACATCCATAGTGATGAACTCCCATTCCCTCTCAGGGATTCTTATCTTCTATATCCTTACACTGGGTTACTGGTGCTCGTCCTTCACCTCCTGGCTTGCATGGCCACATACCACATGCAACTTCATCTTAAGCATCCAAATTAGCACTGCCACATACTATCTTCGTAGTACCATGGTGTATGGTGATGATCTCATGTATTGTCATGATTTCTTAAGTTTGATTTCTCAGAAACCCTAAACCACTCTAAATGGGATTTCATCACCTTCCTTTCCCAAGAAGTGCATCTAAGGTTCTACAACCATCCTTTCATCATGGTAAACCCTAGGCTGGCTAACCAAACAATCTTTAACTTGATCAACCAATATTGTTACAGCTGAGTGTTAGCCAAACTTATCTCTTTTTCCAACTGAGGGTTATCCTAACAACCTCTTCTAGCCTCCTTCTAAACTAGGCAGCTGTATCTTCATCCAGAGCATCCATTACCACTTCACATCCTTAGGTGTTAGGTAATGTTGAAGACGTACACCTCCTTGTATTCCACTTATTATGTCATCTCAGCTCTAAGTCTATATTCATCAAGAAAACTATGAGATTATTCTTTTGGTTTTTCAAACTCAACCTTGTATGACTCATACCTCATGATAAAAACATCCTCATAAGATGACTACCTTAATACTCTTGGTGTTTGTAAACCATCCATGTATCATTCACCCCACGAGGGCATATTATCATCTCTGTCGTCATACCTCATAGCAACGTTCCAACTCACATCAAATTTTTTTTATCCTTGGTGTATGGCATGCATATTGTCCTATCTCTCGCTCCCATAACAAGAGGAAATAAGTATTTGGCTGCAGTCCAAATACAGAGTTCTTCCTGTTCTAAGAGTAGAGATCGTACATCCCACCTTGCCAGTACACCTTTAAATCTAAGTTGAAACGTGCAACTTATGCCTCTTCATCACAATCATCTTGATATCAAAGTTACTTCCGTGGAAAACTGGTCTCGAACTTATTTGGGTCCACACACAATCCTTGGTCATCTCCTCTGGGTCTATAGGATGCCGACACTTTTGGGGTCATCCCTCTTCCCTCATGCATCCATAGAGTGCCCTACTCATCTGCCCTTTGGGTCCCATGAGTTCATGAAGGTGATTAATCTCCTAACCCATGGCCCTCAGACAATGATAGTTGTTACCTCTTGACCCTATGGTCATGTGCATCTAGGGAATTAGGCAACTCCTACTTCCATCAGTCTTATCCCTACCTGACCCTAGGATAGACTTAGGATTCTATTATAGTGCATGTTCAACTTAGAACCTTACCCAAGCCTTAATCATCTCTCTCTCTGCATTCATGGATGAATTCCATCCTTTCATAGGGGTCATGGCAACCTGCCTACCTTGGTTAGGCTCCATACCAGTTACCTCCATGGTAACACATCCACATGCACTTAGAGATGGTTATCTATGGGTCTACATGTTCATTCTCATACCATTTACTTTTCACTTAGCTTCTCAAGATCCTATGAGACCTCTTTAGGTTTCCTCAAAACCCACCAAAAATTGGTATACACCCTACAAAAGGGTCCCTCTCCCAGGATGGGAGGAAACCACACTTTGATAACAAAGGTCACAAACGTCCTTATGTTTAGGGTTTACATCAACATGAGCATGCTTAACCCAACACCTACTAAGGCACAAGCAGACCACCTACTAAACCATGCTAGGTCATACTTGTTCTCATCCTCAACATTGGATCAAGAACCTACCTCACCATGTCATCCACTTAGTTGTGAGGGGCTCATCAAACATACCTTTAAACTCAAGGGGTTTCCTTTTTCCTCTAAACATGAGGAGTACCATGCTCGAATCTATAGAAACTCAAATCTCATCATGAGCATCGGGTACACCACTTCCCCTCTTAGGCCTAGGAACCCTAGGTTCACTCCTCTGATGTCCAACTGTCTGCTCAACCTCTTAACCACGGACTAAACATGTACAAGGCATGACTTGCACTTCCTATCATCCTTCTACTCGAGCAACACTTTAGAGTGGAGTCCTCCTTAAGGACAACCAACAAGGTATAAGGCCTCACAACCTGTTACTAAACCTCTCCAGGTCTAAGGAACTCTTCTTCTCATCTATACCATAGGTTTCGAGGTACCATCAGACTCATCCTTTCTCTAGGGTTTGGTTCCTCTCGTGGCAACCAAGACATCACCAGCCTCCAGGGATCAAGCATGAGGCAACCACAAACATTCACTTAGGTCACATCATCCTCAACTCCCACCTCATATTTTAGAGTCTAGGTTTCCCATCTTCTTGCTTGGGTCCTGCTCCCTCTCTCTAGAGCTAACTCCACAAACATCCTCACTACTAGAGGTCCTCTCTCCATGAAGATGGATCAAGCTCACAAGCAAACCCCTACCTAGGTGAATCCTATATTCAACTTATGTCTGCTCAAGATTATCCATAGTTCTTTATGCTTACCTTACAAGCTATCCATCATACTCTCCTGGCTGGGGTTTTAGCCTACTGTCAGCACTACTGACGTACTTTGTGCATACTAAGCCATGCTCATATAAGCCCATAAGGTTTCTATAGGTTCTTCTCTAACCTCATCAAAAAAGGTGCTATCCTTTACTCTAACATGCACGACCCTTCCCAGGGTTGGGTCGCCAAAGGTACTCGGTCATCCAACTTCTCATGGCTCATATGGCATCCAAGGCATGTCCATCTAACTCATCATGTCATCTCTCACTCTAACATTCACTTAGGGTTAGGGTTAACATCATCCTCAGAGGATGTTCCAGGTCTATACCTATAATGGAGATATCTATCTCCAAAACTAACTCTCTTTACTTATGCTCCTGATGAGAAGGTCTAGCTTTAGGTCTCTCCTGAGGGCATGACAACTTATGTCATACGACCTAAGCATGCATCTATTCTTTAGTCTATGATTAAACTATTAAGCTTATGTCCATGACATCTTATTTACATGCTTTTCATTAATTTGGTGGAGGATTCCTTAAACCTTATCAATCTTACCCATACCTCAAGAGGGTGAGGAAAAGAGAGAAAACCCTAATCCTTATTATCCTTAACAACATTTGAGTTGAGAAGGGATGAACAAGATGAGAGAGTCCTACATGTATCTTATTTCGAGTCAAATCCTAAGACATCGACCATGCAGTCACACTAATCCGGGAGTCCTCGTATTCCGACTAGCAGTGCGGAGGAAAATCTTGCAAGCCCCCAGATGTGATCCTTTTCTAGACACCTTTGTCTTTTGGAAATTCCTCTAATAACTCCCTTGGGTTCTATAGAGTTTGTAAAATTTAATAATTATTAGAGATTAAATGAGGAACCTATGCTCTGATACCAAATGTAACGACCCCACCTCCCAGTACCCCCAATTAAGGGAGACCAAGAGGTCAGAGTCGTTATCCCAATTTTTGGATCAAAGGTTCGACAAATAATCAATAACAAGTATCAAATTCTACTAACTAAACTGAAAAGTTGTAATAAAATTTAACTTTGCATACCTTTTTATAAAAACTTGGATATCTACTTCTATTCACATGGAGTCTATTCTAACTAATCCTCATTTGAACTTTAATTCATATTTAATTTCCCACATGCCACTTTACTGTTTGTTCTTTTCACTTGTACCTAAAACACCGACAAATAAAACATCGGTCAGCATAAAGCTGGTATGTAGGGGAAACAATAATCATGCAACTATGATAAAAATGTAATCAACCAATTATCATTTAACAGCCAAGATTATGTCTTAAGCAATACTACTCAATCCTTACCTATCCCTTATCTCTGTGATGTCCCCACAGTGAACCTAGATACTACCTCTCTCTATGGTAGATCCTTACCCCCATGGCCCTACCTCATAGGTAGCCAATACTTAGGGTTATAGAGTCGCATGGCCCTACTCTAAGGTAGCCCAATCCCTGACTCAAGGTGACTTGATGGACCTACCCCATTGGTAGCCATGTACTAAGTCATCCAATGACCTGATGGATCTACCCCATAGGTAGCCATGTACTAGGTCAAACCATTAAGCCACATAGGGGACTAGGATCTGAGCTAGTAGGCACATATCTTAAGTGGTAGTCATATCCACATTATAGTTTGCATGAAATAAATTCATCCAACATTTTATTCAAGTCATCGAGGAAAAATTTGGAAAACCTCAAAAAACTAATTCGAGATATTCATAAGCATAACCACATACCTGTCAGGCTGATTTGAGACAGAATAATCCACGTAAGTAAGAAATCCAAGCAAGCAAGCACACATAACAAGATCCAGAAATAAGCATACAATTTCCTATTATTGATCATGCCATCAAGATCTATTAAATCTAGCTCGCTTCCTAGGGTTTCCAGTCAACTTTTAGGGTTTCCATTGCAATTAGGGTTTCCCTTCATCTGTTACTATTTTAAACCCTAATTTAATGCAATTGATCACAAACCCTAATTATCTCAACATGTAATCCTCAATTTTGGATTAAAGGCATAATTAACCATCAATTAAGTCCATTAAGCCTCTTTTACATTAAAGCTACCATTTTATCATTTTATTCCATGACAAGTTCATTATGCTCATTTATCATTAATTCATAGTTCATTATGGTCTAATTCACATATGAACTCTACTTGTCATTAATTCTACCTTTATCCATTTGAAAACCCTAATTACTACATTAAGGGTATTTATCCACAATTAGGAGCCTTTATACTCAAAATAGCTTAGAATCATCAAATCTTAGCTTTGTTCATGATTTTGAATAATTAAAGCCATTAAGAGTTGCATTTACCAATATTAGGGTTTCAAGGCCCCTTAAAGCATATTCATGCATATGAAACTCTAAATTAAACTAATTATGTGCAAAGTTCATCCTTTTTATTCTTAAAGTACCTTTTTACAATCAACATGTTAATATCAACTTTAATCATCCATTAAACCATACTAAACACATTAATCATCTCAAAATAGAGTTTCTTAACCTTTAATTCATTAAAGTTGACAACTTACACTACTCTTAGAATAGCAAGAGGAATTAGCTTCTAAATATATTTTTAATGGATTCCTCGAGCAACTTTCATATTTTATGCATATTCATCTGAGCTACTATTAAGGAGATATGATTTTTGTAAGAATTTGCTTACTTGAGCCAATCAGGGGCTGACACGTCGTCTCCGTCCATGCAACATTAGTGATTTGGAAATATAATTGAATGAAAAATCTACCCCCACATAAGTGGCTGGTCCTTCAGCCCGCAGAGGGGCAAAACGGTCCAATGATAGGCCCGTCTTCAACCTTGCGCAACCTAGCGATGCTATCGATCTGCAGTTCGTTTGCGGGTGTGCCCCCTTCTTCCTAGGGCTCATGGACTACCGCCGATGGCCGCCCAAGCTCCCCTGCCCTCTATCGCACCTAGGGCACTGTTGAGATCATGATTTAGCTGGCTAATGCAAGAGCACTCGAACTGCCATGCGTGGCTACCATTGCAGCCATGTAGCTGCAGCTACGCGTAAGTCAGGGCATGTCCTCGATGGCGGAGCTATTCCCCGATTTCGTGGATCATCAAGCTCCTCATCACAACTCCATCTTGCCGCCTCCTGGCTTTAGGTTCACGCTGTTCCTCTTAGTTAAGGTTTGTATGCCAAGAATAAGAAGAAGATGAGGAAGAAAGGAGTGTACATGGGATATCTCTCTCTTGGACTTGGCCCAGGGCTCTCTCTCCTTTTATAGAGGGGGTAACGAAGCCTTATGATGGCTATCCGCGAGTTGCCAAGTCCCTTTCCTACTAGGAAGCTATATTCCTTCATGAAAAAGCAATCTTTTCTCTCTAAACAAAATTCCTTGATATCTGTTATTCTTTAGATATTAAGATTTCGAAAATAACTTCTTTTATTCTCTTAGTACTTGACCTTTATTCTAATGGCATGAAATTCTATTTTCATTTAATAGAAAATACTTCCTTTTAAACAATACTACAAAAATCATTCATTATGCATCATATTATTCTCTTATTTTCTATTCTTGGTATTTTCTCTTTATTTTTCTCCATTGGGGCTCCTTGAACCCCAAGAAACTCAAATATTTCGAAATTCCTTTTTAAGGATACTTATTATCATTCTAGATGCATCTATATTCATTATTTCACATTATCTTGTTTATTTCTTATTAAAATATCTCTTTTTGAGGATTTCTCTTTATCATTCTTTTTATTTTCCTCATTGGCATTCCTTTTAACATTAAGAATCCTTTGGATATGAAAATCCACCAAGGATAACTTAATTATACCTCTTTCCACTTATTTTCCACATTTTATCATTGTTTTCAATTTCTTTCTTAATAAAGAAATACTTAATTGATCATTTCTTTTCTTGTCGCATTATCTTTGCAACTTTGGACTCCTTGGAACCCAAGGAACCCAAGAGGCATGAAATCCACCTTTGGATTACACTCTTTTGCCTTCTAGAGGTTTTTACAATTTTCTTTTCTCCATTTCTTATTAATAATGGAGTTCCTTTTGTCTCTTCCTTGTTATTGGGCCCAATAGCCAATAAAGCCCAAAAAACAACCATCAAGGCTATTGTAAACGAAATCCATTTATTCAAAACAAATTATATCATTATTTGTTCAAATATCTTTAATATGAGAAATTACATTTCTCACCTAATGAACCCAAAAGTTGGGGTTGTAACATCCTTCCCCTCTTATAGGAATTTTGTCCTCAAAATTCCATCAAGCAAACAAACAATTTAGGATAAGACTTTTCCATGTCCATCATTAGCCCCTATGTGGCTTTACCTTATCCATGGCGCTTCCAAAGAGCCTTTATCATCACATATTATTTTCTTTGAGTTCTTTCACCTTGGCATCTATAAACCTCACAGGTGACTCAGGTCATTTCAGTCTCCCTTGGGGCTCACTAGGTTCATTGTTCCGCACATGGTCTAGGTACCTCACATAGTGCTCTAAATTGGACACATGGAACTCATCACACATCACATTATCCTGAGGGGTAAGGGCAAACTTAACCTTCTTCACCCAACACTACTACAGAAATGGCTTATAAAGCCACTTTTTAAGGTGTCAGTTGTTTACAAAAACCGACACCTAATGTCTATAGTGTCGGTTGATAACATAAACCGACATCCAATATGCTTAGGGAGCCCAGACACGGGTACCGCTTTTAATAGATGTCGGTTAATTAATAAACAACCGACACCTAAACTCAACTGCCAAAACCAAAATTCCAGCGAAAAAATTGGCTCCAAAATTTTACATATGGCGTCGGTTCATAACTAAATAACCGACACTATAGGTTTAGTTGTCAGTTTTTTTAAATAACCGACACTTAGTATAGGTGCCGGTTCAAAACTAAATAACCGACACTATAGGTTTAGGTGCCGGTTTTTTTAAATAACTGACACTTATTGTCAACTTAATAGCTCACCAGCCTGACCGATTCTTCCCCTTTCCCTGTTTCATTCCCGATTGCAGCTAGTTAGCTCCGACGATTTTTGCTCGCCCCCGCTGCTCCGCCGCCGCCGCTCCCTACCATCCATGCCACCGTCGCCGCTTGGTGCTGCCTCCAGCTAAAGCTTCCGCTCGGTGCCGTCGCCGCTCGGTGCTGCCGCCGCTCTGCTCCGCCAGCAAGGTAACCCTTTTCTCCTCCGCCTTGCTTTTCCATGACGGCCACCACTTTCACCCAATCCCCAGCGGCAGCACCAACATCCACACCGCCATCCGCCTCCCCAGTGCCAGCAACTGCTCCCGCACCAACCACCACCACCCCACCCCAACCGCCTCTACCCTAGCCCCAACCCCAATCATCGCGGCGCCGCTGGACCTTCCTCCGCCCTTCTTCTTCCTCTACCTCACCCTAGCAGCGCCCACCCTATAGAGCAGTGCCGGCGGCCACAAGTAGCAGCTGCAGCTGTAGCGACGCCGTCCAGGAGTAGCTGGGAATGACCAACACTACCAAATGCCGCCCTTGACTCCGACTAAGAACCCTAAACTTGATTCCGCATCCCCCTCAGCCACGAGCAGCACCTAGCTGCGTTTCTAGCTGAGCCCTTTCCACCTGTGCATGAAGTAGGTCTGAACCAGGGGCAGTTCTGCCTGGGAAACACCACGAAAATCACAGCCTTGAGTTCGGACTTTAGGCCCAGACCCAAATCTACTTATTTGTATTTTTCATCTACTTATTTGTGCCTCATGTTATTCTGAATTAAGTGTATATTTACTTCATAATTGAATGTTTAAGTAAGTTATAGATATCTTGATGATGAACTGTAATGCACACATGTGACATGCTTGGAATGTAAATGAGGAACTGTAATGCACACATGTTTAACTTGTTTCATTGTTGAGTATATTGAGAATCCTAATCACCCTTCTTTTGCTTAATGATGAACTGTAATGCACACATGTGACATGCTTGGAATGTAAGTGATGAACTTTTCCCTAAATTGCCAATCATGCTTTTAAAGACATCAATAATCACCCTAACTTGAAGAACTAGGATTTTAGGTATAAGAATGACAACACATTATTTGTTGTCCTAGAAACCCATCCAAGATTTACTCATTAGGAGTAAATCTTGGATAGTCCCCGGTTTGGGACTGTTCTTGAACACCTAATCTCGCTTAGGATGTAAGTGTATATAATGTGTGTTGGGTTTTCAAGAAAATTTCCGCAGCATTTCCCCGTTTATTCTCTAAGTACATATGTACTTGGAGAACAGTGGGGAAATGCTGCCGAAATTTTCTTGAAAACCCAATACACATTATACACTTACTAGTGAGATTAGGTATTCAAGAATGGGATAGGTGGTACACATTTATTATATATAAGAATGACATCACATGTATTTGTTAACCCTAGACCCTAATCTTGTCCTAATATATACTTGTTTTCTCTTTGATCATAGAATGGATAGATCATGGATGTCCATTCGCAATCGCTGCACCCCAGAGTTTATTTTTGGTCTTGACCAGTTTATTAGATTTGCCGAGGAACATAGGAAACAACCTGGAGATAGGTTCTACTGTCCATGTAGGCATTGCGGTAACCACTTGAAAGTCAACACTGGTGACGAAATCAAAACTCATGTCATGTGCAACGGGATTATACAAGGCTATACAGAATGGCACTGGCATGGAGAGATTTCAAACCCGAAACCAGTGGATGTCGATAGCAGTGCTTGTGTGGAAGAAGAAATTACCTACGATGACGTAGATGTGAATGAACCATTTCCAGTAGACATCGTTGATGTGATGCTGGATAGTTGTGGGGTAGAGCACACCGATCCACCTCCCATTTTTAGAAACATTGTGCATGATGCTGAGATGCCGTTATACACAGATTGTACTAAGTTTACGAAGCTTAGCGCTGTGTTGAGATTGTATAAGTTGAAAGCTAACAATAGATGGAGCGACAAAAGCTTCACGTCATTGCTGTCTTTGTTGAAAGAAATGCTTCCTGAAGGAAACGAGCTTCGAATCTCAACATACCAGGTAAAGAAATTGTTGTGCCCAATGGGAATGGATGCCAAGAAGATACACGCATGCCCGAATGATTGTGTATTATTTCAAAAGGACTATGCGGATTTGAAATATTGTCCAAAATGTGGTGCGTCACGGTATAAATTGACGACTTCGGGGGAGTCCAAAACTGGTTCTCCTGCCAAGGTGATGTGGTATCTACCTATAATATCACGGTTTCAATGCTTGTTTGCCAATCTGATAGATGCGAAGAATTTGAGGTGGCATGCAAATGTTAAGAAAAATAATGATGAGATCCTACGACATGCATCTGATTCCCCACAGTGGAAGAGGATTGATCTATTGTACCCTGAATTTGGTGAAGAAGTCAGGAATCTAAGACTTGGGCTTTGTACAGATGGGATGAATCCGTACGGGACATTGAGCAGCCAACATAGCACTTGGCCAGTCATGCTTGTTATATACAATCTTCCTCCCTGGCTGTGTATGAAAAATAAGTATGTAATGCTGTCATTATTGATATCGGGCCCTAAACAACTTGGAAATGACATCGATGTTTATCTTGAACCTCTGATTGATGACATAAAGAAACTCTGGGGTGAAGGTGTGATGACCTATGATGCTTCACGAAGAGAGACATTTCGTTTGCATGCTATGTTGTTTTGCACTATTAATGACTTTCCAGCATATTGGAATTTGTCTGGATATAGTGTTAAAGGAGCTAAAGCGTGTCCTATATGTGAAGAGAACACTGATTCAACAAGACTAAAACATGGCGGTAAGAATGTATATCTCGGTCATCGAAGGTTTCTTCCAAAATTCCATCCGTATCGTAGGAAGCGCAAAGCATTCAATGGATTGAATGAGGAACAGAGTGCACCTAAACCTATACCAGGGGAGGTTGTTTATGAAAGAGTAAAAGACATTGTCAATGAATTTGGTAAGAGATCACAATGTACTACACGGAGTGACAATTCTTCATTCAAGAAGAAGTCAATATTTTGGGATCTTCCTTATTGGAGTTCTTTGACAGTCAGACATTGTATCGATGTAATGCACGTTGAGAAAAATGTCTGTGATAGCATCATTGGTACTCTGTTAAATATACCAGGTAAGACTAAAGACGGGATAAAATCCAGACTGGACCTATGTGAAATGGGAATAAGGTCAGAATTAACAGAATTACGTGAAATGGGTAATAAAAGAACATACTTACCTCCCGCTTGTTACACGTTGTCTAGAAAGGAGAAGAAAGCTTTTTGTGAATGCTTGGTAAATGTTAAGGTGCCACATGGTTACTCATCCAACATCCGTAGTTTGGTATCAATGAAAGATTTGAAGTTGATATGTCTTAAATCTCATGATTGTCACACTCTAATGCAATAAATATTACCCGTGGCAATTCGATCTATATTGCAGAAGCATGTAAGGTTTGCAATCACCAGACTTTGTTTCTTTTTCAACAATCTCTGTAGCAAAGTTATTGACCCTGAGACTCTCGATAATTTACAAAGAGAAGTGGTTGTTACCCTATGTCAGCTTGAGATGTATTTTCCTCCTTCATTCTTTGATATCATGGTACATCTTGTTGTCCACTTGACTAGGGAAGTGAAAATCTTGGGACCGGTTTTCTTGCATTGGATGTCTCCCTTTGAACGATACATGAGCATTTTCAAAGGTGATGTTCGAAACCGCTATCGGCCTGAAGGGAGTATAATTGAAGGTTATGTGGCAAGAGAGGTTATGGATTTCTGCAATGACTTTCTCAGTGGTAATGACACTCCTGATAATGACAAGAATATTGACGAGCTATTTGGCAAGGGAATTTTGGGTTCACGTGTGAAAGTAATAAGTCGTGAGCAGTTGGAACAAGGTCATTTGTATATTTTACACCACATAGACGAAGTGAACATTTATATCGAGGAACATACCAATTTCATCAAAAGACAATATCCTCGAGCGAATACAATGTGGCTTGCTAGAGAGCATAACAAGACTTTTATTAAGTGGTTTGAAGATAAAGTCTTACATCAACTATCTCAAACACCAGATGATATTACTGAAACTATCAAATGCCTCGCCTTTAAACCAAAGTTGACTGTTATGTCTTATGAAGGTATGACATTAATGGATTCACATATTACACAAAGTGCCAAGATGATAAGAGTGTCGTCCAAAACAGTGGGGTCACCCTTCAATTTTTGCTGTAAAAAAGAAGACGGTGATAATGGCTCCATTCAATGTAGAGTAAGTTTACTTTGCTTATTATAATTTGGACTTAAGAAAATTACATTTTATTGTGGATTTTGAGTTATTAATTTTTAACTTTTTTTCCTCTAGGGGTAGGCATTGGGAGTTATTGGTTATTGCCCCCGAGACGTTCACTGTGTATTATCTAGATCCTAAGGGGGGTAAATTGAATATAAGATTTGGACACATAATGAAAATGGCAATATTTCGGTGAGAAATATTTCATTTTTCATATCCGTTAACATATGTTATTACATTACTATTTAATTGCAATGTTCTGTGTTACATTAACATGTAGGGGTTTTGAGGAGTACAAAAAGGCTGGAGGAAAGGTCCCCACGAAAAAGAACCAGCCAATAATTTGGAAGAACGTGAACGTAAGTTCCCGACTGCAATATATGTATATATTATTTATGTGAACAATGCTTAATTAGTTGTATTTGTTAATATTTTGTATGTTTGAATTTATAGTGTGCTACACAAGACAACGGATGGGCATGTGGATACTATGTCATGCGATATATGCACATGATTATCAAACATGCCGCACTGGATATCGAATGTATTGCTCAGGTATTATATAGTCTCATTAGATAATATGATCGAAACATATCAATCTTATTTATAGCTCATTAATTATATATATACATCATTCTCTTTACAGGTGTTTAAAGTTGACCCCATTACAGGAAAGGACTTACCAAATGTTAATGCTCCCTATACGATGGGAGAATTAAATGAAGTAATCGAAGAATGGGCAACATCCATACAATTAGTGGGGGCTTTAAAATATAATTGGGATCCTGATAGCGAATAATGACTAAACAATGATACTTTGTAAATGAATTTCTGAATTATAATATATGTGTGAATGTTTCTACATGTCTGGATGTTTCTACATGTGTCTGAGTGAAAATGAATGAAAGTGTTCGTTGCTATATGAATGTTTCTACATGTGTGAATGTGAATGAATGGAACTACACATTGCTAGCATGTGTGAATGTTTATAAATGTGTGAATGAATGGAACTCTTTTATTGTTAATTTTGCAGGTTTGCGGCCTGTTGTCGGATGATATCAATGGATGTCGTAAAACCTACAGTTCATAACTGAACTGAACAGGTTTCTCATCCTCCGACCAGCCACAGCAGGTCTGCAGACTGACAGGAAAAAAAAGACGTCGGTTATTTGTAAATAACCGACACATAATGATATAGTGTCGGTTTTCCTACAATAAACCGACGTCTATTCCTTAACAACACGGCCGTGCTGGACAGCACGGCCGTGGCCAAGATGGCATGGGTTTGGGCATCGGTTATTTGTAAAAAACCGACACATAATGTTCTAGTGTCGGTTATTTGTAACAACCGACGTCTATTTCCTAATATATGGCGTCGGTTATTTGTAAATAACCGACACTGATAGTGGCCAAGATGGCGCCCTTTCTGTGGTGCGAAAGTTTTGGGCGTCGGTTTCTTATCTAATAACCGACGCCTATTGTCCCCTGATGGCGCGCTTCCGGTGGCGTGCGAAGAGTTTGGGCGTCGGTTTTGGAACCGACGCCAATGGGTGGACTTTTAGTGTCGCCCACATAGGTGTCGCTTATAAACCGACACTAAAGGCTTTAAATAACTGACACTAAAGGTAGGTTCTGTAGTAGTGCAACCATGTCAAAAGAACCCATGCATCAGGGACTCAGCTCTCTTAGCTATAACTTAGAGGGGTCGGATTTTCATGTCACATATTCCCCCACAGTGAACTGCATGTCAGTCTACTTTGCATCAGCTTACAACTCATGTCGTCCCTGGGCTCCTTTCAGCCATTGCACGATCAAAGCGACTTCATCTGCACACACTATGGTCCTTTCTAGACCTTCGCGAGGTCCCTTCACCAACATCATCTTAATGAAGTGGTGACCGACACAACCTCCCTTACAGAGCTTCTTTACATCCCGATACTGGCTATGGTGGTTATCATCACATCTTACAAAAGACAAGAACTGTCTCTATGTATCACCCTGAATGAGCACACATGCTCTCATCAGACCCTCTAGTCTGTATCATATTAACCATTAGTTAAGGTGATAAACTGTACTAACATCGAGTTCTTCATGTATCTACTTCCACCTTATGGAAGTGAACCTTTAGGTTATACTCAAGAACTCGCATCACGGTTTAGTTGAACCAACTCTCTCTCATTTGTTGTTCAACCGGATCTGTCCCTTGTCAATATTCTCTCTTTCTCATGTCATCTAGGTAAGGCAATCTACCATAACCCAAATTGCATCTTGACCTTCTCTGGTCCATGGGAAACTTACTACACATCTATAGTGACGAACTCCCATTCCCTCTCTGGGATTCTTATCTTCTATATCCTTACATTGGGTTACTCGTGCTCGTCCTTCACCTCCTGGCTTGCATTGCCACATACCACATGCAACTTCATCTTAAGCATCCAAAGTACCACTGTCACATACTATCTTCGTAGTACCATGGTGTATGGTGATGATCTCATGTATTGTCATGATTTCTTAAGTTCAATTTCTCAGAAACCCTAAACCACTCTAAACGGGGTTTCATCACCTTCCTTTCCCGAGAAGTGCATCTAAGGTTCTACAACCATCCTTTCATCATGGTAAGCCCTAGGCTGGCTAACCAAACAATATTTAACTTGATCAACCAATATTGTTACAGCTGAGTGTTAGCCAAACTTATCTCTTTTTCCAACTGAGGGTTATCCTAACAACCTCTTCTAGCCTCCATCTAAACTAGGCAGCTATATCTCATCCAGAGCATCCATTACCACTTCACATCCTTAGGTGTTAGGTAACATTGAAGGCATACACCACCTTGTATTCCACTTATTATCTCATCTCAACTCTAAGTCTATCTTCATCAAGAAAACTCTGAGCTTATTCTCTTGGTTTTTCAAATTCAACCTTGTATGACTCATACCTCATGATAAAAACATCCTCATAAGATGACTACCTTAATACTCTTGGTGTTTGTAAACCATCCATGTATCATTCACCCCACAAGGGCATATTATCATCTCTGTTCTCATACCTCATAGCAATGTTCCAACTCACATCATTTTTTTTATCCTTGGTGTATGGCATGTGTATTGTCCTATCTCTCGCTCCCATAACAAGAGGAAATAAGTATTTGGTTGCATTCCAAATACAGAGTTCTTCCTATTCCACGAGTAGAGATGGTACATCCCACCTTGCCAGTACACCTTTAAATCTAAGTTGAAACGTGTAGCTTATGCCTCTTCATCACAATCATCTTGATATCAAAGTTACTTCCATGGAAAACTGGTCTCGAACTTACTTGGGTCCACACACAATCACTCTTAGAAGATTTTGTGTATCCAAATGACACCATAATTTGTCATGAAGCTTATAATCATTTATTAGATCTATGGTTAATATTTTAGAATGTTTTGAGATCGTATGAATAATTAAAAAAAATTCATATGTGCCAAAAATAATAGTTTTTAGAGATATTTTAGTTAGATGGCTAAATGAATTTATTTTTCAATGAAAACTAGTGGAAGAGTTGCTACTCTAGTATTGAAGTGTGATATAAAATTTTAGACCAATTAGAGCTCGTTTGATGGTTCAAAAAAATTATACAAGAACTATAGTTGAACTAAATTTAATGGTTCAAATCATTTACATTATTTCAGTGAAATAGTAAAACTTCCATATTATGGGATTCCTTTGTCTTAATAAGGTGAAATTTTAAATGGAGTCTTTTGATTACAATTGTGATTTTTGATAAATTTTAGAGAACTTATGGATTCACGATTTTGGAGATATAGTTTATAAATAGTATTTAAAATCATGATTAACGAATGATGTGATTTGAAATACGTTTTAAAATGTTCATGAGAAAATAAAGTCTTAGTGAGGCATTGTGTTATTTTATTTAAGGATAAGAGCGAATTTGGTGGACAATAATTTATTTTGAAAACCAGAATGATGTTTTGATGTTAGGTGAATCTTAATAACAATTATAACTTTTTACATATATTATGTTAGGAGAAATATGTAGACCTCCAAATCCTTCCATTTTCTATTTTTATTAAATAGAGAAAGAGAGACAAATAATTTTACATAATAAAGAAGATCTGGTTAACATTTCATAATGTTGGAAGTTATGGTTTTTCAAGGTTACAATATTTTGAAATAAAAAGTATTGAGGTGTATAATGTTGTTATAAAGACACCAATTTAATTTAATAGTAGGTTGGTGGCAAACATAATGTACAAATATGGTATGAAATATTGATATATCAATTACACCAAGGAATTATGTTAGGAAATATAAGACTTTTATTGTGGTGGATAAGTTTTGTCTTAAAAAAATACATTTTCATGTAAAGGATTAATTTCATTGTCGAAAATATGCCTTGACAAAAAAATTGTTTGAATGGTCAAACCAAGTAAACATGAGTTTCTTTTAACACAATATAAAATTAAATTTTATAGGAATCTAGACCATAATGTTTCTCCTCTACTTAATGAACACACCCTATTCACCATGTCCATGAACACAACAAACAACTTGGATTGCTTCCTAGACCCCTCTCTGGTGATTTTGTCCCAAGATTGTGATGGCAACATGCTGTTGCAACAAGATGACCTCTTTTCTTCTCCCTTCCCTATTCTTCCCCTCCACCATGACCACGAAGCAACATCTCCTACCACCACAATGTCCTCTTTCCCAAAGAAACATGGAACATCATCAACAACGATCAAGAGTAAGAAAATCTTACTCCACGAAACTAGTCATTGGTTAACATTGTTTGTGACTGGAGAGGATCATGAGTCTCTTTGGCTAAGGCTAGTTTAAACTCAACTTGTTAAAGAACATATGCCTTCATCTCCAAGGTCCCTTGTCATAGTTTTAATTCACTAAGAGTTTCGTTAAGTAGATGAATAAAAAGAAGAATGAAGTATTGAGATCCTAATTCAAATAATATATAATGAATATAGGTTTGTGTGGCCCTTACCATGATCTTGTGGCATATTGGATATTTAGACTTTCAACTAAGGTATGTGTGTCTTTTCTATTATCTAGGCACTGTTATTATGATCAAACATTCCTTCCCATATGAGGCATGAGAATATATTCTCTTTTTCATCATTGTGAAATTTTTATTTTCTTGGACAATACTTATGGTTCCTATGGCCCACCTGATTTATTTTGGATGTTCTCATCCTATTATTTTACATGGACTAAACTTATACTTGCCTTTCCCTATTTACGTGCATGCTTAGACTATCCTTATTTCTTATAGTGGTATATCTGTACAATCATATATATATAGGGGTGTGCTTTTCCACCCATTATTTAAAGAGGCGTGCCTTTCCACCTAGGGTGTGTTTTTCTACCCATATTTTTAGGTTGACATCCAATGATATCTCAACCTTGATTGAAATAATTTTAGTCTTTATGTGTTACATGCACAATTTATTTTTATTTTTATTAATGGAAAAATTTAAAGGCAAGATTATCTACTTGAAATTATTTAGTTAGACACGCCTCATCTTTTGGCCTATTAAATTCTTGTGGAACTTCTTCTTTTAAACCTTTATTTTATTTGAAATCCTGCCTTGATTTTCCCTTAATCTTAAAGTATTTCCTAGTTGTTATTTGTTGTACATACTCAGATTATCTGATGTCCTTTCCTTTTGTTTTCCCCCTCCTGGGTGTTGTCTTTCAATCAACCTAGAGGTGGTACAACCCCAAGTGTAGGACTTGGAAGATTGGACATGTTGTCATGGACCTACTAGGTGAAGCTTTTAGGGAGATGGAATTGAGATAGCTGGATATCCCTCTACTTATATCCTTATGTTGTAACCTTCATGTAATCATATATGGGAAATAATGATTTACTTTGATCCAACTGAATATAGTCATGAATTTTTATTCCACTACTGTACTCTGATCTCTTTTTGTATATCATCATATGAGAAAAAAAAATGTCTAATCGAGCATTCTTGAAAGTATGTTTGGATAGATGAGTTTATTCTCAAATTTAGTAGGCAGTGGATCCCCTTTCGGGTCCCACTCCTTACAAGATGATGTTAGAGCCATGGTGGTCAGATTTTTTACTATTTCAATTTTGTCTCCCTAATTAGAACCCTTGCCTTGCATAGTCACCCTCTAAGAGAGATACCCTAGAACTGACCTATAATAATTCATGAGATGATGAAAGGTTGATTTAGTATTGTAGGAAGTACATATAAGAATCATGATGAGTAAACCCTTATGTGAAGAGGCTCTAGTTCCACAAACCCTATGATGTAGGTTAGTTGTGACATGTATCTTTGAATATAATAGGGTTTGAATTGATGATGGAGTTAGGTTGTGAGGAAAATTAAGTAGAAGATTAAATGGAAATTTGACTTGGGTTCTCACTTTGATTTTGGGCTCTATCTTCCATTTTGTATTGTAAAGTTTTGTCATCAAACTATTTTCCTCATAATACTATATGAACAAAAAAAACAGTTTTCTAGATTTTATCAAAGTTTTTCTTGAACTAATTGACAATGAAGAAATAAGTAAAGTTTTATTGAAGAAACACTATGATTAGTTGATATAGATATCCTAAACCCTAGTGTTAAGGATGAAAGTAATGCAGTGCGTGAGTTTTGGAAGGACTATTTTTTGAATCTATAGTGTTGTTTGACTTATTAGGTAAAACCTTTTAAAGGGCTGGAGTATTGGTGATTGTTTATGTTGGGATGTTAGATTTTGAGGACAAAATCTTTTAAAGGGGTGGAATGTTGTAATGAACCAGAACTTAGAATCTTACCTTATTCCATGATTAGGAAACTAATTAGGTTTGTTCTTTGGATGTGACCAAATAAGGATTAAAATTTAGAAGACATTAACATAATAATTTAATTATGTGGCAACATCATGAAATATATTACATATATTTTCTTTACTAACATGATGAGTAAATAAAAATGAATAATTCCCTTTAGAGTAGCAAGTGGTAATTTCATATTAATATTGTTATATAATTTAATTAAAGTGGGATGAATAAAATAAAGATGTTAATTGTATAAAAGGCAAATTTTCATTCATAATAGGTATATATAACTCATTTAGTAACAAGGTGACATCAATAGGACTTAATTAAGTACGTGTTGATTTAATGTTTTGCTAAATACACGGGTAATGTATCAAAATTCCTAATGGTATCATAACTTACAAAAAGAAATCTCAAAATAAAAATATAATCTGAAAACGTGTTCCTTGGGTGCCCATTGCCTTGGAGCCAAGTTTCAAATTATTTGGATAATAATAACTATCTTATTCTAATAGGAAAATAAGATAGGATAAATGACAAATGTGTTAAATAAATTACTAAAAGTCTAAAAAAGATAAAATAAACCTATTATTGGAAATCCACATACCAAGTTTAGCCTATGTATACATTTTCATCTAATTTGGACAATCTTAATACTCTAGTGTAATTTAGGAGAGAAAATATACTTTTAAGTCTAAAATATTAAATGACATATTAAATAACTCCAAAAAAGAAAATTAATTATAGAGTCATGTTCCTCATGATCATGTGTGACAAACTCGATTTTCAATGTTTTATAATTTCATAAATATGACTTTGAGATTTTTGTGTATCCAAATGATACAGGAATCTACCATGAAGCTTATAATCATTTTTTAGATCTATGGTTAATATTTTATAATTTTTAGAGAACGTATGAATAATTATAAAATTCATATGTGCCAAAAAAGTTTTTGGAGATATTTTAGTTAGATGGCTAAGCAAATTTATTTTTCGATGAAAATTAGTGGATGAGTTTCTACACTAGTATTGAAGTGTGATATAAAATTTCAGACCAATCAGAGCTTGTTTGATGGTTCAAAAAAATTATACAAGAACTATATTTGAACTAAATTTAATGGTTCATATCATTTACATTATTTCGGTGAAATAGTAAAACTTCCATATCATGGGTTTTCTTTGCCTAAATAAGGTGAAATTTTGAATGGAGACGTTTGATTAAAATTGTGATTTTTAATAAATTTTGGAGAAATTATGGATTCACTATTTTGGAGATATGGTTTATAAGTAGTGTTTGAAATCATGATTAATGGATGATGTGATTTGAAACATGTTTTAAAGTATTTACAAGAAAATAAAGTCTTAGTGAGGCATTGTGTTATTTTATTTAAGGGTAAGAGCAAATTTGGTAGACACGAATTTATTTTGAAAACCAGAATGATGTTTTGATGGTTTGGTGAATCTTATGATAATTATGACTTTTTACATATATTATGTTAGGAGAAATATGTAGACCTCCAAATCTTTCCATTTTCTCTCTTTATTAAATAGAAAGAGAAAGACATATAATTTTTATATAATAAAGAAGATCTGGTTAACATTTCATAACATTGAAAATTATGGGTTTTCAAGGTTACAATATTTCAAAATAGAAAGTATTGAGGTGTATAATGTTGTTTAAAGGTGTCAATTTAATTTAGTAGTAGGTTGGTGGCAGACATAATATATAAAGATGGTATAGAATATTGATATATCAATTCATCAAGGAATTATGTTAGGAGATATAAGACTTTTATTGTGGGGGAGAAGTTTTATTTAAAAAAAATACATTTTCATGTAAAGGATTAATTTCATTGTGGAACATATGCCTAGACCAAAAAGTTGTTTGAATGGTCAAACCAAGTAAATATGAGTTTATTTTAACATCATGTGAAATTAAATTATATAGAAAGTTGGACCACAAATTTTCTCCTCTACTTATATAAACACACCATATTGTCCATGTCCATACACACAACAAACAGCTTGGATTGCTTCCTCAACCCCTCTCTTGTGATTTTGTCCCAAGATTGTGATGACAACATGTTGTTGCAATAAGATGGCTTCTTCTCTTCTCACTTCCCTATTCTTCCCCTCCACCATGACCATGAAGCAACATATCCTACCACCACGATGCCCTCTTTCGCAAAGAGGCATGTAACATCATTAACAACGATAAAGAGTACGAAGATCTTACTCCATGATACTAGTCAATGGTTAACTTTGTTTGTGACTGGAAAAGATCACGAGTCTATTTGGCTAAGGCTAGTTTCAACTCAACTTGTTAAAAATAAAATGCCTTCATCTCCAAGGTAGTAGGTCGGTGTTCCCTTGTCATTGTTTTAATTTACTAAGAGTTTCATTAAGTAGATAAATAAAAAGAAGAATAAAATATTGAGATCCTAATTCAAATAATATATAATGAATATAGGTTGGTGTGACCCTTACCATGATCTTGTGGCATATTGGATATTTAGACTTTCAACTAAGATATGTGCATCTTTTCTATTATCTAGGCACTTTATTATGATCAAACTTTCCTTCCCATATGAGGCACGCGTAAATATTCTCTTTTTCATCATTGTGAAAATTTTATTTTCTTGGATAATACTTATGGGTCCTCTAACACCACCCGATTTATTTTGGATGTTCTCATCCTATTATTTTACATGGACTAAACTTATACTTGCCTTTCCCTGTTTATGTGCATGCTTAGACTATCTTTATTTCTTGTTGTGGTACATCTGTACAACCATATATATAGGGGCGTGCTTTTTTGCCCTGGTGTGATTTTCCACCCTTTATTTACAGAGGCGTGCTTTTCGGTCCAGAGTGTGCTTTTCCACCCATATTTTTAGGTTGAGATCCAATGGTGTATCAACCCTGCTTGAAATAATTTTAGTCTTTATTTGTTACATGCACACTTTATTTGTATTATTATTAATGGAAAATTTAAAGGCTAGCTTATCTACTTGACATTCTTTAGTTAGACATGCCTCATATTTTGACCTATTAAATTCTCTTAAAACTTCTTCTTTTGAACTTTTATTTTATTTGATATCCTGTCTTGACTTTTCCTTTATCTTAAAGTATTGCCAAGTTGTTATTTACTGCACATACTCATATTTTTTGATGTCCCTTCCTTTTATTCCCCCCCTCTTGGGTGTTGTCTTTTAATCCACCCAGAGGTGGCACAACCCCAGGTGTAAGACTAGGAAGACTATACATGTTGTCATGGACCTGCGAGGTGAAGCTTTTGGGGAGATAGGATTGAGATAGCTGGATATCCCTCTACTTATATCCTTATGTTGTATCCTTCATGTAACCCTATATGGGAGATAATGATGTACTTTTATACAACTGAATATAGTCATGAATTTTTATTGCACTGCTATACTTTGATCTCTTTTTTGTATATCATCATATAAGAAAAAAAAATATGTCTATTCGAGCATGCTTGAAAGTATGTTTGGATAGATGAGTTCATTCTCAAATTTAGTAGCGAGTGGATACCCTTTTGGGTCCCATTCCTTACAGATGCTTTGGAAAGGAAGTGTGTGTCATATATAATGCCTGCACAATAACTATTCATACAAACTAACAAGGAAGAATTGAACAATTTTTTGGGCACTAAACATATGGAATTAGATTAACAAAATCCATAAGACATCTACATGATGATCTACCTCCGAACTAGATCGGGGATAAGGATACAACAAAATTACAAGGGTACAATTGGAAAAAGATAAATCACTATGTCTAGATTCCTAATTTTTGCACATATAGCAACTTTTTCATGTAATTCCTCCTCAATCTTGAGCATCAACTACTTTGAAGAAACATTGATCACCTATACATAAGTTGAGATACATGCACCATATACCATATCCTTCATTATATAGCATCTAGGAATTGATAAATGCAAACCTCATTTGATACAAAAAGATCCAAAATAAGGTGTTAGGGAAATGCCTCAACACTATTAATTTTTTTTGGGGAAACCCAGACTCCGCCAACCTCCACATAAGGAGGGGAACCGCCTTCAAAAAGGGGGAGGAGATGTCGACGAAAGGTGGGACACAAGGCTAAAGCCAATCCAAAATGAAAGATAAAAGAAAAAAAGGTCACCTATAGAAATAGAGAAAATAAAAAAGATGAGGGACAAGAAGCTTTGACCCAGTTTGGTCGTTGTACTCACCGACCAACTAGGTCCATGCATAACACAAGAGATCTTACTAGATTTCAACCATAGCCAGAAGATCCACCTCTCCTCAAAGCCCACACCGTGGCCACAATCCACCCAATCAAAGCTGAGCAACATCCTGCCATGACCCAAAACCATGGTGCTGTCAAGTAGTGGCAGGACTAGAGAAGAGGGAACAACACCACAAATACTGAGAGAGGCTATCCCACTGTGTAGATGCCAAGAGAAGCCCATGGGGAGTAGGTAAAGGCTCACTTTATCCACGCCCCCTCCCTCAAGCTTTCACACCAACCATTTGAACCCTAGGCGTTCAAAATCGCCACACACATGGAGACACATACATAGCTTTAGTCATTGTAGGAAGGATTGATCAATTGAAGCCTGGTGATTTGAAAGGAAGAATCATCTTAAGAATTGGTAACTATTTCTATATGAGTCTATCATAATTTCTTTTATCAATTATCAATCTTACCTTCCTGCTCATTCACCTTAACATTATGATTTTGATATTTTAGCTTGAGGACAAGCTCGACACTAAGTTTTCGGGGTGGGGAGATGATAACATTAAATTATATATATATTTATACTTTCTTTTCAAAGATATCCATACTCATTGATAAATTCATTTTGAAGTGTAATTGTCAAATTATCCTTCTAATAAATTTACCTTTGAAAATATGGGGAAAATGACATCAAATGATTAAGATCAAACAAATCAAGCTCATCATTCAATAAAGATTGAGCAAATTCTGATAGAATCATGATCGAGATCCATGCTTGGTCAATGAAATAATCAAGCATCAATCACATGAACCAATCGAGCTCCCATCTCGATCGACAAGAAAGCTTAAGAAAATCTACACATTTGAAGAGACCAATTAAGCTCCTAGATCAATAGTCAGAGAAGCTTGAGCAAGTCCAATTGGACAAGTGAAGAATAATATCGAGATTATAGCTCAACATATGAAGATGGTTAATCATAACCCACCAAGTTCTCTAAGAAAATCTATCAACCCTAAGGTCAATTAGAATCAAAGAAGCACAATCAATCTCACAACAAAGTCACAACTCAATTAATGATAGCAATCAAACTACTCAATCAAAATACCCATCAATATGAGAGGTCGGTAGCTACAAACACCAAGCAAAGACCAAGAGCTCGATGGAGCACTTGAGCTAAGAAGACAAGTGCTACGATCATGATAAATGAAATTAAGCTAAAAGGTCGATCGAGCCAATAACTCGATAGCGAGAAGCAATGGGTCTACTATCACATGACCAATCAAAGGTTCATACACGAGCTGATCCGTACCCTATAAAAAGGAACCCATGGCGTCATTTTCAAGACATCTAATCTTTTGCGACAGTGCCAAAACACTACTCTAGAGTTCATACCAAGGTCTGACCAATCGATCTCGAGAGTGATTTACCTACCTAGTTTTCCTCCCACGACCACACTAGCTAGCTTGTTCACATTCTCCACGAGAGAGGAGTCACCAAGTGCCTTAAACAAGAGATAAGATGATCGACCTCTCAAACTTGATCAAGCGATTGATCTTCATAAGTCAATCGACTGATTTGATAGACCTCTCTGTTTGATCAACCTCAAAAGTGATTCCATGTCGAAAGATGGGTAGATATGAGAATCTACCCTTGTAGCCGACCTTCTTCTTTCCTCTTGTTATTTAATTTTTAGTTTTGTTAAGAAATGACCAATTCAACTTATAATTTGATATTAGATAAACTCCATAAGTTGGATTGGGAGTATCCATCAAGCCCTTCCAATAATGTAATCTTTCTTCTTCTATTTAATACATATATTCTTGCAAGTTTTGTTTTCTTATTTCTATTTAATGCATAATTTGTTTTATTAGATAACTTCTAGTGATGGTTGATCTGAATGATTTCGAAGGAATGAGTTCAGGAAGATCTAGAGTGTGATCAGTGAGGAACCACGAGAGTTGGACATTATTATAGGCATAGTCATATATTTTTTCTTGATCTTTTTGTTACCATCTCAAGAGAGAGGTTCCTTTTGATAGAAATCTACCCCAATCTTGAGAGAAGGAAGGTGTTAAATATCCTTGATGAATGCTTACAAAACATATTTTGAAATATATAAAATAGAAGAGACAGTTTTGCAGTAATGGGGCTGGTTTGATTGGTAAAACCCCATCCAAATTTCTCTTTTATCACAATCATCATTATTCTTATTTTAAGTTTTAAAACTTAAGTTTCCTGCTTTAAGTATATTAATTTTTTCTTCATTGGAACAAGTGTGTTTCAAAATTTTGTTTCAATTTAGCTAAACTAAGACTCCCAATTTCTTACGTAGATGCTAATCTTATCCCTCTATTCAACCTTGTTTTACTATAATAGACTACATATTGAGTTACAAACATATCTTGAGATTGGATAAAAATTTAAAGTCTGATCCTTTTAACTAGAAAAATGTGCTCTCACTTTTAACCCATGTTTAAAGGCGATCATAACACACCCTTATATTTGAATAAATCCTTATAAAATAATGTGAAATCACTATGTGAAGCTGACATATATATTGGGATGATTTATACCTCTAAAAGATTAAGTATTAACAAAATCTAGAAGTAAGTGTTTTTTATTTAGGAAATTGAGAGATTACTATTCATCCCATTCCCCCATTGGCAAAGAGCAAAAAGAAGATACATCCGGAGGCATTTGAACTCACAAAATGGGATCACACAGTAACTCAAGATTGACCTATGCCCCGTGACAAATCTTAAAGGTGGGACTCCATCATAGCCCAGAAAGTCACCAAAACACCTTGCGAAACCACCAGCAAAAAATGAAAACTTCACAATGTATGCGTGTATCTCTACGAAAAAGTGTCTTGGAGTTAGTTTTAAGGTCTAACTAGCTAAGAGGGTTCTTGTATGCATCTTGTACTCTTCTTAAGTAGGCCAGCCCTAGCCCCTTACCGGAGGTAGCATTTTGGATAGGACAAAGAACCTATACGTGTTAGCTAGGCGCAAACCATATTCTGCCAAACTGTGGGCGAAATTTGTTGGCCTCCTTAGGTACAAATTGGCAAAACCATCCACGTTCTCTAAGCACAGGTTTTACTTTGATTAACCTCTGTTTGTATCTCCAAGGGACTGTGGTCCCCTCCCAGCACCTACACCAAGATGTGATGGTCACATTCATTCTGCATTTCCTTAACCGTATTGGTAATACCATGATCCTTACCCATCTCTAAAGCCGAAATTAAATACCTACTGAGTAAGCGATTCACCTTTCCAGAGCGGCAAAACGAACGTTTACCTCGAACAATTGGGATAACATCCGTGACAGCCTTTGAGTTTGCTGATAATTTGACTTCAACAATGCATTTATCCTTTTCTTAAGTCTAGGTGAGGCCTGGGTTTCACCAAGTCTTAGGCTACATTTGGCATACCATCCTAGTAAGTTTAGTTGCCGTGGACAACTTAATCAATGGCATATTAACTTTTTGTAAAACAACTCGTGTTTGAATTAAGGACAAATAAACCTAATGATAAGATGTCAGTTGTTTGGTGCACAAGTAAGTAATTTTTTTGTTTATGTACAAAGTCTATTATACCCTGCACATATATATCATTGCATTTATTGTGAATCTGTTAGAACGGTTATGTGGGAAAGACATTTATAGCAGATAAATTTATTTTCTGCGCGTAAGAATTCTACACGGCACGTTAATTGAGAATTTTCTGGTTAACTAGGCCGTACTGTATCTTTTCTATCCTTCTAACGACAAAACAAACAACGTTTAATATACACATACAGTTTATTTGCCCTACCGTCATTATGCCGGCAGAGCAAACGTAGCCTTAAGGTGGCTCTGCCGTTGGTAGCTTTTGCGCTTATCACCACGGAAAGAACGGCAGTAATATCTAGCTTTTACTCCGTAGTACTTTCTGCTAAATAAGTCATCGCCTTGTTATTGTCAAACGAATACCTTTATTCCCTTCTCGATTTGATTATTTGAGGAAACTTCTCAACCCATGCTCTTGTTTAAACTGGACGCATAGTAGATTTTGTAAAGATGAAAATAACAACATTGAGCTGCCGGATAGGAGTAACTTCAAAGTTTTGTGTCCACACAATATTGGGGCGGAAACATATGCATCATACGTTTAACAGTTGCAGCTCGTATTCCCCACTCTAAGGCGGCAGGATGCATTCTCCACCATATCTATTGTGCCCATGGGACATTTGATATCACACTTCACAGGGGGTATAGCCTAGAGGTTTTTTTACATGTCTGTCAAACAGCCTAATGACCTTCTCAAACCCAGTGAAAGCAGGCTGAGAACGATCCTCTATAGGTATAGCCTACAGTCGACCTGCAAATTTGGCGTGCCCATGAGACATGTGATACCGGCGATGTTAAATGAGTCTTTAGTAATTCAAGAGGAGGTCATCTTCTGGGGATTGAAGTAGACTTTTCATTAGTTATCTATATCGAATACCAGATATATGTATCAGACTGATAAAGTCCTGTTTTCAGCGAACGTGTTACTAACTCCAATCTGGGGTTTCTTGCAAGTATCCCCATATTGCGGCCCATGTGGCAAAGGTTCAAGAACCTGAAACTTATATATGCACTTGAATCACTCTTATGCTTTTTTTTGTTTTGTTGATAAAAACGGTCATGCAATTCTATTAAAAGATCTCTATAGGTTAGCACCTGCAGATTACATGTTCTGAGCTAATACAGAAGCTAGTACTACGATGATATGAAAAGAGCGGTGAAGATAAAAGTTTTTATGGGGAGGCACCCCTTAGACAAGCCTCAAGATGATGTAATTAATACTTGAGCTAAGAAAAGACTAAAGATAGGCTTCAACAATATCAGAAGTCTGATTCTTCCTCTAAAATCTCCTCCAGGGAGTAGAAGACATCACCAGTAGCAGCTTTGTTTTCCGGGCTTTCTTCAACTGGAGTCATCCTAGATGACGTTGGCGCCTGTTCTGCAAGTATGTAGAATAACAAGATCTGATTTTATCTTCAGTAATGTTAAGAGGATTTTTGGCATTATTAAATTTCCTATGATTTCGTTCTATCTAAATGTGCCATAAGATGACAATAGTGATGTCTTCTGGGTGAAAGTTTGCTACTCTTTGGAGAGGTTTTATATTGAATGGAATAGTGTATAGATTTTGATTTTCAGATCTACAATCAAGAAAGTTTTTGATAATAAGTTTTGTGACTGAACAATTTTTGAAGATATGATCTGTTGTTTCAGAGTCAGATTGGCAGAGATAGCATCTAGATGATCCAACAAATCCTCTCTTATTAATATTTTAATCACTAAGCAGCTTGTTGTTTTGAAGGAGCCAAAAGAAAATTTTATGCTTTTGTGACCATTTACTTTTCCAGGTAAGAGAGTGATTTGGTATGGTGCCTCTGAAAGTGAGGAAGGTGTAATCTACCTTTGGGGAGTATACCCCTCCCCCCATATCCAAGATATCTTATTTTTTGTGTAGAATTCCAACTGATATATGATGTTACTGATATCCGAAATTTCAAGATTTGTGAGGAGGAACCGCTTGAGTGCATTAGATTTTTTGCTGGTGGGGAGGTTAAGGGCTTTGGCTGTAGTAATGGAAGATAATTTTTTTGGTATAGACCATTGATTGTGCTGGTTTTTGATGGAATTTTTATGGAACCATGGGTCTTTCCAAAAATTTTTATGGCAGTGGGCGTGAGGTGAGGTGTGTATGGGATTCCTGATCAAAGGGATATGTCTATTAATGTTTTGTGCCATGGTGGAATTTTTTTGTAGTATTTATTCTGGATTAAGTCGCTCCATATTCTTTTTTTGTTGTTGGCTAGGCTGTTGATGATCTTTATCACTAAGCATAGTGCATGGGTTTCAATGTCGATGATGCCCCATCCTCCATAGCATGTAGGGACAGAGATAGTATTCCAGTTAACCAGATGAAGATGTCTTTTATTGTCATTTGTCAGATTGTGGTTATTCCAAAGAAAGCTTCTTCTGATTTTGTCGATGGTGTTGTTTGTTTTGGTAGGGAGTGGAATGCAGCTGAAGTAGTGAGTCGTGATGGGGGTGATGACACTATTTAGGAGAGTAAGGCAGCCAACAAGATTGAGGAAGTTATTTGTCCAAGAGTTGAGTTTAGTTTTGATCTTGTCTATGATGGGGACCTAAACAGAGTGAGTGATGTTGTGGGGGGTGATGGGTAAGCCAAGGTAGTTTGTTGGGAACTCTTCATGCTTGCATTTGAGGAGGGTTTTAAATCTATTGATAATGTGTTGATCAGTGTGTACACCAAAGATGGAGGACTTTTGTAGGTTTATTTTTAGTCCTGAAATGTAAGAGAATATACCAATGATTCTAATGGTATTTATGATGGTGTCGTCATTTGGTGAAACTAGAATGATGGTATCATCCACAAACTGAATGATGTTTTCCTTGCATTCTGAGGGGGAGGAGATAAGTCCATGAGTAGAGCCAAGATTGATCATTTTTGTGAGAATGGAGGTCAATAATGAACAAGTAAGGGGATAGAGGGTCACCTTACCTGTATCCATTTGTGTTTTTGAAGTATCTAAAAGGTGAGCCATTTATGATAGTGGAAAAATGATTTGTGGATATACATGCATGTATCCAATCTATCCAATGATTTGGGAAACCAAATCCAGCCATAGTTTTGTTGGCTAAACTGGACATTATGTTAATCCCTTTGTTTTGATAATGACAAACATTTCATTCTTGTGGTTTTAACGTGCTATTTGAGTATTTCAGGTGGTGGATAACAAAGACTTGGAAGAACAATTTGATAAAATCGCTTTATTTTCATGATTGTAATCAAATGTAAAAGCTTGTACAAGTATATAATGTACAAGTAATTAGATATCATGTAAATCAAGCGTTTAGATCTTCCCTATCCACTCACAACACTTAGATAGGCCATTCTCCAAGATAGTATCACAATTGCACATTGATACACACACTTAGTAAATGAATACATTGAGTCAGTAATATTCTCGGTCGACAAATCGTCGATCGAGAAAATATCGGTCGACAAAAACTTCGACCGAGAAACTCTCGGTCGACAAAATCTTCGATCGAGAATAGACCCTACTAGCCGTTAGACCCAGCAGACAAAGTGGTTGGGAGTTGGAAATGAACGTTGTAAACACTTGCTCCAGGAGGTCCCTCGGTCGACAAATCTTCGACCGAGAAGGACTCTCGGTCGACAAATTGTCGATCGAGAAAAGTTCTGTCTGCACTTTTCAGGGTCAATTAACTAGCCGTTGCAAATGCAATTAGTGGACACATAACGGCTAGTTGAGCACTAAGAACCCCCTAGAAAGTGTCTAGAATGTCCTTAAGCACTTGTAGGTCATTCCTATAAATAGGACATGCCTTAGGACACCTAAACACACCTATGATATACTTGTGCTACATTTGAGAGTGATTACTCATTGGCAATCTGTTTTGAGCAATAGAGCAATTCCTACATTGGCTATTCATTTCCATTGCTCCCATTTCGTGTCCTATAGGCTAGCATCTCCTTACCACAACACTTACACTTCTACATTCATTGGTTAGGAGATCAATACACTTGATATAGGCAAATCAAGCCTTGGGCTATAAAGGATAAGTTGTAATTTCTATTTTCCTTCTTATTCCTTTTTATTCTTTGTATTCTCCTTGCTACTCCTAGGGTTGGAGGCTGCGGATTGGAGAAGGTTCTTCTCGGAGGAGAAGGTGGACTTCAAGCTACTTCAAGAAGGCTATCGCACGGGAAGCTACTTCAAGAAGGCTATTGCAACAGGAAGCTACTTCAGGAGGAAGGCTGCTTCAAGGTGGTGCAATTACTTCTAGGTGAAGGCTGCTTCAAGGTTGGGCGATTACTTCTAGGTGAAGGCTGCTTGAAGGGTTTAGGGAGAGAATTGTAATTTTATGTAAAGTCCTTGCGAGGTAATAAAATTAAATTCTTTCCAAATCCCGGTTGGGTAAGCAACCGGGTAGTGGACTGACAACTTTAGTATTTGCTAAAGTTGGAACCACTCTAAATCTTTGTCCCCTTGTCCAATACTTGTGTGGTTGGTTGTTTGAGTTAAATAATTATTCAAATTTTTATAAAACTCTATTCACCCCCCCCTCTAGTGTTTTTCAATTGGTATCAGAGCATGCTTCAAGGAACTCTAACCAGGTCTTGAAGAATGAAGGGTGGAGGTGACTACAACCGCAGGCAAAGGAGCAACTTGGATCAACTTTCAACAAGCTGCAATTGGTGTCTAGGAACAAACCATACAACAATCGGTTGTCCATGGAGAGAAAAGAAGAAAGAGGAAAAGCACAAAAATTGTCTCATTGCTACAACCAATGAAGAAGAAGAAGAAGAGGTAAGCCTTCTTGATTTATCAAAAGAAGAGCTAATTTCTAGTCTTGAAGAAACACACAATAAGTATATTGAGTGCAAGAAGAAATTAAAGAAATCTAGTAAAACAAACGATGAGTTAAATGCTAGACTTCTTTCTCTTACATCCGAAAATGAAGATTTATATGCTAAATTGAATAATCTTGGTTTTGAAAAAGATAGCATTGTTTCTGAAAATCATACTTTGAAATCATCTCTAAGTAGTAGTGATGTGAAGATTTTTACTCTAGAAACAAATTATGATCTTCTATATCAAGAAAAGGTTGGATTATTTGCAAAGTTAAATGATCTTCAAAAACAACCTGTTTTGTGTACACATCTAGATTATGATAATATAGTGAAAGAAAGGAATTCTTTATCATCTAATCTAGATCAAGAAAAACTAGATATTAAGAAAAGAATGGATGAGATCGCTAAGTTGCAACAAGAAGTTAGTAGGTTAAGCAACAATGGAACCCTTGATAAAATATTGGATGATTCCTATCATCAAATTGGGAGAAGAGGACTAGGTTATAAGCCCAAAAGGAAATCTCATCAACAACCTAGTTGGAGAAAGACACGAGCACATCAAGCTACATTTGTACCAAAGAACAACCTAGAACAAAACCATAGAAAAAGACTTGAGGTTGATTCTATATGTTGCCATTATTGCTCACGTCTTGGACATTACTCTTTTTCATGCCCATACAAGAAAAAGAATGTTGAGTTAGTATGGGTTCCAAAACCCCCAAACTAAATGGATAAAATTAAGTTGAGATATGACCAAAGACTCTAAGTTGTATATCTCTATGTCTATCTCAACTTAATAGGACACCAAGTTAATCCAAGAAATTAAATTTCCAAATATACATCTTAAACTACTTGTTTAGTTTGGATTCACAAAATGTATATGATTAGTTGAGATTTAACCTAAATGTTGCCTTGATATTTAAATATCTCAACTAAATCGAGCTTTAACTTTCATACTTTTGCTTTTAATTATAAACAATATTTGTAAACAGGTTTGAAACAACACAGAACCTTTCTCGGTCTAGACACTGTCGACCGAGGGACCTGTCGGTCGAGAAATGGTCGACCGAGCAGGCTTCTGTTGTCAAATCTGATATAAATCTTCTGAAATTGTTTTTCAATCAACCTAGTTTGCTATCAAATTGTTATTGATGATTGAATTAACATGCAAATCAAGAATAAAATCTTGGAAGACAATTATTGTAGCAAGACATATTGATCGTTTACAGTATATAACATTATGAGTAGAAAATCCTTAAACATATTGCTAAAGTGCTGTAAGAAGACTAATCTTGAACAAACCTTATTCATTGTTTGAAAAGTTTTCTTCGGCATGATCAGTTATAAAAGTTTGTCTTAAAATTGAAAACTTATATGAGACTATTTTGATTTACTCTCAATTGTTGGATTTAAAACTGAAAAATCATGATTAGCTTAACCAAGGAAATTACTATTTTATCATAATTTACATGGTTTTCCTAAGTAATCCTTGGAATATCTATACATGAACCATGTATGTGTTGCAATTTAAATTATTGCACCATGGATATGCTTCTACCTCTCTATAGCATCATGATTATTATATTTCAATAACTATGTTTCTTTAGAACAATTTTTTTTTAATGTTTATCCATTTATTTGATCTAAGAAATAAAAAGCAAGGATTCAAAGAAAAATGCTTCTAAAGTATATTATCGGAAAACAAGAGTAAATAGGATTTGACACTTATAACAGAACTTATACATAAAACATACAAATGGCTGAATGAAATTTGCAGAAACATTCCCGGTCGAGAAATACTTCGACCGAAAATATTTCGGTTGAGAAGAGTTCGACCGAATAAGTTTCTGGAAACCGACTAGCTCAGTCTGCTATAAATTTAATTAGAATTATGAATGAATCTTTAAGACAAATCACACATTAATATTTGCAACATGCCTTCACTTGAATCATATAGGTCCATTCTAAGTATTCCTTGATCTAGTTATATAAAAAAACCATGGGTTAAATTTCATGTTTCAATTGTTCTATCATTATGTTTCATTGGTTTAAAATAAGCTTTGATTCATATATACAAACCATGAATGATCATTGTGATTCAGATAATTGCAAATGTCATTAGCATAAAAGCATCTTGACATAATAGATATTGATTCTGGACACAGCTTGTGATATTGATGTTGCTATGACAAGCCAAACGGTGCCTCTTAGAAAAAAATATTAATGTCTTTATCTATTTGCTTGTTCTAAGAAATCAAAAGCAAAAATCTTGACTTTAAAGATATTAATCTTGCTTTCAAAATATATGTCTCTAAAAGAATCTTATGATAAGGGTATAAGAAGAAATGGGATTTGATATTTCTGTACCCATAGCAAAGCATATGAAACATCATTTACAATGAATATAAAACATGCATTCTAGAAAAATCAAGGTCAAAGACTTCACTATGATGCTCATATTAAGTCTTCATAATAGGTATATATTAATGTGCTTCAAATAGATATTTATAGCTATCTGCAGAAATTATACTTCACATATGAATGTTTATCTTGGAAATTTGCAAAACTTGCCTCTTGGTTAAAATTAAAATTGACCAAGGGGCGCTATGGTCATAGTCAAGGACGACCTAAAATAAGCTTTGACAAAATGCTTATTTGGACATCATTTTATTATACTTAATCTTAGTATACTTTTGATAAAGGTCAAAATCAAAATTTAAAATCATCTGTGACCTTAGAAGCTTTAAATTGCTTTAATGGTAAGATTAAGGGGGAGCTCATACAAACAAATTTGATTATCTGATTTAAAAAGATTTTGAAGCTTGTTACGACCTTAGTATTTTTACTCTTGGTTATGAAGACATCTATGAATTTCATAAAAATGATATATCTTAAAGGAACTCTCTAAACAAATCAGGATTAACATCCCTTGTATTTGGTTAGAGACATTTTTTTATGAACTCTGAGAATAAAGGACTCTCATTTCATTTTCAGGGCTTAACATCCCTTGCAAAATAGATGAGAAATCAATACATATGCCATGAACCTAACAGGATCTCATATCATTTCAAGGCTTAACATCCTTTGCAAATGATTGAGAAACAAATTGTGGCTAAATTAGACAAAAATGATATTAAATCCATGTTCCTAATAGAATATCTATCTAAGGGGGAGCATAGTATAAAATTAAGGGGGAGAAGAAATATAAAATATTAAACTTGGATATCTTTTTGAAATGACAAAGGGGGAGAAATAATATAAAATCAAAAACATAAAATAAAATGAGTTTCATAATATCTCAGCCAGCACCCACTTGGAAACACAAGATTGGATACAAAAGGTAAACTTCAGGTATGAAACTCATATGATTTATATTTCCTTATTTTATATTTAGGAAATGTTTGTCATCTTCAAAAAGGGGGAGATTGTTGGCTAAATTGGACATTATGTTAATCCCTTTATTTTGATAATGACAAACATTTCATTCTTGTGGTTTTAACCTGCTATTTGAGTATTTCAGGTGGTGGATAACAAAGACTTGGAAGAACAATTTGATAAAATCGCTTTATTTTCATGATTGTAATCAAATGTAAAAGCTTGTACAAGTATATAATGTACAAGTAATTAGATATCATGTAAATCAAGCGTTTCGATCTTCCCTATCCACTCACAACACTTAGATAGGCCATTCCCCAAGATAGTATCACAATTGCACATTGATACACACACTTAGTAAATGAATACATTGAGTCAGTAATATTTTCGGTCGACAAATCGTCGATCGAGAAAATATCGGTCGACAAAAACTTCGACCGAGAAACTCTCGGTCGACAAAATCTTCGATCGAGAATAGACCCTACTAGCCGTTAGACCCAGCAGACAAAGTGGTTGGGAGTTGGAAATGAACGTTGTAAACACTTGCTCCAGGAGGTCCCTCGGTTGACAAATATTCGACCGAGAAGGACTCTCGGTCGACAACTTGTCGATCGAGAAAAGTTCTGTCTGCACTTTTCAGGGTCAATTAACTAGCCGTTGCAAATGCAATTAGTGGACACATAACGGCTAGTTGAGCACTAAGAACCCCCTAGAAAGTGTCTAGAATGTCCTTAAGCACTTGTAGGTCATTCCTATAAATAGGACATGCCTTAGGACACCTAAACACACCTATGATATACTTGTGCTACATTTGAGAGTGATTACTCATTGGCAATCTGTTTTGAGCAATAGAGCAATTCCTACATTGGCTATTCATTTCCATTGCTCCCATTTCGTGTCCTATAGGCTAGCATCTCCTTACCACAGCACTTACACTTCTACATTCATTGGTTAGGAGATCAATACGCTTGATATAGGCAAATCAAGCCTTGGGCTATAAAGGATAAGTTGTAATTTCTATTTTCCTTCTTGTTCTTTTTATTCTTTGTATTCTCCTTGCTACTCCTAGGGTTGGAGGCTGTGGATTGGAGAAGGTTCTTCTCGGAGGAGAAGGTGGACTTCAAGCTACTTCAAGAAGGCTATCGCACGGGAAGCTACTTCAAGAAGGCTATTGCAACAGGAAGCTACTTCAGGAGGAAGGCTGCTTCAAGGTGGTGCAATTACTTCTAGGTGAAGGCTGCTTCAAGGTTGGGCGATTACTTCTAGGTGAAGGCTGCTTGAAGGGTTTAGGGAGAGAATTGTAATTTTATGTAAAGTCCTTGCGAGGTAATAAAATTAAATTCTTTCCAAATCCCGGTTGGGTAAGCAACCGGGTAGTGGACTGACAACTTTAGTATTTGCTAAAGTTGGAACCACTCTAAATCTTTGTCCCCTTGTCCAATACTTTTGTGGTTGGTTGTTTGAGTTAAATAATTATTAAATTTTTTATAAAACTCTATTCACCCCCCCTCTAGTGTTTTTCAATTGGTATCAGAGCAGGCTTCAAGGAACTCTAACCAGGTCTTGAAGAATGAAGGGTGGAGGTGACTACAACCGCAGGCAAAGGAGCAACTTGGATCAACTTTCAACAAGCTGCAATTGGTGTCTAGGAACAAACCATACAATAATCAGTTGTCCATGGAGAGAAAAGAAGAAAGAGGAAAAGCACAAAAATTGTCTCATTGCTACAACCAATGAAGAAGAAGAAGAAGAGGTAAGCCTTCTTGATTTATCAAAAGAAGAGCTAATTTCTAGTCTTGAAGAAACACACAATAAGTATATTGAGTGCAAGAAGAAATTAAAGAAATCTAGTAAAACAAACGATGAGTTAAATGCTAGACTTCTTGCTCTTACATCCGAAAATGAAGATTTATATGCTAAATTGAATAATCTTGGTTTTGAAAAAGATAGCATTGTTTCTGAAAATCATACTTTGAAATCATCTCTAAGTAGTAGTGATGTGAAGATTTTTACTCTAGAAACAAATTATGATCTTCTATATCAAGAAAAGGTTGGATTACTTGCAAAGTTAAATGATCTTCAAAAACAACCTGTTTTGTGTACACATCTAGATTATGATAATATAGTGAAAGAAAGGAATTCTTTATCATCTAATCTAGATCAAGCAAAACTAGATATTAAGAAAAGAATGGATGAGATCGCTAAGTTGCAACAAGAAGTTAGTAGGTTAAGCAACAATGGAACCCTTGATAAAATATTGGATGATTCCTATCATCAAATTGGGAGAAGAGGACTAGGTTATAAGCCCAAAAGGAAATCTCATCAACAACCTAGTTGGAGAAAGACACGAGCACATCAAGCTACATTTGTACCAAAGAACAACCTAGAACAAAACCATAGAAAAAGACTTGAGGTTGATTCTATATGTTGCCATTATTGCTCACGTCTTGGACATTACTCTTTTTCATGCCCATACAAGAAAAAGAATGTTGAGTTAGTATGGGTTCCAAAACCCCAAACTAAATGGATAAAATTAAGTTGAGATATGACCAAAGACTCTAAGTTGTATATCTCTATGTCTATCTCAAATTAATAGGACACCAAGTTAATCCAAGAAATTAAATTTCCAAATATACATCTTAAACTACTTGTTTAGTTTGGATTCACAAAATGTATATGATTAGTTGAGATTTAACCTAAATGTTGCCTTGATATTTAAATATCTCAACGAAATCGAGCTTTAACTTTCATACTTTTGCTTTTAATTATAAACAATATTTGTAAACAAGTTTGAAACAACACAGAACCTTTCTCGGTCGAGACACTGTCGACCGAGGGACCTGTCGGTCGAGAAATGGTCGACCGAGCAGGCTTCTGTTGTCAAATCTGATATAAATCTTCTGAAATTGTTTTTCAATCAACCTAGTTTGCTATCAAATTGTTATTGATGATTGAATTAACATGCAAATCAAGAATAAAATCTTGGAAGACAATTATTGTAGCAAGACATATTGATCGTTTACAGTATATAACATTATGAGTAGAAAATCCTTAAACATATTGCTAAAGTGCTGTAAGAAGACTAATCTTGAACAAACCTTATTCATTGTTTGAAAAGTTTTCTTCGGCATGATCAGTTATAAAAGTTTGTCTTAGAATTGAAAACTTATATGAGACTATTTTGATTTACTTTCAATGGTTGGATTTAAAACTGAAAAATCATGATTAGCTTAACCAAGGAAATTACTGTTTTATCATAATTTACATGGTTTTCCTAAGTAATCCTTGGAATATCTATACATGAACCATGTATGTGTTGCAATTTAAATTATTGCACCATGGATATGCTTCTACCTCTCTATAGCATCATGATTATTATATTTCAATAACTATGTTTCTTTAGAACAAATTTTTTTTAATGTTTATCCATTTATTTGTTCTAAGAAATAAAAAGTAAGGATTCAAAGAAAAATGCTTCTAAAGTATATTATCGGAAAACAAGAGTAAATAGGATTTGACACTTATAACAGAACTTATACATAAAACATACAAATGGCTGAATGAAATTTGCAGAAACATTCCCGGTCGAGAAATACTTCGACCGAAAATATTTCGGTTGAGAAGAGTTCGACCGAATAAGTTTCTGGAAACCGACTAGCTCAGTCTGCTATAAATTTAATTGGAATTATGAATGAATCTTTAAGACAAATCACACATTAATATTTGCAACATGCCTTCACTTGAATCATATAGGTCCATTCTAAGTATTCCTTGATCTAGTTACATAAAAAAACCATGGGTTAAATTTCATGTTTCAATTGTTCTATCATTATGTTTCATTGGTTTAAAATAAGCTTTGATTCATATATACAAACCATGAATGATCATTGTGATTCAGATAGTTGCAAATGTCATTAGCATAAAAGCATCTTGACATAATAGATATTGATTGTGGACACAGCTTGTGATATTGATGTTGCTATGACAAGCCAAACGGTGCCTCTTAGAACAAAATATTAATGTTTTTATCTATTTGCTTGTTCTAAGAAATCAAAAGAAAAAATCTTGACTTTAAAGATATTAATCTTGCTTTCAAAATATATGTCTCTAAAAGAATCTTATGATAAGGGTATAAGAAGAAATGGGATTTGATATTTCTGTACCCATAGCAAAGCATATGAAACATCATTTACAATGAATATAAAACATGCATTCTAGAAAAATCAAGGTCAAAGACTTCACTATGATGCTCATATTAAGTCTTCATAATAGGTATATCTTAATGTGCTTCAAATTGATATTTATAGCTATCTGCAGAAATTATACTTCACATATGAATGTTTATCTTGGAAATCTGCAAAACTTGCCTCTTGGTTAAAATTAAAATTGACCAAGGGGCTCTATGGTCGTAGTCAAGGGCGACCTAAAATAAGCTTTGACAAAATGCTTATTTGGACATCATTTTATTATACTTAATCTTAGTATACTTTTGATAAAGGTCAAAATCAAAATTTAAAATCATCTGTGACCTTAGAAGCTTTAAATTGCTTTAATGGTAAGATTACGGGGGAGCTCATACAAACAAATTTGATTATCTGATTTAAAAAGATTTTAAAGCTTGTTACGACCTTAGTATTTTTACTCTTGGTTATGAAGACATCTATGAATTTCATAAAAATGATATATCTTAAAGGAACTCTCTAAACAAATCAGGATTAACATCCCTTGTATTTGGTTAGAGACATTTTTTATGAACTCTGAGATTAAAGGACTCTCATTTCATTTTCAGGGCTTAACATCCCTTGCAAAATAGATGAGAAATCAATACATATGCCATGAACCTAACAAGATCTCATATCATTTCAAGGCTTAACATCCTTTGCAAATGATTGAGAAACAAATTGTGGCTAAATTAGACAAAAATGATATTAAATCCATGTTCCTAATAGAATATCTATCTAAGGGGGAACATAGTATAAAATTAAGGGGGAGAAGAAATATAAATTATTAAACTTGGATATCTTTTTGAAATGACAAAGGGGGAGAAATAATATAAAATCAAAAACATAAAATAAAATGAGTTTCATAATATCTCAGCCAGCACCCACTTGGAAACACAAGATTGGATACAAAAGGTAAACTTCAGGTATGAAACTCATATGATTTATATTTCCTTATTTTATATTTAGGAAATGTTTGTCATCTTCAAAAAGGGGGAGATTGTTGGCTAAATTGGACATTATGTTAATCCCTTTGTTTTGATAATGAAAAACATTTCATTCTTGTGATTTTAACGTGCTATTTGAGTATTTCAGGTGGTGGATAACAAAGACTTGGAAGAACAATTTGATAAAATCGCTTTATTTTCATGATTGTAATCAAATGTAAAAGCTTGTACAAGTATATAATGTACAAGTAATTAGATATCATGTAAATCAAGCGTTTAGATGTTCCCTATCCACTCACAACACTTAGATAGGCCATTCCCCAAGATAGTATCACAGTTGCACATTGATACACACACTTAGTAAATGAATACATTGAGTCAGTAATATTCTCGGTCGACAAATCGTCGATCGAGAAAATATCGGTCGACAAAAACTTCGACCGAGAAACTCTCGGTCGACAAAATCTTCGATCGAGAATAGACCCTACTAGCCGTTAGACCCAGCAGACAAAGTGGTTGGGAGTTGGAAATGAACGTTGTAAACACTTGCTCCAGGAGGTCCCTCGGTCGACAAATCTTCGACCGAGAAGGACTCTCGGTCGACAAATTGTTGATCGAGAAAAGTTCTGTCTGCACTTTTTAGGGTCAATTAACTAGCCGTTGCAAATGCAATTAGTGGACACATAACGGCTAGTTGAGCACTAAGAACCCCCTAGAAAGTGTCTAGAATGTCCTTAAGCACTTGTAGATCATTCCTATAAATAGGACATGCCTTAGGACACCTAAACACACCTATGATATACTTGTGCTACATTTGAGAGTGATTACTCATTGGCAATCTGTTTTGAGCAATAGAGCAATTCCTACATTGGCTATTCATTTCCATTGCTCCCATTTCGTGTCCTATAGGCTAGCATCTCCTTACCACAGCACTTACACTTATACATTCATTGGTTAGGAGATCAATACGCTTGATATAGGCAAATCAAGCCTTGGGCTATAAAGGATAAGTTGTAATTTCTATTTTCCTTCTTGTTCCTTTTTATTCTTTGTATTCTCCTTGCTACTCCTAGGGTTGGAGGCTGCGGATTGGAGAAGGTTCTTCTCGGAGGAGAAGGTGGACTTCAAGCTACTTCAAGAAGGCTATCGCACGGGAAGCTACTTCAAGAAGGCTATTGCAGCAGGAAGCTACTTCAGGAGGAAGGCTGCTTCAAGGTGGTGCAATTACTTCTAGGTGAAGGCTGCTTCAAGGTTGGGCGATTACTTCTAGGTGAAGGCTGCTTGAAGGGTTTAGGGAGAGAATTGTAATTTTATGTAAAGTCCTTGCGAGGTAATAAAATTAAATTCTTTCCAAATCTCGGTTGGGTAAGCAACCGGGTAGTGGACTGACAACTTTAGTATTTGCTAAAGTGGGAACCACTCTAAATCTTTGTCCCCTTGTCCAATACTTTTGTGGTTGGTTGTTTGAGTTAAATAATTATTAAAATTTTTATAAAACTCTATTCACCCCCCCCCCCTCTAGTGTTTTTCAATTGGTATCAGAGCAGGCTTCAAGGAACTCTAACCAGGTCTTGAAGAATGAAGGGTGGAGGTGACTACAACCGCAGGAAAAGGAGCAACTTGGATCAACTTTCAACAAGCTGCAATTGGTGTCTAGGAACAAACCATACAACAATCGGTTGTCCATGGAGAGAAAAGAAGAAAGAGGAAAAGCACAAAAATTGTCTCATTGCTACAACCAATGAAGAAGAAGAAGAAGAAGAAGAAGAGGTAAGCCTTCTTGATTTATCAAAAGAAGAGCTAATTTCTAGTCTTGAAGAAACACACAATAAGTATATTGAGTGCAAGAAGAAATTAAAGAAATCTAGTAAAACAAACGATGAGTTAAATGCTAGACTTCTTGCTCTTATATCCGAAAATGAAGATTTATATGCTAAATTGAATAATCTTGGTTTTGAAAAAGATAGCATTGTTTCTGAAAATCATACTTTGAAATCATCTCTAAGTAGTAGTGATGTGAAGATTTTTACTCTAGAAACAAATTATGATCTTCTATATCAAGAAAAGGTTGGATTACTTGCAAAGTTAAATGATCTTAAAAAACAACATGTTTTGTGTACACATCTAGATTATGATAATATAGTGAAAGAAAGGAATTCTTTATCATCTAATCTAGATCAAGCAAAACTAGATATTAAGAAAAGAATGGATGAGATCGCTAAGTTGCAACAAGAAGTTAGTAGGTTAAGCAACAATGGAACCCTTGATAAAATATTGGATGATTCCTATCATCAAATTGGGAGAAGAGGACTAGGTTATAAGCCCAAAAGGAAATCTCATCAACAACCTAGTTGGAGAAAGACACGAGCACATCAAGCTACATTTGTACCAAAGAACAACCTAGAACAAAACCATAGAAAAAGACTTGAGGTTGATTCTATATGTTGCCATTATTGCTCACGTCTTGGACATTACTCTTTTTCATGCCCATACAAGAAAAAGAATGTTGAGTTAGTATGGGTTCCAAAACCCCCAAACTAAATGGATAAAATTAAGTTGAGATATGACCAAAGACTCTAAGTTGTATATCTCTATGTCTATCTCAACTTAATAGGGCACCAAGTTAATCCAAGAAATTAAATTTCCAAATATACATCTTAAACTACTTGTTTAGTTTGGATTCACAAAATGTATATGATTAGTTGAGATTTAACCTAAATGTTGCCTTGATATTTAAATATCTCAACTAAATCGAGCTTTAACTTTCATAATTTTGCTTTTAATTATAAACAATATTTGTAAACATGTTTGAAACAACACAGAACCTTTCTCGGTCGAGACACTGTCGACCGAGGGACCTGTCGGTCGAGAAATGGTCGACCGAGCAGACTTCTGTTGTCAAATCTGATATAAATCTTCTGAAATTGTTTTTCAATCAACCTAGTTTGCTATCAAATTGTTATTGATGATTGAATTAACATGCAAATCAAGAATAAAATCTTGGAAGACAATTATTGTAGCAAGACATATTGATCGTTTACAGTATATAACATTATGAGTAGAAAATCCTTAAACATATTGCTAAAGTGCTGTAAGAAGACTAATCTTGAACAAACCTTATTCATTGTTTGATAAGTTTTCTTCGGCATGATCAGTTATAAAAGTTTGTCTTAAAATTGAAAACTTATATGAGACTATTTTGATTTACTCTCAATGGTTGGATTTAAAACTGAAAAATCATGATTAGCTTAACCAAGGAAATTACTGTTTTATCATAATTTACATGGTTTTCCTAAGTAATCCTTGGAATATCTATACATGAACCATGTATGTGTTGCAATTTAAATTATTGCACCATGGATATGCTTCTACCTCTCTATAGCATCATGATTATTATATTTCAATAACTATGTTTCTTTAGAACAATATTTTTAATGTTTATCCATTTATTTGTTCTAAGAAATAAAAAGTAAGGATTCAAAGAAAAATGCTTCTAAAGTATATTATCAGAAAACAAGAGTAAATAGGATTTGACACTTATAACATAACTTATACATAAAACATACAAATGGCTGAATGAAATTTGCAGAAACATTCCCGGTCGAGAAATACTTCGACCGAAAATATTTCGGTTGAGAAGAGTTCGACCGAATAAGTTTCTGGAAACCGACTAGCTCAGTCTGCTATAAATTTAATTGGAATTATGAATGAATCTTTAAGACAAATCAGACATTAATATTTGCAACATGCCTTCACTTGAATCATATAGGTCCATTCTAAGTATTCCTTGATCTAGTTACATAAAACCATGGGTTAAATTTCATGTTTCAATTGTTCTATCATTATGTTTCATTGGTTTAAAATAAGCTTTGATTCATATATACAAACCATGAATGATCATTGTGATTCAGATAATTGCAAATGTCATTAGTATAAAAGCATCTTGACATAATAGATATTGATTGTGGACACAGCTTGTGATGATGATGTTGCTATGACAAGCCAAACGGTGCCTCTTAGAACAAAATATTAATGTTTTTATCTATTTGCTTGTTCTAAGAAATCAAAAGCAAAAATCTTGACTTTAAAGATATTAATCTTGCTTTCAAAATATATGTCTCTAAAAGAATCTTATGATAAGGGTATAAGAAGAAATGGGATTTGATATTTCTGTACCCATAGCAAAGCATATGAAACATCATTTACAATGAATATAAAACATGCATTCTAGAAAAATCAAGGTCAAAGACTTCACTATGATGCTCATATTAAGTCTTCATAATAGGTATATCTTAATGTGCTTCAAATTGATATTTATAGCTATCTGCAGAAATTATACTTCACATATGAATGTTTATCTTGGAAATCTGCAAAACTTGCCTCTTGGTTAAAATTAAAATTGACCAAGGGGCGCTATGGTCGTAGTCAAGGACGACCTAAAATAAGCTTTGACAAAATGCTTATTTGGACATCATTTTATTATACTTAATCTTAGTATACTTTTGATAAAGGTCAAAATCAAAATTTAAAATCATCTGTGACCTTAGAAGCTTTAAATTGCTTTAATGGTAAGATTAAGGGGGAGCTCATACAAACAAATTTGATTATCTGATTTAAAAAGATTTTGAAGCTTGTTACGACCTTAGTATTTTTACTCTTGGTTATGAAGACATCTATGAATTTCATAAAAATGATATATCTTAAAGTAACTCTCTAAACAAATCAGGATTAACATCCCTTGTATTTGGTTAGAGACATTTTTTTATGAACTCTGAGATTAAAGGACTCTCATTTCATTTTCAGGGCTTAACATCCCTTGCAAAATAGATGAGAAATCAATACATATGCCATGAACCTAACAGGATCTCATATCATTTCAAGGCTTAACATCCTTTGCAAATGATTGAGAAACAAATTGTGGCTAAATTAGACAAAAATGATATTAAATCCATGTTCCTAATAGAATATCTATCTAAGGGGGAGCATAGTATAAAATTAAGGGGGAGAAGAAATATAAAATATTAAACTTGGATATCTTTTTGAAATGACAAAGGGGGAGAAATAATATAAAATCAAAAACATAAAATAAAATGAGTTTCATAATATCTCAGCCAGCACCCACTTGGAAACACAAGATTGGATACAAAAGGTAAACTTCAGGTATGAAACTCATATGATTTATATTTCCTTATTTTATATTTAGGAAATGTTTGTCATCTTCAAAAAGGGGGAGATTGTTGGCTAAATTGGACATTATGTTAATCCCTTTGTTTTGATAATGACAAACATTTCATTCTTGTGGTTTTAACGTGCTATTTGAGTATTTCAGGTGGTGGATAACAAAGACTTGGAAGAACAATTTGATAAAATCGCTTTATTTTCATGATTGTAATCAAATGTAAAAGCTTGTACAAGTATATAATGTACAAGTAATTAGATATCATGTAAATCAAGCGTTTAGATCTTCCCTATCCACTCACAACACTTAGATAGGCCATTCCCCAAGATAGTATCACAATTGCACATTGATACACACACTTAGTAAATGAATACATTGAGTCAGTAATATTCTCGGTCGACAAATCGTCGATCGAGAAAATATCGGTCGACAAAAACTTCGACCGAGAAACTCTCGGTCGACAAAATCTTCGATCGAGAATAGACCCTACTAGCCGTTAGACCCAGCAGACAAAGTGGTTGGGAGTTGGAAATGAACGTTGTAAACACTTGCTCCAGGAGGTCCCTCGGTCGACAAATCTTTGACCGAGAAGGACTCTCGGTCGACAAATTGTCGATCGAGAAAAGTTCTGTCTGCACTTTTCAGGGTCAATTAACTAGCCGTTGCAAATGCAATTAGTGGACACATAACGGCTAGTTGAGCACTAAGAACCCCCTAGAAAGTGTCTAGAATGTCCTTAAGCACTTGTAGGTCATTCCTATAAATAGGACATGCCTTAGGACACCTAAACACACCTATGATATACTTGTGCTACATTTGAGAGTGATTACTCATTGGCAATCTGTTTTGAGCAATAGAGCAATTCCTACATTGGCTATTCATTTCCATTGCTCCCATTTCGTGTCCTATAGGCTAGCATCTCCTTACCATAGCACTTACACTTCTACATTCATTGGTTAGGAGATCAATACGCTTGATATAGGCAAATCAAGCCTTGGGCTATAAAGGATAAGTTGTAATTTCTATTTTCCTTCTTGTTCCTTTTTATTCTTTGTATTCTCCTTGCTACTCCTAGGGTTGGAGGCTGCGGATTGGAGAAGGTTCTTCTTGGAGGAGAAGGTGGACTTCAAGCTACTTCAAGAAGGCTATCACACGGGAAGCTACTTCAAGAAGGCTATTGCAACAGTAAGCTACTTCAGGAGGAAGGCTGCTTCAAGGTGGTGCAATTACTTCTAGGTGAAGGCTGCTTCAAGGTTGGGCGATTACTTCTAGGTGAAGGTTACTTGAAGGGTTTAGGGAGAGAATTGTAATTTTATGTAAAGTCCTTGCGAGGTAATAAAATTAAATTCTTTCCAAATCCCAGTTGGGTAAGCAACCGGGTAGTGGACTGACAACTTTAGTATTTGCTAAAGTTGGAACCACTCTAAATCTTTGTCCCCTTGTCCAATACTTTTGTGGTTGGTTGTTTGAGTTAAATAATTATTAAAATTTTTATAAAACTCTATTCACCCCCCCCTCTAGTGTTTTTCAAGTTTTAATGAGACAATTCCAATTGATGTAGTCAAAAGCTCTTTCAAAATTCAGTTTGATAGCAATCAAAGGGGTATTGTTTACATGGCACATATGAATTGTCTCGTTTACCATCAGGTAGGCATCTTGGATAATTCTGTCCTTGAGAAAGGTATTTTGGTTGAGAGGGATGATGTTGTTGATGCAAGGTTTCAATCTAAGTGACATGGTTTTTGCAATGATCTTGTAAGATGTATTGATGAGGCTGATAGGACGAAATTGTGTTATGTATTTAGGATGATCAGTTTTTTTGATGAGGGCAATGAAAGTTTTATTTAGATGCTTGAGGATATTGTGAGAATTGTTGTGTTCGTGGATTTCTTGAAGTAAGGCTAATAAATCATTTTTGAGATGATTCCAATTGGCAAGGTAGAATTTCACATTGAGTCCATCAAGTCCAGGAGATTTGTTTTTTCCAAGAGATTTTATGGCAACATCAAGCTCATCAGAACAGAAAGGCTTGGTTAAATTAGAAGGAGAAGCAATCTTTATCGGACAAAGGGTTTTCTAGTTTATAGAGTTTAGGAAGGAGGGATTGTGATGTGTGTTAAAAATCTTCTTAAAATGTTCAACAATGTGAGAAGTAATCAAATGTTTATTTGTGGTGATGACCCCTTATATTTTTAAATAAGAAATGATATTTCTCCTATGATTATTGTTGCAAAATTTGTAGAAGAATTTTGTATTTTTGTCACCTTCCTCGGCCCAAGAGACCTTATCTCTTTATCTCCACTTGATATCAATGCATTTTTTAATATGGTCAATGTCCAAATTGATAGTGATAATCAGAGCAGGATCGACTGTAGGATCACTATCAACATAGAGGTGTTGTTGTTCAAATTATTTTAGAGTTTTTGCGAGGCTTTGGGGTTGACTGTGTTTCCAATCCAAGATCTTGTATTTTATCAGTTTGGTGTTTCTCTATATGTGATGCAAGTTTCTTATTCTGTGGTCTGCCAAAACCTAGTTGTTTTCACATAGATTACCAAATTGTGGAAATTTGAGCCAGAAGTTTTCAAAACGAAAGGATTTTTTCCCCAGATTTCCTTTTGGGTGTCAATAATTAAGGGAAAATAGTCAGATATAGGTCAGTGGGTGATATGAATAGATGCAAGAGGAAATTGTTCTTCCCAAGAAGGGGAACAAATGAATTGTCAATCCTGGCTCTAGTATTGTTTCTCGACCATGTGAAACTATAATTAGAGGGAGGGAGGTCTATCATATTGTGTTTAGAGAGGAAATGTGTAAAAATTTTGTTAGTAGGAGAAAGGGCAATAGTTGTGGAGATTAAGTTTTGTCTGTCAGTGATTTTGGTAATGAGGTTGAAATCACCTCCAAGAAGCCATAGCTTGTGTTGAGAGGCTTGCATGATATCTGATAGTTCTGAAATAAAAAGAGATTTGTTGTGACCTGGCTCACCATATAAACTCGTAAAAGTCCATCTGAAGTTGTCAACTGAATTTGTTAGAGATATAGATATGGAGAAGGTTATGAGATCCCAGCGAGAGAGGGTGAAAGTGTGACACCCCACCATCACACAGACAGCAAGGTGACACACGAAAATGCACGAAACTTCCATAAACCACATATTACCAAAAACACAGGTTAATTAAAACTGTTTGCGGAAAGACATATAAAAGAAATCTTATTACATCCAGATCTTGCAACAAAACATGTTATATAAACATAAGCAAGCCTTGATATAAGTTCACAACTTACAGAAACCAGCTGGCTTGCCAAAACATGAGTTCATCACCTATTTATATGTACATAACAAGTCACATAAGGCCAACAACAGGATGAACAAGAGTACAACAACTGTACATCGTGAAACATCATCAAAACACCTCCGAGGACCTGAGAGTACAAGGATGACTCTAGAACTCTACTATAAACACCAAAACATGCAGCATGTCCATCTCTTGCCTTCTACTGCTCCTCTTCTTGCTGCTCATCCACAACCTCATGACCACCACGTCTAGCACGATCACCTAAAAAGGCTATAAACTAGCGGGGTGAGACACACAGTCTTAGCGAGAAACATAACTCCCCGCTAAAACTATAAAACTCCAGAAAGCTTAAAGCAAGAAAAGCAGATAATTGATATAAGCAGATTATATGAGCAGCGTATTGAGAAGAACTTACTATATCATCTATCTTATCAAGATTACGGGAGACATATAACCTAATTTTCTTTATGGAACATGATTGACAAGATAAGATTTATAAGATCTTATCAAAAAACATAAGGAACGTATAAGTAACTGCAAGGTATAACAAGATCAACTACACAAGCAAGGTCTCAACCAAGGTTCCATATTTTTACTAAGAAATAAACACTATTCGGCTGAATTACGTATTATTATTATGCCCCGAGGAAGTGAGCCGTACCACTCAGATCCAACCGACGACTGCGAAACCCAAAGCCGATGCCATACAAGGTCATTGAAAGAGCTGGACTCCACGACATCTCCTCCTCGTAGTCAGTGCATGATAACCAAAGTAGGATCGCAATCTCATGCTTTAAGTGGCCTCAGCCACAGGGTCAGCTCCGCAAGCCACCCATAACTCTAGCCCACCTTGGTACAGGTCTCGGCGCTAGTAAAACTTGAGCCACGAGCCTGTTCACCGTGCTCTGAGCCATGAACACATTCATGCTCTTTCACATATCTTGAGCCATGAGCATGTTCACCATGCTCTATATATCCTAAGTCTGCAACTGCAGTTGCACTCAAATCCTCCTATTTTTGGCTAGGAGAAACCCCTCATATTTAACAATATACACTCCGGGTTAACCCACAGGAGAACCCGTTTCACCATCACCAGCTACTGACGATGATGGATCTATGGCCAGGGCAACCTACATGATATATTCCACTATAATTAATTAGTATATTTTAAGTAGATTGTTGAGGAAACCAAGTTGTAAAACATACAAATATTGAGTTACATTATCACTGCAATCATCACATTATCCTGGGATCTCAATCCCTCATCACATAAAGCCACTGCCTCTTAAGGCATCATCACCATCTTACATCACCACTTGGGATAAGAATCCCTATCTCATCAACAAGAGGATAACACCTCACTAGGCAGTCAGCATTTATCAGGTTCTCAGACCTATCTTACCACACTGGTGATTCATATATATCTCATCAACAAGAGTTATCATCATGATACAATGTCATTCAAACACATGTGCCTCATATCTCTTACCTGGCTATGAATTCATCTTGTAACATGCATGGTTAGTATAAAAGAGACATCTTTAAAATTACTAGGCATACAACTCCACTATTTATCATGTCATCAGGTTCTATTATATCAATCACATTACTTACTATCAAAACGTTGGCATCTATTTATGCTTTCATATACATAAACTATCATCATACTATCTTTATTTGACATTACCTTTAAGCATCCAACAAGTCATTGGTTTACAAACCATTATCCATTTTGCATTGTCAACAAATATGTGACTATAAGATAAAGAACCATAAACTAGGTTTTCCGGGTTAGACCTATCCCTCACCAAATATTCTCTCTATCCTCACTAGAAGTGTGACGGGTAGGGAGCCCCTCACTACAGATGTATCGGGCAAGGTCATACCCTCACCAAAAGATAAACGACTAGGGTTTCAAACCCTAAAGCACATGTTACCATGACGGCAAACCAAACTGCACTCTAATGTGCACTAGAGAGTAGCTAGCACAGAGGTGTGTCATGCAGCTAGAACTAGAGGAGTGTGTGTCATACACAAGGGACAACCTCCATCAATCAAGGCACTCTATCGCCCATAGCATCAAACCATATCGTCCATGAGCGTGGTAGCAACATATCAGCCAACCCTTAAAGGCACCCTAAACACCATAACGGGAACCAAGCCACCAAGGCTCATCTCCACTTCATCATATCGGCCAGGACCAAACTCAAGGCAAGGGGTATTGGGCAACCTCTCCCCATAGGGTATCGTGCAGAGCACTAGGTCTAAGGTGTATCACCCAAGCTCACTACCTAGGTCAAGAGGGCCATATCGGGCAGCAAGTCAACAAAACAACTTGATGTATCTGCCAAGGGTTAAACCCTAGACAAAGAGGTGTCGGGCAGCACTACTAGAGAGCATGTCATGTAAAGCATGAAGCATATCCCGAAAGGGTCATCATCAACCTCAAGATCACCATCTTCACAACCCTAAAAGATCAAAGGAATTGGCTCACCTCTCAACAACCAATAGAGAGGGGTTTTACACAATCCTTTATCACAAATTGGGCATCAAGATGGATCACCACCACCTCTAGGTCAACACTCCACCTAGGCTCACCTATCAAATCCATGGTGAGAGAAGGGTGTTGCTTAAGCAACTAGGGTATAAACTCACCTCTCAACATCCAAGAGAGGGGTGTTGTCTATAACACTAGGCCTCAAACTCACTTCTCATGACCAAGGAGAGAAAGGGGTATCGCCACCAAAGGAAACCCTCAACTATGGGTTTGGCCAACTAGATCCAAAGGTACATCCACATCATATCCAAAAGAGCAAACAAGATCATATATCAATAAGATCAAAGGTATAAATAAGCAAGAAGTATATTCAACAAGTTGCATGGCCGAATATGATCATACATGAACATACAACAAATGGAAGGTAGTATAGTTAGGGTTAGAAGTTATGTAACCCGCCTCAAGCAAGCTCCTCAAGCTCCAAAGCTCCAAGCTCTAAGCTTCTAGCTCCAAAGCACACCACTTTCAGCCACCAAGGAAGCAAGGTCCACCTAGGGTTCGGCCACCAAGCTAGAGGAAGAAGAAGAGATCTCCACCAAGGGGGATCGGCCACCAAGCACACCAAAGAAAGGTGTGTCGTACACCAAAGAAGAGAAGAGCAACAAAGAGCTAAAAGGGATCCTAAGGAAGTGAAAGGGAAGATATATATAGAAAAGGATCAAAGGTGAACCAAGGCAAGGTGTCATCTTACTTAGGGACACTTGTCCAACATCTTGTCACCTTGCAAACCACATGCAACATGTTATGCCACCACTCATCAAGAGATCGGCCACATATCCAAGGTATGGTGACACAACCAAAGCAAGGAGGTCAAAAGGGGTCAAAGGCCGACACACACACCACCACCTTGGCCGACACACCCATGGCAGACACCCCCCATGGCAGACACAAGATGCCCCTGCTCGATACAAAGCTCATCAAGGAAAGACAAGGCCCAATCAAGGTGAAACAAATCCCAATAGAGCTCTACAACGCCCAAGGAAACTCAAGAAACGAGCCCAACCCTTCCTCTCAACTCTAGAGGAAGCAAAGAGAGAGAAGAGCAACAAAGCACAAGCAAACCCAAATCACCACTAAAGGTGATTAGCAAGCAACTAAGCACAAGGTTTAGGCAAAGAAAATAGGATAAGCCCAAAACGAAGGTCAGGGTCCTTACAAGCCATAAACCTCTACAAAGGGATTTCGCCCCCAAAATATGAAGAGAAAAGTGAGAGATACTTCCTCCTCATGTCTTCCTCAAGCTCCTACGTGGCTTCCTTAACACCATGATGATGCCAAAGAACCTTCACAAGAACCAGGTCTTTCCTCTTCAACTTCTTCACTCTTATGTCAAGGATCATCACTAGACCTTCCTCATAGGTCACATCGTCATCGAGCTCAACCTCAACTGGATATATCACTATTCCCGTGTCTGGATGACTTTTCTTTAGCATGCTGACATGGAACACCAGATGTAACCTGTGCAACTCTGGCGGTAGCTCTAACTTGTAAGCTACCTTGCCAATACATGCTATCACCGAATATGGCCCCATATATCTGGGTACCAGCTTTCCTTTTCGGCCAAACCTTAGCACGCCTTTCCATGGAGAGACCTTGACATACACTTTGTCTCCCACCTGGGACTCTAAAGGTCGTCGGCGATTATCTACGTACGACTTCTGTCTGTCCTGTGTGGAACACCGGATGTAACCTGTGCAACTCTGGCGGCATCTCTAACTTGTAAGCTACCTTGCCAATACATGATATCACCGAATATGGCCCCATATATCTGGGTACCAGCTTTCCTTTTCAGCCAAACCTTAGCACGCCTTTCCACAGAGAGACCTTGACATACACTTTGTATCCCACCTGGGACTCTAAAGGTCGTCAGTGATTATCTACGTACGACTTCTGTCTGTCCTGTGCCACTTTCAACTATTGTTGTATCACTCTGATCTTTTCTGTTGTCTGTTGTACCAACTCAGGCCCCAAAAGCTTATATTCACCAGAATCATACCAACATAGAGGAGATCTACACTTCCGGCCACATAGAGCCTCATAAGGAGCCATGTTGATGCTCTGCTGGTAACTATTGTTGTAGGCGAACTCTATCAAACTGAGATGTACATCCCAAATGCCTAGGAACTGCAGAACACATGCTCGGAGAAGATCCTCCAAAGTCTAAATAGTCCTTTCAGACTGTCCATCTGTCTGTGGGTGGAAGGCGGTGCTGAATCTCAACTGCGTTCCCAACACTTTGTGCAACTATTCCCAGAAATGACTCATGAACTGAGGACCTCTGTCGGAAACTATCATTGCTGGTACATCGTGTAAACACACTATCTCATCTACATACACCTGAGCAAGCTTCTCAGATGTATATGTTGTTTTTACAGGTATGAAATGGGCAGACTTCGTCAATCTGTCCATTATCACCCAAATGGAATCATGATTCTTAGCTATCCTTGGCAAACCAACTATGAAATCCATGGTTATATGATCCCATTTCCACTGTGGTATCGTCATGGGTTGCAACGTACCTACCGGCTTCTGATGCTTAGCCTTAACTTACTGGCATACCACACACCTAGCCACAAACTCAACTACATCCTTCTTCAAGCCAGGCCACCAATACAGATCCTTCAGATTGTGATACATCTTGGTGACTCCTGGATGCATAACATACATCGATGTGTGTGCTTCCTCAAACACTAGATTTCTCAAATCATCAACATCAGGGACCACCATCCTATTACGATAACAAACTAGTCCATCTTCGGACTCATGGAACCCATCACACTTTTCACTGCCGAACTCTGATCTGATCAACTGAATTGAAGCATCTGTATGTTGTGCGTCTTTGATCTGCTACCTTAATGTAGGCTTGACTTGTATCTGTGCCAACAAACCTGCCAACAAGGAAACCTCCATCTGCACATTCATCTGCCGCAAGGAAACAAACATATCCCGCCTATGGCATTCCAAAGAACTCAACTGTGCTTTCTTCATCAAGCGAGAAGAAGGAGAATTTCTACTAAGCACATCAGCTACCACGTTCGCCTTACCAGGATGATACTCGATGGTGCAGTCATAATAATTGATCAGCTCCATCCAGCGACGCCGTCGCATGTTCAGCTCACTCTGCAAGAAGATGTACTTCAGATTCTTATGATCTGTAAAGATCTGACACACTTCCCCATAAAGATAGTGTCTCCAAATCTTTAACGCATGGACCACTGCTTCCAACTCCAAATCATGTGTCAGGTAGTTCTCCTCATGTTTCTTAAGCTGTCGTGAAGCAAAATAAACCACATGGTCTTCCTGCATCAACACACAACCTAAGACTTTCTTGGAAGCATCGCAGAAAACAACATAGCCCTTCCCAGGCTCTGGCAGCACTAACACTGGAGCACTAGCCAGCTTCTCCTTCAGGCTTTGGAAAGCTTACTGACAATGATCATCCCAGACAAAAGGTACATCCTTCCTGGTCAGCTTTGTCAACGACAACGCGATCACACTAAAATCCTTTATAAACCTTCGGTAGTATCCTACTAGACCCAAAAAACTACGGACTTCCGTTGGAGTCTTTGGTTGTTCCCAATCTGCCACTAATTCTACCTTCTTGGGATCCACTCTGACTCCTTCAACAGATATCACGTGTCCCAAGAATGTCACTTCCTTCAACCAAAACTCACATTTACTGAACTTGACATACAACTGATGTTGGCAAAGAAGAGTCAACGCTTGTCGAAGATGCTGTTCATGCTCTTGACTGTCCCGGCTATAGATCGAAATGTCATCTATGAAGACTACCAAAAACTGATCTAGAAACGGATGGAACACCCTATTCATCAGATCCATGAAAGCAGCAGGTGCATTGGTTAGCCCAAACAGCATAACCACAAACTCGAAGTGACCATACCTCGTACTAAATACTGACTTTGGTATGTCAACCGCATTAATCCTCAACTGATGATATCCAAACCATAGATCGATCTTTGAGAACACCGTAGCACCACACAACTGATCAAACAGATCATCTATCCTTGGCAACAGGTACTTGTTCTTGATCGTGACTTTGTTCAACTACCGGTAATCTATACATAAGCACATCGATCCATCCTTCTTCTTTACAAAGAGGACCGGAGCACTCCACGCCGATGTGCTCGGTCTAATGAAACCCTTATCCAACAACTCTTACAACTACTTCTTCAGCTCTGCCATCTCGGTTGGAGCCATCCAGTACGGTGTCTGGGCAACATGCTATGTTCCTAGTACCAGATTGATCTCAAAATCAATCTCTCGAGGTGGGGGAACACCGGGGAACTCATCGGGAAACACATCCATAAACTCTCAGACAACCAACACCTCCTCAAGGTTAGGACCTTTCACCTTGGTATCCACAACGTGAGCTGAAAATGCCTTACAACCTTGCCACAACATCTTTTCTGCCACCATAGCTGACACCAAATACGTCGGAAGAATCTTCCTATCTCCTTGGAAGATCCACTTCTCTCCACTGTCATCAAACACTTCCTGCTTGGAACCACAGTCCAACACATCCTTATACTTCTCTAAGGTATCCATCCCAAGGATCACATCGAATCCATGCATCTCAAGTGGTATAAGATCCACTTGTATACTATGTCCCGAAAAAGATAGAACACAAGATGGACACACTTCTCGAAGCATCGAGGAACCATCAAGAGGGGTTTCTAACAACAAACTATCTTTCTTACAACTAATAGGTAAAAGACAGTTTTCAAGCATAGTTCATGTGATAAAAGAGTGCGTAGCACCCAGGTCAACTAGAACAAATATAAAGCAAGAAGAAGACAAATCAGAATGAAATAACTCCATCTGACCTGCCACCACTTGTGGGTTGACTATCACCTCCGGTTGACTCATAGCATAGAATCGAGCCGTTGCTTGCTGCCGTCCTCATCCTCGTCCTCATTGGGTAGATGATCCTACTTGTGACGCTTGATCATGTCCTCACCCTCTACTACTATTGGGCTACTATCTATCCGATCCTTGCTGATTCTACCTCGACTGCTGTGTCACTTCAACATCTCTCTTTGGGCAATTTAACTTGAAATGCCCTATCTGTCCACAGATATAGCATGCCATATCCTCAAACTATGGCCTAGATGGCCCTGTCACTACCACTGAAGCTATACTATGTGCCTTCGATGGTGAAGAACCATATCCTCTTCCCTTACTCGGGGACCACTACGATGGTACACTGGAACCTCTTAACCCAGAAGGTGCTGAAAACCTTGGCTTCTTAAAGCCATCAAACCTCTGTCTCTATAACTGAGCATGCCTTTTCTTGGACATGATCTCTCTCTTTTCCTTGACTGACCATTCGATCCTTCAGAAAGACTCCACAAACATGGCAAAGCACTCCCGGTTCTCCAACACAGTAGCATGTGTTGTCAGCTCAACACTCAGACCTTTCTCAAACTGTCTGATCTGCTCATCATCTGTCACCGCCATGTGAGGATAGAACCTCAGTAGGTCTATGAACTTGGCTTCATACTCGGTGATGCTCATCGATCCCTAGCGCAGACGCTCAAACTGGTTGATCTTCTCATCTAGATACGTCTTTGGGAAGTATCTGCTGACAAACTCTCACCGGAAAACCTCCCAACCGATTACCTCACCGTGTTGCTTCTCCTCCTCGATGGCCCACCAGTGGCCAGCACTACCTTTCAGAAGGTAGACATCGTGCTTGACTTTGTCTGCTTCGGGGATGTCGAGGATCCGAAAGGCCTTCTTAAGACCTGTCAGCCACATATCTACATCCGCCAGATCAGCCATTCCAGCATAATCTAAAGCTCCGACTCAGTGAAGCCACTCAAAGGTCTTCCCAATACCTGATGTTTCACCATGGGGAGCCTGTGCTCTTGGTGGAGGCACTGGCAATCTCTCTACCATGAGATTCATCATAGCCATCAACGACCCCATAAGCTGCTAGTAGGCAGGGTTTTTGAGAATGGCTGGGTCAAGTTGGGGGACCTCAGGCACCCGATCTTCATGTACCTGCACTCTAGCTCCATCAACTGATGCAGCCTTGCTGCTCTCGGCAACATGTTCTTCATGGTTCCCAGACATCTTTGAGCTTTTTCTTCCACTGAGGGCAGAAGATTATTGTAAGAAGATCTGGAAATCTCACAAGAACAGACACAACCTAGTCCTAGATCCCTATAGACTCAGCGAACCTAGGGCTATGATACCAAACTAACTGTGACACCCCGCCATCACATAGACAATAAGGTGACACGCAAAAATGTGCGTAACTTCCATAAACCACATATTACCAAAAACACGGGTTAATTAAAACCGTTTGCGGAAAGACATATAAAAGAAAGCTTATTACATCCAGATCCTGCAACAAAACATGTTATATAAACATACGCATGCCTTGATATAAGTTCACAGCTTACAAAAACCAGCTGGCTTGCCAGCACATGAGTTCATTACCTTTTTATATGTACATAACAAGCCACATAAGGCCAACAATAGGATGAACAAGAGTACAATAGCTGTACATCATGAAACATTGTTAAAACACCTCTGAGGACCTGCGAGTACATGGATGATTCTAGAACTCTACTACAAAACACCAAAACATGCAACATGTTGTCATGGAACTGGAATCCCAGTCCCATGAACCAAACAAATATCAAAGGTGACATGCGGAAGCATAAAGCTTAGCTTAGCACACATGAACAGATAACAAGATGAAGGCACCAACATAGTCTCAACATTCAACAAGTATAAATTATACAAAATGCATTATATTCTTGAATTCAATTACATATTTCCATAGTCAAGGTACAAGTCATTCATGTGCACTAAAACTAGATCTTACAACAAGTACACCTAGCATAGCTCACCAAGCCCATCAACCTTCTAGCCATCTCTGAACCTAAAAATAATATACGAGAAACGGGTCAACACATGAGGTGTTGAGTATGGGGTAGAAAGATACATATATGTATAAGCTTTGCATAATTTTGAAAAGATTTCAAGACTAAACGAACAAGAATAAACATGTTAATTGTTTAACAAATGCAAAACCATATTTTATGTCATTTCACTCCATTATATCAACAATATCAAGCATGTTTAAGGCCTTTGACCAACTTCCCGTCAGAAGGGTCCATAAGGGTGCTCAAGATTAGCTAACCCTTTTATACGAGAGGGACCTCAAGGCATAGATAAGAGCTAACCCTTTATCAACAATATTATAATGGAGTTCTATCTATATATGTGTTCAAGTTATAAAACTGACAAGGCAAACATCGAGTAAGACATAGCAATACTACATGACAATATTTGAGCAAATAGACAAGCAAGCATACAATATATGTCATTTCAAACAAGAAACCTAGTCATATAACTAGATAAGGCCCATACCTGATTTAGAGATTTCATAACCTAACATATCCTTCACCATCTAGTCACATGGCAAACCTGATTAAGAACAAGATTACATATATGCATTAGATTCTCATCATTAACCCTAATTAGGTGCATTTTAGAGTTCTGGTCAAGTTAGGTTCAATGTTAGTTAATTACATAATTTGTGATCTCTTAATGATTTAGCGATCATCATAAGAGTGTGGTTCAAGTTTCATATTATTTCGAGGTTTCATGCAGACATTACGAGATTTAGGACACTTATGCTCAAATTATGCCATGAGACTCATAATAGAGTAACCAAGGTCATGATCATCAAGATAGGAGAACCCATCATCAAACATGGTTTAGATCAGCAACATTAGGTCATAAGAAACATATTCCAAAATAGGTGTATGTCCATTAGAAGCAAGATTAGCAATCTAGGCAAAGTTCAACATTATAGTCCAAAGTAGGAACATATGTACAATTGAGGTCATTCATGAACAATGGGTTGATTAGGGCCCTCATTAGGGTCACAAGAGTAAAAGAACTACTAATTTGATGCTCAGGAGGCTATAAGTACATCAAAGATTCAAACTTCATCATAATCATGCATTAAAGTCCATGAATAAGATACAACATGCATTAGGGACAACCATGGATCAAAAGGGGAGCTTAGGAGCTCAACTTGGTTCAAGGTGAATAAATATTACTGATTTCATGATTATGAGAGTGAAACGTCATTAAAGATGCAAGATTGATCATAATAGTGAATAAATGTTCTCAAACATGACTAATGTTAGTATTTTCAAGAAATCAGAGAACAACCATTTGACTTAGGGTCTGGGACTAGGCCCAAAGTGTAGGTCTCATCGAGTTGATCGATTTGATATATTGGTTTGCATATTTTGGATAAAATTACTAGGAGATATGTATTTTTGAATGGATGCATTAAAACTATATAGAAATTGCACCATCAACCTAGGATGTTACCTCTTTATCATGTGTATATGGGCTGCTAGCCCCTGATCCAATGGCAGAGGAGGCTTCTTCCTCACACGCTGCTCCCCAATCACTGCTTCTGTTCATACCCTGGTGGACTCCTGCCCAAGGTCACCTTCCTCTCTGCCCGCGGTTGCAGACCGCTATCGAGTTGTTGAGGGCGGCTCACGGTTGCCAGGAGTAGCCGCCCCGCACGATCGCCAACCCTCATTCACCGCCTGTCCATCTTACACTGCACTTGCTCCATGATTCCTCTATTCTGCGTTCAGAACAAAGCACTTGCGGCTCCCACCCTTGAGCATCGTCGAGCCCACAACAAGCCCTGAATGGGCTGCGTCCGAGTGGCGGCAGGTCCAAGGTACTTTGGCCGCCCATCAAGATCTTGATGCTCGGCGTGATGGGGCAAGGTTGCTACTGGTTGTCCTAGCCGCCTTCTTATCAAATTAGCAGGTTTGGAAAAACCAAAGCAGGGGCAAACTGGGGAAGAAAGAGGATGGAGAAGGCAAGGAAGGAGACGGGCTAGGGTTAGATGGGGGCGAGTTATATATATAGAGAAAGTGCTAGGGTTAGATCCAACCATCCTGTGCCTCCCTCGTTGTCCGATTTGGAGGCAGGGGGAAACAAAGCTTCCAACCCTACATTTCTTTCCCAAAGGGGAAAGGCAAAAGAAAGCCAACAGATGGGCCGAGATTTAAGACTTTGGGCCCAATAAGCAAGGAAAGGAATATTTAAGGCTAGAATAAGGGTATATCATAGAAAATCGTAGCAATGTCCAAATGATCTCAAATTTGGACCATAGCTTCATAATAGGGTCAAGAACAAATGTGAAAAATATCAAATCAAAATAATCACGTATGATCAAGAATTTAATCAAAGGGTTTAAGGGTATAACAACACTAACATTTCATGCATATATGTGTATCATATTGACTCAAAATGTGGAATCTTTGACTTTGGTGGACATTATAGAGTTATGAAGTCAAAGGAGACATACATAGTGAGGATTTAAAGTAACAAGAGTAATTATGCACAAATAGGAGGAAATCCACTTTTTCACATCCTTCCCTCCTTAAAAGAAATTTCATCCCCGAAATTCATCCAAGATCATAGTCGAAAGTCAAAGTTCATACATCACCGTGCCTAAGTATCCTACCATGGTTGTCATGGCATTCCCCACAATGGGATGCACACTAGGTTATCGTCATCAAGGGTGTAGTCATCTCGATCATATACATATTACTTAGTGTTCCCTCATAATGTGGAATCATCATGGCATTAGTGTTTTCCATCACCTAGTATCCATACATTAAGGGTTTTTGTTCATATCTTTACATGAGACCAAAGGGTATCATCAAAATCTATGTTATCAATTCTTAAATGAATATGTTCATGTTCATGGCTTCAAATGAGACTATCATCGAGTGTGTATCTCATCTTACTCTAGATTTCATGCATGCTTTTGTTTTCCCTGAAATTTCCACCAACTCTAATCAATTATGTTCATTATTTTTCCTTTTAAATCTAAAATTAAACAATTTATTCATCATGCTCATCTAAGTTATGACTCCAAGAGTATTTTCATATCAAGTTGATCATTTGAGTATGAGATTAGGCATGTTACCCCTGATTATTCAAGCTAAGTTTTCATGACATCATCATATTATTTTCATGATTTCAAGGCTACATCTTTTATGTATAGTATGATTTCATATTAGGTTTAGTTTATGAGAGTGGCTTACCATGCATATGTTAAATTTTTAATGTACATGAGATATTTCATATATCAAGCACCATATGAGGAACAACATTATCATCAATTCGAGGTTTTGAAGCTTTCTCACTGGTATCTAGAAAGAGCTCCACAAGCTCAAGCCACTCAAGCTAAGACATATATGTGTCCAACAAGACATGTTAACCACAATTTTCTACCTATAACATAAATTTGTACCCATCTTAAGGGTAACCACTAGATTCCTTTATATGCAACTACTAACCCGAGTATGAGGCTCATCATGGATATCACACATCATATACATCATCTTAGGTCTTGGTACATATCCCTCACCTATATATATCAAGCATCAAATTTTCAATTTCCTCTTTCTCTAGGGTTAGATATTTTCATAGGAAATCTAGGGTTCAACATTTTCAAGGAAACCACACGTTAGGTCACTCAACTCATATACTTAGAAGTATTCTAGCTAGAGACTCATCATCAAGTATTTCAACATTCCTATTTTTCAACATTTCAAATATTTTGAAGTTTAGGTCTCTAACCTTCTCCCGAGGTGGCTCGACTCATATCAAAAGGTCACCCTATTCATATGTCCCATGCTAGAGGCCCTCCTTTGTAAAGAGATTGAGGCCCGTGTTGGTCTCAAACTGTATGTCACATATCATATCTCAGCATGTACAAAACTAGGTACAAGCAAGCATGCCAACCCACTAACTATGTTTAGCACATCAACCAAGCCATATGTATCATACAAGGTGATAGGTTTAGCTAGGGTTGCATGGTCCAACTCATTCCATATCGTTAAACATACTCGACCTTCCTCAATCAACTTGGGTCTTATCAACATCAACATCATCATCAATATCATAATCATCATCTTAGGTTTCTAGGTTATTCACTTGCCTAACCTATATCATGGCTCTAGACAACTCTAGAGATTATCACTATCATATAAACTCTCTCATCTAGACTTGATGTTACATCTCTTTCTTCTAGGTTGCATGGAAACTCACTACCTTTCTACGTGTGGTAACATTTTTCATATGTACATATAATAATACTTGAAATATGTTTTCTCCAACATTTAAACATGTGATGAAAACCACCATACTCCATCTGAATAAAACCAAAACCAAAACCAAAATGAGTTACCACACTCATTAGGTAGTCTAGTATCATGACACCTAGAGAACTAGCAAGAACATGGTGCACACTTGTGTAGACATCCTAAGCACATGTCACGAATCATGTCTAGGGAGGTAATTTACACAAGTCTACACCTAGTTCTAGAACATCTAGGTTCTAACCTAGAGGCTAAGTCAACCTAATCCACAAGGATATTTCATTAAGTTTCTAGGGTTGAGATGTAGGGTGAGTTTAGTTTGTGTTTCATGTGAGCAATGTTTGGTGTAGTTATTGTTCATGCTCTGATACCATCTGTCACGGAACTGGAATCCCAGTCCCATGAACCAAACCAATATCAAATGCGACATGCGAAAGTGTAAATCTTAGCTTAGCACACATGAACATATAACAAGATGAAGGCACCAACATAGTCTCAACATTCAACAAGTATAAATTATGCAAAATGCATTATATTCTTGAATTCAATTACATATTTCCATAGTTAAGGTACAAGTCATTCATGTGCACTAAAACTGGATCTTACAACAAGTACACCTAGCATAGCTCACCAAGCCCATCAACCTTCTAGCCATCTCTGAACCTAAAAACAAAATATGAGAAACGGGTCAACACACGAGGTGTTATGGGGCAGAAAGAAACATATATGTATAAGCTTTGAATAATTTTGAAAATATTTCAAGACTAAATGAACAAGAATAAACATATTAATTGTTTAACAAATGCAAAACCATATTTTATATCATTTCACTCTATTATATCAACAATATCAAGCATGTTTAAGGCCTTTGACCAACTTCCCATCGGAAGGGTCCATAAGGGTGCTCAAGATTAGCTAACCCTTTTATACGAGAGGGACCTCAAGGCCATAGCCAAGAGCTAACCCTTTATCAACAATATTATAATGGAGTTCTATCTATATATGTGTTCAAGTTATAAAATTGACAAGGCAAACATTGAGTAAGACATAGCAATACTACATGGCAATATTTGAGCAAATAGACAAGCAAGCATACAATATATGTCATTTCAAACAAGAAACCTAGTCATATAACTAGATAAGGCCCATACCTGATTCAGAGATTTCATAACCTAACATATCCTTCACCATCTAGTCACATGGAAAACCTGATTAAGAACAAGATTACATATATGCATTAGATTCTCATCATTAACCCTAATTAGGTGCATTTTAGAGTTCTGGTCAAGTTAGGTTCAATGTTGGTTAATTACATGATTTGTGATATCTTAATGATTTAGCGATCATCATAAGAGTGTGGTTCAAGTTTCATATTATTTCGAGGTTTCATGTGGACATTACGAGATTTAGGACACTTATGCTCAAATTATGCCACGAGACTCATAATAGAGTAACCAAGGTCATGATCATCAAGATAGGAGAACCCATCATCAAACATGGTTTAGATCAGCAACATTAGGTCATAAGAAACATATTCCAAAATAGGTGTATGTCCATTAGAAGCAAGATTAGTAATCTAGGCAAAGTTCAACATTATAGTCCAAAGTAGGCACATATGTACAATTGAGGTCATTCATGAACAATGGGTTGATTAGGGCCCTCATTAGGGTCACAAGAGCAAAAGAACTACTGATTTGATGCTCAGGAGGCTATAAGTACATCAAAGATTCAAACTTCATCATAATCATGCATTAAAGTCCATGAACAAGCTACAACATGCATTAGGGACAACCATGGATCAAAAGGGGAGCTTAGGAACTCAACTTGGTTCAAGGTGAATAAATATTACTGATTTCATGATTATGAGAGTGAAAAGTCATTAAAGATGCAAGATTGATCATAATAGTGAATAAATGTTCTCAAACATGACTAATGTTAGTATTTTTAAGAAATCATAGAACAAACATTTGATTTAGGGTCTGGGACTAGGCTCAAAGTGTAGGTCTCATCGAGTTGATCGATTTGATATATTGGTTTGCATATTTTGGATAAAAGAACTAGGAGATATGTATTTTTGAATGGATGCATTAAAACTATATAGAAATTGGACCATCAACCTATGATGTTACCTCTTTATCATGTGTATCTGGGCCGCTAGCCCCTGATCCAACGATAGAGGAGGCTTCTTCCTCACACGCCGCTCCCCAATCACTGCTTCTGTTCACACCCTGGTGGACTCTTGCCCAAGGTCACCTTCCTCTCTGCCCGCGGTTGCAGGCTGCTACCGAGTTGTTGAGGGCGGCTCACGGTTGCCAGGAGTCACCGCCCCGCACGATCGCCAACCCTTGTTCACCGACCGTCCATCTTCCACTGCTCCTGCTATGTGATTCCTCTGTTTTGCATTTGGAACAAAGCACTTGCGGCTCCCACCCTTGAGCATCGTCGAGCCCACAACAAGCTCTGGATGGGCTGTGTCCGAGCGACGACAGGTCCAAGGTACTTTGGCCACCCATCAAGACCTTGATGCTCGACGTGATGGGGCAAGGTTGTTGCTGGTTGTCCTAGCCTCCTGCTTAGCTGTTGGGTTTTAGGGGAGGCAAAGAACGCAGCGGAAACAAAAAAAATTCTCCTCTCAAACCCAGAACAAGGAAACACGTCAACGTCTATACAATAGGAAAGCATGGTTTGTGGAATCATACCTTGTCCCGAGGCTTGCTCGGCAACAATACCTCGCGGCTTGTGTAGTCTTCACCTCCATTCTTGGACGGTGTCTGTGCAGCTCCTGGTTGCACCACGACTGATGACTCCTGGTCTCACCGGGACTGTCGGGATTGACAGCTGTCCTCCGAGCGGCAAAAATCTTCCGCCTCTGAAGTAGTCCACACTGACCACCTGGAACTCCAATCTCCTTGTCCCACAAGGAATTGGAAGGAGTCGCACCCTCGTGTCAGTGTACTAGTCATTGACACACTCTCCTGCCACCAATCGCTTTCTGCAGTTGTCTTTCCCTTGCTGTGCCTCCCTTATCGGGTAGCACTTGCTCGGGCTCTCTCGGTTACCAAAACCAGAGAGAACGACAACTTTACATAGCAACTAGTTGCACTAAGTTGTTCTTTGAGAAGCCCCCAATACCCCTATATATATAGGAGGGTCATGGGACAAGGTTCTCTATCCCGGGTAATGTGGGACTAAAGCAGGAGTAGAAGGGTTTGAGATTTTCCACAAAAACAACCAACTGCGCAACCGGAACCTATCGTTTCATTTCTGAAACGGTCGGTTGGGGACCTGAGTCGGTCGGTTGACACCTCAACTGATCGGTTGGGACCCATGAAATGGTCGGTTCACTTCTAAACTGGTCGGTTCGTGGTCCTGATCAGTTCCCGATTGACTTTCCTTCTTTTGTTTCTAATTGGTACCAAATACCAATCCTTGTTCCAATCAAATTGGGCAAGTGAAACGAAAAGAAATTTCTCACCAATCCTACTTTCCCAACTTGCTCGGTTGCATCAGTTGAACCGATCGTTTCAACACTTGAAGCAATCATTTCACCCTGTCCATGAGACAATCGACTCACCACCTGAGCCGATCGGTTCACCAAGCTGAGCCGATCGGTTCATCACATGAGCCGATCGGTTGGGAATGCAGATTGCGTAGAATCAGTCAATTGTAGTTTCAATCAATCATACTCCAATCAATTTGTCCAACACCTTGAACATTATGACATTGAGCTATCAATTAATTGAGTGTTTAATTGAACTACTAAACTCCTTTAGTAATTAATCTAAACATTGTTTGTGGACAAAACTCCTCTTCCAGGTTAAATCCTATGTGTGTGACCCTGCAGGTCCATTTCACGTTGGCAGTGAAAGTCCATAACACTTATGACTTCACAAGCAAAGAGCGGTGCCTAGTCACACATCAGTTCTACCCAAGTGAAATAGAAAGTTGGAGAACAACTTTCAATCCTATAATCTGTGAATGGTGTTACATTGAATGTATAATTCCTTTGTCACTGATATCCTGAATGAACTCGAGGCATGGAACAGTCATCCTGTTAACGTTCATTCACTTTCTTGATCTCAGAGTAGATTGGAAGAGATATATATGACATCAATATCACATACTGATTCAAACATGCGTGCACACCTTTCTCAATCCTACTCATCAAGTGGCCATGGATATCAAACTCCCTCAGGAGGGACAAATCCCATATCTATCACTCACCCCTCAAAAGCCCCATGTGTCAAAGCCACCCAATCATCACCTTTATAACAACCCATGTTTCAGGATTGTGTTTGATGATGTCAAAGTGTGCCCAACAACATGTGTTGAGTGTAGTGATTTCAGGTCAAAGAATCACACTCACCACCATCATTGTGAGTACTGACTGTGACTACCATGTCATGGTTCCATGTGTCAAACTCACGGTGGGTTTATCCGGTACACTTGTTCTCTAACAAGTACCTATGTGTTTGGTTTGATATCTCTATATCATGACTAATGAGATTCTGTCATCAACCAACACCACAATCTAGTCTTGTGTGTCATTGCTGTCTATCTACCCTCCACAATGACATCCGACTAGGGACATAACAAGAATGTACAAACTCTTAGCATCCGTATGATCTCATCGTTCAGGTCTTTAACCTGAAAGCATACGTCATTGAGTACTGTCATTCTCTAGACATTCAATCTATTCTATCACTATCTCATATGATTGAACCAGAAAGAATTGGAAGCTTGCCTTTGATATTTATCAAATCAATCTTAATGTATCCCACCAATCATCCCATGAATGGCTCTCAGAGAATACATACCAACAGACTCCCACTTGCACTGTGAGCCAATCACCCTTGAATCATATTCATAGTGATCTTCAAACATGTCCCACATGTTACTCTGCTCTAGTGCGATCATAGTGAGTAATGGCAAAACCTTGCCAAAGTCAGTATAAATTGCATGTCTCTCATCTCTTCGCTGTACGTCATACGTATGAGATGGAGTTGTTGTAATATGCGATCTAGTATTCCTTTGCTAACCTTTAGCCACATTGCATGATCAAGGATTCCATACTTGTCATCAATGACCAGAATATCTATAAGTTCATCTCATGAACTTCCAGATCCATATAGTATCCACTGATGTTCTCTACCACAGATACTCGACATTTCCTTTTAAATGGTTTATTTGGAACGTTTCCAATTATCAACAAACTTTCACTTGTATATATCCTATATATATTTTGCGATTATTTTTCTGTCCTTTTGGAAGTTCTCATCAATGTAACTCTTTACATTAAACTCTTCCTTATCTCCATAGAACTAGTACTTCTTAAGTACTTATCAAGTTCTCATGGTATTCCAGTAACCCTTACTAGAAGTAGACAGACATCCACTCGTCATGTCTCACATACGAGTTATCAGGATGAGCACATCATATTGCCATGTCCTACATACACGATGATGAATGCATTTTGTTCTTTCCATGTCGATACATGCAAGATAATGGGATGATTACATACATGATAGATCCATATCTATTCTTAGTGTTTCCATTCTTCATAAGAATTGGACACTTGGCCTTGGGATACTAACTCCATATAACATGGACAAGTTTTCTCCCACTGAATCTGTGCATACTGAACCCTTCAGTACAGATTGCCAATGTATGCTTTCTCTTTTCAGGTCAAGAGGTTTTTGAGAACTATCTCTATAGATCTCTATTCCTATCACATAGGAAACATCTCTATCTTCCTTAAAGATAATTTCCACTTTTGGATTTCCATTCTAGAACATTTCCATTTCACATCAACATGTGGAATGTGAATACGCTCCCACTAAATCACATATCCCTTCTTAATCTTTGACATATCAGTCAAACCCTTTGACTATATCATCAAAGTAAAGATCCAATTCTGAGTTGCTTGTACTCAATCAATCACATTGATTAGTCCATTGTAACTTATAGACTTCATTTACATTAGTGGATTCATAAACCTTATAGGTTGTGTCACGTACACATCCTTGTTTTATTCATCATAGGAATGCAGTTTTAGTATCCATATGCCAAATGTTTTAGTCATTAAGTTGCAATCAACAATCATCATCCTTCTCAAAATGTTATCCATGTGTCTTAACACTTAAGATTCATTTGCACTTATGGATTTCATCCAATGGGTGCTACCATCAAGGTCATACCTTATGGTTCACATGGATGTCATTTAGGATGTAATGGTCATAAACCATAACTCAAAATTTGGTTCCTCATATTCATCTAGATAGTTGACTCATCACATGAACAACTCATCACATAGATAAATGAGGTGTATCCGTCAAGGATATAAGAACTTACAACTCCTTGTGATTCTTAATGTCCTTTATTAGTGTGGGGTATTCTTTTATTAAGAAGAATTCAGTTATTTGATAATCATTCTCTAACTCCTTATAGTATGATTCCTTCTTGATTCATACATCACCATGCCTTAATCACGAGTTCTCTATGATACACTATCATAATTACTCATAAGGATCTCAAACATTTGGTCCAAGTATTTCATTCATTGATCTCATCAAGAATTAACACTTTACCAAATTTGCACTTCATCTATGATAATCTTGAACACTTCAAGATATTCATATTGGTATTTCTCTAAACACCATTTGAAGTATTAGCATTTGTTCCAATAGGTATGTAAATACATCACATGTATCATACCTAATAGGATAATCATTCTCCCACTACCTTTAGTGAAGATTGATTAATCATGTCCAAGATATTCATGTCTCTTACTGGTTCTCTAACAAAAAAAGTCTAGATTTATCCTTCACATGGAAACTAGAAATGAATTTCTCATGATTGATGCTAATTTGATTGTTTGAGTTATCTATACCTTTTAGGTATCATTTTATCTTATGCATATCAAATACCACAAGATAAATAAGGCATTGCCACAAAGATCATATCTTTATGAATTGAAACATCTCTTTATTGATTGCCATCATTGTCATATAATATGCAAAAATAAAGTGTTTCTATCTATTGGAAAATATGAAGTAGTAGTTCTCAACTCTATTTCATGCCCTTTTGGCTGAAATAAACTGAAAGGTACTCCTATCTATGGCAGCAACACTTGCTCCAATGATGGGTACTCCTTTCTTGGTCCTTTCACAAAGGCCATCACTTCTTTGTGGATATTGCATATCATATATGACATATCCATATCTTGGTATCATATACCTCAGATAAAGAAGCGGTTCATTTAATGATACCTTAGGTGGAGATCTCCATCCCCTCCTTCATCTTTTTTTTGTTCTTCCAGATATAGAGGGCAATTCCCTCATACACCCTTTCCCCATGTGCCTTGAGGTTGAAGACGGCTTGGGCTGTTGGCTAGCATCAGAACACTTCTTTGCTTTGCCCTTGCCATTGCCCTTAAGACTTACCTTTCATTGATCTCATCAAAGATTAGGGTTAGTCTTTCTTCATATTTGCCTCTACTGTCCTCAACATGTCCAACAACTTTGTCAACGCTTGTCAAAGTTGTTCATGTTGTAGTTTATCATGAACTGTATGATTCTCACAACATTTGCAGTATCATACCAATAGCCAACTCTTGGCTTAGAGGGAATCCTTCTTAGTCAGGTCTTTCCACATACTCAATCATATTGAGTGTGTGAATACCTTACTGTATCTCCTTCTGTCATGACATACTAGGACAATGTCTTGGAGACATCATATGTCTCATGTTGTCTCTACAACTCATAGTTCAGAGAACACAACATCAAGCACTCCTCATCAATGTCATCCTCGGTATGCTTCCATAAGCATACTTTCAGTCATTGATGTGGTGGGATCGAGTTCATCTGGTTCTGGTATAACTAGGACTTAGAGCTTTCGCTCTTTGATTGAGAACGCTTCTCAACGTCCTAACCAATCATGGAAATTATTCCCATTTAACTTGTCCTTTTCCAGGACGGATCGCAAAGAAAAGTGATTGTTGTTTGTTGTTATTTGTACTACAAAAGGAAATATGCAATTTTAGTCCAAAAACTCATTTTGACTTATTTGATTGATTTGAAAAGTTGACGATATAATTAGGCCTTTAATTAATTATCGCTCCCACTATTTTACTTCAAATTGATATCCCTCACCATTAATTCGGAAGATTGCAGCGTACAACCTTCTAGTGGGCAAGATCCTGAAATCCTCTAAGTCATGGACCAACTAGGGGTGTCACCCACAACTTAGATCTCTCAGGTAGGCAACTTTTGCCAATTGCATCATATGTAATTCTTGATAAGATGTCATATGCAACTCCTTGCCATGAGCATCTCCATGCCTCAAGGTGCTAGATCCTATCTAGGTCACCTTGTTAAGTCCGACCCAAAGCAAACACGATGAATATGCACCCTGCTAGGGCAGACCCACATATCCATCCTTCACGCTTCCACGAGATAGACGGTGCACCATGCTAGGGCGTGCCCACACTTGGTCGATCAAGCTTTTCACGTGTGTCACATTTGGAAGGAATCTAAAACTTAATATTTAATGAGGGATTTGGTTTTATATACATATACATATCCAATCACCACAGTATATAGTACGTATCATATACATGCTATATCCCACAGAAAACATGCAAAATGATAAAAGCGATGATTATGGCCATCCTAATGTGATTCCCCGAGCCAAGAGGAATCACAGTCATCTAGGTCTACATCACATGCAACCTGTACAAGATGAACTCTGTGCTTTGCCTTTCTGGGTTTGATCAACTCATCACATGACTGATCGGCTTGCCATCAGGCCAGTCGGCTGGGTGCCACCAGCCGATCGGTTGGCTCCTCCAACTGATCGGTTTGCCTGGTCATCGTGCATCTCATCATGGCCGCCACCCGCTCGTCTCGCTCCTCGAATCGGTCATCAACCGATCGACTCACTCCTTGAACCGATCGGCTGGAACAGCCAACCGATCAGTTCGCCTGGTTGTCGTGCATCTCATCATGGCCGCCACCCGCTCGTCTCACTCCTCGAATCGGTCATCAATCGATCGACTCACTCCTTGAACCGATCGTCTAGAACGTCAACCGATCGGTTCATGCCTTGAACCGATCATCTCAGCTGTCGTTAGGATGTCCTCTGTTCTTTGACATAACAGGAAATAAAATCTATCGTATTTTACATTGTAAAAAGAGAAACCTCGATTTACATTCGAGGGGAGTAAAGGTAGGAAAGAAAATCTCGAATTATTTCGAGTTACATCAGGAATAGGAGAAGGAAGATCGGTGCGTAGATCGAGATGCAAGCAACCACATACAATCATACATAGATTAAGTTTATTGGCCATAACCACTCTATACATCCACCACAAAACTCATTTAAGGGCAACGCATATCGAGTGCATTAATAATACATATCATATATGTAAATTGGGATTTGTGGATTTAGGATTGGACATGCATAAAGCCAATTTTATTCACATCGTATGCAATAAATAAAGGCGACAAACCAAAATCGATCATATCGATAATCCTAAAGTATAGAGCAGTTGACGTGGATCTAATACCACTGTTGGGTTTTAGGGGATGCAGAGAAGGCAACGGAAACAAAAAAATTTTCTCCTCCCAAACCCAGAACAAGGAAACGCATCAACGTCTATACAATAGGAAAGGATGGTTTGTGGAATCATACCTTATCCCGAGGCTTGCTCGACGACAATACCTCCTGGCTTGCGCGGTCTTCAACTTCGGTCTTGGACGGTGTCTGTGCAGCCCCTGGTCGCACCGGGACTGACGACTCCTAGTCTCACCGAGACTGTCGGGATTGACTGCTGTCCTCTGAGCGGTAGAAATCTCCCGCCTATGAAGTAGTCCACACGGACCACCTGGAACTCCAATCTCCTTGTCCCACAAGGAATTTGAAGGAGTCGCACCCTCCTGTCAGCGTACTAGTCACTGACACACTCTCCTGCCACCAGTCGCTTTCTACAGTTGTCTTTCCCTTGCTGTGCCTCCCTTATCAGGTAGCACTTGCTCGGGCTCTCTCGGTTACCAAAACCAGAGAGAACGACAACTTTACAGAGCGACTGGTTGCACTGAGTTGTTCTTTGAGAAGCCCCCAATACCCCTAAATATAGGAGGGTCATGGGACATAATTCTCTATCCCGAGCAATGTGGGACTAAAGCAAGAGTAGAAGGGTTCGAGATTTTCCACAAAAACAACCAACTGCACAACCTGAACCGATCGTTTCATTTCTGAAATGGTCGGTTGGGGACCTGAGCCAGTCGGTTGACACCTCAACCGATCGGTTAGGACCCATGAAATGGTCAGTTCACTTCTGAACCGGTCGGTTTGTGGTCCTAATCAGTTCTTGATTGACTTTTCTTCTTTTGTTTCTAATTGGTACCAAATACCAATCCTTGTTCCAATCAAATTGGGCAAGTGAAACGAAAAGAAATTTCTCACCAATCCTACTTTCCCAACTTGCTCGGTTGCATCAGTTGAACCGATCATTTCAACACTTGAAGCAATCATTTCACCCTGTCCATGAGCCGAGCGACTCACCACATGAGCCGATCGGTTCACCAAGCTGAGCCGATCGGTTCATCACATGAGCCGATCGGTTGGGAATGCAGATTGTGCAGAATCAGTCAATTGCAGTTTCAATGAATCCGATACTCCAATCAATTTGTACAACACTGTGAACATTATGACATTGAGCTATCAATTAATTGAGTGTTTAATTGAACTACTAAACTCCTTTAGTAATCAATCTAAACATTGTTTGTGGACAAAACTCCTCTTCCAGGTTAAATCCTATGTGTGTGACCCTACAGGTCCATTTCACATTGGCAGTGAAAGTGCACAACACTTATGACTTCACAAGCAAAGAGCGGTGCCTAGTCACACATCAGTGCTACCCAAGTGAAATAGAAAGTTGGAGAACAACTTTCAATCCTACAATCTGTGAATGGTGTTACATTGAATGTATAATTTCTTTGTCACTGATATCCCAAATGAACTCGAGGCATGGAACAGTCATCCTGTCAATGTTCATTAACTTTCTTGATCTCAAAGTAGATTGGAAGTGATATGTATGACATCAATATCACATACTGATTCACACATGCGTGCACACCTTTCTCAATCCCACTCATCAAGTGGTCATGGATATCAAACTCCCTCAGGAGGGACAAATCCCATATCTATCACTCACCCCTCAAAAGCCCCATGTGTCAAAGCCACCCAATCATCACCTTTATAACAACCCATGTTTCAGGATTGCGTTTGATGATGTCAAAGTGTGCCCAACGACATGTGTTGAGTGTAGTGATTTCAGGTCAAAGAATCACACTCACCACCATCACTGTGAGTACTGACTGTGACTACCATGTCATGGTTCCATGTGTCAAACTCACGGTGGGTGTGTCCGATACACTTGTTCTCTAACAAGTACCTATGTGTTTGGTTTGATATCTCTATATCATGACTAATGAGATTCTGTCATCAACCAACACCACAATATAGTCTTGTGTGTCATTACTGTCTATCTACCTTCCACAACGACATCTGACTAGGGACATAACACAAATGTACAAACTCTTAGCATCCGTATGATCTCATCGTTCATGTCCTTAACCTGAAAGCATACGTCATTGAGTACTGTCATTCTCTAGACATTCAATCTGTTCTATCACTATCTCATATGACTGAACCAGAAAGAATTGGAAGCTTGCCTTTGATGTTTATCAAATCAATCTTAATGTATCCCACCAATCATCCCATGATTGGCTCTCAGAGCATACATACCAACATTAGCAAACTAGCAGGTTTGTAAAAACCAAAGCAGGGGCAAACTGGGGAAGAAAGAGGATGGAGAAGGCAAGGAAGGAGACAGACTAGGGTTAGATGGGGGCGGGCTATATATATAGAGCAAGTGCTAGGGTTAGATCAAACCATCCTGCGCCTCCCTCGTTGTCTGATTTGGTGGCAGGGGGAACATAGCTTTCAACGCTACGTTTCTTTCCCAAAGGGGAAAGGCAAAAGGAAGCCAACAGATGGGCCGAGATTTAAGACTTTGGGCCCAATAAGTAAGGAAAGGGATATTTAAGGCTAGAATAAGGGTATATCTTAGAAAATTCATATAAAATCGTAGCAATGTCCAAATGATCTCAAATTTGGACCATAGCTTCATAATAGGGTAAAGAAAAATTGTGAAAAATATCAAATCAAAATAAGCACGTATGATCAAGAATTTAATCAAAGGTTTCAAGGATATAATAGTACTAACATTTCATGCATATATGTGTATCATATTCACTCAAAATGTGGAATCTTTGACTTTGGTGGACATTATAGAGTTATGAAGTCAAAGGAGACATAAATAGTGAGGAATTAAAGTAACAAGAGTAAATATGCACAAATAGGAGGAAATCCACTTTGTCACACATGTCCATCTCTTGCCTTCTACTGCTCCTCTTTTTGCTGCTCAGCCACAACCTCACGACCACCACGTCTAGCATGATCACCTAAAAAGGTTGTAAACCAGTAGGGTGAGACACATAGTCTCAGCGAGAAACATAACTCCCCGCTGAAACTATAAAACTCTAGAAAGCTTAAAGCAAGAAAAGCAGATAACTGATATAAGCAGATTATACGAGCAGCGTACTGAGCAGAACTTACTATATCATCCATCTTATCAAGATTACGGGAGTCATATAACCTAATTTTCTTTAAACATGATTGACAAGATAAGTTTTATAAGATCTTATCACAAAACATAAGGAACATATAAGTAACTGAAAGGTATAACAAGATCAACTACATAAGCAAGGTCTCAACCAAGGTTCCATATTTTTACTACGAAATAAACACTATTCAGCTAAATTACGTATTATTATTATGCCCTAAGGAAGTGAGCCGTACCACTCAGATCCAACCGATGGCTGCGAAACCCAAAGCCGATGCCATACGAGGTTATTGAAAGAGATGGACTCCACGACATCTCTTGCTCGTAGTCAGTGCATGAGAACCAAAGTAGGATCGCAATCTCATGCTTTAAGTGGCCTCAACCACAGGGTCAGCTCCACAAGCTACCCATAACTCTAGCACACCTTGGTACAAGTCTTGACGCTAGTAAAACTTGAGCCACGAGCCTGTTCACCGTGCTCTGAGCCATGAACACATTCATGCTCTTTCACATATCTTGAGCCATGAGCATGTTCACCATGCTCTATATATCCTGAGTCTGCAACCGCAGTTGCACTCAAATCCTCCTATTTTTGGCTAGGAGAAACCCCACATATTTAACAATATACACTCCGGGTTAACCCACAGGAGAACCCGTTTCACCATCACCAGCTACCGACGATGATGGATCTATGGCCAGGGCAAACTACATGATATATTCCAATGTAATTAATTAGTATATTTTAAGTGGATTGTTGAGGCAACCAAGTTGTAAAACATACAAATATTGAGTTACATTATCACTGCAATCATCACATTATCCAGGGATATCAATCCCTCATCACAGAAAGCCACTGCCTCTTAAGGCATCATCACCATCTTACATCACCACATGGGGATAAGAATCCCTATCTCATCAACAAGAGGATAACACCTCACTAGGCACTTAGTCTTTATCATGTCCTCAGACCTATCTTACCACACTGGTGATTCATATATATCTCATAAACAAGAGTTATCATCACGATATAGTGTCATTCAAACACATGTGCCTCATAGCTCTTACCTAGCTATGAATTCATCTTGTAACCTGCATGGTTAGTGTAAAAGAGACATCTTTAAAATTACTACGCATACAACTCCACTGTTTATCATGTCATCAGGTTCTATTATATCAATCACATTACTTACTATCAAAACATGGGAATCTATTTATGCTTTCATATACATAAATTATCATCATACTATCTTTATTTGACATTACCTTTAAGCATCCAACAAGTCATTGGTTTACAAACCATTATCCATTTCACATTGTCAACAAAGATGTGACTATAAGATAAAGAACCATAAACTAGGTTTTCTGGGTTAGACCTATCCCTCACCAATGATGCCCGATACCCTCACTAGAAGTGTGACGGGTAGGACGCCCCTCACTACAAATGTATCGGGAAAGGTCATACCCTCACCAAAAGATAAACAGCTAGGGTTTCAAACCCTAAAGCACATGTTACCATGACGGCCAACCAAACTGCACTCTAATGTGCACTAGAGAGCAGCTAGCACAGAGGTGTGTCATGCAACTAGAACTAGAGGAGTGTGTGTCATGCACAAGGGACAACCTCCATCGATCAAGGCACTCTATCGCCCACAGTGTCAAACCATATCGTCCATGAGCGTGGTAGCAACATATCAACCAACCCTTAAAGGCACCCTAAACACCATAACGGGCACCAAGCCACCAAGGCTCATCTCCACTTCATCATATCAGCCAAGACCAAACTCAAGGCAAGAGGGTATCGTTCAGAGCACTAGGTCTAAGGTGTATCGCCCAAGCTCACTACCTAGATCAAGAGGGCCATATCGGGCACCAAGTCAACAACACAACTTGATGTATTGGCCAAGGGTTAAACCCTAGACATAGAGGTGTCGAGCAACACTACTAGAGAGCATGTCGTGCAAAGCATGAAGCATAACCCGAAAGGGTCATCATCAACCTCAAGATCACCATCTTCACAACCCTAAAAGATCAAAGGAATTGGCTCACCTCTCAACAACCAAGAGAGAGGCATTTTACACAATCCTTTATCACAAATCAGGCATCAAGATGGATCACCACCACCTCGAGGTCAACACTCCACCTAGGCTCACCTATCAAATCCATGGTGAGCGAAGGGTGTTGCTTAAGCAACTAGGGTATAGACTCACCTCTCAACATCCAAGAGAAAGGGGTGTTGTCTATAACACTAGGCCTCAAACTCACTTCTCATGACCAAGGCGAGAAAGGGGTATCACCACTAAAGGAAACCCTCAACTATTGGTTCAGCCAACTAGATCCAAAGGTACATCCACATCATATCCAAAAGAGAAAACAAGATCATATATCAACAAGATCAAAGGTATAAATAAGCAAGAAGTATATTCAACAAGTTGCATGGCCGGTTATGATCATACATGAACATGCAACAAAAGGAAGGTAGTATAGTTAGGGTTAGAAGTTATGTAACCCACCTCAAGCAAGCTCCTCAGGCTCCAAAGCTCCAAGCTCTAACCTTCTAGATCCAAAGCACACCACTTTCGGCCACCAAGGAAGCAAGGTCCACCTAGGGTTCGACCACGAAGCTAGAGGAAGAAGAAGAGATCTCCACCAAGGGGGATCGGCCACCAAGCACACCAAAGAAAGGTGTGTCATGCACCAAAGAAGAGAAGAGAAACAAAGAGCTAAAAGGGATCCTAAGGAAGTGTAAGGGAAGATATATATAGAAAAGGATCAAAGGTGAACCAATGCAAGGTGTCATCTTACTTAGGGACACTTATCCAATGTCTTGCCACCTTGCAAACCACATGCAACATGTTATGCCACCACTCATCAAGAGATCGGCCACATGTCCAAGGTATGGTGACACAACCAAAGCAAGGAGGTCAAAAGGGGTCAAAGACCGACACACACAACACCACCTTGGATGACACACCCATGGGCGACACCCCCATGGCCGACACAAGGTGCCCCTACCCGATACAAAGCTCATCAAGGAAAGGCAAGGCCCAAACAAGGTGAAACAAAGCCCAACAGAGCTCTACAAGGCCCAAGGCAACTCAAGAAATGAGCCCAACCCTTCCTCTCGACTCTAGAGGAAGCAAAGAGAGAGAAGAGCAACAAAACACAAGCAAACCCTAATCACCACTAAAGGTGATTAGCAAGCAACTAAGCACAAGGTTTAGGCAAAGCAAATAGGATAAACCCAAAATGAAGGTCAGGGTCCTTACAGAAAGTGTTTTTATTATATCCCACTATAAGTCCTCCTTATGCTTTGGCCCCATAACTCTTATGCTCTGGACCCATAACCTTTATTGAGTCCCAAGTCCAGGGCAGGTTGCGGCTTAGCCACATCTGGATAGAACTAGCTACAAGCCTACAACATATCCAAACGTTATCTATCCCGGAGAGGCATTAGAATCACGCTGGTCCTGCACTTATTACAAATGGCCTTTGTTTGTGCGGCATCAACAAAATGAAGACATAGAAACTTTCAATCCCATCCTAGGCACAGTCTCATTCGAGAAGTCTGATGGATACTTTTTATTGAGTAGTAAGTACCTCCCCTAAAATTGATCTTATGTGCATCCATATGCTTCGTGGATATATTAAGGTACTAGTAGATTTTTATCTGACTCTGTTAAGGAGCATTGAAATGCTATTAAATGGATGCTCAGATATTTGAGAGATACATCTAGTGATTTTTTATGCTTTGGAGGGACACCACTAATTCTTATAGGTCTCATAGATGCAGATTTGGTAGGTGATCTTGATCACAAGAAATGTACCTCAGGTTTTTTGTTCACTTTTGTAGGGGGAATTATCAGTTGACAGTCTAAATTGCAAAAGTGTGTTGCTTTATCTACTACTAAGGAAGAATACGTCACATCTTGTAAAGTAGGAAAAGAAATGGGTTGGCTCAAATGTTTCTTACAAGAATTGAATTTGACAATGTTATCTATTGTGATAGTTAGACTGCCATGGACTTGAGAAAGAATTCTTCTTTTCACACTAGGACAAAGAATATTGATATGAGATACCATTGATTGCGTGATGCTATCAGTGATGACCAGTTGAAACTAAAGAAAGTCCACACCAACGATAATCTTTTTGACATACTAACGAAGGTAGTTCCTATAAAGAAGCTTGTTACTTGTAAGGAGCTTGCGGGATTGGACTCCCCCTAAGGAGTCAGAAGGACAATCTCTCTTTAGGGATGGAAGGAGAGATTGTTGGGCCTCCGACCCTCTATTCTAGCCCAACTGAGTGGCCCTTAGGGATTCATGTTGTCGTGATGGGTTATAAATATAACCCCATCCCATTAGCAACAAAACACAATAGCTGCAACCAAGGATTGTAAGAGCCACCACTTTTCCTTTACTTTTTGTTACTGTCCGTGATGGAAAGAACAAGAGCCAACGAAGAAAGAATAAAAGAGAGGAAGGAAAGAGGGTGACACTCTATGGTTCTCTTTTCCACTCTACATCAAGTTCTCCATCACAATCAATATTGTTGTTCTACCCAGGTATTCTATGTAAAGGGATGTTTTTTTGGGAGGCCTTTTGGTGCCGTGACATACCGATCTGGATATTATCTGTATCTCTTCCTTTTTCTTTATATTCCTTAAGTTTCAGGTTAAAACTTGAGACAAACTTTGTAATATGTTGATTAGTAGATTTCTCCGTCGGGTTTTGACTGGGTTTTTCCCTCACACATTGTGGGGGTTCCACGTAAATCCTAATATTCTTGTGGTTGCTTGCTTGTGTTTATGTTTTCTATGCTTGCATACAAATGTTGCTTATTACATTAATTGCAATGCACTACACATATTAGATATTATGTACCTAGTCCATACTATTGGCTAAATGGACATCATCAAAATCCCTTTTTTTTGAAAATAACAAACATTTCATTCTTGTGGATCTAACGTGCTATTTGAGTGTTGCAGGAACTAGGTGGATGACACAAGTTTGGAAGATCTAAATGCCCACAATGTGTTAATTTCATGATTGTAATCAAATGTTAAAACTTGTATAAGTTCATAATGTACAAGTACTTAGATATCATGTAAATCAAGCGTTTATATCTTCCCTAGCCATTCACAACACTTAGATAGGCCATCCCATATAATAGTGTCACAACTGCACACTCATAAACACACTTAGTATTCATCTAGAACCACCAAAATAGAGACACTCTCGGTCGAACTCTTTGTCGACTAAGACAAGCTCGGTCGAACAACTTCTCGACTGAGAGTCTCCCAGGTTATTTCTTCTAATAGGTTTTATAGCCGTTAGACACAACAGACAAGGTAGTTGGGAGTTGGAATCGAGCATTATATACATTTTCTCCAAACCACATCTTGGTCGACAAAAACTTTGACCGACAGACTCTCGGTCGACAAACTTCTCGGCTGAGATTGTCTTTGTCTGCACTTTTTAGAATTAATAAACTAGCTGTTTCTAAAGCAATTAGTGGACAACTAACGGCTAGTTGAGCACTAAGAACCCCCTAGAAAATGTATAGAACATCCTTAAGCACTCACAGGACATTCCTATAAATAGGACATGCCTTAGGACACCTAAATACACTTATGCAACACTTGAGCATACATACTTTCAAATTGGCAATCTATTCTTGTGAGCAATTGAGCAACTCTAGCATTTGCTAATCCTTTCCATTGCTACAAATTCGTGTCCTATAGGCTAGCATCTCCTACCCACTACACTTCCACTTCCATACACATTGGATAGGAGATCAAAACACTTGATATAGGATTCAAGCCTTGTGCTTAAGCGGTAATTGTAATTTCCATTTTCCCTTCTTGTTCCTTCTTATTGCTTGTACTCTCCTTGCTACTCCTAGGGTTGGCGGCTATGGATTGGAGAGGGTGCTATCTTCTCAGGTGGAGAAGGATCTTCTCGGTGGAGAAGGATGACTTTGAACTACTTCTAGAAGGTCTCAACGGGAAGCTACTTCAAGGATGAAGGCTAATTCAAGGGGGAGCTTGAAGTTACTTCAAGTGAAGGCTGCTTCATAGTTGGTGAGACGACTTCATGGTGAAGGCTGTCCAAAGGGTGAGGAAGGTATTTGTAATTTTGTGTAACATCCTAAGAAGGTAATAAAATTCAAATACTTTCAAATCCCAATTGGAAACAATTGGGTAGTGGACTGACTCCCTTAGTTTTTGGTAAGGGTGGAACCACTCTAAACACCTTGGTTCTTTCTTCTTATCTCAATTGTGGTTGCTTGAGTTGAATTATTGTTAAAATATTTATAAAACCCTATTCACCCCCTCTAGTGGTTTTTCAATTGGTATCGGAGCAAGTCTTCAAGGAACTCTAACAATGTCTTGAAGAATGGATGATGGGGAACTCAACAACCTTAATTTGGAAGGGACACTCGTGGCTAGACCTCCAATTTTTGATGGCACTAACTACACCTACTGGAAGAGGAGGATGCATTTCTACCTCCAAGGAATTAGTTGGGATCTCTGGAGGATGGTGTCAAATCCATATGACTTTCCTTAAACAGAGTATGCAACTTGGGATGCTCATACGGTAAGATCAGCCCAAATGAATGCAAAAGCTGTAAGTATACTCTATTGTTCAATTTCCGTTGGTGAATTCAATAGAATATAAAATTTTGAAACAACTTATGAGATATGGCATAGACTCTCTATAACCTATGAAGGAACTGTTCAAGTTAAGAATTCTAAAATCGGAATGCTTAAACAAAAGTTTGAACAGTTTCGTATGGATCAAAATGAGTCTATTAGTGAAATGTATGCAAAATTTTCTTCTGTTGTGATTGGTTTAAATGCTTTACGTAAAGTAATCAATGAAGAAGATCAAGTATAAAAAATTCTTAGGTCTCTTCCTCCCAAGTACAAACCCAAGGTGACTGCTATTGAAGAAGCAAATGATCTCACTCGACTAAGGATGGAGCAACTCATTGGCAACTTAAAAGCACATGAGGCAACCTTGGAGGAAGAAGAACGACGAGAGAGTGAACTTCAACAAGGAAGAAAGAAAGATATGGCCCTAAAATCTTCAAAGATCATCACTCAAGAAAGTGATGAAACAAGTGATGGAGATGAAGGAGAAGAAGCTCTAATTGTTAATGGTAAGAAATATAGAAGATTTAGATCTGACAAAGTTGCTAGTTCTTCTTCTTCTGCTCCTAGGTCTTTTGAATGTGGAAAGAAGGGACATCTCAAGAATGAATATCCTAAAGCAAAGAAAAGCTCATCCAAGAAGAATGGAGAAAAAGCATACAAAGCTGCATGGGATGAGTCAAGTGATAGTGAAAGTGGAGAAGAGAGGGTGGAGTGTATCATGGCCAAAGAAGATGATAGTGATGATTCTCAAGAGGTAAGCCTTCTTGATTTTCCAAAAGAAGATCTAATTGTTAGTCTACAAAATACTCATGACAAATATGTTGATTGCAAAAAGAAACTAAAGAAGGTTACTAGAACTAATGAGGATCTATATGCTAGATTGAATAATATTTCTTTCAAAAAGGACAATATTGCTTCTGAAAATTTGACTGTGAAATCATATTTAAATGATTGCAATATGAAGTTGCTTACTTTAGAAACAAATCATGATCTTCTTTCTCAAGAAAAGGTTGATTTGCTTACAAAACAGAATAATTTTCAGACTCAACCTATCCTATATTATCATCTAGATTATGATGCTATTGTTAAGGAAAGAGATGCTTTATCATCTAGTCTAGATGAAGCAAAGATAGTTATCCAAAATAAAATTGATGAGATTGCTAAGTTACAAAAAGAAGTTAGTAGCTTGAGAAATAATGGTATTCTTGATAAGATCCTAGAGAACTCTTCTGGTTATAGTGGAAGAAGAGGTTTAGGATATGTTCCAAAAGAAAACTCTTATCAACCAACACCTAGGATAACTCAAGCACCCAAGACCAAGATCATGTTTGTACCCAAGAACACAACTCAAAATCCTTTAAAGAGAAATGAAATTGATTCTATTTTTTGTCATTATTGGTTGCGTCTTGGACATTATTCCTTTTCATGTCCTTACAAGGAAAAAATGTTGATTTAGTATGGGTTCCAAGACCCCAAACTTAGCAAATTTAATATGATTAAGTTGATATTTGACCTAACACTTCATTTTAATATCTTAATGTCTCATCTCAACTAAATAGAATAGTACCTTGGCATATTACAACAATTTAAGCCCAAATTAACATAAACAGATTACTGAAAACAAACAGAAACAATCTCGGTCGACAAATAGTTCGACTGAGACACTCCTCGGCTGAGAAATTATTCGACTGAAGGAATTCCTGTACCAAATCTGAAATCTGTAGTTAAAAAAGTAACAATCCTGGTCGAGAAATTTTCGACCGAGTCAAGGTCGGTCGAAGTATTTATCGACCGAATGAAGATCTGTTCAATTTAATTTGTTAAATCATGTTCAATTTGTTGTTAAACGTACCTAACCATAATGGAGCATCACATGGGTACCAAAACTGATATTTTATTGTAGGATTGGGTAGTTGACAGTGGATGTTCCAAACACATGACTGAGAATAAGGATGCATTTCAAACTCTTGACGAAAAGAAAAGCGGAATAGTTACTTTTGGAGACAATGGTAAAGGTAAAATTGTTGGAATAGGTAATATTGGTACAAACCTTGAAATAAAAAATGTTTTACTTGTTGATGGTTTGCACCATAATTTAATAAGTGTCAGTCAATTATGTGATAGTGGATATGATGTTTTATTCAACAAAAATTGCTGCAAGTTACTAATAGAAAACACTACAAATGTTGTTTATGAAGGAAAAAGAGTAGGAAATATATATATCCTTAGACCTAACTCTATGCAATATGTAGTTGGAAAATGCTTACTTGCAAAAGAAAATTCTTTACAACTATGACATAGAAAATTAGGTCATGCTAGTTTATATGTTATCAAAAAGCTAGTTAAATATGATCTTGTTTGTGGTTTGCCTAAGTTATCTTTTGATCAATCTGAAAATTGTGAACCATGTACTTTAGGTAAACAAAATAAAACTTCTTTTAAACCCAAAAACATGCTTATCACCAGTAGATCACTAGAACTTATTCATATGGATTTTTTTGGACCTATGAGGACACAATCTATTGGTGGGAAAAGATATTGCTTTGTTATTGTTGATGACTACAATAGATATACATGGGTACATTTTCTTGCAAATAAAGATGATACTATTCAAGTTTTCATACAATTTTATTCAAAGATTGAAAATCAATTACAAAACAAAATATGCACAATTAGAAGTGATCATGGTGGAGAATTTGAGAATCATCTATTTGAAGATTCTGTACATCTCAAGGTTACACTCACAATTTTTCTGCTCCATGCACTCGACAACAAAATGGCATAGTTGAAAGGAAAAATCGGTCATTACAAGAAATGGCTAGGACTATGATGCTTGAACATAATACACCTAAAAAGTTTTGGGCTGAAGAAGTAAACACAACTTGTTATGTGCTAAATAGAGTAACCGTACACTCTTATTTGAAGAAAACACCATATGAAATCATGTATACTAAGAAACCAAGGGTTGACTATTTTCAAACTTTTTTCTCAACTTGCTATATCTTGAATACAAAAGATGATAGAGAAAAGTTTGACTCTAAATCACAAAAAGCCTTTTTCTTAGGATATTCAACTTCTAGTAAAGCATTTATAGTTTACAACAGTATCTCTATAAAAGTTGAAGAATCCATTCACATTACTTTTCATGAAGAACAAAAACAAAGTGATAACATAGTTGATATTACTCATCAAATCGAAGATCTAACCATATCAATTAAAGATGATCAAAATGCTGAAAATGATCAACAAATTGAGACACAACAACCCATCCCTAGAATTATTAAGGATCATCCTCAAGAACTGATCATTGGAAATCCTAAGGATAAAGTAAAAACCCGATCATCTTTTAGAGATGTTGCAAATATGACATTTGTATCTATAATTGAACCTAAGAAGGTGACTGAAGCTCTAAAAGATGATTATTGGATTATGGAAATGCAAGAAGAATTAAACCAATTCACTAAGAATGATGTATGGGACTTAGTTCCTAAACCTCAAGAGAAAACCATTATAGGAACTAAGTGGGTTTTTAGAAATAAGTTAAATGAAGCCGGGGAAGTAGTAAGAAATAAAGCTAGGTTGGTAGCATAAGGGTATAATCAACAAGAAGGGAATATACTTTGATGAAACTTATGCACAAGTGGCAAGACTTGAAGCCACTAGAATGCTACTAGCTATAGCTGCCCACAAAAACACCAAACTATTCCAAATGGATGTAAAAAGTGCATTTCTCAATGGAATAATATAAGAAGAAGTATATGTTGCTCAACCACCTGGTTTTGAAATTCTGAAAAAAGGTGACTATGTATAAAAACTCAAGAAAGCAGTCTATGGGTTAAAATAAGCACCTAGAAATTGGTATGAACGGCTAAAAAATTATCTTTTTGATAATATCTTTTCAATTGGAAATTTAGATTCTACTCTATTTTTCAAAACATATGAATCTGATTTTTTGGTTGTTCAAATCTATGTTGATGATATTATCTTTGGTGCATCCAATGAATCTTTATGTACACAATTCAATAATATTATGCAAAAGGAATTTGAAACGAGTCTCATGGGAGAATTGACTTTCTTTCTTGGTTTTTCAAATAAAGAAAACGCCCGCTGGGATTTTTACAAGCCAAGAAAAGTATACAAATGAACTTTTAAAATGCTTTGGGATGACAAATTGCAAACATGCTACCACACCAATGAGTACCTTTATTAAAATTGACAAAGATGAAAATGGGGAACCCATTGATGATTCTTTGTATAGAGCCATAATGGGTAGCTTGCTTTACTTAACCTCTTCTAGACCGGACATCATGTTTTCCATTGGACTTTGTGCTAGATTTCAATCACAACCTATGCAAACTCATTTTCAAGCCGTCAAAAGGATTTTAAGATATTTAGCCGGCACTACAAGTTATGGTCTATGGTATCCTAAAGGACAATCTTTGGACTTCAAAGCTTATACCGATGCCGATTATGCTGGTTGTCGAATTGATTGAAAGAGCACAAGCAGAAGTTGTTTCTTGTTAGGAAGAGCCTTAGTATCTTGGTTTAGCAAGAAACAAAACACAGTTGCCCTCTCTACAACTGAAGCTGAATATATGTCAGCTAAGTCTTGTTGTGCTCAAGTGCTTTATATGCAACAAGTTTTAAAGGATTATGATTTTACATTTTCATCCACGCCTATCTTTTGTGACAATACAAGTGCTATAAACTTGGCACATAATCCTATTTTACACATCCGTGCCAAACATATTGAAATCCTTCATCATTTTCTAAGGGATCATATCTCTAAAAATCATGTATCCCTTCATCATGTTGATACAGAAGATCAATTGGCTGATATTTTCACAAAACTACTTCCATTAGATCAATTCAATAAAATAAGGAAGCAACTACTCATTACTCCTTTAGAAGATGTTTTCTTTGACATTTGTGCTTCTTAAATCGGTTGGTTTTTCTGATCCTTACATTTTGGCTTCAAATGGATATCCTTTCAAATGATTTGATGGTTATCTTTTTGAAAGGGGAGAACAAATTAAGGGGGAGTTTTAACACATGATTTTAACGACTATCTTTTTGATATGACAAAGGGGGAGAAATAATATGAATCTTAAATACTCAATCAATGAGTTTCATAATCTCTTGACTTTACATTAAAAGTTGCTATATTCCCTAAGAGTTGGACTTTATGTTCCACACTTCTTTGGGAATAATAAGCATACATTCCATAAATAAGAGAAGGAATACACAAGGTAAATCTCAGGTATGAAACTCAACTCATTTTAAGATTATTTTATTTATATTTAGAAATGTTTGTCATCTTCAAAAAGGAATACACTTGAGCATACATACTTTCAAATTGGCAAAATATTCTTGTGAGCAATTGAGCAACTCTAGCATTTGCTAATCCTTTCCATTGCTACAAATTCGTGTCCTATAGGCTAGCATCTCCTACCCACTGCACTTCTACTTCCATACACATTGGATAGGAGATCAAAACGCTTGATATAGGATTCAAGCCTTGTGCTTAAGCAGTAATTGTAATTTCCATTTTCCCTTCTTGTTCCTTCTTATTGCTTGTACTCTCCTTGCTACTCCTAGGGTTGGAGGCTATGGATTGGAGAGGGTGCTATCTTCTCAGGTGGAGAAGGATCTTCTCAGTGGAGAAGGAGGACTTTGGACTACTTCTAGAAGGTCTGAACGGGAAGCTACTTCAAAGAGGAATGCTACTTCAAGGGGGAGCTTGAAGTTACTTCAATTGAAGGCTGCTTCATAGTTGGTGAGACGACTTTGGGGTGAAGGCTGTCCAAAGGGTGAGGAAGGTATTTGTAATTTTGTGTAACATATGAAAAAGGTAATAAAATTCTAATACTTTCAAATCCCAATTGGAAACAATTGGGTAGTGGATTGACTCCCTTAGTTTTTTCTAAGGGTGGAACCACTCTAAACACCTTGCCTCTTTCTTCTTATCTCAACTGTGGTTGCTTGAGTTGAATTATTGTTAAAATATTTATAAAACCCTATTCACCCCCTCTAGTGGTTTTTCACATACATGGAGACTATTTCACATTATTTTTGGCCGGCAAAAACCCTTTCAAAATTCTCATACACACTATAAAAATATGAAAGGGACATCTCATTCTATCCAGTCCCAACAAAACATGGTCGTCATGGGGAGAATCAGAGAGAAATGTCGACGGCTTGATATGGAGGCACACTCTATAAAGGGATGTGACCCAAGCCTGGATCTATTGTTCAGAGGGTGATTTCATAGACCATTGAGCTTCTACTCCAAGGCAATACTTTTTCCATCAGCCTCCTCTTCTTCTCTCTTCTTGTATCATGAACATGCTTCTATTAGGATATGGGGATTTGTCCCTATTTTCGTAAGTCGGTCCGAACATGGGCCTCTGATTGCACTTGTTCTGATTATTTACGCGAGGTCAAATTATACTTGATAACGACCTATGCTATGTTTTCTATCGCTGTCGTATCATTTTAGTATAACTAGGCATAAACCCATGCTATGCACATATGCCTTAGTAGGTTGGAATGAGTATCTCTAGGTTAAACTTTGAGAAGATGCAATGATATGTACAATACATATCTTAATAGGTTGTCTCATACACACAAGGACTAATATATAATTTCAAAAAACAATGGAAAAATTGAATTCAACCCCTCAGTGGGATTTCTTATATAGTATAGATGAGTCTCCTATATAATATGTAATTTTAAAAAATTAAAGACAAAAGTGTGGTGTACACACACATGGACTACTATGTAATTTTAAAAAATAATGGAAAAAATTGTATCCAACCCCCTGTACATGCTTTCTTATATCGCTGGCTTTTTATATCATGTAGATGAGACTCCTAATATAATATATAATATAAAAAATTAAATACAAAAGTACGGTGTACACACACATGGACCAGTATGTAATATAAAAATAATGGAGAAAATCGCATCCAACCCCCTTTGCGGGCTTTCCTCTATAGTATAGATGAGCCTCCTAATATAATATATAATTTTAAAAATTGAAGGCAAAAGTGTGGTGTACACACACATGTACCAATATGTAATTTAAAAAAATAATGGATAAAATCACATCCAACCCCCTATGGAGCTTTCTTATATAGTATAGACGAGCCTCCTCCAACAATATATATATATATATATATATATATATATATATATATATATATATATATATATATATATCATCATCATCATCATCATCATCATCATCATCATCATCATCATCATCATCATCATCATCATCATCATCATCATCATCATCATCATCATCATCATCATCATCATCATCATCATCATCATCATCATCATCATCATCATCATCATCATCATCATCATCATCATCATCATCATCATCATCATCATCATCATCATCATCATCATCATTATCATCATCATCATCATTATCTAAGCCTCAGTCCCAACTATGTTGGGGTCGGCTACATGGATCCTTCATTTCCATTCAGCTCTATCATGGGCCATATTCTGATTGAGATGTAGAGATTCAAAATCTCTCTTTATAAGCTCATCCCATGTTAATTTATGCCTTCCTCTTCTTCTATTTATAGTGTTTGGCTCAATAACACTACTTCCTATAGGCACACTAGTAGGTTTGCATTGCACATGCCCATACCATCTGAGTCGACCCTCGCGCAACTTGTCCTCAATGCTCACCACCCCCACTTTATTCCTGATATAGTCATTTCTCAAGCGATCTTTTCTTGTCTTCCCACACATCCATCTCAACATACACATTTCAGCTATGTTCATCTTGTTGAGACCTTGTTTCTTCACCGCCCAGCATTCACTCCCATAGAGCATGGCTGGTCGTATAGCTGTTTTATAATACTTACTTTTTAACCTAAGAGGGATATTCTGATCGCATAATACTCCAGTTGCACTCCTCCATTAATAGAACCCAAGTAACAGAATTTATCACATTTTGGTATATCTAATATGTCCAACTTGGCTCCATCATTCACACTACGAGATTGGATGAAATTGCAATGCATATACTTAGTTTTGCTCCTGCTAATCATCAATCCATTTGATTCCAATGCCTTTCTCCAACGTTCAACTTTATCATTCAATCCATCTTTAGTTTCGTCAATCAAAACAATATCATCAACAATTAACATACACCAAGGAATATCAACCTGAACATTCTTTGTCAACTCATCCAATACAAGAAAAAAATTAAAGGCGAACGTGTGATGTACACACACAGAAAATAGTATGTAATTTCAAATAATAATGGAGAAAAATAAATCCAACCTCCTCCATGAATTTTCTTATATAGTATAGATGAGTCTCCTAATAGAGTATATAATTTAAAAAATTAAAGACAAAAGTGTGGTGCACACACACAAGGACCAATATGTAATTTTAAAAATAATGGAGAAAATTGCATCGAAACTCGTCCATGAACTTTCTTATATTGTATAGATGAGTCTCTTAATATTATATATAATTTAAAAAATTAAAGACAAAAGTGTGGCGTGCACACACAAGGACCAATATGTCATTTCAAAATATAATGGAGAAAATCACATCCAACCTTCTCCGTGGGCTTTCTTATATTGTATAGATGAGCCTTCTAATATAATATATAATTTAAAAAATTAAAGACAAAAGTGTGGTGTACACAAAGAGAGACTAGTATGTAATTTGTAAAATATAATGGAGAAAATCACATCCAACCCTCTGGGGCTTTCTTATATAGTATAGATGAGCCTCCTACTACAATATATAATCAAAAAAATTAAAGACAAAAGTGTGATGTAGACACACAAGGACCAATATGTAATTTCAAAAAACAATAGAGTAAATCACATCCAACCCCTTTTGGGGCTTTCTTATATAGTATAGATGAGCCTCGTACTACAATATATAATTTAAAAAAGTAAAGACAAAAGTGTGATGTACACACATGGACCAGTATGTAATTTCAAAAAATAATAGAGAAAACTTCATCCAACCCCCTCTATAGTTTTTTTTGTATAATGTAGAGGAGTCACATGATATAATATATAATTTAAAAAATTAAAGACAAAAGTGTGGTGTACACACATGCACTGGTATGTAATTTTAAAAAATAATGGAGAAAATTGCATCCAACCCCTTTTGTAGAGTATCTTATATAGTAAATATGCGTCTCCTAATATAATATATAATTTAAAAATCAAACAAAAAAATGTGGTGTACACACATAGACCAATATGTAATTTCAAAAAATAATAGAGAAGAATTGCAACCAACCCCTTCCCCGGGCTTTCTTACATAGTATACATGAGTCGCTTAATACAATATATAATTAAAAAAATTTAAAATAAAAGTGTAGTGTACACACATAAGGACTGGTATGTAATTTCAAAAAATAATAGAAGAAATTGCATCCAACCTCCCAGGCTTTCTTATATTAGTATAGATGAGTCTCCTAATATAATATATAATTTAAAAAATTAAAGATGAAAGTATGGCCTACATACAAAGGGACCAATAATTTCAGAATATAATGGAAAAAATTACATCTAGCCCGCTCTGCATTTTTTCTTATATAGTAGAGATGAGTCTCCTAATATAATATATAATTTAAAAAATTCAAGATAAAAGTGTTGTAACACAGACATGGACCATTATGTAATTTCAAAAAATAGTGGAGAAAATTACATCCAACACCCCCGCAGACTTTCTCATATTAGTATAGATAGATGAGTCTCCGAATATAATATATAATTTAAAAAATTAAAGACAAAGTGTGATGTAAGCACACATGGACCAGTATGTATTTCAAAAAATAATGGAGAAAATTGCATCCAACCCTCACTGTGGGTGTTCTTATATAATATAGATGATCCTCCTACTTATAATTTAAAAATTAAAAATAGAAGTGTGATGTACACACATATGGACGAGTATGTAATTTAAAAAAATTATGAAGAAAATTTCATCCAACCCCCTCTGCAAACTTTCTTGTATAGTATAGATGAGTCTCCTACGAAAATATATAACTTCAAAATTTAAAGACAAAAGTTGTGGTGTACACATAAATCGATCAATATATAATTTTAAAATATAATGAACAAAATTGCATCCAACCCCTTCCGTGAAGTTTCTTATATATAATTTAAAATTAAAGACAAAAATATGTACACATAGGGACCATAATTTTAAAAAGTAATAGAAAAAATTGCAACCAAACCCTCCACGGGATTACTTATATAGTATAGATGAGTCTCTTACACGATATATAATTTTAAAAAACTAAAAACAAAAGTGTGGTGTACACACATAAGGACTAATATGTAATTTCAAAAAAGAGTGGAGGAAATTGCATCCAACCCTCTCCACTGACTTTCTTATATAATATAGATGGGTCTCCTAATATAATATATAATTTAAAAAATTAAAGACAAAAGTGTGGTATAAACACAAAGAGACTAATACGTAATTTCAAAAAATAATGAAAAAAATGTATCCAACCCCCAATGTAGGGCTTTCTTTGATAGTATAAATACCAAAATAGTACCCGTCAAAAAATTTCGCAAGCTTATAATATGGAACTGAAAACAATTTGTCTAATGTCTAGCGAACCCTGTATTTTATATGTATCCACCTGATAACTCGAACCGGTGTCAAAAAACAAGTTCCACGTCGATTGTGGATCAGTTTTCATCCAAGTCGATGCAAAAACTGTCAACCCACAACCCACCTTAAATTGATCTTTTTACAAGGCGGTAAATCCAAAACGAAATCCAATTTTATAAAATACCCAATCTAAAATCGAACCTGTCTTATCATCTTTTATATATTCAGATAATATTAATTACACTGATTTTAGAGATTGAATCAACTGAATTTGTTCACTTTGGGATCAATCCGAATTAAAAAACTTCAAAATTTAGTGCCGTCTCGTTTTCAATTCGGACATGTACTTTGAAGCTGAGGTTCAATCTGTGCTTGTGTAAATCCAAATTAGGAACACATTTTCAATAGTTGAACAGGTTGCATTCACACATTCTGAGAAACTTTTAGTGTCCTAAATTTGTTCATATAGTAATGATACATAAATGGTCATAGTTTATTGCTTAATGTAACGTGTTTTTCTATGTGATATGCAATTTTAAAATTGTGTTTAAGTATTGTTGTGACTTATAGGGGTTTATATCAAACGAACACTTGTCTTGTTTGAATTTGTCAACTTAAAACCAATACCAATTGACGTGATCAAACTCCAAGCAGTCCACGTTTTAATTCAAGTGCTGATTCCAAAACTAAAACTAGAACAGATGAAAAGATCAAACCCCAAATTACCTTTTTTAAGTTAGATTAAATCTAGTTCACCAGTCTGGACAAAATTTTGGCAGTATTAGAAATATGGGTTCAATTTATAAGTTAGATATTAGAAAATCTTATCTTCTCACATGTTTAGCCGATAAGGACAATTCGTTCTAGGTCGATTTCTTGGCTGGGAAGTCTCTATCGACCTGGAACCAACCCATAATGGATTTTTTACACTCACGATAAGAAACATTTTGTTTTGGAAAATAAGGTCTAGAGTCTTGAAATCCTAATTGTCCCCACTCCAATTGGAATTATCCAAATTATCCCAAACTAGAATTGTCCAAACCTGAACCAACATGAACTTGTGGAAAACAATATGAGTGGGGAAACCTCCTCGTGTAAGTTTTTCTTATTGATAGGAGGCAACCACTCTTTCCAATAAATAGGATAAAGGGGAAGCATATAGACACTAGACAAATTCTAATGGGCTAAGACACACTTGGACCCATAATACTAATAGAATAAAACAACTTAACTAAATAAACACAACTTAAGTAAATAAACTCTCTAACACTCTCCCTCAAGCTGGAGCTTGGGAGAATCTCAAGTCATCTTATAAATAGACAGACAGACAAACAGACATACTAAACATAATAGAAAAAGATAACCAAGCCCATACAAGACTATCTCCATCTCAATGTTACAATAAGTCACTCAAGCACTCAAATACTCAAATAGATACTCAAAAGCAGTAGATATCTAGGCAGGCATAGAGTCTTCTTGATCATCACAATGACATCTAGAGGAAAAGAAATAGTAGTGGATAGCACCAGGATCGTTATCACAGTCATCATCATAGTAGCCAGAGAGTGATGGATCACAAGTCCTAGAGAGTGGTAGGTCATAAGAAGCATCAATAATCAATGTGCAAACAAAGCACAGACGAACCAAAGAGTGCTGGATCACAATAGTAGAGAGTCAACATACACACAAAGAATAGACAAGTAGAGAGTCAATGTTCACAAATCATGGACAAGCCAGTGTGTACTGGCACACAGAAGTAAAAGTTGATGATGTAGGTAGATAGAAGACCAATGTGTAAAGTAGAATACAAATAAATAACTCCAATATGTAATGTAGACGAAGCTCCATGTAAAATGATCAACAAAAGTCTTCATCATATTCCCTCTTTATAAAGCATCCATCACAGTAGCAGACATCAAAGTCCAAAGATTGTTGGTTTACGAAGTCCAGAAAATACTAATTCACACCTCAACCCGATATGAAACTCAAGATAGGGTTAACCCGATATGGGGATAATGGATAGCTCATACACGATATGAGCCATGCCCTTTGCAAGATATGGGAGATACCCATTTACCCTTATACACAATACAAATCTAAAACTACATCTCTTGCACAATAAGAGATTGTGAACATTCTAAACAATATAGAGTTGGATACTTCCTAAGTGATGGGTAAGATAATATAAGTGGTGAGTGATACCACATGGACGATATGAATGATATCCCTTGAAGGATAGGGAAAGTACCTACTCCTACAATATGAGGTTTAATTCATACTTCATGAACGATATGGCATAATTTACCCAAACTGATGGAAAACCCTAGATGAGGGATTGAAACCCAATATGCTTTACCCTTTGTGTAATGGTTTGTGGTATGTGAATTTAATAAGACAACTTGCTTGTCAAGTAATTATATTACATACATCAGATAGTGCAAAAGTGCAAAGCAACAAGTAAAATGTGCTAATCACAACACAAGTAGTAAGAATGACGTCCCAATATGTAACTTCAAAATAGCGGTCGAGGTAGATGATGAATAAGAAATAATAGTAGCAAAAAACTCCACATAGCATAAAAAAGCATGAATTGTCCACTTAACAATAGAAGAATCCAAATAGAAGCAAAAAGAACACCACATAGTTGCCGAAGGATCCATATATCAGCAGTAAAAGTGGCATGAAGATCCATATAGCAATATAACTAAATTGTTCTTCATTTCTCTCTTCCATCTAATATATTCTCTCTAGTCATCATCCTCTATTCTTCCCCTCATGCTAACCACAAAAACAGTGAAGAGAGTGGTTGGGGTTGAGAGTAAAAAACAATGGTAGAAGCAATGTCTATGTAGGAAAGTATGTGGAGGGAGTAAATGATAACTCGAGTCAATGTACAACATATACAAAAAAATGCAGACTAGGTCAAAAAATATAGGATTCGATTAACACAAGGAACAATATGTGCATGAGGGGTAGTACACTTATTGAGAAAGTAAGCAATACGGTATGTAGGGCTATAAAGACCATGGAGTGTAAAAAAATATAAATTACTGGAAGAAGGGAAGATAACTGTTTCTAGTTAGAAAAAGATAGAAGAACGTTATATATAGAACCTTCCATCATGAGTAGATGATGTAGCATGCCATGATGTAGAAATAGGAAGCAACGAATGCGTTGTGTCAATAAAGAGACACACTGTGTATGATATCATAATAGCAACAGTCAGCGCCAACAAAATCAAGCGACACATTGTGTCAGTTGATAGATCTCAGGGCAGTAAGGTAGCAAAACGTCATGTCATATATTGACATGTTGTGTAGGTTACACGACAAAAAACATTAGTGAAGCAGTAGCATGCCATGCCAAAATTTTGACAGCCGTGTCTCGTATCATGATGACAGATTTGTCAAAAATAGACACACACTGACACACACACCATGTTGTGGCGGTGAATTGTCAATATCAAGTCTGAGGAGCAGTAAAAATGATGAAGAAGTCCTTACAGAACTCCTCCAAAGCAATATAAGGATGATGTATCTCCAATATCAGCAGAAAAGAGAGTTCTTTATCCAAAATTTTGGATTATATCTTAATGGTGGTGGCATAGAGTAGATCAATGGTGGAGTAGATCTGTGATGATGGTAGTGAATAGGATAGCGACAACATCATTAGCAAGTAAGGTTGATAGAGGCATGACAGTCCTTGTAGATCTGGTGCCAACAATTTCTAGGTGGATACTTTTTGTTGAAGATGGAGACTATACCAAGGAGAAACAAGGATGGAAAATCCATGCAGACATTCTAGAAATGCCTAGCATAGGCAGTCACATGTCAGGGGAGACTTATCTCTTTGTGCTCTCTCTCTTAGGATTGGAGTGACACAGGAAAGCCTGCTTGGACACCATGTGGAAAACAAATTGAGTGGAGAAATCCTCTTGTGTAGGTTTTTCTTTTTGATAGGAGGCAACCACCCTTTCCTATAAATAGGATAGGGGGAAGCATACAAAAACTAGACAAACCCTAATGGGCCAAGACACACTTGGGCCCATATTACAAATAGACTAAAACAACTTAAGTAAATAAACTCTCTAATAGAACAAAACTTTACCTCGACTTGACATGACCTAAAACTTAGAAAACAACCTAAAATCCCAAAATTTTTAAGTTCATGAGTTGATTTGGGTCTAATGGTTTTATTTTTCCATGCCTAATATCATTCTTCATCCCCTCCCAATCATTTTTTATACTAGATACAAAATTTTTACTATATTTAGGAGTAAAAAAGACTCAAATATTACTAATGAGATTCAGATATACTAACCAAGGCTTAACATCATGTGAAGGGTGTGATTGACGAGCCTTAAACGTCGGTCTAAGAATGGAGTCATGTCTAGGTTATCAGTCTTTAGAAATTTATAATACCCGAATGTTTAAGACCTCGTGCAACTAGCACATGGTCAAAATAGTTTGGGGTCGATCACAGGGATAGGAAGAACAGTGCTTCAGAACACGAGTTTTACTTGTCCAAGCACGTCAAAAAAGGTCGAAGGATAATGTTTTGATAAACAAAAAAACCTATCTCTAAGGGGAGTTACCAAAAGAATTAATGTTTTAAGGTTTAGCAATTTTTATAGAGGTTTTGTATATTGGAAACTGAGGAGATAAAACTATCATTGGCGTAAAGCATGAAGGAGGAAAACTTAAACATAACAGGCGGCAGAAGAATACATCCTGCACCCTCTTGTCTCAAAGAGGATGCCTCTGACTATGCACCAATTCTCTCTCTCAAGAGTAGTGGACATAGACTTGAGAGAAAAGATATGTCAGGGCAACCCTAATCTTGGGTACTCTCATACACCCAAATCAGACCAAACTCTAGAGTTTATGACATCCTTCTCTCGAAGGAGTCAAAATGAGAAACACAATTCGATAGCCAGTCAAAAGCGTGCTCCAGATAGAGGAGACTAGAGTTAAAGGCTCTGGCGGGCTGTTGCACCGAAGGGTGGCTACGTCACGCGATAGACTCCATCAGGTTGACTGTAACATCCCTGACCTGGGTTATGCTTAAACCTAGATGTTTGCTTAATAAATTTGATTAAATTATTCCTCTTATCTCGTGAAAAGTAATTAAGGCTCAAGAGGAACTTATATTTCAATTTTAGTCCTTTTGAATAATGTTGAAATAATGTTTTACTTGTTTTGGGCTAAAGTGCAAATTACCCAAGTTGAGGGGTTAAATTGAAAATGTTACATGGTGAAATGTTCCTCTAGTATTGAAGCATCATAGGAATGAGAATCATGTAGAGGTATGGCTTGTAGGGGCATGAATAACAAGAAAGAGCCCGTTGAGCAATGTTTGTGCATTAAAACCTAGTTTTGGTGTAATGTGCAATTTACCCAAAATCTAGGGTTCAATATGCAAAATACCACTTCAAGAGGGTCCCTCATGAATCTTGGAATTATTTAGAGAAAATAATTTGAGAGGGGCACCTCATTTGAATCAGTTTGGAAGAAAGAGAATCTTGATATTAAAATAATCAAGATTTAAGCATAATTGGAACTTTACTTCAAATTAATGCAAAAATAAATATGTTAATCGAAGTGCCCTTCAAACAAAATGGTAATGGTTGAAATTATATAAGGTCGGATGAGAATGTGCCTTGCAAAGGCACGAAAATATCTAAGTGAGTGGAGAACCCACTCACATTAGTTAAATCAAAAGTAATATCCACTAAAAATGGGATATTAGTATTATATGATTTAAGGTGCTTAGTTTGCTTTTCCTTAATTCATGGATAATGAAGAGGAATTCGAAGGAGGTGAAGATGTCTTTGCATGCAAGGAATTGATGGGGGAGAGGTGGCACCAATTTTGGAATTAAAAGGATTTTATAAAATATTTATCTCTCATTGAATTTCTTATAAAAACATCTTTTACAACTTAATTGAGAGGCTTTTTCAAAACCACTTCCACTCTTTGCTTGAAAAACGACCAAGGGAGCTTTGGAGGATCAGGAGAATGACCCCCAACCTATTGGTAAGCTCCATGACCTCTTTTCACCTTGATTCCATGGTGGAAATCGAAAATCAATGTATGGTTTCTTCTTATCTCCATTCCATCTTCAATTCTAGCCATTCCTTTTCACTCAAAGCTTAAGGACGAGCTTGGGATAGTGGAAGGTGTTGCTTTAACCATTAAATACGTGTAGTTTGAAGCTTTGAAGCTCAATTTAAGGTGGGTTATATAACTTTAACCCTTGAATGCTATTATTGATTTCATACCTCTATCAATTGTTGATCCTTTCTTCATTCTTGAAATTTAATTTGATTGATTGATACAATCACCATGAAAATCATAGAAAGCTTCGTGGGTTTATAGCTTGATGACGATGCATCATCATAAGCACACACCTCCACAAATATCTATTGCAAACGGTTTCAAAATTTGAGTCCAATCGGTTTCAAGAAAGTTAGCCAAACGGTTTCATCAAATCGTTTGAAACCAAACCGTTTCAAAACTGTTTGGAATAGTTGACCACAGTTGACCATTTGGAGTTCATATGCTGATGTTGATGGTTGATGACCCATTAAATCCAATTGATTGGTTTCAAAGGGTTCATCAGTTAAAGGTCCATCAAGTATCAAATCCTAATCGGGTTGAGTGCTGAAATTCTCAATTGATTGATTAATTTTTGGGTTGACTAACCCAAATGGTCTTAAGACCATTTTGAGGTCACCCAAACAGTCTCAAGACCGTTTGGAGGTCAACTAAGACCATTTGGAAGTCTATGATGAAGTATAATTAGATGGTTGAATATCTAGTGATATCAAATTGAAATACAATCAATAGCTCCATTGATGATCGATTCTATGATGCAAACCCTAATTGAATTTCACAAATTTCAATGATGGGATTAGTCAAATGGTCTCAAGACTGTTTGGAGGTCATCCAAACGACCTAAAGACTATTTGAGGTCAGGTTATGACATGGCTAAGTGATGATGCAATGATTTTAATAGAATTAGTCCTACAATGTCAACAATTGAAGGTATCTCGATTTCAAACCCTAATTCAATTAGGTTTAAACCCTAATTGATGGTTTCTTAATTTTAAAACCCTTATTGATGGTTCAATTGAAGGGTGATTTAATGGTTCAATTGAGGTTAATTCAATGTTTCAATTGATAGGAGGGTTCAATAGGTGAAACCCTGGAATCGATTTAGTTGATGGATATCTTTTGGTCCATTCGGTTTTGAGAGGGTTTGGACGAAACGTTCTTAAGACTGTTTGAGTCCAAATGGTCTCAAGACCATTTGGGATCAAACGGTCTCAAGACCGTTTGGCACCAAATGGTCTCAAACCGTTTGGAGACCCAAGTTCATTCGGTTTCAAAATGTTTTGTCTAAACAGTTTTATATGTCTAATCAGTTTCAACTTGATTTGGCTAAACAATTTCAAACTGATTGAATGGCCAATGTAATCAAGACCGTTTGTAGGTCTAAACGGTCTTAGACCATTTGGAGGTTATTATAGTAAGACCGTTTGGAGTCTATTTGGTCAAGATCGTTTGGGGTCTAAGATACCAAGACTATTTGGGGATTAATTAATTAAAACCATTTGGATCTCTAAGGTGATTGAAGGTCAATCAACTACTTGATTATTTATGATGAAAATCAATGATGACTACAATGGTTGTACCTTTAAGGTACTAGAGTGATTGGTATCCTTAGTGGGGTTAACCTTTGATGCATATTAATGCAATAGTCCAATACATTATGATAACCCTAATTATATGTATTTGAATAAAGAATAGACTCAATTTGATTAAGATTGGAGTTGAGAACATCCTAGAGATGATGAGAACGAGAAATTCATACATGTATAATAATCATGTAGCAATCAAGCCCAACACATTCAAAATGAATGGGATATATAATTAGGGTATGATCCTTGATAAAGAGATCATAAAACCCTAATTGAGTTGACTAATGAACTTAAACCCTAATTTAGGGCAATACTGAGTGAAACCCTAATCTAGGGGAATGATGTGATCGTAATATAGGATAATGACATGAGAAACCCTAATTCAGGGTATTTTATTGTAAACCCTAATTGGGATGAATAGTAAACCGTAATTTGGGGAAATGTTGTAAGAAACCCTAATTCAGGGTAATGATGTGTAAATCCCTATTGTAGGGTAATGCTATGTGAAACCCTAACAAAAGGTAATGCTATGTGAAACCCTAATATAGGGTGATGCTATGTGAAACCCTAACACAACGTAATGCTATGTTAAACCCTAATACAGGGTAATGCTATGTGAAACCCTAACACAAGGTAATGCTATGTGAAACCCTAACACAGGGTGATGCTATGTGAAACACTAATACATGGTGATGCTATGTGAAACCCTAATGCAGGGTAATGCTATGTGAAACCCTAAATACAGGGTGATGCTATGTGAAACCCTAATACAGGGTGATGCTATGTGAAATCCTAACACAGAGTGATCCTATGTGAAGCTCAAATACAGAGTGATGAGTTATAAATGTAATAAGAAAACCCTTTTATTGCATGATATTGATATATAATGGATATAATTGTTATCATGAGTACTAATCATGAAGGTATGTTGAGATGATGAGCATAGCCATGTATGAGCTATGATGCTCTGTATATTGAAAATGTTTTATAGGCCTTATAGGCCTTCATATTCTTTGTTGCTTAGTGAGAGGTAACCTGAAATTAATGAGCCCTATGTGCCATATAATGTTTTAATTATTGAAATTATTTATGGGCTGCATAAGCCATAATATGCCTTGTAGCCTCTTAAGGGGTAACAAGAGGTGATATGAGCTTTGTGAACTATGTGGAATGCTTGTGTAGCAAGAATCATAATTTCCTTGGTCAGATGACTTGAAGGTATTAGTTACCTAACAAGTGGTAACAAGTGTTCTATGATAAACTAAGGGTTGAATTTAGTAGATCCTAGAAAGATCAATGTTATACATGTGTTTTAAAGTTCTTATAGTATAAATGACAGACTGCTTTATCAAGTTATAGCTGAAATGATTTGAATATGAATATTGCTCTAATTGGTTTAGAGATTGCACTAGCTGCTGTTAAATATAAATTTCCTCTTCTCAGTGTTAATCCAATAACTACAATAATAATGTTCTTGGCGGAGAGTTATATCTCTTGCTGGGGCAATTTACAATTGTCTCACCCCCGTGGGATCCACATTTTTTTAGGTTGACATGGACAAGGAGACAGGAACCCCATACTCAGAGAAGAACAACAGCAGCACCAGGAATAACAGTGAATTCTCAGGTGAAGACACTAGCTATCAAGTTTTGTATATGTGTGAATAGAGTCCTATGTGTCGTCTCTGTACTCTCAGGTCCTCAGAGTTCGTAGTTGGTTTTAATGAATCAATATGAGATTTTGGCTTGATGCCTCAATGTTCTTATGCTGTATGTATACAGTTGAATAGAACAATTGATGTTGTAATCCTTGAAATGAGATGATACACAATATGTACTAGTGAAACAGAATGAAATCAAATTACTTTGGTTCTTTTCGAAAGAGTTGTCCTTTGTGGATCTCTTTGAAAAAGGTTTTAATTTTTAGTGATTTTTAGTAATCCGCTGCTAACAAATGCTTCCACTTAAGTAAATCATGTTTTTGTGATCGGCGTGTCACACTGACGGGTCGTGGCAGGCAAGGCTCCCTGTCGGGTAAATAGCATGCCATCCGTCAGAGTCTCCCCATGCGACACACCTGTGTTGGGTTGCTGCCATATGGGGCAGAGATCGTGATGGGTATGGGGCATGTCACTTTGCCATTAGAAGGGACGGGGCAATTAGCTTGTTATGGATGGGCCGGGACGGGCCCATTAGCATTCTTTTGGTGGAAAAATGAGAGAAACCTTGCATAAGATAGGAAGTATTGTCTGGAGCATAGTGTGGATTATTTTTATGTAATACATAAGATAAAATATAGAGGAAGATAGTTTAGGAGGATGTTTTGATAGTAAAATATAAGCTCTAGTAGCCATAAAATGGCTCCCCCAAACTTAGCATTTTGATTGTCCTCAATCAATCTATACTTATTTCTATACTTATTTTAAAACTTTGTTTGCGATACTTCTTCATAACCAAACGTAGTCTTTAGACAAGGGGTTAAAAGAATTTTTGAGATGCCCTGAGGAAAATTACATCTGATACAAGTAATGGACTTTATTTTTCTTGGCTTATTTAATCAAAAATTTTCTCTTCAGCTTCGGCGAGACTTTTGGTGCATGGTTTCAAAGTTATCTTTCACACCAAACCGCTTGGGAGTAGAAGGTGGGGTTTTTGGGAAGGCTTAAGGCTTTTTGGGTTTTTCTTGCTTCTCATTGGTCCATCCAGGTATGGGTCCGTTAACGGGAAAGTGGTCCCTGTAGTTCAGGCCAGTTGGCTTTAGAGTAGTGATTTCACATCCTACGTACCACCGCCCCAGATCTACCATGCCTAAAGATGGGTACTTTTGGAGAGACAAGTGGTTTTTTTTGGGCACAACTCTCATGCTTTTATTCACTCTCATAAGGCTTTCCTCTCTTTTTGGGATTTTTATGGATTGGGAAAAGAAAAAGAGTTTGCTATTTGGGCATCTTTTTCCTTCACATGCACATCTCTTAGCTGTTGCGAGATTATTTTTCAAAGTTGGCATAGAAAAGTTGTAGCCTTTCTCGTTTGAGACTGTGTTTTCAAAAGAGAAAAATGAAAATAAACACCGCCTTAGATACAGAGAGAACGAACTGGAAGAAGTTGTACCAAATTTTTACTATTAAGTGTTTTGTATAGTTTTCGAGAGACAAGCAGTTGTGTATGTATTGTTTTCTATCAAACATTTATATGCATGTATATACAGTGTACGGTAAGAAAAGCAAAAGAGCAAAGAAAGGGAAAAATTTTGAGTACCTCCCTAACTGATGCTATGGAGTACCCCCCAATCTTACCCCATACTCTGTCCCAGAGTTGTGAGATAAAATAGGAAAGGATAGGCATAGATTAGTAAGGGTTCAACAAAAGCGGGCTCCCTCGACAGATAAGAACTCCATCACATACTCTCCACATTGGTTGTGGTAGCCTAAGTTGTGGATCTTATCCAGGATCTTTTTGAGGGCTACCATGCAGTAGATCCAGTGCAACACGTAGACACCACAATCATTTGATAACGGAAGTTGTTGTGGACAACGATGGTAGTATTGCAGTTCGTGCCACTTAGCCAACGTGTCTTCGAGATATGGCTGGATCAAAGACACCACCTCGGTATAATATTTCCTTGCTAACCGCTCAAGGGATGCCATCGGCGTGTATGTACTCTCCGTTGTACGATTGTTGTTGGCATCAGAACTATTGTAGAAGAAACCGGCGCGTGGACGGATGTACACCATTAGGAGCGTCCAGTGGTTGTCATGCAACATTAATAGGAAGATGATGTGTGACATACACTTCTTCACTTCGAGCTGAAATAGCTGGTGCGCTCCTATTTCATCATCCAGGCATAGGTCATTGAACAACATTGGATGGGCGATGTAGATGTGTTCAATCTTCTTATGTAAGATGGGGATGTAAGCTGACACCACCATCATTGCTAGACACCCTCTTGCCTTGAATAATTCCCGCAGGTCGTCAATGGGGACCACTGCATTATCCTTTTCATATATGATGTCTACGGTATTTGAATCAGCGAGTCAGAGAAGAATTTTTTTGACCTGTTCCTGAGATAGAGAAGTGCATGCAAAACCGTCGAAATTGTTAATTAGGGATTCAGAGACAGCAGGCAAAGCAGACTCACCTTCGGCAGTGTCGCCTTCAGTGGCGAGTGCGGTCCATAGAACTTCTATCTGCTTTCCTGTCCCATAGACGTCTGCGCTCTCAACTCCTTCCCTTGGAGGGTTTCCTGGTTGAGAAGATTCATATTCAATATCTATCTCCAGTAGCTCCTCTGGAAGCTCTGTGTCACAGAAGTAGTGCTTGTCCTTGATCAACAATAATGCATAGATGCTCTTGAGATGATAGAAATTTGTGTCATAGAACTGCCTGATGAATCTGAAGATGTTTAGCAGCTCCATGGCATGCAGGACGATGAAGGCACTATTTCTACTTCCCGACACTTCTTGGACTGGGAAGTATTTGATGGCATAGAAGTTCCAGATGCCGCTATGGTGTTGGACTCCTTGCTTGATTATGCAGTGAAGACGTAGAGGAAGAAGTCTGGCGTGCTTGTCTTTGGGGCATACAAAGATGTGTCCTCTATGTGAGACCTCCGCAGTGCAGTAGTTGAGGAGTGTGACATCATGGTTGAGGAGGTCTTCCACACAGAGGAACCAATGCTTCCTAAGCTTGTAAGAGGCCAGTACTAGATGCAGATTGTGCTCTTCAATATGCTGCAGCATGTCGGCCACCTGCTTTGAGTCGTATGCCCCTGCTAGTAGTCTTCTTGCTAAGGCTGGGGTGGCATTGTAGAATGGATACTGACTTGTCCTGATGGTGACATTCTCAAGCATCGCGCCCTCTAGGACCCTGAAAAGGATCTTCCCCACAATGGATTCTAAGCAAAACATGGCTTGGAGTGCTCTGTGTCGTACTGAGAAGTATCCATCACTCTAGATGATGACTTCTTCATCTGCCCGTGGCCTCAGGACCATGTTGAGCAGTTGTTTGTCCCAGATCGACAGGTAGCCGATGGTGTGCCTATCAAAATCTACCATTTCAAAGGATGGGATCTCTGATGGCGCAGAAAACACATCTTCTGTCGAGGTCCTCGCTCTAGGGGGTTGCTCATTGATCGAGCAATACAGATCACCCCCTTCTCCCTCTAATTCTTAAGATGAACCCTCCGCTCGGCCGATAGATATTTGATCTTCGTCTTCAGTTGGGTCTAGCGGGGGTGAGGGAGAAGATGTATCTTCACCGCAGGCACTCTCTTATCCTGCTGGAGCCCCGTCGGTGGTTTTGTTTGTTGTCTCTTCCTCAGGCATTGTGGAGGGCCCATTGGAGGTGGATGAGGATGATGATCCACAGGAGGATGGCGATGATGATGGTGGAGAGCTAGAGGCCAGTGGCGATGGAGATCTCCTGGGACGTGTTGAGTGGGGGGGGCTGTCCCTCTGATTGAGCCTTTCCTCGATGGCATCGAGGCATTGGACCGCTGCCTGCATCATGTTATTCAATGCCTCTAGCTAGCCGGGGAGACCAACTAGAGTCAGTAGCTGGCACTCCTGCTCATTCAACCTCCTCTAGAAGACCTGAAACTTTTTGGCCAGGGAAGCAAATGTAGCAGTATGATTGTTTGTTACCTCCTGCAAGTTATCAAACTCGAAGCCGAAGGCCTATCCAAATGAGGAGGGACTGCTGCCGATCGACTTCGGCTTCTTGTTGTGCTCCTCGCGTTGCCAGTACGGCCTGATGAGTATGCATTATCAATCATGGCCGAGTCCATCAGGACTGCCCACGAAGGTGTAGCTTCTGCACGGGGCATTGGCACCCTCATGGTCACCTCCGCTTCATCAGCTTGGGGTCACAGAGAAGGATGCGGAGTTGCCGGATGCTGATAAACCATCCGGCTCTCGATGTCCTCGTCCATAGCGATCGTCGACGTAGATGGTGGCAGTGTCGAAATTGGATGTATAGCCCTGAGCTCCACCTCCAGGAGCTTAGTGAACGCCTCATCATTGGCGTCCGACTGCACCACTACCTCTGCCATTTCTGGCAAGGCTGAAGCTTCATGCACTACCGCAGTGGCCTCCAGGGTTATGACCGCAGTAGCAGCCCCGGTGGTGTCGATGACCTCCCCAATGATTGACACTTCTTGTGTAGCCGCGACGGGTATTGATGTGGTTTCCACGGCTGGTTTGGTGGTGGCAGTAGTAGTAACCACCGAAGTGATGGCTGCTGGTTGTGTGGTGATGGCGGTCGACTCTGTGGTGGTGGTGACAGGTAGGTCTTTAATGATGACTGCCGATGATTTGTCCCGTCGAGCGTCGAGGGGTGCATGCCTTCCTACAGCGGCCATCCTTTCTTGGATGGTCCTAGTGGCGGCGTAAGCGGCTTCCATAGTCACAACTTCTATCTCTACTGCTGTGAAGACCAACTTCTCTACGTCGTAGTTGATGCAGAATGGGAGGGGCAGGAGGGTGTCCGTTCTTATGAACTTGTAGAGGAAGCGGTGACCCTCCTTCTTGATAATGTTCGCCCTTGTAAGGAACTTGATATCGATCATGTCGTCGCCTCTTGTCCTTGATAGGCTGCACGACTCTTTAGGGTACCCAACCCCACCGTGATCAAGTTGACGATCCCTCCCATGTTGTATTCCTTGGTGGTGTCCTTTATCAGATACAACCTGTTTAGCAGGAATCAACCCAGGTTGATCGTTCGGCCCTCCATCACATACCAGATGAGATGGAGCTCTTCAGTCTATAGATTGTTGGTCTCGTACTTACTGAAGAGGAGGCTCACCATAATCTTGTGGATAATCCTGCAGAAATAGGAGTGGACTGTCGCCACCTTGCTCCCCGACTTGAAAGAAGATTCGCCGGTTAGCCTCCTCCAGAGTGTGACTTGGTTGAAGCAGTCGCCTTCAGTGATTTAGACACTATTATTGAGAAGCTCCCCCTCAACTTTGCTAGAGGAGAATATTTCATTGAGCAGCCTCTCCGAGATATCATGGTCGACGTTGTAGAGGCGCTCCTATAATCTGTCTGCCCCATCGAACCTTTTGGCCTCTTCTAGTGTATTTGGGACTCAGAGAAGGGATGAGATAAACTCTTTGGTGAGCTCAGTGTAGGAGGCGGTGTAGCTAAAGCAGATCTTCCACAGTCCGATGACTTCTAATACGTTTGCCAATCTGTCGAAAATGCCGATCTGTTGGAAGGACGCTTGGTGGCAGAACCGGGTTGTTCGGTAGACTTTTATCACCAACTCCACGTAACACCTTTAGTGTTCCTCATCTCTGGGTGCGAGCTGGCCTAGCGAGTGGGCCAGGGCCGCTAGTTCTGCTGTCATTATTGGGGCTGGGGCCGCTTTTGTTCTGGGCCGCTTCTCAGCCTCAGATGACCCAGATGTCTCAGGGTGTGGGTGTTTTTGCCCGACGGTGGCTTCATTTGTGGCCTCGGGGTTGACCCTTTGGCCTTGTTCATCAACTTGGATGACTGTTTATTTGGTGTGGGCCATTTCTTCCATTTTTAAACAAAGAGAGTAAGTCAGGAAGAATTTGATCAATCAAACTATTTTGCCTGATATTGGGTAGCGAGCTAAAAATAAGTGTGTTGCCCGATATGAGTTAGGTGATACAAGAAAAATTGATATTGGGCCGGGGCCCTGAGAAAAAGACTGTCACGTGATATATGAATGTCTGATGCCAAAAAGTAAATATCGGGCAAAGGAAAAAACACTACACAGGTGGGGTCATCACACGACAGGGCCTGGGTGATCGGGCTGGCTGATATCAGGTGACTTTCTCAAAATTGATCCTGCCCGGTAAGATGCCCGATAGGGGTGTCGCGCAATATGGGCATCATACGGCAAGGTTAAAGATGCGATGCATCAATAATAGGGACGACACACACTGTGTCATGTCGAGCGATACTCGTGTCACCCGATATGAGTCAAAGTTCTTACAAAATGAACTGAGCGATAGAGTCATCGTCACGAGATTGTGATTTCTGCCCAACATGAAAGTCTTTTGTAGTCGTATCGTGCGACATGAGTGTCGTGCGATACATGCCAAAGACCGATAAAACAAAGCGGTGAAGAAAACGGCAGGCCTATCGTGTGATAATCAAAACTCGATGCAAGGCAAAAGGTTCTGCCTGACACGGATCTAAACACAAGAAGATGGCGCGTGACACGAGTCTGGCTGACACGGTCTGTGCGACACAGGTTGCATGATAGGGCGCCTCAGGTTTTACCTGTATCGGGCAAGAGGATGCTTGGCATGTGACACGGGTGTCAGTAGAAGAAGACCGGCATGAGAGCTAGATAATCAAGATGGAATGCATGATACAAGAGCAGAAGTAGGTAACCTGGTAACCCGACATAGTAAAACTTGAGTTACTATGTATAGCCAATCGCGAGTCAGGTAAAAAGGGGTAAAACAAGGACACATGTCGTGTGAGGAGGCGAATCGCCTTCTGAAGTACGGTGAAATTAGTCTAGTCCGTCGCGTCACAAGGATTTCGAGAAGTCTCACGCAGCAAAGACGTGTCAAGCGGCAAGGGCATGTCACCTGATGAATATTACCCGGAAAACTTCTAACGCGATATGAACTTTGCACGACACATGCGTCGTAGCATGCGCGATCCATTGCATGACATGTCTGCCCGATACAACTCTTGATCTTTTATCATGGGCGGGCGTGCCAGCTGATATGGTTTGGGTAATAGGGCAGCCTGATGCACTTGTCACGTGATAAGGCCAGGTGCCCGACACACCACTCCAAAACCATGAAAGACCAAGACCAAGGTGTCGCCCGATATGGTTTGAAGTGAGTCGGGCGATACGGTTGTCATAAAGCCGGTTACACAAAGTAGAGAACAAAGGAAGACAATCTACATCTTTGCCTGATATGTCAAAAAAAGGGCTAAAAACTAAAGCAAAAACAAGGACAGAAAATTGTAAATCAAAAGGCACTTGATGGGTAAAACATCATTGTCTTGAGAGTGAACTTTAGTCTCAAATAGTATTACTCACCAAGGAAATAAAACTAAGTCAGTGGCCCATGAAACGAGAGAGTCTGTGCACATGGCACGGGCACTGACTCAGGCCTTATTACAATAAGATTGTTCATAGTGTTCTTTGCTGAAAAAGGAAATATCATCCTATTCTAGGAACAAAAAACTCAGGCTGCCTCCCAAGGAGCACTGTAGTTTTAGTCGTCAGCTTGACATCTTCAGATCTTGCAATACTCCTCTGGTTGGTGCAGCTTCAACATTCTGCATGGGTATCTTAGATCTTCTCACAAAGGCTTTGTCTTCATAGAACCTCTTCACTCTGTATCTGTTGAATGGAAAAACTTTTGCTGGATCATCTTTATCATAAAGCTCCATCATCCCGAACAGATATATCTTTGCTATATGAACAATCCAGACCACTTGGTCTACAATTTTCCAGGAAAAAGGTGAATAGAAGATTTAAATAAGAAAATCTTATCACCTTCATTGACATCCTTCTTCCTCAGGTGGGAATCATGCCAAACTTTGGCTCTCAACTTGTATATCCTCACATTTTCATAGGCATGAAGCCTCATCTCTTCAAGTTCTTGGAGCTGAAGAAACCTTTTCTTTCCAGATATCATTGGGTCCATGTTGAGATGTTTGATGGCCCAGTATGCCTTAAGCTCCAACTGAAAGGGAAGGTGGCAAGATTTCCCATATATCAACTAGTATGGTGTGGTGCCCAACGACGTCTTGTAAGCAGTTCAGTACACCTAGAGATCATTGTCTAACTTTGTTGACTAGTCCTTGCAAGACTTGCCAACTATTTTCTCTAAGATCTGCTTGATCTGTCGATTGGAAACTTCAACCTGTCCTGACGTCTGTGGGTGGTATGGCGTGGCGACTTTGTGTCGAACACCGTATCTGTGCAACAACGATTCGAACTGCCTTTCTACAAAGTGAGATCCACCGTCACTGATGACAATTCTCTGCACCCCCAAACCTTGGAAAGATTATCTTGGTAAAAAGCTTTATCACTGCTTTGGCATCACATGTGGTGGTGGGTATAGCTTCCACCCATTTAGAGACATAATCAACTACAACAAGGATGTATTTGAAATGATAGGAGGAGGGGAAGGGTCCCATATAATCTATACCCCACACATCAAAGATTTCTACCTCGATCCATTTTGACAGTGGCATCTCATTCCGATGGGAAATGTTCCCGATTCTTTGACATTCACTGCAGGACTTTACATAAGCATGAGTGTCTTTGAAGAGAGTCGGCCAATAAAAGCCTGACTGGAGTACCTTGATTGCAGTCCTTTCACCTCCTAGGTTCCCTCCATAGGGGGATGAATGACACTCAAATAGAATCTTTGGGGCTTCATCCTCCGGTATACACCTTCTATATAAACCATCAACACAATGCCTAAACACCAGAGGGTCATCCTAGTAATAGTTCTTCAAATTAGAGAAGAATTTCTTCTTCTGATCATAGGACATTTCTGAGGGTAGGTGCTTGCAGGCCAGGTAATTGCAGAAGTCTGCATACCATGGCCCTTCAGGCTCAGCCAAGTGGGAAACATAGATAGATTCATCGACATAACTTTCATTTATTGGTAGTGGGTGGTCATCCTCCACCTGGATCCTTGAAAGGTGGTCGACGACCACATTCTCATAACCTTTCTTATCTATTATTTCATGATTGAACTCTTGTAATAGTAACACCCTATGCAACAACCTGGGCTTTGCATCTTTCTTCTACATTAAGTACTTGATGGCCCCGTGGACGGTGTGAACTATCACCTTAGAGCCCACAAGGTAGGATCAAAACTTATCAAAAGCATATACAATCACCAACATCTCTTTCTCAGTAGTAGTATAATTCAGCTGTTCCTCATCCAGGGTCTTACTTGCATAAAAGATCACGTGGTGCTTTTTATCTTTCTTTTGACCAAGGACTACGCCTATGGCAATGTCACTGGCATCACACATGAGATCGAAAGGAAGATTCCAGTTGGGGGACTGGAGAATGGGTGCAGATACCAAAGCATCCTATAGAGTGGAGAATGCCTTCATGCACTCATCTGTGAAATCAAATTTCACATCTTTCATCAACAGATTGGAAAGGGGATTTGCGATCTTCAAAAAGTCTTTGATGAACCGCTAATAGTAACCGACATGACCTAAGAAACTTCAGATACCGGTCAAAAATGTGGGAGGAGGAAGCTTAGCTATCACCTCCACCTTGGATCGATCGACTTCGATACCTTTGCTAGACACCTTGTGTACTAGGACTATTCCTTCTTGCACCATGAAGTTGCACTTTTCCCAATTTAGGGTAAGACTTTGCTCTTTACATATCTTCATTGCCAGAGATAGGTTAGTAAGGCAATCATAAAAGCAGCTACCGTAAACACTAAAGTCGTCCATAAAGACTTCCATTTTATCCTCTAGAAAATCGGCAAAGATGGCATTCATGCACCGCTGAAAGGTGGCATATGCATTAAAAAGCCCAAAGGGCATTCTTCTGAAAGCAAAGGTTCCGTAGATGCAAGTAAAGTTGGTCTTTTCCTGATCATCAGGGTGAATAAGGATCTGATAGAACCCTGAATACCCATCCAACTAGCAAAAGTAGGAATGATGAGCCAGGCGCTCCAACATCTGATCAATGAATGGGAGGGGGAAATGGTCCTTACAGGTGACGGTGTTGAGTTTTTGGTAATTGATGCACATGCCAGCTGGTCACCGTCTTGGTAGTGACCTCGAATCTATGATCTCCTTTAACCAACATTATATCTCCTTTCTTTGGGATGACTTGAATGAGACTTACCCACGTGCTATCGATGATGGTGTAGATTATTCCTGCATCTTGGAGTTTCACCACTTCTTTACTAACCACTTCTCAGAGCTTCTCATTCAGTTTCCTCTGGGGCTGGGCATACAACTTGGAGTCCTCTTCTAGGTAGATCCTATGCATACACACAGAAGTACTGATCCCCCATAGGTCTCTAATTGAGTAACCTAGGGCCTTTCTCTATAGCCTCAACTCCTCAAGCAACTGAAATTTTTGGCTATCAATCAACTCTGAGTTGATAATCACCGGATTCATCTTCTCCTCATCTAGAAAATGATATTCCAAGCCTCTCGGCAAAACTTTCAACTCAGGCAGGGTATCCTTCTCTTGTTCATCGATGGGGTATTTACAGAGGGTAGCGTGCATAACTGTCGCCACATGGTCTTCTTCTTCGGACGAACCTTCAACTTCAAAAAAAGCCAGCAATTCCTTGACCTCCAAATCCTCAACCTCTTGTGCCTCACCTGATAGAGAGCGCATCAACAGGTCCACCATGGCCTTTTCTTCCCTTACTTCATTTCTTAGCTACTGATAAGTTTCAACGAAATAAGAGGATTCAAAGAACGAAGGGGCTTTCATACAATCTCTGATGTTGAAGTCGATAGAATCTCCTCCAACCCTGATCGTAATCATACTTGCCTCTACGTCGATGAGGGCCCATCTGATTGCTAGGAAAGGTTGCCCAAAGATAATAGGGTAGCTGGGATCTTTTGTTGTATCAATTAAAACTATATCACTTGGTATAAAGAATTTCCCGACTCGAATGGGCACATCCTCAACCACTCCGACTGTCTTGGTAAAGGTGTGATCAACGAGCCGGATCCTCATGTTCATGCTTACCATATTAGTGAGACCAATCCTCTTAGCAAGGGATAAGGGCATCGAGCTGATTCTTGCCCCTATGTCGGCCAAACCTTTACAAGTTATGTTATCCCCAACTAGAAAGGGGATGACAAAGGCCCCAAGATCTTTCTGCTTTGATGACATACTTGCTTTGACAAAGGAACTGGACATCTATGCCAGCTTTATGGTCTCAACATCTTCGCCTCTCTTCTTTCTTGAAATCAGATCTTCCAGAAACTTGGCATAGGTAGGCATCTCCTCAATGGCATCCAGAAACGGGATGTCAAGGTGCAGTTTCTTGATAGTGGCCATAAACTTCTTGTATCTCTTTTTTAGCTGGGCCTTCACCAGCTTATGTAGGAACGGTACGTGGGGTGCATACTTGTCCAAACGTTCTTCAAAAGAAACATCATTGGCTCTTTCTTTGGTCACTTTCCTTACCCTTGCTAGGACTTCCTTTGGTACCCATTGGATAACCTCCTTAGCTGGTGCTGTCACTGTTGTCGCTTCCTTTTCAATGGCTGGATGTACCACTATTCCTGACCATAAAACAACCATCTTTGTGGTGTCATGTCCACACAGTTTTGTTTCAGTATTGGAGGGAAAACGTCCCACCTAATGATTGATGGTCTGGGCGAGGCTCACCAGCTATTGGTCGATCTGTTTATTATGCTATTGGAGCTCCCGTATCTGGGATGAAATGCCTCCCATCTGCTGCTACATCAATTTCAGCAAAGCAGTGCTATCAACAAAACTTTTATGCATCTTCTCATTTAGATCATTATGCTTCTTAGTGAAGGACATCAACTCTGTCATCATAAACGGTCTCTGCAGTTGGTTCTGCTAGAAGGTCTGTTGCTGCTGGAACCCTATTTGACGTTGCTGATTCGACAGTCCTCCCGAGGGATTCCCGCTTACCAGCTGATGGGAATTCTTAGATGCGCTGGTGTTTCCATAGGAGAAACCAGGGTGATCAGGGCGTTGGTACTGGACAAAATTGACATTCTCTATACTGTCATCATCAAGCTCTCCCTAAACAACTGTGTGCGGGCAGAAGTCAGACAGGTGGTCTGGCTCTCCACAGGTGACACAACTTCTCACCACTTCCTGCCTTACTTTTACTTTATAACCCTGTTCCTTCAGGGTTTGGACATCGGTTACTATTTTGTCTAACTTCGTCGTGAGCGATTCCATTGCTTTGGATTCTCCCAGAGTGGTATGGCTCATAGACTCTCGGTTGTACTTTTTGTCATGCTGATTAGTGGCCATGTTATCAATATTTTCCCTGGCCCTCTGGGCACTGAGTCCCAGAACATCGTTGCTAGCTGCAATGTTCAGGGATTTCCTCTCGGCATCACACACCCCATTATAGAATGTGGTGATTAACTTAGGTTCGAAAAAACCATGATGTGGGCACTCCCGCTGGTAAATTTGAAATCCCAGGTCCCGTGCAGGTTTTCTGAGGGTTTCTGTGAGTACCTCGTTATCTTGTTCTGACACTTGATTGTTCTTTCAATGGGGAAGAACTTGGCGATGAACGTGTTAGCGAGATGCTCCCAATCGGGAAGACTCCCATCTTGCAGACTTGTGTACCATTCCAACGCTTTGTCTCTCAGAGAGAAAGGGAAGCATTGGATGTAGATGTGTGCTTTCAGAACTCTATTGATCTTGAAGGTGTTGCAAGTCCTTTTGAAAGTTGTGAGATGGTTGTATGGGTTTTCTTCAGTAGTATTTCGGCCAAACCGATTGTGCTGTAGCAGCTGGAGGAAAGAAGGCTTCAACTCGAAGTTGGTAACGTTGAGGGGCTGCACAACCACTGGATTCCTTTCTTCATTTTCCCGGACTTGGACGAACGAGTGCAGGGAGCGGGCTTCCGGAGTTTGCTCAACTATGACTTGTCAGAAGAGAAGATGACTTAAAAAGGCGAGACAGTACCTGGAAAGAAAGAAAAGTTTAAAGGTATTGGTATGCTGTATAAACTACGTGCAGTAAATATGTGCAGTATTATATGCATATGTACAAGGTTTTTGGCAAAGTGCAGCATAACTTGAGTTCGTAGAATGGTTTTCATTGCCTATCCCAGGCAACAATGCCAAAAAGCTGACCAACCTTAAATGTGGGTCCAAGAATGGAGTCATGTCTAGGTTATCGGTCTTTAGAAATTTATAATACCCAAATGTTTAAGATCTCCTACAACTAGCACATGGTCGAAATAGTTCGGGGTCGAACATAGGGATAGGAAGAACGACGCTTCAGAACACGAGTTTTACTTGTATAAGTACATTGAAAAAGGTCGAAGGATAAGGTTTTGATAAACAAAAAAACTATCTCCAAGGGGAGTTACTAGAAGAATTAATGTTTTAAGGTTTAACAATTTTTATAGATGTTTTGTATATTGGAAATCGAGGAGATAAAACTATTGTCGGAGTAAATCACAAAGGAGAAAAACTTAAACATAATAGGCAGTAGCGGAATCCATCCTGCACCCTCTTTTCTCAAAGAGGATGCCTCTGACTATGCACTAATTCTCTCTCTCAAGAGTAGTGGACATAGACTTGAGAGGTAATATATGCCGGGGCAACCCTGATCCTGGGTACTCTCATACACCAAAATCTGACCAAACTCTAGAGTTTATGACATCGTTCTCTTGAAGGAGTCAAAATGAGAAACACGATTCGATAGCCAATCAAAAGCGTGCTCCAGATAGAAGAGACTAGAGTTTAGATGCTATAAAGAAATCATCCAACAAAATAGAACCATACACAGAATAATATGAGATAAGCTCCACAGATCCCATAAGCATAAGGAGATAAAAGGTTTAGTTACAATGCAATGGTAAACGAAAGTAAATTGCTGAAATAGGGAAGATAAGTATCAACCTCCTTGATGTAGGGGGTCGATATACATAGTAGAGGACCCCTAAGGTACTGCTAACCCAGTACCAGGAAGGAGCCCTATTGGGATATGCCCGTGTCGTGTTCTTGACCGTGTTGGGTCTTGAACTGTGGTGGGTAGGGGCGTATCGGGAAATGACTCCCTACCTGATATGGCCGTGTCGGGCGGCCGGCCCTCTCGGGCAACTTACTATGACGGGTAGGCCATATCGAGTTGGGTGTCGTGTTGGGTTAACTTTATCTTAGGTTCTCAGATTCTCATGTCGGGCATGGTTGGGCAGACCATTCCAGGTTGAGACCCAGCTAGCAGCCCGTCACGTTGGAGTGGCCTTGATGGTCGTATCGCGCTGCTGCGGCTAACAAGACGGGTTCTAAGTGAACTCCTCCCATCCCTCTTGTGTTGGGGGTGTTCCCACCTAGTATCGCCCAACACATCTGGGGACTTGACACACTATCTCTTTTTTTGCTCTCGAAATTAGCTCGTAGGGTTCCCATCCGTCCCATCAGAGCTCTATAGCTGCTATTTATAGGCAGCAGCTGGTAGGGGTTGCGGTCCTCGTTGGGACACGTATCCTTTTTCTGCTTCATCCTCATGGCTTTGGGACAGGGTCGCCACGTCAATCGCTCGACACGCTCAGCGGGGGCCGTCACGTGCTGGGTTGTGAGTAAGTCACGCTCGATCGAGTCGGTTAAAGGCTCTGGCAGGCTGCTGCACTGAAGGGTGGTTGCGTCACGTGATAGAATCCATTAGGCCGACGGGTCGTGGCGGGTAAGGCTCCTTGTCGGGTAAATAGCATGTTGTCCGTCAGAGTCTCCCCACGTGACACACCCATGTCGGGTTGCTGCCATATCAGGCAGCGACCGTGATGGGTAAGGGGCGTCTCTTTGCCATTAGAAGGGCCGGGGCAGTTAGCTTGTTATGGATTGGCCGGGACGAGCCCATTAGCATTATTTTGGTGGAAAAATGAGAGAAACTATGTAGAAGATAATAAATATTGTCAGGAGCATAGTGCAGATTATTTCTATGCAATAAATAAGATAAAACAGAGAGGAAGATAGTTTAGGAGGCAGTTTTGATAATAAAATATAATCTCTAGCAGCCATAAAATGGGTGTTATCAGTGATTAGACTAATTATACCTTTTATACTATATGCCATCAACTCTACTTTTTTTCTTCTTTCATTATGATCAATTCAAAATAGATCACTATATAGTTATCATATATTACATATTGAAATAGAAAGTAACCTTTAACATATGAGTTTAGTTTGTATAGTAAAGTTGGAAGCATAAAGTAAATTGATTGTAACAGAACATTGATATATTATTATCTAAAACATGATGCACAACACAGTAAAGCTATTCTCTCATTCTCACAATCACACCCAAGACTAAAGGAAGTATAAGAGATCTCGAATCTAACCTAAGACACTGCGTTTTAGACACCTCTACTCTCTTTCTTACACTGTTATCTATCATCTGGATCCTCATGTTGATAAGTACATGTGGTTAAAATGGTTTCAATAGAGTGTGATATACATGCTTAGTCTATCTAGTAATTATAATCTAGATTTAAGATTTAAATTAGTGGACTGAAATTTAATATCATACAAGCATAATAGGTGTAGATTATTGTTAACAAGTAGACAACAATAAATATTCAAACATGAAATGCTACTAGAACAGATGAAATAAGTAAACTATCTAAGCTTTATTAACTAACATTTGACCACTATAAAAATGGTCTATAACTACAAAAAGATATAGTGAAAACCCCACATTTTTTAGATAAAGGCTTTAGCTATATTTTTCTTAACATATAAAATTTATATTATATGCTCGTATCGGGAATTCCTTTAGCTACATTTTTCAAATATGTAGTTAAATTATGAGCTAGCTATAAATACATATGTAGTCAGGAATGTAGCTAGATATTTTATTTATATATTCAAATGTAGGTGTAATATAGCTAAATATATAACTACAAATGCATATGTAGTTAATGAGTAGAAAAAATAATATTTAAAATAATTATATGTGTAGTTAATGTGCAGGGAAAGTGCTGTTTACCACACATACATATCTATCTAGATAATGCATCTATTGAGTAATTTATCAGTACACATTTGTTTTTATCATATAATTATAATGTCAAAATATTTCAATTATATTGAAAAAATAAATGTACATGGGGAGGACATTATGCCTTTCTGCTATTTTGAAGCTTATATGAGGAGGTGGTTTATGTTGAAGATATTCATATTTTACTATTTTCCATTTAAAATGACATCTAGATCATTGTGAATGTGAAATATAAAAAATGATGTGATCGAACACACTACATGACCAATTTGGAAAATCTATTCAACAACTAAACCTACACCTAGTAACCATATATAAAGGCTTCTACAAACAAGTCACAACTTGTGAGCATCCAAAAGATCACTTTGTAGAAACTATTCTTCTTGAAGAAGAGAATCGAGTCTTCTTGAGTCTGTTTAAGTTCCATCTGAATCACAATGCATAAATCATCATCCATGTATGATCCAACCTAAACAAAACTATGAATCTTGGATTATGAATTATGAGCACAAAGGCTATGCTATTTCTATGCTACTGATAATGCTACCCAATACAAAGTGCCTCTAACCCATGCAACATAGGTAGCTAGACATGTTGACAGGCGGTTGGAGGATGGCGTATGTGGAATTAAGTTGTATCCAACAAGCATTCGACAATAATACACTCAAAGTGTGCACTAATATGAATAATAAAAGAATGACACTATGAATATACAAACATATTTCATATTGAAGCTGATGGGCTCGTGCTTCTGTAGTTAAAATGTCCCCCATTTTACAAGAATATTGGACTACAACTTCAAAGTAGGAGAGAAATTAGAATAAGACTTCATTGATGTGTTTGATATGGTATGGGAGAGTAGGAAGCATGTACTAATATTGTAGACACCAACCCAAAGCACACTTAAATTATAGTCAACTACCTGGATAGCCGTCGAAAGAGGGCCCCATGTGAAAGTTTGTCCAAGCCTTCCTTCCATTTATCTTGTTTATGATGTCACCACTGCTGTTATAATTCAATTTGTTTCTTAACATAAAGGATGTGGGATATTCCACACAGAACCATGTTAAACCATAAATTCATCAAAGAAGTATATGTATACATAAAAATAGTAATGTGAATCCAAATCCCAATGGAAAATATGTTCAATAGAAATTGTACATTGGTTAGTCATTGTGACTCAGAAACATTAGGTTTTAGTCGGACATACACTCATTTCAGTTGGCTTTCTATCTATAAGGAGATGAACTATGTTATATTTTTTGTGTTATTGATTGGTGGGATTGTCTCGACCTAGAGTGAATGGCCATAACATTTTTCACATAATCTTGACTCCACTATAATTTGTCTATTCTACACTGCTCTAGATGCAATTACTATCTAGGATAAATTTTCACTGAGCTTTGGCTTTACTTTGTGCTCTGTGTTGCTATCATTGGAATGGACCTATAAACAACCATGAGTTCTTCTACAATGTTGAATTTGTGCTGCTTGGAGGGTTGTTGTGTACCTACTCTTTATTTTTCATGGCATCTATGTCTTCCAGCCTTTCAGATGTTTGCTTGGGTCCTAAAACTATACCACAACTTAAATTAATACAACATAAAATAATTAATTTGTATATTTTCCCACTCACCAATAGTAAAAACCACAAGAACATGTTCTCTAGAAAAATGTGTGCTAGTGTTCCATGTTCCTGTATTCTAAGATCTGTGGGCAATCCTAGTTTCAGCAATAAGATAGACACAGTAAATAAAAACTTGGTAACTTTAATGTTCAAGGTAGATAGTCAATAGATTGAGAAGAGGGGAATGGTTTGAATGACATTGGATAAGTGAAGATATGCACAAAATGATTTCTAAGTGTAATAAAAACAAGAAAGGCATAGAAAAAAAACTATGATTAAGAGCTTGAAATGACATGTGGAGCTGAAAGTATCTCGTTGTGACCCTACAATACATATTAAGGAAACATGAGATAAATATTTACAAGGATTCTGGAATGTTCACCCAACCCTCTTCATTAGAAAGATAAAAAGTATATAGAGAAGCCCCATCATAGATAGAATGAAATGAATAATGAGTAGGTAGTTCAACCTCATCATACATAGAACAAAATAAAAAAACAAATCTCAATGCTTGTTTAAAGCTTCAACTCAGTATATAAATTCACAAATAGTACAAGATCAAATTTCTACACAAGGGCGGTTCCACAAAGCTGAACAGAAACATTTCGTGAGTAGACACAAGCATTATAAAAAGTGTACTATGTGTATATCAACTGTAGCAGAGAAAGACCACTAGAAACACAACAACTTATAGGGCATGAAAAGCATCGATTTGGATGTCCCATCTAGTCATAGCAAATGCAACAGATGACCTTTTAGGGTCATCAATGTGGCTAGGTTTCTGATTGGCCATGTTGTTCATAGTAGTACTTTTGCATGATTTATGGTTATCTATCATTGATATAATCTCTCACAAGTCACTGGCTTTACATTTCTTTCCTCTGCTATATTCAAGGGTGTCCTTGTACATGATGGAAATTGGAGGGACTTTAGATTATACCAAGCAAGTTATGTATCTATTTTTTTTTGGGAACTGAATGCAAAAGTGATATAAAATAGAACCTATGCACCTTTTTCTACTGACATGTATAATATAAAATTGACAACTTCAAGAGAAAAGAACAAGTTGTGGTCTAATGGTAATATAAAGACAAGAACAAGAGTTTGATGCACATAAGACAAACATATTTGCTCTCATATAAATAAAAAGGATGACCATACCCGCCAAAAAACAACAATAGTAAAGCATGTTATGGTGTACTACTGAAACTCATTTGGTGCTGTGTAGCATGTGACTCCATCACACTAAACTTGAAATTACATAAAGTAGGGTAAGCAAGAATTTCTCGATGCTTGTGCATTTGAAGAAGCTAACTTTGGTCAAGGAAGCAAGGGTTAGATACCATTAACCACCCAAATGAACATGTAATGAATATCTATGATATGAATATTGTTGAATTACTAGTTTCAAACTTATAATACTCGATCCATGCAAAGGCAGATTAAAGTAGGTAGTTAAGCACTTGCTACCTGCTCATTAATAAAGTACTAGTAAGTAGTTACCCATGATGACTGAATTAACCCAATATAGACATGTTTTGGCTAATAAGTAAGACCAACTTGTGTTAATATGATCTTGTAACTTTAGGGGTGTCAACTATGTTTTAGAGGGGAAGGAATCTAATAATTCTGAGAAGGCTTTAGTCCCAATAGTAGAGCTGGTGAAACAACTATTTTAAGACCTCCTTTATGTTTAGAGAATTCATCTCTGGTGTAATACAAGAAAATCACACAAAGGGTACAAATATAGTCAACAAAAATTACAATTCTAAGGATACATAAGAAGTTTATTGGTTTTTAGCCATCGAGTGTACATTTTTTGAATGAAGTTGTTGCCAACCTCGAAATTGGATTATTTGTCTATTGGAAATAACATTGACTTACAATATAACACTTTCTTGTGAATATTATGAAGTACCTATATAAGCATGGATGATAGGTCACCTTAATAATTTGTATAGGATCTATAGACATTTCATTCTTACTCATGGTTATGATGTTTAATATATAAAGGGAGGAGTTTCATAAAAGAATCTTAACATATTGCAATAAGGATGAGTGAAAAAGGAAACTATTGAACATAGAGAATTCAAATTGAAGCTTTACGATCAAATTGGTTGCTCTTACAATGCATACACAACCAATAAAGCTTTAGAAAAGAAACAAGAGTTGGTCTAAGTCAGGAGAATGCAAAAGACTTTCAAGTTTGTGCAAATAATGGGAAATATTATATGTCAGCCCAAATAATATGTAAGTCTTGTCTTGAAGGACTCCTTTAAACTAAGACAAAATAAGTAAGTTGGTTAAAAGTTTGAATTCCAATGTATGTTGTATAATCTTCCACATGCCACATTTTTTTTATTTGTTGTAGATCCCAAAAGTGTTGGAGTTTCACATCCCTCACTCTACATATTATTTTACAATGAATGTTGCCTTTCTCTAACACAATCAAGGTTGTTAGACCAAACCAATCAAGAAACCAATCAAGGCTTTTAGGATTGGACAGTGAGAAAACCAGTCCAACTACTTGGTTTCTAGTTAGTGAAATTCAAGTGAATATATGTCATTCTGGTCCAAAAAGACTCAACATAGAACTTTCAGGAGGAATAGTGGTGGCAAGGACATAGAAAGCTTCAACATGTCTAGAAGATTCTATTGTGAAGTGGATTATCAATGTGATATAGAAGATGAACTTTGAGGATGAAGGGAATCAAGGAATAAATGTAGTTGACAGTAGGACTTTCAATATCATGCTCAGGTACCAGACCTATTTTATGGGTATACTAGGTGAATATGCATATACATGTGACAACTATCTTATCGTATACCTTTCACATATATCTCTAGGACTCATTGAGAAAATAAATCAAATTTCCCAACACTTTAAAATCATCATATTAGGTTAATTTTTATTTTTGATCCAAGTTTCTTTTATTTATATGTGATGCTTGTCTTTGATTTGGATCTTCATAGCAATGCTGTGTTGTTTTCAAGGTAAAACAATATATATCATCTTAACATGTAAACCATAACATTTTATATTCAATTGTATAATTTCTTAGACATGAAAAGGAATTGTCATGACAAGCATGCCTACCATAAGCAAGCTTGAACAAAAGACAAATTGAATATATCGGGAGATAACAAGAGTGTAGCTTAAAAATTAACCATAATCAAGCATATTAACACACATCTTATAGTGGAAGACTTAAAATGAACATCAAGTCATAAAATATACCTCTAGACCGAGGACTCAAGCACTACGGTACCAAACTGTATAACAAAAAAGAGTTCATTCCAGTTGTCCAACATGGAGGTGGTTCATTTTCAGTTTTTCCATAATACATAGCTAATATACCTAAGGGGTACATCTAATAAATCTATACTTACCTCAATTTGTGGCCTTTGACCCTTGTTTTTTCCACCCAAGAGATTCATAAAGCAAGGCTTGATCTTGCTGCTATTCACACTCCTTTAGACCCTGTTGTCATATACCATTCTAACATGCATCTTCACTTCATTTATTCTAGAACAATGCATCACCCATATATATCACATGACTGTACAAATAAATACAATGTAATTCCAAGACTTTAAGAAATTCAACTAGCAAGTCAATTTCTAAATCCAAGACACATGATGCAAGTGTTGAAACTATTTATATATGTGAGACTATTTAGCCGAAGTACAATAGATCAAATAAAAAATCTATTATTAATATCTCATCAGATCATACAAAGAAAGATTAAAAGAACTAAGCCCTTTAAGTAAGAACCTAATTTTGAGTATATATAGAAATACCAAAATTATGTGTTTCTCACCTGACATACTCTATATTGGTGTTTTTGGGATGTGTGTCTAGTTTTGTGGTGGGCCTACGAGGGTTTAGATAGTATTTTATATTTATTCCATCACCTATATATAAATTCAATCTGACTTCTTACAAAGTATTTTAGTGAGCTCTTCAGAAATATGATTTGTCAAGTCAAGCTTGTTATAAATTGCTACCATTTGGGGCTTGCCCACTATTTCTACATCTTGGTTCTCATCTAATCATATCCAAATATATTTATCAGGATGTTAGTTGTCAAGGGAATTTCTTTACAAACAACTAGCCTTGGACCTATTTTAGGCATAATTAGTAAATATTTTATAATTAATGGAAAATGAGAAATATACAACATGATCTTATAAAAAATAGACAAGCTACACATCTAAGAAGGCAAATTTTTAGAAAACATATATAATTAGGAACATCAGTCCTATAGATTTTGTGGAGGTTGAAGACTAATCATGTCATTTTAATGAGATTTCAAAGGATTTTATAAGGAACACCAATGTTGTTGTGATCTCTTCAATTTCTTGCAAACCAATAAACCAAAGTGCATAACTACCATACTTGATCAGATTGATGCAATTTCTGCCAGTTTATATACAAATGAAGAATACACAAATGTCATTTTATTCACGTACAATTAACCAAGTAACCGAGACTCACTTTTATAGACAAGGTTTGCTTGACATGGGTGACACCTTTATTGATGAAGCTCAAGAATCTCATGAGATGTTTGCACTAATGACCCACTTCGAGGAAATGTATATAATTATATATCTCTAAAATAAGGGAACTGGTGTAGTTTTGCACGCACGTATGATCTTTCAAATTTATAATGTTCCCATAACTAGGTTCACTCACAACACTAAAATATGCTCCCGCAAGCGCACGGGGTCATGTTATAGCTTAGATGAGAGGCAAGCAAAGGGGGTCAAACCACAGGGATAGAGGGGGCACTAGAGCTTAGTTGGTGTTGGCTACATTCCTAAAGTGAAAATTAGGGTTGAATGGTTTAAAAGGGGTTTTGGTTTGATTACACTAGCACGCAGGCAAGTAAAGGCAATATGAAAACTAGATTACCAAGAACTAGGTTATCCTATGCAAGTTAGGTCTAAGAAACTAGATTAAGAAAGCAACTAAATAATAGCAAGATGATCTACACTACTCTAGAAAGGCAATTAGCAACTAAGAGCTAAGCTAAACACTAAAGCAAGAAAGAATCTAAGTTAACCCTAATTAGCAAGACTAAGCAATTGGCTAGAAGAAACAAAAGCAACTAAGCTAAACTATCATTAACAAGCAAGAAGGCTAAGGCATGTTTCAAGCAATGGATTAGGTAGGTGGGACATTTGGGAATGTGATTTGATTGGGATGTGTCAACATGACATGCAATTATCATAATTCAATCCAGATTACCAAACCAAACAACAAGGCACATGCTATTAGAATGTACCCTATACTACTAGTTGGAGAACTAGGGTTAGTTGTAATTATAGTAGGACTTATCAAGTCTAGGTTTCCAAGGTAAGTGGTATTAGGAAAATTGAGAGCCAAGTGTAGTGATGGGAGTAGAGATGAGGGTTTTTCACGTCATACTGCTAGCCATCCATCCTTTAGAAAGCTCTAGGAAATTACACTAATCACACTTACACTAGCTACTTAGATCTCACACTCACTTGTAGAAGGAGGGATATGTATGTAGGAACAAAGGGGGCTAGCTAGGGATCCACTAATTGGACCTAGGAGCCATTCCAAAGATTACTACACACATTCCAATTCCTCCTATAAGCTGTGTCATCAAACATCACAAAAAAAAGCAATTTATGTTTAAGAGCAAAAGCCACATGCAAGATAATGGGAAATGAGATAGAAGCAAAGGCAATCATCATAGAATGAAATGCAAAGGCAATCATCATAGAATGAAATTATGTTCATTACAAATTATTCTCCCCCAACATGGTATCAAAGTCACATTTTTACCCCAAACAACCCACCACTAGGCGCTTAGCTAGACATAATCAAAGAAACGACAACATAAATGAGATGAAGGGGATATGAATCCATGGAGCTCGAAGTAGATCCTCCTTCTTCACCTCCTAGCTGTTGTCCTCCAAGGTGGATGATGGGCATGAAAATGGAGGGGGTTACGATAGAAAACCTAGAAAACTAGGTTTCTATGGTGAAAATGAGGTGGAAATGGTGGGTGGTGAGCATAAATGCAAGGGGAATGCAATGAATGCTCAAGAGTGGGTGAGGAGGAGTAATGGCAGCTGGGGGAGGGTAACCTTCTGAAAAACACTAGAGGGGGGTGAATAGGGTTTTATAATGATTTTAAAATTAATTCAACCAAGTAACCACAATTGAAATTTGGAGGAGACACGACGTTTAGAGTGGTTCCACCCTTAGCAAAAACTAAGGGAGTCAGTCCACTACTCGGTTGTTCCCAACTGGGATTTTGAAAGTATTTGAATTTTATCACCTCACAAGGATGTTACATAAATTACAAACACCTTCACCACCCTTTGGACAACCTTCACTCCAAAGTCGTCTCACCAACCTTGAAGCAGCCTTCACTTGAAGTAACTTCAAGCTCCCCCTTGAAGTGGCCTTCGTCCTTGAAGTAGCTTCCCGTTGAGACCTTCTAGAAGTAGTCCAAAGTCCTTTGAGCTTCGTTCACCACCTGAAGAAGCTCCAACAACCTCCTTTCCGCAGCCTCCAACCTAGGAGTAGCAAAGGAGAACAAAATACAATAAAAGGAACAAGATTGGAAGAAAGAAACAATGCTACCAATTAAGTACATCACTTTGATCCTATATCAAGCGTTTGATCTCCTAACCAAAGTGGATGGACGTGGATGTATAGTGGATAGGAGATATCAGCCTATAGGACACTAATGTAGAGCTCAAAGAAAACATATTGCAAGTGTAGCTCAGCTTGTTTTCTCACAAGGATTGAATCTCAAGTGTAATTGTGTATGCAAGTTATTTTGAGGTGTCCTATGGCTGTCCTATTTATAGGAGTGGTTTGCTAATGCTTGGGGACATTCTAGACACCTTCTAGGGTGTTCTTAGTGCTCAACTAGCTATTAAGTGTCCACTAATTGTATTTTTAATGACTAGTTAATTAATTTTGAAAAGTGCAGACAGAACCATTTTCGGTCAAAGTATTTGTCGACTGAGAGTTTCTCGATCAAGGAATTTGTCGACCGAGTGGGAGTCTGAGTTAATATTTTGTAACATTCGATTCCAACTCCCAACCACTTTTCTAACTCAGTCTAATGGCTAGGAGGGTCTATTCTTGGTCGAGGAGTTTGTTGACCGAGAGTGTCTCGGTCGAAGTATTTGTCGACTGAGACTATCACTAATTCAATGTATTCATTTACTAAGTGTGTGTATCAATGTGCAATTGTGATACTATCTTGGGAGATGACCTATCTAAGTGTTGTGAGTGGATAGGGAAGATCTAAAAGCTTGATTTACATGATATCTAAGTACTTGTACATTAGAAACTTGTACATGTTTTTACATTGATTACAATCATGAAAATAAAGCAATTTTAGCAAATTGATCTTCCCAGTCTTCGCTATCCACCACCTTATATGCTTGTCCCTGAAACACTCAAATAGCAAGTTAAAACCACAAGAAAGAAATGTTTGCCATCATCAAAACAAAGGGATTATAATAATGTCCAATTTAGCCAACAATCTGCCCCCTTTTTGAAGATGACAAACATTTCCAAAATATAAATCAAGGAGATATAAATCATATGAGTTCCATACCTGAAGTTTACCTTTTGCAGCCATTCTCTTATTTGTGAATTGTGTGCAAGTGTGTGCTGGCCAAGAGATTATGAAACTCATTTTACTTCATGTTATTGATTTTATATTATTTCTCCCCCTTTGTCATTTCAAAAAGATAACCAAGATAATCATGACTTTTATTACTCCCCCTTATTTTGATGCTCAATTTTTAAAACAAGGGTAATCAACATAATTGAATGCAAACCACTTATTTTTTATGTCAAATTTAGCCACAATTTATTTCTCAATCATTTGCAAAGGATGTTAAGCCTTGAAATGATATGAGATCCTTTTTGATTCATGGCATATGTATATTGATTTCTCATCCATTTTACAAGGGATGTTAAGCCCTGAAAATGACATGAGAATCCTTTAAACTCATGAATATATTAATAGTTTGTCAACCATTTACAAGGGATGTTAAGCCCTAAAATGATATGAGATTCTTTATAAGCTTATAGTAGAATCAATGAATGAATCTCTAACCAGGATGGAGTGGGTCGGGGATGGGTGAGCTTACCATACCTAGTTCTAGTTGCTATAGTTCATTCGTAATCTTCGCGTTCCGTGGTCCGCCGCTTGGCCAAAACCCCCGGACAGCAGCACCATCACCGCTATCGCGTAGCCTGCATGGGATCGGGGGAGGATCAGTCCGTGGCATCGTGTCCTGTCACGAGAGAGGCAATGCCGGAAGAAGTCCAGGCCCTTCTGGAGGCTGCCCGCTATGATGACATCGAGGAAGTTGTCAACTTGTTTTCAACTGGAGTTTCTCTTGATTGTAAAGACTCTCTTGGACGAACAACACTTCACATGGCTTCTGCTAATGGGCATCTTAGAATAGTGGAGTATCTTCTGAACAATGCGGTGGATGTGAATGCTTGCAATTGTAAAGATAACACACCACTTCATTGGGCCTGTTTAAACGGCCACAGTGAGGTTATCAAAGTACTAATCAGAACTGGTGCAGATGTAAGTAGGCTAAACAGTCATGAGAGAACACCAGTCGATGAGGCTGTTATGAGAGGAAAGTTAGAGGTGGTTGATGTTGTAAATACTGCAGTTGCAGTAAAAGAACTGAGTGGGGTCAGGATGTCTTGAGACATCAATTGCCTTCTCCTGTATTGTGAAGATGGTGACTTTTTTTTTTTCTGAAGGTACTGACTTGTAGTCTGTAGAAACTATTACATATCTTTGTCAGCAGTATTAAAAAACAGATCACAACATGTTATTTGACAAAAAAAAAAGAATGAATCTCTAACCAAATACACGGGATGTTAAGCCCTAATTTGTTTAGAGAATTCCATTTAGGACAAGATATACATTATATTCATAAATATTGTAGGCTCCTTTATTTTCACAACAAAGATTAATTTAAAGATACTAAGGTCATAACTAGTTTCAAATTTTCTTTATGATGTTTAAAATTTTTTTGTGAACTCCTTCTCAATCTTATAGTCAAGATAGTTTTTGTGAGATCCCCCTTAATCAAGATAATTTTTGGATTCTAAGGTCATAATAAGCATTAGATCATAATAAGTTAACCTTTTATGAGAGCTATGCACTAAAATCTTTTTTTAATATACTAAGATTGAGTGCAAGGAAATGATTTACAATTAAGCATTTTTCAAGCTTATTTTAGGTTGACCTTGACTTCGATCTGGGTGCCCCTTGATCAAACTTGATTTTGACTGAGAGGCAATTTATGTAGATTTCCAATTTAAGAATTCACAATGATCCATTTGATTGAATATAAAGCCTTTATGTATTAAAAAATTTGTACCTTCAAAACAGGTTCGATTCTTATAGTATTTAATGATTTGAAGCAAATTCATATGACTTGTAACATTTTTTCTCTTAGAACAAACAATTAGATAAAACATTAATATTCTTGTTCTAAGAAAGTTATTAAAATCAAATAATCGTGCTTGCCTTTTTCTTCATAGAAGATTTTATATGCAAAACATAAAACTTGAAGTCCATAGTGAAAATATTCATGCATCACAGAGATGATATCCTTTTCCATAAGATAAGCACAAGATAATCATAATATGTCAAGATGCATTTATGCCATAGAGATTTACCTTAATGCAATAATGGCATTTTCAATTTTACAGCATCATCTATATATGCAATGAGCTGAACTACTATAATCATCTTGATGACAAGAGAAATATTTATTTAATCCAACAGAATCAAACTCATAGGTTTCAATAAAGTTTTCTTAAGGCACATGGTTCATAAATTTCAAATTGACCAAGAAATATTTTAGGCAAACCATGTGAAAGATCATATTTAATCAAACTTTTGATAGTATGTGAGCTTGCAATAGTTTAAAAGACTTATAAAGTATGTCCAATTGTAGTAAGAATATAGATTTTTAATCAACATCATTAATCTTTGTAAGCAACATTGTTTGTAGTAATTTGGGTAAGAACATCATATACATTATCTCACAATTTTATGATGCAAGACTATCAATATGTTTTCATTTGACAAATTTGTCTCAAAGTTCTTTTCTTCAAAAGGTTTCCTTTAATCCTACTAATAATCTTAGTTAGGTATATTGATAGAAAACTAAACCAATCAGACAAGTTCAACATGACTTGAGTCGGTCAAACTATTCTTCGATTGAATATATCTCGGTCGAAGATTTTATCGACTGAGTTTTCTGCTATTTTTACAGGTTTTATCAGGTTTCTGTAGGCTTAAAATAGTAACCTGCTCGATCGACTACTTCTCGACCGACAGTGTCTCGGTCCAATGTTTTCTTGATAGAGTGTGTTTCTATATTATTTTTCAGTAATTATTTGCAAGCAAAACATAAGGTAATAACATTTTGCAAGAATATAAAAGTTAAAGCTCAATTTTGTTGAGATAAGACATTTGAATATCAAAGTAACATTTTAGGACAAATCTCAACTAATCAAATTCAAATCTCTAAGTTTTAGGAACCCAAACTAGATCATCATCCCTTTTCTTATATGGGCATGAAAAAGAGTAATGTCCAAGATGCAAGCAATAGTGACAACAAATAAAGTCAGTCTCATTTCTATTTCTAGAAGTTGAGTTGTTCTTGGGTACATACATAATCTTGGCCTTGGGTGCTTGTGTTCTTCTAGGTTTAGGTTGATAGGATTTCTCTTTTGGAACATATCCTAAACCTCTCCTTCCATTATAACTAGAAGAATTTTTCAGAATCTTATCAAGAACACCATTGTTTCTCAAGCTACTAATTTCTCTTTGTAATTTAGCAATCTCATCCATTTTCTTTTTGATATCTAACTTTGCTTGATCTAGATCAGATGATAAAGTATTTCTTTCTTTAACAATAACATCATAATCTAGATAAGTACACAATATAGGTTGTGATTGAAGATCATTCAATTTTGCAAGCAATTCAACCTTTTCTTGACAAAGAAAATTATAATTTGTCTCAAGAGTAACCAATTTTGTATTGCAATAATTAAAAGATGATTTCAAGGAAGAATTTTTAAAAATAATACTTTCCTTTTTAGAAGCAATATTTTCTAATTGTGCATACAAATCCTCATTAATTTTAGTAACTCTTTTTAGTTTTTTTTTACAATCAATATATTTATCATGTAATTCCTCAATGCTAGCAACTAACTCTTCTTTAGATAAATAAAAAAGACTTACCTCTTCTTCTTCTTCATTTGTTGTAGCAATAAGACACTCTACTTCTTCTTTTCCATCTTCACTATCATCACTTGAATCATCCCATGTAGATTTATATGCTCTTTTTTTCTTCTTGTGAGATGATTTCTTCCCCTTCTTAAGTTTGTGACAATCACCGTTTAAGTGTCCATTTTTGCCACATTCAAAGCACCTGGAGGAAGAAATACTAGGAATTTTGTTAGTTTTAAAACTTCTATACTGCTTACCATTTACAATGAGTGTTTCTTCTTCACTTGTGTCATGACTATTCTTGGTTGATGCATTGAATGCAATGTCCTTTCTTTTCTCCTTTTTTGTGTTCTACCACCAATCTTTCTTCTTCTTCAAGGGTAGTTTCATGAGCCTCCTAATTCAGCCCTATTTTAGGGCTTTATCTTGTGTCATTTTGCATTTCAGCCACATCTATACTTGTTAGATTACATGTTATTTCCCTCAATATGTGTTTTATTGTCAAAATCACTTATGGATGGTTTTTGCATGTTTTATAGGTACTTTGGCCACTACTTGATGGATTGGAAAGAAGATGGTTGAATTTAGGGTTTCCCTAGGCTTGGAGGAGCCCAAAATGAGGCCGAAACCACACCCAACCTACCCCAAGTGATCAAAGAAGGTTTTGAAGCAATACCCTCCATGGATGGCCAAGTTCAACACTCAAATGTAGGGGAAGGACCCCAACACGGCCGTGCTGGGACATGCCCCAAGCAGCAGAATCATCAAAAATTGACCCAGTTGGCCAGAACGGCTGTGTTACCAAGAATGGCCGTTTTGGCAGTTCCCAGCACGGCCGTGCCACCAGCCCCAAAAACTCAAAATTCCCCTGTTCAATCCATTTTCTCACCATGGTCATTCCCATCCACCACGGTCATGCTACCCATTGTCCAACATGGCCGTGCATCCCAGCACGGTCGTGCTACACATAATTTTACCCATTTTTTCCCACTATTTTCCCCATTTTACCCCTAACTTAACCCTAGACCCCCTAGACACCTATATATACCTAGGTGGCAGCTGGGGCACGAAGCTAGCTACCTTCTACCCCTTCCTAGCTCCCCAGATCGCCACCCACTCCATCCCACTCCATATCCACCTCAAATCCACTCCATTTCACCATTTCCACCACATAACCCCCCATATCTAAGCCTTCCATCCACTTCCTTTCATCATTCCACATCATTTCATCCTTGGAGGAGGGAGGAGGACATCCTGTAGCTACTGGAGAGGAAGATCGCTTCATCTACTCCGATCTCCATGGCTTCTTCTACCTCTTTCTTCTCTCTTTTTGTATTTTGCTTTGTTATGAGTAGCTAGGCCCCTTGGGTGGGCTGTTTGGGGGAAAATATGTTACTTTGATACCATGTTGGGGGAAAATGACATGTAAACTTTGTAATTTCATTTGTTAATTATTATATTCTATTTCTATCTCATTCTCCATGGATTGCTTGTTGGTTTGTGTGTGAAATCACCTAGGAATTTAGGCAAATTGCTTATATGTGTGAATTTTGGGATTTGCCCCTAGGTCCAATTCTTGGATCCCTAAGTTGCCTCCCATCTTCCTACATCCTAATCAATCTCCCTAAACCTAAGTCAGAGATCTAAGTAGCTATATTAGGTAATTCTAGTGCAATTAGCATGGAGCCTTCTCAAGGCTAGAATGTGGGAGAATTGGGGTCCAAAACCCTAATTTCACCCCCATTACTACCCTCGGCCCCTAATTGCCCTAGGAATGTCTAATCTAGAAACCTAGACTTGATTAGACTCTAATTGGATTGAACCTAACCCCTAACCCAATTGAGCCTTGTAAGGGTAGTAGGGGGTGTTAGGGACTAGTTCCCCTATACACAACCTAGCATATCCATGGCCAGTTAGTAGCTTAGGTTAATCCATTAGACCCTAACTTGTTGTTTGGTTTGGATAATCTAAATGGAATCATAATGTTCATATGTCACCCCCCAATTTAAGTGATAAGTTCATACCCCTAAATAGCCCACACATCTCTTTACTAATTAAAACCCTAGTTTTGTGCTTGCTTAGCTTAGTTAGTTCTTTTCTTGCTTAGTTAGCTTCTTGCCTTGCTCTTGCCTTGTTTATGCTAGTTTAGTTCTTTAATTGCTCTTTTGCTTCTCTCTTGCTTGCCTTAGTGTAATTTGTCTTTTCATATCTAGCTTAGTCTTTCCTTGCTTGCTTAGTCTTAATCTAACCTAGGGTTAACATCGATTTCATTCTCGCCTTTAATTTTCTTGTTTGTTCATAGTAGTTTAACAATCACAATCAACCTTCAAACCCTTAACCCAGTCTCTGCAGTAGGAACCTAGCCAAACTAACCTAGCTCTAGTGCCCCCTCTTTTCCCTGTGGATCTACCCTATACTTTCCACCTTCCTATACTATGACACGACCCCGTGCACTTGCGGGTGTAGTTGTTTTAGTAGAAGTAGGTGTGTTAGTTGGGTTTATAAATTTCAAAAGCAAAAACCCATCACGTGTGTTCCGACCTCGTGGGGCGCATCTAGTCGGGTCAAACCGGCTAGTGTGTTGCACCTCTAGCAGAATCACACCAAGCTTTCTGGCGCCGTTGTCGGGGATTAGAGGCGCTCGGCCTAGCTAGTTAGTTTTGCTTTGACTTTTCCTACTGCCCTCATCATTGCTATTCTTTATTCATTTTTCTTTGCATTCTTTGTGTATATTGGTTTGCTAACTTGTTCTCTTTTGCTTGGTTGTGCTTTATGCATGTGACAAGCCATTCGGGAGGAAACAAGATGGAAGACCAAAGTGCACCTCGCAAGCCACTTCAAGATTACTTCATGCCTGGCAACTACAAATCGCCAATTGCTAGCAGGGTTGATCAAATGCCAGGGGAGCAATTCTCTATTCCTCCAGGTCTTCTTGGGCTCCTGCCCATCTTCTACGACTCAGAGAGTGAGAACCCCTATAAGAACTTGGACACCTTTCTTGAAGTATGCTCCACCTTCAGGACATCGACGGCTAGTGATGATACAATTCGGTTGACCTTGTTCTCTTTCTCCCTCAAAGATAGAGCCAAAGACTGGTATGACTCAAGAAAGGACATCATGAGTTGGGAAACAATGAAGAATGCTTTCTTGAGACAATTCTACTCTATAGCAAGGTTGACACAAATGCGGCGTTCCGTGACAAATTTTAGTCAAATGGGAGATGAGAAGTTTCATAATGGATGGGAGAGATTCAAGAAGCTGTTGAGAGAGTGTCCTCACCATGAGATCCCTTTGTGGCAGCTAGTTCAATCATTCTACTCTGGTTTGTCTCTAAAGGACCAAGACACAGTGGACTCTTCTTGTGGGGGAGTTTTCATGGCTAGGCCACCTGAGGAGATATGGCCTTTGTTTGAGCAGTTGGATGAAGGATCAAGAATTCGAGCTTCTAGCATGATGAATGAAAGAGGGTATGCCTTTGGTGTGACACCCCCTACTCATGATGACTCAAGCCCGCAAGTGATGAAGATTCTTGGTGACATGGTGAGCTTGATGAAGAACCAGGTGACAAATGCTCCTTGCCACCCGGTCAATTCTATTGAGTTCTATGGGGAAGAAAAGAAGACACCTCACTCCTATAGCTACCAGGAACCACAAAGTCCTACATACAACTCAAGGTTTGAGGAAGAGGTTCTCTCCAGATTGAAAGTGTTTGATGATGTTCAAAGGGATGTTGCAAGGTTAGAAGAGAGAATAGAGCAACTGTCTTCTATAATCGCTCTCCAAGAGGAAAAATTGTCTTCAAGACCCATCGTGAGCCACCATGAAGCAAGTGGACCCATGCCCTCTTCACAAGTTTTCTACAGTACACCCCCCATGCAAGTGCATCCCATTCACTCCTTCTAAGGCTATCCCTAGCCTTACACTCCTCCACCACCTCCATCACCTCAAATTTCACAAAACTTCACTTTCCAGCCCCAATTCTCTCCTCCTCCTCAATTCTCTTCTCCACCTCAATTTCAACCCCAAGTGCCAACCCCACCTCCTCCACAACCACAACATGATCCCCCTCCCCCTCATGAGCAAGGTAGTGCTGTGACAGTTCTAAGGAGTGGGAAAACTCTTGAGCAGCCCGCAAGTCAAAGAAAGGTTGATAAAGCAAAGCAAAGGCAGCCAAGTGGTGATACTATGATTGATATTGCTGAAGATGATGTTGTGATATCACATGTTGAGTTTGGGATTCCATGTGATCCACCACATATCCCTTTTGCAGGTCCTACCATCCCTAGAGTTCCGCCTCATGTTCATGTAAGTGTGGCAAAAACTTGTGATCCTCCATTTGTAGAAGCACTAGATGAGCCACCGGAATTGAAAAGGAGGCAAAAGCACAATGTGGATATTCTTGAGGTGTTTCGCCAAGTAAAGGTGAACATTCCACTATTGGATGCTATCAAGCAAATCCCATCATATGACAAGTTCCTCAAGAACCTATGCAATGTGAAAAGAAGGTCAACGGGGAGGATTCCAAAGAAGGTGAGATTGAATGAACAAGTGAGCTCTATCATACAACACTCACTTCTCGTAAAGAGAAATGACCCAGGAGCCCCACTCATACCTAGTTACATAGGGGGACATCGCATAGATAGGTCCTTACTTGATTTGGGATCTAGTGTGAATTTGATGCCATATCATGTCTATGTTGAGCTGGGCTTAGGCAAGTTGAAGCCGACACATTGCACTCTCCAATTGGTAGATAGATCCATAAAAGTGCCTAGAGGTAGAGTGGATGATGTCTTGGTGATGATAGACAAAGAAAAAGGCGCAGTGTTCTCGGCGGATTTCATTGTACTTGATATGGAGCCGGAGGATAGGAAGATTCCCATCATCTTGGGGAGGTCGTTCTTATCTACAGCTGATGCCGACATTCACGTACGCAGTGGCACCATGACAGTCTCATTCATGGACATGAAGATCAACATCAACATGTACAAGACCCCAACCCGGCGAGTCCGAGATAGGGATATTGGACATGGTCACTTCACAAGTCCAAATGGGCATTTGAGAGAAGGAAATCAAGGTGAAGAAGTTAATGATGATTATTGTGATCAAAGGGATGAGGAAAACAGATTGAGTGCAAAGGAAGGATGCATGTTTTGCAAGAATGGACACATGAGAATGCCAAATGGATGAATGAATGAAGAATCAACAAGAAGCCTGGCCGAAGGCACAAAACTTAGCGCTTGTGGGAGGAAACCCACATAGGTTTGGGAAATTTTGACCCAACCTTCACTTTTTGATACAATTGCTTTGTTTTTACACTTTCCAAGAAAGCGCACACACACTTGTGTTTAATAGTTTTTGTCTAGTTTTAAGATGTGCAGGTGGTAACAGGGTGAAATGAAGGAAATTTGAGTACAATTGAGAGAAGGATTCAAAGAAAAATCACTTTGGGTCAAGTTTTTGAGTGTTTGATGTTCCTCATTTTGAGAGTAGCAGCTACAGGGACCACCACGGTCATGGCACATCAATACGACCGTGGTCATTTGCATGAAAAACACACCAAGTCCCTGGATTCAAAAGCAAAATCGAGAAAAGATGCCAAAGGACTGCGCCACGGCCGTGCAACATGAAGCCACCACGGCCGTGCTGCACTGCACGACTGTGCTGCAGACCAATTTCAGCCAGTGAATGTAGATTAGTGTGTCACCTACTACACATATCCTCCACCACAGGAAGGAATACCGCCGGAGCCTCTAGCAAGCCATGATCGTCTACCCTATCATCCTAAACTCTAGGATCATGCTGAGGACAACATGATTCAAAAGTTTGGGGTGGTAGGGCTGGTATGTCCTAGTTTCACTTTGCATTTCACCTGCCACATCCACTTTTGTTTTCTTGTTTTTGCTATCTACCTTAGTCATATTTACTACTTTGCATACCTGCATGCCATGCCGTTTACTTTCCTGCCATTTTTGCGTAATTTTCAAAAAATCTTCCCTTTCTGCCATGCCTTGCATATCATGTATAATCTTGGTAATTTCTGCATGTTTTAGCTAGGATTTTCTTGTTTGTTGTTTTGAGTTCAATAATTTAGGCTTAGATGTGATTGGAGGCAACTTGGCACCGTTTTGGCCAATTTTGCCCAAATTTGAAATTTCTTGTCTAAAAAGTGTGTTTTGACCCAATCTCTACTGTTTTGAGTGAAAATGACGACCTTTGACAAATGCAAGTGAATCACCATTATTTGTTTCTAAGTGATATCAATGTTTGACTTTTTACATGTGCATCACCTCTCTTATGTTTGTGATTATTTTGTCTGAATTGTGAAGTTGAGCAAGCTTTGAACGCTTAGCATTTGTGGACTCACTTGTTGGATATATCAATTTCATCTTGTTCATTCATGTGGTGTGATATCTAGGATGAAGTGTTGGATTAATTTTCATGCAGGATGTCTTATGTGGAAAATCATACCAATGACCCCTCTTTGACCTGACTATTCTTCCATCATCTTCATACCCCTCCGCCTCATAAAAAGATGCCCTAGTGCACATAATTAGCCTTGGCCACATCTAAAAGTTTGGGGTGGCCATATCTTTATCTCCCCGCTTCACTCTATCCACCATATGCCCTATGTACACCAAGGGCAAGAAAAAGAAAAGAAAAGAAAAAGAAAAGAAAAATAAAATAAAAGGACGCTCTTGTTTAAGAGCATTCAAATAAAGAAAAGATGAGTGTGTAAAAACACTCCAAAAATCTTACCGCAACCCTTTCTTCCACTTTCATACCCATTGATCTAGGAAACATCAAACTTAGCTCATTTTTCCCTTTTCCGCAGCCACGTGGGTCATTTGGTGTGATTTGAGATATAAGATTGAATGCATGAATGTGAAACAACACTCCTAGTCATTCTTGATTAACGTCGCCATGAAACGGTTTACCCCGAACTTAATGGAAGAAATATAGATAACTTGTGTATTCTATGCACTATATTTGAAGTTCATATGCTTTGTGCTTGTTTTCATTATTGGATTGTGAAAGTAGGAGAGGATAGAGGTGAAATGCATGTATATAGTCATCTTTGATCCCATTCAACAACAATCATCTTTTATATTACATTTGTCATTTCTTTTTGTGAAAGTTTTGTAGAGAGATTGAGTTGGAGCATACTTGAGGACAAGTATGTTTCAAGTTTGGGGTGGTGATTCAGCCCTATTTTAGGGCTTTATCTTGTGTCATTTTGCATTTCAGCCACATCTATACTTGTTAGATTACATGTTATTTCCCTCAATATGTGTTTTATTGTCAAAATCACTTATGGATGGTTTTTGCATGTTTTTGTTATGACCCGTTCCAAAATTTATTGGTAAGTATTATGATTTGAGCCAACTTATGTGCTCATGTGATGGTTAGTGCATCATTAACTTGATTTAGTTGAACTAAGCACATAAGATCAATTAGTGCATAATTAAGATGATTAATTTGAGTAAAGTAATAATTGGATGCAATTGGAATGTTGAATCAGTAAAACAGTGTAATTAGCTTGTTTTCATGCCTTGGGTTTGTAGTGGGCCTCATTCTTGAAAATATGCAAAAGAAATCACCTGATTTGGACTTTCGAGTCAATAGTTATGATCTTTTCCGATTCCAGGGTTGAAATTGCAAAATTTCCAAAACTTTTCTTTATAACCTTCGGTTATTTGTCCCTGTTAGTTATCCGTTTACATTTATTTTGGTTGGAGGCGGCGCACAGGAGTGCAGCCCGCAGGGACGATCACAGAAGGCGATCTCCGTTTTCCAGAATTGTTCCAGGTTCCTTCTTCTCTTCTTCTTTCCACCTTTCTTCTTCTCCCACCACCTACTCTTCCCACTCTTCCTACCTTCTTAGCAAGCTGCCGCACAGCAGCTTGGCTGCGGCAAGCTGTAGCTTGAGGCCAGCGGCCGTGCGTAGCTGGGAGGAGGTAGATTTGGGGCGGCCAAAGCTCCTAATCAAGGATTTGGACCTCGGCTAGGAGGTTTACGCTGGAAATTTGCCATCAATTCAGCCCAAATCAATGCCTAGTAGCCAATTCCAGTTGGACGTGAAGCTCGAACAGTGAAAAATGTAATCAAAGGAAGAAGACAATAGAAATTCGGCCGAAAACAGACCCTGGGCACATTTCCGGACGAACCCGGACAGTTCGAAACGCGGTGAGTAGGAGTTCATTTAGTTATCATCATTTAACTCCTTCGTTGGAATTTTTCGGTAAACTGTGCATTTTTGCACTGATATCAGTGGTTATAAGGCGTTTTATCAGTATTTTATGAAACTTGAATTTTATTTTATAAATTACTTCTGTATGATTATACATGATCTAGAACAGCTTCTGATCAGTATAGAACAGTTCAATGATTTTATTTGGTGCAATGAAAACCAAAAGTGCTTAATACAATTACTGGAATAGAAATACTGCAATGTATACGTTGAACATAAAATGGATGTTTATCATCAAAACTGGATAAGTTGATACTGAGTCATGTTTAAAGATGACAAATGATGTATATGTGTTTTCAAGTGATGCTCAAAATATGAAATAAGTATGAAATGTGATATTCCTGTTTAAGTGTTTATATGTTAATCAGTTAATAGACTTAGGTGCCCTAACACCGTAGAACCCCTTTGAGAGGTATGCACCTTAGGGGTGAAACTCGTGTCCAACATCAACCGGTTGAGTAATTCTGGTGGCACAAGGGTTGATAGACAGTGTCCAACACCAACCGATTGAGTAATTTCGGTGGCACTGGGGAAAAATAATAAATAAAGTAAAGGGTTATCCAACACCAACCGGTTGAGTAATTCTGGTGGTAACCCAGTGTTGACTCCCTGCGCCTATGTGCTCAGGTTAGAGGAGGAGTCAAGAGCACTCATGGTGAGTGCAGAGGAGGCCAGAGAGCCTGTGGGTCCTGTAGCAGACCAGGATGAGAAGTTAGAGTTAGCATTTCCCGGGTGTGTCGCTAAGTCTTGTACGGTGAGATCATAGTTCGCTATAGATCTTTGTATGCAGAGTACACTGCATATGATTAGGGCATAATAATATAAATATGTAATCATATAAGATCATAGTAAATTTAATATGTTAAGAGTTTAGACCTTCTGTGTTCATTCTCAATAACTGTTTATTCGTTTAAGATATCTGTTGTTGTATAGAAATGTGATTAATATCTGTAAATTCTGCTATGTCATTAGAACTGCCCTGCTTAGTACTGTACTTATGTTTTATTTCAATTTTATATATCTGATGAGTTGTTTAGTGATAGCTAAATGAAATGCTATTCACTGAGCGAGTAGGCTCACTCCTCTACTCAAACATTTTCAGGTCAACAACAACATCAGGAATCTGAAGGATCTTTTCCTCCTAACGCTTAGTCTGTAGAAGGTATATATGTAGCTATTATAGTTAGAGGTCTCTTAGTCCTTTCCCCTTGGTCCTTGGGACATGGTGTGGGTGAGAGATAGTATGTATGGCGAATGTGTAAAAGATGTAAATTAACTGTTATATTTTACTTTCTGTTAAACAATGTTACATGTTGTACACTCTGTTTATGTTCTCTAGCCAGTTTAATTGAAATGCTTCCGCAATAATTTATTATGTTTTAGTTTACAGCAATAATCCGGATATCATTACGAGGTTTTAAAAAGAAAAAGTTCTCAGTGATTTGTTTATGTAATAATCCCTCCGTCGCGCCCTAATCTCGTGATTAGTGGTTAGTGTGAGATCGGGGTGTGACAACTTTGGTATCAGAGCCTAGGTTGAGTACATAGTTACTCAGAGTCTAGGTCAAGGGACGATAAGAGACCAATAGGATTAAGGTTTAGGAGTCTTTCTTCTATCTGTAGTTTTCTAATAGGAAATATTCTGTTATATTATTGCAGATGGCAGAAAGAGGTTATGGTCATGATGATCAGGCCGAGAGCCATGTTGGTCCTGATCCACTGTACTTGGGTCCAGGTGGTGGTGACCACATGGATGAAGCATCCCGTATGTACAGGATGTTTCTGGAGACCAGAGAGAGGTATAAGGCTGATAGGCGAGCTTCTACTTCTACCAGCAGTAAGGATTTGATGCGATCTTATGAGCTTGTGAAGAAGCTTGGTGGTACAGAGTTTAGTGGCACTACAGATCCCGCTGAGGCTGATGAGTGGTTGAGACAGATAGAGAAGGTCTTTCGCCTGATGGAGCTTCCAGAAGAGAAAAAGATTAATCACGCAGTTTATCTTTTGACAGGCGATGCAGTGTTGTGGTGGCACGGTGTGGAGGATAAAAGGAGAGGTTCAGAGCTTACTTGGCAGGATTTCTCTGAAGAGTTCCATCTTAAATATTATCCACCTACTTTCATTAATGAGAAAACAAGACAGTTGGAGAATATTAAGCAGGGAAACATGTCAGTTACTGAGTATGAAGCGCTTTTCACCCGGTTAGCGAACTTCTGTCTGCAGCTTGTTCCCGACAACATAGAAAGATGTAGAAGGTTTCAAGAAGGTACGAGGTCAGAAATTCGGCATACTGTTTCTGCTACTAGTAGGAGGAACAGAGAGAACTTTGGTGAGTTTGTTGAGGCTGCTAGTCAGGTTGAGGAATCCGTCAATGCTAACAAGGTGCCTGAGTCTAAGAAGAGATCTGCAGATTTCAGTAGAGGACAGTCCAGTAGTGGATATAGAGGTGGAGGTAGAGGTTTCTTTTCTAAACTCGGGCGTGGCTTTAGCTGTTTCAGTAGATAGAGATCTGAGGATGTTACTTCTTCTAGAAACAGAGGGAGATACAGCCCAGGGAGATGGGGCAGTGCGTCTAGTGGACGGTCTTCTGGGTCATCAATGTCAGTGACAGGTCCCCAGAGATAAGAGATGCCGCCATGTGACAACTGTGGAAGACCACATACTGGTCAGTGTTGGGGTACATGTTCTCAAGGTTGTTTTGTCTGCGGACAAGTAGGAAACTTCAAAAGGGAATGTCCTCAGCTTCGGCAAGCAGCATCACAAGCTTTCCAGCCTCAGTACCATGATGTTCCGAGTTCTTCTGTGGCTTCTGGTTCCAGAGGTGGTGGAGTTCCCAGTGGAAGAAGTGGTCAGAGAGGACAGCGTGGCAGAGGGAGAGCTTCAACACGTTTCTTCTCTTTGACACCTCAGGAAGGTATAATCTCTTCACAAGTCGTTACAGGAGAGATGCTTTTGTTTAATAGTATACCAGTTTCAGTTTTGATAGATCCGGGTGCTACTCACTCTTTCATACGACGTTCTTTAGTTGGTGAACTTAATCTATTAACTCAAGAGTTGGTAGATGAGTTAGTGTTGAGGGTTCCACTAGGTGGACCAACAGTTTTATCTGAGTTCTGTCCCGGATGTTTGTTATCTTTTGGAGGTTACACCTTTGCTGCTAATCTCATACCCCTGGATGTAAATACTTTTCAAGTCATCTTGGGTATGGATTGTCTTGAGACATATCGAGTGCAACTCAATTGTTGGAAGAAGGAAGCTACCTTTCAACAAGGTGAATTTTCTTGTGTCTTTACTGGAGATAGGAAAGTTCTGCCTACGTGCATTGTTTCGGCTGCTGTAGCCGATAAGTTGCTGCAGAAGGGATGTGAAGCGTTCCTTGCTCATGTGGTTGACACTAGAGCAGAGAAGAGCACAGCCAGTGTATATGATGTGCATGTGGCTTGCGAGTTTTCCGATGTTTTTCCAGAAGAGTTGCCAGGCTTACCTCCCGTCAGAGACATTGATTTTGAGATTCAGGTATATCCAGGCAGTCATCCAGTTGCACTGCCAGCCTATAGAATCTCACCTGCAGAGTTGAAGGAACTCAAGATGCAGTTGAAAGAGTTGCTGGATAAGGGTTTCATCAGACCCAGTTCTTCACCGTGGGGTGCTCCAGTGCTGTTTGTTAAGAAGAAGGATGGTACTATGCGTCTCTGCATAGACTATAGTCAACTCAACAAGATCACTATTAAGAACAAGTACCCTTTGCCGAGGATAGATGATCTTTTTGATCAGTTGCATGGAGCAATGATCTTCTCTAAGATAGATTTGAGATCTGGATATCATCAGCTCAGAATAAAGGCTTCTGATATTCCCAAGACAACTTTCAGAACTAGGTATGGGCATTATGAGTTTCTAGTCATGTCGTTTGGACTGACCAATTCCCCAGCAGCCTTTATGGATATGATGAATCAGATTTTCAAACCGTTCTTAGATCAATTTATTGTAGTCTTTATAGATGATATTCTGATTTACTCCAGAGATGATGAGCAACATGAGCAACACCTAAGGATGACGTTGCAGTTGTTGATGCAACATCAGTTGTATGCTAAGTTTAGCAAGTGTGAGTTCTGGTTGGCCGAGGTAGCATTTCTTGGACATGTTATCTCGAGAGATGGAGTTAGCGTTGATCCTAAGAAAGTTGATTCTGTACTTCAGTGGGAATAGCCTAAGACTCCTACTGAGATCAGAAGTTTCTTGGGATTAGCAGGCTACTAGAGAAGGTTTATGTAGAACTTTAGTGTGCTAGCATCACCTTTGACTCGTTTGACAAGGAAGGATGCACCGTTTGTTTGGTCTGATAACTGTGAGAAGAGTTTTCAGATTCTGAAGAGGAAGTTGACTACATCACCAGTGTTGGTTTTGCCAGAGGCAGACAAAGGTTATATAGTGTTCTGCGATGCTTCCAGGAGAGGTTTAGGCTGTGTGTTGATGCAAGAAGGCAAGGTTGTGGCCTATGCATCTAGACAGCTTAAGAAGAACGAAGAGAACTACCCTACTCATGATCTGGAGTTAGCTGCTATAGTTCATGCTCTTAAGACATGGCGTCACTACCTGTATGGTGAGACATGTCAGGTGTTTACAGACCATAAGAGTTTGAAGTATATCTTCACTCAGAAGGATTTGAATCTGAGACAACGATGATGGCTTGAGATGATCAAGGATTATGAGGTGACAATCGATTATCATCCTGGTAAAGCGAATGTTGTGGCAGATGCCTTGAGTAGGAAGTCGAGTTCAACAGCAGATGCATTTTCTATGGCATGTTTCAAGAGAGACTTGCTTGTAGATATGAGAAAGTTGAACCTAGACTTGGGAGTGTCAGGACAGAGTGGGTTGATTGCACAGATGCAAGTCAAACCTACTTTCTATGATCAGATTAAGGAGTTGCAACAGAGTGATGATGAGTTGAGGCAAGTTATGCAGGATATGTCGGAAGGTAAAAGGTTAGAATTTAGGTTTTCTGATAATGGTGTGTTGTATCTTCATGGCAGGTTGTGTGTACCTGGGAACAGTGAGCTGAAAGAGCAGATTCTTGAAGAAGCGCATGCTTCTATGTATGCTATGCATCCAGGTAACACAAAATGTATAGGAATCTCAAAGAGATGTACTGGTGGTCTAGTATGAAAAGAGATGTGGCTGAGTACGTGGCTAGATGTGGAGTGTGTCAGCAGGTTAAAGCTAAGCATCAGAAACCTGCTGGTACCTTGCAGTCGCTTCCTATACCTGAATGGAAATGGGAACACATCACGATGGATTTCGTGGTAGGGTTACCCAGGACGCCTAGAGGTTCGGACTCGATATGGGTGATTGTGGATAGACTAACTAAGTCTGCTCACTTTCTCCCTGTCAAGTCAACCTTTGATGTTCCAAAGCTGTCCAAGATTTATGTGGATGAGGTAATCAGATTACATGGGATTCCAGTTTCCATTATTTCTGACAGAGACCCTAAGTTTACATCTAGGTTCTGGAATCAGTTACATCATGTGTTGGGCACAAGGCTGAGGTTCAGTACAACTTTTCACCCATAGACAGATGGTCAGTCTGAGAGAACCATTCAGACTCTCGAGGACATGCTGAGAGCATGTGTTCTACAGTTCAGAGGTAACTGGGAAGAACACTTAAGCCTGATGGAGTTTGCATATAACAACAGCTACCATTCTAGTCTTGGAATGGCCCCATATGAAGCTCTATATGGCAGAAAGTCTAGATCACCAGTTTGTTGGTACGAGGTTGGCGAGAAAGAAATTCTTGGACCTGAGATAGTCGATATAACTACAGAGAAGATATCTGTGATCAGGGAGCAGTTGAAAGCTGCTCAGGACAGGCAGAAAAGCTATGCAGAGAGACGACATCGACCTCTTGAGTTTGAGGTTGGTGACGAGGTTTATCTAAAGGTTTCACCGTGGAAGGGAGTGCTAAGGTTTGGAAAGAGAGGCAAATTGACCCCTAGGTTTATGGGCCCACATCCTATCATAGAAAGGATTGGACCTGTAGCCTACATGTTGGATTTGTCGTAAGAGTTGGCAAATCTTCATGATGTGTTTCATGTGTCTATGTTGAAGAAGTGCCATCCGGGTACAGAAAAGATCATAGATCCAGAACCGGCGCAGCTTAGGACAGATGTGTCCTACGTGGAAGGACCAGTGCATATAGTGGATCAACGTATCAAGAAGCTTAAGAACCATGAGATACCGTTAGTAAAAGTTCTATGGAGGAATCACAACCTAGAGGAAGCTACGTGGGAGCTTGAATCATAAATGCGTAACAAGTTTCCTTTTCTCTTTTAGGAATTTCGAGACGAAATTCTTATAAGGGAGGGAGACTGTTATGACCCGTTCCAAAATTTATTGGTAAGTATTATGATTTGAGCCAACTTATGTGCTCATGTGATGGTTAGTGCATCATTAACTTGATTTAGTTGAACTAAGCACATAAGATCAATTAGTGCATAATTAAGATGATTAATTTGAGTAAAGTAATAATTGGATGCAATTGGAATGTTGAATCAGTAAAACAGTGTAATTAGCTTGTTTTCATGCCTTGGGTTTGTAGTGGGCCTCATTCTTGAAAATATGCAAAATAAATCACCTGATTTGGACTTTCGAGTCAATAGTTATGATCTTTTCCGATTCCAGGGTTGAAATTGCAAAATTTCCAAAACTTTTCTTTATAACCTTCAGTTATTTGTCCCTGTTAGTTATCGTTTACATTTCTTTTGGTTGGAGGCGGCGCACAGGAGTGCAGCCCGCAGGGACGATTGCAGAAGGCGATCTCCGTTTTCCAGAATTGTTCCAGGTTCCTTCTTCTCTTCTTCTTTCCACCTTTCTTCTTCTCCCACCACCTACTCTTCCCACTCTTCCTACCTTCTTAGCAAGATGCCGCACAACAGCTTGGCTGCGGCAAGCTGTAGCTTGAGGCCAGCGGCCGTGCGTAGTTGGGAGGAGGTAGATTTGGGGCGGCCAAAGCTCCTAATCAAGGATTTGGACCTCGGCTCGGAGGTTTACGCTGGAAATTTGCCATCAATTCAGCCCAAATCAATGCCTAGTAGCCAATTCCAGTTGGACGTGAAGCTCTGGTTCCGTGAATAGGAACAGTGAAAAATGTAATCAAAGGAAGAAGACAATAGAAATTCGGCCGAAAACAGACCCTGGGCACATTTCCGGACGAACCCGGACAGTTCGAAACGCAGTGAGTAGGAGTTCATTTAGTTATCATCATTTAACTCCTTCGTTGGAATTTTTCGGTAAACTGTGCATTTTTGCACTGATATCAGTGGTTATAAGGCGTTTTATCAGTATTTGATGAAACTTGAATTTTATTTTATAAATTACTTCCGTATGATTATACATGATCTAGAACAGCTTCTGATCAGTATAGAACAGTTCAATGATTTTATTTGGTGCAATGAAAACCAAAAGTGCTTAATACAATTACTGGAATAGAAATACTACAATGTATATCGTTGAACATAAAATGGATGTTTAGCATCGAAACTGGATAAGTTGATACTGAGTCATGTTTAAAGATGACAAATGATGTATATGTGTTTTCAAATGATGCTCAGAATATGAAAAAGTATGAAATGTGATATTCCTGTTTAAGTGTTTATATGTTAATCAGTTAATAGACTTAGGTGCCCTAACACCGTAGAACCCCTTTAAGAGGTCTGCACCTTAGGGGTGAAACTCGTGTCCAACATCAACCGGTTGAGTAATTCTGGTGGCACGAGGGTTGATAGACAGTGTCCAACACCAACCGATTGAGTAATTTCGGTGGCACTGGGGATATAATAAATAAAGTAAAGGGTTATCCAACACCAACCGGTTGAGTAATTCTGGTGGTAACCCAGTGTTGACTCCCTGCGCCTGTGTGCTCAGGTTAGAGGAGGAGTCCAGAGAACTCAGGGTGAGTGTAGAGGAGGCCAGAGAGCCTGTGGGTCCTGTAGCAGACCAGGACGAGAAGTTAGACTTAGCATTTCCCGGGTGTGTCGCTAAGTCTTGTACGGTGAGATCGTAGTTCGCTACAGATCTTTGTATGAAGAGTACACTGCATATGATTAGGGCATAATAATATAAATATGTAATCATATAAGATCACATTAAATTTAATATGTTAAGAGTTTAGACCTTATGTGTTCATTCTCAATAACTGTTTATTCGTTTAAGATATCTGTTGTTGTATAGAAATGTGATTAATATATGTAAATTCTACTATGTCATTAGAACTGCCCTGCTTAGTACTGCACTTATGTTTTATTTCAATTTTATATATCTGATGAGTTGTTTAGTGATAGCTAAATGAAATGCTATTCACTGAGCGAGTAGGCTCACTCCTCTACTCAAACATTTTCAGGTCAACAACAACATCAGGAATCTGAAGGATCTTTTCATCCTAACACTTAGAATGTAGAAGGTATATATGTAGCTATTATAGTTAGAGGTCTCTTAGTCCTTTCCCCTCGGTCCTTGGGACATGGTGTGGGTGAGAGATAGTATGTATGGCGAATGTGTAAAAGATGTAAATTAACTATTATATTTTACTTTCTGTTAAACAATGTTACATGTTGTAAACTCTGTTTATGTTCTCTAGCCAGTTTAATTGAAATGCTTCCACAATAGTTTATTATGTTTTAGTTTACAGTAATAATCCGGATATCATTACGAGGTTTTAAAAAGAAAAAGTTCTCAGTGATTTGTTTATGTAATAATCCCTCCGTCGCGCCCTAATCTCGTGATTAGTGGTTAGTGTGAGATCGGGGTGTGACAGTTTTATAGGTACTTTGGCCACTACTTGATGGATTGGAAAGAAGATGGTTGAATATAGGGTTTCCCTAGGCTTGGAGGAGCCCAAAATGAGGCCAAAACCACGCCCAACCTACCCCAAGTGATCAAAGAAGGTTTTGAAGCAATACCCTCCATGGATGGCCAAGTTCAACAATCAAATGCAGGGGAAGGACCCCAAAACGGCCGTGCTACCATGGAATGGCCATGCTGGGACATGCCCCAAGCAGCAGAATCATCAAAAATTGACCCAGTTGGCCAGAACGGCCGTGTTACCAAGAATGGCCGTTTTGGCAGTTCCCAGCACGGCCGTGCCACCAGCCCAAGAAACTCAAAATTCCCCTGTTCAATCCATTTTCTCACCACAGTCATTCGCATCCACCACGACCGTGATATTCATTGTCCAACACAGCCGTGCAGCCCAACACGGCCGTGCTACACATAATTTTACCCGTTTTCCCCATTTTCCCCCATTTTACCCCTGACTTAACCCTAGACCCCCTAGACACCTATATATACCTAGGTGGAGGCTGGGGCATGAATCTAGCAAACTTCTTCCCCTTCCTAGCTCCCCGAATCGCCACCCACTCCATCCCACTCCATATCCACCTCAAATCCACTCCATTTCACCATTTCCACCACATAACCCCCCATATCTAAGCCTTCCATCCACTTCCTTTCATCATTCCACATCATTTCATCCTTGGAGGAGGGAGGAGGACGTCCTGCATCTACTGGAGAGGATGATCGCTTCATCTACTCCGAGCTCCATGGCTTCTTCTACCTCTTTCTTCTCTCTTTTTTGTATTTTGCTTTGTTATGAGTAGCTAGGCCCCTTCGGTGGGCTGTTTGGGGGGGGGAATATGTTACTTTGATACCATGTTGGGGGAAAATGACATGTAAACTTTGTAATTTCATTTTTTAATGATTATATTCTATTTCTATCTCATTCTCCATGGATTGCTTGTTGGTTTGTGTGTGAAATCACCTAGGAATTTAGGCAAATTGCTTATATGTGTGAATTTTGGGATTTGCCCCTAGGTCCAATTCTTGGATCCCTAGGCTGCCTCCCATATTCCTACATCCTAATCAATCTCCCTAAACCTAAGTGAGAGATCTAAGTAGCTATATTAGGTAATTCTAGTGCAATTAGCATGGAGCCTTCTCAAGGCTAGAATGTGGGGGAATTGGGGTCCAAAACCCTAATTTCACCCCCATTACTACCCTCGGCCCCTAATTGTCCTAGGAATGTCTAATCTAGAAACCTAGACTTGATTAGACTCTAATTGGATTGAACCTAACCCCTAACCCAATTGAGCCTCGTAAGGGTAGTAGGGGGTGTTAGGGACTAGTTCCCCTATACACAACCTAGCATATCCATGGCCAGTTAGTAGCTTAGGTTAATCCATTAGACCCTAACGTGTTGTTTGGTTTGGATAATCTAAATGGAATCATAATGTTAATATGTCACCCCCCAACTTAAGTGATAAGTTCATACCCTTAAACAACCTACACATTTCTTTACTACTTAAAACCCTAGTTTTGTGCTTGCTTAGCTTAGTTAGTTCTTTTCTTGCTTAGTTAGCTTTTTGCCTTGCTCTTGCCTTGCTTGTGCTAGTTTAGTTATTTAATTGCTCTTTTGCTTCTCTCTTGCTTGCCTTAGTGTAACTTGTCTTTTCATATCTAGCTTAGTCTTTCCTTGCTTGCTTAGTCTTAATATAACCTAGGGTTAACATAGATTTCATTCTCGCCTTTAATTTTCTTGTTTGTTCATAGTAGTTTAATAGTCACAATCAACCTTTAAACCCTTAACCCTAGTCTCCGTAGTAGGAACCTAGCCAAACTAACCTAGCTCTAGCGCCCCCTCTTTTCCCTGTGGATCGACCCTATACTTGCCACCTTGCTATACTATGATACGACCCCGTGCGCTTGTGGGTGTAGTTGTTTTAGTAGAAGTAGGTGTGTTAGTTAGGTTTATAAATTTCGAAAGCAAAAACCCATCACATGTGTTATGACCTCGTGGGGCGCATCTAGTCGGGTCAAACCGGCTAGTGTGTTGCACCTCTAGCGGAATCACACCACCTCCAAGTTGCCAATGAGTTGTTCCATCCTTAATGTAGTGAGATCATTGGCTTCTACAATGGCCATCACCTTTGGTTTGTACTTTGGAGGCAAGCACCTAATAATCTTTGATACTTGATCCTTGTTGGTTATTTACACTAACGAGTTTCAATCATAAGAATGATCTTTTACTCAACTAGCTATATCCCGCAAGCATACGGGAATAGTTGTAGTCGAGGTCGAACATAAGGAGCGTTGGTTAGTTAGGCGCAAGAGTTATGATTTTTAATAATCTAGACCGTTGTACACAAGATGATTAGATTAGAACAACTAAATTATAGATTTAAAACAAAATAGTAAATTATCACTTAAGAAAGGTTAAGATTTAGATTTGGAAGGATCTTAGGCTTGGGATTTCACTATCACATCATAGCTTATATTAAATACGAATTTAAACATGTTAATTAACTTGCAAAGGAGGTTTGTAGTCATCAGTCACCTCCCAGTGAATTGATGATGATTTTAACTCCATACATCACTCTCGTGTATGTATTTCATTTCAAATCACAAACCTTGCTCCTCAACATAATCCCAACTACTCTCGTGGTCAAGGACAAGTTGCCAAAAGAGTAACTCCATACTCTCAAACACATCTTCTCATATTATGAAAGAAAGCATAAAACATGCAAGTATGATGGCCAATCACACAAACAAGCATTTTAGATCTGAAAGAACTCTTGGAACATGCAAGAAACTAACATTTAGTATGCAATTCATGTGTTCATACAAGCTATGACATGGGAGTTACTCTCCCATGCACAAGAAAAATAGTTTACTCGTCCATAATGATGTACATCAGAAAATGTGCATAAATTTCAGAGTTTAACATGGTTTAGAGAAGGAAAAGCTAAGCAATCCCAAGGTGTAACCAAAGAAAGGTAGAATTCCGACTTGAGGACGAAATCCCACTTCTACAGCTACTCCAAACCGGACAAAATTCCCTCCCAAGAAGCTTTGTGGAGTGAAGAAACTCTACTGCACCTCCGGAGAAGAAAATGGAGAAGAAGAGAAGAAGAAATAGACTCCTTTGGTAAGAAACCACCTCTTTTCTCCCCCAAATCGCCCTCCTCTGCTCTAGGCTTGCTCCGGGATGAGAAAAACTTCTCAAATGACCGAACCTAACCGCCCATTAAGTTCCCACTTCATTTTAAACAAAAACTCATATTTTTCAAAATGCTAAAACTGCCAGGTGCATGCCGTGCAACTTTCCAGAAACTTTCAGTTTGCTCCAGAATGCACTGCGCACGGCGTGCGCTGAAGTAATGCACACCGTGCAACTTTCCAAAAACTTTTAGTCTGCTCCAGAATGCACTGTGCACAGCGTGCACTGAAGTAATGCACGTCGTGTAACTTTTCATAAACTTTGGTCTGCTTGACGCTCCCGGGTGCACAACGTGCACCTGGCTGTTCTGGGCTGTTGTGTATTCTGCTCATAACTTTTAGTGTGTAGGTCTGATTTACATGCGGTAAAAAGTGGTATTTGTGCACTTTTGAACCCCAAAACATGTAGATACTTGAGGAGTGATCCAATAAGTGATAATATGATATATTCCTCATCATTTAATTGCAAAATGTAGTACCTACAATTCAAACCATGAGACAAGTAAGAATAGCAAAAAATATAGAATCTAGCATGAATGAGAGTGATAATTGAGTCAAAAAAACATGGAAATGGAACCAAACATGATCCAAAATATGATATGATTTGTGCACATCAATCCTCTTCACTAATGGCATTACCTAATGCATTCAATCCATTAACAATAGAAGAAAACTTTGCATACATTTCACTAATAGACACATATGGTTCCATAAAAAACTGTTCAAACTTTTTTTTAAGCATACCAATTTTGGAAATTTTTACTTGAACAGTACATTCATAAGTAATAGAGAGTCTATGCCATATTTCATATGCAGTTTCACAATTTGAAATTCTATTGAACTCACCTACGGAAATTGAACAATGAAGGATACTTATAGCTTTTGCATTCAATTGGGCTAATCTCACCGTGTTTGCATCCCATGTAGCATATTTGGTTTGAGGAAGATCATAGACATTTGAAACCATTATCCAAAGATCCCAACTGATTCCTTGGAAATAGAATTGCATCCTCCTCTTCCAATAGGTGTAGTTGGTGCCATCAAATGGTGGAGGCTGCGCTACAAGTGTTCCTTCCAAGTTGAGGTTGTTTAGTACCCCATCACCCATTTCTTCAAGACTCAATTAGAGCTCCTTGAAGCCTGCTCTAATACCAATTGAAAAACACTAGAGGGGGGTGAATAGGGTTTTATAATGATTTAAAATTAATTCAACCAGCAACCACAATTGAAATTTGGAGAAGGAGGCACGATGTTTAGAGTAGTTCCACCCTTAGCAAAAACTAAGGGAGTCAGTCCACTACTCGGTTGTTCCCAACTGAGATTTTGAAAGTATTTGAATTTTATTACCTCACAAGGATGTTATATAAAATTACAAACACCTTCACCACCCTTTGGACAACCTTCACCCTGAAGTCGTCTCACCAACTTGATGCATTCTTCACTTGAAGTAACTTCAAGCTTCCCCTTGAAGTAGCCTTCCTCCTTGAAGTAAGTTCCTGTTGAGACCTTCTAGAAGTAGTCCAAAGTCCGCCAAGCTACCTTCACCACCTGAAGAAGCTGTAACAACCTCCTTTCTGCAACCTCCAACCTAGGAGTAGCAAAGGAGAACAAAATACAATAAAAGGAACAAGATTGGAAGAAAGAAACAATGTTACCAATTGAGTATAGTGCTTTGATCCTATATCAAGTGTTTGATCTCCTAACCAAAGTGGATGGACGTGGATGTATAGTGGATAGGAGATATCATCCTATAGGACACTAATGTAGAGCTCCAAGAAAACAGATAGCAAGTGTAGCTCAGCTTGTTTGCTTACAAGGATTGAATCTCAAGTGTAATTGTGTATGCAAGTTATTTTGAGGTGTCCTATGGCTGTCCTATTTATAGGAGTGGTTTGCTAATGCTTGTGGATGTTCTAGACACCTTCTAGGGTGTTCTTAGTGCTCAACTATCCATTAAGTGTCCACTAATTGCATTTGTAACTACTAGTTAATTAATTCTGAAAAGTGCAGACAGAACCATTTTCGATCGAAGTATTTGTCGACCGAGAGTTTCTCAGTCGAGGAATTTGTTGACCGAGTGGGAGTCTGAGTCAATATGTTGTAATGTTCGATTCCAACTCCCAACCACTTTTCTAACTCAGTATAATGGCTAGGAGGGTCTATTCTCAGTCGAGGAGTTTGTCGACCATGAGTGTCTCGGTCGAAGTATTTGTCGACTGATAATATCACTGATTCAATGTATTCATTTACTAAGTGTGTGTATCAATGTGCAATTGTGATACTATCTTGGGAGATGACCTATCTAAGTGTTGTGAGTGGATAGGGAAGATATAAACACTTGATTTACATGATATCTAAGTATTTGTACATTATAAACTTTTACAAGTTTTTACATTGATTACAATCATGAAAATAAAGTAATTTTAGCAAATTGATCTTGTAAGTCTTCGCTATCCACCACCTTGTATGCTTGTCCCTGAAATGCTCAAATAGCAAGTTAAAACCACAAGAAAGAAATGTTTGTCATCATCAAAACAAAGGGATTATAATAATGTCCAATTTAGCCAACAACGTCGTGCTGTGGCCTCCACCTAGCTACATATAGGTGGTGGGGAAGCACTAGGGTAAGTAGCGGCAAAGTAGGAAAACTAATGGGGAAAATGGGTTGGTTTAGGTGGTCACCACGGCCGTGTTGAGGTTCCACAACCATGGTAGGGGTTGCATGGCATGGTCGTGGGCTATGGAATGATTGAGGTGGGAACTGAAGTGGAAATGATAAGTATGTATGGTGGCCACGACTATGGCGGTGTTCCACGGTCGTGGTGGGTAGGGGGTACACAGCCGTGTGGGGGTAACATGACTGTGTTGGAGGAGGAGGCCACGTGTGAGGCATCTTGGAGGTCGTCATGTCTTCAGTTTGCCACAAACGTGGGGAGCACCACAGGTGAGGTGGTCATCAAGGAATACGACCTTGGTTATTCATGTGTAAAATGGGTCACTCCTGTTGATTTTGGGTATCATTGTGCATAAATTACCATGACCGTGGTGGATGTACCACGTCCATTTTGAGCCTTTTGGTGCTGATCTTTACCTCATCTTCTTCATCTAGCCTCCTTTTGCTTTGAATTGCTCTTGTGCATCCAAGGATAGCTCGGGGAAGAGGTAGGTCCACTCTTGTGGTGTAAGACCCCATAAACGTTCTTGATCTCTCTCCCATGCATCAATGCATGCATAAGTGCCCTGAAATACACACAAAAAGAGGCATACATGCATTTATCATAAAAGATCACATTGAGGGGTATAACTTGTAATCTAAACTGTTTAGATGTGATTATCATGCAAAAAGGCACAAGATGGAGCCCTAAAATAGGGCTACATCACCACCTCAAACTAAAAACATACTTGTCCTCAAGTATTCTCCAACTTAATCTTTCTCTTCAATTTCTTTCAATAAACAAGAGTGACAAATGCATAACAAAACATGGTTATTGACTAAACGGTCTTCAAAGTGACTAAGTGCATGTGTTTGACCTCTCTCCCGTCCTCTATAACATACCAATCATGAACTGAGCATTGAGCATACAAACTTCAAATATAAATCATAGAATACACAAGCTTTCCATATGTCCATATCATTCCGGCTAAACCGTTTCCTGTTGGTGTTAATTAAAGATGACTAGGAGTGTTGTTTCACTTTCATGCATTCAATGTTATGCCTCAAACCACACCAAATGATCGAAATGGTTGTAGAAAGGGTAAAGTGAGCTAGATTTAATGTTTTCTAGATCAATAGGTATAAAAATGGAAGAAAGGATTGCGCTAAGAGATTGGAGTGTTTTTGCATACTCATCTTTTCTTTATTTAGATGCTCTTAAATAGGAGAATCCTTTTATTTTATTTTTGATTTTTGTTTTCTTCTTTTCTTTTCTTTTTCCCCTGGTGTAGGCATCATATATGGTAGATAAAGTGAAGCGGGGAGATGTAGATATGGTCACTCCAAACTTTTGGAGGTGGCCAAGGCTGAATATGTGCTATAAGGCATCCTTTCATGAGGCGAAGAGGTATGAAGATGGTGAAAGAATAATCAGGTCAAAGAGGGGTCATTAGTGTAGTCCTCAACATAAGATTTCCTGCATGAAAGCTAATCCAACACTTCATCAAATGATATCACACCACATGATTGAAAAACTTGAGATTCACATTTATATCAAGTGGTTCCATAGGCTCTAAGTGTTTATAGCTTGCTCAATTCACAATTCAATCAAAACATTCAAAAACTTGAGAGAAGTGGTGCACATGTAAAAAGTCAATAATCAAGACCACATAGCAATAAAATCTAAGAAAACGACATGCATTTGTCAAAGATCAAAATTTTCATCTCAAAACATTGGTGATTAAGTTAAAACATGCTTTTAGGCAAGAATATCTAAATTTGGGAAAAATTGACCAAAATGGTTCCAATTTGCAATCAATCACATCCAAACCTACATTTAGGGAATTTAAAGCACAAAACAACAAATCCAAATTTAAAACACATAAAAAACACCCAAAACTACATGAGAATGCAATGCGTGGCATGGAGATCAATTTTTTTGAAATAATGAAAAAATGCATGAAATAGAATTACATGTATGCATGGATGAAAGCAAGAAGAAATCTAAACTAACAAGGGTAAAAACATGCAATTCCAAAAACTAGGTAAGACAGGTACAAACAAAATGAGAGATCAAGATAGGGTGGTACACACCGCCCTGCCACCCCAAACTTTTGAATAATTCTTTCCTTGGCATGAAACTCAAGTTTAGGGATAGTAGGGTGAAGATCACGGTTGGTGTTGTGAATCAAAGGGCATGTCTCACTACAGTGGCTGATTAGGCTGGTCTGGCTGGTGTTGCTGAGGAGATGGAGGTCCTGGATGGGCTGGAGGGAAGTGGTAGTAATGGCCCCAATAAGCATCTTGAGGGGGAGGGTAGGTCTCCTGGTTTCCCAAAATACCACCCCAAAAATCTTCACCCCATTCAGGGTTTCTCTGTGCCTGTACATGGTGGTAGTGGTACATGTGGTTGACCTACTAATGCATTTGCTGTTGGTCCTACCACATGTACTGCTGTATGTGCTGCATGTCTTGCTGTGTCTTATGGATGCCTTCAAGCTATTCATGGATGGATGACATATCGTATGCGTTCACTAAAGGCTCTTGCAGCTGGGATTTTGCCTCATCCCTTCTTCTTACCCTTTGAGGATTTCTTCTTTGCTCCCCTCCCTCTTCTTCTTGTCACTGTGCAGTTGATTCTACTATTTCTTCCTCTTGTGTAGTAGTAGGGTTGAAGTTTTCCCGGGGGTTGGCTTACTCCCACTGATTTAGCTTGTCATGTAGTAAGTCAAGGAGGCCTAAGGCATAGAGAAGTGGGATGGTGTGACAGGGAAGCTCAAGAACTCTTGATCGTATGGATTTCACATTGTACAACAACCTCTTATTCTTGATTGTGATCATTTGAGAGCACACAAGATACTTTAGATCAACAAATTGAGCTCCTTCAACCTCTTTCAGTCCGGTGACATCGAAACCTAGGGATATAACAATTGAGGTCACAATCCCTTCCATAACAAATGGAGTCTTGCTTTTGAAGGGATCCGTCCTCATGTGATCTATGAAGAGAGACCCTATGTTGATGTGTAGTTTCTCATTTAAACCATGTAGAACAAAGAGGTCCTTTTGTGAAATGCTGCCCTGATTGTCATACCTCCCTACAATTGTGTTGGCAAGGACCTTCTATACATATCTGAACAAGGGGTTGCTGATCAACATTGCCTTTGATTTCCCGGTTGTGTTCCCTGGGGTCCATGTCAAATTATACCAGAAATCACTGTAGTCCACGTCAACCTCCCTCTCAATTAAGACATCACTCATTTTTTTGGGCTTCTTGAGGGTCCTTTGCAAAGATGCAATTTAGTTGAGAAGTAGTCAATGTGTGAATTTTTTTGAACATTGCGAGCTTGATAGCTTCCTCCCCTTTGACCTTGATCTTCTCTAATGTGGCAAAAAATTGCTGAGTCACCTTCACATATGTAGGTTGTGCTGTGAAGAGCACCTTCTATGAACTGACTCGCTTCATCCTCCTTACCATATCTGCTTTTATTCCCAGGTGTTCAATTACCTTTTCACACCCATATGCGTCATGCTATAGTGGCCCGTGGAGGAAGCCTTGATGAAGGTGGGGATACAACCCCATTTCCCCACTTTTGGCAGTTATGACCTCCAGGTCAACCTCATTGATCATATCATTGATGTTCTTCTCCGATGCTTCCTCCTCCTCCTCTTCCCTATACGTCTCATTTGTGATGTGGTGGTTGTCAAATGATCGAGTGTGGGATGCACTCATGGAAATCGAGTGGGGGAGCAATTGGGCAATGTAATTTGATGGTGAAGGGGTGTGGGAAGGCATGGAGACTTGGGGAAAGGCTCTCTTTGTGCACACCTTGCCTCCGGTGATCACCTCAATGCTCTTTTGAGCTCCCTTCTTCACTGCCTTAGTAATTCCCTTCATTTTGTTGGATATGGTGGCGGTGGTATGGCTGTGAAATTTGGATTTTTATGGAGAAGGAAAAATGGAGGTTGATTGATGGATAGAATAGGTTAGGATGGTTGCTTGGATGATGGAGGATGGATTGGTTGGAGGTTTTGGGGAAAAATGGGTGGATTTTGGTGAGTTTTTTTGTGGGGTTGCTGTAGGTGAGGTGGAGAACCAAAATGGATATGGAGGCTCAATTGGTTGCAATTTTGGGGTATAAATGGTAGAGGGAGAGGTGGTGGAGGTGTAGAAAGTGATTTGAGGTTGATTTCTTAGAGGGTTTGGGCTTGAGAAGCAATATTGGGAGTACTAGGGGCAGAGCACTTTGCTACGAACATTCTAGAGTCGAACAAATGAGTTTGCTAGTGATAAGGGTTGTGGTGTTTTGTGGGGTTTAAGTGGAAAAATGTGTGGGGTCGGGTCCCGCCACGGTCATAGTGGGTTTCCACGATCATGGTGGGGGTTTGGTAGCATGTCAGTGGTGGGTGCCACAGTCGTGGTTGGGGTGGAGATGGTTGTAGATCAACCTCGCCATGGTTTTGGTGGGTGCCACAACCATGGTGTGCTCCTCCCGCCTAAACTGTGGTGGTTTGCCACAACTGTGGCCATTCATGTACAAATATCCTTCATCCCTATAACTCCTTTTAATTTTTGCATTTAATTCACCACGGCCGTGGTGGTTATCATGGCCATCTTGCCTTCATATCACCACAGCCGTGGTCATTGCTTCACAAATTTAGTGGAGTTACTATAACTTTCTTGATGTTTTGCAGTTAAATCTCCACTTCCATTTTGAGGCACCACGACTGTGGTGGTTCTTCATGCAGTATTTTGTCAACTCAAAATAATTTTTTTTGATATCTTTGCAAAATTTCTGATTATTGGCCACATTTCAACTTCAACAACGATGACTTTCCCTCTCTATATCTATCTTCAACCTGTTACCTGCATCTCATCAAAACTCAAACAAAAACTATGAAGCACAAGTGTGTGTGTGTATTTCATGGAAAATAAAACAAAAGTATCTAAAAGTGAAGTTCGGGTGAAAAAGTTCCCAAACCTAGGTGGGTTGCCTCCCACTAGCGCTAAATTTTACACCTTCAGCTGGGCTTATTGATTCTTGACTTCATTCATCCCCGTGGGATTCCCAAAGCATCTTTGAAGTAAATGTCTCTCTCATGTGCATTCAAGCACATCTCTTCATTAATCTGATGTTCCTCCACTAACATCATGATATCAAAACTTTGATTAACTTTGTTCGGATCTACTTCCACAACTGATTTCAACCTTTGACCATTCACAGTAAATTCTTTAGGTCCTTCTTTCTCACAAATCAACATAGCTCTACATGGATACACCTTTTTTATTAGATAAGGCCCTTCCCATCTAGGCCGAAGTTTTCTAGGAAAGAACTTCATCCTTGAGTTATACAACCATACCCATTTTCTGGGCTCAAAGTCTTTCTTCTTGATCATCTTATCATGTAGAAACTTTGTTCTCTCTTTGTATCTCTTGGACATTTCATTAGCTTCATGTCACATCTCCTCTAATTCCTTCAGCCAAAACTTCCTCTTCATCTCGACATTCTCTCCATCAAAGTCCATGGATTTCAAAGCCCACAATGCCTTATGTTGCATCTCAACTGGTAGATGGAAGCTTTTTCCATACACAAGCTTGAATGGTGTGGTTCCAATCAGGGCTTTGTTTGCAGTCCTATAAGCCCATGAAGCCTCATTGAGACGTAATGACCAATCCTTGTGGTCTGGTCTCACTGTCTTCTCTAGGATGAGCTTTATCTCCCAATTGGCTAACTCAACATGACCACTTGTTTGGGGGTGGTAAGGAGTAGCCACATGAAAATTCACTTCATGTTTCTTAAGCAAGCCTTTGAAAGTGTGATGGATGAAGTGACTCCCCCCATCACTAATCATTGCTTTTGGAATACGAAACCGGCTAAAGATATTTGATTTTACAAAGTCACACACCACTTTGTGGTCATTTGTTCCAGTTGCAATAACCTCAATCCACTTTGACACGTAATCCATGACAACCAAGATGTAGACATATCTAAAAGAGGGAGGAAAAGGACCCATGAAGTCAATTCCTCAAACATCAAATACCTCCCCCACAAGAATGGGTGATAGAGGCATCATGTCTCTCTTAGAGATAGTTCCCACCTTTTGGCACTTCAAGTAGCACTTGCAAAATTCATGAGAGTCTTTAAACAAGGACGACCAATAGAATATACTTTGGAGAACCTTGGTAGCCGTGCATTTCCCACCAAAATGGCCTCCACATACCTCGAAATGGCACATAAATATGATTTATTTTTGCTCCATCTTTGGAACATATTGATGAATCCTTCAGATTCATCTGCACAGTCGCCAATTCTAGGGATTTTGTGCCTCATATTGACTTATTTACCCTCTCTTTGGTTCACCTTGAGTGTTTCACTAACTCCTTGCAAATAATACCTTAATAGTTCTAATTACTAGTTTATTCGATGCTATTCTCTCTTACACATTATCTTTTCCCTCTGCAGATCACTCGCAACCATCCGATCGAGATCCAACAGTTCCTTTTCATCAAACCACTCGGTCTTGACCACCATTCGGTCTTGATCCATTCGGTTTCACCCATGCGGTCTCAAGACCGTTTGAGCCCATGCGGTCTCAAGACCGTATGAGCCCATGCGGTCTCAAGACCGTTTGAGCTCATGCAGTCTCAAGACCGTTTGAGCTCATGCGGTCTCAAGACTGTATGAGCCCATGCGGTCTCAAGACCGTTTGAGCTCATGCGGTCTCAAGACCATATGAGCCCATGCGGTCTCAAGACCGTTTGCTGAGAAAAACTGAACGCGTGCCAAGACCGTTTCTTCGGAAAACGGTTTGTGAGATCGTGAAGAATGAGCAAGCAACGACCGTTTACAGCCACCACTGGAGACCGTTTGGAAGTTCATTTACGAAACCGTTTGATAAAGTGCATGAAGACCAAACGCTATTGTTTGCTTTTTCTACAAGATCGTTTGCTTATTGAAATATGCAAACCAAACAAGCATTTGCACATTGACCGTTTGTTAATCGTGAACGAGCAGTAGACCGTTTGATGGATGAAATTGAATGAGCTGAATTACATGCATGAATGTACCATGCATGCACATGAAGACTGTCAAATGAGAAAAACCGGATGACATATTAATCATGCAAACTATTTGGCCACTGGCACGTGAAGACCGGATGATGCTATGCGGTCTACACTGTAATGAGTATGAAGACCGAATGACCAACAGTCAAACCAAATGGGAAGCAACCAAGACCGAATGAGCTGCTAGCAATTGAAACCGAATAGCAAAAAGTAAATCAACGTCAAAAACAAAGAAACCGAGAGGCGAGAAACCTAAACGTGGAAAGTAGGTGGAGAAAGAAATAAAAAAAATGAGGAAAGCAAAGCAGATGAATGGAAAAGCATGAAGAACGCATGACCCAAGACTAGTAGAGTCCACGTGAGTGAATATGTTGAATGGAGTGCTGTGCTCAAGACTGCATGACCAGCTGCTACGTGAAATCGCATGAGCTCCGAGACCGCATGGACTACTAGAAGCAAAGACCGCATGGGCTCTAGAAGCGAAGACCGCATGGACTACTAGAAGCAAAGACCGCATGGGCTACTAGAAGCGAAGACCGCATGAGATACTATTCCGAAACCGAATGACCAGCAGCAAACCGAATGGACATGCAAGACCGTTTGTTCACTGCCAAATCAAAGACCGAATGTCGAAGACCGTTTGCCGCTGAATCAAAGACCGAATGCCCAGACCGAATGCCAAGGCCGAAATAGCTACTACAGCAAACCGCAAAAGCATTATTAGAGCAAACCACATGAACAAAAGGGCACGTAAAATGTGTGATTCTGGGGGTCCAAGATATTTTGGCAAGCCTATAAATAGAAGGGTAGAGGCAAGGTCTTAGGGGGATCTCACTACGGCCCAAGGCTGCCGGACTGGGACCAGTGCCAGAACGCCGCCAGAATGCCCGAGCACCGTTTCCAACCAAACTTCACCCATAGCCTCAGAATCCCATCCTGAGTCCAGATCCGGTGTGTTGCCAGACTGGGGACAGATCTAGAAGGTTGTTCCATCGCCATCTCACCTCTATCATCTCACTTCTACCATTGTTCTACCTCATTCTACCCGTGCAATCCCGGAGGTAGACACGACGATCGAGGCAGAGAGACGGACGACATCGACCACAACGGAGCAGTCCTGGAGACTGCGACGATCTATACCGGGCTGTCACAGATCTACTCTTCTGCTACGACGATGCTTTCTTTCTCTCTCTTCTCTTTCATTGTTGCTCCCTCTATGAGGAGCGAGTAGTTCCATTCACTGGGGTGCGGGGACTAGCCCCGCTGCCATTGCTGGGGACAACGGTTTAAGAATCGTCTTTTTCAAATTTTGTGTCGATTTAGGTTTCTCTAGGGTTTTCTTTTTCTTTTCAAAAACCTAAAAAGTAAAGGACTTAATCTTGCATATCATCTTGGATTTGAAGTGGTTGGTCAAACTTGATAAACTCTTTCTTTGATTTCAGGTACCAATTCTCTTCAAAATGAAGCAGTCAGTGCCACCAACCAATAGTTGTCAATTCTGTAGCGACTATTCTCATGCATCGATCAACTGTTTCAGCGTTCATCCTCTCTACGTGATGGCCTTGCGTCAAGTAATCATGAATCGTATAGTCGGGAAACTCAGAGCTGCCACTCCCTACAACTATGGATATAACGCAGGTTATATTCCATATCACCCCGGTGGCTACTACGAGAAACCTAACTATGGCGGATTTCCAGGCGTAGACTGCAATACAGGAGGGCAATTGGAAAGCAACTCAAATCAATACTATGATGAGGGAAGCTATTATCAACATCAATCAAACGGGTGCCATGAAGATCCTTTTCATGAAAATCAACACACATTGATGGAAGAACTACGTGCCTTGCAAACATCGGTGGCTCAACAACTAGCTGATCAGAAAGCCGCGACCAAGAAGTTGATAGCCGACCTTAATCAACTTACGCAACTTGTCAACACTCCTGAGCAACATGTAGAACAGCCACAAAATTCAACTAAGCACATCTCTAGTCCACATGTTGCAATAAATTATGATGATGATTACGAAATCATGTGGAATGTGCCTCCCAATGATTTTCAAGTGCCAGTACAGGGTGGGGAATCATCCTCAGAACCAATGACTAAACTCAAGGATGATACCTTCACCACACCATAAGAAAAAGAATCATTCTTCGAGCCGAAGTCTGACCCGGATAATGACTCTTGCACTATGCTCTTAGATGAAAGAATGAGTAACCAATATGAAGATTTTCTTCAATTGGGAACAAACTTTAATGTTTATCCATCTTATCCCCCCATAGACTCAGATATGGCCATACAGATTGAGGGGAAATCATCAATGATTGACTCCTTATATGACAAATATTCTTCAACCTCAACTGTCTTGTCGTCGAATTCCAATGAAGAAGGGTCTACGTTACACGAACTCTACACTCCTTCTCAGTCAGACATAGATGAATATGAGACTGATTCAGATGAGGAGACGTCTTTTATGCAAGAGACTCAAATAATTCCATTACTGGAAAAGGATCTGATTTGTCCTTATGAAGACATTTCTGATCATTCGGCTGATCTAGAAACAAACTTCGAGGATGGGACTGACCAAGATCCTGATCCAGAGACGGACCATACCACTCTAACTGATGATGAAACAGAATCAAGGGAGGATGAGGGGTCTCAAGATGACAATCCTATGACCGGTCCTTTCCATGAGATGACACCACCACAAGGAGTTCTGACGGAGCCAGTCCTCGAACATGAACATGATTTTTCTATTGAATCTCCTTCTAGTCACTTGAACGAGTTGAAAGTGCACCATGAAGAGAAACATGAACCATCTCTTGACTTTGGGACGGATTACGATATTATCATAAACTCTTGTAATGACAAAAAGGACCCCTGGGATGACATCAAGCCACAAATCTATCCCTTTATAGCCACTTATCCCTATGAAGAAGCCCCCCCTAACATTCATGAAACTGAGATTTATCCATTACCTGAGCTAGTTTCCATTCCTCTCATAGAAACTCTTCCCAAGCACTCAATTGAACTGGAGGAGTGTTATGAAGAAGAATGGGAACAACAATATATCAGTCCCAATATTGAAGAAATGGGTTCATCAAGGGATCTTAGCCCTTAAAATGATATTTCAGGGACTAATCCCTCTCATGAAGAGACATCACTGGAACTCATATCTCAGGATCCCATTACTTCCTTACCCGAGCAAGAGTTCATTTTACCAGTCAAATCCTCTTCTAGTTATTTGGATGAACTAAGGATGTTCTATGAGGAAAATCCTGAACAAAACTTTGAAAAGAAGAACGACGCTCTTACCAATTTCAACATTGATAAAGATGATGATACTTCTCAAAATAACTCCTCTGATGAAGAAAAGTCATCCTGGCTACCATATCCCACACAAGAAAAGCCAGGTGACGAAATGAAGCCGGAACCGGATCCACCACCTGATCCTAGACAGGAGGAAGTTCAAGTGGCCGACCCTCAATCAACTGCCCTAGATTTTGAAGAAAGTAGTTTTACTTTGAACTTCGAGGGTGAGCCACAACTGGAGGGCACAAGTGGGCATAACCTCGATTTCTCGCATAGTCCTCCAGTTTCGACTGCTTATGTTCCACCTCCCTCGCTGATGGGGGAAGGTCTCTGGATTCTTCTGGATGGACAACGAGGTGAAAGTGATATGCATCCAAGTCATCCAGAAGACTCGTTCAAGTTGCCACAACTTCCCAGCCAACAAGTTGTTTAGACCACTTCCTCGTTCTCAGCACCAGCCATCATGAGATATCTTTGTCGGACCTTCTTCCAACTACGAGGACCGCCTGGTTAACACTACTCAACCCTTCCCCTCCATCTTGAACCTAGTATTTGCTCAAAAATGGGCAAATTCATAAGTTTGAGGTGGAGGGCGGGTGGTATGACTTTCACTCCACCCTCTATCTTTATTGCTTCCTGCTTTTCCATTCTAGTTTCTTTTTCGTAATTTTTTCCGCCTTTTTGTTAGTTTTCTAAAAATAAAGCCTTTATCTAGTCGGCTTTTGTTTTGTGAATCTGTGATCATCACCTCTTTTGCGTTGCAAATTTCTTGGAAAAGAATACTTAAAACTAGCCAATGCATGTTTTTCACTTTGATTTGTCTATGAATCCTAATGTTATATCGCAAACAGGAAAAGATGATACACTTCAATAAGATTGAGATAGATCAAATATATCACGCCTTTATCTGATTAATGGATCTGCTGTATGGATCTCTCATTTGATGTTTCATCATGTCTCTTTTGGAGCAGAATGTGATGGAGAAAAGAGACCCGTCGCATGGAATCGCTAAGCAAACTGCATCATCATCCGAACTCTCTTCTACACTTCTTCCTTCATTTTCATACCCCTCTGTTCATTAACCATGCCAAAGTTTTAAGTTCGGTGTGGCACGCCACACTCCTTTCTAGTGAAAACTAGAACATTGCCGAACTTTAAGTTCGGTGTGGTAAACCACACCTCTACAAAACTCTAAGTTCGGTGTAGTACACCACACCTCTTCTTCCACTACCGCTTCTTCCATACCCCTCAATACATAACAGGGGCGTACCACCTTCTCATTTTGCTTCAAAGAGTATACAATGATGATTGTGCACATACCGAGGTTGGTGAAAAATCTACCCCGATTCCAAAAAGAGGCCTGGCAGCCCAAATATGCAAAAATCCAAAAATACCCTTTCTCCTAAGCCAAGTGAGAATGAATAAAAGCCAAAGTGTGAATAAAAACATGAGAGTTGTGCCCTGAATAAGGATAACCGATAAAGGTCTCGCCCGGCCGGTACATTAGCTTCCCTCATAAAGGCAGATGTGTCGCGACCGGTAGTGAGATCCTAAGGATCCAAAAATAACCCCTTACCTCCTCTCAAAGAGGTAAAATAGCCAAAAGCCTGAAGCCAACCTATACACACTTCTGAGTTACCTTTAGAAAAAAAAATCGGGTGTAAGGCTAAGTCAACCAGAGTTGTGCATAAATCATTCAAAGTATCTCGATGAGTCAACTATTAATAAGAGTCTTGATTCAATCAAAGGAGAGACTCTTATCTTTTGATCATACCCCCATTCTCTCCTCTTTCAACACCAGTGATAGATCATATGCTTTTTGTTGATTTTGTGGGTCTGTTCAAAGTCTCATATACTCTTTAACATGACTGATACGACAGAGAATGAGAAGGAAATACTTCAGCAAAATGAACTCATTAAATGAGGATATCATAAGATGTATTTTGTGATCTAAGGAAGCTCTAATGTTGTATCGATCTGAGCCATGAACAAAATTATAATATGACATAAGGATGAGGCAAACACGAGATGAACAATTTCATTGGCGACTGTTTTAAGTTTTTCATTCCCCGGGATGAGCAACGCTTAAGGTCGGTGTGGCGATGAATCCTCCAGATCCACCTTCAGTCACCAATTCAAAGGATTTTCGATGTTTTTGCCCTAATTTTGTTTTGCCTCATTTTCCCTTTTCTCTTTTCTCGTGAAAATTCTGACACTTGCATGCAGATGAGGTAATTACGAGACGAACGAGCTTTTTGTCGACTATCTTAAGTTTTTCTCCATTCCTCGGGATGAGTAACGCTCAAGTTCGGTGTGGTGATGAATCCTTCAGATTCATCTACACAGTCGCCAATTCTAGGGATTTGTGCCTCATATTGACTGATTTACCCTCGCTTTGGTTCACCTTGAGTGTTTCACTAACTCCTTGCAAATAATACCTAAATAGTTCTAATTACTAGTTTATTCGATGCTATTCTCTCTTACACATTCTCTTTTCCCTCTGCAGATCACTCGCAACCATCCGATCGAGATCCAACGGTTCCTTTTCATCCAACCACTCGGTCTTGACCACCATTCGGTCTTGATCCATTCGGTTTCACCCATGCGGTCTCAAGACCGTTTGAGCGCATGCGGTCTCAAGACCGTATGAGCCCATGCGGTCTCAAGACCGTTTGAGCTCATGCGGTCTCAAGACCGTATGAGCCCATGCGGTCTCAAGACCGTTTGCTGAGAAAAACCGAACGCGCGCCAAGACCGTTTCTTCGGAAAACGGTTTGTGAGATCGTGAAGAATGAGCAAGCAACGACCGTTTACAACCACCACTGGAGACCGTTTGGGATTTCATTTACGAAACCGTTTGATAAAGTGCATGAAGACCAAACACTGTTGTTTGCTTTTGCTACAAGATCGTTTGCTTATTGAAATATGCAAACCAAACAAGCGTTTGAACATTGACCGTTTGTTAATCGTGAACGAGCAGTAGACCGTTTGATGGATGAAATCGAATGAGCTGAATTACATGCATGAATGTACCATGCATGCACATGAAGACCGTCAAATGAGCAAAACTGGATGACGTAGTAATCATGCAAACTGTTTGGCCACTGGCACGTGAAGACCGGATGATGCTATGCGGTCTACACTGTAATGAGTATGAAGACCGAATGACCAATGGTCAAAACCAAATGGGAAGCAGCCAAGACCGAATGAGCTGCTAGAAATTGAAACTGAATAGCAAAAAGCAAATCAACGTCAAAAACAAAGAAACCGAGAGGCGAGAAACCTAAACGTGGAAAGTAGGTGGAGAAAGAAATAAAAAAAATGAGGAAAGCAAAGCAGATGAATGGAAAAGCATGAAGAATGCATGACCCAAGACTAGTAGAGTCCACGTGAGTGAATATGCTGAATGGAGTGCTGCGCTCAAGACCGCATGACCAGCTGCTATGTGAAATCGCATGAGCTCTGAGACCGCATGGACTACTAGAAGCAAAGACCGCATGGGCTCTAGAAGCGAAGACCGCATGGACTACTAGAAGCAAAGACCGCATGGGTTACTAGAAGCGAAGACCGCATGAGCTACTATTCCAAAACTGAATGGCCAACAGCAAACCGAATGGACATGCAAGACCGTTTTCTCGCTGCCAAATCAAAGACCGAATGCCGAAGACCGTTTGCCACTGAATCAAAGACCGAATGCCCAGACCGAATGCCAAGGCCGAAATAGCTGCTACAGCAAACCACATAAGCATTATTAGAGCAAACCGCATGAACAAAAGGGCACGTAAAATGTGTGATTCCGGGGGCCCAAGATATTTTGGCAAGCCTATAAATAGAAGGGTAGAGGCATGGTCTTAGGGGGATCTCACTACGGCCCAAGGCTGCCAGACTGGGACCAGTGCTGGAATGCCGCCAGAATGCCCGAGCACCGTTTCCAACCAAACTTCACCCATAGCCTCAGAATCCCATCCTGAGTCCAGATCCGGTGTGCTGCCAGACTGGGGACAGATCTAGAAGGCTGTTCCATCGCCATCTCACCTCTATCATCTCACGTATACCATTGTTCTACCTCATTCTACCCGTGCAATCCAGGAGGTAGACACGACGATCGAGGCAGAGAGACGGATGACATCGACCACGACGAAGCAGTCCCGGAGACTGTGATGATCTACACCGGGCTGTCACAGATCTACTCTTCTGCTCTGACGATGCTTTCTTTCTCTCTCTTCTCTTTCTTTGTTACTCCCTCTATGAGGAGCGAGTAGTTGCATTCACTGGGTTCGGGGACTAGCCCCGCTGCCCGTGTTTTGTAACTTGTATCAAAAAGATATTATCTTTCCGATTCAATACCAAATCGTTTCATACATGCTTGGATGTTGGCCGCATTATTGTGTGCATCTATTGTCTTTCATTGTGGTTTGTCTACGACCGCTCTTGAGACTCGAATACCGATTTAGTGTTGGTTTCTGGTGTGTGTATCCACCGCGCATCCGTTTTGGTATCTAGGAACGCTTTCTAAGGGGTGGAGTAAACTCACCTCCATCGTTGTACTTTTGTACTATGAAATGGAATCAGTTGACGTACAAAAGTGCAACCTTGACAGGTCGAGGAACACACTCTGAGGAGAGAGTGGTGCAAAGTACTTGACCATTCATTTGGGAATGGCTGACGTTGCAACACTCTTACGTGTCTCGTAGCTATATCCTCGAAAGAGGGATAGTCTATAAGGATACTAATTGATTTGGTAATTATCGCTCGCTTGTTAGTTTTCCGATGCACGTTTCACGAGGTTGAGTAAGATTTTCTCTTCGGAGACTACATATCTTCATTGACACGTAGATACGTACCGAATGAGAGTTACTCAACCCATGAAGGATGTGTGCATTACTCTTGTCTTATAAGACATCGGTATTGTACAACATACATGTATCTTGCTTACAAGTCTTGCTATGTTTGGTACAAGTACAATTCATGTGTAGTGGTGGTGAATACCTGCATCACCCCAGTGATCCATCATCATATGCTAATCTTAGTTTTTAATCCTTAAACTAGTTTTGATTCTTACCTTTACTTTTGCATGTTTTAGGTTAAATAACTCAAATCAAACTTCTGGTCTTAGATGATTAACTTAGATTGATATGAAACAAGAAAAAGACACTCAGATTCTCAACGTTGTCCTTTGGGTTCTATCCTAAATCTGTACTATGATAAGGCTTCCACACTCTTGTGGGGTTGGAGCATTTATCTAGCACCAGTTGTAGGTAAACCTAGAGAGAACATCAACTCCCTAGGGTTTTTGGTGCATATTAGGACTTCCATTAGAAGAGTAATCTTTTGGTGTAAGTTCTAGCTCCATGACATATCTCTGAATAAATTGGTCGGGATGATATTTGAAAAGATGAGGATCATCCCAAACATAATTCTTGGCCATAGAAAACAACCTTTTGCTTTCCTCTCTTGTCCATGTGCTTGGTATCCTTACACTAGCTAAGATATTAGCTATGTGTTCTATGTGTTTATACGATTGCCTTTGTGTGGATGAGAGTAGGAAGAGCTGCGTATGTGGCATTGTTTCTTTGATTCTACTTGTATCATCAAAGAGTGCTTCAATTGGGGAGAGATGGTCGGTGGTAGAATTTTCCACTCCCTTCTTATCCACAATCTCAATATCGAACTCTTGAAGCAACAAGATCCAATAGATCAACCTTGGCTTTGAGTCTTTCTTTGCCATGAGATACTTCAATGCAGAATGGTTCGTGTATATCACTACCTTGTTTTGCAAAAGATATGATCAAAACTTGTCAAGAGAAAAGATAACTACAAGAAACTCTTTCTCAGTAGTCGTGTAGTTCCTTTGTGCTTCATCTAAGGTCTTACTAACATAATAAATGGTGTGTAGAATCTGGCCAATTCTTTGGCCCAGCACAGCCCCTACTTCCATGTCAGATGCATCAATCATGATCTCAAATGGTAAATAGAAGTCTGGGGGCTACATTTTAGGAGCATAAATGTGCTTTTCCTTCAAGTTGTTGAAGGCTTCAACACACTTGTCATCAAAGTGAAATTCAACATCTTTTTCCCACAAATGACATAGAGGTCTTGAGATTTTACTAAAATCCTTGATGAAATGACGATAGAATCCTACATGTCATAATAAAGACTGGACATGTCTTATGGTAGAAGGAATGGTGAGAATAGAAAAGAGGCCCACCTTGGTCCTATCAACCTCAATAGAATCTTTTGAAACCTAGTGGCCTAGAACTATGCCTTCTCATACCATGAAGTGGCTCTTTTCCCAAGATAGCACAAGGCAAACCTTGACGCATCTCTCAAGAATGACAGCCAAGTGGAACAAACACTCATCAAAGGTTTTACCAAAAATTGAGAAGTCATTCATAAACACTTCAAGTGATGAATCAAGCATGTCAGCGAAGATTGATGTCACACATCTTTGAAAAGTGGAAGGGCATTACACAACCAAAATGGCATTCTCCGGTAAGAAAACGTACCACTTGAGTAAGTGAATGTCATCTTTTCTTGGTCCGCAGGATGCACAACAATCTAGAAGTACCCAAAATATCCATCTAGAAAGTAATAGAAATTTTACCCTGCTAACCTCTCTAGAATTTGATCAAGAAATGGAAGAGGATAGTGATCCTTCTTAGTCTTCTCATTGAGCTTTCTGTAGTCTACACACATTCTCCATTTGGGCTGCTCTCTAACTGGCATCACTCACCATCAACATTATCTACCACTGTGATCGCACCCTTCTTTAGTACAACTTGGATGGGACTCACCCATGTGCTAGCAGAAATCGGGTAAATAATCCCGACATCTAACAACTTCACAACCTCTTGAGTCAAAACTTCCTTCAACTTTGGGTTCAACCACCTTTGCATTTGGCGGGTTGGCCTTTCATCCTATTCCAAATAGATCCTATGCACACAAATGGAGGCGTCGATACCCCTCAAATCAATAGACCATCCAATGGCCCGACTGTTCTTCTTTAGGACTTTCATCAATGACGCTTCTTGTTATGGAGAGAAAATGAAAGAAATGATCACTGGGAGGGTGTTATTTGAGCCTAGAAAAGCATACTTCAATCCTTCGGGGAGTGACTTGAGTTCAGGAGTTGGAGGTTCTTCAAGAGAGTTCTTCAATGGCTCAGAAATTGATGGAGGTCCTCGCTTGCAACCACCAGGGCTAGCTCATTCACTTCATCCTCTTCATCATCATCATCGTGGAACTCAACAATGGACTCTAAATCTATATCTTGAGTGGCAGTCTTAATCCACGTAGGTAAGAACTCCTCCACAATCTCATCAAGGCACTAAAAAATATAGCAATCTTCTATTGTGGCACCTATCACCTCAGCTATAGCTGAAGACTTGAAGATGTTCAATCAGATATTCATGTGCATGAATGTCATATACATGGTCCTGATTCTCACGTGAATCACGACGTCAGATGTATCTAAGAAGGGACTCCCCAAGATGATAGGTACTCTTCTTGTGTCCTTCTCCATATCTAGTACAATGAAGTCAGTGGGGAAGAATGCAGAAGTCCCATCATCAAGTCTAACTAGCACATCATCAACACACCCTCTAGGTGTCTTCACTAATCAGTCGGCCAACTACAAAGTGCAATGAGATGGACCTATTTGTCCCATTTGGAGCTCGACAAACACATCATATGGCATCAAGTTCATGCTAGAACCCAAGTCTAGAAGGGCTTGGTCTATGCGGTGTGCCCCAATGCAACATGAAATGATGGGAGCACTGGGGTCTTTCCTCTTACTTAGCATGGTGTGCTATAGAGTTGAGCTCACTTTCTCAATGAGCTTGACCTTCTTGGGCATTCACACCATTGTTTTCCTTTTAAAAGTGCACAAATCTTTCAAAAACTTGGCATAGGAAGGGATTTTCTTGATCATATCAAGCAAAAGAATGTTTATCTTCACTTGTTTGAAGGTTTCCATGATATCTTCAGTATGTTTCTTCTTTCTTCTCTCAATATAAGACTCCTTAAGAGCATCAGGAAATGGGGGAAGTTGGGTTCCCAAATGACTCAGATCAACAGAATCACCAACTAGAATCACTTGAATTACTGTATCACTACTCGGTATCATAGTATTACTGCTTGACGTCACAATATCAACACTCTGAATCTTAGCATCAACCTATCTAATCACAACATCACCTCTATCCTCACTGGATGCACCATCAACAAAAATATCACAAGACTGCTCCAAAGTCCACCCACACCTCAAAACTATCACTGCCTTCACATGCTCATGGGTAGAGGAGGAGGAAGATTGTGGATTTGGCTGTGGCTGTTGAGGTGGTGGTGGTCTTTGGTGGTGTGAGTTGGTATTTTGAAGGATGAACTATGGATGTGGTTGTTGTTGTGGTTGTGGTTGTTGTGGATGGAAGTGATATTATGGAGGGGGCTGTTGGTATGTGAGACGATCGAATCACGAAAACAAGATCGACGAATGCGGAAGTGATTAGCAGCGGAATTATAAAAAATCACTAAAAATTAATTTTTTTTTATAACGAGATCTTCATACGATTAAACTCATTCATAAAGAAACATGATAAGTTATTTACAAACTGATCCATCATTACATCTCTGTAATAAACATATCTCAAGAATTACAACATCAACTACCTTGTTAACTGTACAAGGTAAGATACAAAATCTTGAGGCATTATGCCAAAATCTCAGATATACTGACTCCTAGGACCTAAGAGTACAAAGATGACACATAGGACATACGAGCTACACAACTTGACAGTCAGTGTCTCCACTTGAGGATCACTACTGTCCCTGAGATTACTGCTGCTGCTGCTCACCCACTGATGGGTTCCTTCGTCCTCGATGTCTACCTAAAAAGTCAAATCCCAAGGGGGTGAGAAAATTGAATAATTGTCCCAGCGAGAGTTATAACTCTCCGCCAGAAGCTTTGTTATTGCATTAAAGGAATAACAAAAAATTAGTAGAAATATAAATATTCAACAACAGGTAACATTGTATAAATTATGTGAAGCAACATCCTTATAAGTAATCATTTCAATTATAACCTAATTGAATGACAAGACATATAAAAATAAGGAAAATGAAGAACATGTATACTAGTTACTTAACTAGAGCACTATAAACAATGTATCATCAATCATTGTTTCTCGTAATTCAACCTAAGCAAATATGCTATGTGGCTGATTACATTTTACAAACATATTTATGCCCTGAGGAGATGAGTTACACCTCTCATACTCCAACCGACCATCACTAGATTGCAATCGGTACCATACATAGGTCATCAGGACAGCCGGATTCCTATGACCTCATCACTCCTCAGTCAGTATGAGGATCAACATGTAGGACATCTTGTGTCTCTGCTATAATAGCTTTCCAGGGTATTCTGGCAACTTCGCTATTTAGAGTTACAGTGGCGTTCTGTACTCTCTTTTCCATCGAGGAATTTCTTTCTTATCTCTCATCGATGCGGCATTAACAACATCATCGGGAGATTAGTGATACATCATCCCGACATAACATATAATGAAGGATTGAGAGATTAATGATACATCTTCTATCAAATCCAACATTAGGACGTAAGGTTATTCGCGTCCATAACCCCCACATACTCAAAAGTATGTGCTCCAGGAGTTCCCTTAGGAAAACCTATTTCACCATCATTGACACTGATGGATCTATGGTCAGGGCTCTACATGATATCGTTATACTTGATTAGTTAAGTACATTACTGCATTCTTTAGCATCAAGCATGTTTTCAAACATAAACCAATAAAACAAATGCTATAAAGAAGGAGTACTATTTGTATCAAGTTTACATCACATACTTTAAACATTGGGATATCAATCCCTAACCATCCCGTCATTGTGATTCAGGACTGTGGGTATTCAAACCCTTGAATCATCATAACACTTGTTACCAGTAACATCTTATCATCCAGTCATTTCATCAGTATGACCTTTGATTATTGCAATGCATATATTACTCATGGCTCATTCATCCTATCAGACTCATATGTTACCACTCACCAGATAAGATAGCATATCATTATACTTGAAGCATGTAAAGTGTTTTCAATTCATATGACATCATAATCCTTACCTGGATATGATCACCTCTTTATGAAAACCTGCATGGTTAACATTTACTAATAACATGCACATTGTAACTATATCAACACAATACAAGTTCTTTTCAAATTATATATAGGATACCACGGCCGTGCTATCTTGCACGGTCATCCAAGAGTAAGTCACCACGGTCGTGCTTCATTACACGGTCGTGCAACAAAGGTTTCACCACAACTATGCCATATTACCACGACTGGTTTCTAGGGTTAGGATTCTCATTCAATCCAATTAGAGTTATTCAACCCCTTAGTTTGATTAGGAATAGTGATTCCTTATCTCATGATTTAATCATGGAGTTTCATGCTTAAAAGCATAACTCAGAATTAGGGTTTACTTGTTCATATCATCACATCACCCTGGATTAGGGTTTACTATTCACATTACATCACATTACCCTAGATTAGGGTTTACTATTCACATTACATCACATTACCCTAGATTAGGGTTTACTGTTCATATTACAATGAATTGAGATCATATCATCATCATGTATGAAGATTACTTCCATTAATGCCCTCAAATTAGATTGAGATTCATTAATCATCATAATTAGGGTTTCCATGATTTCATTATGAAGGATCATACCCTAATTAGGTTTATTCATATATGTTGGAAGTATATTACTTGATTCTCAACCATACAGGGAGTCTTCTCTCTCCTCTTACTAATAGATGATATTTACATCACTCTTGATTAGACTAAGTCAAAGCATCTTTGATAACATAAGTCATGTCATCACCATTATGGTCATTAGTGTTTGCTTGATCAAGGGGTATTAGTCACACTAACCCACTAAGGGTACTTTTGTAATGTTCACCATTGATCATAACATGCATCAATCAACTAATTACTTGTTCCTTTAATCACTTTAGGTACCTTTAGGGTTTAGGTTAATCAACTACTAAACCATCTTGACCACTAAGTCATCAAACGTTCTTGACCTTAATAGACCCCAAACGGTTTTACACTCTCAACCTCCAAACAATTTTGAAACCGCATGGAGTTGTTGACCATTTGGTCCCTTTGACTTTCAAGACCGCATGGCAAGATACACCATCAAGACCGTTTGCCCTAGGTGAGGTGAAGACCGTTTGGTCTCGTTGACCATTTGGCCAACTTTGATTTTTGAAACCGCATGGACAAATCGATCTTGAAACCGCATGGCCACCAAACGGTTTGGGATCATTTGGTCCCAAACGGTCTTAAGACTGTACGGTCCAAACACCCTCAAAACTGCATGGACCAAAAATGTGTCAACTCTTCCAATTGAGTTAGGGTTTTGGATCATTGGATTGATCATTGGATTGATCACCAAATCAGCAATTGATTACACTTCAACTTAGTAACATTGGATCATCAATTGCTTAACCATACTCACCCCTAGACCTCCAAACGGTCTTCGGTGACCTCCAAACGGTCTTGAGACCATTTGGATGAGCTCCAAACGGTCTTGATACCGTTTGGATCATCTAACCCTTGGATTCTAGTGAAAAATCATTAGGGTTTGAGCTATTGAGTTGATCATCAAATCAGCACTAAATTGCAAAGTGATGTGGTACCTTTAGACCTTCAATTGGTCAACCATGCTTAACCCTAGACCTCCAAACAGTCTTGGGTGATCCCCAAACGGTCTTGAGACCATTTGGGTGATTCCCAAACAGTTTTGAAACCGTTTGGGTCAATCAACCCAAAACATCAACTCATTCCAATGCAAAATCAACACTTAGTCGATTAGGGTTAACACCATATCTTTTGTTCTTCAATCACTTAACCATATCCAACCCTAGACCTCCAAACGGTCTAAGGTGACCCCCAAACGGTTTTTAGACCATTTGGGAAATCCCCAAATGGTTTTGAAACTGTTTGGGCTAATTAACCCAAAAAGTCAAATCAGCCAAGTTGAAAATCAGCACTTAATCCAATTAGGGTTTACCTAATTGATTAGCCTTCAACTCACGATTCCTTGGGAGTTAACCCATAAAATTTGGTGGGTTATCAACCAACATAATTAGGAACATGATTATCAAACGGTCAATCCTTGGTCAACACATCCAAATGGTCTTGGGACCGTTTACTCCCAAACGTTCTTATGAAACCATTTGCTCTTCAAACGGTTTTGAAACCATTTGCTTCCAAACGGTTTTGCAAACCGTTTGGGCAAGAGGTGGAGGACCGTTTGCTAAAGTAAGATTAGGATGAACTTTGGAATTAATGCCATCTTCTTCTACCTCAAGAACATGGACTTTTCTTCACGGATTTGGTTGCAAGAACACATAGAAGTGTCTAAGAAAGAAGATTAAGCAACGTTTTCATAGAAAGAAGATGCATAAGCAAAACTTTAAGGTTTAGAGTTATAAAACCCACCTTAGGATCTGATATAGAGATCCAAGATCCATATATTTAATGGTGGCTTGAGCTCCATAGGTCGTCCAAGGTCCGTTCTTCAAGATTTGGATGGAGAAGATGGCTAGAAAGAAGAGTTGTGTAAGGAAAACTAACAAACCAACCTTGTACCAAGACTTCCTCCATGAATTCGAGCTAGATGATGGTCAAAGCTTACCTAAACCAACTTGGTCGTTCACCTCTTCTCCTGAGCTTCTCCTTAGTTGGCCAAAGCAAAGAGATAAGTGAAGGAATGAAGGGAAACGATCCCTTGCTGTGTGAAAAAGAGTGTTTATATATATATGGGTATTTTCAAGGCAAGGAAGGTTATTTCCTTTATTTTACATCTATATCCACCAAGCCTTTCTCCACTATTTGGCCACGTCTCTCCCTTATTATCACATGCAAAACCCCTCTCTCAACCAAGGTTAATAAAAAAAAGAACCAAATACCTTACTAATTGCATACATAAAAGGGTCATTTTGCTTAAAACTTGGTTATTTAGGTATTAAGGTTATCTTTCTTATTTGATTACTCAAATGAGGCGCCCTCCTCATTATTTTTACTCTAATTTATGTCAAGAGTCATGAAAGATATTCTAGAGGGTATATTTTACATGTTGCACCCTATGTTTTGGGTAAATTTCACTTTACACCAAAACTAGGGTTTAAAGCACAAGGATTGCTCTACAAGCTATATCTTGGTGCCCAAGCTTGGAGAATCCATATCACTACATCATATTCATTCTCATGATGTATTAACATCAAAGGAACATCTTTAACATGTGCAATTTGCAAGTTAACCCCTCTAATTGGGTAATTTGCACATTAGTCCATTTTTAACAAAATAATATTACAACATTGTTCAAAAAGGACAAAAATGAAAATATAAGTTCCTCAGAAGCTTTAATTACATATCAAAAGATAATCAAAAGAATCTAATCACATGTATTAAGTAAAAGACCTAGGGTTAGGTCATAACCCAGGTCAGGAGCTTGAGGAGGTGATGGAACATCAGGATGAGTGAGGTGGAGGTGGATCATATTGATAGTTGAGAGGAGCTTGAGGAGGTGATGGAACATCATGATTTGGTGGTGCTTGATATGAAGGTGGTGCATATGAACTTTGAGCATTTTCCATGAAAGTGCCATCATTGTTCGGATTTGGCATTGGTCGGGATGGGAGTCTTCCTTCCTCCCTCCAAGCAAGTGAAAGAGATATTTGGTCCAATCTTTTTTTAAGACGGATAATGGACTTCCCATGAGAGGATACATATTTCTTTACCTCATCCAATCTTCTCAATATTCCAAGCACTTCATCTTCAAATTTTGAGCCATACCTTGTCCTTGGCTGCCCTTGTCCTTGATTATATTTATTTTGTTGTTTCCATGAAAAGTGAGGATGGTTTCTCCACTCGGAATTGTAAGTGTTAGACATAGGACCTTGGTTGTTCCAGTTTCCAAAAGAGTGCAAAGCATGAACTTCCTCTTCTTCAGCTTCAACCGCCATGGTGGATAGACTAGAAGAACCACCAACGTGGCTCTTCATTATATTCATCATGTCTTCCATCATCTTCATCATGTCGGGGTTGGGGTTGGTAGCGGTGTGGGCTGGAGCTACAGGAGGAGGTGGAGGGATGTAGTTCCAGCTACACTATTCCCCTTTAGTAGAAACTCGATGGTGAGAATTTTCAACAAGGTGTTCAAACAATGGCCACGACTCCTCAGGTGGCTTTTCCATGAATCTGCCTCCACATGATGAGTCTACATTATTCTAGCTTAACTATTCAAGACCGGTGTAGAAAGCTTGGACCATCTACCACAAGGTACCTCGTGATGGGGGCAGTCACACAGGACCTTCTGGAATCTTTCCCACGTCTCATGGAAAGGTTCATTTTCCTTTTGGGCGAAATTGGTGATACATCTCCACTTGTGAGTCAGCTTGTCATTTGGAAAGAACTTCTTGAGAAACTCATTTTTGACTGCATTCCACATCACTAGCTCTAACTTTGAAATGTACCATACTTTGGCCTTCTCCTTTAGAGAAAAAGGGAAGAGAGTCCTCTGATGGAATCATTGGTGGTAGCAGGGGTGTGGAAGTGGAATAAGTATCAAGGTAGGCATCAATACGATGGTAGGGATTTTCATTCTCCATCCCATAGTAGGTAGGGAGGAGTCCAAGGAGTGTAGGTGGAATGGAGAACTATTGACCCAACATTTGGTCAACAAGGGTGGCAATGGGAGAATTGTAGTTCCCCAAGGTGAAATACTCATGGAAGGGGCGGTTGGGATGTGGTGGTTGAGCATTTCCATGGGGTTTGTTTTCTGCCCTGTCGGCTGCTTGATGCTACTTGCAGCAGCTTTGGCATCTCCTCGTACCTATCTCGGGGTCATACAACACCAAGTTAGTACAAGTAGAACATGTATGGCGCATGCACATATTTCACCTACACAATACACAAACAAGCAACACAAAACGAAGTTAGAATGGCAGTATGCAAAAGTGAACAAAGAATAAAGAACAAAAATGATGAGGGCAATAGGAAAGGCTAAGCTACACTAACTATCTAGGCCGAGTGCCTCTATCCTCGACAACAATACCAGAAATCTTGGTGAATCTGAGCCAAAGGAACACACACTAACCACTTAAGTTTGATTAGATGTGCCCCACGGAACTCGAACACACTTGGGATCTTTTGATATTTATAAAAACCCTAAAAAGACTTAGTCATAATACTAAACAGGTCACCTGCAAGTGCACAGGGTATTCTTGTAGTAAAGATAAGAGGCAAATATAGGGGTTGATCCTCAGGGATAGAGGGGGTACTAGAGCTAAGTTAGCATTGGCTATGTTCATAAAGTGAAGACTAGGGTTGAGGGGTTTTAATTTGATTACACTAAGTGAGCAAGAAAGCAAAGGAAATATGAAAACTAGATTACCAAAGACTAGATTATCCTAGGCAAGGTAGGTCTAAGAAACTAGATTAAGAAAGCAACTAAACACGAGCAAGATGATCTACACTACTCTAGCAAGGCAATTAACAACTATGAACCTAGCTAAACACTAAAGCAAGTAATAATCTAAGTTAACCATAACTGGAAAAACTAAGCAATTATCTAGAAGAAACAAAGGCAATGAAGCTAAACTAGCATTAACCAGAAAGAAGGCAAAGGTGGGTTTTAAGCAATGTATTAGGTAGGTGGGCCGTTTGGGAATGTGATTTGATATTAGTTGGGGGGTGTCAACATGGCATGAAATTATCACAATTCAACCTAGATTACCAAACCAAACAACAAAGCAAGTGCTATTAGAATGTACCCTATACTACTAGTTGGAGAATTAGGGTTAGGTGTAATTCTAGTAGGACTTGTCTAGTCTAGGTTTCTAGGGTAAGTGGTATTAGGTCAATTGAGAGCCAAGGGTAGGAATGGGAGTAGAGATGAGGGTTTTTTACCTCATGCTACTAGATATCTAGCCTTTAGAAAGCTTCTAGGAAATTGCACCAATCACACTTACATTAGCTACTTAGATCTCACACTCACTTTTAGAAGGATGGATATGTATGTAGGAACAAAGGGGGCTAGCTAGGGTTCCACTAATTGGACCTAGGAGCCATTCCTAAGATTTCTACATACATTCCAATTCCTCCTAGAGGCTAAGTGTCATCAAACATCACAAAGCAAGCAATTTATGTTTAAGAGCAAAAACCACATGCAAGATAATGAGAAATGAGATAGAAGTAAAGGCAATCATCATAGAATGAAATTATGTTCATTACAAATTATTCTCCCCCAACATGGTATCAAAGTCACATTTTACCCCAAACAACCCACCACTAGGGGCTTAGCTAGACATACTCAAAGAAAAAGAAAAAGAAATGAGAAGAAGAGGATAGGAATCCATGGAGCTCGAAGTACAACCTCCTTCTTCACCTCCTAGCTGTTGTAGGGTGACCTCCTTCCTCTAAGATGGATGATGGGCATGAAAATGGATGGTGTTATGGTAGAAAACCTAGAAAACTAAGTTTCTATGGTGGAAATGAGGTGGAAATCGTGGGTGGAGAGCATAAATACAAGGGGAATGCAATGAATGCTCAAGAGAGGGTGAGGATGAATAATGACAGCTGGGGGAGTGTAACCGCCACCTATCTATATATACGTGGTGGGGAAGCACTAGGGTAAGTAGGGGCAAAGTAGGAAAAACAATGGTGAAAATGGGTAAGGTTAGGTGGCCACCACGGATGTGTTGAGGTGCCACGACCATGGTGGGGGTTGCATGGCATGGTCGTGGGGGTATGGAATGGCTGAGGTGGGAAGTGGAGTGGAAATGATAAGTATATGTGGTGGCCACGACCATGGAGGGTTGCCATGGTAATGTTGGGTAAGGGGTACGACGGCCGTGTTGGAGGAGGAGGTCATGGGCGAGGCAACTTAGTGGTCATCATGTCTTCAGTTCGCCATGAGCATGGGGTGTGCCACATGCAAGGTGGTCTTCAAGGGCCATGGCTGTGGTGGTTGCCACAACCATGGTCATTCACGTGTAAAATGTACTATGTCCCTATTGATTTTGGGGATCTTTGTGCATAATTCACCACAAGTAAGGTGATGGTCACAAGCGAGTTGGAGTGTGGTGGCCACATCCGTTTTGGGGTTCATGGCTGTGGGGTCTTCAGTGACCATGACCATTTTGAGCTCGATGGCCGTGGTCATTCATGTGTAAATTCAGCACATTCCCTATTGATTTTGGATCTCTTTGTGCATAAATTACCATGACCGCGGTGGATGTACCACTACCATTTTTGCCCTTTTGGTGTTGATCTTTATTTCATCTTCTTCATCTAGCCTCCTTTTGCTTTGAATTGTTCTTGTGCATCCAAGGACATCTCGGGGAAGAGGTAGGTCCACTCTTGGGGTGTAAGACCTCATATACGTCCTTCATCTCTCTCCCATGCATCAATGCATGCATAAGTACCATGAAATACACACAAAAGGAGACATAAGTGTATTTATCATAAAAGATCACATTGAGGGGAATAACTTGTTATCCAAATTGTTTAGATGTGATTGTGATGCAAAAAGGTACATGATGGAGCCCTAAAATAGGGCTGTATCACTAGCCCAAACTTGAAACATACTTGTCCTCAAGTATGCTCCAACTTAATCTCTCTCTTCAATTTCTTTCAATAAACAAGGGTGAGAAATGCATAGCAAAAGATGATGATTGACTAAATGGTCTTGAAAGTAACTAAGTGCATATGTTCCACCTCTCTCCTCGCCTCTATCACATACCAATCATGAAATGAGCACTAAACATACAAACTTCAAATATAGAGCATAGAATACACAAGCATTCAATATGTCCTTCATGTAATTCCGGGTAAACCATTTCATGTTGGCATTAATGAATGATGACTAGGAGTGTTGTTTCACTTTCATGCATTCAATCTTATGTCTCAAACCACACAAAATGACCCACATGGCTGTAGAAATGGTAAAGTGAGCTAGATTTGATGTTTTCTAGCTCAATAGGTATAAAAATGGAAGAAAGGATTGCGGTAAGAGATTGGAGTGTTTTTGCACACTCATCTTTTCTTTATTTAGGTTCTCTTAAAAAGGAGCATTTTGTTGCCTTTTCTTTTCTTCTTTTCTTTTCTTTTGCCCTTGGTGTAGATAAGGCATATGGTGGATAGAGTGAAGCGGGGAAATGTAGATATGGTCACCTCAAACTTTTGGAGGTGGCCAAGGCTGAATATGTGCTCTAAGGCATCCTTTCATGAGGCGGAGAGGTATGAAGATGGTGAAAGAAGAGTTAGGTCAAAGAGGGGTCATTGGTGTAGTCCTCGACATAAGATTTCCTGCATGAAAACTAATCCAAAACTTCATCAAATGATATCACACCACATGATTGAACAACTAGAGATTCACATTTATATAAAGTGGTTCCATAGGCTGTAAGCGTTTATAGCTTGCTCAGTTCACAATTCAACCAAAACATTCACAAACTTGAGAGAAGTGGTGCACATGTAAAAAGTCAAAAATCAAGACCACATAGCAATAAAATCTAAGAAAATGGCATGCACTTGTCAAAGATCAAAATTTTCATTTCAAAACATTGGAGATTAAGTTAAAACATGCTTTTAGGCATGGATATCTAAATTTGGGCAAAATTGGCCAAAATGGTGCCAATTTGCAATAAATCACATCTAAACCTAAATTTAGGGAATTTAAAGCATAAAACAACAAATCCTAATTACAAGCACACCAAAATTACCAAAAACTACATGAGAATGCAATGCATGTCATGGAGAGCATAAAACAACAAATCCTAATTACAAGCACACCAAAATTACCAAAAACTACATGAGAATGCAATGCATGTCATGGAGAGAATTTTTTTTGAAAAATTATGTAAAAATGCATGAAATTGAACTATATGTCTGCATGGATGCAAGCAAGAAGAAATCTAAACTAACAAGGGTAATTGCGAGCAATTCTAAAAATCAGGTAAGACAAGTGAAAAAAAAATGAGAGATCAAGATAAGGTGGTGCATACCGCCCTACCATCCCAAAATTTGGAATCATGCTGTCCTTAGCATTAAACTCAAGTTTAGGGATAGTAGGGGGAAGATCATGGCTGGTGTGGCTGGTCAAATGGTAGGTTTCCCTACAGTGGCTGATCAGATTGGTTTGGCTGGTGCTGAGGAGGTGGAGGCCCTGGATGGGTTGGGGGGGACTGGTAGTAATGTCCCCAATAAGCATCTTGAGGGGGAGGGTAGGTCTCCTGGTATCCCAAAATACCACCCCAAAAGTCTTCACCCCATTCGGGATTTCTCTATGCCTATGCATGGTGATAGTGGTACAAGTGGTTGACCTACTAATGCATTTGTTGTTGGTCCTTCCACATGTACTGCTGTATGAGATGCATGCCTTGTTGTGTCTTCTGGATGCCTTCAAGCTATGCATGGATGGATGACATATCATATGCATTCACTGAAGGCTCCTGCAACTGGGATGTTGCCTCATCCCTTCTTCTCACCCTTTGGGGATTTCTTCTTTGTTCTCCACCCTCTTTATCTTTCTACTATGCATTTGATTCTACTATTTCTTCTTGTTGTAAAACAACGGGGTTGAAGTTTTCCTAGGGGGTTGGCTTGCTCCCATTGCTTCAGCTTGTCATGTAGTAAGTTGGGGAGACCTAAGGCACAGAGAAGTGGAGCGACATGATAGGGCAGCTCAAGAACTCTTAACCTATGGATTTCACATTGTACAACAACATCTTGTTCTTAATTGTGATCATTTGAGAGCGTACAAGGTACTTTAGATCAACAAATTGAGCTCCTTTGACGTCGTTCAGTCCAGTGACATCAAAAGCTAGGGATATAGCAATTGAGGTCATAATCCCTCCCATAACAAATGGAGTCTTACTTTTAAAGGGAACTGTCCTCATTTGACCTATCAAGAGTGACCCTAAGTTGATGTGTAGTTTCTCATTTAAACCATGTAGAACAAAGAGGTCCTTTTGTGAGATGCTTCCCTGATTGTCATACCTCACAATTGTGTTGGCAAGGACCTTCTATACATATCTATATAAGGGGTTTCTGATCAACATTGTCTTTTATTTCTCGACTGTGTACCCCGATGTCCCTGTCAAATCGTACCAGAAATCACTGTGGTTCACATCAACCTCCCTCTCAATTAAGCCATCACTCATTTTTTAGCTTCTTGAGGGTCCTTTGCAAAGATGCAATTTAGTTATGAAGCAGTCAATGTGTGAGTTTTGTTGAACATTGCGAACTTGATAGCTTCCTCCCATTCAACCTTGATCTTCTCTAATGTGGGAAAAAATTGTTGAATCAACTCCACATATGTGGTTTGTGCAGTTAAGAGCATCTTCCACAAACCGACTCACTTCAGCCTCCTTACCAGATCTACTTTGATTCCCAAATCATCAATTACCTTCTCACACCCATATCTAGTGGAGATCACTCTCTTAGACATGCACTCGGAGTAGATGGGTGTGATCTGCATATTTCTCTGTCCTCTGCTATAAGCCATTCCCTCAGGAGCTTTTACAAACCCCTTCAGCTTGTCTGCCTCCAAGTACACCAGAATGTCTTCTGGCTCAAAATCCATTTCCTCCTCAACAATATTATCATCATCTTCCTCAACCCTGTAGGATCTTGACCCTGAGCTTGTGTTAAGATTTAGTGGTACCCATTGCTTAGGGTATCACTATGGTTGATCCTCTTGTTCTATCATCAATTGCCTCCTTGCTTGTGGCTGCTGCTGCGGTCTCTCCCCCAATGAGGAGGTAGAGTGTCATGCTGGAGTGGCCCGTGGAGGTAGCCTTGATGAAGATGGGGCTGCTGCCTCCTTGCCCCACTTTTGGCAGGTTATGACCTCTGGGTCAACCTCATGGATCATGTTGTCGATGTTGTCCTCTGAAGCTTCTTCCTCATCCTCTTCCCTATACATTTTTTCTGTGATGTGGTGGCTGTCAGATGACTAGGTGTGGGATGCATTCACAGACATTGAGCAGGGGAGTGATTGGGAAAGTAAATTGGATGGTGAGGGGCTGTAGGAAGGCATGGAGACTTGGGAAGAGGCTCTCTTGGTGCGCACCTTTCTTCCGATGATCACCTCGAGGCTCTTTTGAGCCCCCTTCTTCACTACCTTAGTAATTTCCTTCATTGTTTTGGATAAGGAGGTGGGGGTAGGGTTGTTAAATTTGTATTTTTGGTATGGGAGAGTAGGAAGCATGTACTAGTATTGTAGACACCAACCCAAAGCACACTTAAATTATATTCAACTAAATGGATATCCGTTGAAAGAGGGCCCCATGTGAAAGTTTGTGCAAACCTTCCTTCCATTTATCTTGTTTATGATGTCACCAGTACAATTATAATTGCATTTGTTTCTTAACATAGAGGATGTGGGATAATCCACACAGAGCCATGTTAAACCATAAATTCATCAAATAAGTATATGTATGCATGAAAATAATAATGTGAATCCAAATCCCAATGGAAAATATGTTCAATAGAAATTGCACATTGGTTAGTCACCGTGACTCAAAAACATCAGGTTTTCGTCAGACATATGCTCATTTTAGTTGAATTTCTTTCTATAAGGAGATGAACAATATTATATTTGTTTGTGTTATTGATTGGTAGGATTGTCTCAACCTAGAGTGAATGGCCAAAACATTTCTCACATTATCTTGACTCCACTATTATTTGTCCGTTCTACACTACTCTAGATGGAATTACTAGCTTGGATAAATTTTCCCTGAACTTTGGCTTTACTTTGTGCTCTGTGTTGCTATCATTGGAATGGACCTATAAACAACCATGAGTACTTCTACAATATTGAGTTTGTGCTTCTTGGAGGGTTGTTGTGTACCTAATCTTTATTTTTTGAGGCATATATGTCTTCCAACCTTTCATATGTATGCTTGGGTCCTAAAACTAAACCACAACTTAAAATAATACAACAGAAAATAGTTAATTTGTATATTTTCCCACTCACCATCGGTAAAACCACAAGAAAATGTTCTATAGAAAAATGTGTGCTAGTGTTCCATGTTCATGCATTCTAAGATCTGTGTCCAATCCTAGTTTCAGTGGTAAGATAGATATTGTAAATAAAAACTTGGTAACTTTAATGTTCAGGTTAGACAGTCAATAGATTAAGAAGAGGGGAATGTTTTGAATGACATTGGATAAATGAAGATATGTACAAAATGATTTCTAAGTGTAATAAAACAAGAAAGGCATATAAAAAGAACTATGATTAAGAGCTTGAAATGATAAGTGGAGCTAAAAGTATCTGATTGTGACCCTACAATACATATTAAGGAAACATGATATATATCTTTACAAGGCATCTGGAATGTTCACCCAACCCTCTTCATCAGAAAGATAAAAAGTATAATTAAAATCCCCACCATAGATAGAATGAAATTAATAATGAGCATACAGTTCAACCTCATCATACATAGAACAAAATAAAAAAACCTCAATGCTGGTTTAAAGCTTCAACTCAGTATATAAATTTACAAATAGTACAAGATCAAATTTCTACATGAGGGCGGCTCCACAAAACTGAACAGAAACATTTTGTGAGTAGACACAAGAATTATAAAAAATGTACTATGTGTATATCAACTGTAGTAGAGAAAGACCAATAGAAACACAACAACTTATAGGGATGAAAATCACTGATTTGGATGTCCCATCTAGTCATAGAAAATGCACCAGATGACCTTTCAGGGTCATCAATGTGGCTAGGTTTTCAATCGGCCATGTTGTTCATAGTAGTTCTTCTGCATGATTTATGGTTCACTATCATTGATAGAATCTCTTACAAGTCATTGGCTTTACATTTATTTCCTCTACTATATTCAAGGGTGTCCTAGTACATGATGGAAATTGGAGGGACTTTAGATTATACCAAGCACATGTCTCTATTTTTTTGGGAACTGTATGCAAAAGTGATATAAAATAGAACCTACGTGACTTTTTCTACTGACATGTATAATACAAAGCTGATAGCTTCAAGAGAAAAGAACAAGTTATGGTCTAGTGGTAATATAAAGATAAGAACAAGAGTTTGATCTACATAAGACAAACATATTTTCTCTCATATAAATCAAAAGGATGACCATACCCACCACAAAACAATAATTGTAAAGAAAGTTATGGTGTACTACAAAAACTCATTTGGTGCTTTGTAGCATGCGACTCCATCACACTAAACTTGAAATTACATAAAATTGGGTAAGAAATAATTTATCGATGCTTGTGTATTTGAAGAAGCCAACTTTGGTAAAGGAAGCAAGGGTTAGAGACCATTAACCACTCAAATGAACATGTAGTGAAAATCTATGATATGAATATTATTAAATTACTAGTTTCAAACTTATAATACTCGATCTAGGCAAATGCAGATAAAAGTAGGCAGTTAAGCACTAGTTAGCTTCTCATTAATAAAAGTACTACTAAGTAGTTACCCATGATGACTGAATTCACCATATGTAGACATGTTTTGGCTAATAGGTAAGACCAACTTGTGTTAATATTATCTTGTAACTATAGGGGTGTCAACTATGTTTTAGAGGGGGAGGACTCTAATAATTCTAAGAAGGCTTTAGTCCCAATATTAGAACTGGTTAAACAACTATTTTAAAACCTCCTTTATTCTTAGAGAATTCATCTCTAGTGTAATATAAGAAATCACATAAAGGATACAAATCTAGTCAATAAAAATTGCAATTCTAAGGATACATAAGGAGTTTACTGGTTTTTAGCCATCGAGTTAACATTTTTTGAGTGAAGTTGTTGCCAACCTCGGAATTGGATTATTTGTCTATTGGAAATAACATTGACTTACAATATAACACTTTCTTGTGAATATTATGAAGTACCTATATAAGAATGGATGATAGGTAGGTCGAGACCTGTTTGCTATGGTCACCTTAACAGTTTGTATATGATCTATAGCCATTTCATTCTTACTCATGGTTATGATGTTCAATATTTAATGGGAGGATTTTCATAAAAGAAATCTTAATATATTGCAATAAGGACGAGTTAAAAAGGAAACTATTGAACATATATCATTCAAATTGAAGCTTTACGATCAAATTGGTTTCTCTTACAATGCATACACAACCAATAAAGCTTTAGAAAAGAAACTAGAGTTGGTCTAAGTCAAGAGAATGCAAAATTCTTTCAAGTTTGTGCAAATAATGGGAAATATTTTATGTCAACCCAAATAATATGTAAGTCATGGCTTAAAGGATGCCTTTAAAATAAGATATAATAAGTAAGTGGGTTCAAATTTTGAACTTCATTGTATGTTGTATAATCTTCCACATGCCACAAGTTTTTTATTTCCTATAGATCTTAAAAGTGTTGGAGTTTCACATCCCTCCCTCTACATATTCTCTTACAATGAATGTTGCCTTGCTCTACCACAATCAAGGTTGTTAGACCAAACCAACCAGAAAATGAATCAAGGCTTTTAGGAATGGACAGTGAGAAAACCAGTCCAACTACTTGGTTTCTAGTTAGTGAAATTCAAGTGAACATATGTTATTCCAGTCCCAAAAGACTCAACATAGAACTTTAAGGAGGAATAGTGGTAGTGGCAGGCACATAGAAAGCTTCAACATGTCCAAAAGATTCTATTATGTGGATTCTCAATGTGTGATGTAGAAGAAGAACTTTGAGGATGAAGGGAATCACATAATAGATGTAGGTGAGCTGACAGTAGGACTTTTAATAGGATGCTCAGGTACCAGACCTATTTTATGGGTATACTAGGTGAATATGCATATACATGTGACAACTATCTTATTCTATACTTTTCACACATGTCTCTAGGACTGATTGAGAAAATAAATCAAATTTCCCAACACTTTAAAATCCTCATATTAGGTTATTTATAGAACACTGCAATTTTCATTTTTGATCCAAGTTTCTTTTGTTTATATGTGATGCTTGTCTTTGATATGGATCTTCATAGCAATGCTGTATTGTTTTCAAGGTAAAACAATATATATCATCTTAACATGTAAACCATAACATTTTATATTCAATTATATAATTTCTTAGACATGAAAAAGAATTGTCATGAAAAGTATCGCTATAATAAGAAAGCCTAAACTGAAGACAAATTGACTATATCAGGAGCTAACAAGAGACTAGCTTAAAAATTAACCATAATCAAGCATATTAGCACACATCTTACAATGGAAGACTTAAAATGAACATCAAGTCATAAAATATACATCTAGACCAAGGACTCAAAAACTACGATACCAAACTGTATAACAAAGTAGAGATCATTCCAGTTGTCCAACATGGAGGTGGTTCATTTTCAATTTTTCCATAAATACATAGCTAATATACCTAAGGGGTACATCTAATAAATCTATACTTACCTCAATTTGTGGCCTTTGAACCTTCTTTTTTCCACCCAAGAGATCCATAAAGCAAGGCTTGAGCTTTCTACTATTTACACTCCTTTAGATCCTGTTGTCGTATACCATTCTAACATCCATATTCACTTCATTTATTCTAGAACAATGCACACCCATATATATCACATTACTATATGGATAAATACAATGTAATACTAAGAATTTAAGAAATTCAACTAACAAGTCAGTTTCTAAATCCAAGACACATGATGCAAGTGTTGAAACTGTCTATATATGTGAGACTATTTAGCTGAAGCACAATAGATCAAATAGAAAAATCTATTATTAATATCTCATCAGATCATACAAAGAAAGATTAAAAGAACCAAGCCCTTTAAGTAACAACCTAATTTGGCATATACATACAAATACCAAAATTATGTGTTTCTCACCTGACTTACTCTATATTGGTGTTTTTGGGATGTGTGTCTAGTTTTGTGGTGGGCCTACGAGGGTTTAGATAGTATTTTATATTTACTCCGTCACCTATATATAAATTCAATCTGACTTCTTACAAAGTATTTTAGTGAGCTCTTCAGAAATATGATTTATCAAGTTGTTATAAATTGCTGACATTTGGGGCTTGCCCACTATTTCTCCATCTTAGTTCTCATCTAATCATATCAAAATCTATTTCTTAGGTTGCTAGTTATTAAGGGAATTTCTTTACAAACAACTAGCCTTGGACCTGTTTTAGGCATAATTAATATTTTTTTTGATAATTATTGGCAAACGAGAAATATACAAAATGTTCTTATAAAACAATAGACAAGATACACATCTAAGAAGGCAAATTTTTAGAAAACATATATAATTAGGAACATCATTCCTAGAGATTTTGTGGAGGATGAAGACTAATCATGTCATTTTAATGAGATTTCAAAGGATTTTATAAGGAACGCCAATTCTATTTTGACCTCTTCAATTTCTTGCAAACCAATAAACCAAAGTGCATAACTACCATACTCCATCAGATTGATGTAATTTCCACCAGTTTATATACAAATGAAGAATACAAAAATGTCATTTTATTCACGCACAATTAACCAAGTAATTGAGACTCATTTGTATTGACAAGGTTTGCTTGACATGGGTGACACCTTTATTGATGAAGCTCAAGAATCTCTTGAGATGTTTGCACTAATGTCCCACTTCGAGGAAATGTATATAATTATATATCTCTAAAATCTAGGAACTAGTTCGATTTTTCACGTACGTATGATCTTTCAAATTTATAAGGTTCCCCTAACTAGGTTCACTCACAGCACTAAAATATGCTCCCGCAAGCCCACGAGGTCATGTTATAGCATAGATTAGAGTCAAGAAAAGGGAGTCGAACCACAAGGATAGAGGGGGCACTAGAGCTTAGTTGGTGCTGGCTATGTTCCTAAAGTGGAGATTAGGGTTGAAGGGTTTATAAGGGGTTCTGGTTTGATTACAGTAAGAAAACATGCAAGTAAAGGCAATATGAAAACTAGATTACCAAGAACTAGGTTGTCCTAGGCAAGTTAGGTTTAAGAAACTAGATTAAGCAAGCAACTAAACAAGAGAAAGATGATCTACACTACTCTACCAAGGCAATTAGCAATTAAGAGCTAAGATAAACACTAAATCAAGCAAGAATCTAAGCTAATACTAACGAGCAAGACTAAGCAATTGGCTAGAAGAAACAAAAGCAACTAAGCTAAACTAACATTAACAAGAAAGAAGGTTAAGGTGGGTTTCAAGCAATGGATTAGGTAGGTGGGCCGTTTGGGAATGTGATTTGATATTAGTTTGGGGGTGTCAATATGGAATGCAATTATCACAATTCAATCTAGATTACCAAACCAAACAATAAGGCAAGTGCTATTAGAATGTACCCTATACTACTAACCAAACAACAAGGCAATTGCTATTAGAATATACCCTATACTACTAGTTGGAGAACTAGGGTTAGGTGTAATTCTAGTAGGATTTGTCAAGTCTAGGTTTCTAGGGTAAGTGGTATTTGGGCAATTGAGAGCCAAGGGCAGGAATGGGAGTAGAGATGATGGTTTTTTACCTCTACTACCAGTCATCCAACCTTTAGAAGGCTCTAGGAAATTGCACTAATCACACTTACACAATCTACTTAGATCTCACACTTACTTGTAGAAGGAGGGATATGTATGTAGTAATAAAGGGGCTATCTAGGGATCCACTAATTGGACCTAGGATCCATTACTAACATTGATACACACATTCCAATTCCTCCTAGAAGCTAAGTGTCATCAAACATCACAAAGAAAGCAATTTATGTTTAAGAGAAAAACCACATGCACTATAATAAGAAATGAGATAGAATCATAGGCAATCATCATAGAATGATAATATGTTCATTACAAATTATTCTCCCCCAACATGGTATCAAAGTCACATTTTTACCCAAATATCCCACCACTAGGGGCTTAGCTAGACATAATCAAAGAAAAAGCAAAAGAAATGAGAAGAAGGGGATAGGACTCCATGGAGCTCGAAGTAGATCCTCCTTCTTCACCTCCTAGCTACTGTAGGGTGACCTCCTTCCTCCAAGGTGGATGATGGGCATGAAAATGGAGGGGGTTACGATAGAAAACTAGAAAACTAGGTTTCTATGTTGGAAATGGTGGGCAGAGAGCATAAATGTAATGGGAATGCAATGAATGCTCAAGAGAGGGTGAAGAGGTGTAATGGCAGATGGGAGAGAGTAACCTTCATGCTGTGGTTGCCACCTATCTATATATAGGTGGTGGGGAATCACTAGGGTAATTAGGGGGCTAAGTAGGAAAAATAGTGGTGAAAATGGGTAGGGTTAGGTGGTCACCACGGCCATGTTGCGGTGCCACAACCGTGGTAGGGGTTGCATGGCATGATCGTGGGCTATGGGATGGCTGAGGTGGGAAGTGAAGTGGAAATGATAAGTATGTATGGTGATTACGGCCTTGGCGAGGTGCCATTGTCGTGGTGGGTAGGGGGTACCACAACCGTGTTGGAGGAGGAGGCCACAAGAGAGGCAGCTTGGAAGTCGACATGTCTTCAATTCGTCACAGGTGTGGGGAGCGCCACGGGCAAGGTAGTCTTCAAGGTCCATGACCGTGGTGATGGCCATGACCGTGGTCATTCATATGTAAAATGGACCACTTCCCTGTTGATTTTGGGGATCCTTGTGCATAAATTACCACAACTGTGGTGGATGTACCACGACCGTTTTGGGCCTTTTGGTGTTGATCTTTACTTCATCTTTTTCATTTAGCCTTCTTTTTGTTTGAATTTCTCTTGTGCATCCAAGGATAGCTCGGGGAAGAGGTAGGTCCACTGTTGGGGTGTAAGACCCCATAGACGTCCTTCATCTCTCTCTCATGCATCAATGCATGCATAAGTGCCCTGAAATACACACAAAAGGAGGCATACATGCATTTATCATAAAAGATCACATTGAGGGGAATAACTTGTAATCTAAATTGTGTAGATGTGATTATCATGCAAGAAGGAAGAGGATGGATCCCAATAATAGGGCCTCATTTGGAACCTAGAACCAACACTGAGATGGTGTGTTGGTCAGAGAGATCTACCTCTACATAATGGATCAAAAATCAAATTCAAACTTCAAAGACTAAATTTTGTTGATATCCTATATAAAGGTAGCATTGAGGTTGCACTTCATTGTTCTATGTCACAATATGGAGGCTAGATCTAACTATTTGTTAATCCTACAAACAAAAAGAACAATTCAATTAAGTTGCACATTCAATATAATCAACAACAAAAAAAACATTTCCACTCTCCACCAACAATTTATGCTCTTCCATGCCAATGACCTCTTTGCTAAGATTCCAATCCAACATGTTTCTAGATGTCAATACCATCCATGAACCAGATCATCAACACCATCCCTGAATCATGCCATAAAAATGGATCATAATGACAACCCTAGTCATATTCTAATATACACCAACCATGTAATTCTATGAGTTTTTCATAAGAGACAGAAAGTACCTACATTATAAGATATATATTATCACATTGAACATTACAGTGTTGCCAAATTTATATCATTTCATACTAAACACTTGTCAGTTTTCATGTGAACTAAGATAATAAAACAAGTAGAAAATAAGTAAAAGAATCAAAGTATAGAAAAGAGAAAAGAATTGTTATTCATCACCAATCGAAACAAATAATTCACTAACCTAAGTCAAGATGGAACCAATGAAGGTTTCACCTATGTCAAACAAACCATGCATGTAAACTCCTTTCAGGTCTATTTCCATCTTCATTTCATGTAGATAAACTAAAAATCCAAAATTTTAAATTCTCCAATGGGATACATTGGGGAAGGGTACATGAAAAAGTTGAAGGGTTAAAATCTAATGGTTTTAATGGAGATCTATGAATTTTCCAAGTATCATCTCTAATATTTGAAAGGTTTCTAAGTAATGAAAAACTAGAAATAGGAATAAGATAGTGGGTGAATTATTAGTGCATGTCCTCTTCCTGTCTATGTCTAAGTGAATGAACATGGAGCAAATAGCCACTTCCACCATCTTTTTCCTATGGATGTTTCTCTTCTCCTTTGACTATGGATTCTGCTCTTATGTTTGCAATCATGTTCCTCTTCTTTAGGGTTACTAAGAATTCCCTTAGATAAGCACAAGTTGGATTTTGAAGCATGAAATTTTTCGAGGAAAATCCATGCGAAGCACACCAATAGGCTTCACTTTGTTGGAAACTACCTGAGTGATAAAAATGTAGGTGTAGTACCTTTGAAGAATGAACTAGATGAATAATATTCTAGAAGCTCAAATATCTAAACCTCAAAGAAGTCTTCACCTTTCTTCTTCAAGAGATGTCCTTGGTAGTGACCTTCTAACATATTTTCTCTAAAGACTTTTTGGTAAGAGTGGTACATCGTTACGCCTTTTATGCGGGTCAAAACTGACCCAATAAGGAATTTTCCTACCTTAGGACCATTGTAGTTATGGCCATCATTCTCTTTCGTTTGTCAGCTACACTGTGTCTACTACTTCCTTGCCTCCTATTGCTTCCTCCATCAATGTTTTAGGAGATTTGAGTATGCTCTGCTCCATAGGAAATAATTGGACCACTTTTCGATAGCGCAATGACATGTCTTGTGCGCATAACCCTTACCTTCCATCCATAGTCAGAGAAATGGTCTGGAAGAACATGTCTATTCTTATTCAATGTCTGTGGGTATCTGTACTCCCCAAAACAAGTTAGGGTCCTATTGTTCAAATGTTACTTTTTTGTGGATTTTATTTGCATCCTTGTTACAAATGTAGTGTGTCACATACCTATAAGAAAAATAAGAGGAAATGTAAAATCACATATGGTACTGGTGGAGTCTTTGGTTTTTTCCAAGCTAATAATGTTCAAGTTGGAAATTTAGTTGCAAAAGACTCAACATTCATTGAAGCTGCACTAAACATGAGTCTAACATTTGTATTGACCAAATTTGATGGGATTCCTGGACTTGGCTTCTAGGAGAATTCTATTGAGAATGTCATTGTAGTTTGGTAGAGCATGATTAATTAAAATTTAGTTAGTGGATCAATAATCTTTCCAGATGAACTAGAACCCAAATGAAGCAGATGGAGAAAAAGTTGTGTTTGGAGGAGCTGATACAAATCAATACAAGGGAGAACATACATATGTTCCTATCACTCACAAAAAATATTGATAGTTTGATATGGGAAATTTTCTTATTGTTGACATGTCCAATAAGTGTTTCTAACAAGTTATATAGTAGATTGATCAATAAAGGTATACATCCAAGTAAGAAGATAATAGGTCTAATTAGGAGTTCAGATAACTTAAAATGAGCTCAGGAGACAAACATTAACTGAACAAAATATATTGATCTTAAAACAAAAAACAAAAATAATAATTGTTGGAAGTAATAAAATCTTAAAGGCATCTATTTTAACTTCTAAATATAGTTTTCTATTTGGTATAAAATTGGTCACTCTAAATCTTATATCCTCATAAGCTTAATCATCAACTTGATTTTTGAGAGTCACTAGACCTTAGTGACCACATGAACCTTCAGTCATTATAGTAAATTTGCTCATCATGTCACCTGAAACAAATGATTCTTTCCATACATGCTTCCCTCATCATTTCATCCATCCTAGAAAAGAATCTAGATACGATTAGGTATTACTTTAATCTCTCTTCTAGTTCATCCCTGACATGCTCCTATAAAGAAACAATACAAGAAATGGGTATTTGCATCATAAAGGAAATATTTAAAGTTACATGGATATACCATTTGAGAAAGGACACGTGGATGAACCTGGTAGCATGGTTCAACAATTACAATGATCAAAGTAACATGGATATAGTGAATTATCATGACATCCATACAAAATCAAATATAATTTCAACATTTTAGAAATATGTTAATGGTGACAATTTCAATACAAGTAATTAGTTGAAATATGGATAGAGAATCTCATCAAGGTAGTGATGTAAAGGAAACCAATATTTTTACCCACCTATTGCTTCACCTTTGATAATATTTGAACCCGAGTAAAGGAACATTGAATACATTAATATTTCAAATCGCTTACTCATGCTTGACTCGACCTAAATGTCTATATTGGTTAAAAATGCTATGCATAAACTCTATTTTTCTTCCAACATCAAAACCTTTAGGAGAATCCATCATATTTATGTGATCGCAGAGTGACATGTGCTAAACATACTTACCAGGGTAGCATCCTCTCCAACATGCATGCCATCATTGTTGACCAACATGTCCCCATATTCACAATTGTATCATACTGCTACATTACTAGGCTTTCCTACATAGTGAAGCAATAATTCAATAAAATGGATATAACATATTTTTCAAGAGTATATGACTCAATTTAGTTACACATTACACCGGCTCACTCAACTTTGGAAGGTGTTTGAACTTTGAATAAGATGTAATAGAAATGCTCTAATTCATTTTAAATAATTATGACATTTTAATGTAAGCATTCAAATATGATCTACACCTTGATGTCTAACACTGGCATGAGTTGGCACTTCCATGGCGATCAATCCTAGTTGATAATCCCCAAAATCTGTAGACATCAGCCACTACCTTTGTCTCTAAGATGTGCTTGCATTGGTAACTACTTGTCATTTTCCAAAAAGAGCACCCCGGAAACATTTAGTATACGGGATAAAGATGACTAATAATAGATAATAAAGAAGCTAGAGTTTCACTTCATAAACCCAATAATTATGAACACATTAAAAAATACAAGAATTTTGGGAGTCCTAAAGTCCTAGCAATCCAGAATTCCTTCACCAAAACCATCTTCAAAAGCCTACATTTCTAAGTGGATCAAGTGATTTTTGTTGCCTCAACTAACCTTAAACAAATATATATTTAGGCAAGGAAAAATACATGTTCCTTGGCATTGTGAGTATCCCATTGTAAACCTAATCTTGATGCCTGGTTCAATTACAATTGTTGCTGAATCAAGCTCAACTAATTGGGTTTAAATGTATTCTTTGAGAAACGACCACCCTCTTTCATTGGAACCTCCAACATGTCTAATGGATGTGCCCCCAATCATGGCATGTGAAAGCAACTGCCAACATGGACAACACATGTCACTTTTATCAGAACTTGTGTCGTACCAACACTATATTTCTCAACTAGAATCACTAACTATGAGGCAAAAGCAAAGAAGACGTTGTCAAAATTTATATGCTTCATATGAGGCTCAATCAAATAACTCTTGGGAATGGATTTGGTCTTGGAATTTTCCAATTGTATACTAGCTAGACTCGGTACCTAGGGAAATCTCCTTGCTCCTCATCATGCAGTTACTAAATTGTAAGAAAGTGGCCACTCGTGATTATAATATATTAAAAATATCATCATGGAAAGTGACTCACCTTGGTTGGTTAGTACTTTGATTCCTCTTCAAATGACAATGGTGCATCTGTTGTTGTTACACCAAAGGACCAGGATGCATCTATGATTTTTGCACCAGGTACATCATGAACATGTCCTTGATATAGTCAACTACTTCATAGAGACAATCATGATGGTGGGGGTGATGTGAGGGGTACAGACCCAAGGCAACATATATTTATAGACCATCTTGGATTTCCCTCTCTCTCATCTCCTTGCAAATCCAACAAATGTGGACATCTGAATAGACTTCATTAGTATGCACTTATACACGATATAGTCATATATAAAACAATTAGAATAGATAGCATTAGAAATCAAAATTTAATTACATTTAAATATTGTTAAAGTTGACATTACAATATCTGAATTGGTGACATATGATAGAACACCCACTATTTGATTTAATAAAACCTTCTTGATGTGGTTATAACCTATATACTGATGCATGCAAATGAGTAATTTTGTATAGTTATTGGCTATAACATACCACCCACTAAAAACCAACTTAGTACAAATGAATTGATCTCTTGGATGCATTGGAAAGAATAAAAGTCACTCCACATTGCACATACAACTCAACATATTACATCAACCTGAAACTAAATCAAAGAATTAGAAGTCATCATGTAGATATTTCATAGATTATTAAAAAAATGAAATTTAAACATGGATATTAAAAATGATGACAAGATAACTGATATATTTCTATATTTTCTATATCCTTTCCATATCCTATGAATTGATAAAGATTTATATAAAACAAAAAAACTCTAGTGTAAACATATCAAAAAGAGGGAAAAAATAGAAGATGGATAGTTCATAATGAACTCATTTTAGTGGTTGTAATGGGTCATAATAGTTTACCTACAATTAAGAAACATTTATCTAAAATAATGATATAAACATGTTGCATTCGTACCTAAAAAAAAAGAAATTACGAAACAATGACTAAGTTTTTCAGCCAAGCTATTACTGCCCCAATTGCATCTTTAATGAGTTTATAAATACCAAATGGCCTAAGGATGCAATCCTATTTTAGAGCTCTATATTGTGTCTTTTTGCATCCTGATCACATCTAAACATGTTAGAATGAAAGTTTGTTCCCTCAATATGTATATCTCTGTCCAATGCACTTATGTACGTTCTTTGTATGTTTTTAGGTACTTGGACCACACCTTGGATGGGTGAGAGAGAAGGAAGGAATTTTAGGATTCCTCCACCCATGGAGGGGTTTAAAGAAGATCCCAAATCTCCCTCAACCTACCCCTAGTGGCCAAGAGTCAACTCAAGCAAAGGTGCCCATGGATCGCAAAGAATGAAGTGTAAAGTGCAACCGAAGATAGCAGCACGACCGTGGTGACAAAAAACAACCATGTTGCTAGATCAAAAATCTTAGTAAAACCACCGGCGTGACAAAACTATAGCAACCTCGACAACACAACCATGCCAAGAAGACCCCAACATGGCTGTACCAACCAAAATGGCTGTGTTGCCTAGGAGCAGAACGACCAAGTCATGAACTCATCCACCACGACCGTGCTACCTAGCCCCCACCACACATGTGATGCCCAACATGGATACCAACATCCATTTCACCACATTAAAACTATAAATATACCTTCAACCAGCATGGGCTGACACCCAAAACCCTACTTTTTCTACACTTTTTCCCATTTCCCCCCTACTTAACCTAGTGCTTCCTCACCACCTATATATACTAGGGTGATAGCCATAGAATGAGGTGATTCTTTATTGCATCCCCCTTAGCATTCAAGACCTCTCACCTACCTTCAGTCACCCCTACTCCATTTCCACCTTCCACTACCTCAAAACCCTAGTTTTCTAGGGTTTCCACCATAAAATCTCACATTTCCATGCCAACTACCCACCTTGGAGGAATAAGCTAGAGCTAAAAAAGCTAGGTGGTGAAGAAGGAGGAGTCTTCACCACGTTCTATGGCCCCACACTCCTCTACTCCTTATTGTTTCTCTTCTTCTTCTGGTTTTATGTCTAGCTAAGCCCCCTTGGTGGGTTGTTTGGGGGTAAAATGACAATTTGATACCATGTTGGGGGAATTTATCATGTGAAACTCTATATTTTCAATCCATGACGATTTCTTTCTACTTCTATTTTACTTCCCATGTTTTGAAGTGTGGTTTGTGGCTAAAAATATGAATTTCTTGTGATTTTATGCTTGAAACCACCTAAGTCTACGAGAAGATAGCATATGCGAGGCTATTTTGGGATTTTATCCTAAGGTCCAATTAGTGGATCCCTAGCTAGAACCCCATCTTACCACACATATATCTCTTCTCCTACTCGTAGGTGTGATATATAAGTATCTAGTCTAGGATTGCTTAGTGTAATTGCTTAGGAGTTTGCTAAAAGCTAGATGGTGAGTAATGTGAGGTTAAATATCCTTACCTCTACTCCCCATTACTACCTTTGACTCCCAATTACACAACATTCCTATCCTAGAAACCGACATTAGTTAATTCCAATTGAAATCCCACCTTACCTTGGTCCAATTGAGCCTCGTAAGGCTAGATAGGGTGTGCAAGGGTGTAGTTCCCCTTCCCACACTCTATTTTATCCATGACCAACCAATAGTCTAGGGTGATTTCCTTGCATTTGACTAATTGTTTGGTTATCAATCTAGAATGAGTGTTTAGGTTTGGCATGGAATGTCCCCTCTAACTAATATCTTAGTATATTTCCCCAAATGGCCGACTCTTCTCATAACTTGCTTAATACCCATCTTGTTTTCTTGCTAGTTCATGCTTGCTTAGTTGCTTGGTTTAATTTCTCCTTAGTCAATTGCTTTGTTCTTGGTAGTTAATCCTTGCTAGGATAGTTAGTGAATCTTAGTGCTTGATTAATCTAGAAAGTGATAGCTTAGGTATCTAATTGATTTAGTGCTTTAATTGCTAATCTATTGTAGTCTTGTGCTCTTTCTTAAGTAGTTACCTTCTTTGTTACTTAAACTTCTTATTTGGGGCTAAACTAGGCTTATTGCTTGTCTTGTTTCCTTTATTGTTCAATTGCTTGCATCTTTGTTTAATCATCCCAAATCAAGATTAAACCCAAAAAACCCTAATTTCCACTTTAGGAACATAGCTCACACTAACCTAACTCTAGTGCCCCCTCTCTCTACGGATCGACCCTTTTCTTGCCTCTTGCCTATACTATAACATGACCCCATGCACTTGCAGGTGGTGTGACTGGTCTAAGTGAGTGCGTTAGACTAGGTATCCATTATAAATTCAAAAGACATCAAGTGTGTGAGAACACACCACCTAACCAATTTCTCTTTAGATTTACTTGATACACCAATGCACACAACAAAAAATGTAGACCCTAACTTTGCTCCTCCTATAACAAAGTCAGGATTTACACCTATCACTTGTCCTTGCACTACAATTGGTGTTCCATCATAAAAAATTAAAAGGCGAACAACCTATAAGTCATATGAATTATCATCTAAACTTTGGATAGCAAAGAAGCAAAATTATTATAAGAAGGTTATTTTCTTATAATAACTTGTCTTCTATAGTGGTTGTTCCACTACTTGACTGTTGTGACATTAGTGGTCCTTCATTTTGTGGTCCTCTCCATATTCTACAATACAATACATTTATCACACTAACAAAATTAGAATTTGTAAGTAAAAAAAATAAATTTGAAGAATTACTTAATTTTCTTGTAATAGAACACTATGACTAGAATTTTCCAAAATTTTGGCTTCTAGATTTTCTTGTCTTTTTTTTCAAATCTGAAAATTCTATCTTTTTCATCTCACGTACTTGTTTTAGGTCTTTGACTGTACGTTCAAACCCCTCTACATATGCCTGATTAAACTCATTGGGTCTCATGGTTCACATGGGGCTTCTTTGTATTCAATATTTGATCAGCAATTTCGGCTTCAACGAGACTTGCATCATTATTTTCAATTGCTGATTTTAACTTGTCCTACAAGATTAACAATAACCATGACAAACTAATGAGTAAATGAAACCAAATATGTTATAACAATTTGATTATGACAATTGGTTTGGCTGATTTTACATCCATAGGACTACCATCCTTCCTCCTATGGATAGCAACAAACAATTCCAATAGACTAATTGTACCTCCTCTTTTTCTTTTGTTTCAACTGTTATAAACAAAGAAAGTATGTATAGGTACAATGTGAGACTTTTAGGATAACAATGCCATTAAGTAGAAAATAACACACATTATCCTTCACACAAGCATAGGCCATCAAACCCAATGTATGCCTTGTGCTAAAAAACTTGCTACTCATATAATTTTTTGCACACTGTAACTACAGTTAATGAACAAAATCTAAGCTTATTTACAAAGAAAACTAAGTGAATACACTACAAGAAATTAATTATCTTACCTTTCTATCATTGAGTCCCCAAAAATCGCAATAAAAGCCCACTGTAGTGGATCAACATAGGAAGGATAATTACTAAGCCAATCCATTTTGTCTTTGTGGGGCATATAATTTTTTCTTTTGATTTTAGATTTTAAGTTTCTCCAATAGTTCCTTTTCGTGTGAAGAACAAACTTATTTCCCTTTAGGTTGGTAGTAAACCCAGTCTAAAACAAAATTAAGAAAATAGATAAACCTTTAAATAATACTTTATACATATACATTACCAAGATATAATTCCATATCTCAATTTTCTTTTCAACTGATACTTGTCACTAATACAATCAGTTCAAAGGTGACCATTGTGAATTCCTACCAGTTGTTCCCAAAAAAGATGAAAAGTCATTATGTTGAGGCCCAACTGGTTCTCTGTTGTCATCCAATATGATTTGCAATTTTGCATCCCCTGTGTTACTCTATAATCATTGACACTTCAAATATCCTTATTTTCTATTTATCACATCAACACCTAAATATGGAAACAATATGAGCTAAACATATATATATATATATATATATATATATATATATATATATATATATAAGAAAACAATATGAGTTATAAGTTTATAATTGTAAAATGTTGATTAGACAATTATGTACCTTCTACTTCATCGTGATGAGTAGTGGTATCATCAACAATGAATCGAGTGTCATCATCATTTATAGAATGAGTTTTGACCTCATGATTGATGTCGTCATTTTCAACTGAATGACCATCTTTTGTAGTATTATTCTGGCTCCAACCTCATCATTGATATTACCATTGCCATCTGAATGCCAAACTCTCGTAGCATTTTTTTCTAAAAATCCCTACAACTAGCTCCAACCCTATGATTGATATTGGCATTTACAACTAAACAAACACTACTTCTACCATTGTTTGTTGATGAATCCCCTAACTGACTCCAACCTCATTATTTATACTAGCATTATCAACTGAATGACTAGCTCTGACACCATTGTTTGACAAAGAATTGCTATGACCGACTCCAAGCTCATGATTTATATTAGTATTAACAAAATAACTATCTCTCATATGGAAACTAGGCACATGGGATTATTCTCTTTTCTAGGGTTTACTTGAGCATTTTTGTAGCTGAATATAGATGATGTAACCACATTTTTACTATTTTTATTTCTCACATCAGGATTTGAACATTTAAATCAACATGAATTGAACTAAAACAGGCTCTATTCATTCCTACATAATAATTACCTGAATCAAGGTAGCCTCCGCTCATTCCCAAATCAACATTAATTGAATCGATGTGGCCTTCCTTCATTTGTAATTGATTGGACATTCCTACAAACACAAATAGTTAGGTGAGTTGTTATAACCTATAAGTACAAATTTTCACCATACCTACCATCTACCCCATAAAACTTCATTGTTTGCATCATCAATTTCTCACACGGAAACAATTGGTTCCTTCTTGTCATCATCCTAAAAAATAGAATGCATACACAAAACTAATAAATGTATGCCAAACTTGTCACTATACATGCCTTTTCCCCTTAATTACTTCATTGTTTGCATCATCATTTTCTTGTTCAGACAACAATTGATTTTGTCTTGTCACCATCCTGAAAATAGAATGTATAACAAAAATTAATAATCTACAACCATAACACATATAATACAAGTCAACAATAATAGTTGAACTACTTGATACAAACATAAAAGACAGTTGATGATTTTCTTATAAAAAACCAAAAAGTTATGCATATAGAAGAACATAAAATGGTATGAATATCAAAGAACAAAATAGGTATGCATATTTAAGTACAAAACAAGAAAATTAATTTTCTTATTACAAAAAATTGAGCTAGACAAGTGAGAAAAATACATATGATAGATTAAAATAATCTTATTTAAGTTAATCATCATTTTCCTCATAATAAAAGGTTACACCATCAATATATTCTCTAGCCAAATCATATCCATCACAAACTTCACTAAAAATATATTCTCGATCATATGCATGAGTATAATCAGATATACATGTCATATCCATGAAATATTTGTGGTTTCTCCTCCATGTCATAAGTATTATGTGGTGGTGCATGCACAATAAAGCTCCACCCATGATGATAGATGTCCATCACACAAAAGAATTATTGTATTTGAGAGGCCAATGTCAATGAATTATCAATTAAATAAAGGTGGTTTAATTTGACCATCGTAAATTCATTTTCATCTTTCTTGATGCCCCAATTTGCAGGGTCCCAATCACCTTCAAAGAATACAACTTTTAGTTACTCATAGTAACTAACCTCAAAAAATCTCTTAGTACCCCATAGTTGGCAACTTTGCCCAGTATAGGCTTTTTAGCCTTGGAATGGAAAACATTTCTCAATGGACATTAACCATTATCCAAATACTCTAAGTTTTTCTACCAAGTCCCCGCTCCTTGGTTTGAAACTTATATCCATTTGTTACATATCTAGTGTATTTCATTGCTATATTTTGTGGTCCTTGAGCTAGAATCAATAGATTTGGTGACACATTTTATGGTTTAGGCTTCTCTTCAATATGTATATATTGTGAATGGAAATATTAATACAATACACTATTGGGTTATATTAAATTAGTTTGTACACTTACATGCTCCTTAAACCAATCAATTAAAGTGCTCTTGTGATATTACTAATTTCCCATTGTCTTGGACATGGATTCATTTTCTTCACGTGGAAAATGTGCTCCCTTATAGCAAATACATAATTCATTAATCTCTAACTATGTAATGAACTCAATTCATGAACGGTTCAACTATAATGTAGTTAGAAAAATGTATTGATGTGCAGTTTTCAACATCGCATATTCAAGAAACATTATAGTCATCTTTCCTATTAAATGTCCTTTATGTGAAAATATAGACCAATCATCATTAGTAACAACATCTTATCTTTAATGTCAATTGTCAAAAATTTTGTGAACCTTGTCTCTACCCTAGATAGATACCTTGAATAAAATATTAAGCATTCGTATGCAAAGTAACCTTATGTTGTGGAAGCTTCTGGAGCTAATTTATTCCTCATATATTCTTAAAAGTTCTTTAGTATCTATAATAATAAATAAATGTTTTTTAACATTAAAAAATTGATTTGATACAATTTTATCAAATCTAACAATAACACATACTACCTCTCCACTAGGTACATCTAATGATAAAATGGTGGCCCGACTATCTTAGCTTCTTGTGGAGGATAAGTATGAGACTGAGAAAGGGGTGCACACTTGAATATGCACCAAGAAAGTAGTCTACTTTGTGTCTATGAGGTGGAAGTTGGGACTACAAAAGAAGATGGACCTACATAGTAAGGAGGTAGCTATATGACAAGGCATGATAAAAAACATAGTCTATGCTGATACATACTCTATATTTGTGATCATTTTTGGTGGAGCATTCTCTTTGGTGTATGGTCGATGATTCTTGGAAGCTACTACATATACCTCATTTAGATCTTGAGTAAAATTCATGATGTCAAAAAATGACTTTGTGAAAATCTTCTTCGTGATGCACAAAGTCATTGCAATTCTAGATTCTCTATTCTGAAAAGCATACATATTTATCTCATTCAAGCATATGTCTTTAATAAACCTAAAAAACTTAGTTTCCACTGCTATAACATTTTTGATTGTTAACGCTACATGTCAATCCAATGGTAGAAATTGTTGCTTTAGTATATGATAGATGTGACTATTTAATGCCATCAATGTTACCTTTTTTACCTGTGTGTTTTGAGAGATATTAGAAAAATACCATCTAGAAATTGTGCAAACCTAAAAAACTTATAGAAAAATTCTATTTCCTTCTTTTTCAAAGTAAAATATGAAGGTGAGATAACATTTTTACTTATGTTCTTGTTAAGATACAGTCTATTCCCTTATTCCCATCTCTACAAGGTCATAACAAGAGTTTTCATTGTCCTTTTACTTGTCCATCCCAAGCAATGCGTGAATCAGACTCTCGAGTACATTCTTTTCAATATGTGTTATGCCTAGATTACTAAAAATAAGGTCATACTTCTAGTATGGAAACTAAAAAAATGCTTCATTTTTTTCCAACTATAAGGTAGATTATTTGAATCTATGATTTGACATAAAATTTCACTTTTAGACAACATCCCAAGAGGAGTTCTTAATTCTTCTTTTCCATCAAATGATGATTGATCTCTATGGAATTTATGATCCATTGGAAGGAACCTCCTATGACCCATGAAAAATAGTTTCCTACTATGTGTTAGTCTAAGAGACCACCTGCCCTTATTACAAAAAGGACATGCATAATACCCACTAGTTTGCCAATAATTCATCATAGACAGGGAAGTCACCTATCATCCATAATAAGGTGACATGTAACTTGAATATAACTTTATGATATGCATAATAGGTATCATAACCAACTTCCAAAAATTCTTATAACTCTTCAATTAGAGGTTGTAAGTAGACATCTATCTTAATTCCCAGTTGACTTGAATCATGAATAATCATAGAAGGATAAATTTAGGTGTCTTCACGCATAACCATTGTAGCAAGTTGTATAAAATCAATACAACTGATTGAATACTATATGGTAGACTCATCATACCAAACAGATTAAAGCCATAAGATGTTAAACAAAGACACATGTTACCATAATTAGATCCAAAATCAACATGCATGTTATCAAATGTCTTCCATGTACGTGAATCTTTGGGACATCTTAGAACTCCATACTCGGTGCGAGTTTCATCATGCCATCACATTAGTGGGGACACTTTGTAGGACATAAATAATCTATTCAGCCTTGGAGTAAAGGGAATGTAGCATGAAACTTTGCAAGGAACTCTTCTCTTTTTCATGCCCACATTTTGTGTATCTGCTAAATCTCTTCCATTTTCTTTATAACTAGAAGCATCACAATGTGGACATGGAATATTATTTGCAAACTCCTTATAACACAAAATGCAATCGTTTATTCAAGCATCAATCTTCTCATAGTCATGTCCAAGGTTCCTAATTATTTTTCTTAGTTCATAGTATGAGCCAGGAAACATTCAACCCTCAAGAAGCAACTCCTTTGAAATTCTGAGCAACTCAATAAACAATTTACTAATCTAATGATTACTGCATTTTATATGGAACAACATTAGAATGGTGTATAGCTTCAAATACATATTATTTTCAGATACAACTCTTTTTTTATTTATAAGAGAACCCACCCTAGGAAGGGTCAATAATGGACCTACCCCAACATGGTAAACTATCGGGGCCTAAGAGGATGTGGTCCGGACACCCCCTACGATGCCGAATAAGAGTGAAATGTCATTTGTAGAGTGCCTTTCGGTTGTGGTTTGAACCCAAATCCTTCATTGGGACTTACTGAGATCTTACCAGTCGAGCTACTCTGGCTAGAAAATACAACTGATGCAATCTCTTATGCAACAATTTATTCAATTTGTAGAAATTTTCAACTTCTACATTGTCAAAAAATACAAACCCATCATTATTGTCACTGTCATTGTTCACATTTTCACCATTTGACACTCCATATGCATCATGTGATATGTCTCTCATATAATCAGATGGAACATGTTCTTGCGTAGAAGAATTATCCTTAGCATCAAAATAAGTCTCGCCATGAAAAATCCAATTAGTGTAGTTGTTGAAAAACCATTCCATAATAGGTGCTCAGTTTCCACTTGGCAATTTTGTCTATGTGCATTTAGGCACTTTTTGTAAGGGCATAAGATAGTCTCATATCTACTACATTTATCGAGAGTATGCTCTATGAATTTTAGCTTCCCAAATAAAGTACCTTTTGCTTGTCCTATCTTTCTCAATAATCTAGCTTGTGTTGTTCATAATTCACTAGGATAATCAAGCAACAAAAGTCAAAAAACAAATTTTTTTAAGTACAAATAAGTAAACACAATGAAAAATTAATAATATAAAAATATTATAATATTTTTACATAACTTATTTTTAATAAAGTAAAATTACAATAATAATAATACATAACTTAGTCTCAATGAAAAAAGTAAAGTATCAATACATATTGGATATTGATGTATATTTTATTAAAAAATTAACAACAATGAGAGCGATTCTTTCTCCTTAGAACTACTAATTGAGGAAATTATAGAGAAATATTAAAGATCTAATTAGTTCTTTGAAACTTGAGTTTCAAGGGAACTCATTTTGCAGGAACTAAAGTACAATTCACCCAAGGGGGTCTGCCTAGCCCCTCGCCTACCTAAAATTAAAAATAGACTCTTAGGCGAGCGCGTAGAATGGCCTAGGACCACCTGGAGGGATGCCTAGGGGCTCATAGGGATCACAACCATATTTTTTTTTGGGTTTTTATACTTTAGATGATGTCATTTTAGCATCTATTTGACATATGTAAGTTCTTTTTAGGCTTATTAAGCTCGTTTGTTCACTCATTTATGACTATATAGGGTGTAATAATAAAATATACACTTAAATACTTACAAGGTATATATAAAACTAAACAATTGGGAACAACCTAAGTGCCAACCTAGGCAGTCTAGGTGCCCAACCACAACATACCAATACCTCACTACCTTGAAAATTGTTAACATATTTTATGCATGTACTTATCATTATAACAATAAACTCCTTTTCCATTCACATGGCATCAGAGTGGTTTGATCCACCCTAAGTCCTTGTAACCTAATGCTTCCCCTTCCCCCACCTAGATGCTGGACTTCCTTCCCCCTTTCTTCTTTCCTTCTCCAAGCTTCATGATTTCCCATTGCCTCTCCATCTCCATTTTTATCTGGCATCAATCATCCCTTCTCTACTCATCGATACACCCTGCCAAACATATCCCTTTCACCCACAGAACAACAACGCACTACCCTTCATCTCCCTAATCTACCACCTTCCTGAAAGAATCCTAGCAACCCACAACCCACTGCTATCCATCTTCCTAATCACCCCTACCTGGTCATCCCAAGCACATAACCATCCCACCGTCCTTTCTTCCCCTACTTACCAAGCAGCCCCTCCCATGTGTCATCTGCCCCTATTAATTCCTCTTTTCCACCCACAACACCCCCTCCCTGCCACCCTTCCACACCACTATCAATGTTAGATGTCATGATTTTTCTTTTGACTTGGACTATCTAAAATGACATCTTCTAAGGAAGAGGAATGTACCGAAGATAAGAAGAAGAAACCTAAAACAAAATCTTGAAAGATACAACCAGTGGAATTAAGTACATATACTGTATAACAAAAGGAAGTTATAGAACAAGAAATTTCGATCCCTTTGTCTCTAAGATATTACTTATATTTGAGGAAAGTGCCAAGATCCTAATAGTGGTCCTAGGAGTGAGTTTAGGCTAAAGGAGTGGTTCTTGGACCACACCTATTAGTACACCATTGTTTTGGTCGACTTCAAACTATCTACTTATACTGATTTGGATGATACTATCACATGACTGCCCACAACCCCCACCAAAATAGTCTTTCATGATAAATTCCATGGACTTAAAATATGAATTAGAGAGGTATGTGTGTGATTTATGTAGTTAAGATCAATCTCCTCACCCACATTCCACCTTCACAGTTGGTGGCAATGTCACAATCCTAATAGTGATCCCAGTTGGGATGGAGTCATGTAGGTAACAAGATCTTCTACATAATAATCTTGTAGAAAAGCTTGAGCTACATCTACTTGGTGAGGGATAGAAAGAAGTAATGGAAATTCTCACACTCAAAATAGGCTTAAGTGTTGATGTCACACCCACAAAAAAATGAGTTTCATGTTCAATTTATCAAGTAAGACTACACTTTAATTCCACTTGCAAACTGCATTGGAAATGACCTCAACATGGTTATGTTTGCAACATTTGAATAAATGAATCTTGCTACTGAGAAAATGATGCTTGGAACGTTGGTTCTCACCACCAACAAGGACACTTAAGTAGGATTCTAAATATCTCTCCAGAAGATCATATCCATGGAAATACATCTAGCCCTTGGCAAGCAATAATTGCAATCAGGTAAGTGTGTGATTAGGCAAACTTATTGAGTTCTATTTCAAGGTTCTGTAGTATAGCCTACATATTTTCTCATTACAATTCAATGACAAAAAATTCAACCAAAATATCCCTTATGAAAATAATCATATCATACAACCTCCTTATCGTTCATGTTGTATTGAGATAGGCCAAAACACTTGAATGTACAAGATTGAAAAAAACCTCAAATTTCTTGTGAGAGGTCAATATGTTGCATCTTATTGGTTCAATCCAATCATACATCATATACTAACTTTTCATGACCCTCAACACACAAAATATGCATCTGACATGTTAAGATCCTTCAATATCCCCTATGTTATTAAATCTAACAGATAAAATGTATCCGAAAAGCATCCCATTACCCCTCTATTTCCCTGACATTATGATGGCTTATCTTGTACATGTAATAGATTATTTAGACACAATAAATAAAATAAATCTATACTCACACACTCTCTACTCTTCATAATCACTCCATGTCACTTCTACAACCAAAGACGTACAAATGACATATCACTGTGGTCTCAGATGGGTCCAAGAACCCTTTTGCATTTAACATGATAGATAGTAGAATCCATGCAAGACTTGTCACATCCACATGTAGCAAATGAACTATACTCAAATCCATAATTGCAAATAATGACCGGGTTTACAACACCACTTAATATGAGAATACAACTCCTCCCTAAAAACAAACTAGTTACATCTTCATACTATATACTAAAGGCAATAACTTTCCCTTCTAGGGTTTCATATGCTCCCATGAATTTCTCTATGAACATTTTCTCACATAGAAACATGGAGACATCCACTCTTGACATCACTATTTTTTTGAAGTGATTTCTTGGCTGACAACAAATTATGATCTTGTTGTTACCTTGGTGAAATTAAGGGAATATTAAAATAAATATTTTGATGAATGTCATATTTCGTTATACTTGTTTTTTTGTAACTACCCTACTTAGTGTTTCATAAATTTATGATAAGGAAAAACACATAAGTGGACTTAACTTGATAGACTTATAAAACGAGTCATAAATTTTGTTCTCAATCACTACATTGTAACTACATAGATGTCCACACAATTTGCAAGTTGTAGAAGGATGTTTTCATAGTGAAATAAGGTTTTAACCAATTTTATACTTATTTAGGAGCCCTAGGGGTCACATGAAATAATAACTTTCAGATATTTGACTTGATCTTAAAATGAGAGTTTGTCACATTCAGTTTAGGAAGATTATAGATCATCATTTTTGCCAACATGAAGGTCAAATGAATTTATGGTTCAGTCAGGGGATAATAAGAGAGTCTTGGGCTCAAGGACCACTCTTTGTCAAACTAGCAATTTAAGAACCATTATAAATGGACAATGAAGTGGCATCTCAGTGGTAAAAGTTGTGTTGTATGACCGAGAGGTCAGGAGTTTGAATCCTGGAGATGGGATGAATGAATCACAAATTGTAGAAAAGAACTATATAAATTATACATCCTATAAGGAAATTTGATATTTCTTTATTTTACATAGGAACTTGTTACACTTAATTTGTCTCTGTGATTTTTCAAAATATAAGCCAATGGATTGGAATCATTTTACTAAATGACATACAATTAGTAAATGGGTATTGTAAAAAGTTAACTAACCCATAAATATTTCTAAAATAGTACTAAGGGCAAGCCAACATGAGAAAAGTCAACCAAATCAATTTCTAAGTCACATGTGACATATGTCAACATACTACTGTTAGATTATAATTCCCATGTTTAGTAAGAAATATCGACACCAGGGATTAATCAACTAGAAAAACAAGTCTAAAATTGAGTGGATACCACTCATAGAATGACAACCAAAGATCAAGAAACAAACGAACTAGACATTCTATAGTGAGAATGAATAAATTTAAATGCATCCATAAAATGAAAGATCAATATGGAAAGAATCACAACAAAGAGGGTGGATCCTACCTATCTAGCACTAGTGATTTAATACCATGTTGGAATAACAAAATTTTCTTTACCCACTGACACGAATCTAACGTGCGTAGAATGCAAGTGCACGCGTCAGAGTAATATAGGCCTTTATGAGGCCCGATTCGAACTCAGGGAAACATAATTATTGGTAGACTACTACTAACTACTTGCAATCAGCTAGACCGATTAAAATGATTTGAGAGTTGATTAAAAAAGAAATGAAAAATAAAAGAAAACATAGCAATCGATTAAATATTTGGTTTAATCAATTCAAAAGGGAATCTTTAGGATTACAGTTTCACCACAGGTTCTCATTGTATTAAATCCTACACAGTTATCCTAATTCGTCTCTCATTCCGGGTAGTGGCCTGTATTCAGAATTGCTCACTTTCGTGATACAATTCACTACCTAAATCTAGGTCGGTTCCACGGTAGTAGTAACCTATACCCTAAACTAGGTGCATGAAGACCATACTCTGGGTTTCCACCATTAACTGTACATTGCCTTATTCAAAGGATTTATTAGTTAATGTGAATTTCATATCTTTTCAACAGTTAATTCTTCTTTCAAAGTAATTAAATGTATTAGATTATCATTAGGGTGATCAATCATAATGATATAATGGAGAAAACAAAATCATACCACGGATTTAAGAAACAAATTATGAAATACTATGGTAAAAATGTCATACAATGATCACCCGGGCTACTCTCAGTCCTAAAGATAAAGGGGATTAGCCGTGCATGTTCATCTCAGTGAAAGACATGATGAGAGAAAGGGAAAACGTGCATAGAAGTGATGTAAACCCCTGAACGGTAGAGATCCTGGCATTCCTCGACATAGAATGAGTGATCTATAGCCTTTCGGTAGTGGGAAACTCCTTTTGCAGCTCTTAGAATGATTGGGGCGTGGCTCTGGGTTCCGTTCTTCTCTCCTCTACTCCTTGAGACTTTTGCAATAACTAATGAAGACCTTCCCTACTTAGGGCTGCCGTAATTAGTTATATGCACCACTTTAGATCACCAAAAGATCACCACCGTCCGATTAGAAATGATCTATAACAAAACCTAATCTGACGACGTCAATACCATCGAAGCGGTTTGATGGTATCGACCCATCATAATATCGACGATTCTTCCTTTTTTTGACGTTTTGTGCTGATGCAGACTCGATACCATCAACTTTAGTGTTGATGGTATCAACACCTTTAGGCGTCACTTTTATCACCAATCCGACACTGAAGCTGGGCGAGGTCGATAGTATCGACCAGTTGACTACTGGCTCACTGTAGGTATCTCGCTACCATCGACTTTAGTGTCGATGGTATCAACTCATCTTGGTTCCTTGCGGCTGTCTCACTATGGCCGAGTCGATACTATCGACAACTGTCGATGGTATTGATAGATGCATGTATTCATTTTTCCTGAAATTTCAAGATAAATTCGAATCAGCCTTGCTAAAACACATCAATATGATAATTTATAACCAAAAAGATGAATTATAGTAGATTTGATGCAAAATGAGATTATAGACTAAAGCGACTGAATCATGCGATACTAACCACAAATGTGACTAAGAAACACATAAAATGCATGTAAAACTAGTCTATAAAAGTGACTCAAAATCCTCGCATCAAACTTCCCTATGCTTAAACATTGCTCGTCCTCGAGCAATAAAACTATAGAATAAAATTGTGAGGGTCAACTAAAGAACATACTATCACAACAGACATTACCGTATGATTCCCACCAGACATTCACATACCGACCCTCACTAGCCACAGAATGGTAACTACCCTATAGGTGACAATGATCATCCATAATAGATATCCACTCCAAGATTGGTAAGCACTATCAAATAAGGCAGTTAATATAATAAAATCTTCTGGTTCAGGCTTGGTGCATCTTGTGATCTCCTATCTACGTTGCTCATAACCTAACTACCATCTACATGGAAGTAGATCTCCTGAAATACAAAAGTGAGGAGATAATCACGGGTGGCCTACCATTTTGAGCAACGGGTGGATGGGATAGGAGATTTATGTAAGAAAAAGTAGCATAATACAGTTTGACATACAACAACACAAAAATGACCTACATGATGCTCATGCATATGAAACTGACCTAATGCTTACATTTTAGGTGGAATGATGCATGCACTATCATTCCATCCCAATGAGAGATAGAATATCTACAAAACTACACATGTGCTTGTTCTTCTTATTATGCATGTGAACAAGTTCCTTCCTCCTTCTGATCTTCACTTACTTATTATTTTTTTTCTTTCTCTTTTCGGCCCTTATTTTGCTTAATGAACTAAGATGAAATTTTGACATCTTCGTCTTGGACTTATTCTCATAACTACTATTTTTTTTCATTGTATTTTTATTTTTCAGAAAGTATGAAACAAGTTCCTTATTTTCAGAAGAAGCAAGGCACATAATGTAAAAAATGATTAAAATTATGCAAAATGCAACTAAAATGACATTGACATGCATTCTAAAATTTGTGCATGCATGATTATAATGTGAAATTTTTTCTTTTCTTTTCATATATGCAATAGATGTAAAAACTAACTACAATGCAATCCTGTCTACATGAAATGCAATCAAGAGATAACAAATTGTAAAGTGCTCCCAATTCTTATGGTGGAGTGTAAATGAGATGAGGTGGATAGATCATAAGATTAATTGACAGAACCATTGGAAGATATTATATGTCCCTCCTTACTAACATGTGTAAAATCAAGGGATTTCTCTCTCTTATTTTAGATTAAAGTCCCATTACCATTTGGTCAGTTTAGGCTCAACATCCAATTCCGTCCACTTTCCTTGAATCATAGGCATGTACAATTGTGGTCTTATGTTTTAAAGTTGACAAACCCAATTATTTTCATAAGTTAAATGCTCAAATTCAAACAAAGCAAGCTTGCAATTTCATGAAAATTTTTCAAATTTACCCATAACTCCCATGTGAAAAACATAGAGATGACAAATTACATTAGACATACACGGATACACTAGATAGCATGTGGATCCTAAAAGCTAAGAAAATAGCTAAAATAAAACAAAGGCAATAAAGGATAAAAACAAAGGAAAATAAAAGATAGAAACTATTCCATCTCCCCCCAAGCTTGAATTCGACTATGGCCTCATAGTCAAAATCAATCTCAACAGGTGGAACAGTGATACCATTTACTACTCAGGTGGCAGGTACTGTGGTGGGTAATGTGGGGCGCTGGGATCCCATGATGGATATTACCCCTGGAAGTTTGGATCATATGGGGGCATCAGTGGTGGCTGTTGGTAGCCCCGAAAGTAACATTGATTCCAGTAGTGATCATAAAACAACTATTGCTGATGCTCGATCCTCCCCAACCGGTCGTAGACCTGCTGTTGATTGGCAAACATCTGACATTCATTCTCAAAGATAACTTGTTGATTAACATACATCCGATTCATAGTATCCTGGATATCAGCAAATGACACAGTGTGCTGTTGTTGCGTCTCTTGAATGCTCTGTAGCATGGTGTACATATCCTGCATAGAATAAACATCCTCTCCTTTTTGAGAGGGTTGTGGTGGCTGAGGCTATGAGGATGATGATGCACCCAGGTAGAAGCGTGGTCGCTTCTTGGGTGCCACTCGTGAACGAAGAAGAGTAACAGTCTCCTCTTCCTCCTCCCGCTCATCACCATCATCATTGTCATTGTCATCCTCGTCTTCTCCACTGTCAGAGTCATCTATGGAAATTATGGGCCATATAAAATACTGGGCCCCCTGTATGTTGAAGACGGGATCTAGAAGGGCGCACTCTTGATGTTCTTTGTTTATGTGGCAATGTGCATGTACCAGACCATCATGAAATGTCAACAAGTTGGACCGATGCAAATGATGAAGGTTGATAGAGATTTTACTTAGCAGGGGAGGAATTGAAGAAAGGTCTAGTCCGAGGTAGAGGGCTAAAGGAGTGATGAGTCCCCCAAAATGATTTGGGGCCCTCCGAGTACTTTTCTTCACCGCCATTATGCGCGTTAGGAAGAACGCGCCCCGGTTAAGCTTGCCTCGTGTCAACAGATTATACAAAAAGAAGAGGTTGGTCTCTTGAAATTTACTCAGCGAAAGCTCTCCTAGGGAGAAGAAGGTAATACACAACATGCAGTGTAAGACCCGCATGAAGGGATGCTCAAAATCAGACACCGTGGCATTGTGATAGCTAATCGTTTTGCTTTGAGGCACTGTCACCAACTGTGTGAACATGGCATCGTAATCAGCTTGGTTGTCTGGCCGCCGGTGCTATTTGGGAGAGTGCCACCATTTGTAGATGGAGTTGAATTGCTATAGAGTAAGATTATAGTTTCAATTGAAGAGCCAGAAAGACACTCAACCTTTGATCCATTCCCTATCAAAGGCGTTGAGGTCATTTGGGACAACACAAATATCAAGCGACGCCATAAACTCCACCACCAATTCTTTATAAGTCGGCCACTTGCCGAAAAAAGAGTGGCCCTCCACATGATGGGTGACCACATTGTCGAGCCTACTTGTGTTCCCCTCCTGGACACGGAGGACATACATCAGGTTATCCTCAAATCTGAGATCTCAAATCATTCGTCTGTCGCAATATCGAGTCGGCTCGATAGTTCTTTTCATCATCTCCTCATAAACTTTCTTCACATCCACAGAAGGATGTGCAAGTCGGGTACGAGGGATGGAGCCTGGCGGGGGAGGAATAAATGTCTCAATCGCCATCGGCACAATGCTTGAAGATGATGCAGTAGTGTTCCTCCTCATGATGAAAGAAAGAAGATAGAAGAATGGAGCTCGATGAAGATTGGAGCTGCTCGGAGAAGATGATCTCCAATGTCGATGAAGAGCTCAGTGAAGATCTCCGATTGCTCGGGATGCTTGGCATAAGAGTTAAGGGGATTCACTCTAAAGGTGTGAATAGAAATGAGAAACTACCCCTCCTTTTATAGCTGAACCCGTCGCCAATGTCACTCCGTCGATACCATCGACGGGGTGTCAATGGTATCGACACCTAGAGCACAATCCGCTCTTCACGACCATCGACAGTTGTCGATTGCTTAATGCTGGGGACCTGGATAGGTGACGTGTCGATACTATCGACATGGGTCAACGGTATCGACCCATCCTATGGATCGACTACTTCATTTTGGCGTGCTCCGTTGATTTTTTTATCACAGATCGGTGATGTGTCATGTCAATACCATCGACTCTTTATGGTTTTATTACCCTCGTGAGGCTTGGGCATCGCTTCCTTGCTGACCCTGGGTCGATACCATCGACTGGGTTATCGATGGTATCGACTTCACTGAGAATAATTCATCTGTAAATCTTTAGGGATCTCGCGAGCATAAACTTCACTGTCGATACTATCGACTACATTTTTCTTCTTCGCTGATAGTATGTCGATACCATCGATGAGGCCATTGATGGTATCGACTCAGAAAAATTTCTATAGTCGCTTGCCTGCACCCATGTCACTACCATCGACATTTTGGTTGATGGTATCGACTTTGATTCAATACTGCACACTGAGCAAAACGATTAGGGTATCATTTTTACACTAAAAACGAAATTAAACAAAAATAACTTGCAAATGTGAAAGAAAATGAAGGAACTACAAATTAAAACTACCGATGGTTGGGTTGTCTCCCAACAAGCACCCTCGTTTAATGTCCTAGGCTTAACATAAAGATACCTTTAACCTGGGTTGTCAAGGGTTGTCTCTAATGATTCCTTTGGCAATTTGAATTCAACTCTATCATCACCAATCCCAAGTGTCAAGTAACCTCACCCAATGGCAGTGATTACATCAGCTGTAGCTTGGAATGACCTTCCCAATAGCATATCACCTCCTTCCAGCTCATGCATGTCCATGACCACAAAGTCAATAGGGAAGATGAATTTGTCATCCTTGACTAGCACATCCTCGCATATACCTTGTGGCTTTACAATGGATCCATCCACCAACTCAATTGTCATGGAAGTTTGTGTTGGCTTCTTCAATCCTGGCTTTTGAAAAGTGGCAAGTGGCATAAGATTAATGCTTGTCCCTGAGTCGCACTGTGCTTGTGGAAAATTTTGGCCACCTATGGAACATGGGATGTAGAAACATCCTGGATCTTTCCTCTTCTTTGGAAGCCTTCCTTGGATTATAGAACTCACTATTTCATCAGCACACACAACATCTGTATCTTTGATCTTCCATTTCTTATTGATGATGTCTTTCATGAATCTTCCATATGAAGGAATTTTCTCTATAGCCTCCACCAATGGAATGTTAATGTGGAGCTTTCGGAAGATCTCAAGAAATTTCTTGAAGTGCCTTTGCTCTTTCCTCAGCTCTAGAGTATTCGGAAATGGCACACTTGGATCCTTTATGTGCTTTTACGGTGGCACATTTGGGCTATTTGGGGTCTCCTCCCCTAAGCTTGCTTCAATGTCACCCTCTGGCGTAGGCTTTGACACATCATTCACAGTTGGTGTGGCTCGTGGCTGCTCATCCTTCTCAGTGGTAGTAGCTCCACTGTGAAGTATGTCCTTCACCTGCTCCTCTTGCCTAGGTGTGGGCATGGCTGTGATGGGTTCTTGGTGGGATTTGCTGAACGGGTGACATCCTCCTAGTAGTCCATTTAAGCTACGGGGGTATGGCACACTGGGTTTAGCCTCCATTTCAAAATGCACTTTGCCCTTTTCATGGACCTCCCCCACTAGTGGCTCTGTCTCCTTAATCACAGATATATACTTCACTTGATGATGTACTTGAGCAGCCTCTGCATTACCAGCCGATCCTTGTTGATTTTGATGCTTCATGGTCACCACTTCATTGGCAATTTGGGCCACAGTCATCTCCAGTGCCCTCATCTGCGCTCCATGACTTTGCAACGTCTGCCCAAATTTATTTAAAATCTCGCCCTGGGATTGTAACGGCTTACCGAACATGTTCATCAACTCTTGATTTTGTTTCACTACTTGGCTGAGCAATTCGATGCTTTTGTCCTACGTAGTGGGTTGTGGTTTTGCATCCGGGTCTTGTAGGAAGTTGTTTGGATCCTTCCATGAGAATTTTCTATCCTTTCTCCAAGAGTAATCATTGATCCTGTAACCCTGTTATTGAATGAATTTAACTTGGGCCTCCTCATCGGACTCTTCCTCTTTCTCTACAAGTTTCTTGGCTATGAGATCCATTTTGTCTTTCAATTCTTTAATTGCCCTTAATTCCCCTACATCTCTGGCTAGTTCCGGTGCATCTCTGGTACCCCAGGACTGCTTCTTTGCCATGTTTTTAAGAATCTCCCAACACCTTGTATCAGTATTGTTCAAAAAGAATCATGAACCTATTGAATCTAAGTTGCTTCTGTCATGCTCATTAAGCGCGAAATAGAAAATCTTCACCTATTTTTCCTTGTCTAACCCATGATGAGGGCATCTTCTCAACATTATCTAAAATCTTTCCCAGGTCTCCAAATAAGTTTCCCCTGCATTCTGAGTGAAGTTGTGGATTTTCTTGATTAAATCATTAGTCTTCTCAGGTGGAAAGAAACGTTCTTAAAAAACCTCGATCATTTGATCCCAAGTCTCAAGAATCTCATCATCCATATTATGAAACCACTCCCTAGCATTTCCTACAAGAGAACTTGGGAATAGTTTTAAATACAGTGTCTCCTGTGGAAAACGATCGATCTTGATCATGTCACAATTCTCCATGAAGGTGCTTATGTGGGCCACTGGATCTTCATTCTTTAGTCCATGGAATGCTTGAGATTTGACTAGATTTATTAGTACCAGATCAATTTTATAAGTTAGGATGTTGATTGCCTACCTCTTAATCGGACCTTTTGATGCGGAGGAAGAAGACGCCTTGATCTTTTCCCATATCATCTTTTCTTCAGCCATCTCTTCTTGTTCAGAATCTGAATTTACTCTCTCGAATTGATTCTGAATGTAGTGCTCCTCGTCGTATGATCCTGAAGATGGGACCTCGGGTAGTGACTATGCATAGTATGTGCTACGTGTGCTCACCATGCACTAGTACCTACAAAATGATATATTTAGTTAAGTATAGTGCTATACGAATATAGATTTCTGAAAAATAGACAATCAATTGCAGGAATTAAAAATGTAACTAAAAGTAAAAGGTAGCCTAGAGTGGCCGCTTGTAGCACTCATAGTACCAACAATTGCTGTTTCCCGGACAACGACGCCAAAAACTTGACACAAATCTACCGTGCGTAGAACGCAAGTGCACGCGTCAGAGTAATACAGGCCTTTGTGAGGCCTGAGTCGAACTCATGGAAACGTAATTATTGGTAGACTACTACTAACTACTTGCAATCAGCTAGACCGATTAAAATGATATAAGAGTTGATTGAAAAAGAAAAGAAAAATAAAAGAAAATAGAGAAATCGATTAAATGTTTGGTTTAATCAATTCAAAAGGGAATCTTTAGGATTACGGTTTCACCATAGGTTCTCATTGTATTAAATCCTACACAGTTATCCTAATTCATCTCTCATTCTGGGTAGTGGCCTGTATTTAGAATTGCTCACTTTTGTGATACAATTCACTACCTAAATCTAGGTCGGTTCCACGATAGTAGTAACCTATACCCTAAACTAGGTGCATGAAGACCATACTCTGGGATTCCACCATTAACTTTACATCACCTTGTTCAAAGGATTTATTAGTTAATGTGAATTTCATCTCTTTTCAACCGTTAATTCTTCTTTCAAAGTAATTAAAGGTATTAGATTATCATTAGGGTGATCAATCATAATGATATAATGGAGAAAATGAAATCATACCACAGATTTAAGAGACAAATTATGAAATACCATGGTAAAAATGTCATACAATGATCACCCAGGCTACTCCCGATCCTAAAGATAAAGGGGATTAGCCCCGCATGTTCATCTCAGTGAAAGACATGATGAGAGAAAGGGAAAACATGGGGGAATCGTGAATAGAAGTGATGTAAACCCCTAAACGGAGGAGATTCGGGCATTCCTCGGCATAGAATGAGCGATCTACAACGTTTCAGTAGTGGGAAACTCCTTCTGCAGCTCTCAGAACAATCGGGGTGTGGATCTGGGCTCCGTTCTTCTCTCCTCTCCTCCTTGAGACTGGTGCAATGACTAATGATGACCTTCCCTACTTAGGGCTGCCGTAATTAGGTATATGCACCACTTTAGATCACCAAAAGATCACCACCATCCAATTAGAAACGATCTGTAGCAAAACCTGATCTGACAGCGTCGATACCATCGACACGGGTCGATGGTATCGACCTATCATAATATCGATGATTCTTCCTTTTTCTGACGTTTCGTACTTATGCAGACTTGATACCATCGACTCTAGTGTCGATGGTGTCGACACCTTTAGGCGTCGCTTTTATCACCAATCCGACGCTGAAGCTAGGCGAGGTCGATAGTATCGACCAGTTGACTGCTGGCTCACTGTAGGTATCTCACTACCATCGACTTCAGTGTCGATGGTATTGACTTGTCTTGGTTCCTTGTGGCTATCTCACTGTGGCCGAGTCGATACTATCGACAGCTGTCGATGGTATCGACAACTGCATGTATTCGTTTTTCCTGAAATTTCAAGATAAATTCAAATCAGCCTTGCTAAAACACATAAATATGATCATTTATAACCAAAAAGATGAAATATAGTAGATTTGATGCAAAATGAGATTATAGACTAAAGCGAGTGAATCATGCGATACTAACCACAAATGTGACTAATAAACACATAAAATGCTTGTAAAACTAGTCTATAAAATAGACTCAAAATCCTCGCATCACCCACTTACATATATAGAAAGATGACTACAAATTACACATGGTAGGACAAGGAAAAAGAAATTTAGCTATTCTGAATTTTACACAAGGTGTGATAAGGACAAGAAAAGAAAGAAAAAAAGGATTTTAATAGAAGAATATATGTGATAGGAAAGGTCTCAGTAGTGCATACTATTACTAAGTGGATAATGAGAAGGAAAGTACTCCATAATTTAGGATCTATATACTATAACCATGGGTAGGTTGTTCAAACCAAATTTTGGAAAATCAAATTGTGAGGGAACATGTAAGGACCCTGACCTTCATTTAGGGTTTACCCTATTTGCTTTGCTTAACCTTGATGGTTTGATGCTTGCTAATCACCTTTAATGGTGATTAGGGTTTGGTTGAGCTTTGTCAAGAGTTGGAGGGGCTACTTGCTAATAACCCAAGTCTAGGGTTTTGTGAGCAAGTTTGCCACCTTGTGAGGTGTTCCTCCCTCTCTTTGCTTCCTCTAAGGTTGAGAGGAAGGCTTGGGCTTGTTGCTTGAGTTCTTTGGGCCTTGGTTGAGCTTGTTTGGGCCTCGAGATGCCTTGTTTAGGCTTGGTTGAGCCTTGTGTCGCCCAAGTGATGCTTGTGTCGCCCAAGATGGTGCTTGTGCCGGCCAACATGGAGTGTGTCGCCCAAGGAGCATGTGCTTTGTGTCGCCCATGATGCTTGACCTAACTAGTCCTTCCCTTAGCTAGGAGTTCCTTTGGTCCTTTGCTTTTCCCTTGCTTGTGTCAGCCGATACACCCCTTGCAGGAGCAGCTTGGTGGCCGATACACCCCTTGGAGGAGCAGTGGTGGCCGATACCCCTTGAAGCTTGGAGCTCTTCTTCTTCCTTGGAGCTTGAAGCTTAAGGCGGGTTGCATAACTTCTAACCCTAACTCCTTTATCTATTGCTTTGATCTTGTTCATATGTTAGTAGCTTAGTTTCTTGCCTAGTTTGATGTTGGTCTATCCTTGTAACCTAGGGTTTGTAGGTGAGCAATACTCCTTTCTCTCCTTGGTCTAGAGGAGTGAGCTTAAGTCTCTAGTATCATGAGCAACACCCCTCCTTCTTAGTCGATTGAGGTGAGCTTGTGTTCTAGTTGCTTGAGAAACACTCTCCTCTCACCATGGACTAGAAGGGTGAGCTCGTAGGTGATGGTTGGTGTGCAAAACCCCTCCTTCTTAGTCGATTGAGGTGAGCCACCTTCCGAGGGTTTCGAGTGACTTTGTGCATGAGGAAGAAGATGACTTTGTGAGTAATACTTTTGGGTCATTTTGAGAGTGGAAGGTGCTGCCCGACAGCCCTCCTGACCTAGCTTGTTGGGCGATAGGCTAGTGTGTTGGGCGTTATCCTTTGTTGTTATGTTGGGCATCACATGCCTGGTTCTTGCCTTGCTGGACGATATCCTTTGGCTTGTGTTGGGCGATAGACCAAGTGTGGGTTGTGTGCTGGCCGATAGACTTGTTGGGCAACAGGTTGAGATATCGGGCGTCAGCCCTTGTTGTTGTATCAGGCGACACCCCTTTAGACTTGTGACGGGCGTCACACCCATTCCCTTGCTACGTGACAGCCGTTAGGCCTTGGCCAGTCTGTTGCACATTTTGTGGGCATGTTCTTTCTCTCTCTTTCGGTTGTTACCCCCTTGAGATGATCTGGTTGTTAGCCTTGTATCGGGCGTTGTGAGTGGAGCGTGACCGGCATTGCCTGATATGTGAGGGTGACCGACACCCCTCCACTCCTGACGTGCGTTACATCTTCTCTCCATAACGCTGCGTCGCACGTTGGTTGCTTTTGTAGCAACGTAATGTTGCTGTTCTTCTCCTTATATGCCGTTTGGTGAGTTGAGTCTGGGTGAGGGTATGATGCCCGACATAACCTTTTAGTAAGGCTTAAGTTATCTATAGTGAGGGTTCCGTCAGCCATAGAAACTGAGGTGTTAATCTCCTAACACGTTTACCATGATGTGCTATGCTTAAAAATGATGATGGCAATATTAGTTCCTTCTTATCTTAATCATCATAATCATCGGTATAATACCCAAGAATGTTAATGAACATGTAATGTAGAATGTTGTGAGGAATGATTATATGTGAACAATAAGAGGACGGGTACTTTAAGAATGATAATGACAATGATGATAGTAATGATAATGGTAAGTGGGTTACATAATGAATGGTGATGGTAATGATAGTGGTAATGATAACGCTTGTTCTGTATATCCAACATGACTACATGTATGAAGTGAACATCTTGATTATTTGTATAATACTAAAATGAGGATAAGCATAGATAAGGTTTGCTTAATGATGTGCTTTATACACTTAATCACCAAATAGTGTAAGATTGATAAGTATGTCATCTTGAATGTCATTTGATAATAGCAAGCATAGTCCTCATGTTGAAACTGTGATTATTGTATTCACTAACCATGCAGGTGATGCTTAGCCATGAAAAGGCTATGAGAAATATGTGATGAGTAACATCACTTTGATAATTACTCTTGTTAAAGAGGTTGCATGTATGATGTGTTTGTCCCATGATGATGATGTAAGCCTTGAGAGGCAGTGGCAATACATGATGAGGGATTGAGATCCCATGGTATGTGATGATCCTTGAGATGGATCTGGATGGTTGGAAAGAGGCCAAGTGATAACATGTGATGTTGGATCCTTGAGATGGATCAGGTTGATGTGATTACAATAATAACATAATGTTGAGTTTATGTTGTTTACTTTTTGTTATATCTTGCTTGTTATACAACTTGGTTGAATCTTGCAATCCATCTAAAAGATACTAAATAATCACAGTGGAATTATATCATGTAGTTTTCCCTGGCCATAGATCCATCATCGTTAGGATTTGGTGATGGTGAAACGGGTTCTCCTGCGGGTTAACCCGGAGCGCATATTGTTGAATATGCGAGGTTTCTCCTAGCCTAAAGTGAGGAGGTAAGAGTGCAACTTCGGTTGTAGACTCAGATATGTGATGAGCATGGTGAATAGGCCCATGGCTCTAGATATGTGATATGTAGAGCATGAATGCGTTCATGGCTCAGAGCACGGTGATCAGGCACGTGGCTCAGATATACTAGTGCCGTGACCTGTACCGAGGCGGGCTAGAGGAAGGGTAGCCTGAGGAGCTGACCCTATGGCTGAGGCCACTTGAGCATGAGACTGCGGTCCTGCTTGTGTTGTTCTCGTACACTGACTACGAGGGGGAAGGTCGTGAACTCTGGCTCTTTCATTGACCTTGTATGGCACCGGCTCTGGGTTTCGCAACCATCAGTTGGATTTGAACGATACGGTTCACTTCCTTAGGGCATAAGAATATGTAATTTAGCCGTTTAGTATTTACTACTTAAGACAAACACGAAACATTGGTTGAGGCCTTGTTTGTGTAGATATCTCTATTATATCTTGCAGTTACTTCTATATTCCTCAGGTTATGTGGCAATATATCTTACCTTGTCAATCATATTCCATTGAAAGAGATTTGGTTATATGCCTTTTGTACAACTGGTAAGCTTGTCGGTAAGAATAGCTTTGCTTTATATAGACTGCTCTTGTTATACCTGTTATCAGTTATCTACTGTTAAGCTTTATCCTTATGAGGTTCTGTAGTTGCTGTGGGGAGTTATGTTTCCCACTAGGACAATGTTCAATTGTCTCACTCCGCTGGTTTTTAGGTGGTCGAGCTAGGCGTGGTGGTGGTCGTGGTGTTGCGGCCGAGCAGCTAGACGAACCGTAGAAGGCAAGCGATGGATATGCTGCTATTTTGGATGTTTTGTAGTAGAGTCTAGAGTCATCCCTATACTCTCAGGTCCTTGGTAGTGTTTTGATGTTGTTTCACGATGTACGATCGTTGATGTTTTGTATATCCTGCTTGTTGGCCGGATATGGGCCTTTATGTATATGAACAGGTGGTGAACTCATGTGATGGATAGACAACTGTTCCTTTGAGCTGTGGACACGTATCAGATCTGGTATATGTATATATGACTTGTTTCCTTGCAGGATGAGGACTGGAATGTAATAGTTTCATAGTTTATCATCTTTCTACAAACGGTTTTAATTAACCCATGTTTTTTATAATCTGTGGTTATGGTGATTTCCGCACGTTTTCGCGTAACACCTCACTGTCTGTATGATAGTGGGATGTGTTGCCACAAAACAAGTGGTGGAAACATTTTCAAATGTAGTTTTGCAAGCGTAATAAGCAATGCTAGTATCATAATTTAGTAAACTACAGAAACAATACTACAATTGAATGAATATCAAAAGTAGAAGTACCTGAGTGGAAACAAGCACATGAGGAGGCAGGGAAACAAGCACTATACACGATGGTTACCTTGGTGGAAGTCCACAAATTGGGATTCAATCATTACTAGAAATAAGAAATAGATAATCTGGTGATATGAGTCAAAATATGGAGCTTGAGGAGGTGGCAACTACTTGAGGAGGTGATTCCTTAAGGAGAAGATGCCTGTTTGAGGGGTCAATTATTGTTTGGGAAGGAAGATATCTGGAGGAATCCTGAGGGGGAGATGATGGCTTGAGGAGGTAGTTGCCACTTGAGGGGAGATGACTTGCAATGTAGGTCACTAGGCCTGACCAGCTGACAATGACAAGGTTGGTGCAAGAATCCCTTAGATTGCCAAAAATGGCTAGTGTGTGTGTGATCAAGCAATTGCTCTTTATTGCACGAGAGCGAGGGAGAGAAGGTGAAAGGGGGGGATTTGGTGAGAAAATGGGAAACCAAGAGAAAGGGAGATTGTATGAGTTTGGATGGAATTTCCAATGTGCGTGTGGATGTGGGGATGCATTGAATAGTTATATAGTGAATTTAATTACAAAAATGTTGTTACATTTACAATATAGAGGTGGAAATGTAGCTAGGGTTGACTCATTCTATTAGCTTTACTTATTTTATCTAGTTTTGTAAAAGTTATAGCTAAAAATAGTTTGTTTTTGGATAGGGTAAAATATCACTTATCTCAACAAAGGAGTATAGGAGAAGGCTCAAAATCCCCATATACTATAAAAGATCTACACAAGATCCCACATTTGGGCCACCTATGTAGTGACCCCTATGAGTATAACCAACTTGGCATTAACCTACCAAGCTAAGCTATTTACAATCATATCAAAAGTAGAAAGCATATCACAAGCCTTTGCTCAATGGATCTTATTGTTCCTTTCCCTCCATATGTTAAAGATGACATTCGTGAGGATAATCCCTATTGACAATCTATCTTTGGGATTCCTTCTAGTTTTCTCAATGATCTGTAGAATAACATTCTCAAGGGATTTAGGTGGTAAACCACCCCAAACACACTTAAGGGTCACTCTTGTCCACAAATATATAGAAAATTCACAACCAAAAAATAAGTGTTTATGTGTTTCCTACTCCTTTGAATATAGAAGGAAAACTTTGTCACAATTCAAACCCCATCTATTGAGTTTGTCCCGAGTAGGGATTATATTCATGATCGCCCTATATTAACAGATGCTCCACTTAGGACATCGACTCTTGTGCCATATGAAAGTGTCCCAAGGCACTCAAGGAATAAAATTTTGGGTGATCTACAACTTGATGGGGTAGCTGAGCTGCCAAGTGCCATTGCCAAATTGATAGTCTTCTTTGATGTCGGGATAAGCATCTTCATCTTTCTCCAATACCTGGTGGTGGTTAGTCTTGTATTATCATCCTCCAAGCTCTACTATCTCTTCACCATCCATGATGCCCAAAGAGATTCAGGCTTATTGAGAAGCTCATTGATTCACACAATCGAAGCCATTCACAAAATGGGAAAGTTTGTCAGACCAAAGCTCCCGCAACACAGTGGTTGGGAAATGGTATCCCACACCGTGGTGTGCACACCTCCCCCCCATAGAAACTCATATATCATTGACTTAGAATTTTTCCAAGATGAAATCATGTAGTTCGGCTAATCTACACCAGTAATAGATTTTGCTATTGAGAACTGTGTTGATAAGAATAGATCTGCCCGCCATGGAGATATTAATGCTAATCCACTTGTCAAAAATAGTACACAAGTTATCCATTCAACTTTTATAGTTATTGCCTCTTCTAAGGCCATTAAATATTGGAATCCCCAAATACCTAGTCAGAAAGGTCCCTTCTATAATCCCAATCACCTCTTTAACCCTGCCACTCTAGGAGTGAAATGATTTAGAAAAGAACACTTGTGTTTTGATTTCACTGATGTTCAAGCAAGTGATTCTACCAAAGCTATCCAGAACTCTTCACATCCCTTTAAGGTACTAGGCATGCCCCACAACAAAGAACATTATATCATCATAAAAAATAATGTGTATGGAATTCACCCTCAAAACACCTTATTCCTCATCTTTATGGGTTAGAATATAAAGATTTTCCATCACCAGAGAGAAGAGGAGGGGAGATAGAGGGTCCCCCTGCCTAAGGCTATTGGATGCCTAGAATAGACCTTTTGGAACTCCATTGATGAGCACTAATAATGAAGTCGTCTCAATATACTACTTGATGACTTTAGTGAACCTGTTAGAAAAACCAATGACACTTATCATATCCAAGAGATCAGACCATTTGACATGGTCATAGGCCTTGGTGATGTCCACCTTCAAACATGCCTTTTTTGAATGGTTCTTGACCAAAAAATCAATTACAAACTCTGTGCTGAGGAGGGTGTTATCTATTATAGACCTTCCTTTAACAAAGGCTGATTGGCTTAGAGTAACAACTGATGGAAAAATATTCTTGAGTCCATCGACAATAACCTTAGACACAATCTTGTACAACACATTGCAATAGGAAATAGGACAAAAGTCATTCATAGTTGCCACTGCATTATGTTGAGGGATGAGCCTGATAAAATCATGGTTGTCCTGCCTCACCATCCTTCCCCATACTATAAACCATCACACTGCCCTACATATGTCATCACCTACAAGGTTCAAACAAGACTAGAAAAACTTGGCATTGAAACAGTCTGGCCCTGGCTCTTTGGATGCACCAATGGAAAAGGTAGAACTCTTTATCTTATCATCATACATTGTTCTCAGAAGCTCCCTATTCATCTCCCCAGTCACCCGTTGAGAGAATGGGTTGGTAGAACCAACATCACTAGTGTCCTAGTACAAGCTTTAGAAGGAGTCCACTGCATGAGTACCAATTTTGATTTCATCATCTACCAGCCTTGCATCTTTGTGCACAAGGTTATGGATATGGTCCCTAATGTTGCTATTCTTCACTACCGTATGGTACACTCCAGTGTTACTGTCCCCATCACGTATCCATTTGAGTCTGCTACACTGTTAAAAGTGAACCTCCTCCACTTTCTCAAGTTGAAGAACCCTTCTGCCAACTTCCTCCTCTATCTTCATCAGATGTATGAGATCAGACGCTACTCCTTTAAAGGCTAGTATGGCATTTTGATGAGGCTTGGAAGATCTAAAAGAGATTTAGACCATATCTTTAGGGTAGCCTTGGTCCTTTTGATATATTCAATGACCTTGAATAAAGGATTCCCCACCACATTAAATTCCCAAGATTCTTTGGTCACCACTTCAAAACTGGGCCGAGTCAACTAATGATTGAGGAACTAGAAAGGTCTATTTGGATACAAATAATGGATAGACTAAGCTCCATCCTAGCATGGTCATTGTTGAGGTGAGCCCCTAGGCTTATCACAACATTAAAGAAGATGTCCAACCACTTGTCATTGACCAAACCCCTATCAAGGTTGTTGGGTATCCTCTAAACTGACACTCTTTTGTTGTTCCTGGTAGTCATACCTCCTTTGTTGTTGAGTTCCATGAGTCTGGCTGAGTCAACAAGCATATTAAATCTACTGAGGATGGAGTCCAAAATGGGTATCCCACCTCTTTTCTCCTTAGCTTGGTGCACTTGATTAAAATCACCAATGAAGAGATGAGGCAAGTCATGTTGTGTGGTATTTACAATAGTCTCCCACAATCTCCTTTTCTCGGTTTTTAAATTATAGTCATAGACTACTGAAATAATACAGTGCATGCTGCATGCATTGGTATAACTCAGAACTATTAGCTGATTAGAGCTATATATCATATGAGAATCCCAAATGCTAGGATTCCAACCCACTGCAATCTTTCCCCCTCCAATCTGATCCAAGTTGGAAATAGAATCCCAACCCTTAGGAAAAAGACCATTCTCCCGGGTGTTGCTTCCTCTTCCCTAGCCTTTGCCCCTTCCACTTCTATGGCTACTAGTGCCAAAAATCTGTGAGCTTCTGGTGCTGACCTGCCTAGGTGTTTGAATTTCAACATTCTTATTAGTTAGTAGGTGGAAGGGATTCTCAGACACTACCACTTCACCTTCTTTAGCAACCTCCTAATGGGTTCAAGTGATGACTTGGGTATTGTGTTCAGCTTGGCCTTCACTTGTTCTGACTAACACCTCACTAGTGCAATTTGCATCCAACTTTAGGGGGTTGGGATAGCCTTCTGTGATGCGCCTCTCAACTTCTCGTGAATTAGCACCACCACTACTTGCATCAGGAGGAGTTTTGTTAGTCCCTTCCTCATTAGGATGCTCATTCTACTTCTTAGCTCATATTTTAGGTCTTCTACTCTTAGATCTTCCTCTAACCACCGGAGGCTCCAAATGAACTTCATGATGACTTGGGCAAGTGCCAGGCATATGACCGAACAACTTGTAGTCAAGGCACTGCTCAGGCAAAGCATCACAAAGCAACTTTTTTCAAGCTATTGCCCATCAAAAAATTTCACCATGACAACCGGCCAGAGCTTCCAATCCATGTTGACTTTAATGAACAAGTGGGGGGCTCCGTCGTGCTTTCCATCCAGCAAGAAGTCCACCACTTTGGGTGTGCCCTACGCATATGCAATGATCATCAACGCTCACCTAGTCCAGTGGCAGCCGAGGTCAGGGAAGGTAATCCATATCAGAGGCGATGTAAGGGAAGCCCACCAGATCTCTACTTGAGGGGACCATCTTCATGTGAGAGCCAATAGGTTATAAAAAAACTAGGGTCCTTACTCAAGGGAGAGTAGCATATCCTCTTCTGTGGTGAATCTCACAAGAAATAAGCCATCTTTGAGTAGGAAAACTTGGATCTCACCTTTCAGTTTCCACATACGAGACATCCAACCATAGATTTTTTTGATGTACCTGTTGTTTCCCTTCAGTTGAATAATGACTAAGCATTTGTATAAGTTATCTAGGGCATCAAATATAGGAACAAATAATTTGGTCTAGGGACGAATATCCCCCAACATGTAGAAGGGGTTTTGGGGTCTTTAGGCAAGACCATTGGCCTACAGTTCCTTTGTACCACCATGGGCTTGGAAAGGGTGTCTGAATGGGCTGTACCAGTAATGACATTGACTCTAGGATCCACCCAAGCAAGGGATCTCACATCCACCTTAGAGGAACCAAAAGGTCAAGAGGTGATAGTGGAGATACTAGTAAAGGAGGAAGGTGGGTGGAATAGGTGGTGATGGAGGTGGTGGTGGTGGAGGGAGGAGGAAGAGGGGAGGCACGACTCATGGAGACCATGCCATCAGGGTCGACGCCTACCATGTCGCTCCAAGGGTGCACTCTAGAGATGGAATGGAGGTCCCTTAGAGAGAGACATTATAGATTGCACTAAAAATAGTTTTAACTACATATAGTGTACATGTAATTAAAACAATTGTAGATAGGTCATTATTTTGAAATGTATTCATTGTTATTCTTAAATATACACGAAGTGTACAAAAAAATGTAAAATATCCCAAAATTTAAAATCTGACTATATTGACTAGAGCAGTCTTTGAATTCTAACTATACTAAACTTTATCTATCTCCTACACAGAGACTCACTACATCTAGCCTCTTTGGATATACTTGGGTATTTAGGAGGAGAGCAGCCTCGGGACTTATAATTTGGTATATAGGAGGAGAGTCACAATAATTGAGTTACTTATTCTACATTAAAGGTTCCACAACTACTTACTTATTGAGTAGTAGGTAAAATATAGAACTATCAATTAAATAAGTACCACTAGGATCTCTACTTATTGTTTGATACCAATAAATTGGGAGATGGCCCTAATTGGGTGAATCCCACACAACCCATGAGAATGTTTTATCTACATGATGTTGTAGACTTCATGTTGGTATGATCATTAACCTTTTCACTTTTTGGATCTTTGTGGTGGAATGTAATGTATTCAAGGCATCTACATTCTAATTATTCCTTAATTTTACTTTTCAATCCATTAGAGTCTGACTACTACATAACTTTACTACTCAATCATCTACTTTGCATTTCTTAACTAAGACATATGTTTCAATCATTATTTCTACTTCTGGTTCTATCTAATATAAATATTTATTGTTAAAATTGCATTCTATACGATACATGAAACTAACAAACATGATACATTTCAATATAGTGAATGAACTCTAAGTGGTTAACATGGAATCATGATTGAAGTAGACAAGCAGCCCAATTATACTTTATGTGATATATTTTTTTGAAATTAGTGTGAACTTCAATACATTGATGCCTCCATTTTTAGCTAGCTCATAATAATGTGAAATTTGTAATAATCTTCCTCAAGATGGGTAATACAATGTAAAGACTTGATCCTTATGATCAAATATTTACAAATAATATAAAAAAATATAAACAATTTTTTTTATGATCATGCTTCACATCAGAGTCCCAAAATTTTTACATAAGACTACAAAATTTGGAATAAGCATGAGTCCTATCTAATCTTCAAAAGGGGACAACTCTTGCAAGTCTCTTTTAGGTCTTCTTTATACACCTTCCATGGATTCCCCAAAGGGAATAAAACCACACATGGACCCCAATAAGGGAAATAAGGGTCAACAAAGATGGTACACAATTCATATTTGGAAAGTAAAAGTATGAACCTAGCTATTAAGTGATTTTTTTGAAAAAATGCAAGGAATTAAACAATAAAGGCAAGTATCAAAAGGAAGAAATGGGTTTTCAAATTCAATATCCTATTTTTGAGTCTAGTAATTCAAAATTTCAAATAGATAGCACATGTCAATTTCTATGTTGTTGGGGGAAGCCATATGTACTCTCCATGAATAATGACAACACACCAACTATGTTTCATAGTATACTGAGGGACCTCATGTCCTTCTCTCTGTGTAGAGTCATGGAAGCATTATTAAACTAAACTAGTGGACACTAGCCTGCCCTTTTTGACGTCTAAATAATATGCTACCATATTTAGGATTTATTATTGGTGGATTTCAAGGATGAGGGAGAAGGTTTACACCAGGTTTAAGAAAACCAACCTATTTAATCATGCATGGAATCAATGAGGGAAGTAACTTTTCAAATAGAAATAGAAATTTCCTACTTTGAATTCATTATCAAGAAATTTCAACCATTCTAGGTATGAATCTCCAAGAGTCAAATGAAAGAGAGATCTACAAATGTAAAGGAATATTTGTTACTTATATGGCTTGGAATCAAGTGTTCTTTAGTTTCCATTTTATGTGTATTATAGGTGGCTAGGGCTTTCATTTTAGGATTTTGATTCAATTGTTTTCCATTCTAGTCTTTTTGGGTATTTACTAAGTTATATGCATATAATAAAAGTCTTATAATTAAGTATAATATCATCAAACCATGTTACCGGTGTCTCAACATATACTCTGTCTAGGGTTTAGATCTTTTCTCATTATAAGCTTCAACTTTAGCTTAGTAACTTTAACCAAATACAGGTTAACCATACTTTATGTCATAAATGTATTTTGTTTGTATCTCTTATTTCTATCATATACAATTTATTTTATATATATATATATGTATATATATATATATATATATATATATATATATATATATATAACTTACCATATCCTTATTCTATTTCTGAATATCATATTATGCATATGATATAGGGTTTTATTTGAGAATAAGAACAAGGTTATTATACATAACCTACTCAATGACAATTATTGAAAGTACAATATCACCTTGTGACCATTTAACTTATGTATATAAGTACTCACATGATTATTATCAAGATAATAGCTCAACTATGAAAAATTGTTCTAATAATCATGTTCTATGTGTATAAACATGTCCTGGACATTATTTATCTTTTATATCATATATGTGTACTATTTACTACTTAAAATTAGCTACTACAACTTACTAAGTTTTAATACTGTACCTTAATATGTACACTAATATGATTAGAATTAGGAAATTGATTGAGACATGGTTATCATCATCATCATAAACACCTTAATTTTCATCATCGTATATAATTTGTGGGCTTTCAATTCACAACATTATACATCTAGACTACCATACCTCTAGGTGTCTAATCCATATTATAATCAAGAGTTATATCTCCACAACTAATTGAGTTCCAAATACTTGAAATAGAAAAAATACTAACCTATTGATCTTGGTGGGTTAATTGAACCTATAGGCTGACACTTAGGAAAATAAAGTCTAGTTGGATTTCCATCCAAGTATGTCGTTGACTTCTTCGACTTGAAGTCGGGGTAGACCCAATACAATTTTAGATTGAGTGAGGACTAGGCTTCCACAAGAGCATCCTCAGTTTGTAGTAGGGTAAAGGATATCTTGATGACGATGGTTGACACAATCATAAGGGAAATAAGGAGGATGGCGTAGGTTGTGAGAGGGGTTGATTAATGGCATTTGGTTTTCACATGATCGAGGTCATATTTGTTGTAGGTTTGTGAGGCATAGGGTCCAGTGGTTTGTTGTTTGTAGGTGGCTTCTCTTGCTCATGGTTGGTTGCATACTTGGAGTGATTTCAGTCGATAGGATCGTGATGCTAGGAAGAGGCACAATTTTGTTTTTAGGCGAAAGAGACCTGAGATGGTCAAGGGTGGGGGAGGTGGCTCTACACCACAGTGGGGCTGGATAAAGATAATAATAGATTGTATGTTTATCAACTTGTAATAGTTGGTGGTCGGACTTGAGTTCTAGTGATGGGGTTGAGTTGGGTGAATTGTCATCGATAGAGCGGTGGTCTACAGATCCATGTCCCTTGTGGAGTCTAGTGTCTAATGGATAGTTGATGTCGATGGCATTGACTATGAACTGTACTTTATTGATTTGTTGTCTTCCAGTTGGGTTCAGATTTGTTGTGATGTATGCTCTAGAGGATGGGGTTGTACTATGATGTGTGGGTGATAGTGTATGCTGGTGGAGGCTAACGACATTGAGGAGGAGATGAGTATAGTTGGGAGATCAGTCTTTGATGTCTTCTTCCACACCTGATGCTAGGGTTCTATGGTGTTCGGTTGTGGAATCATTTCAAAATTAGCTCAGTAGCTGGTGTCAAGTGAAGTTGCAAGTTGCAAAGTTTGCAGGTGACTGATCCTGGTTGGTATCATGGCTATGATATAGGATGAGGGGATATATCCATAGCGGAGGGGTAGGGTCGCAAAGTCTCTCCATTCTCCTGTAACTACCGACGATTCATTATAAGGGGAGAGAGATGACTCCCTCTCCTATAGCTAGTAATTTCCTTCTTAAAAGGGTATTTATTCTAATTACTTCAATGAGTTATAAATTACAAACAAATGAGTCAATTAGCATGAGAGGTTAACCATGAGTCCGATTTCCCTAGGACTAAACTTAGAAAATACTAGAGCTACTATTATGAACATGAATTAACTAACTTAATCAACCAAAATAGAAATTTCTTTTACCATTCTTAATATTTTCCATTCATTCTAAATTCAATAGTATTCAAATTGAGAAGGCTTGGTGGGTTCAGGGTCTAATCATGGTAGTTAGGCACAAAAATTTCAAACTAGACTAGATGATTTTAAATATGACAAATGCTACACCAACGAGGGAGTAATTTACAATTATTCTCCCAAATGAAGAGCAATGATTTATTTAGGCACAAAGAACTCAAAAGGAGACTGATTTGCATTAAGGGACATCTTAATCAATCAAAATAATCACATACAAGTTGGAAAACAAGACTAGATTGCAATTGAGCTCAAATTTAGTGGAAATTAAGAATAATAACTCCAAAGCATAATTAGCACCCAAAATCTAGTATGCTATAGATAATATGTTAGTGTTATGACTTAGTTCATCATAATGAGTAACATTAATAAAAAAATACAACACTATGGAGTAAAGCATGATAAATACCAATTCACCATGTTATGTTTTATTTAAGTAAAATCTTGCTTTAATAGAGTAATTCCTCCTATCTTAGTTGGATTTCAATTTGTACTTGGAAAGACTGGAGTCTCTTCATTCATTCTACCCTCCGCTCATAGAAACGGATAGGAAATTACACAAAACATGTATCTCATTTGTCTCATAGGGATTGTTCAGAATAAAAATGTTGGTTTTCTCCCTTATAATAAAGTTACCTAAAACTTTAGGAGGCTAATCACAGGTCCAAGTACCTTGGTATGTTTTTAGGTGGGTTTCATTCAAGTGGTCCTCCACCTAGTTTGCATAACTTCTCATGAACCAAAGTATCACATACTTAGTTTTTATCATCAAAATATCTATTCTAGAGAATATTGGTAGTAGGATGGAGCTTCCATGTAGATACAAGATATATTTCAAACAACCTTCATAATATGACTCTTGATAATAAACTTTCCTTGCACAATTTGTCTTATGAAATCTCGAATCCCTTCTATGGAATCCAACATTTCATCTACCACAACTTAACCCTCTTTTTGTTGCCATGGTGCTAAATCTAGCATCCAATCTTGTCTCTTGCTACTACAACAAGAGAAGCTTTGCCCCACCTTAACCACAACATGTATGTTCATCTTGGTCCACCCCACCAGAGGGACTTTCCATATCTCCTCCTGATGTTGTAGGACTTGGCCCTCGATCTTCCTCTCACCCTAGGAAGCTTTGATACCATCCCTTTCTCATATTATAATGTTTATCTATTGAGGTATCAAGTTCACTACTTCAAGACATACTAGTTTCTATTAAGTGTATAAGTCTATCTATATTCTTGTATGGAATTAGTCCCACATTGTGTAAATAGATATTGGTATCCAGTCATTCTCCACCTTTGCTCAGGTAACATGGTTTCAGAGTGTATAGACCCCGTTTCATCTTATCCATGTAATTATAGTTTACTTGGATGATTACATGCTTAATGAGAGTGATCATTGTTTAAGTTTGATTAATATTGATAGTCAAATTATGATGTTTTAAATGTATTGAAAAACGTTTAATATGATTTTATTTTGAATAATTAGGGTTTGAGAAGTGTAAACCCTATTGAGAAAATTGGGGTTTAGGAAGTATTTGAAAATGAAATTTGATAAATATAGTGGTCAGTAAATGATTTTTAGCATTTTCACGCAAAGTTAGATTTCTTTGAATTTGGATATAGTTTGTATAACTCAAATATAAGTCTTCTTGCTAAATTTTAGAATTTTTGAATGTTGTTGGATCTATTGGCCGAATGAGATTCCACCTAGGACTAACTTAGCTGACCATGCATTGAGGCTGAAATGTAGTAGGATGATGTTTTTTTATAATAGCACATATGATATTATATAAAAGAATCCATACGACATATAGAAAAGAGTTTGTAGTGACATTAGTTCAGGAACAAGAACAAACCAATATTACAAAGATGAGATTGGAAATGGGTAACAAGCTTCAACTCGAATTCCTGGTAGGCACACATAAAAGCAACTTTTCAATTGAATCCCTCCTCAATATTGATCATCTTACAATTTAAAAAATACCCTAATTTCTCATACGTAAACTGGAACCACAAACAAGAATATTTGCCATAAAACATTCTTGATATGTTGTCTGCCAAGCACACCACTGATCTAAGTACAAAAAAAGGTATTGAGGGTAAAGCTTGACATAAGACAGAGATCTAGGGGAAACCTAGATCTTGTCGGACACCACAATGGGGAGGGAAACCATCGCAAATGATGGGGAAAGGCCACCAAGACCAATGGAGAATAGGGCAGTAGCTTCCTCAGACAATAGAAGGAACATAGAAAGTTAAAACTAAATAAACTGTAAGATAATCAGAGAAGTGGGGGGGGGTCAACCCCTCGCTCTATAAGGCTGCTGGCCAGGATTACAATTGGCGGGCTCGTAGGAGCAACATGAAGCCAAGGACCTCCGTCCTAAGCCACTCTACCTGAGGCAACAACCCAAAGCACTGAGATGTACTGCCAAATGCACCCCAGATGCTGGACAAAGTTGGGATGGGGGGAAGGAAGCTTCTTACCCTAGGAGACCCAACTGTTGCACCAAATCAGTTGTTGTGATGACCTACATTTTCTCTCTTATTCAACTTATGTACATCTTGACTCATTAGATGCTCTAATGTACTCAGTAACCTCCATCACTCCTATGTTGATGACTTTGAGTCACTTTATGCTCAATTTACTAGTTAGATTTGACTAAGTGTCACTTCATACTTATTTACGACTCTAATTTGAGTTTTGAACTTAGTGCCATGCTTATTATGTATCATCAACTTTGCAATTGAAATTGATACCATTCAATAAATTATCCTTTCTATAAAATGTATTTCATGATGTAGAGGATTTGATTACAAATCCATCAATGCAAAAATTGCCTCATTTAGACTTTCATATCCCAAGATATAGCCTCTTGAAATCTGCTACCTAACCCTTGTTTTAATACAAATTTATCTTGTTTTTGACCCTATCTGGGCCTAAGTGGGTGCATGACCCAACTAGGGGAGGCTCCCCCTTGCTTTGCCATGTCAACAATCTGTGTCCATTTTGTTTTGATCAATCTTGTGCATTGAATTTAGTCCCATGAATCACCCCCTTCTGATCCAAAACCAACTCGTTGTCTTGCTCCTCTGTGCGATAACTCGTCACCAATGGTAGTGGTCCCCCACCTAACCTTGATTTTTCTCTGCCAAATTTCCCTTGTCCTCTCCTCTTCTTGACAAATTAATACACACTTTCATCTCCCCTTGCTTCCCTCTCTCATTACCCTCTCCTTTACCCCTCCTCCACGAACCCTAGATCATCTCTTCCTTCTACTTCCCCTTCCTCGATCCATGGATTCCACCATTGATGACCTTGTTAGTCGGCACCATTCCTCGCCTCTTCGTGCCCTGCTTCTTGCTCAGTTGGCATCCTTATTCTCAGAGGATGGAAATAGATGCCTTTTCAATGGTCAGGGCACCCTCTTCCCCCAAGTTTAATCTCCAACGAGGGCTTCAATGAGTAGATGTGCATTTCAATGCCTTCTATACGTAGTAGGCTTGAGACGGGCGATCTCCGCACGCCGTGGGTGGTGACTGGTGGAGAACGCTCACTACAGGCGAGCAGTAAGTAGAGTCCCATGACCGATGGGAAACCAAGGGGAACCATTGGCTGGAATGAGGCAGTGGCCTCACATGAGAGCTGGGTTACGGGCCCATGGAGCCCAACAATGACAAAAATGCAAGTTGTATCCTCCCCCTTCATGAGCCATTGGATCAAGAATCAAGGATCCAAATTACCAAATCAAGGTGAGTATTCAAAAAGTTGTATCTTTGCCATGCTAGCTTCAAAAATAGACTTACAATATACCATTTTAATCAGAAAAATGAGACCTTTCCAATAAAAATACTTCAATCCCCTAAATCATCTCTCTCTTCTTATGATATATCTAAATACATGATTTTGATGTTCTTTTAAGATGTTTTATACTATTAAATGCTCAAAATTGCTCCATTATGTCCCAAAATCTTATTTTGACCTAAAAGCAGTACCTTAAACATCATATACTTTAAGGTTATGCAAGGTGAAGTAATGAATAAGTAGGTGATAGTATGTTAATTTCAATCAACAACCCAACTAGATATACTAAAGATCACTTCTTTAAATGCTTAACCTTGATTGAATGTGCCTCAATCTACATGCTTGACCCCGAATTAGTAAATTTTTATGTTTGGTTGGATAAGATTTGAACTTGTTCATTCTTGTACCCTACTTTGACTTAGTAATGATGTTGAACCCCCAACCATGCTATATATAGATACTTCTATGTTGAATCCCAATCCTTGCTCCTATGTGGGCTTGATATCCAAGATGACCACGTGAACTCATAATCAATAACAGTACATGCTTTATGACCCCAAATGCTATGTTGATCACTCTTGTGCCCTTATGCAACTAAATGTTCTAATCTTAACTTGAAATGTGATCTAGTTTTACATGTTGATAACCAAGTCTCAAATATTGAATCTTGCCCTAATGAGCATCCATATTATGTTATGAGCTCAAATTAGTACCTTGATGATGTGTATGAAACATAACTCAAGTAGACCCCATCTATCTCTAATGGTGACAATCTTGCATGATTATAACTCAATATGATTTGTTAGGCCAATGTTGATGCTTATGTTGACTAAGCTTGCTCAAATCTTATGATTGCTCTATTTAGGATCTTAAAACTCAAATCATATATTCCTGATGTAGTTGTGATATGTTTCTCTAAGTACTATTGAACCTATGACGTACTCTATTTCTTTATAATACCTATGTATGACCTAGTTGAGATTTTGAAATCAATGATGAAAGTTATGATATCTAGACTTAGGTGACACATACCACCACCAAGATTATGATTAATGAGACCTAATCATGCTGATCTTTAATACGATTATACTTTGGTCTAATCTCAGGATCAATTGACTAACTCTATTGCCAAGATCTAGTCAATGTTTCCACTTATGGGGTTCTAATCAATGGTTAATCTTATACTCTACTCACAAGGTACACTTAATCTATTGACCCTACTATGTTTTAGACTTGTATGTATGTATGATTGTATGAATGCTTGGCTAGATAATTACTTGTATGAGATACTTATTCCCTATGATTAGTATGTTCATTTTTCTTGAAATATGTTGAACAAACCTTGAAAATAATTGAACTTGTCCTTTCTACAAACTTTGTGTACCTGCCTGTATTCTCGGGGCAAGGGCACAAGGTTGGGCACCTTACTTGAGATGTTAAGATAAGGTAGACCATGTCAATAAAAGGGTTAGATAATCTTGAGCACCCTTATGGACCCTTCCAATGGGATGTTGGTCAATGGCCATATTATATTATTAAGTATAATGGAGATACAATAAAAACACACTTTTTATAAAAGAATGTTGTGAAGTGTTTCACGACTTGTTTCTACTTCTTGCTTATAAAATGCTTCTAGAAAAGCAACTTTTATACTACTCTTAAACTATTTACATACCTTTTCATAGAGTACTTAATGCTTTAGCATTAATATATCGTGTTTATCAAAATTTTAGTTGCCAAATGAAGATACACTGCACTCAAGGCTCTAAGATTTGGAAATGAATCACTAATGGGTATACCTAAATATAGAAATGGGTAGATATCTCTTATCTCGATGTTTAATATCTTGTTACCTCTTACCTTGTTCTTGTTTCTAGTTTCACTCATGCACATGTTATGTGATCCATTCTAGGGACATACTCCCGAGTCCACTTGCCTTTAGTTGTCTATCCATTAGGAGTGTTGACTTAGAGTAATAAACAGTTCCATGACAAATGGTATCATATCAATCACATATCTTTTATGCATGTTTAATAACCCATTTACACATACCCTAGAGAGTCTTCTAGAATCTCATCTCTTCTCTAAGGACTACCCTAAGCCACTTATTAGATGATGATAAGATATTTTCTCATCTCCTCATGTGATTCTTCTCTCATGATAATTAATCACATGATATCTCAATTATGGGTAGCTTATGTCTAGGGAAAAACTAAAATTTGAATGAAATGGTAAAATTTGAGTAACATAATGATGATGCCATCATATGACCTTAAATTGAAAACTCAATTATGACTAATGAAAGTACTCTTGGAGTTAAGTGCTAATGTGTGACCTCTAAGATCATGTTAATTAAATTTTACCAAATATAGACCACATACTTCCTATGTTTGAGGTAAACATTATTATAATCTTAATATGATAAGACAAGGAGAATTTGCACATTATACCTCATGTCCAATGAGGTCCCTATTCGATTAAGCCCATGTTGCACTTTTATTGACCAAACCTCAAACATAGTTAAGATGATATTATTCCCCTATTTGATATGTATGATGATTATGTCTTGGAATGATTAAGCTCTTAGACTCTCAAAATCATGATGAAAGACTTTGATATAAGAGGCATCTTCCCTATTGATTCCAATTCCTCTTGGTGATCTCTATTTCAAACAATGTGATGGACATCGATCTTAGTCTTGACTGATTTTGCTCTAACTCTTGGACTGCTCAGTTTGACTTCTAGATTTCTAAAATACACTCTAACCTTGACCATGAAAGAAAGGGAACATGATTATGACCATGATATTGCAAAATCTTAAAATATATGACCTTCATCTTGCAAAATCATGAAATATGGTTTCCCTATTATGAACTTGACCTTTGATATTGTGAATCTATGAAGAACAATTTGATAATTTCTTTCTCCCTATTTGGATATGCTTGATGGATCATGCCTAATATCAATAATGTGATAGATTAAAGGGTAGTTGACTTATGACCCCACTAATCTAGGTCACATCTCTATTTTGACTACCTCTAAATTTTCACCTAGTGTAGTATTTAGAGTTTGGGAAGGTAACCCCTTCCCCACAATTTTGATTTCTTGACCTAAGTCTCTAATAGGTCAAATCCATGACAATATCGATACTCGATCTTGAATCTCAATTTAATGACAACCTTGAAAAATGATGTCGTTGACTATAGTTTGTGGTTAGGTACCTAAAAATACATAGGCCTAGATTATTCACCGCCCATGAATACCATGCAAATGAACTCGATGTAGATACCACGAAATCTTGAATGATGCTCAAAATGTTGTTCAACTATTACTCGATTGTTGCATACAGTTGAATGATCACCCCTAAGGTCTAAATAGTAATCTAAAACCTATATATGAAATGTTTGGATCTTTGACTTTTATGTCCAAACTTGACTCTTGATATTGGATATTGAAATCCTTTCTCATGATTATTGATGTTGGTTTGACTTGGCTCCAAGAGTCACCCTATTTGGATTATGAGATCACCCTCAATATATGATTGATGACTTTCATGTTCCCATTTTTTTTGAAATGATGACTATGTTATCTCACTTGACTTATGCTTTAGGGTTAAGCTCCATGTCAACTAGGGTGGGCCCTTCCATCGATTTTGAGCATGAAATCACAATGCTCAAATATGGTGCTTGTCTAAATATCTTGAAATATGAGATCTCAATCATGGATGTATAACCCCACCTAGGCAATGTAGAAGCTAAAACCCTAAATGTTGAGAATAAAAGTCATGCTTTACTCTTGATTTTAAGAGATATATTTGGTTGACCTAATATATGATCTCTCCAAATTTGGTAATCTATAAGACAATCACTCCAAAATTGTGACTCATGTGATGATACTTTGAGTTTGATGATCTATGGGACTGTGTGTTGACCATGATGCTGGATTGCCCAATTTTGGAATAAGATGGATATTGTAAGTGGTGAGGATACCTAATGAGAATACTATCATGAATTTAATGCTGAATAGGAAACTCAATATCGATTGATAACTTGATTCAATTTTGGGGACAATTTTTTTTTTGTAAGGTGGGAAGGATGTTATGAAATGGATTTTCTCTATCATTCAACTTATGTACATCTTGACTCGTTATATGCTCTAATGTACTCAATAACCTCCATTGCCCATAATTTGATGACTTCGAGTCACTTTATGCTCAATTGACTAGTTAACTTTGACTAAGTGTCACTTCATACTTATTTATGACTCTAATTTGAGTTTTGATATTAGTGTCATACTTATTATGTATCATCAACTTGCAATCAAAATTGAAACCATCCAATGAATCATGCTTGCTATCGAATGTATTTCATGATGTAGAGGATTCAATTACAAATCCATCGGTGCAAAATTGCCTCATTTGGACTACCATACCCCAAGATATAACCTTTTGAAATTTGCTGCCTAACCCTTGTTTCAATACAAATTTAGCTTTTTTTTACCCTAACTGGACCTGAGTGGGAAGATGTCCAAGTAGGGGAGGCACCCTCTTGCTTTTCCATGTCATCAATATGAGTCCATTTTATTTCGACCAATATCCTGGGTTGGATTTAGTCCCACGGATCACCCCCTTCCGATCCAACGACTGTTATGCGTCGCTTAGCACACCAATCACCAGGAAAATTATCCTAGACTTTAATACTTTTAACTCTCCGGTTAAGGCTAGTATAGAAAGGATCGAATACTAAAGGACAACTTATGAAGATTGCTATCTATAATCCCAATTGTTTGAAGAACTTATTTTTTTTTTTGGTATTTTTAGATTTAAAATGGAAAGTAAGAGTCAGAATGGGTGTTTGGTTGATTACACTAAAACAAGAAAAAAATGCTAAAATTGAAATTGCACTTATACAAATTATTATTTGCCCTGTAAAAGGTAAACAAAAATTATTGTTAGCACAAAAAACAATTATGAATTAAAAGACTAAAAACTAGAGTAAACAAGAAAATCGATGGTTGAAATCAAAGGGGAAGAATCGAAGCTTTAGGGGTTTTCACCACCTTAGCCATGGTAAAAACACGAATTAATTATTAATCGATAAATAGACGACGACATGTGAATCACAAAAGAAACACAAAAGATGAACTCCACACGAGCCCATTGGTCCTAGTGCTCATGTTTCCTAGTTCTTCATCCGAAAAAGAGATAAATCTACGGTCACATCAAAATCTCTATGCGAATTGGTTTATCATTCTAAACCCGGATTTCCATAGTCATATCCATATGGATTAACAAAACATCTAAGCTAGTAATTAATTTGCTAGATTATCAAATTAATAAACCAATCACCGTCTAAAGGAATCGACTAAAATTAATCCGATCAAACCATGGCTAAGGGGCTATTCCTCTTGCCTCGATAAAGAAATACTCTCTCATAGTTGAGGAGAAGGGGAAGATAGAGGAAGAAAGTACTGACGCCATAGTCTAGCCTAAAATTAGGAGGTTAATCCTTATGCTAGAGACAATAAAATGGCCAAGTTCTTAATTCCTTGCTCCAGAACTAAAGAATGGAGAAAAGAAGATCTAGAAATGAAAGTGGAATGAAGAGACAAGAACGATATAAGAAAGAACAATGTTTGAAGAAAAATCTACTTTATTGCAGAACTAGAGATGAACACAAGAATAGAAATGCTTCATAATGCCCATACAAAGTGAAATCCCAGTTGCCCCAATGAGGAGGAGGTGCCCCTCCTTTTATAAGAGGAGGGAGAGGTATACATTAGGTTTAGGGAAAAAGAAATGGCCGGCGGCGGCTGCTAACTTTCTGGATCTAATCAATAGAGGAAACAATTGCTTGCTTTACATTCTTTCTGTAGAAATTTCCCATAACAGCGATTTCGAGCGTATTTTTGGGCCAGTAAAAAATTTGTAAGTGGTCCGAAAATATATTTTTCCTGAGATAATTGAATTATCTTTCTAACACATACTTGCATAATAAATTCCGTCTTGGGATGTGGGAGTTATACCAATTTTGGTGAAAGGTATATACTAAAATCAGACTCTACAGGAAAACGTAAGGCTACTTTCACTGGTTAATTACTAGCCAAATAAACACCAAAATTGCCGCAAAATATATCTTTTTTGTAGCCAATAAAATTTTCTTTTCATTCCATACTTTATCTTGAAATTCTGCCTTTCGACACAAAAGATATGGCTATTTTGGTGACGAGTATCTCAGGTACTGCGGGAATATTTGAAAAGCTTCATATCTTCATCTTTTATTTTCTCGATTTAATTACTTAGATAATTCCTGGAAATTAAGAAAAATATCATAAGAATTCAGGAAAAGTATATCAAGAAGATGAAATTGCTATTTATTTTGAATTAGCTAAAATTAACAAAAAAGTCCTAATTAATTATTCTAAATGAAGCAAAAATAAGAGATGAATATGCATTCATCAAAATACCCCAAACTTAAACTTTGCTCATCCTGAGAAACATTAAAACCAAGAAATATTTTCAAGACATACTCTCAACCTATCATCCTCACACTCCTAACAACCACTTGATTCCTTCTACCAAAATATGGCCAAGTGACCCTGACTTCCTGAATTCACGAAAAATGACTTTTATATTTCCTACTTCACAAACTTACATTTATCCAAGACCTGCAATAAAATAGATTTTCATTTCACGTTTGCATTTGGTACTCCAAATTTTTTTTAAAAGTTTTACACAAGAACAGGGCTGATTTTGGATGGTTAGGGTTTTTGTAGTTTTCCCTTGGGTAGAAAATTGGAGTGAAGGAGGTATGGAAGAAGGACAGTCTCTCCTCTATTCGACTCGAGACCTTTTTATTTAGTGGACATGCAGTTACATTGACCGTATTTTTTTCTTTGATTTTTGGTGATACAACCAATTGCGTGGGTATGGAAGAAGTGGAAGAGGGGGAAGGGGTGCCACCCCAAACTTAGCATTTTGGGCACTATTGGATTTTTTCTTTTTGACGAATGGAAAGATTTGGAAGTGGTGGAAGAAGAGTAGAAGAGGTTGTTCTTGTGCAACTTTTTTTTAAGAGTACCATGCATTGGTTCAACTATTACCGAATCATGCGAAAAATCAAGAAAATTTATACAAGTTGTACATGATAAGAAAGCATCACTCTTGAATCCTATCAGTCCTCTATGACTTGCCATCTTTTCCAAGGAGTGATTATTATTTGAGGTCCTAAGTGATAGGAGGATTTCTAGTCATGAAAGTTTCAAAATTTTAGTTGTTAGGCAGTTACATCATTAAGGGGAGTATTTTGATAAATGATCATATGAAGGCCGACTAGATATGGGCCAGTTGTACAACTAAGGAAAAAAATTGGCCGACTTGATAAGGGCCATAACTAAAGCAACTAATGAAAGAAGAAAAAAATCATGAAAAGGAAAAATAAAACAAATAAGGAAAAGATAGGGGGTGAATCACATACCACTATCTCCATCCCAGACTTAGATTTTTGCTTATCCCGAGCAAAACCCAAACCCGAGATGGAGGGAAGAAATTTGTTGGGTTCACTAGGAGGTCCTGGTAGCTCAAAATATGTCCATCTGAAGGGAATGTCGATGATGGCTGGGGTTTTGAATAAAGGAGCTGCATGGTACACCCAATGGATGGGTAGTCGCGGAAGCCTAAAAAGGTTTTCTGAATGATGTTGTGTATCACTTCGTAGTCCTTCGAGTAGGATCCACATATCTTCCTTCAACAGTGAAAGTAGTGTTGGAGAGGAATGTGGACTGGGGGAGATTGGCAGGTGCCAGTTGGGTAACAAATGTAGTGTCAGATGTGGAAGATCAGATGGAGAATCTGGCTCGAGTTTCTTTTTGCCGCCTGGATCTACATGTGGTGAAGAGGGTCCCTGTATAAGAAGAATTGGTTTGTTAGATGAGTAAACAATCATATGGGGATGTATGTCTTCTTGGTGGATTATGCAACAAGGTGCATCTGGATCCTTTACCCCATAAATGGAAGCCAGTGGATTTGGTGTGGAAGATTCACAAATGGCATAATTTTCATCATAATTATAAAAATGATCAATCTAGGTTGTTCCATCTCTATTGGGGAGTTCTCCATCTCTTCTTCATAAAAGATCTCATCAACATGGATGTCTATAGAATCAATTGGATCCTTTACTATGCTGAAGGGGAGATCTGATTCCTTTATAGGACATGTGCCCAACTCAATGGGAATAGAAGGGATCACCTCACAATATAACGGTGTAATGTAAGGTTCTTGTGGTGGTAGAATCACCTCATCAGGTTCAACCAGATGTGGAAAAAGAGGTGGTTGAGTGAGGTCATAGTGCTCTTGATGAGGAAGCCTTTCAAAAGAATCCATCAGTGCATGTTGGGGAGGTGATGGTACATTGGTCACAATAGGCTCAACCAAGATGGGATGATATTTGCAAACATCCAAATATGGGCCTACAACCGAGAAGGGTGGTGGAGTCTTAGGTTGTTGGGACGTTCTTTGAGCCTACCAATATTTAACCTTTTTGTTAAAACATTCTTGATTCATGAATTTATCAACATAGGCCTCCATCCACTCATTTTTTGACTTATATGGATAGTCAGGGCCTCATACAGCTGCGGCCCTAGCTAAACAAAGTTCTTCATTTGTGGCATCCTGAATTTCTTTAAAACACCTATCCATCTCCTGATCAAGGTTGTGTGGAATCTCAGCTATATCACATTGGACTTCTTCTAAGGGTGGCAGTTCATTATAGAGAAAGGGTTCCAATGAAGTAGATTGGCCATTAGAATCAACTAGATTAACATCCACAATGGAAGTGATTGGTGGAGCTTTAGGTACTGGAGTTGGTTCTACTTGATTCAAGATGATATAATCATTGTCATCATCATCTACTAAAATCATCTTTAGCCTCTCTGGTTCCAAATTAAAAATTCGCACCATGGAATTGGCGTTCGGCGAGCGTCGCTTGCACAAATGAAGTAGTTAATTGTGTGCAGAAAAAATAGACTGCCGGAATAGAAACTCGGCAGAAGGAGGAATAGCACTTCCGGAATGTTACTCGGAAGGCATAAAAAAAGGAAAAAAAGTTTTTCAAAATTTTTTTTGGGGTTCGAAGAAACAAATCTGTTGTCCCCGGCAACGGCGCCAAATTGATATGCGTCGCTTAACACACCAATAACTAAGATTGTTAATCTTAGAGTTTAAACCTTTTAATTTTCCGATTAAGGTTAGTATAGAAAGGGTCGAATCCCAAAGGACAACTTTTCAAGATTGTTTCTTAAAAGCCCAGTTGTTTGAAGAACTTTTTTATGTGTTTTTGATATTTTCAGATTTAGAACAGAAAATAAAATCGATTTGGGTGATGAATGGTTACACTATGGAAGGAAATTGCTGAAATTAAAGAAGCACTAAATTAGAATTTTATTTGCCCTACAAAAAGGTAAACAAAGATTGTTGTTAGCACAAGAAACTGTTGTGAATTGAAAAGACTAAAAACTAAGGAAAACACGATAGTCGATGATTGAAATCAAAGGAAGAGAATCGAGGCTTTAGGGGTTTTCACCACCTTAGCCATGATAAGAAAACAAATTAACAATTAATCGTCAAATAGGCGACGTCATGTGAATCACAAAAACCCACAAAAGATGAACTCCACATTAGCCCATTGGTCCTAGTGCTCATGTTTCCTAGTTCTTCATCTGAAAAGAGATAAATCTACGGTCACATCAAAATCTCTATGCAAATTGATTTATCGTTCTAAACTTGGATTTCCATAGTCATATCCATCCGGATTAACAAAACATCTAAGCGAGTAATTAATTCGCTATATTATCAAATTAATAAACCAATCACCGTATAAAGGAATCGACTAAAATTAACCCGATCAAACTACGGCTAAGGGGCTATTCCTCTTGCCTCGATAAAGAACTACTCACTTATAGTTGAGGAGAAGGGGGAGACGGAGGAAGAAAGTACTGAAGCCATAGTCTATCCCAAAATTAGGAGGTTAATCCTTATGCTAGAGACAATAAAATGACCAAGTTCTTAATTCCTTGCTCCAGAACTAAAGAATGGAGAAAAGAAGATCTAGAACTGAAAGTGGAATGAAGAGACAAGAACAATATAAGGAAGAACAATGTTTGAAGAAAAATCTACTTTATTGCAAAACTAGAGATGAACACAAGAATATAAATGCTTCATAATGCCCATACAAAGTGAAATCCTAGATGCCCCAATGAGGAGGAGGTTCCACTCTTTTTATAGGAGGTGTGGGAGGTATACATTAGGTTTAGGGTAAAAGAAATGGCCGGCGGCGGCTGCTAACTTTCTGGATCTAATCAATAGAGGAAACAATTGCTTGTTTTACATTCTTTCTGCAGTAATTTCCCGTGATAGTGATTTCGAGCATATTTTTGGGCCTGTCAAAATTTGAAAGTGGTCCGAAAATATATTTTTCCTGTAGATAATTGAATTATCTTTCTAACGCATACTTTTATAATAAATTCCGTTTTGGGATGTGGGAGTTATGCCAATTTTGGTGAAATGTATATACTGAAATCAGACTCTATAGGAAAATGTAAGGGTACTTTCACTGGTTAATTGTGCAGCCAAATAAATACCAAAATTGCCGCAAAATATATCTTTTTTGTATCCAATAAAAATCTCTTTTCATTCCATACTTTATCTTGAAATTCTGCCTTTAGACGCAAAAGATATGGCTATTTTGGTGACGAGTATCTCAGGCACTGCGGGAATATTTGAAAAACTTCATATCTTCATCTTTTATTTTCTCGATTTAATTACTTAGCTAATTCCTGAAAATTAAGAAAAATATCATAAGAATTTAGAAAAAGTATATCAAGAAGATGAAAGTGCTATTTATTTTTGAATTAGCTAAAATAAAAAAAAAAGTCCAATTAATTATTCTAAATGAAGCAAAAATAAGAGATGAATATGCATTTATCAACGACCCACACACCGTCTTGTTCCTCCATACAATAACTCAGTGCCAATGGCACTGAGCCCCCACCTAACCTTTCTTTTTTTCCACAAATTTCCCTTTTCCTCTCTTCTTCTTGACAAATTAACACACACTTTCATCTCCCCTTGCTCTTTCTCATTCCCCTCTCCTTTCGCCCTCTTCCGCGAACCCTAGCTCATCTTTTACTTCCTCTTCCCCCTCCTCGGTCCATGGATTCCACCATTGACAACATTCTTAGATGGCACCATACCTCACCTCTTCGTTCCCTATTTCTTGCTCTATTTGAATTCTTGTTCTCAGAGGAGGGTGGTCAACACCTTTTCGTTGTCCAGGGAACCCTCTCCCCCCAGGTTTTGTCTCTGATGAGCCGATGTGCATGCCAAAAACTTCTGTGTGTAGAAGGCTAGAGATAGGCAATCACCACACACTATGGATAGTGATCAATGGAGATCTCTCACCATGGGTGAGTGGTGAGCTTTGTCCCACGACCTCCAGTGGTTGGGCAAAGATAACGACCTTGTGCAAGAGTTGGATTTCGGTCCCATAAAGATCCCAACAATGAAAACAATGCTAGATCCTCCCCCTTCCTGAGCCATTAGATCAAGAATCAAGGATCTCGATTGACCAAATCAAGGTGAATATTCAAAAAAATGTATCTTTGCCATGCTAGCTCCAAAAATTGACTTACAATATACCATTTTACAAAATGAGACCTTTCCAATAAAAATACTTCCAACCCCTAAATCAGCTATCTCTTCTTTTGATACTAAACACATGTTTTTGAAGTTCTTTTAAGATGTTTTATGCTATTAAATGCACAATCATGCTCCATTATGTCCCAAAATCTTATTTTGACCTAAGAGCAATACCTTAAACATCTTGATGTAATAAGATTCGACCTTTTCTTACTTATGAACCCTAATGTGATCTAAGTTACTTAAATGACCTAAAATGGACCTATATGCTAAAGCTCACTTGTTTAAAAGTTTAACTTTGATTGAATGTTCCTCAATCTTCATGCTTGACCTTGAATCAGTAAATTTTATGTATGATTGGACTAATATTCGAACTTGTTCATGCTTGTACCTTACTTTAACTTAATAATGACATTGAACCTCCAACTATTCTTTATATGGATACTTTGATGTTGAATCCCAACCCTTGCTCCTATGTGGGTATTTGATGTCCAAGATGACCACATGGACTCAAAATCAATATTATTACATGCTTTATGACCCCAAATGCCATGTTGGTCATTCTTGTGCCCTTATGCGACTAAATACCCTAGTTTACATGTTGATAACCAAGTTTCAAATCTTGTATGAATCTTTCCCTAATGAGCATCCATGTTATGTTTATGAAAGATAACTCAAGTAGACCCCATCTATACCATAATGGTGACAATATTGCATGATTATAACTCAATATGACTTATTAGGCCATTGTTGATGCTTACGTTGACTAAGCTTGATCAAATATTATGATTTCTTTATTTAGGTTCTTGAAACTCAAATCATATATTGCTGATATAGTTTGTTATGTGTCTCTCTAAGTACTAATGAACCCATGACATACTATGTTTCTTGAAATACCTATGCATGACCCAGTTGAGATTTTGAAATTATTAATTGAAGTTAAGATACCTAGAATTAGGTGACACGTCCCAACACTAAGATTATGATTAATGAGACCTAATATTGCTCATCTTTAATCCATTTATACTTTGGTGTAATGTCAGGATCAGTTGACTAACTCTATTTCTAAGATCTAGTCAAAGTTTCCACTTATGGTGTTCTAATAAATGGTTAATCTTGTACTCTACTAGCAAGGTACACTCAATCTCTTGACTCTACTATGTTATTGGCTTGTTTGTATGTACACTCATATCAATGCTTGGATGGATAATTACTTGTTTGAGATACTTATTCCCTATGATTAGTATGTTCATTTTTCTTGAAATTTATTGAACAAACCTTGAATATAATTGAACTTGTCCATTATACAAACTTTGTGTACCTACCTGTATTCTCAGGTTAAGGGCACAAGTTTGGGTGCCTTACTTGAGATATCAAGATAAGGCAAACCATGTTGATAAAAGGGGTAGCTAATCTTGAGCACCCTTACAGACCCTTACAATGGGAAGTTGGCCAATGACCATATTATGTTGTTGAGTAAAATGGAAATACACTTAAAACACACTTTGTGTAAAAGAATGTCATTAAGTGTTTCACATCTTGTTTCTACTTATTGCTTATATGATGTTTCCAGCCAAGCAAATTTTATACTACTCTTAAACTATTTACATGCCTTTTCATAGCAACTTAATGCTTTAGCATTAATATATTGTGTCTATCAAATTTTTAGTTGCTGAATGAAGATCAATTGCATACAAGGCTCTAAGATCTAGAAATGAATCACCAATAGGTATACTTGAATATAGAAATGGAAACATATATCTTATCTCCATGTTTAATATCTTGTTGCCTCTTACCTTGTACCTTTATATGATTTTATTCCTACATATGTTATGTGATCCATTATAGGGATATACACCTAGGTCCAGTCACCTTTGGTTGTGTAGCCATTAGGAGTGTGGACTTAGGGTAATAGATGGTTCAGTGACAGTTACCCTACTAAAGGAGAAGTTGAGGAAGAGCCTTGGGGGAGACAATCCAGGTGGTTCGTCTGTAGCTTGCTCCCCTGAGCTGGAGAGGATGCCCATAGAAAATCCCTAGTGTTGTCCCCTACTGACTGCCAGAGTTGGAGAGCCCTAGGGTTGGGGTAGTAGTTTGATGATTGACTTGTACCAATTTATCCACTTATACAATTGGGTTGATATTTTAAATGTATATCCAAAACCCCATTTCGGATAACTTATAAAATGTTCATAATTTTTGGAGCATATTTCATGACCTCAGATCCTTTCATGGGCCGATATCTTTACAAAAACAATCTCATATGATAACAAATCCTACCAAATAAAAATGCAAAAAAAGTTTGTTTGCAATTGTTAGAAGCACATCAATTGATTTATATATCCATCCTAACACACTGGTAGATCCAAATAATCCTTCACTGGATCCAAAGACACAAAATTCTTTATAGATAATGAGAGTTAGGTTTTGAAGGAGAAAGAGGTGGAGATGATGATCTAGGGTTTTGTCTTCCTAGAGTTAATGTAAACAAAAAAGTGGTTCTTCTTTAAATGGATTGTCTTAGAATTCTTCTCTCAAGTGTATAGATTCCATTCCTACTCTAATTTGACTCAATATGGTATTAAATCACCCTCTTTTCTCACTCTTTCTCTTCAATTCTTCATTCCTAGGGTTTTCCAATTGGAAGGAAGAAGAAAATGTTTGATTTCTTAAAGTTTGATTTACATTCAAGAACCTCATTTCTTAGGGTACAAAATTAAGGCATTTTACACCTAAGGTGAGTGAGTACTTCCATATAACTATGGATTGAACAAAAATAATTTGGATCCGTCAATTTGTTCCTTTTATATAGGATAGTAATCTTGAAATATGCTTTTCACTTCAGGTCATTATAAGAAAATTTTGAAATGGTTAATATTCTACTTTGATGATTTTAAGATAAAGAAATAATATTAAAATAGATGTAAATAATATGAAATAGAAGTCGAATATATATTTTAGAGTTTTACAAGAAAACATCAATATATCTTGCAGTGTAACTAAGGAATACCAATGATTTGAATATTCTTATGCATTGATGGATTTTTTAGATGAATTTTATTATAGATGTGCCAAATATTAGTTAGGGGTTCTAATTGAAATTATCAATATTTTTCTAATATCTCAATATATAGGGTGAAACCTTAGATTAGTGAAAAATTAGTAGTTTGACTATAAAAAAAATGAAATCCAACATGAATGATTCTTGAAATATTATATTTTATTTATTCCCATTTATTCACAACACATGATATTTCCATGAATGATATGGAAATACTAGTTGAGTTTCATATAAGGATTTTTTATACATGTTTAATTGTATATGATCTAGTAGAAATATTCTTGTTATTAGTTTAAGGTTATGTTGTCGTAAATTCTTATATACGAGCTATGATTTAAATGTGAATGCAACAAATCAAACCCAGGAATAGGGTAATTAGTTAGTCAAGTACTTTCATTCCAATGTTTCTTAGTATGATAAGTAGAGTACCTTAGTAGCTCACTTTACAATATAGATTACTCAAACTCTATAAAATAACTTAATACAAGGTTAAGTTGATAAATGTTGATTACATGATTGTACAATGAAATTAAAGAGTAAATTAGACATTAGATACCCCCAAACACCGTAGATTCTCTACAACAATCTACAATGCAGTGGATGAAACAAATTACCCAATAGCAGTGACCAGGAGAGGAAGCCATAGCATGGCTGTGGGAAACGAGGGGTTAAGGATAATGTGAATGACCTCTTGAATAATACAAAAGGTTTACAACATTAATAAGAGATTCTTGTGATACATAGCGGTGCCCAACATTAAAGCGAGATCCCATCGGCACCAAGTTCATTACAATTTCTCTTAGGTGTCCAACATTTATTAGAGATTCCAGTGGTACCTAGTTCAGTTACTAATCATTGAGTCAACCCTTGTGGAGCCACTAGAGCAGACAATTTTATTCAGAGTGCTTCTGACTCTCTGCCAGAGTACCTGGGTTTAGAGGAGAGTCTAGTTTTTCTGGCCATATGTGGGGAGGTCCATTGCATATAAGGTAGCTAGTTAGAAAGTTGGAGTTTAGGTCTACTCTTAGTCTTTAACAGTGACATCATAGCTTGTTGTGATGCTTTCACATTTCATGGGACACTTCATGCTGGTACAATGCATAATAAGATGAATAAGAGATTAATCAAGTATGTCAACTTATTGATTTAATATTTGTAGTTATCTAGAGTAAAAATGTCATTTGTATGTTTATATATGACTAGATACTTTGTGAATATTTACTATTCTACTATAAATGCAATCACTCAATAATATATCTTTTGACTATTTAAGTGTAGTAAACTATCATAGAAATATTCATTCACTGGACAATTAGTTCAACACTCTAATCACAAAATCTTTAGGTACCCCCTGAGCTTATAGATATCTAAATGTATATTAGAAGTTTTTCCGCAAGTCATATTTGAGAGATGTTCATATAATCGATCCTTATCACTCTAATCCTTGTTTAAAAATGCAAAGAGTTGTAGAATTCTTTACAATGTTTCTTCATGACAAAATTTGTATTTAATAGTCAAACCAACAATTACGTAATATTAAACATAGTATAGCTAAATTAATATGTTCCTTTATGTTGCAATTAGACCCAAGAATAAAAGTTTTATTTCTTATACATGTTGATTCATGTGGTTGTGTTGCATATAATACCAATTTTATATAAAAATATTAATAATGATGTTTTACTTTTTGCTTAGAAATCAGGTTATGTCCTAATTTCTTGATCTTTTAGTGATTGTGGAATCTAGGTGTGACAACTTGGTATCAAAGGGTAGATTGAGTCATCTAGGAGCATTAAGTTAGTATTTAAAATTCATAAGTATGGTAGTTAGGAGGTGATGTGGCTATTTCTCTAGGAATTCTAAATATTTGGATACCTTGGCCTGGTATTTGAATACTTGTGTTGACCGTTATCAAGCTACTATGTCTATTATTCTATGGATGTCCTAGCCAGGTATGTAGAGGAATGATGGGCTAGAGAGAAGCCCTAGAAGTAGTATGACTAGAAGACCAGAAGTGAAAAAATATAAGGGCACAAAGATAGAATGTTATGCAACTTTTGTTCTATACTGTTGTTTGATAGGAGATGTATAGAAATGCTCTTACTTATATGAATCCAGATAATCAATTTTTGGAAATATATATGATTCTTAAAGATTGTTTTAGACCATGAATTTACATCAAATACTATTTATATTCTTTGCATCAAGTAGACACAAAATTATATTTAAATGACTTTTCCTAAGTGCATATTATTTTCACATGTTTGAGATAAATAGTAGTTGGTTGACCCTGAGTAGATCTTGCCTTCAGGACTTCAGGTTTAGCTTGGCCTAGATTCTAGGATGCATTGTTGGGATCTAATGATTCCTATTAGTAATATAATTAGAGTGAACAATAGAACGTAAATAAAAAACGTAATGAAATGTTCTCATAGTACAATGAAATAGAAGGTAAAGACTAGAATACAAAAGAATAAATTAGAACTAATAACTATAATCAAGGTTTGGGCATCATACGGGAAAACCAAAATTGAGGATAAAGGAAGATCAATACACAAATTAATATATATAATAAAAAATGAAGAATAAATAATAGATAAAGATAATTGAATCAAATAATTAATCTTACCACTTTATTTAGTTTGAAACAAAGGAAAGTATAGAAGGAATGAGTTAAAGAAATTTGAAAAACACATAAGATATGGATCAATTGTGAAAAGTTGCGTACGAGTGAAGTATGAAAAAAAAAGAATAGAACAAAATCATAAGGAAATGATACTAGGTTGGGATTAAGGATCAGTGATTAGTATCACATGAAGTCTCTAAATAGGAAATATGAGCAAAATAAGAGAAAAATATTATAAGGGAAATATATAAAGAATCAACTATTAGGAATAAATCATATAATTAAGTAAAACACATTTATGTATTTCAAGCAAAAGAAATAGAAGAAAAGAATTAATGTATACAATAAGTACATTGATGTGGAGAACTTTTAGAAGAATTAAAGAAAAGAGAAATAGAAAAACATGTAAATCTTAAGATCAAGATAAGAAACTTATGTGAATCAAAGAATAAGGAGTTGGATATAGACTGCGGAAGACATGTTGAAGTGGAATATTTTCTACCATGACACAATTATAGATCGGTCATGGAAGAGTAGAGACAGAGAAAGATTGATAGAGGCAAGGGTTCTCGTACATGGAGGCGACAAGAAGACAAATGGATGGGGAACACTACATACATATTGATGTGTAAAATTTGGGTATTGGTCTACAACCAAATGACATCATCAAATCCATAATGGAAGGGTACCCAACCTTTGATGTCAAGGAGGATGTATTGGAAGATTTGCTGAATCCATGGAAGTATGCACTTGTAGTCAAATTAATTGCACGCGAGATTGGGTACATGACTTTGAGAGATAAAATACACTTAATTTGGAAAAATAATGGAGTTATAACTTAATTGATCTAAACAATGATTATTATCTAGTATACATACATAAACAAGAAGACTATCTAAAGGCTCTTATAGGAGGACCATGACCACAGTTTAGGTCCTATATCATGGTACAACATTGGGACCCTTGTTTCTTTTTAGAAGATGTGCATCTAGAGAAATTATTGGTGTGGGTGAGAATACCAAATCTTCCTATTCATCTCTATCATTGTATTTGTCTAGAGGCAGTAGGAAATAGATTGGGGAGGATGATTAAGGTGGATGCCAATACAACAATATAGTGGAGGGGGAAGTTTTCATGAATAAAATTCGAACTATCAATGAGGAAGCCACTAGTACATCATGGGAATACGCACATTGTCCAATATTGGAATATTCTATCCATATGTCTCAAGTGTGGGCATGCAAAACACCTAGAAAAGGAATATAGAAGGATTTTAGTGGAAACACAAGATAGGATCCACATGATAGGGTCCATGATGTTGCAAGAATCAAAATGACATGGATAAGTTCTTGTAGACTATCTATGCCCAACCCTTACCACGTAGGCCATGAAGGCAGAAAGTACCAAGGATGGAAAGAACCACTAGCACATAAAACTAACTTCAAAACCTAGAGGATACAAAGATGGAAGAGGAGAAAATGTAGGAGGTGGAAGACCTAGAGAGGGTGGTGGAATGGGTCCCAAAAGGAATTGACTAGAATGCAAGGAAAAAGAAGATGGGAATAGAAAAAATTGCCAATAATGTGGAGGGGGTCAATAGTATCCCACCACAAGTTAGTACACAGGAAACCAACAAGGGAATAGTGAGAAGTTCTGCCTAGAAAAGGAATAGAGGATGAAAACCACTCAAGAGTCAACTTGGTAGGAGATGAAGTCTGGGAGGGGAACAATCATCAAGAAAATGAAGGAATAAGAAGAGTTTCTGAGAAAGAACAAAACTTGATACCACCTAGAACATTCACATTCAGCAAGAGGGGGAAGGTAGGCACACATCTAAGGAACAAGAAAATACTAAACTGAAAAGAAAACCAAGGGAACAAACCAAGGAAGACAAGTAGAAAATGTAGGTATAGGAGGAACCTACAGGCTAGTAGGGCAAGGAACCCACACTTGTCACGCCTAATTGATGATATTAGTCACATGGAATGTGTATCATATCTGTCATACAAATACTAAAAACATGTTGAAGGAACTACTACACAAGTATAGAGTCTCTATAATAGATGTTTTGGAGCCACATACCAATAGAGATGACATGAAGAAGATAATATAGTGGATCAATCTCTCTCACTCACATGGGGGGGAGCGGTTGAGTTCTCAGGTGGAATATGGTTGCTACTGGATGGAGGAGGACACAATGTTGAAATACTAATGAGCCATAAACAAATTATCCATTGTAGTGGATGGGAAGAGATTACTGACTCTTGTATATGGAGGCACTATCCAAAGAAGGAGGAATCTATTGTGGCATATTCTACATGCAATGGAAAAAGAGATGAAGGAACCATGGTTGGTGGTAGTCAACTTCAACTCCCATATTGAGGTACACGAGAAGGTAGGAAGCAACATGACTAATTGGAGGAGATGTGAAGAGTTGATTGGGGCATTAGAGGAGAGTGGCCTAATGGACTTGGGAGAGAGTGGGCCTCGAATGACCTTGAAATGAGGTATACTACAAGAAAGATTGGACAAAGCATTGGGGAACTTGAAATGGTAAGATGAGAAAGGAGGATCAAATGTGGAGGTGATAAAATGACTAAACTCAAATTATGCACAACTACTGATCACAAGTAGCGATGGTGAATGGAAATGTAGCGGCATTGAGAGGACTCGAGCATTTTGATAGGAGGATGTCGTGTTCATCACATTTTTGGCAAGTACATGGAAAATAACGGGAGAGTACAGACAAGAAGGGAAGGTGTTTTTAAGAGCAACATAATAATGGAATAGAAGGAGGGAGAATGTTACGACCCCATCTGAGCTTAATTGGTAAACTAGGGTTTACCTAGACAATTGCAAAGATTAATTGGAATAATCATTCTTGAAATCTAATTAATGACGATAACACAATTAGGATGTTTTAACTATGATAAGAAGTTTAAGTGTTCGTTTTCCTTGAGAATTAGGGTTTGAGAAACATAAACCCTAATCGGCCCAAAATAGGGTTTTGATGATACATGAACACAACATTTGATAAGTATAGTGTCTCAGTAAATGATTTTTAGTATTTTATGTGTAACTTTGATTTAATTCAAATTTGGATATGATTTGGATATATAAAATGTGAACAATATTGGTAAATATCAGAATTTTTGAAGAATGTTCTAACCTGTTTATCGGTCGAGTTTCAAACTCGACCGATCATATTTCCAGATTTATATAGAAGTGTGGTAATTGAATTTTATCTTTTTATTGGTATATCCAATTGATCTAAAATTTTAACTGTGCTTGAAAAACACAGTTTTAGACACTCTTCTAAATTGGCATAATTTTTGGATGACTTTTGATCTCTACAGTGAGGGTGTCGGTCGAGTTCTGTGCAGGACAAACTCGACCGAATCTGCTGCAGACTGCAATATAGCAGTGCACTGTTCTATTTTTAATTATTTATTGGTAACTCCAAATGATCTAAAATTTTAACTGAAGATTTATAGATCAATTATAAACAACTTTATAAATTCCCATAATTGTTGGAGAAGGTTTGATCTCTGAAATAAACGAATTACAGTAACTTTGTGTAACTGAATATTCAGCCAATATAATAAAAGTTGAGTGTTGGGTCAATATGCAATTGACCCAAGCAGCTCAAATTGACATATATGATCGACCACACACACACACATCTCTCATTCTTCGTCATCCACCCCAGAGAAACGAAAATCTAGAGAGAGAGGGAGAGTTAGGGCTTGAGTGGAGAAAGAGGAGGAATTGCTGACCTAGGGTTTTGCGGTTCGAGGAATGGTGAAATCAAGTAAGTTTGGATCCTTTGCATAGACTTTTATGGTGAATCTTCTCTCTCATGTCAAGATTCCTTCCATGCTCTGATTTGATCCAAGATGATGTTGAAATTCCCTCTTTTCTCACCCTTTCTTCATAATCCCTCATTTTCAAGGTTTCCGAGTTGAATGGAAGAAGAATTGGGAGATTTGCTAGGGATTTGATATGAGTTCGAGATCCCCTGAGTTGAGCTGCAGTTTTGAGGTGTTTTCACACCTTGGGGTGAGTGGGTTCTTCCTTTAAACAGTATAATGCACAAAATTTGATTATAGCATCCAAATCCCTAATTGCTTGGTATGTGATTCTAAACCCTGAAATGTCCGTTTAATTTAAGTTGTTGCAAATTGATATGATATGGATTCCTTCTCTGTTTGAATGACTCTTTGATGGTAGATTCACATCAGAAACGTATACAACACATCCTAGTAAGAATGCTTTTCAGATTTATACCATATGATGTAATTAGGGTTTAACCTAATTGAGATATCACTAGAGTTTCAACCTTATTGAAGAGGACTAGTAATCTTATAAGTGGTTAGGATGTACCTCATGGGTTACCTTATTTGAATTTTATTCTTGGTGCATGATATCTCAGTGAATAGCATGGAAACCTAAATTTAGTTCAATTTCCATGGGTTCGTACATATATTGACTGTATATAATTGTTGAAAGCAGTCTTTAATTTGTGAATGTTTATATCGTGTGAAATCCTTATGGGAGCCATGTGATAAGTGAATGAGGCAAATGAAACCCTAAGAGCAGGGTGTTGCTATGTGATAAGAGAATAAGGAAAGGAAACCCTAAGGACAGGGTGTTACATGAATTAAGTTATGGTGATATGAAAGGTTTCCATATGAGATGTGGTGATGCTTAACTGTTGAATTGTATGTTGTTTGTGCATTTAACTTTACATGCTTGTTCTCTTTGAGTTGGTATATATATACTACAAGGTTTCTTATTTTCACAATACATATCTCGTGAATTGCAGGTGATGAGATATGACATGCCCTAGAAAGGGATGTTACTGAGATCATGCAGATATGTATGAAATGTTAGAATGAGAATACTTGTTGGGCAGACATGATATATGTTTGAATACATGAGCTATGATGTTTTATATGATAGGATATGGAAGGCCGTGTGAGCCTTGTGAGAAATGTAAAATGAGTTATGATTTCTGTTTAAAATGTATCTATAATGTTAATGTTAGACTTAGGTGCCCTGAACACCGTAGAACCCCTTTGGGAGGTCTGCGCCTTAGGGGTGAAACTCGTGTCCAACATCAATCGGTTGAGTAATTCTGGTGGCACGAGGGTTGATAGGGGTTATTCAACAATAATCCGTGGATGTGTCACGTTGGTAACCCAGTGTAGACTCTCCGCCTGTGTGCTCAGGTTAGAGGAGGAGTCTAGAGCACTCGGAGTTAGTGCAATGAGGCCGGAGAGCCTGTGGGCCGGAGAGCCCGTGGGTCCTGTAGCAGAACAGGACTGGCAGTCAGACTTAGCATTTCCCGGGTGTGTCGCTAAGTCTTGTATGGTGTGGCCGTAGTGCACTGTGAGTCTCTTATACAGAGTACACGGCATAAGATCAGGACATAAGCTAAAATATGATCATATAGGTGCATAGAGTTCCTTATAAATGAAAGAGTTAAGGAAGACTAGAGCATAGTCTTCTAGTAGTTATTCTTTGGATGCAATATATACATTCTTTGTTATTTCAATTATATTGTTTTAGAACTGCTCAGTGTAGTATTTATTGTTGTTAAATTTCATAACGTTTATTCAAAGTTATACCTGTAATCACATTAGTGCCTTAGACTGTTTCTTTGAAGTACTCATTCACTGAGCGAGTAGGCTCACCCCTCTACTCAAACATTTTAGGGTTAACCGCGTGGACTTGAAGATGGTCAGAGCATCAACGTAGATCTTCCACAAGAGTTAAGTATAAGATTAGTTGAGTCAGTCGGTCCTTGTCACTCTAGGTCCTTAGTAAGAGATAAGAGAGAGAGTTGTAATTATGATGTGTAATATTATTCCTCTTTTGAAATTGTATGCTATTAGTAGGTCTTATGTGCATAAGGTGTGAAAGACATCATGAATGTTTATACATGTATCTTTACTATTAAAGTCTGATTAGTAAAAGAAATGTTCAGATTCCCTTGTTAAAATGATTTATGTGGTTCAATGCGAAGAAACAAGAGTTTTAACAGAAAAGTAAAGAAAAGAAAAAAAAAGTTAAGGGTGTTCTTTGTATTATATATAAGTCCTATCTTATGCCCTAATCTCATGATTTGAGGAAATTGTGAGATCGGGGTGTAACAGCTTGGTATCAGAGCTTAGGGTGAGTTGTCAAGGACCATTAAGTTAGTAAGTTAGAGTCCTATGTGTGGCAGATAGGAGATTTTTGATGTTAGCTTTGGGGATTTGAGTATTTGGATATCCTGGCCCGATATCTGAGTACTTGGATCAACCAGTACAAGCTACTCTGTCTATTCTTTCACGTATACCCTGGCCAGGTATACAGTTGAAGAATGGGCTAGAGAGGAACCCTAGAAATGTTAGGGTTAGAAAACGAGAAAAGAAACAAGAATTAAGAGCAGAAATGTAAAAAGAGATAGATCTTACATTTCATAATGTTGTTTTTGTTGGAAATGTATAGAAATGCTCTTATATGTTTGAATTGAAATATTCAATACTTTGAAATATGGGTCTTTAATATCTGTTGTACACTATGTAGTTGTAGCATTTATTGATTTCATTCTTTGTAACAAGTAGACTAGAATTGACCTTTGAATGAGCTTTTGTTAGTGGATAAGTTTTCTTCCACACTTCTGAGATGAATAGGAGTTGAGTAATCCTTTGTAGTTCTTGGCTTCAGGACTTCAGGTTTGGCCTGGTCCGGCTGGCAGGATGCGTTACTGGGATCTAATGACTCCTATTAATAGTATGATAAGAATAGACTGTGGATAAATAGACCCACATTAGAGTGAGAATGTACATACAGTAAGATGTTGAAACAGATGGGCAAGATCAGAACAACTAAGAATCAGTTGAAACTGATATCTGAGGTTCAATTTTGGGGCCTCATATGAGAAACCCTTAATTGGGAATAATAGAACATGATATGAAGTTCATAATCAGTTTATTGATTAATATTATATGAACTATACATATGAAATATAGAAAAGATATGTGAAATGTATGTATGGTTCAAGATAGCAAGAATCAATCATGAAGAATGAATCATATAATAGAGTATAATGCTTTTATGAACTCTAAAGCAAAGGCTAAGTAGAGAATAGGTTTGAGCATTCAATAGGTCTATAGAAGTAAAGAGTCTTCAAAAGAGTAAAAGTAAAGAGAATTGTATGAACATGTAATTCATAAGACTAGAACAACAAACTAGTTTCTAAGTAAAGAACATAGGTGCAGTTTAACGAATGAATAAGTCATACAAAGGTAGACTGTATTCAGGAGAGAAAAACTTGATTGAAAGAGAAACTATGTTTGACCCATGCATGATACACTTGATTTAAAAATGAAGAATATGTAATGTATTCAACATGAGGAAAAACTAATAGAAGGACTATTAATTTAGAACGTTAACTTCGCAATAGTATAAAGATAAAGGAGGAAATATGTGCAACATGGTATACATGACCATACATATGAATAAGCAACATGGTCATAAGAGAAAAATTTAGAATTAAAGATGACGGGTTAAAGAGTAGTATATGGTAAGAGGACTATGAAACATAAGATAGGGTTTGAAATATGATGGAGAAGTTATAAAATAAAGAGGTTGTGAGATTCAAGAAAGTGCTAATTAATCAAATATCTCTGTTGATAACTAAGTAAATCTACATATGAGAATGTATTAAGGGAATGTTTGAATACAAGTATTCCAAGTCTTAAAATCATCTTCTCTTTCATATATTCCTTAACAATAGCAAGGTGGGAATGAAATGATAAGAAAATGAATCATATATGATGCATAAATACCTTGGTAGGGTCATCTAGTGAATCTAATAGTGACATACAATATGATGAAGTGCGATAAGAAATAAATTCTTGTGTGATAGCAAGAATGATGAATAATCTATTCCTATCTTAAATGCTTCACTGTTAATGATGTTTATTGTATATAATCATATGAAAAGGATAGGTAGCAAAAAGTAAAGAAGTAATGAATGAGCAGAGAGATATGGGAAAACACTAGCTTTGCATAATATGTGAATTTGTTTTTACATGTATGATTTGTTGAAGGCATATTAAGGTATGAAAGTTGGTTCTACATATGATTTCAGGGTATTTGTGTAAGCTATATGTTAAATTAAAGGCGTATGATAGTTGTAGTAATTCATACCTGATATGCATCTTACTATTGTGTATTTGTGATATGGTGATACGGTTTGGATGATGTCAGAACACATGGAGAGATACCCTTAACAAGGTAGTCATACTTACCCACTCATATTAATAGAAAGGGATGATAATCAGATTGTCTAGACAAATAACCCTAATGAGGTGTAGCTTGTTATACCTAGCTCTAATAAAACTGAGTGATGGTAATTGAGTATGATTAATACTTGAATGACTGATACAATTGTGGATTACTTTATTACTGTGGTTGAAACCCTAAAATGATATAATACGATGGTTACACTTTGAATTGTGTGTGGGCCCATAACCCACAGGTCCCAGGATCGAAACAGGATAGTATGGAAAGAGGTGGTAATGCTTCACCTCATGCATCCATGACCCAATGGGGATGCCAAGAATAGTATTGTGCAATTGATTGTTGAATCTAGCATTTAATTCAAGACTGTTTTGCTATTTGAATAGCACTTTATTAAAGTTTAAAACAGCATGGTGAACTCACTTTTGTCACTTAAAGGTGATACAGAACAATAGAACTTTCTGAGCCGCATAAGTTGAGATAGTTGTATCAGAGTATTAGAGTTGTGCAGAGAAAGCGTGGTGGTTTATCTTTGCATTCTATGTTTGATAATGGCATAAAGAATTTGCTTGATATCATTGAGAACTATTTGAAATATGTTGTGATCTAGTAAAGAATTAAAAGATCTAATGTTGAAAACTACATTCAGGTATGAAATACAAGAATATAATGACATGGAAGGCTTTAGAAGCTTAAAATAACCTTGAATGTATCTTTCTTGTGGGTTTATGTTTCGAGGACGAAACATTCTAAGGGGGGAAGAGTTGTTACGACCCCATCTGAGCTTAATTGGTAAACTAGGGTTTACCTAGACAATTGCAAAGATTAATTGGAATAATCATTCTTGAAATCTAATTAATGACGATAACACAATTAGGATGTTTTAACTATGATAAGAAGTTTAAGTGTTCGTTTGCCTTGAGAATTAGGGTTTGAGAAAACATAAACCCTAATCGGCCCAAAATAGGGTTTTGATGATACATGAACACAAAATTTGATAAGTATAGTGTCTCAGTAAATGATTTTTAGTATTTTATGTATAACTCTGATTTACTTGAAATTTGGATATGATTTGGATATATAAAATATGAAGAACATTGGTAAATATCATAATTTTTGAAGAATGTTATGACCTTTTTATCATTCGAGTTTCAAACTCGACCGATCATATTTCCAGATTTATATAGCAGTGTGGTGATTGAATTTTATCTTTTTATTGGTATATCCAATTGATCTCCAATTTTAACTGTGCTTGAAAAACACAGTTTTAGACACTCTTATAAATTGGCATAATTTTTGGATGACCTTTAATCTCTACAGTGAGGGTGTCGGTCGAGTTCTGTGCAGGACAAACTCGACCGAATCTGCTGCAGACTGCAATATAGCAGTGCATTGTTCTATTTTTAATTATTTATTGGTAACTCCAAATGATTTCAAATTTTAACTGAAGCTTTATAGATAATTATAAACAACGTGCTAAATTACCATAATTTTTGGGGAAGGTTTGATCTCTGAAATAAATGAATTACAGTAACTTTGTGTAACTGAATATTCAGCCAATATAATAAAAGTTGAGTGTTGGGTCAATATGCAATTGACCCAAGCAGCTCAAATTGACTTATATGATCGACCACACACACACACAGCTCTCATTCTTCGTCATCCACCCCAGAGAAACGAAAATCTAGAGAGAGAGAGGGAGAGTTAGGGCTTGAGTGGAGATAGAGGAGGAATTGCTGACCTAGGGTTTTGCGGTCCGAGGAATGGTGAAATCAAGTAAGTTTGGATCCTTTGCATAGAATTTTATGGTGAATCTTCTCTCTCATGTCAATATTCCGTCCATGCTCTGATGTGATCCAAGATGATGTTGAAATTCCCTCTTTTCTCACCCTTTCTTCATAATCCCTCATTTTCAAGGTTTCCGAGTTGAATGGAAGAAGAATTGGGAGATTTGCTAGGGATTTGATATGAGTTCGAGATCCCCTGATTTGAGCTGAAGTTTTGAGGTGTTTTCACACCTTGGGGTGAGTGGGTTCTTCCTTTAAACAGTATAATGCACGAAATTTGATTATAGCATCCAAATCCCTAATTGCTTGGTATGTGATTCTAAACCCTGAAATGTCCGTTTAATTTAAGTTGTTGCAAATTGATATGATATGGATTCCTTCTCTGTTTGAATGACTCTTTGATGGTAGATTCACATCAGAAATCTATACAACACATCCTAGTAAGAATGATTTTCAGATTTATACCATATGATGTAATTAGGGTTTAACCTAATTGAGATATCACTAGAGTTTCAACCTTATTGAAGAGGACTAGTAATCTTATAAGTGGTTAGGATGTACCTCATGGGTTACGTTATTTGAATTTTATTCTTGGTGCATGATATCTCAGTGAATAGCATGGAAACCTAAATTTAGTTAAATTTCCATGGGTTCATACATATATTGACTGTATATAATTGTTGAAAGCAGTCTTTAATTTGTGAATGTTTATATCGTGTGAAATCCTTATGAGAGCCATGTGATAAGTGAATGAGGCAAATGAAACCCTAAGAGCAGGGTGTTGCTATGTGATAAGAGAATAAGGAAAGGAAACCCTAAGGACAGGGTGTTCTATGAATTAAGTTATGGTGATATGAAAGGTTTCCATATGAGATGTGGTGATGCTTAACTGTTGAATTGTATGTTGTTTGTGCATTTAACTTTACATGCTTGTTCTCTTTGAGTTGGTATATATACAATACAGGGTTTATTATTTTCACAATACATATCTCGTGAATTGTAGGTGATGAGATATGACATGCCCTAGAAAGGGATGTTACTGAGATCATGCAGATATGTATGAAATGTTAGAATGAGAATACTTGTTGGGCAGACATGATATATGTTTGAATACATGAGCTATGATGTTTTATATGATATGATATGGCAGGCCGTGTGAGCCTTGTGAGAAATGTAAAATGAGTTATGATTTCTATTTAAAATATATCTATAATGTTAATGTTAGACTTAGGTGCCCTGAACACCGTATAACCCCTTTGGGAGGTCTGCGCCTTAGGGGTGAAACTCGTGTCCAATATCAACCGGTTGAGTAATTCTGGTGGCACGAGGGTTGATAGGGGTTATTCAACAATAATCCGTGTGTGTGTCATGGTGGTAACCCAGTGTAGACTCTCCGCCTGTGTGCTCAGGTTAGAGGAGGAGTCTAGAGCACTCAGAGTTAGTGCAATGAGGCCGGAGAGCCTGTGGGCCGGAGAGCCCGTGGGTCCTGTAGCAGAACAGGACTGGCAGTCAGACTTAGCATTTCCCGGGTGTGTCGCTAAGTCTTGTACGGTGTGGCCGTAGTGCACTGCGAGTCTCTTATGCAGAGTACACTGCATAAGATCAGGGCATAAGCTAAAATATGATCATATAGGTTCACAGAGTTCCTTAAATGAAAGAGTTACGGAAGACTAGAGCATAGTCTTCTAGTAGTTATTCTTTGGATGCAATATTTACATTATTTGTTATTTCAATTATATTGTTTTAGAACTGCTCAGTGTAGTATTTATTGTTGTTAAATTTCATAACGTTTATTCAAAGTTATAGATGTAATCACATTAGTGCCTTAGACTGTTTCTTTGAAGTACTCATTCACTGAGCGAGTAGGCTCACCCCTCTACTCAAACATTTTAGGGTTAACCGCGTGGACTTGAAGATGGTCAGAGCATCAACGTAGATCTTCCACAAGAGTTAAGTACAAGATTAGTTGAGTCAGTCGGTCCTTGTCACTCTAGGTCCTTAGTAAGAGATAAGAGAGAGAGTTGTAATTATGATGTGTAATATTATTCCTCTTTTGAAATTGTATGCTATTAGTAGGTCTTATGTGCATAATTTGTGAGAGACATCATGAATGTTTATACATGCATCTTTACTATTAAAGTCTGATTAGTAAAAGAAATGTTCAGATTCCCTTGTTAAAATGATTTATGTGGTTCAATGCGAAGAAACAAGAGTTTTAACAGAATAGTAAAGAAAAGAAAAAAAAAGTTAAGGGTGTTCTTTGTATTACATATAAGTCCTATCTTATGCCCTAATCTCATGATTTGAGTAAATTGTGAGATCGGGGTGTAACAGAGAAAGAAAGATTCTAGAGGAAGAGGAGTATATAGGTGAGGATCCTACTTACATAAAGAGTATTCACAGAACAATAGTTAATAGAGGTAGAAAATCGAGTAATAGACCTTCAAGCTAAACTGGACAAGGAGATAAGGAAAGAAGAGATAGAGTGACAACAAAAGGCACACTAAAGATGGATGGAATTAGGTGATTAGAAGACACATTTATTTCACACTATGGTTAAGGAGAGATGGTGGAGGAACATTATTACAAAGCTCAAGAACAAGCAAGGAGAGTGGGTAGATATGGAAGGGGATCTGAAACATATAGTGAGGAGTTTCTTCAAGGAGCTCTATACTGATAAGGAGTTGGTGAAGCGAGTGAAGGAGATCACATGATATACAAGGGCATTCCCTTTGCTAAAGGAGGAACAAAATAGAGACATTAATAAATTGTCAAGAGAAGACAAAGTTAAGGAGGCTATTTTCTCGATGGCACCATAAGGGCACCTGGACCGGATGGTATAGACACAAAATTTATATAGAATAATTGGGGGAAGATTAATAAAGCCTTAGTTTTGTTTGTAAAAGAACCTTTTAGAAGCGAGTTCAAAGACCAAGGAGTAGTCGAGGCTACCATGGTGCTGATACTAAAAGCATCACACCTAGAGACTTGTTCAAATCTTAGACCTATCTCCCTAAACAATGTATGTATGAAGGTACTCACAAAGACCATCATTTCATGCCTAAAATGGTACTTGAACGATTGGATTACACCCATATAATCAAGCCTTGTACTAGGTAGGAAGATCACTGACAATGTAATGCTGGTACAAGAGGTCATATAGTCGATGGAGAAGAGGAAGATTGTGCACCACACAATGATAATGAAATTAAACTTATCTAAAGCATATGATATAATGAGTTGGGAATTTATTGTTAAGACTTTAAATAAGACTAGCATTCAACATGATCTAGTAAGATTAATCATGCAAGTAATCACATCTAGAAGATGTTGATATTATGGAATGAGGAGTTATTAAAATCAATTAAACAAAATAAAGGTGTTTGGAAAGGAAACCCACTATTGCCACATATATTTATTTTGTGTCTGGAAAGGTTGTGTCAGTATATCGATCTAGAGTAACAAGAAATAACATGGAAAGCAACAGGAGTAGATAAGGAAAAGAAGGAGGTTTCATACGTGTTTGTAGATGACATTTGACTATTTGGAGATGCATCAAGTTCACAAGCTTGAGTGGTGATTAAATGTTTAAGATGGTTCAAAGTGGCCTCAGGGCAGAAGTTATCAAAAGAAAATTCAAGTCTTTTGTTCTCACCAAACACCCCACATTGCTAAGAAGACAAATAGATTAGATCATGGGGATACCGAATGTAGAGAACTTGAGGAAACACCTTGTCTTCCCGATCACCCATAAGAAGAAATCAAAATCTCTTTACACAGACATGATGAACTATATAAGAGGGAAGATAGGTGGCTCAATGGTAGGAAGAGTGATACTGGCGAAGGAAATCTTGAACTCATCTATCACCTACATCATGCGTACAACTCAAATGCCTGCCTCTGTCTGTGATAGGATGGATAGGATGATATGAAGCTTTGTATTGTTAGGGAAAGAAGGAAGACAAGAAATGCCACTAGTAGCATGGAAGAGAGTCATCACACTACTAGATAAAGGAGGATTGGCCATCAAAATAGCAAGGGATCAGAATAAGTGGGTGACATGGGATGTCACTAGATACAAGGATATCCATTGGGACCAGTTGATGAAAGCTAAATACATGATAAGGATAGGAGTTTAATCTTAGGGATCGTCATTCTCGAGGATAATACAAAGACAAAATGACATGATTTTAGAAGAATTCAGTAAAGCTGTCTGTAATGATGAGCATATAAATATGTGAAAGATAGGTGGATGTGAGGAGGTCGAAGACCGACCAGGTAAGCTGGGAAATCCATGCCAATGGATCTGGAAGACACATTTGTGTTGTCTATGGACAAGGATGAAGGAGAATGCAATGTGGGGTTTTTGAGAGAATGGTTCAAGGAAGACATAGTCACAAACATTACTTTGATGCCTATTCATCACAGAGATAATGGTGAAGACAATTAATATTGGGAGGTAGGCCAGAATGGACAATTTAACTCAGGGAATCTATATCAATTGATGATTAAATAGAAGACTAGATAAACTAAGGGGAACCATAAAAGGATATGTAGTGCACCAGTCCTATAATGGATTCGTATACTCAGTTGGCTAGTGATTCACAATAGAATACTCACAAATAGCCTAAGGAAGAGGCGACACATGATCTAAGATGCAAGGTGCAACATATACAACTGTGAAGAGGAAACCTTGATTCATGTACTAAGAGAATGCCCCATTATCCAGGAGATATGTCAAAGAATCCTAGGGAGTTTAAATTCAGAGTTATTTGATACTCAATCGTGTGATGAATGGAACAAAATGGATATGGGGAGGAGGATATATGATACAAAAATGTCTGTAAGATTCATGGTAGTGTGATGAATCTTGTGGAAAACTAGGAAAAAAATACATATTCAAAAGGAGGAGAGATACCATTAATAGTTATTTACAAAATAGAAGGATAATTCTAGGAGACAGAGAAGAGGTTGAATCAAATTGAAGATACAAATAATCTTGTGAGGAAAGTAAATGAAATAATTAAGATGGAAGTGCCACTAGAGGGGAATATGACAATCAATGTAAATGGAGTAGTAAGTCTTCCAAGGAAGCTACCATGTACAAGCTGGGTGGTCTGAGATGACACATGCAGATGGGTACTTGGGTGCATAGAGAAAATGTATGTAGATGATATATTAGAAGGAGAGTTGAACACTATTGAAGAAGGGATGAGTCAAGCGCTAAGACGGAGGCTCACAAAGTGCAAAGTATGGTCCGATTCAAGAATGACACTACAACTCAATGAAAGTGTGGCATAGATCCTAGACAAGTTCAAAGGAATAGTAGACAACATTAGAAGTAGAAGAGATAGGTTCCAAGTTTGCTCGATCAAATTCAAGGGACATAATACAAATAGAGTTGCATACAAATTGCCGAAGTGGCATTCAAAGCAACCGAACTCAAACATCATATTCTAACAATGCCCTATCTTCCTTGAGGAGGTTATAAGGAATGACAATAGTATAGGGAATGATGAAGGAGGTACGAGGAGTCATTGTAGCCTCAGGGTAGAATAAACAAGGGAGTGAATACCCCTGAAAAAAGAAAAGGAAATGATGAGATTGATTAAGGAAAGAGGGTTACATGATATAATAAGGAGCATGGAATGTGTACTTCTATTACAAACTATAATGCATTCATCCTCACTACTATTTTGATTCAAATTCTCTATAATGTCACTACTTACCTTTAATTAGATGTACTCAATATGTTCCCTGTGATAAAATAAAATTGATTTCCAAGGAAAAAGAACAAAGATGGTGCAAAACAAACAAATGAGTCATATAAATATGATTTCTATGCTGAAAAGAAAAGCGTGATAAATAAAGGTTTAGTAATGATAAAAAATGTGTGATCTGTATGAATTGAAAAAATGGACATATTACATTTGTAGCATATAAAGAAACTAGTAGGGAGAATACTTAACCAGAAATTCAACTTGGTACAATAAAAGGATAATACAAAATTAATGACATGGTTAAATAATACACATCAAGAAGAAACATGATCGTAAGATATATATAAAAGTTAAGGATTACAGATGAAAGAGTAACATACATGGATATGATGATAAAAAAAGGAGCATCTAAAACATGAGGAAGTAATATAGATGATAAAAAGAAAGAGATTTTGAAATGTAGGAAAATGGTAAATAATCAAGTCTCCTAGATGATAAATAATTAAGGCTAGATTAAGAATGTTTTATAGTGAATATTTAAAAGTTAGAATTCTAAATCTTAAAACAATTTATTGTTCTGTACTTTACTTAACTAGAGAAATGTGGGAATAATGTGATATGAAAATGAATTTTAGATGATGCAGAACCACTATCATAGACACATCTAATGAATGTAGTGATGACACATAATAAGATGATGAAAACCCCAACATGGTAAATTAAAAAAGAAACTTACCAGAAATGTCAATAAGATAAAAAAAGTTCCAATGATGGAGATTATGAAGACTTTATTAAACTTCAAGAGAGATAAAGTTTAAATTTCCAATTTAGGTATTAAAATCATGCTATAACAAGATCATGTTTTTCACGAGGATCATATCTTAGAATGTTTTGGTTAAAATAGTTTGAGCGATGTCACTAGTGATTTGACTTTAAATACTAATAATATCATAAAACATGATCCCGAGATTAGCATATAAGAAGAAACCAGGAGTGATAGTAATCCATGGTTTAAAGGTTGCAAAATGAGAAAGATAGATAGACAACATGGAAATGATAGGAGGAGAGGATAAGAATAAATTTGAAATGTAAGAAGTGTGATTTGAATAAAAGTAGAAGTGTGATATGAGATAAATTCTTACAGTGATTACAAGAGTGATGGATAACCCATTCTGACCTTAGATATTTTAATTTTAGAGACATTTATTTTATTTATCAAAAGGATAAGGATACATAGAAGAAGTAAGCTATATTGGCTAAGAAAGATTTTAGAAACAAGTGATTTTTAGTAATACATGAATTTTTATTTAGAAGTATCATTTTTTAAAGGCATAACAAAGGATATAAATTTGTTTTATATATGATTTCAGTTGTACATGTCTAAGAAAAATATTAAATAGTTAAGATAGTTACTTTTGTTTATAGTCATTAATACCAGTAATGCAACTCCATATTGTACAATTGATGTTAATCCTATTATTGTTTCTTATGAGTAATTTGATACTGGAGTAGCACAAAAACAAGCTTCAAAATAACAAAGTAAGTTCGTTTTAGTATACTCAGTTATGATATGGTACAATAGCATATAGTTTACTATATAAGTTGATATTAGTATATTAGATTAACAATATGAAGGGTAACACCTCAAGATAGTATGAAAAGTTTGATGATGGTTCATATTTTTAATCCTAATGTGAGTCTTAAGCATGATTTTATTTTAAAGAACTAGGGTTTGAGAAGTGTAAACCCTAGTCAGCCACAATTAGGGAATTATAGTATGATGGACATAGAATTTGATAAATATAGTGGTATTGTACATGATTTTTTATATTTTATTAAAAACTTTTCATTGCAATTTGGATATAGTTTGGATAACTCTAATATAAGTGTTCTCACAAAATTGCATAATTTTTGAATTCTTTTGGATCTATTGTTTGGACAAGATTCCACTGAATACCAACTCAATAGACCATGCATTCAAACCGCGATTTAGATTCCACCCAATACCAACTCAATAGACCATGCATTCAAATATAATTATAGAAGTATGATGTTTGATTTTTACTAAATTATTATATTATAAAATTTGGATTATTTTTTTATTGCATATTCAAAACTCCATTTCAAATAATGTGTAAATGATACATAATTTTTGGAGCACGTTTTAGACCTCAGACCCCTTTATCATTTGAGATCTTTACTAGAAACAATCTCATCAATGAGAATTATTAGCTTCATTTCCTACTCTTTGTTGTATCTTACCACTGGCTTTTACAAAATTTGCTAAATATATGATGGTTAGATACCTTTAATTATCCTTATGTTTGGGTGATATGGGTAGATACTTTATCCTTTACTCCATTGTTTTTTAGGAGGGTTTTAGGTTGGCTTTCTACAAAGTGGGAACCCCTACCAGTTATGATGGGTCTTGGGACTCTAAAACTAGGGAAAATGATTTTGTTGAACAACTTCATCATAAATTAGGAATGATAGTTTGGGTGGCTAATTCTTCTACCAACTTATATACATAATTAAAAATGGTATTGGTCCGCATATGAAGATGGTATCAAATGTTTCAACCTCTGTCTAATTTGATAAAGGCATTTCATTGTGTCTCAAAATATAACCACTTTCATATAGAGAATAAAATGAATTAACATAGCATTAAGAGTATTTAAACTAGGAGGGCCAATAAAATCCCAGTTGTAAGACTTTCTTGATGAGCCTCCTAGACCCCAATTTCCTACATATGTATCTAGATCGAATTTGGGAGAATAAGTGAGGATCCCAATGTAGTATGCATCTTATGTGGATGTTATTATAGCATCTTATGTATAGGTGTGAGTCGTGCGAATAATAATTATTTAACTCAAGGAAGAATTTTCTTAGTTTAACATCAGGTTATTTCTAGGGAAGTTGATGGAAGACTAGGTAGTTGCATATATATGCACTGCAAGGAACCCTCACATTAATTCTACATGTTCAAAGTATTAAATCATAAAGATATGCTTCATTTTTTAGCATAGAGTTATATTCTTGATGGTGTATTTAGACAACTGATCACAACCTTATAATGCTTGGGCCCACTTCCTAAGGTTGTAGTAGAGTTTCAGTAATGATGACTGACCCCATACACCACCACTAGCCTTAACTATGCACTTTGTCCTCACTCATGTGCAAGCTGGGATAAACTTCCCAACTGGCCACCCATCCTAATACTACTCCAAGTCGAGCATGCTTAACCATAAATTTCTTTAGTGACAAGCTCCCTAAAAAGGAGGTACACCTTGGTGATATGGGTAGTCCAATCATTCCTTTTAAATCATTTTATCTGAGGCCACAAATCCTGGCATGTTGCAATCTCCCCCACTTAGACTCTAGATGTCCTCATCAAGGTTCAACTACTTTTTTAAAAGGAAGTCAGAGGGATATTTTATTCATCTCGCCCCTCTCGTGCAAGAAAATTGAGCAAGTTGTTACACTAAGATGGATTCATAACAAGATTAACCATGGTAGTACTACTACCATTATAGAGGTCCAAGTTGATAATATCAACAAGGTCGGTAGGTGGGATTCTATAGAAATTAAATCCACCATGGTTTTTGTTGTGGAACTTGGCTATCCAGTCAGCTGCCGTATTACCTTCTCTATTCATGAAGCTACATGTCCATTTTAGTTCCTTTCTAGCCTTCACCTCTTCTATCCACCTAGCCAGCTTTGGGAAATCTGAAGAGTTACCCTCAATAGCGAGCCTTGCATTTTTGGAGTCTGTTTCTATGCAGATGAGCATGAAGTTTAGTTGTTTACCAATCTCAGTAGCTAAGGCCATTTCCATTACTTATGCTTCCAAGGCACTATTAGATCTCATGATCTTGCCCCAACCTCCTTACCACTTACCCTCGTGGTTCCTGCCGATCACAACAATCACCGATCGACCCGTTCATATGTCAAAGGTGGCATCTGTGTTTAGCTTGATCGAATCCTTGGTAGGTCTGCACAAGGTGGATGTAGGTTCCAGTGTGGTCTTGACGACGTCACTTATGGCCCAAGCTTTGAATGTGAGGGCAACATGTTTTGTGACCATGGCTTGGACTTAAGTAACTGTCATCATCTTTTTCTCAAACACTGCCTTGTTTCTTAGGTTCCAAATGTGCCAGTAGCCTACCGCAAACAACAGGTTGTTGGGCTCTGACGCTGATAAGCATTTGTTCAGCAAGCTCCACAAAGTCATTGTTGCAAAGAAAGTCACCCACATATCGTGATGAAGGATCATCTTCCAGGTTTTTGCCGCTTGTTCGCAATCCCTAAGAGCATGAAGAGTCAATTCCTTGCCATTCTTGCAGATTGGGCAAGTGCTATCACTGGTTAAGTGTCAGCCTCTTATTCTTCTATTTGTGAGAATAGCCTTGTAACCCACGAGCCAAAGCATGAATTTGACCTTCATATATGCTTTAAGATTCCAAATCTTCATCCACTTTCTGTTTGTCTTGAAGTCCTTGCCCTCCCGCTGGACATTATAAGCGCTTCTGGTGGAAACGTTGCCCAAATCAGTATGGTTCCAAGCCCTCCTATCTGGAGACACAGTACATAGTGGAGGAGACATGGTTGTAATCTTCTTTATAGTGTTCGGTGGAAACCACTCCTTTAGAAGATCGATGTCCCATCTGTTATCTCAGGTAATAAGGTTGTTCACCGTCAGTTGTAACATGTTATCTGGGATCGACTTTATAGCTACCTCTTTTAGAAGAGTGTTGTTGTCGCACCAGTGATCAGACCAGATATTAGTTTTCTGTCCATTGATAATGATCATTCTAGAGTTGTTCAAGATGAATTGCTTCCATTGTTAGGTCGCCCGGCCTAATTGGGATATGTCTGGTAGATAATGGCCCTCATATCTGTCGAACTTGTGCCAAAAACCTATGCACCACAGTGATTTCCTAACTGAACTCATCTCCCAAGCATGTTTGGTGATCAATGCTTCATTAAGCTCCCTCATTGATTTAATACCTAGACCTCCATGTTCTTTGTCAGATGTTACTTTATTCCATGCTACTAGAGATAGGGGTTGCTGCTTATGGTTACCTCCCCATATGAAGGAACAAATACTGCTATCTATGTGATCACAAACTTTAATAGGGATCACTACAGTTTGCATTGCATAAGCTGGAATGGACGAAAGGGTGGATTTGGTTAAGCTCACTCGACCAGCAAGAGAGAGGGTTCACACTGCCCATGAATTAATATTAACCGACACCTTTCTGATGACACCACTGTATGTGTCCTTTTTCACTTTCCCATGAATCAAAGGTACCTCTAGGTACCTTCCCATGTTGTCTATCAGGGTGAAGCAGCTTAACCTGCATAAAAATCACCTAGTTCTTTGAGGCGCATTCTTAGAGAAGTGTATATTGGACTTGTTAATTGAAATAACCTGTCCTGATACAACCCCAAAATCTTCAAAACATTTGAGTATAGCCTTCATCTCCCCAATATCCACTTTTGCAAAGAGAAGCAGGTCATCAACAAAACATAGGTGTGAGATCTTAGGTCCCATGCTGTAAATTTTAACCGGTGTCCATTTTTTCTCTGCCACAACTTATCGATGGACTGGCTTAATCTTTTAAAACATAGGAAAAACATATAAGTTGACAGGGGGTCTCCTTGATGGAGTCCCCTAGTGGCTTTGAAAGATCCGACCTCTTTACCTTTCCAAATGATGGACGCATCACCACCGGTATAGAGTTAAGAATGTACTTTCTAATGGTTTCAGGCAGCCTGATTTTTATAAGAGTCTGCTATGAAAGGCCAGGTCATTCTGTCATAGGCCTTAGATAGATCAATCCTGATAGCCATAGTTTTAGGCGCTGTCTTCCTCCGCTTGATGTGAAGAATCTCCTACGCAACTGTGATGTTATCTGCTATTTTCCGCCCTGGTACAAAAGCACTTTGGGTCAGTGAGATCCATTCCAGGAGGTAACCTTTCAGTCTTTCCACGATGATCTTCGATTCAAGATTTAATACACAGTTATTTAAGGAAATGGGTCTAAAATCCTCACATCACTCAGGTTTGGAGACTTTAGGAATGAGAACAATACTTGCATTATAGAAAGTGGACTCCAGTTCCTTGCCTTTTATGGCTGATGCAAGGATTTTGAGTCGCTTTTATAGACTAGTTTTACATTCATTTTATGTGTTTATTAGTCACATTTGTGGTTAGTATCGCATGATTTACTCGCTTTAGTCTATAATCTCATTTTGCATCAAATCTACTATATTTCATCTTTTGGGTTATAAATGATCATATTGATGTGTTTTAGCAAGGCTGATTCAAAATTGTCTTGAAATTTCAGGAAAAATGAATACATGCAGCTGTCGATACCATCGACAACTATCGATATATCGACTCGACCACAGTGAGATATCCGCAAGGAACCAAGATGAGTCGATACCATCGACACTGAAGTCGATGGTAGCGAGATACCTACAGCGAGCCAACAATCAACTGGTCGATACTATCGACACAAAGTCGATACTATCACCTCGACCAGCTTCAACGTCGGATTGGTGATAAAAGCGACGCCTAAAGGTGTCGATACCATCGACACTAAAGTCGATGGTATTGAGTCTGCATCAGCACGAAATGTCAGAAAAAGGAAGAGTCATCGATACTATGAGGGGTCGATACCATCGACCCGCGTCGATGGTATCGACGCCGTCAGATCAGGTTTTGTTACAGATCGTTTCTAATCATACGGTGGTGATCTTTTGGCAATCTAAAGTGGTGCATATACCTTATTATGGTGGCTCTAAGCAGGGTATCACATCATTAGTCATTGCACAAGTCTCGAGGAGGAGAGGAGAGAAGAATGGAGCCCAGAGCCATTCCCCGATCGTTCCGAGAGATGCAGAAGGAGTTTCCCACTACTAAAAGGCTATAGATCGCTCATTCTACGCTGAGGAATGCCCAGATCTCCTCCGTTCAGGGGTTTACATCACTTCTATTCATGTTTTACCCATGTTTTCCCTTTCGCTCATCATGTCTTTCATTGAGATGAACATGCAGGGCTAATCCCCTTTATCTTTAGGGCCGGGAGTAGCCCGGGTGATCGTTGTATGACATTTTTACCATAGTATTTCATAATTTTTGTCTTAAATCCGTGGTATGATTTTGTTTTCTCCATTATATCATTATGATTGATCACCCTAATGATAATCTAATACCTTTAATTACTTTGAAAGAAGAATTAACAGTTGAAAAGAGACGAAATTTACATAAACTAATAAATCCTTTGAACAAGGCGATGTACACTTAATGGTGGAAACCCAGAGTATGGTCTTCATGCACCTAGTTTAGGGCATAGGTTACTACTACCGTGGAACCGACCTAGATTTAGGTAGTGAATTGTATCACGAAAGTGAGCAATTCTGAATACAGGCCACTACCCGGAATGAGAGACGAATTAGGATAACTGTGTAGGAATTAATACAATGAGAACCTGTGGTGAAACTGTAATCCTAAAGATTCCCATTTGAATTGATTAAACCAAACATTTAATTGATTGCTCTATTTTCTTTTCTTTTTCTTTTCTTTTTCAATCAGCTCTCAAATCATTTTAATTGGTCTAGCTGATTGCAAGTAGTTAGTAGTAGTCTACCAATGATTACATTTCCCTGAGTTCGACTCGAGCCTCACAAAGGCCTATATTACTCTGACGCGTGCACTGGCGTTCTACGCATGGTAAATTCGTGTCAAGTTTTTGGCACCGTTGCCGGGGAAATGACAATTGTTGGCACTACGAGTGCTACAAGCGGACACTCTAGGCTACCTTTTCTTTTAGTTACATTTTTAATTCTTGCAATTGATTGTCTATTTTTCAGAAATCTATATTCGTCTAGCATTGTGCTTAATTAAATATATCATTTTGTAGGTACCAGTGCATGGTGAGCATGCGTAGCACAGACTACACACAGTCATTACCAGAGATCCCATCTTCGAGATTAGATGATGAGGAGCACTACATTCAGAATCAATCCGAGAGAGTAAATTCAATTTCTGAATAAGAAGAGATGGTTGAAGAAAATATGATATGGGAAAAGATCAAGGAGTCTTCTTCCTCCACATCAAAAGGGTCGATCAAGAGGCAGGCAATCAACATCCTGACTTATAAAATTGATCTAGCACTAATAAATCTAGTCAAGTCTCAAGAATTCCATGGACTAAAGAACGAAGATCCAATGGCCCACATAAGCACCTTTGTGGAGAATTGTGACATGATTAAGATCGACCGTTTTCCATAGGAGACACTGTATTTGAAACTATTCCCAAGTTCTCTTGCAGGAAATGCAAGGGAGTGGTTTCATAATCTGGATGATGAGATTGTTGAGACTTGGGATCAGATGACCAAGGTTTTTTTTTGAGTGTTTCTTCCCACCTGAGAAGACTAATGATTTAATCAGGAAAATCCACAACTTCACTCAGAATGCAGGGGAAACTTATTCGGAGACCTGGGAAAGATTTTAGATAATGCCGAGAAGATGCCCTCATCATGGGTTAGACAAGGAAAAATAGGTGAAGATTTTCTATTTTGCGCTTAATGAGCATGACAGAAGTAACTTAGATTATGTAGGTTCATGATTCTTTCTGAACAATACTGATACAAGGTGTTGGGAGATTCTTAAGAACATGGCAAAGAAGCAGTCCTGGGGTACCAGAGATGCACCTGAACAAGTTAGATCTGTAGGGGACGTTAAAGCCATTAAAGAACTGATTGATAAGATGGATCTTATTGCAAAGAGACTTCTAGAAAAAGAAACTGAAGAGTCTGATGATGAGGCACATGTGAAATTTATGCATCAGCAACAGGGATATAGGAATAATGACTATTCCTAGAGGAAGGATAAGAAATTTTCCTGGAAAGATCCCAACAATTTCTTGCAGGACCTGGAAGCTAAGACACCACCCACTTTAGAAGAAAAGAGCAATGAGTTGCTCAATCAAGTAATCAAGCATAAACAAGAACTAATGAGCACATTTGGTCAACAAATCAAGCAACATGGATAGTTTATGAATCAGTTTGGGAAAACTTTACAAAGTCATGGGGCTCAGATGAGGACACTTGAGACATCTTTAGAACATATGGCAACATAGATTTCAAGCTTGAAGAAACCAATGCATCAAGGTTTTCCAGGAAATACAAATGTTCCAGGAGGAACTCAACAAGCCAAAGAAATTCTGTTAAGGAGTGGAAAGAAGATTTTAAACTCTAAGGCCGATGAACCAAGCACACCCCAGCCAGAGACCACAGGTGAGGCCACAGAGGAGGTTACAATCACAGAGCCAATAGAAGATTCTGTAGAGGAAGCCACAGCAGAGCCCATTGCTGAGGAAGAGACTGAAAATAGGACGCCATATGTGCTGCCACATCAGAGGGCACAGATCGTTCCAGTTCCCTATCCAAATAGTCTGAAGGCAAAGAAAGTGGACGCCCAATTCAAAAAGTTCCTAGATAGTTTTAGGAAACTTTCTGTCAACATCCTGATGTTAGAAGCTATTGAGCAGATACCCTATTATGGTAAGTTTCTGAAGGATATAATTACCAAGAAGAGGAAGATTCCTGATACTGAGGTGGTGGTTCTTAAAGAGCAGGTTAGCGCCTTCATTTTGGGAACATTACCACCAAAATGACAAGATCCGGGCTGCTTCAATATTTCATGTTACATTAGTAAGGTGAAATTCGGTGAAGCGTTGTGCGATTTTGGGGCAAGTATAAACTTGTTGCCCCTCTCGACATTCAAGAAGTTGGGTCTTAAGGAATCTAGACAAAGCAACATGACAATTCAACTCACAGATAATTCTGTGGTACAACCATATGGTATTTGTGAGAATATCCTGGTAAAGGTTGATAGATTTGTATTTCCAACTAATTTTTTGGTAATGGAAATGCAAGATGACCAAGGGAATGAGCTTCTTCTAGGAAGACCCTTCCAGGATATTGCTAATATGATATTGGAGATGGGTAGAGGTCGAATGACATTGGGAATAGCAGATGACAGATTTGAAATGGTTATGCCACCAAGTACAAAACAATCACAGGCAAAGGAGTAATGTCGCATGAAGAAGCATTTTGATCAAAACATTTCTCTTTGTTTAGGGAAACCATTTCTGGATATGGCTCATGTAATGACCAAGGTAGATAAAGGGACACTGGCAGTGGATATTATGGAACAAACAAAAGTTGTTTATCTTTATAAAGCTATGGGTTATCCAAATGATGAAGAGGAGGAAATTCCTCTATCTACTGAGGATGATGCAATAGCAAGTTCTGTGCTTGACTCATATCCAGAAATGCCCCTTGAAGCTTGCTTATTTAACATCATGAATGATTGGATGAGAAGCACGTCATTACAAGAATGTATAAAGATGCTTAAAGTGCTTCTGTGCTATTATGCCAAGCGTTATGAGGATCTTGGGCCGTTCCCACCACCGCTTCAATCATCATTGATCTGTCCACCAGAATTCGAACTGAAGCCACTGCCCCCGCACTTGAAGTATGTATTCTTAGCTAATGGTGAAAAAATACCGGTGATTATTTCAGCATATCTGAGTGTCAGTGAAGAAGAGTAGTTGATGATCGTGCTGAAGAACCATCGTGGCGCATTCGGGTGCTCAGGTGCTGATATTAAGGGGGTTTTCCCAACACATTGCCAACACAAGATTTGGCTCGAGGAAGGAGCCAAGTCTATGATTCAGCCACAATGTCGACTGAACCCGAGCATGATGGAGGTCGTCAAGAAGGAGGTGATCATGCTCCTTTCTGCAGGCATCATGTATGCTATTTCAGACTCGATGTGGTTAAGCTCCACATAGGTAGTCCCTAAAAAGGGGGGAATCACGGTGACTCAGGATCTTTTGAATGAACCTGTTACTACCTGATTGGTAACCGGGTGGCGTGTTTGCATGGACTATCGTCGCTTGAATTCCGCAACTCTAAAGGATCATTTTTCGCTCCCATTTATTGATCAGATTTTAGAGCGGCTGGTTGGCCGCACTCATTTTTGCTTTTTGGATGACTATTCTGGCTATAATCAGATTTCTATAGACCCTAAGGATCAAGAGAAGTCCACCTTCACTTGTCCTTATGAGACATTTGCATATCGCCGAATGCCATTTGGGTTATGCAACACACCGGCTACTTTTCAGCGCTGTATGCTAGCTATATTTTCTGATATGGTAGAACGCTGCTTAGAGGTTTTCATGGATGAATTTTCCATCTACGGTGAATCCTTTGATGAGTGTTTGCAAAATTTAGATAGAGTGATACAAAGATGTGAAGATACACATCTAGTCTTAAATTGGGAAAAGTGTCATATGATGGTTAGAAAAGGAATAGTGCTTGGACACAAGGTGTCTAGCAAAGGATTGGAGGTAGATCCAGTAAAAATTGAGGTTATTGCCAAATTACCTCCACCGAACTCGGTGAAGGGAGTGAGGAGTTTCCTTGGGCATGCAGGTTTCTATCACCGTTTTATCGAAGATTTTTCAAAAATTGCTAAACCATTATCTAAATTGCTTGAGAAGGACTTAATGTTTGATTTTAATGATAACTACATGCATTCCTTCAATGTTCTTAAAGAAAAATTAATTTCGGCACCGGTTGTTCAAATGCCGGATTGGACCAAACCGTTCGAGCTCATGTGCGATGCATCGAATTTTACTGTTGGGGCTGTTCTTGGGCAGCGTTTTGAGAACAAACCTGTAGTAGTTTTCTATGCATAAAAGACTTTAAATGATGCACAACTTAACTATACTACCACTAAAAAATAACTACTTGTCTTGGTTTTCACATTTGAAAATTTTAGGCAATATTTAGTGGGGTCAAAGGTTGTGGCTTGGACGGACCACACTGCTATTAAATATTTAATGGAAAAGAAATATGCCAAGCCTAGATTAATTAGGTGGATCTTTCTCTTACAAGAGTTTGACATTGAAATTAAAGACAAGGCGGGTATTGAGAACGTGGTTGCGGACCATTTGTCTCAGTTAGAGCGGGTAGATGAGCGAGATATCAATATACCCATTACTGAGACGTTTCCCGATGAGCAAATCCTTTCCATACAATCCAAAGATCTGTGGTTTTCACACATTGTGAATTATCTTGCATGCAAGGAAATATCGGACGATTGGAATTTTCAAGAAAAGAAGAGATTTTTCCATTCTTTAAGATATTACTTTTGGGATGACCCCATTTTGTTGAGGCAATGTAGGGATGACATCTTACGCAGGTGTGTACCGGAGGATGAATATGAGAGTGTACTTACTCACTGCCATACATTACCCACTGGCGGCCATTATGCGAGCACAAGGACAACGGCCAAAGTGTTAGAGAGTTGTCTTTATTGGCCTACACTCTTTCGGGATGCCTATGACTGTGTGAAAAGATGTGATGCATGTCAAAGGGTAGGTAATATCTCAAAGCGGCAAGAGATGCCCCTCAATGTGTTTCAAGAAGTTGAGGTATTTGATTTATGGGGCATCGATTTCATGGGACCATTTGTGTCCTCGAATTCCAATTTATATATTTTGCTGGTTGTTGATTATGAGTCAAAGTGGGTAGAGGCAATACCCACAAGAACTAATGACGTTGTGGTAGTGTGCAGGTTTGTGAAAGAACATATCTTTTCCAGGTTTGGTGTGCCCCGTATTATTATAAGCGATGGAGGCACCCACTTCACGAACAAGAAATTTGCAACACTAATGAGTAAATATAGGGTCAAGCACAATGTCTGTACCCCGTATCACCCACAGACTCAAGGTCAAGTTGAGGTTTCCAATCAAGAGATCAAAAAGATATTGGAACGCATAGTGGCATCTTCTAGGAAGAATTGGAGTGAACTCCTACCAGATGCTTTATGGGCATATAGGACCGCATTTAAAACACCTATAGGCACTACGCCTTTTAGGTTGGCTTATGGGTGGGCTTGCCATTTGCCGGTTGAGTTAAAGAACAAGGCGCACTGGGCGTTACGGAAGCTCAATGTGAGTTATGATGATGTAGGGAAAAAGAGACTATTGGAGCTAAATGAGTTAGATGAGCTTAGGATGACTTCCTATAAGAATCAAAGGATCTATAAAGAAAGGATAAAGCAAATCCATGACTTCCACATTCAAACATGCATTTTCAAAAAAGGTGATCGCGTTTTACTGTTCAACTCAAAACTAAAGCTTCATCCTGGGAAATTAAAATCCAGCTGGAGTGGACCTTTTATGGTGGAGGAGGTGTGCCCACATGGTGCTATTATGGTGATAGATGGAGAGCTCACGTTCCTAGTTAATGTTCAAAGGTTGAAGCTTTACTTTGGATAGAACTACATGAGAAAAGTGCATGAGGTTAAACTCATGGCACTTAAGGAAGAATGAAGAGCCTGATTGCGTCTAGCCTAAGATAATAAACAAGGACGCTTTTTGAGAGGCAACCCAACCATCAGTAGTTTTAATTTGTAGTTCCTTCATTTTCTTTCACATTTGCAAGTTAGTTTTGTTTAATTTCGTTTTTAGTGTAAAAATGATACCCTAATCATTTTGCTCAGTGTGAAATACTGAATCAAAGTCGATACCATCGACCACAATGTCAATGGTAGTGGCATGGGTGCAGGGAAGTGACTACAGAAATTTTTCTAATTCGATACCATCGACGGCCAATCGATGGTATCGACATGCTATCAGCGAACAAGAAAAAGGCAGTCGATAGTATCGACAACGAAGTCGATGCTCGTGAGATCCCTGAAGATTTACAAACAAATTCTTCTTAGTGAAGTCGATACCATCGACAACCCAATTGATGGTATCGACCCGGGGTCAGCAAGGAAGCGGCGCCCGAGCCTCACGGGGGTAATCGAACCATAAAGAGTCGATACCATCGATGACCAGTCAATGGTATCGAGGTGACACGTCACCAATCCGCGAGAAGAAATCAACAGAGCGTGCCAAAATGAAGTAGTCGATCTATGGGATGGGTCGATACCATCGACCCATGTCGATAGTATCGACACATCACCTATCCAGGCCCCCTACATCAAGCAATTGACAACCGTTGTGAAAACTACTAGAGGGGGGGGTGAATAGAGTTTTATAGATAATTTAACAATTTATTGAATTCAAACAACCACAAGGAAAATATTGGACAAGGAGACACAAGGTTTAGAGTGGTTCCAACTATAGCAAATACTATAGCCGTCAGTCCACTACCCGGTTGCTTACCCAACCGGGATTTGAAAAGAAATTTATTTTATTACCTCTCAAGGAATTACATAAAATACAATCTCTTTTCCCTAAACCCTTCAAGCAGCCTTCACCTAGAAGTAATCGCCCAACTCGAAGCAGCCTTCCCTTGAAGTAGATGCACCAACTCTCGTTGCACCAGCCTTCTGAAGTAGCTTCCCGTGCGATAGCCTTCTTGAAGTAGCTTGAAGTCCCCTACTCCTCCGAGAAGTCAACCCTCTCCAATCCGCAGCCTCCAACCCTAGGAGTAGCAAGGAGAGTACAAAAGATAACAAGGAACAAGAAAGAAAAAAGGAAATTACAACTTATCCTTTAAGCCCGAGGCTTGATATGCCTAGATCAAGCGTAAGATCTCCTAGCCAAGTATGTGAACTTGTAATTGCTGTGGGTAGGAGAATCTAGCCTATAGGACACGAGATTGAGCTAAAGAGAATGTAGGCCAATGATCACAGTGCTCAAATTTGCTTGCAAAAGATTGCTCAAGTATGCTCAAGTGTATTCTCAAGTGTAACAAGTGAATTCTAGTGTCCTATGGCTTGTCCTATTTATAGGAATGGCCTAAGTATGATTAAGGACGTTCTAGACAACTTCTAGGGGTTTCTAAGTGCTTAACTAGCCGTTAGGTACAAAGTTGTTGCTTTAACAACGGCTAATTAATTTATTCTGCAGTTGCTGTCAGAGACCATCTCGGTCGACAAATGGTCGACCGAGACACCTACTCGGTCGAAGTTTTGTCGACCGACAGGCTCTCTGGAACAAGTGATTTGCAACGTCTTTCTTCAACTACCAACTAACTTGTCTGTTGTGTCTAACGGCTACTTTGGATCTTTCTCGGTCGAGAAGATGGTCGACCGAGAGTGTCTCGTTTGAGGAGTTCGTCGACCGAGAATGATCCTGTTTCAAGGTTTCAATTTAAGCACTAATTATATGTGTGAGTGTGCAAAGGTGATTCTATTCAAATGGGATGACATGTCTAACTATGGTGTTTGGCTAGGGAAAATCTAACGCTTGATTTACATGCAAATCTAAGTACTTGTACATTATATATTTGTACAAGTTTTACAACATTGATTACATTGCATGAAAATAAAACTAAGTAAGCTCTTGGATTTTCCCTTGCTATTTTGTCATCCTGCACACTCAAGTAGCTCGTTAGATTAATAAGAATGAAATGTTTGTCATCATCGAAACAAAGGGATTTATCATAATATCTAATTTATCCAACAATCTCCCCCTTTTTGAAGATGACAAACATTTCCTAAATATGAAATAAGAAAATATAAAGCATGTGAGTTTCATACCTGAAAATTACCTTTTGTAGCCATTTATGTTTTGCAAGTAAGTGCTGGCCAAGATGTGATGAAACTCATTTATAGTTTTGATTTTTATATTCTTTCTCCCCCTTTGTCACTTCAAAAAAGATATCCAAGTTGAATATTTCTTCTCCCCCCTTAATATTATGCTCCCCCTCAAATAGATATCCTATTAGAAACATGAATGTTTGTCTAATTTATCCACAATTTGTTTCTCAATCATTTGCAAAGGATGTTAAGCCTTGAAATGATATGAGATTCCCTTAAGCGTATGATGAATGTATATTTATTTCTCATTTATCAAAGGATGTTAAGCCCTAAATTAAATGAGAATCCTCTTAATCTTAGAGTACATAAAAATGTCTCCATCCAAATGCAAGGGATGTTAAGCCCTGTTTTGGGTAGAGAGTTCCTTCAAGTACAAGATACCATTTTCAATAAATTCATAAATTTCTTGAAAATTTTCAGCTATTACAATCTTCTTTAATCAAATGGTCAAAGTTTTTATGATCTCCCCCTTAGTCTTATGCTTTGCTCCCCCTTAGATAGATATCTCAAATGAAAGTTTGAGTACTAAGCAAAAACTATAAAATGTTGTAGAGGATCTCCATGATTAACAAGGATGTATGCAATTTATGTCAGTCCGAAAAACAGAAACCCAGTCGGTCGACAATAGCTCGACCGACAGTGTTCTCGGTCGACTAGTTGCTCGACCGAGAATGTTTCTGGAGAACTGTTTTGTCATTTGTCAATTTAGCTAGAATTTTAATAGTTGCCTGTTTTAATTATTACTCCCCTTATTTGTTATGCTCTACAATAATGAACTTATAATCTATATTTTTGAAGATGTCTCATATGCCAAAAATATAACCATTTGAATTAAGCAAAGATGGCAAACTTCATTCAATAGCATGGAAAATATTACAATTATATAGAAATGACCAATTTATTACAATCATTGTCATTAAAATTAGTACAACTTCAACACTTCACTGGAAAGATTTAAGAATTACATCGATGTCCAGATCTTTCCCAAGGAATGGCTCGGCTCCATAATATTTGACCAGAGTTTGCCAATCCAAAGCACCTGTCGTAGTTAACGCATATGCTTCCAGAAATGTGGGAACTCGGTCAAATCGGAAGTGAGCAGCTATATCTTGCAATTGTATGGAGGAAAATTAAGTATGTGCAAGATCCATTGATGGTGGAGGTGGAGGTTGATAGTAGTTGTATGAAGGGTTAAATGGGTTGAGCATGCCAGGATTTAAGGAATGCGGATATTCATCGATTTGGCTCGGAGAAAGATTTTGCATTCTTTGATTTAAGTATGTCATGGCATGGTGGGTATAGTTGAGTTGGCTACTAAGATGATATTGGGAGCCGACAAGATAAGTGAGAGTATTTTGGATGGGATCAACAGAAAGATTAGTAGGAGGAGGGGGTGGTGGTATATCTTGATGTGATGATTCTCCTTCTACTCTTGCCCTTTTATGACCAAAGTCAATCCCCATCTTCTCTACGGTGTTCTTACTTATCTTTGGTGGTCTACGCTCCCATGTATACCCCATATCTTCAATTTGTAACTTAAGAAAATGTTGAGTGATCTGGCATACAAAATCGGCATACGGTGGATTGCCAGAAAACTCAAGCATGTTTTTAAGTATTATGCGAATGAAGTTTATAGGAATTTCTTTTATGATAGCATAAATTAGACACATGCGGAAAATAGGGACCTCAGATTTATTGGCTCTAGGATGTATGTTAGTGGAAACAATGAGGTTTACTATCCTACATGCAGGTTTCAGGTTTATTGCATAATAGGTTCCCCTATCTTCATGACAAGTGGTATTGGTTTGAAATATGGCTCTTTTTATATCACTAAGGCTAGTGGAGTGGTCATCATGGGAAAATAAATTTAGTGGATTGCCGGTGGTAAGGTCAAGGAAATCTTGGTATTCATCTATATCAATTTCTAGCATATCAAGAATATCCCCTTCGGAAAATTTAAAACTACGCCCATTGACCATGGTGTAGAAGAATGTGGTTTCATTTTCGGTGTGGGATAAGAGATTGGCATAGAATTCGTTGACTACCTTAGTGGAATAGATAGGAAAAGAAGGATTGATGAAGTCCTTCAGCTTTTGCACTCCAAAGAGATTTTCTAGATCGACTATGTTGATGAAGTCCATAGCTTCGACCGGGCGTCGGGGAAGAGGAGCTTTAGAGGAAAGCTGTAGATATCTATCTCCAGCATCTCCGTCGACGAAGGCGATGTCGTTGATGATCGTCAGTGGCGGAGTGGCTTCCCGAGCTTCTCTTCTTTTTCTTTCGGCGACTTTCTTCTTCCCACGGGCAGCTGAGGATGAGGCCATTTGTGTTTCTTGAGTGTGGAGAAGAAGCAAGGAAGATTGGAGGATAAGAATGCTGAAGGGTTGCACGAAAATGCACTAGAGATGGACTATGGAGGCAAGGAAATGTAAGTGTGAGTAAATGACTCGTTTTTGCTCCTATTTATAGCATTCCAGCGACCGGGTCGGTCGACGACTCGTCGACCGAGCGTCCGCAACGGTCGAGTTGCAGACGCGCCACTTGGTTCCCCAACGGTCAAAAAAACGGTCATAACGGTCGATTTACAACGGTCGTATCCAACGGCTATTTCTCGGTCGAGCACTTGTCGACCGATGTTGTCTCGGTCGAGCATTTGTCGACCGACAGTTCGTCCGATATTGAGTCTGTTTAGTATTTGTCAGTCGAGGGAGATGGGCTGACCGAGAGGTTCTCGGTCGACGAATTCGTCGACCGACAGACTTACTGAGTACAACTTTTAAAACTGATTTTTAAATGCAAATGGTAGATCATTTTTGTAGAGCATTTATATGGATATTCTAAGGGAGTAATATTGGGATAATTTAAGGCTTAAATGATAACAAATGATTTAATTTTCAAGAAAATTTATATTTAGATTAAGTCCAAAGAGAGAATTTCCAAAATAAGCAATTTTTGTCTAAGCTTATTTTAGGTCGCCTTTGACTACGACCATAGCGCCCCTTAGTCAAGTTTTATTTTGACCAAGAGGCAAATTTTGCAGATTTTTCAGATTGAATATATTGAGTCTAATATCTGCATAAAATTTGAATATCAAGTTGAAGCATACTTCTTAATTGGAGGCACAATTTAATTATTTCAAAGATACTGAGTTAGAGATTTTGTTGCAAGCAATAACATATGACTAATAAGTTATTTTGCTTGTTTGCATACAATTTTCTATGCGCACCAAATGATGAAAGCATGGTATAAAGCATACAATGATAATTCCATTATAATTAGTATATGAATAGACCAGAAAATACTTTTACGAAAAGTCATATGAAAATAGGAATTTTCTTTTCATTTGACTTAGACTTTAAATCATCTAGGGAACAAACTAATATTAATTTCATTTATATTTGTAATTATGTAGAGTTGAGATAGACATAGAAATATGCAACTAATGTCATTGGTCATATCTCAACTTTGATTTTGTTCATTTAGTTTGGAGGTTTTGGAACCCAAACTAACTCTACATCTTTTCTCTTATAAGGACATGAAAATGAATAGTGACCAAGGCGCAAACAGTAATGACAACATATTGAGTCAACTTCATATCTTTTTCTATGGTTGTGTCCTATGTTGTCATTGGGTGAGGATGTCCTTTTAGGTACATATATAGATTGGGTTTGTGACTTTCTCTGACTAGGTTGTTGATGAGATTTTCCTTTAGGCTTGTAACCTAGTCCTCTTCTCCCAATTTGTTGATAGGGATTATCTAGGATTTGATCAAGAATGCCATGATTATTCAAACTACGAACTTGTTGTTGTAGCTTGGCAATCTCATCCATTCTTTTCTTAATGTCTATTTTTGCTTGGTCTAGATTTGATGACAATAAATTTCTTTCTTTAACAATAGTGTCATAATCTATATGGGTGCATAATAATGGTTGTTTCTGAAGATCGTTTACTTGAGTCTGTAAGTTTGAATTTTCAACAGAAAGGAGCTTGCAATCGGCTTCCATAGATTTTAACTTAAGATCAGAAAATTTATTTCCCTCTTTAAGATTCTCATTTTCAGATGCAAGAGCAAGAATTTTAACATTTAGATCACCATTTTCCTTATTTGATTTCTTTAATTTCTTTTTGCACTCAACATATTTATTATGTGTTTCTTCAATAATAGCAACTAGTTCTTCTTTAGATAAATCAAAAAGACTTACCTCTTCTTCTTCTTCTTCTTCACTAGTTGTAGAAATAAAGCATTCTTTGTGCTTATCCTCTTTCTTTGATCTCCATGGGCATCCGGTTGTTTTGTGATTTGTTCCTAAACACCAATTGCAGCATGTAGTGGTTTTGTCCAAGCACTTTTCACCATTTCCCTCCATTCTTCAAGACCTGGTTAGGGTTCCTTGAAGCCTGCTCTGATACCAATTGAAAACTACTAGAGGGGGGGTGTGAATAGAGTTTTATAGATAATTTAACAATTTATTGAATTCAAACAACCACAAGGAAAATATTGGACAAGGAGACACAAGGTTTAGAGTGGTTCCAACTATAGCAAATACTATAGCCGTCAGTCCACTACCCGGTTGCTTACCCAACCGGGATTTGAAAAGAAATTTATTTTATTACCTCTCAAGGAATTACATAAAATACAATCTCTTTTCCCTAAACCCTTCAAGCAGCCTTCACCTAGAAGTAATCGCCCAACTCGAAGCAGCCTTCCCTTGAAGTAGATGCACCAACTCCCGTTGCACCAACTCCCGTTGCACCAGCCTTCTGAAGTAGCTTCCCGTGCGATAGCCTTCTTGAAGTAGCTTGAAGTCCCCTTCTCCTCCGAGAAGTCAACCCTCTCCAATCCGCAGCCTCCAACCCTAGGAGTAGCAAGGAGAGTACAAAAGATAACAAGGAACAAGAAAGAAAAAAGGAAATTACAACTTATACTTTAAGCCGGAGGCTTGATATGCCTAGATCAAGCGTAAGATCTCCTAGCCAAGTATGTGAACATGTAATTGCTGTGGGTAGGAGAATCTAGCCTATAGGACACGAGATTGAGCTAAAGAGAATGTAGGCCAATGATCACAGTGCTCAAATTTGCTTGCAAAAGATTGCTCAAGTATGCTCAAGTGTATTCTCAAGTGTAACAAGTGAATTCTAGTGTCCTATGGCTTGTCCTATTTATAGGAATGGCCTAAGTATGCTTAAGGACGTTCTAGACAACTTCTAGGGGTTTCTAAGTGCTTAACTAGCCGTTAGGTACAAAGTTGTTGCTTTAACAACGGCTAATTAATTTATTCTGCAGTTGCTGTCAGAGACCATCTCGGTCGACAAATGGTCGACCGAGACACCTACTCGGTCGAAGTTTTGTCGACCGACAGGCTCTCTGGAACAAGTGATTTGCAACGTCTTTCTTCAACTACCAACTAACTTGTCTGTTGTGTCTAACGGCTACTTTGGATCTTTCTCGGTCGAGAAGATGGTCGACCGAGAGTGTCTCGGTCGAGGAGTTCGTCGACCGAGAATGATCCTGTTTCAAGGTTTCAATTTAAGCACTAATTATATGTGTGAGTGTGCAAAGGTGATTCTATTCAAATGGGATGACATGTCTAACTATGGTGTTTGGCTAGGGAAAATCTAACGCTTGATTTACATGCAAATCTAAGTACTTGTACATTATATATTTGTACAAGTTTTACAACATTGATTACATTGCATGAAAATAAAACTAAGTAAGCTCTTGGATTTTCCCTTGCTATTTTGTCATCCTGCACACTCAAGTAGCTCGTTAGATTAATAAGAATGAAATGTTTGTCATCATCGAAACAAAGGGATTTATCATAATATCTAATTTATCCAACACGTTGATGGTCGCGAAGAGGAGAATGTGTTGCAGGTGTCGATACCATCGACACCCCATCGATGGTATCGACAGAGCGATAGTGGCGATGGGTTCTGTTATAAAAGAAGGGGTAGGTTCTCATTTCTATTCACACCTTCAGAGTGAATCCCCTAAACTCTTGCGCCAAGCATCCCAAGCAATCAGAGATCTTCACCGAGCATATAGCAATCGAGCAATCTTCACCGAGCTCTTCATAGACATTGGAGATCATCTTCTCTGAGAAACTCTGATCTTCATCGAGCTCCATTCTTCTGTCTTCTTTCTTTCATCATGACGAGGAACACTGCTGCATCATCTTCAAGCACTGTACCGATGGCGATTGAGATGTTTATTCTGCCCCCGCCAGGCTCCATCCCTCGTCCCCGACTTACACATCCTTCTACGGATGTAAAGAAAGTTTACGAGGAGCTGATGAAAAGAACTATTGAGCTGACTCAATTTTGCGACAGACGAATGATCCGAGATCTCGGATTTGAGGATAACCTGATGTATGTAATCCATGGCCAGGAGGGGAACATGAGTAGGCTCGACAATGTGGTCACCCATCATGTGGAGGGCCACCCCTTTTTCGGTGAGTGGCCAACTTATAAAGAATTGGTGGTGGAGTTTATGGCGTCGCTTGATATCTGTGTTGTCCCAAATGACCTCAACGCCACTGACAGGGAATGGATCAAAGGTTGAGTGTCTTTCCGGCTCTTCAACAGAAACTATAATCTTACTATACAACAATTCAACTCCATCTACAACTGGTGGCAGTCCCTCGAACAACACCGACGGCCAGACAACCGAGCTGATTATGATGCCATGTTCACATAGTTGGTGGTAGCCCCTCAAGGCAAAACGATCAACTATCACAATACCGCGATGGCTGACTTTGAGCATCCCTTCGTGCGGGTCTTACACCACATGTTGTGTTTTACCTTCTTCACTCAAGGAGAGCTTTCGCTGAGTAAATTTCAAGAGACTAACCTCTTCTTTCTGTATAATCTGCTGACACGAGGCAAGCTTAACTGGGGCACGTTCTTCCTAACACACGTAATGGCAATGAAAAAAAGTACTCGGTGGTCCCCAATTCATTTTGGGGGACTCATCACTCCTTTAGCCCTCTACCTCGGGCTAGACCTTTCTTCAATGCCTCCCCTGCTAAGTAAAAGCTCTGTCAACCTTCATCATTTGCATCGGTCCAACTTGTTGACATTTTGTGATGGCATGGTGTATGCACATTGCCACATAAACAAAGAATATCAAGAATGCGCCCTTCCAAATCCCGTCTTCAACATCTAGGGGGCCCAACATTTCAGATGGTCCGTAATTTCCATCGATGACTCCGACAGTGGAGAATACAAGGTCGACAACGAAAACGACAATGATGACAGTGACGAGAAGGAGGAGGAAGAGGAGACTGTTACTCCTCTTCATTCACGAGTGGCACCCAGGAAGCGGCCACACTTCTACCTGGGTGCATCATCATCCTTACAACCTCAACTGCCACAACCCTCTCAACAAGGAGAGGATGTTTATTCTATACAGGGCATGTACACCATGCTACAGAGCATTTAGGAGAGGCAACAACAACACACTACGTCATTTGCTGATATCCAGGATACTACGAATCAGCTATATGTTAATTAACAAGCTATCTTCGAGAATGAATGTCAGCTATTCGCCAATCAAAAGCAGGTCTATGACCAGTTGGGGTGGATCGAGTAGTAGCAACAACCATTTTATGATCACTACTGGAATCAAGGTTACTTCGGGGGCTACCAACAGCCACCACTAATGCCCCCATATGATCCAAACTTCTAGGGGAAATATCCATCATGGGATCCCAGTGCCCCACAGTACCCACCACCTGAGCAGTAAATGGTATCACTGTTCCACCTGCTGAGATTGTTTTTGACTATGAGGCCATAGTCGAATTCAAGCTTAGGGGGGGGAGATGGAACCGTTTCTATCTTTTATTTTCCTTTGTTTTTATCCTTTATTGCCTTTTCTTTTATTTTAACAATTTTCTTAGCTTTTAGGATCCACATGCTATCCAGTGTATTTGTGGATGTCTAATGTAATTTGTCATCTCTATATTTTTCACATGGGAGTTATGGGTAAATTTGAAAATTTTTCATGTAATTGCAAGATTGCTTTGTTTGAACTTAAGAACTTAGCTTATGAAAATAATTGGGTTTGTCAACTTTAAAACATAAGACCACAACTGTAAATGCCTATGATTCAAGGAAAGTGGATGGAATTGGATGTTGAGCCTAAACTAACCAAATGGTAATGATACTTTAATATGAAATAAGAGAGAGAAACCCCTTGACTTTACACATGTCAGTAAGGAGGGACATATAATATCTTCCAATGGTTCTGTCAATTAATTTTGTGATCTATCCACCTCATCTCATTTACACTCCACCATAAGAATTGGGAGCACTTTATAGTTTGTCATCTCTTGATTGCATATCATGTAGATAGGATTGCATTGTAGTTAGTTTTTACATCTGTTGCATATATGAAAAGAAAAAAAATGTCACATTATTGTCATGCATGTACAAATTTTAGAATGCATGTCAATGTCATTTTAGTTGCATTTTACATAATTTTAATCATTTTTTACATGATGTTCCTTGCTTCTTCTAAAAATAAGGAACTTGTTTCATACTTTCTGAAAAATAAAATACAATGAAAAAAATAGTAGTTATGAGAATAAGCCCAAGACGAAGATGTGAAAATTTCATCTTAGTTCATTAAGCAAAATAAGGGTTGAAAAGAAAAAAAATAGTAAGTAAGTGAAGATCAAAAGGAGGAAGGAACTTGTTCACATGCATAATAAGAAGAACAAGCACATGTGTAGTTTTGTAGATATTCTGTCTCTCATTGGGATGGAATGATAGTGCATGCATCATTCCACCTGAAATGTAAGCATTAGGTCATTTTCATATGCATGAGCATCATGTAGGTCATTTTTGTACCGTTGCATGTCAAACTGTATTGTGCTACTTTTTCTTACATAAACCATCTATCCCATCCACCCATTGCTCAAAATGGTAGGCCACCCATGATTATCTCCTCACTTTTGTATTTCAGGAGATTTGCTTCCATGTATATGGTAGTTAGGTTATGAGCAACGTAGATAGGAGATCACAAGATGCACCAAGCCTGAGCCGAAAGATTTTATTATATTAACTGCCTTATTTGATAGTGTTCACCAATCTTGGAGTGGATATCTATTATGGATGATCATTGTCACCTGTAGGGTAGTTACCATTCTGTGGTTAGTGAGGGCTGGTATGTGAATGTCTAGTGGGAATCATACGGTAATGTCTGTTGTGATAGTATATTCTTTAGTTGACCCTCTCAATTTTATTCTATAGTCTGTTGCTTGATGATGAGCAATGTTTAAGCTTAGGGGAGTTTGATGCGAGGATTTTGAGTCGCTTTTATATACTAGTTTTACATGTGTTTTATGTGTTTATTAGTCACATTTGTGGTTAGTATCGCATGATTCACTCACTTTAGTCTATAATCTCATTTTGCATCAAATCTACTATATTTCATATTTTTGGTTATAAATGATCATATTGATGTCTTTTAGCAAGGCTGATTCGAATTTATCTTAAAATGTCAGGAAAAACGAATACATGCAGTTATCGATACCATCGACAGCTATCGATAGTATCGACTCGGCCACAATGAGACAACCGCAAGGAACCAAGATGAGTCGATACCATCGACACTGAAGTCGATGGTAGCGAGATACCTACAGTGAGCTAGCAGTCAACTGGTCGATACTATTGACACAAAGTCGATATTATTGACCTCGCCCAGCTTCAACGTTGGATTGGTGATAAAAGCGACACCTAAAGGTGTCGATACCATCGACACTAAATTCGATGGTATCGAGTCTGCATCAGCACAAAATGTCAGAAAAAGGAAGAATCATCGATACTATGATGGGTTGATACCATCGACCCGTCATAGTATCGATGTCGTCGGATCAGGTTTTGTTATAGATCATTTGTAATCGGATAGTGGTGATCTTTTAGCGATCTAAAGTGGTTCATATACCTAATTATGAAGGCTCTAAGTAGGGTATCACGTCATTAGTCATTGCACAAGTCTCGAGGAGGAGAGGAGAGAAGAACGGAGCCCAGAGCCACACCCCGATCATTTTGAGAGCTGTAGAAGGAGTTTCCCACTACCGAAAGGTTGTAGATCGCTCGTTCTATACCAAGGAATGCCCAGATCTCCTCTGTTCAGGGGTTTGTATCACTTCTATTCACGTTTTCTCCATGTTTTCCCTTTCTCTCATCATGTCTTTCATTGAGATGAACATGCAGGGCTAATCCCCTTTATCTTTAGGGCCGAGAGTAGCCCGAGTGATCGTTGTATGAGATTTTTACCATAGTATTTCATAAATTGTCTCTTAAATCCATGGTATGATTTCATTTTCTCCATTATATCATTATGATTGATCACCCTAATGATAATCTAATACCTTTAATTACTTTGAAAGAAGAATTAACGGTTGAAAAAGATGAAATTTACATTAACTAATAAATCCATTGAATAAGGTGATGTACAGTTAATGGTGGAAACCCAGAGTATGGTCTTCATGCACCTAGTTTAGGGTATAGGTTACTACTACCGTGGTACCGACCTAGAGTTAGGTAGTGAATTGTATCATGAAAGTGAGCGATTCTGAATACATGCCACTATCCATAATGAGAGACAAATTAGGATAATTGTGTAGGAATTAATACAATGAGAACCTATGGTGAAACCGTAATCCTAAAGATTCACATTTGAATTGATTAAACCAAACATTTAATCGATTGCTCTGTTTTCTTTTATTTTTCTTTTCTTTTTCAATCAACCCTCAAATCATTTTAATTGGTCTAGTTGATTGCAAGTAGTTAGTAGTAGTCTACCAATAATTACATTTCCCTGAGTTCGACTCGAGCCTCACAAAGGCCTATATTACTCTGACGTGAGCACTTGCGTTCTATGCACAGTAAATTCGTGTCAATGGAAGTGCAAGCTGTGGCTAGGAAGGAGTGTTTTATGGAATGCCAATTCTTCAAGAGGAACGATGTGTCAACTCCGTCGGGGCCCAGGGCCTTGTGGGGGTTGCTGCTGGATAGAGTGTTGTGTATCTCATGGAGAGTCGGCAGGCTTTCTATAGTTCTGGCTTCAGCAGCGGGCAGACATCTGAATGAACCTATGTAGTTGCAAATGTCATCAACATTGTGGTAGACCAGTTCTATGAATAGGCTCCTAAAATGTTGTAATACCATCTCTGAGATACATCCTTCATCTGATACCCAGCGGCTAGACTGATCCTTCAGCATAGTTACATTGTTCTGTCACCTTCTTTTCTTAACAAAGGCATTATAAAAACTTGAGTTGTTATCGCCATTCTTAAGCCAATTGATATGGCTCTTTTGTTTGAGGTCATCCTCTTCCTTCCTCAGGACGTCAAGGTATTTCACTTATCTCCAATAAGTTGAACTGTTGTACTGTCAAACCTGTAAGATAGGGAGCTCTGAAGAGTTTCTAGGTTGTGAATGATCCTCCACTTTTCTTTGCCTCTCTATTTTCTTTCATTTGCTACCCAGGCGATAATGTCTTTCTTTGCACCACTAAGAGCCTCATGAAATGCCAAGTTTGAGTTCTATTTGTTTCGAATAACATCCTGGAACTCAGGGTTATTAGTCCGAGACTCCCTTATGACAAACCTGGAAGAAGATGATCCTCTCACTGTGGGACGCAAGAGGATGGGGTAGTGGTCTGATTCTGACCTTGGGAGGTGGTCCACCATAGCCTGTGGATAATTTAACAGAAATTCTATGTTGTCCAGGGCATAGTCAAGCCGTTCCTGCAACTGACCGTGAATGTAAGTGTACCTGGGGCCGTTATACCCAATGTCAGATAAATCTGCTTCAAGTAAGGTGTTGTTGAAAGTCTGCGCCTCATTAAAATTATAGATAGAGCTGCCTATCTTCTCCTCAGGTAGTAGGGTGGTGTTAAAGTCCCCTAATGCTACCCAAGGTAGAGCATCATTCTTTCCAAGTGTAATCAAATGATCCCATAGCAGCTTACAGACTAAACTGTGCGGGCTCGCATATACAAAAGTGCACATGAAGGCTTTATTGATGCAACAAGATATGAATTTTCTATGATAATTCTTTATTTGGATCTCACAGTCTTCCTCATTCCAGCATATCCATATTCTGCCTGAGAACCTGCGAGCTTCATAGCGGAAGGATCTATTGAATCCAAGTTTCTTGATTGTGTTGGTAGCTTTGGTGCCACTGATGCGTGGTTCCAGTATAGCTACAATCTTAGGTATATATAAGAAGATGAGGTCTTTAAGAACCCTTATGGTGTCATCATTGTCAATGCCTTTGACATTCCAACACAAGATATTGAACATTAAGAACTTGGTTGGAGGGTAGTAAGTGGACGCTATCTAGGCTTGTGCTTCCTCCTGGGCATTTTCTACAACTAATTCCTCGCCCTCATAGATGACGAAGTACATTAACTCTTCATTCTCTAGCCCTAAGGTTGAAATTATCCTATTGCATATGCGGGTAGCCTATTCGTCTTGGGTTTGCTCTTGCCCTTCCTTTTTGTATTGAGAATGCTGCTTGATTTGGATTTCATAGGTAGTAAGGCTTTCTCAAATGTCTTTTTCATTTTCCCCCATCTACCCTTTTTCAACCTGCTCATACATGACTTTTGTTCAGTCTCCAGGTCTCCTGAATCATCCTCCATAGCAGTCTCCTTCGGTTCAGTCTCTCCTTCTTCTTCTATGATCACAACTTCGTTAACCTCCGAGTTCAGTGCAACATGGTTCCCCTTATTCCCCTCAGTTTCTCCTCCTCCTGCAGTCCCCTCATTTTCTTTTATGTGTTTGTTGGTAATATCCCAGAGCACAGTTCTGGTTTTTTCTAGATCATCTTCTTTATATTTCCCCATTTTAGTGCAGGTCCAAAATGGCCCATGGACACCCAGTGCAAGGGTGGCTACATCACCATAGACAACCCTTTCTGACATGCCTGGACTACACTGCTCAAGACTGGCATGTTACATGCCCATGTGGGACCCACCTATTAGAGGGGTTATGGATCTGATACCATTTGTAATGCCTGGGTCCATTGCCCAAGATTATAGTAGAGTTCCAAGAATGATAACTTGCCCCACAGACCACCACTAGCCATAACTATATGCTTTGTGCTCACTCATGTGCAAGCTATGATAAACTTCCCGATTGGTCATCCATCCTAGTACTACTCTAGGTTGAGTACACTTAACCACATAGTTATTTAGTGATGGGCTCCCAGAAAAGGAGGTGCACCTTGGTTATATGGGTAGTCCAATCATTCCTTTTAAGAACATGTATTCCGAGGCCTCAAATCCTGGGACGTTACAAAACTAGTATCATACACTCCTTCTTGTCTGCCATCTCATGGTAAAATTCTTCTAACATAAGTGCCCACATCAAAAGCATGAGCTTGGTATCTTTATTCATAATCAAGTACTTAATAACACCATTATGAGTGCAAATAATCACCTTATCCCATTCTAGGTAAGACTTAACTTACTAAAGGTGTATATTACCACCAACATTTAGTTCTCAATAGTATTGTAATTTATTGGAGCTTTATCTCATTCTTCCCAAAATAACATATGACATGAGGTTTCTTATCTTTCTTTTGCCAAAGTATCAAGCCTACATCATAGTCATTCACATCATGCATTAGGTTGAATAGTAGCTCCCAATCTGGGTTTTGGATAATTTTAGTTATTGTGAGGGAAACTTTCATATGGTGATAAGATTTTAAGAAGTTTTCATAAAATAAGAAAGGAGTATCCTTCAATAGTATATTGGATAAGGGATGAGAGATTTAAGAGAAATCCTTAATGAAGCACCAACAATATCCTACATTCCCTAAGAAGCTTATCACACCAGTAACAAAATATGGCAAAGGTAATCTTTATATAACTTTGATTTTAGATTTATCAACTTCTATTCCTCTATGAGACACCTTATTTCCTAGTACTATTCCTTGTTTCACTTTAAAGTGACATTTCTCCCAATTTCAAACTATGTTCTTATCTTTGATCTTTGTAAAACAGTCCAAAGGTTGTATAGGTAGTTGTTCTTATTGAATGGAGATATGTAAATTGAGAATTTCTCCATGAATAATTCCATGATATCCTCTATAAGGTTAAACATATCTACTACATGCAACAATACAAAGTAGTTGGTGAGTTATATAGGCCAAAAGGAATTCTCTGTAAAGATTACATTATAAACATGTATGTAAAAGTAGTATTCTCTTGGATGATGGGGGGATGGAACTTGTAAGATCTTGAGTTCCAATCCAATTAGCATAAGTAAGAGTTATGGGATAGATTATCCAACAATTGGTCAATGAACAAAAAGGGAAGTAATCCTTTTTATAGTGGCATTCATTTTTATGTAGTCAATGCACATGTTCCTTCTAGTTATTGTCCTCTATGTGACATCTTACCCATCCTTCCCTTTCACCACTATTACACCTCCTTTCTCAAGACAAGATGTTATACCCTTCTCTAGTGATTTTATTACTTATTTCTTGACAACTTCATGTAGGTTGTCATTCATGACACATTGCACCTATTATTTATATGGGTACCTGATGAATGTATATTCATCATGAAATTCAATTATCACTTTGGGACAAATTCAACTCTATATATACAATTTCACTCATTAAATGTCAAAATGCATCATAATGTGCAAAATTACTTAATTGACTAGATTATCAAGGTTTTAACTGAAATTTGTTGATTTAATGCAGGTCTTGATAAAGTTGAACAGTCAGTTGGGACCCAACTTCACTTACCTTTGGTTCTGACCAATTGATCTGATCAAACGGTTTCAACCATTCGATCTCGCCGAACGATTTCCACCATTTGGTTTCAAGACCGAATGGACAGATTTATCTCAAAACCGTTTGAGCCCATGCGGTCTCAAGACCGTTTGAGCCCATGCAGTCTCAAGACCGTTTGAGCCCATGCGGTCTCAAGACCGTTCGAGCCCATGCAGTCTCAAGACCGTTCGAGCCCATGCGGTCTCAAGACCGTTTGCTGCGATTGTAAAGACCGAATGGGCAGTCAAATGCGAAGCCATTTGGATTAGCACATGCATGAAGACCATTTCGCTGCTATGAAGACCATTTGAAGAGACTTGGTCTACGAGACCATTTGCAGAGACTCGGTCTATGAGACCGTTTGAATTTCCAAAACCGAATGAAGCTGAAGACCGTTTGCACATGCATGCAATGCATAGACCGAATGGTCACATGCACATAGATCGAATGGTCACATATGCAACAAGACCATTTGGATTTGCTGATGCATGAAGACCGAATGATATAGCACGTGCATGAATACCGCATGCAAGCAATACCAATTGATGCTACTAGCAATGCATACCATTTGGGCACTTAGCTACTAAACCAAATGAACGAGCGGCTTTGTTGCTTTGTCAAACCATTTGAAAAGAAGTAGATAGAAAAACGTTTGAGTTGGTTGCATGAAGACTGTTTGCTCAGCCCACGTGAAGACCGTTTAAAGTATACACATAGAACCGTTTGGAAAAAATCTAATATCAAAATCGTTTGCTGTTTGCTCAAGAAGATCGAATGAATCACATGTTCAATGAAACCGAATAGCCCATGCATGCATACATGCAGATCGTGCAAACCAAATGGAGGGATGCTGCGAGACCGCACGACAAAGTAACCCAAGGCAAACCGTTTGCTCCGGCCGCTACATGAAAACTGAACGATCACAGCCATGAAGACCGTTTGCCGCTAGAATCATGCAAACCGAATGGATTTGCTGGATTAGCAATGAAGACGGTTTACGTATGAGACCAAATGGAGCAACACTTGAAAACCATTTGGTTCAACAGCAGCGAGACCGTTTGCTGCCAGCAATGCAAGAGACCGCATGAAAAAGAGTAGAACGTATGCAAGCAAACCAAATCAGCATGCACTGCATCCAATCCCAATGTGTCACTCACGTGAAGAACACAACTGCATCATGAAAATTGTTTGCTACGTGCCAAACCGCTTGGGAAAAGTGGCCAACAGCAAAACCGAATGCTACAAGATTGTTTGCTTTAATTGCTGCAAACCGTTTGAATAAAAGACCCCAAGACCGAATGGAGGAAGGATCTGGGATCGTTTGATAAAGTACCATGCACGCAAACCGAATGGAAAAGTAGGCACAAAGCCAAGACCATTTGCAAAAGTAGCAAATGCAGACCGTGCGGGCTATTGTAATAAAACCGTTTAAATGAAATATTTATCAAATTGATTGCTGCTCAAATAACCAAAACTGTTTGGGCACTTAAAACATAAACCGTTTGGACTCACACCATAAGCATGAGGTCCAGATCTGTGCCTATAAATAGGACCCCAAGGGTCCTCACTTGGGCAATCGGATCTGGACGCCGCCAGGCTGCCAGAACACAGTTCCGATCCAAATCCAGACCAGTTTACGCCAGTTCTATTTCACCTACTGCCCGTGCTACAACCAAGGAGGTTGAGGAGAGAAGGAAGATGGAGCGAGGGAGACTGTCCGACCTATCTTGGCAATTCCCATTCGCGTCCAGATCTGCTCCGACACGACGTAGGAGGCCGTATCTTCTTCACCGAACTGCGACTACCTTCTGCACCGAGTTCATGGAGGATTTCTCTCTCTTTCTCATTCTTCTTGTTTCTCACATCATGAGTGAGTAGTACCTTTTCGCTGTGGTGCGGGGACTAACCCCGCTGCCCATGCAAATCGTGTTCTTTTGTTAAACTCTCCATGGCATTGTATATAACTTCCAATTTCATTGTTAGTTGGTACGTTTGTAGTTGATTATCTACTGACTTTCATCTTGTTATTTCCTATATTGTGAAATCTTCTATATGTGGGACGAAATGGCGGTTTACAAGGTTCGACTCTTTTACGTGAACTTCTGATAAGATTCCTTGTGGTTGTAAGTGTATGATCCGTTAGGGGACGATACATCTAGCCTACGGTGACGCTTCTGTGGTCTAAACATCCCTCAGGGAGGACCACAACCTTAGTTGGATTTTGTATTGTCTTTATTTATCGTCGATGTTAGTTTGTAGATCTATCACCTGCTTGCTTATCGATTAATGCGGTTGACTCCCAAACTAGAAATAGAATGTGATTTCTTCGTAGCCGTAAGTAAGTGATCCTGGTGGTGATGAGACATCTGATGCCTAAGGTGATGCTTACGCGAACCTAACGCCCTGACGGGGGGTTTTGCAGCAGCTCTATTTGGATTGATATATCTTGCCTGGTTTGTTTGTGATTGAATGTGTTTGCATGTGTAGCGGTGGTGAAACCCAGTACCATCCCAGCGATTCCATATCATTGATCTAAACCCAACTTTAATTCAGCTTTTACTTTCTTGCAATTAGTTTAAGCAACCTCAAATCAATCAATCATTCTAAATATTAATTTTACTTGAGCTAGATTCGACTGACAAGGATTCTTAAAAAGGTTGTCCTTTGGGTTCGATCCTTAACTATACTGCGATAAGACTCGTCAGCTTGCGGGTGGTATTATTGCACTTTGGTTTTGGTAAAAGCTCGGGGATTCCAACCCCGAGTGAGTTTGTTAGTGCGTTTCAAAATATCACGTTAGTACCTTACTTCAAGTGAGTTCTATGCATACACATAACAATACTCATCCCCTTGATCTTGTTGTTGGAATAGTTGAGGTATTTTCTTCTTAACTTAAGTTAAATAAGCAACAAATTGATCAATTATTCAAATTGGGGGGAGTTGATTATAGTAGGATTTCTTCCCTCATCATTGAGGAACTCATATTCAATCCCCACAAGGAGTTGTTTCATCCTAAAAGGGACATGAATGTCATATTGTCAAAAGTTTGTCTGTTTAGAGATATATACATTATTTTCTCGATATGGAGTTCTTCAGAGCGTCCAAGAATATATTTTTGTCATACTCACCCTAATTAGTGTATTGATATTATAGTAGTTCCATCACCCATAGGTTGTGATTTTGGTGGATTGATCAGTGAGTGCTCTGCAAAAACGTTTTGCTCTTGGAATTTTGCACATATCTGGATATAACAGCCAGTGAAGAAGATAGATTATACTTAAGAGGGGCCCTTCATTGACTCTAGGACCTTAAAGTTTATGTGGTCACTGCTCAATCTGATCATTATGATACCAACCTCCAAGTCAACTAGATCTCTTCCTGTTCAAAGGAAGGGCCTCTAAAAATCATCAGGCCACGTCAGATCTTTGATAGAGTCGATAATTTACCAAATCACATGGAATGAAACATGTTTGTATGCTACTTTGAACGTCCTTAACTACTCAAACTATTCTTGTAAAGGTGTGATCTTCTATTTGGATGATCAATTTTGTTTATACCATATATATCAAACCAAGCATGATTTCCAAGGTTAAAAGCATTTACCTCATGCTTGGTCCAAGGAGTTTAAGGTTGTGTTTGTTAATAGAATCACCAATACACGTCATTTGCACATCAATTCACTAGAAAAATTATCCTAGAGTTTAATCCTTTTTACTTTCTGATTAAGGCTAGTATAGAAGGTTCAATCCCACATGACAATGTTTTTAAGACATGTTTCTTATAAACCCAATTTATTTTTGAACTGTTTCTTTTTGGTATTATTGAAAGAATTGCATAAAGTAAAGACCGATTTGAGGGGGTTGATTTATCTAATGTGAGAAAGGAAATTTCAATAATAATAAAAGATTACACTAATGTAAGAAAAATAAAAGATTATTCTAAACAGAGAAATTAAAAGAAGAAGTGGTTAGCATAAAAGAATATTTAAACAAAAGTAAAATGCTAAAAATTAAAGGGTGAATTTGAAAGCAATGTTCAAGAGTTGTTTGAAATTAAATAGGAAGGCATTGAGTCTTAGGGGTTTTACCTTAGCCGTTGTGAAAATAAAATTGAGTTATACATGATAATAAGAAGGAAGCATGTATGTGCTTTATTAGTAAATAAAACACAAAAGAGGAACTCTATGTGAACCCATTGGTCCTGGTGTTTACGTATCCTTCTTCATCCTAAAGGGGTTTCTCCACGGTCGCATCCAAATCCTCGTGAATTCAGTTTAGGTGTTTTAAATCCAGGTTTCCACGATCGCATCCACTAGGATTAACAAGTGATAAAAATGATTAATTACATCATTTAAATATGTGATTTCTAAATTGAAAACCATCAGTCTAAATAGTTGTGAAAAAACTTGATCCGATTATTGCATGGCTAAGGGGCTATTTCCCTTACCTCGATAAGAAAACTACTAGCTACTCATGGCGAGGATGGGAGAAATAAGGAAAGAAAGCAAAAGAGTCATGGACCACAATTTTAGATCTCTGTAGAGTCCAAGGTGGTGACGATTAATTGACTTGTTTACTTTTTCTCTTGCTCCAAGAAGAGAATGTGAGAAGAAGAACCAAAGAAGAGGGCTCCAGAACTAAAATAAAAGAACTAACTTTATGAAGGAACTAATCTTTATTGCTCTTGAAAGAAAGATTACACTAAAGTGAAATGACATAATTCCAATATTGATTGCGTATAAAGAAAACTTGGGGCCCCTTTCTTAGTGGCGACCCCCTCCTTTTTTGGGGGAAGGAGGGGTGGAAACCCTACATAAAAGATTCTCTAGAAGACTCCTGGCCAGCGGCGGCTGAAAACTTTCTAGATCTGGTCAATAGAGGAAATGTTAATTATGTTGACCGTTCGCATTCTTTTTTTTTGTAGATTCCTGTAATAGAAATTTCAAGCGTATTTTTGGGCCAGTCATAAGTTCAGAAGTGGTCCAAAAATATGTTTTTCCTATAGATAATTCAATTCCCTTTTCAAGGCATAATTTCCCATTAAATTCGACCTTGGGATGTGAGAGTTATGACAATTTTGGTGTGAGGTACATATTTGAATCAGACACTGTCAGAATTTGTGCAAAATATCTTCCAAGGGAAATTAGTCATTGAGCTATTTTCCTCCAAAAAACAAACCAAATATAATTTAAACTCCAAATAATTAGAAAAATCTTAATTAATACAATTAATTACAATACTAATAAGATAAATAACAAAAAAATCCTAAAAAGATATCTAAAAATGTAAATAAAAAGGATAAATACACATTTATCAGTAACCAATGTGGAAAGACATTATGAATGCCCCTATATCCTTTTGCTCAGAAGGAATGGTCTCCTATATAGTTGCATTAGATCTTTTGAAATCTTGACTATGTCCACTTCACCTCCCATATGCCTTTTTGTGACGAGCACCTTAAACAACTTTTCAAGGGTATATATTTCATCTATGACATCCAAGAATGGTATTTCCATAGGGTATATTCTTAGCTACTTTAGTGAATTTTTTGTATTGATTATGTAGATGGGTCTTGATGGGTTTGTAAGGAAAAGGCACATTTGGAGCATTATCATCAAGATTGAGAGGTCCCTTCATGATCAATCCCAATTCTTTGAGAGATTCAAAAACCCTGGATGATTTATGGGTCTTGTTCTTGTTCCTTTTCTTGACCTCATCATGTCCAAGTTGAGTTGTCTCTTTAAGTTTGACTTCAACATGATTTGGTTCTTCATCTGATAAAGGAGGGTTAAGAACTTTGTTAGACATGAGGGTGGTTATTATTACAATTTCATGTCCTCTAGGGTTACACTTTGTATTGCATGGGAATTATCCTATTCAGATCTTGATTAATTCATCTAGGGAAGCATATTGTTGATCTATCATAATGTGGTGTTGTTGGAGATCAGATATTTGAGTTTCAACAATCCCCTACTATGAGTGTATCATGTTCATGGTGCTACTTGTGCTTGTAATAGTTTGACCTAGTTTCCCACTAAGTTGAGATTATTTTTTCATGTCATTCATAAAATGATTTATCATGTTTGGCTTTAGTTGTCCCTAGATATTCCTTCCCATTTTACCAAGAGAGTTACCTTGTCCTTTAAAGTTTCCTTGACTTTGAGGGTTGCCCTATTGATTGAAGTTCTTATTCTAATGGAAAATTGACTTGATTTTGAAAATCACATTGCATTCAACTTCTACCATAGCCAAGTGACGTAGGGGATTGGATCTAGAGATGATGGCTTTATATAAGAGAATCCAGGGTGTTGTGGCCTCTTGTGATGAGAAAAGAAGACATTTAAACCTCCTTGACTTAGGGGTCTTTACATTGTAGAGAGAACACACAATGTTCTGTGTGATGCCAATCTATTCCGCACATGATTCACTTAATGAGTGCCTCTACCTTATACTTTTCTTTAACATTATAATCCTTCAAAATTTTGACATATATGGCTATCTTTTCCATTTACACAACAAGGATATCAATCACCTTAGCCTCATGTACAACTATTACCGCGTCATTCACACCTACTACTCCTCTTGCATAACCCAACAAGATTGGCGGTATGCCACATTCTTGATGATTTTAGTAGACTATTCTACATCATTTTACAAATAGTGCCTCCCTATGACTACATGATTGATTGCCTTTAAGATTGGGTGAGATCATTGTACAAGATGGTAACTTGGTTGGTCTCATAGAATCCATAATGGGGGCCTATCTAATAATCCTAGAATCACTCCCAAGCTTCATAAAGGTTATTTGTTGGCCTTCGTATGATACCACTCATCTTGTTTTTGTAGTGTGTTATTCTATGGGAAACTTGGTGACAAAATTATCAATGATCCCTTCCTAGTTTTGGAAACGTTCAGTCTTTAGGCTCTTGTACCATGAGAGTGACTAGCTAATTAAATAGAAAAGGTAGATTGGTGTGATACAAACACCCGTGAACACCAAAATAAAGAAGAGAAAATTAATAAACAAAATGTTAGTTAACAAATCAAAACAAAGGTGAGTAACACTTTTAGTTAAGATATGATTAAGAAACTTTGACTGGGTTTCACTTGCCAAGCAAAGTAACCAAACATGAGAAGATGCCTACACCCATTTCATACCCATAGTGCAGTTTGTGAGTTGTCAACATTAGCTTATTTTCCTCCTTCTCTCAGGATCATGTTAGATGTAAGGTTAGAAGCATGCCTCCATTTTATGACCAACAAGCAAGCAAAAAAGCATGACCATATGGATTTCCCTCTAGTGATTCATCACTATCATAGGTTCAACTACTCAGTGCTTCAGACCTAAGTCCAAAAAATTCCCTCTCGAGGCTTTTTAGAATTGGTCGCCACAAGATAGTAGCTAAACATACAAGTAATGCAATTAAACAAGAACAAAAAGACAAACATGCCAAGAGTATGTCTATATGATGGATTCATAGTATTTATAGGGTTGGGGGGACCTGGTGGCTACTGCACTCATGTTTATGTTCTACAAAACATATTCATAGAAAAAAGTAACAATGGTTGAGAATAGGGGATAGAAAAGGGAAATACATCTGAATAGATAAGTAGAGGGAAGAGGAAATCCAAGGGAAGGTATATTCTCTTAGACCTACTATTACAGATCCTAGAAATCCTTTCTTGTGGCTGAATAAGCATGTGTTCTCCCTCACTCAATCACTAGTGAAGATGGAAGGAGGAACATAGAGTTGTAATAGATATCCTCACTATTTCTATTAAGAGTTGACGAGATCGATGGGTGGGAAAAAACACCTTCATAGGCCTCATATATCTCAAGATTATCCTTGGAAGCTTCACAATGGTGGTCGATGGGACCAATCAATCGATGGTCATCTACTTACCTAAGCTTTGGTGTTGATGTGATGGACATTTGACATTGTGTGGTAAAAGAGATGCCTTGGAAGTGAGGCCAAGGGTGCATATTTTAAGTGTGGTTTGGGGCTTGAGGAACCTCTAGGTTCCCTCCATAGAGTAGAAGCCTCATAAGTGAGGCTAGATATGTATATTTATAGGCATGGTTGGGGGTTCGAGGGACCTAAAAACACCTTCTGCAATAGTACTTTTTATGATCCCCAAGTAACAAAGCACGTGTCTCAAGGAATGCATGGTTTCTAGAACAACATCCATGTTGAATACAATGTACTCTTTTTGTTTTGGTGAGTGAATATTTCTAGTTTGGGTAAACAATGTGATGGAGTTCAAAAGTCAACCAACAAGTAGCATCAACATGAACTTGTTGGTTGATACATGTGTTTTTAGTCATTATTATAGGCACATTTATCCTTTATTTCATTGTAGATTAGTCATTAGTTTGATTTATTATGCATGGAATGGCATAGATGGCCTGTTTCTATTGAATGCATCAAATTACTTATGTTATTTTTGTGTATTTTTAGGTACAAGGAAGTTCCACTGACTCGGTGCTACTGACTTGGTAACAGTCGGTGGTACCCACTTGACATTAGTGATGGACCCAAAACTTGCTCAGAGTCGGTGCTACTGATAGCCACAGTCGGTCGTACTGAAATAGCCTTAGTAAATCCCAATATGATTCATGAAAACACGGTGCTACTAAGTATCCAACTTGGTACTACCGACTTGACGTTAGGGAGGCAGTTCGAAAATCACAAAACTCGATGCTATCGAGTCCAGTCGATAGTACTGACATGATCAGGATTGCACAAATAAACCTAAGTGACTTGATACTACCGACTCCCCTAGTTGGTACTACCGAGTCTACCTGATTAGGCCATCCATAGATTTCACTCGAATCCAATGATGGATGTTATTTCATACCCTAAGTGCCTTCTATGACTTAGGGGGATGACGACCAAACTAGGGGAAATGGTCATTTCCATTGAATGACAACCAGAGAGACAGAGAAGAAAAGAATTGAGGATTAAAATCTTCAACTGGGAAGATCTGAGCACCTCTGGAGGACGATTCTACAATCGGAAGATAGTGGAACACACGTACGATGGATGGGATCTTCCGGACAGACAGATATTTAGGGGTTACTTTAGGTTCCTAATGTTTCCCACATTTTTCTTCTTCCTTTCCATGTATTCATCGATGAAAACCGTGAAAGGCTAAAAACCTTTATTCCTTAGGATTTGGGAGTAGCCTAGATATACACGGTAATTTATTTCTATGCATTAATATCAATTTTATCTCTTTTTAATGGATATAAATCTATGAAAGCTTTGTGTTCTATTTTTGCTTGATCATCATAAGTGGATTAATAGATGCTTAGTCATCTCTAGAGAGGGATTAAGGGTTGGAAAGCATAGATTTACCAGTGTACTATTCCCTTTGGGAAAAGTAGAGTGAAAATAGGAGGAGAAACCCAGAGAATAATCATAAAGCCTCTAACTAATCAACCAATAACTATGGAATTGGGATTGGCATTAGATTAGGTAATGAATTACACTACGAGAGTAGGTAATTCTGTCTACTAGCTCCTTATCTAGGGATTGAGATAATAGATATTAGTGTGTGAGGTTAATTATTATTGTTATCTGTGGTGAAACCACTATCCTAAGGAATTCATTCCATCTCTGAGTAATTCAAACCTCTAATTCATTTTGTTTCTGCATTAGTTTTAAAACTCAAATCAATTCAACCATTTACAACTAGACTAGCTGATTAGACTGCAATTAGTAGTAGTCTACTGCAGAAATGTTTCCCTGTATTTGACTCGGGCCTCTAAAGAGCCTATATTACTTCGATACGTTCACTTGCGTATAACGCACGGTAAACACATGTCAAGTTTTTGGCACTATTTCCAGGGAAACGACAACTTCCAACACCATGAGTGTTGTGGTCGGCCACTCTAGTCCAACCCATTTTTTTAATTTTCATTTAGAGATGAATTATAAAATCATTATTACCTCTATTTCCACTTTTGCACACTGACAATTAGTTTGTCACTTTTAGGCATTGGTGTATGGTGTAGACTCAAGCCCATGAATATGGGGAGCCATCTTGGTGGGGGTTTGGGCATGCAGAACTCCTTCATAGAGAGAGAAGCTTCACAACCAGTGGATAGATTCAACCAAAATCCACCAGCGACATCTCCACTTGAGAGACCTACAACACCAGAATAACCAGGGACAACAGGAATGGAGGGAGAAGAAGAACAAAAAATATGGGAAAGGATAAAGGCTTCATCATCTATGGCCTAAAAAGGGCCCATCAAAAGGCTATCCATCAATGTGGGAAGCTACAAGATAGATTCTGGACTTCTTGCCTTAGTCAAATCTCAAGTGTTCCATGTCCATCCTTCTAAAGATCCAATGACGCATATCAACAATTTCATGGAGAATTGTGATATGGTCAAGATAGACATGGTCCCAACTACTACAATATATGTTAAGATGTTTTCATCTTCACAGGTGGATAGTGCAAAGTCATGGCTCAACAATCTTAATGATGAGATCATCGAGACATGGGATCAGAGGATAGACACATTCTTTGAGTGCTATTTCCCTCAGCAAAAGACAAATGACCTAGTAAAGAAGATTCACAACTTAAAACATCAAGCTAATGATTTGTATTTAGAGGCATGGGAGAGGTTTTAGAATATACTAAGAATGGTGCCTCATCATGGCATTGATCTATTGGGACAAGCCAAGATCTTCTATTATGACCTACACAAAGGGGAGAGAACAACTCTTGACAGTGTAGGAGCAGGTTTCTTCCTCAACAACAAGCCCGCTCGCTGCCATGAAATCCTCAAGAACATGTATAAAAATCAATCATGGAGAGAAGAAAGAGAGCTACCGGCAACCATCAAGAGTGTCAGGGAATCCAAGGTGATATATGCTTTAAATGAGAAGCTAGATCTGTTTGCTAAGAAGCTATGTGCTACAGACAGATTTCCTACCGAGAAAGAAGAAGAAGAGTGCAAATATGTATGCCAGGGGCAATACATGAACATTGACTATTCTTGGAGGAAAGATCCCAAATTCTCTTGGAAGGATCATAACAACTTCCAACATGATCCATCAAAGGCGCAACAACAACATCATAAGCCATAACAGAATGGTGGCCAAGAACAATATCAACTAGATCCGTAGAAAATTGACAAGATTGAAGAAATATTGGACAAGCTGGGGAGTCAAAATGAGATACAGATTGCACAAACTCAAAGGGATCTTTAGAATCAAGGGGCATGTATTCACAACATAGAGACACAAATCTCTCAAGTAGCGGCAGATGTGAGTGCGCTAAAGAAACCAACCCAACAAGGATTTCTGATGAACACCAATGTACCTTCTGAGAATCAACATTTGAAAGATGTTCTATTTCACAATGGCAAGAATCTACTGAACGATGCATCACACGGTGCAGGTGCAAAAGAAGCTACAAATCAAACTATACCAAGTTGATGAGGTTGGGGGTAATAAAACTCAGGCTTATATCCCACCTCACCAAAGGGCACCTGTGGTTCTTGTTCCCTTTCCGAACAGTTTGAAGGCGACTAAGATTGTAACGACCCTACCTCCCGGTAACCCCCAATTAAGGGAGACCGAAAGGTCAGAGCCGTTATCGAATAACCCGGATCAAAGGCTCGACAAATAATCAATAAAAATTATCAAATTTTTCGAACTATACTGAAAATCGGTATAAAATAAAACTTTGCATACCTTTTAAAAACTTTGGAAAACTATCTATCCACAACTTGAATTATTCTATCTAATCCTCCTTATACTTTACTTCTTATTTTCATGATGTGTCACTTTACTGTTTGTGCTTTTCCAACTTGTACCTAAAATACCAAAAAACAAAACGTCAGTCAGCATATAAAAATATACTGGTATGTGGGGACAACCAAAAGTTTGCACATATGGATAACAATCTAATTATCACAATCAAGTTGATTAACAAGCCAATTTACGCTTTTTAGTATGACATTCTCGACCGCTTTTGCTCTAACCCTGGCATACCCACCTTAGGGTTTCTGTTGCCAATGACTTCAGGCCACCTTCTCAATCTCGAGCTTGGTGCCTGGGGTCACCACACATGGTGCCCTCTAGTCATGCAATATCATAGGCCACCTTCTCATTCTTGAGCTTGGTGCCTAGGTTCACCACTCAGGGAGCCCATTGGTCTACCCATCTGGGCCTGAACTTTGGCATCATCCATCAGGGTGGTCTGACTTTATAATTTGCAAGTATGAACAACCAAATTGATAATTTGCATTCAATGCAATTAACCATCCGGAAAATCCTCAGGAAACTAAGGCGGTTATTCATAATTAACCACATACTTGATTTGGAAGTCTCAAGGATTGTAAGCAGAATATCCAATTAAGCAAATAGCCAACCAAGCCAGGCAACCAATCACCCCAATCAAATAGGCACAACAAGAAGCCTGGAAAACACGTGCAATCTAATTACTCATATGTTCATCATGCAATTACTTTATTGAATTGGAATTCCCTCCTAGGGTGTGCCTAAGTTGAATTAGGGTTTTCCTTAACATTCTTTATATTCGTCTCTTAATCAGTGCCTTTTAGGTCAACTAAACCCTAAAACACTATTTCCATGTTCCAAAACCCTAATTACTTAGTCATTCATATTTAAGCCTCTTTATTACCAATCTGGCTTACGATTAGTTCTATCTTCATCTTATACATAAGATTTCAAAACATAGCTTATTAAAGTCATAAACACCTAGATTAAGATTTTTAGGTTTTCAAGTATATCTTCACTCACATGAGATTTAAAACACACTTTTTACATATTAAAACTTTATCTCTTTAAGTTATCTATTCCAAACTTCAGATCAACATATCTCTGTTTAAGATATTCATATTCTCAAAATAAAAGTCATTAAAGTCATATTACTCCACATCAGGGTTTTTTAGGCCCATTAATGCCTATTCATGTACATGGAACCCTAGCTCAAGCCAAATATGTCATAAGATCATCTCTTTAGATCAAATTCTCTCTTTTATGACTAACAAGTTAATATTGTCTTAAAGTATCCTAAGAACATCATGATACCTCATTACCATCGATTCTTAGGGTTTTTCATCAATTAAACCATTAAAGGTAATAACTTTATACACTTTCGGATTGCAAGAGAAACTAGAATTTAATTATATTTTTATCAGATTCCTTGAGTTCTCCTGATCAATTTTGATATATCATACTCTTTAATTCGAGTTACCACGTATTAGTTACTAATTTTGCAAGATAAAAATACCTTTGGCCAATCAGAGAGCGCCACATGCACTTTAATTCCCTTTTCTTGCAACCCTTCCTCGTGGATCTCCCTTCAGATCCGTCTAACCAGATACACGGTCCGAGTCTCCCCCCACTTATTCTTCCTCACGGACACCTACGCGAATAGGGAGAGGTCGCTCGCAGGCCTTGGTCAACTAGGCAGTTGACTTCCGCTCACGTTCCTCTGAAACCATCGACGATGGCTCCATCAGCTCTGCCACCCTTGTCCGAACTCACCCTGGTACTCACCACCATCTATGGTGGTAGGGTTTGGCAGCCCCAACACATCTATTCAGCCTGCGGTAAAGCCATGGAAGCTGCGCCACCAGAGGAGCGCGACCCAAATTGGAAGAGGAGGGAACTCTTCTTGAATTCGAGTAACATTGCCAATTCAAGACTAGAAGAAAAGATCGTCTTATATAGGTTGGGAGAGGGGGTTTGAAGGATGTCAGAGTCCATCTCCCAAATGATTTGGGAAGTTTCTCGAATCCCCACAGAAATAGAGAAATATGGGGTTGTTTGTTCACGAATTTGCCTCCCCAACTCGATGGGAGAGTCCATATTCATTGAAACTGATCATAGTGAGAAAGAATCAGAGAGGGAAACGATTCCCTACTGTACTCGATTTCCTAATCTGAAACAAAAGTAGCTACCGTTGGATCTGGATCCAACGACTAGCAAGCCTCATATTAGAACATCAATTGTTACATTTAATGTTATCCCCATCACTTTAGGAAACTTGTAAAATTCATATCTCTCAAACCGTTTTTCCAAATAATCCCAACTTTTGAGGAAATCTTAGTGATGGCTTAATAAACTTCCCTGCCAAATTTGGTCTCATTATATAAAAGAATATGTGCCTTTTATTTAGGTGCAAGATATCACTTAATTATATATATCATTCTCACCTATTTTCTCTTTCCTTTGCTATTAAATTATTATTCTGAGTTCCTTGAACCTAAAGGAACCCTAATGACTCGAAAACCCATCTTGGAAATAATTATTTAGCCTCTTTACTTATCTTTCATCCTTTTTCTTATTATCTTACTTTTTCTTATTAAAATATCTCTTTTTGAGGATTTCTCTTTATTTCTCTTTTCATTTTCCTCATTGACATTCCTTTTAACATTTAGAATACTTTAGATACATAAATCCACCAAGGATAACTCAATTATACCTCTTTCCCCATATTTTCCACATTTTATCATTATTTTCAGTTTCTTTCTTAACAAGGAAATTCTTAATTGAACTTTTCTTTTCTTTTTGCATTATCTTTGCAACTTTGGACTCCTTGGGACCCAAGGAACCCATGTGGCACGAAATCCACCTTTGGATTTAGTTCTTTTGCCTTCTAGAGGTTTCAACGTCTCTCTTTTCTCAAAACTCAATTATTCATTTACTAATTGAATTTCCTTGTTATTGGGCCCAATAGCCAATAAAGCCCACACAACAATCATCTTGGCTATTGTAATGAAAATCATGCATTCAATCAAAATACATCATTATTTGTTCATTTATCTTTAATATGAGAAATTACATTTGTCAAAAAATGAACCCAAAATTGGGGTTGTAACATCCTTCCCCTGTTATAAGAATTTTGCCCTCAAAATTCCATCAAGCAAGCAAACAAACAGGATAAGCCTTTCATATGTCCATCATGGCTCCCATGTGGATTCACCCTTACCATGGTGCTTCCCAAGAACCTTCATCATCTCATATTCTTCCATCTGAGTTCTTCCTTACCTTGGTATATCATACCCTCATAGGTGACTCAGGACAATTTAGCCTCTCAAAAGCTGAATAGGTTCAGGGCTCAACACATGGCTTGGGTACCTCACATAGTGCTCTAGATCGGACTCATGGAACACATTATACATCATGTTATACCGAGGGGTAAGGCTAAACACAACCTTCTCCACCAATTCATCTCAAATGGACCCATATATCAAGGACTCAACTTTCTCAGCTATAGCTTAGAGGGGTCGGATTTTCACATCACATACTCTCCCACAGTGAGTTGCATGTCAGTCTACTTTGCATCAGCTCACGACTCATGTCACCTCTGGGCTCTCTCTCTCAGCCATTGCTTGATCAAAGCGACTTCATCTGCACCCACTGTGGTTCTTTTCTGACCTTCGCGGGGCCTTCTTCACCAACATCATCCTAATGAAGTGGCAACCGACACAACCTCCTTCTAGAACTTCTTGCATCCCGACAAAGGCTATGGTGGTTAACATCACATCTTAAGAACTTTCCCTTTGTATCACCCTGAATGAGCACACACACTCTCATCAGACCCTCTAGTATGGATCATACTAACCATTAGTATGGGGTGCTAACTGTACTAACATCAAGTTTAGGTATCTACTTCCATCTCATGGGAATGAACCTTTAGGTTATTCTTAAAAACTTTGCACTCACATCATGGTGTAGTTGAACCATCTCTCTCTTATAAGTAGTTCAACCGGATCTGTCTCGTGATAATACTCTTTCTTTCTCATGTCATCTCGGTAAGGCGATCTACCATAACCCATATTGCATCTTGACCTTCCTTGGTCTAGGAGACTCACAACATCCATAACGATGAACTCCCATTCCCTCTCGGGAACTCTTTATACTTTGTATCCATGCACTGGGTTACTGGAGTTCGTCCTTCACCTCATGGCTTGCATGGCCACATGCTACATGCAACTTCACATCAAGCAGCCAAAGTGCTACTATCACTTACTATCTTTTGGTGATCTTAAAACCATGATTTCTGGTATGTCATGATTCCTCAAGATCGATACCTCAGAAACCCTAAACCACTCTCATCAGGGTTTCATCACTTTCCTTTCCAAAGAAGTACATCTGAGGTTCGACAACCATCCTTTCATTATATCACGGACTAGACTGGCTAACCAAACAATCATTTACTTGATTAACCACTATTGATACATCTGGGTGTTAGCCAAACTTATCTCTTTTTCTCAACTTAAGGTTAGTCTAGAAACCTCAACTTCTTCTAGATTCCAGCTAAACTAGGCAACTATATCTCAACCAGAGCATTCATTACCACTTCTTATCCTTAGGTGTTAAGTATTATTGAGGACATACACCTCCATGTATTATACTTATCATCTCATCTCAAAGTCTAAGTTTGTCTTCATCAAGACACCCTGAACTCGTCCTCAGAGTGATCAAACTCAACCTTGTATAACTTGCAAGTTCCACATAGCTCATGATGAAACATCCTCATAAGATGACTACACTATTCCTCTTAGTGTTTGTAAACCATCCATGTATCATTCACTCCACCAAGGTATGTTATCATCTCTGTACTCATACCTCATAGAAACGTTCCAACTTGCATCATCTTTTATCCTTGGTGTATGGCATGCATATTGTCCCATCTTTCCCTCCCATAACAAGAGGAAATAAGCATTTGGCGGCCATCCAAACACAAAGTTCTTCCTGTTCCAAGAGTAGAGATGATACATCCCACATTTCCAGTACACCTTCAAATCTAAGTTGAAACATGTAACTTATGTCTCTACATCACAATCATCTTGATATCAAAGTTACTTCCATGGAAAACTGGTCTCGAACCTAACTGGGTTTACACACAATCCTTGGTCATCTCCTCTAGGTCTATAGGGTGCCGACACTTTTGGGGTCATCCATCTTCCCTTATGCATCCAGAGAGTTCCCTACTCATCTGCCCTTTGGGTCCCATGAGTTCATGAAGGTGATCAATCTCCTAACCCATGGCCCTCAGACAATGATAGTTTTTACCTCCCAACCCTATGGTCATGTGCAACTAGGAAATTAGGCAACTCCTACTTCCATCGGTCTTATCCCTACCTGACCCTAGGACAAACTTAGGATTCTAACAAAGTACATATTCAACTTAGAACCTTACCCAATCCTTCATCATGTCTCTCTACATTCTTGGGTTGTCTTTCATCCTTTCTCAGGGATCATGGCGACCTTCCTACCTTGGTCAGGCCCCATACCAGTTACCTCCATGGTAACACATCCACATGTACTTAGAAATGGTTAACTATGGGTCTACATGTTCAATATCATGCCATGTAATTTTCACTTAGCTTTCTCAAGATCCTATGAAACCGCTTTAGGTTACCTCAACACCAAAAAAACTAGTATACACCCTACAAAAGGGTCTCTCTCCCATGATGGGAGGAAGCTACAACTCTTGACGACAAGGTCACAAACATCCTTAGGGTTTACATCCACATGAGCATGCTTAACCCAACAACTACTAAGTCACAAGCGGACCACCATGCTAGGTCACACTTGTTCTCATCCTCAACATTAGACCAACTTAATTGTGAGGGGTTCATCAAACATACCCTTAACTTAAGGGGTTTCCTTTACCTCTATATTTGAGGAGTACCATGCTCGAAACTATAGAGACTCAAATCTCATCATGAGCATTGGGTACACTACTTCCCCTCTTAGGCCTAGGAACCCTAGGTTCACCTTTGGGTGTCCAACTACATGCTCAAACTCTTAACCATGAATCAAGCATGTATAAGGCATGACATGCACTCCCTATCATACTTCTACTCGAGAAATACATCAGGGTTGAATCCTCCTCAAGAACAACCAACAAGGTACAAGGCCTCAAAACCTGTTACTAAAACTCTCCAGTTCTAAGGAACTCTTCTTCTCATCCATAACATAGGTATAAAGGTACCAAGAGACTCATCCTCTCTCTAGGGTTTGGTTTCTCTCATGGAAACTAAGACATCATCATCCTCTAGGGATCAAGCATGTGGCGACCACTATCATCCACTTAGGTTGCATCATCCTCAACTCCCTACTTTTCCTCATATCTCGGAGTCTAGGATTCCAACCTTCTTGCTTGGTTCCTTCTTTCTCTCTCTAAAGCTAACTCCACATCCAACCACACTACTATAGGTCCTCTCTCCATGAAGGATCAAGCTCACAGACATACCCCTACGCGGGTGAAGCCTATGCTCAAACTTATGTTTGCTCATGATTATCCATAGCCCCTTATGCTTATCTCATAAGCCATCCATCATGTCCTTCCGGCCTCAGTTTCAACTTACTGCTGCACCACTGGCGTACTCTGGGTGCATATTATCCCCTACTTGCATAAGCCCATAGGGTTTCTATAGGTTCTTCTCTAACCTCATCAATGAAGGATCTATCCTTCACTCTAACATGCACACCCCTTTCTAGGGTTGGGTAACCAAAGGTACTAGGTTATCTAACCTCTCATGGTATCCCAAAGGCATGTCTAACCAAACACTCAATCAACCATGACATCTAACTCTTCATGTCATCTCTCTCTCTCTAACTTCCACCTAGGGTTAGGGTTAACACCATCCTCAGAGGATGTGCTAGGTCTCTACTTTTAATGGAGGTCTCTACCTCCAAGACTAACTCTCTCTCTACTCATCCTCCTGGCAAGGAGGTCTATCCTTAGGTCTCTCCTGAGGGCAATGAAAACTCATGTCATACAACCTAAGCATGTATGTATTCTTTAGTTTGCGCTTAATCTATTAAGCTTATGTCCATGACATCTTATTTACATGCTTTTCATTAATTTGGTGGAGGATTCCTTAGACCTTATTAACCTTACCCATACCTCAAGAGGGTGAGGAGAAGAGAGGAAACCCTAATCCTTAAGGTCCTTAACAGAATTTGAGTTGAGAAGGGATGAACAAGATGAGAGAGTCCTAAAGGTATCTTATTTTGATTCATACCCTAATACTTTGGCCAATAAGTCACACGGATCTGGGAGTCCTCGTATTCTGACTAGCGGTGCGGAGGAAAATATTGCCAGTCCCCGGCCGTGATCCTTTTCTAGACACCTCTGAATTTTAGATAATCCTCTGATAACTCCCTCGGTTCTATGGAATTTGTAAAATTTAATAATTATTAAATATTAAGTGAGGAACCTTCACTCTGATACCAATTGTAATGAACCCACCTTCCCGAAAGGTCAGAGCCGTTATCCAATAACCTAGATCAAAGGCTCGACAAATAATTAATAACAATTATCAAATTTTACCAACTAAACTGAAAATCAGTATAAAATAAAACTTTGCATACCTTTTAAAAACTTTGGAAAACTATCTATCCACAACTTGAGTTATTCTATCTAATCCTCCTTGTACTTTACTTCTTATTTTCACAATGTGTCACTTTACTTTTTGTGCTTTTCCAACTTGTACCTAAAATGCCGACAAACAAAACTTCGGTCAGCATATCGAAATATACTGGTATGTGGGGACAACCAAAAGTTTGCACATATGGATAACAATCTAATTATCACAATCAAGTTAATTAACAAGCCAATTTATGCTTTTCAGTATGACATTCTCGACCGCTTTTGCTCTAACCCTGGCATACCCACCTTAGGGTTTTTGTTGCCAATGACTTAAGGCCACCTTCTCAACCCCGAGCTTGGTTCCTGGGGTCACCACTCATGGTGCCCTCTAGTCTTGCAATATCATAGGCCACCTTCCCATTCCCGAGCTTGGTGCCTGGGGTCACCACTCAGGGTGCCCATTGGTCTACCCATCTGGGCCTGACCTTTGTCATTATCCATCAGGGTGGCATGTAGGTGAGAGAATACATACTTCTATTATTAATGTGATAATCATAGAGACTTTATAATTTGCAAGTATGAACATCCAAACTGATAATTTGCATTCAATGCGATTAACCATATGGAAAATCCTCAGGAAACTAAGGCGGTTATTCATAATTAACCACATAATTGATTTGGAAGTCTCAAGGATTGTAAGAAGAATATCCAATTAAGAAAATAGCCAACCAAGCCAGGAAACCAATCACCCCAATCAAACAGGCACAACAAGAAGCCTGGAAAACACGTACAATCTAATTACTCATATGTTCATCATGCAATTACTTTATTGAATTGGAATTCCCTCCTAGGGTGTGCCTAAGTTGAATTAGGGTTTTCCTTAACGTTCTTTATATTCGTCTCTTAATCAGTACCTTTTAGGTCAACTAAACCCTAAAACACTATTTCAATGTTCTGAAACCCTAATTACTTAATCATTCATATTTAAGCCTGTTTATTACCAATCTAGCTTACGATTAGTTCTATCTTCATCTTATACATGAGATTTCAAAACATAGCTTATTAAAGTCATAAACACCTAGATTAAGATTTCTAGGTTTTCAAGTATATCTTCACTCACATGAGACTTTAAAACACCCTTTTTACATATTAAAACTTTATCTCTTTAAGTTATCTATTCCAAACTTCAGATCAATATATCTCTGTTTAAGATATTCATATTCTCAAAAATAAAAGTCATTAAAGTCATATTACTCCACATTAGGGATTTTTAGGCCCATTAATGACTATTCATGTACATGGAACCCTAGCTCAAGCCAAATATGTCATAAGATCATCTTTTTAGATCAAATTCTCTCTTTTATGACTAATAAGTTAATATTGTCTTAAAGTATCCTAAGAACATCATGATACCTCATTACCATCAATTCTTAGGGGTTTTCATCAATTAAACCATTAAAGGTAATAACTTTATAAACTTTGGAATTGCAAGCGAAACTAGGCTTTAATTATATTTTTATTGGATTCCTTGAGTTCTCCTGATCAATTTTGATATATCATACTCTTTAATCTGAGTTACCACATATTAGTTACTAATTTCGCAAGATAAAAATACCTTTGCCCAATCGGAGAGCGCCACATGCACTTTAATTCACTTTTCTTGCAACCCTTCCTCGCGGATCTCCCTTCAGATCAGTCTAACTGGATACCCGGTCTGAGTCTCCCCCCACTTCTTCTTCCTTGCGAACACCTACGCGAACAGGGAGAGGTCACTCACAGGCCTTGGTCAACTAGGCAATTGACTTCCGCCTACGTTCCTCTGAAACCATCGGTGATGGCTCCATCAGCTCTGCCACCCTTGCCTAAACTCACCGTGTTACTCGCCACCATCTGTGGTTGTAGTTTTTGGTGGCCCCAAAACATCTCTTCAGCCTGCGGTAAAGCCATGGCAGCTGCGCCACTAGAGGAGCGCGGCCCAAATTAAAAGAGGAGGGAACTCTTCTTGAATTCGAGTAACATTGCCAATTCAAGACTAGAAGAAAAGATCGCCTTATATAGGCTGGGCGAGGGGGTTTGAAGGCTGTCAGAGTTCATCTCCCAAATGATTTGGGAAGTTTCTCGAATCCCCACGGAAACAAAGAAAACTGGGGTTGTTCATGTACAGATTTGCCTCCCCAACTTGATGGGAGAGTCCATATTCATTCAAACTGATCACAATGAGAAAGAATCGGAGCGGGAAAGGATTCCTTACTATACTCGGTTTCCTAATGTAAAACAAAAGCAGCTACCTTTGGATATGGATCCAACGGCTAGCAAGCCTCGTATTAGAACATCAATTGTTACATTTAATGTTATCCCCATCACTTTAGGAAACTTGTAAAATTCATATATCTCAAACCATTTTTCCAAATAATCCCAAATTTTGAGGGAATCTTAGTGATCTCTTAATAAACTTCCCTGCCAAATTTGGGATCATTATCTAAAATAATATCTGCCTTTTCTTTAGGTGCAAAATATCACTGAATTATATATATAATTCTCACCTATTTTCTCTTTCCTTTGCTATTAAATTATTATTCTGAGTTCGATGAACCTCAAGGAACCCTAATGACTCGAAAACCCATCTTGGAAATAATTCTTTAGCCTCTTTCCTTATCTTTCATTTTTTTCTTATTATCTTACTTTTTCTTATTAAAATATCTCTTTTTGAGGATTTCTCTTTATTTCTCTTTTCATTTTCCTCATTGACATTCCTTTTAACATTAGGAATACTTTAGATACAAAAATCCACCAAGGATAACTCAATTATACCTCTTTCCCCATATTTTCTACATTTTATCATTATTTTTAGTTTCTTTCTTAACAAGGAAATTCTTAATTGATCTTTTCTTTTCTTTTTGCATTATCTTTGCAACTTTGGACTCCTTGGGACCCAAGGAACCCATGTGGCACGAAATCCACCTTTGGGTTTAGTTCTCTTGACTTATAGAGGTTTCCACATCTCTCTTTTCTCAAAACTCAAATATTCATTTACTAATTGAATTTCCTTGTTATTGGGCCCAATAGCCAATAAAGCCCACACAACAATCATCTAGGCTATTGTAACGAAAATCATGCATTCAATCAAAAGACATCATTATTTGTTCATTTATATTTAATATGAGAAATTACATTTCTCAGCAAATGAACCCAAAATTGGGGTTGTGACAAAGATGGACCGATAGTTCAAGAAATTTCTAGATAATTTCAAAAGTTATCTGTGAGCATTCCCTTGATAGATGCTATTGAGAAGATACCATCTTATGGTAATTTTTTGATGGATATAATTACAAAGAAGAGAATGATACCAGAGTCTGATATCATGATTCTGAAAGAGTAGGTTAGTTCTTTTATTTTGGGGACATTGCCTCTTAAAAGACAGGATTCGGGATGCTTCAATATCACATGCTTCATAGGAAAGAAATTTTTTAAAGAGGCTTTATATGACTCAGGGGGGATTATAAATCTAATGCCCCTACCAATATCAAGAAGTTTGAACTTAAGGAATCCAAGAAGAGAAGCATGAAAATCTAGTTGGTAGACAACTCAGTAGTTAAGCCACATGGTATATGCGAGGATGTTCTGGTGAAAATGGATATGTTCGTCTTTCCTACAGATTTTGTAGTGATGGAAATGTAGGATGGCCATGGAAATGGGCTTCTACTTGGAAGACCATTTCAAGCCACTGTAGACATGTTACTTGAGATGGACAGAGGATGTCTAACTATGGGAATCCAAGATGACATGTTCGATATCAAGATGCTGGAACACTCTTAAGACATGGGAGATAAGGTGCAATGCAACATGCTTCAACATGTAGATAACAAGTGTTCTCTATTTCTAGGGAAGCCGTTCCTAGATATGGCCCATGTTATGACTAATATAGAAAGAGGTACTCTAGTAGACATCCTAGAAAATACAAAGGTGATCTCACTAACTCAAGCAATGCGCTACCCGAAAGATGAGGAAGAGGAGTATGACCCTGCTACTGTAGAAGAAGACAAGATGATTCTATGATACAATCATTGCCCAAGCTACCCTTAGAAGCATGCTTGATGAACATAATAGAGGACATCATTTGTAACAACTATCTAGAGGAGTGCATTTTGATGATAAAGGAAGTACCTTACTACTATGCAAGATGCTTTAAAGACTTTGGACCACCACCCCTACCATTGGTCCCATCTCTATTTAGCCCGTCAGACTTGGAGCTGAAGCCATTACCTCCGCACCTGAAGTATGTCTTCTTAGATGTAGAGGAAAAGCTCCCAATGATCATATCATCTTTTTTGAGAGGTGAAGAGGAAGGAAATCTACTCACTATGATGAAAAACTACTGATCTACATTTGGGTGGTCCATAGTTGACATTAAAGGGATCTCTCCAACCGTGTGCCAACACAAGATTCAGCTTGAACAAGGAGAAAAGGCAATTGTCCCACCTTAGATATGTCTCAATCCTATTATGACTGAGGTGGTAAAGAAGGAAGTCATCAAGCTTCTATCGATAGGTATAATCTACGCAATTTCTGATTCTATGTGGGTTAGTCCTACCCATGTAGTTCCTAAGAAAGGGGGGATCACGGTCACTACTAATGCATCTAATGAATTAATTTCCACTAGGCTAGTGACAGGATGGCGAGTGTGCATATATTATCGTTAGTTAAATGCATCCACCCTTAAAGATCATTTCCCTTTACCTTTTATGGATCAAATCTTGGAACGATTATCTGGCCGTTCACATTTCTATTTTCTTGATGGGCATTCTGGGTATAATCAAATCTACATAGAGACTGAGGATTAGGAGAAAATCAATTTCACCTACCCTTATGGCACGTGCTCATACCGACGGATGCTTGTGGGTCTTTGTAACGCCTCTGCTAAATTTCAACACTTTACGCTCGCCATTTTTTCTGACTTGGTAGAGTGGTGATTAGAGGTTTTTATGGATGATTTTTTATTATATGGGGAATCTTTCAATGATTGCCTATATAACCTTGATAGGGTGTTGCAGATATGTGAGGATACTCACCTAGTTCTAAACTGGGAGAAGTTTCACATGATGGTGAGTGAAGGGATTGTTCTTGGACACAAGGTGTCCAACAAAGGCATGGAAGTGGATCCAATAAAGATTGAAGTCATCTGCACACTACCTCCATTGACATTGGTAAAAGGAGTAAGGATCTTTTTAGGACACACTGCATTCTACTGCCATTTTATCAAGGATTTCTCAAAAATTGCCAAACCATTGTCTGAACTATTAGAGAAAGATGCCAAGTTTTCCTTTGATGAGTGTTGTTTAAAAGCTTTTAAAATCCTTAAAGAAAAATTGATTTCCGCACCTATCGTGCATGCTCCTGATTGGAGCCTTCCTTTTGAGTTGATGTATGATGCGTCCAATTATGTAGTTGGAGTTGTGTTGGGTCAACACAGAGACAAGACTCCAACTGTCATATATTATGCGTCAAGGACTTTGAATGATGCACAGATGAATTACACTACTACTGAAAAAGAACTATTAGCAGTAGTGTTTGCTTTTAAAAAATTCCGCCAATACCTAGTTGGGTCTAAAGTGATAGATTGGATTGACCATGCTTCCATCAAATACTTTTTACAAAAGAAAGATGCCAAACCCAGATTGATTAGGTGGATTCTTTTGCTTCAGGAATTTGACATTGAAAGTAGAGAGACAAGGCAGGGGTAGAGAATGTCGTAGCTGATCTTTTGTCTAGGTTGGAAAGGGCAGACGAAAAAGATGTAGCCATCCCCATTATTAAGGAATTCCCGAATGAGAAATTGTTTGAAATTAAAACTAAAGATCCTTGGTTTGTAGATATTGTTAATTTCCTAGCTTGTAAGGAAATGCCTATAGATTGGGGATACCAGGAGAAAAAATGATTTTTCCACTCATTGAGGTTTTTATTTGGGATGACTTCTTCCTAAATAATGTAGGGATGGGCTTTTATGAAGATGTGTAACCAAATGTGAGGTAGAGAGCATCTTGTCACACTATCATTCTCTACCCATGGGTAGGCACTATGCTAGCTCTAGGACTATAGCCAAAGTCTTAGAGAGTGGGTTTTATTGGCCTACATTGCTTAAATATGCTCACAACTTTGTTCGTCTTTGTGATGAATGTTAATGTGTAGGTAATATCTCCAAGCAACATGAGTTTCCCTTAAATGTGTTTCAGGAGGTTGAGGCTTTTGATCTTTGGGGTATAGATTTTTTGGGCCCATCTGCATCGTCTAATTCCAATATTTATATATTACTTGTGGTTGATTATGTGTCTAAGTGGGTGGAAGCAATTCCAACCTGCACCAATGATGCACACGTAGTGTGCAAGTTTGTGAAAGAATACATTTTCTACAGGTTTGGTGTCCCCCGCCTAATTATTAGTGATGGTGGATCACACTTCACTAATAGGCAATTTGGATCTTTAGTGAGCAAATATGGGGTGAAGCATTGAGTGGGTACTCCATATCACCCACAGACTCATGGGTAGGTTGAGGTGTCTAATAGAGAGTGAATAAATTTTGGAAAGGACGGTCTCAACAAATAGGATGAACTGGAGTTTTGTGCTAAGTGATGCTCTTTGGTCTTATAGAACAACCTACAAATCCCCAATAGGAACAACACCTTTTAGGTAGATCTATGGCCATGCATGCCATCTACCCATAGAGCTTGGGCATAAGGCTAAATGGGCTATGAAGAAGATGAATTTCAACATAGATGAAGCGGGTAGAAAGAGGCTTTTGGAGATTAATGAATTAGATGATCTAAGGATGGATGCTTTTGAAAGCTCTAGGATATATATGGAAAGGACTAAGAAAATTCATGAAAGACACATTCTAAATAGGGTGTTTGTCCCAGGTCAGAAAGTCCTCCTTTTCAATTGTAGGCTTAGGCTACATCCGAGTAAGCTAAGGTCCAAGTGGAGTGGACCGTTTGTGATTGAAAAAGTCTTTCCCCATGTTGCTATGAACATTGTAGATGGGAACATGTCGTTCCTTGTTAATGGAAAATGATTAAAGAACTACTTTGGAGGGGAGGTAGAGACACAAATAGAGGAGGTGCAACTTTGTACGATTCCATAGATTCTTGCTCTAAGGACCGTCTAGTCCAGGACATTAAACAATGATGCTTGTTGGGAGGCAACCTAATTTTTATTGCATTATATTTAGGTTCAATTTCCATTTGTAGTTGTTATTCTATTTAGATTTCTGTAAAAATAGTACCTTGAATCATTTTTGGAGTGTATAGGGCATACAAGTCGGTACTACCAAGTCTATCAGTCGGTAGTACTGAAATGAGATTAGGGTTTTGTCTGCAACTACAACACAGACCCAATACCACTGACTCAACTGGTTAGTACCACCAAGTCTCTAAAGATCTTTCAAGCGCTAACTGGTAAGGTCATGGCACTACTAACTTTTCCATTAGTACTACTAACTTTTGGATGCACCCAGGTTCGATACACCAAGCCCAAAATTTTGAAAGCACTGACATTTTCAAAAACTTGATACTACCGACCCTAAAGTCTGTACTATCGAATCAACATGTCAGTGATCTGTGTTCTAGCGATTCAACATCTATGACACACTTCATCGAGTGGTCGGCAGTACTGATCCATGACACCATTCGGTACCATAGACTCTGGGGTGATCCGCAACAGCAACGACATCCAATCATAAGTCATCGATGCACCGACCATAGATTTGTGTTAGACAACTCGGTACTACCGACTCAAAAGTCGGTAGTACTGACTGAAAAGTTAGTAGTACCGACTCAACCATGTTCATCTATATAAGGAGGGGTGGTGGAGCCATTTTCTTCACACCTTCAATATGCACTCCTCCTACATTTCAGAGCAAGGCTGCACCAGGCACTAACGGTCTTCCCCAAGCTTCTATTCTCTTAACGTCCTTCTTGCAACAACGCCATGGCCCCTAGGAGAGGAGCCTCTACTTTGACAGAGAAGGAAAAGTTGGTCCCCTAGACATCCCGCATCCAACATCTATCTTCGAAGATCAGGAAGCTCTATGACAAGTTGCTGACAAGGCAGATCATTCCAATGTGATATGACAATTGCACATTGATTGAAAGGGCAGGATTTACTGATAACATGTGATGGGTATGTCAGAAACATTTAATGGAGGGGGATAATCCTTTCTTCAATGACTGGAAGACCTACTCATATCTTGTCCTAGAATTCTTGGCATTGCTAGATGTTCTCATCGCCCCTGAGTAGAAGATAGGAGGTGAATTGTTAGAAGGAAAAGTCAAATTTTGCCTCTTGAACAACAACTATTCCATCACTCTGAGGGCCTTCAACAACATCTTCAACTGGGCTCACATCCAAGAATGCTCAACCCCCTCTAACTTTGACTATGACTTGGCTTGGGAGCAGTTGACTGAGGTGCCAGTGGGATTTCATATAAACTGGAATATCAGTTCTGTTACCGATATAGATCACCTTTTTGCTCGAATCCTTCATCGGATTTGCACCAACACTATTTTTGCTCATTCTGTTCAAGCTCAAGGGAAGGTTCAAAAGGCAGATCTATGCTTTCTCTATAGACTACTGGAAGGGGAGACTGTCAACTTTGGAGCCTTCCTTCTGCTCCACATGATCTGTGTGCAACGTAATGTGACAAGAAAGGTGCCAATTTTATTTGGGGGTCTCATCACCCCATTGCACTACATTTGTGCCTTGATTTGTCCACCCTCATGCCATTAGAGGATACAATGAAGTTGGACCTTTTGCACTTTCGCAAGGCGCACCTTCTTACATCCCACCACAATGTGATTTATACACATTGCACGTGTCAAGGATTGTTTTAGGAGCAGATCCTCCTCGACCCTATCTTCAACTTGCGCGGTGTGAACCATATCTGGTGGCCATTGAACAAGGGGGAAGAAGAAGATCCACCCAGGGCAACAACTCTGGTCAACGATGAGGAGCAAGGCGATGGCAACTCCAATGATGTTGAGGAGGTAGAGCCCACCATCCCCATCACTAGGAGAGTGGTCCCACACAAACGAGCCCGCACCTACGCTACCTTGACTTCTTCTGCCCCACCCGATTCCTGGGAGGAGAAAGACCCATACAACATGGTAGGTATGTATACCATACAACAAGAGATCCAGACTGGACAACAACTTGGCCAGTGTGTAGGACATTCAAGGAAGGCTATACCAAAACCAATAGGCAATTTACAAGAATGTAGTGCCTTCTCTTGGCCAACCAAGAGAATGTTCACATGCGCCTGTAGCAGATGAAGCAATACTAGTAGCCCTTCTTTGACAAATACTGGAACCAAGGATACTTCAAGATTACCCACAGCCGCAGCCAATGCCACCTACAGACCTCTCATTCTAGGGGATGTTCACTCCACACCACCCCAACATGCCACCTCCTCCATTCTGAGCCCTGGTACTGCTGTTCCACCTCTTGGGTGTGAGTACTGACTATGCAGACATAGTCATATTCAAGCTTAGGGGTGATGGAACAACATTCTTTCATTATTTTTATTTTTATTTTTATTTTTAGTTGTTTTTTTTATTTTTAGTTGTGAAAGTGTAGGATCCACGTCTATATAGTGTGATTATGGAGTAGTGAATGCATGATTTTTTCTCTCAAATAGATTGTACTCTCTGTGTTGTTGCATGAAAAAGGTCATATCCTTAAAAGATTAAACTACAAAATCTTTCTATTCGTATTTGAACTAGTCAGTATTAGGACTTAGGACATAAATGAAAGTCTGAATTAACTTGGGAATGTGAATGATGAAGATGTTGAGCCTAAACTGACCAAACCATAACGAGTTCTTAAATGAAAATACAAGAAATAAACCTTTAAATCACCCTGAACATAGGTCAATTAAGAGGGACATATCATTATATAATGAAAGACATTGTCTCTTAGTTGTGTGATTCCATTTGTTTTCCATTCATTTTTGACTCACCACCTCAAGATTCATGAGTACTCCCAAGTTTTTGTTGTTGATTGCATTACATGGTATGATAGGAACCTAATAGTTAGTTTTCTTGCATTTGAAAAAGAAATAAAAACATTGCATTTGTATGCATTAATTTAGTGCATGCCATCTTAGCTTGCATAACACAGTTCATGTAGTTGCATATATTTCAACATTGCATGCATATTTTCCTAAACATGTGTATTTTAATTTCAAGTTATGAAGCTAAAGTACAAGGATATACCTCCTAGAGAAGAAAAAAAATCATGAAAGCAAGAAGCATAAAAATTAGTCTTACTGAAAAAAGAAGAAGAAGAAAATTGTTCAAAGGAAACAAGGAGAAAGTATATCCTGCATGTTGGTTTTAGTGATGATTTAATCCACATGTTCATTCTTTTGAGTTGTCAAACAATCTCGAATCGTTCATACATGCATCATTTCATAAAAAGAAAAAAAAATTAGGCATTAGGATTCATGCTTGACATTATTTTCATCCATATAGGTTCATTATTCTCTATGCATAAATACGTTGGATGTATTTATGAATTTTCATTTGCCCCCATCTTGAATCATTAATTGCTCTCATTGGTAGGCCACTCTAATGATTTATCTCCTCATTCATGCTTATACAGAGATATGCTTCCAAGTAGTTGGTAGTTAGGAAAGAGCAATTTAGTGTAGGGAATCACACAATACACCAAGTAAATGTCTGAGTAATTATGATGTGAACAACTTTCTTGATAGTGTCATTGACTAAAAGATGGACACCTTTTATGGAAGTTTTTGGTCACTTTAGAGAAGTTATCGGTTCAGTGGTCAATGAAGGTCGGTATAGGGTTCGATAGGTGGATATGATTAAGGAAGGAATGTATGTGTTATGTCCTTCTGCCGACTTTTGTCAAAAAGATTCGAGAGAGTGTTGCTCGAGGATGAGCAACATTTAAGCTTAGGGGAGTTTGATGGATATGCTTTTAGTCGTTATTACAGACATATTTTTCTTTGATTTCATGTGTAGATTTGTCATTTATTTGATTTATTATGCATGGAATGACATAGATGGACTATTTCAATTGAATGCATCAAATTATATGATTTTAAATATTTTATGTGGTATTTTACGTATCCCAAGTACTTATGTTGTTTTTGTGGATTTTTAGGTACAAGGAAGTTCCACAGACTCGGTGCTACTGACCTGGTAATAGTCGGTGGTACCGACATGACGTCAGTGATGGACCCAAAACTCTCCTAGAGTCGGTGCTAATGACAATCAAAGCCAGTGGTACCAAAACAACATTAGTAAATCCCAGCATGATTCAAGAAAACTCGGTGCTATAAAGTATCCAACTTGGTACTACCGACTAGATGTCAGGGAGGCGGTTCGAAAATCGTAAAACTCACTACTATGGAGTCCAGTCGATAGTACTCACAAGATCGGGATTTTGCGACTAAATCTAAGTGACTCAGTACTACTGACTCACCTAGTCAGTACTTCGGAGTCTGCTTGATCAGGCCATCCACAGATTTCACTATAATCCAACGGTGGATGTTATTTCGTACCCTAAGTTCTTTCTATGACTTAGGGGGATGACGGCCAGACTAGGGGAGATGATCGTTTCCATTGCACAACAACTAAAGAGATAGTAGAGAAGAACTGAGGACCGAAAGCTTCAATCGGGAAGATCTGAGCACCTCTGGAGGACGATTCTACAGCCGGAAGACATCGGAATGCACGTACGACAAAGGGGATCTTTTGGATGGGCAGAGATTCATGGGTTACTTTAGTTTCCTAATGTTTACCACATTTTTCTTCTTCCTTTCCATGTATTCATCGATGAAAACCATGTAAGGCTAAAAACCTTTATTCCTTAGGATCCGATAATAGCCCAGATATACACAATAATTGATTCTTTGCATTAATATCAATTTTATCTCTTTTTATTGGATATAAATATATGAAAGCTTTGTGTTCTATTTGGATTGATCACCGTAAGTGTATTAATAGATGCTTAGTCATCTCAAGAGAGGGATTAAGGATTGGAAATCATAGATTTACCCATGTAGTGTGCCCTTTGGGAAAAGCAGAGTGTACACGGAGGAACCCAAAGAATAATTATAAAGCATCTAACTAATCAACAAATAACTGTGGAAGTGGGATTGAAATTAGATTAGGTAGTGAATTACACTACGGGAGCAAGTAATTCTGACTACATGCTTCTTATCCAGGGATTGAGATAATAGATATTAGTGTGTGAGGTTAATTATTAGTGTTGTCTGTGGTGAAACCACTGTCCTAAGGAATTCATTCCATCTCTGATTAATTCAAACCTTTAATTCATTTTGTTTCTACATTAGTTTTGTAACTCAAATTAATTCAACCACTTACAACTGGCCTAGATGATTAGACTATAGTTAGTAGTAGTCTACTAGAGAAATGTTTCCCTATGTTTGACTCGGGCCTCAAAAGGGCCTATATATATTACTTTGATATGTTCACTTGCATATAACACATGTTAAAGTCGTGCCACTGGTCTGTAACTTAAACATCAATTGATTTGACACATCAAGATTTGGACTAGTCAGATCCTCTCATTGGGTCAACACAAAAGTTAGTGTATACTAATTGATGACTCGTGTTGGGGTGGCTTGATACAGATGACACATGGTCAATGCCACACGTAAAAGAATGCAAGGATTTGGCTTTCATCTCCTATTGGCACTTCAATGCATATTTTTGTTCTCTAGTGTTACTCGCAGTGCTCCATCAATAGTGCATGAATGGAAGTCCTACCCGAAAATAGCATAGACCGAAGAGGATACCAGTATATGGGAGTCTAGCCTCAAAGAGACTTCTACCTCTATGGAACTCTTTTGTGATGGAGATCCTACGTCTATTAGATTGATGCATGGTCCTAGTGTGGGGCATCAGTACATGAGTTGTTCCTTAGTCCCAAATTTGAGTGATCTCCTAAAAAAATAAATATATTATAAATGGGAAAATATTTGAAAATATAGTATAAAAATATAAAGATAATCATGTTGCAAGCCAAAATCATTGAACAAGCAAGTATAACACAGGCAACAAACATCTTCAAAATTGTATGTTATCAGACATCCTTTTCAAAGTTGAGATATTGTCTATGCTTCAGTCAGGACATTGTCCACACTTCAGTGGTAATGTTTCCAAATTGAACACTACTTTTCATACTAAAAAGACATTAATAAAGAAACACATGCATCTACAAAGTCCTCAAAAGAGGCATACTTATTAAAAACCCTCAATAGAGTTCAATGTTGACTTATTGAATCAAATGAGAACAAATTCATATTGATGTAGGTGTATTCCTTAGGAATAAATCAAGTCATAACAGGGTAGAGATAATATGAAGCACTACCATGATATGCACAAATTTTTCTCTTACCACAATAAGCAAAACATTAGGCCTTACTTAGGTTATCATGGGATCATGTCTCATTATGGTGATCACACCTTTAAGTCTTACATTGGTAAGAAAAACTTCAAGACTCACTGAGTTCAGCATGACATTCATCCTTACTGATCTAAGAATAACACCAAGGCTCACTCAAGTGAGTATAGATGGATGTATCACTATGGTGATCAACAAATCCAAGCAGACCTACTATCAACATAGATGTAAGACTCATTAAGATGAGCATGCAATTAAGACTCACTAAGGCAAGCTTGAAACCAATCTCACTTAGGTAAGCACAAATTCTAGTATCGCTATAGTGAAAACAACTACCAGATTCACTGTTTGAAGAATAGTTCAATGATTCGTTGAAATGAGCATGACATTGAGACTCATTAAGGTGAGAACTCCATTAATCTTATCCATGTGAGCATAAATCCAATTCTCACTTATATAAGAAAAAATATAAGCATCACTCACGTGATCATGACATTAAGACTCACTAAGGTTAGCATGACTTCAGGTCTTACTTCAATAAGAACAAATCTCTAAGCCTCACTGTATTGATCATGTCATTAAGCTTTACTAAGGTGAGCCTCACATTAAGTCTAATTGTGGTGAGCACAAGTGAAATCCTCATTGAAGTGAGAATAACATTAAGCCCCACTGAGGTGCTCATGAAATCAAGTCCATGTAGTAATCGTGACTCCAAGACTCACTAAGGTGAGCATGGCATCATATCTTACCAAAGATGCATAACTGAAAGTCTCATTGACGTGAGCTTTATATTAGGCCTCATTGAGGCAAGTATGATGTTAAGTCTCACCTAGGTGAGCAAAAATTCAACTATGCACATGTTGTGAATGAATCCAAGTTTCACTAAGATGAGAGAAACCTCAACTCTCACTACAAGCACAACAATATAATATCTCACGATGTGAGCACATTTGTGACAATATCACCGTGGTAAGTATAAAATTAAGTCTCAGCTAGGAAATCATTGGGTCTCACCATGATAAGAACAACAATATGCCTCATTGAGGTGGGAATGACTTTAAGTCTCACAAGGTTCAACACAACTTTAAGATTCATCATTGTGAGAAAACCACTAAGACTTACCGAGGTAAGAACTACTTCAAGACTTATTAAGTACTGCTCCAAGCCTTACTGAGGTAAGAAACTATCCAATCCTTATTGAAGAAGACATCAATTTAAGAATTACTAAGGTAATATTATTAATGTCTACTCATCATGTTGTTATGTGCATTTAATATATAGTTTGCATGTTTATATTTCATTTCACTTTATATTTTACACATTTTATGTTTCATATAATTTATTTATTATTTAATACATTTTGATGTTTTATTTGTATTTTATGTAATGAGATGAGCCAAATCAGTATCCTTCCATGAAAATCTCAAGAAATGATCATGTATTGCATAACATCACCCCCAACTCAGGAAATTAGAGTGAGATCTCATACTCACATGCAATCATATAGAAAGTAAAACACGTCACTAAAATCACGATATATTTCACATCCAAACATAGAGTTGATATACTTGAAATTAATTGTATGTGTAATTCAATTATCTAAAGAAATAGTATATTTATTGACCACTTCCAATAGAATTATTGTTGCTTATGTTGCACAATTCTTCAACACCACAAATCTAGACCAATCAACCCACAATGGTTAGATGATGTTGGGCCAACATGAAACCCTAGGGTATATAATAAAAACACCATATTGACATTCAGAGTGGAACCTATTCCATATATACCTTATCCAAAACCCTAGGCTTAATCAGGTTTGAGCCAGAGATAAATGTCAATGGCTCAATATGAAGATGCACTCTATCAAAGAATATAACATGAGATTGCACTTTTTATTTGAAGGGTGGCTTTCACATACCAGAGATCCTCTCATTTGCACTACTACTTTATATAGGAAATTCTTCTTCTTATCTCTCTCCCTTTATATCATGAACATGATTCTCGAGTAGTTTGTATACTGGGATTTACGGTTTAGCGATGTAGCATGTAGTTTGTAATCTTGCATTGTGAATTACTGCTTGTTTGAAATTGGTGGATTCTTGAGTTAAAGTTTAATGCATGCTCAATAGATTATCTTCCTATCTTGAATGTCTACTACAATCATAGACATAGAGACATTATTACCTAAGATTGGAATGTTACTAAATCATCATTGATCCCAAGTAGATACATTGTGAGGATGTTATTTGGGGTGGTGTGTTTAGGATCCATAGGTAGCAAAGACTAAGGGGAATATGTTCTTGTGATTTTAATGCTCTGAAAGCATATAGATTTTTCTTGTCCCCGATCTAATATTCATATATGTGAGTGATGTAATGTAAGACAGGTGATATGCATACTTCTAGTGAAAACCTCATGCTCCAGTTCTTTTAGAATTCATTTATTATAGTCTTAACTCTTGCCTTTATTTATTTATCTTTGTTGATTCCTATCTCTACATTGGGCTAGAGATCTAAATTATTCTTAAAAAGGTTGTCCTTTAGGTTCAATCTTAAAGCTATACATGGATAACACCCATCCTCTTATGGATGGTGATTGTTTCATGTTAAACTAGGAAAAACTAACATTACACATCTTAGTTAATTTCTTATGCTAAAAGATACCACATCAAATTTTGGATCCATTATCAATGACAACAAGAACTTTTCAATTTTTATTCTATAAAGAAAAAGTTAGAATTTTTTTCTTTCTTGATTTTTTTTGTAACTTTTCATTTCATTTTAATTCTTGGGTTGGTTTTTATAATTCATAGTTTATTTTTGTTATTTGTATTTGGATTCTATAACTCTTTTAGATTCTTTAGATTTTTTAGTTTTTATTCTCTTTTTTTGCATGTTGTTAAGGCCAGTAGGTGTAAGAACTCTGGCCTCCGTTTAGGGTTTACCCTATTTGCTTTGCTTAACCTTGATGCTTAGTTGCTTGCTAATCACCTTTAGTGGTGATTAGGGTTTGTTGGTACTTTTTTGAGAGTTGGAGGAGCTACTTGCAATTAACCCCAAGTCTAGGGTTTGTGGGCAAGTTTGTCACCTTGTGTGGTGTTCCTCCCTCTCCTTGCTTCCACTAGTGTTGAGAGGAAGGTTTGGGCTCGTTGCTTGAGTTCCTTTGGGCTTGGTTGAGCTTGGTGGGCCTTGTGGTGTGTTGCATTTACTCCTTTGGACCTTGTGTTGGACAAGAGGATGTTTGTGTCGCCCAGGCTGTGTCGCCCAGGGTTGTGTCGGACATGGAGGTGGTGTGTCGCCCATGAAACTTTGACCTTCTTTGACCTCGTTTGTGTCACCACTAGCGGACACTTGGTGCTTGATGCTTGCATGTGGCAATGGCCTTGGACATGTGTTTAAGACATGCTAGAGTGGTGGTTTTTCTCATGGACAAGTGTCCCTAGGTGGGCGACACCTTGCCTTATCCTACCTTGGTTTCTCCTCCACCCTCTTCTATATATGCGCTTCCTTTCTCTTGCTAAGGATCCCTTTTTTTTTGTTCCTTAGTCTTCCTTCCCCTTGGTGCACGATATCCCCCCCTTCTTTTGCAAGCTTGGTGGCCGATCCTTGCCTTGGAGTCTCCTCCTTCCTCTAGTGGTGGCCGAACCCTAGATTGTCTTGCTCTTCTTCTTGTGGTGGAGCTTGGAGCTTGCTTAAGGCGGGTTACATAACTCCTAACCCTAACTATACTACGTTCTTTCATGTTCTTATATGTTGCTTATGATCATATTGACTATGCATGTTGCTAGTTTAGTTTCTTGCTTAAGTTTATTCTTGTTGGCCAAACCTTGTTTTAGGGTTTCTTGGTGAGCAACACTCCTTTCTCTCCTAGGTATAGAGGAGTGAGCTTGAGTGCTAGTAATATGGGCAATACCCCTCTCTCGAATAAGTTGAGAGGTGAGCTTGTGTTCTAGTTGCTTGAGCAACACCCTCCTCTCACCATGGTCTTGAAAGGTGAGCTATGTAGTGGTTGTGGACCTTGGTTAGGCTTGATCCTTGTGTTGCCCGATTGGTGATAAGAAGTGCGCAAGACCCCTCTCTCATTTAAGTTGAGAGGTGAGCATCTTCTTGATCCACTAGGTTTGTGGTGCCCTTGTGCTTGAGGTTGAAGATAACCTTGTGGGTTGCATCTTGCCCGTTAGGGGCTTGGGGTGTTGTTGTTGCCCGATATCCTTTCCTTGGTCTAACCTTGGTCGACATGATGTGGCTGTGTTGGGCGATACACCCTGACCCTTGACCCTTTCTGTGTCAGGCGTCACTCCATGCTAAGTACCCTGCCCGACACCCTTAACCTTGTGATACCTTGCTGTTGTGTAAGATTTGCTAGCTGGTTCTGTGGTGGGTGTTACACCTTAGTCTGGTCTTGTGTGTGTCGGCTGATAGGTGAAGTTATCTAGTTAAACGACATGCCTCCCTTGATGTCGTTGAAGTTGTGGCCCTAGCTGTTGTACCTAGAAAAGTGGAACGTTGGCTGTTACCCTTGTGTGTGTCGGGTGTCACCTGGTCGTCTATCCTGCCCAACATGCCTAGTTCAAGTGGTAGTTCGACGCCGTCACACCTTGGACGTTGGGGTGTTGTGATGTGCTGGTCTTGTGTCGGACGTTACACCTTAGTATGGTCTAGAGTGTTGGCCGATATCTTGTGACGAGCTAGGTTTTATGTTTTCTTGGCTGCACGGAATACCTTGTGCACGACGCGCCGTTGCACGATAGGTTTCGTTGGCTGAGTTGCACGCCCGGTTGCCCGTCTCTAGTGGTCCATGACACACGTTGCATGTTATGTTGATGCACGGTATAGCTTGGTTCCCTATTGCACGATACATCTCGAGCAGGTAGCCCGACACCCCTACTGGCTGCTTGGTCGATAAGTGGCCAAGGTGGTTGGGCGATAGGGGAGAGTACCCTGTCGATACCCACCTTTGGTGAGGGTAGTAGGTGTTTCTAGTGAGGGTCTTGTCCTTATGGAAAACTAATGTGTTAGAGTTAGTTCTTATTATCACGGTTGGTTATGGTGGTAACCCCTGATATGTTTGATGGTAATTATATGATTGATCGTACCTATGTAGCTTGACATGATAACACCTGTGTTTATGATCATCTCGGTTATCTGTAGTATGATGAGTTAATAGTAATCATGTAAGATGCTTTTCTTAAAAGATATGACCTATGTCTATGGTCACAAATTGAGGCATGATTGATAAAAGCATATAAGCATCAATGTTGCCCTATATTGATGAGTGTGCATACTAACCATTCAGGTACAGATGCATAGCCAGGTAAGGGGCTATGAGGTATATATGGTTGAGTAACACTTCTTTGATGGTTACTCTTGATAATGAAATGCATGATGTGTTTTGGTCTAAGGACCTGAGTTTGGCTAAAAGTGCTGGAATTGTTATCCATGATGATGATGTAAGCCTTGAGAGGCAGTGACACTATGTGATGAGGGATTGAGATCCCATGGCAATGTAATGTTGGATCTTGTGATGGATCAGGATGGTGTTGATGACAGTACAAGTATGATATTGAGTTTCATATTGCCTATTCTTGTTTTAATTTGCATGTTATACAACCTTGACTGAATCTTGCAATCCACTTAAAATATACTAACTAATCACTGTGGAATATATCATGTAGTTGCCCTGGCCATAGATCCATCATCGTCAGGAGTTGGTGATGGTGAAACAGGTTCACCTATGGGTTAACCTGGAGTGCATATTGTTGAATATGTGAGGTTTCTCCTAGCCTAAAATAGTGAGGATTCGAGTGCAGCTACAGTTGCAGACTCAAGATATGTATAGAGCATGGTGAACAGGCCCATGGCTCAGGATATGTGATATGGGAGCATGAATGCGTTCATGGCTCAGAGCACGATGAACAGGCCCATGGCTCGGTTTCACTAGCGCTGAGACCTATACCAAGGAGGGCTAGGTAGAGGGTAGCCTACGGGAGCTGACCCTGTGGCTGAGGCCACTTAAGCACGAGACTGCAGTCCTGCTTGTGTTGTACTCGTACACTGACTACGAGGTGGGAGGTCGTGGAGTCCAGCTCTCCCATTGACCTTGTATGGCACCGGATTGGGGTTTCGCAACCGAAGGTTGGACTTGAGCGGTACAGCTCACTTCCTCAGGGCATAATAATATGTAATCCAGCCGAATAGTAATTATTGCTTAAGGAAAAAACACAGAACATTGGTTGAGGCCTTGCTTGTGCAGATAATCTTGTTATACAGGAAGTTACTTATGCGTTCCTCATTTTATGTGATAAGATCTTATTAATCTTATCTTGTCAATCATGTTCCATAAAGAGATAAATGGTGATATGCCTTCCATACAACCTGGTAAGCTTGATGGTATGAATAACCTTATTATATAGACTGTTATTATTCTACGTTTTATGGTTTATCTTCTGTTGTTGCTTTATCCTCTTGGTTTTATAGTTTTGGCGGGGAGTTATATTTCTCACTGAGACAATGTTCAATTGTCTCACCCCGCTGGTTTTCAGGTATTCGAGCTAGACGTGGTGGTGGTCGCGGAGTTGCGGCCGAGCAGTAAGATGAGCAGTAGAAGGCAAGAGATGGACATGCTGTTGTGTTGGTCGTTTTGTTATAGAGTCTTAGAGTCATCCCTATACTCTTAGGTCCTTGGAGGTGTTTTGACGTTGTTTCACGATGTATGGCTGTTGATGGTTTGTATATCCTGCTGCTGGCTGGATGTGGGCCTTTATGTATATATAACATGTGATGAACTCATGTGATGATGAAACAGCTGATCCTCTAAGCTGTGGTATCCAGCTTGTAAATGTTTATATAACATGTTTCTCTGCAGGACAAGGACCTAAATGTAATAGTTTCTCAGTTTATCCGCTTTCCGCAATCGGTTTTAATTAACTCGTGTTTTTGGTAAATATGTGGTTATGGTGTTTTTCACACGTTTTCGTGTAACACCTTGCTGTCTGTGTGATAGTGGGATGTGTTGCCACAAGTTTTGGTATTAGAGCTCTAGGTTCACTGAGTCTATAGGGATTAGGACTAGGTTGTGTCTATTCTTGTGAGTTTTCTAGATTTTCTTACGATCGTCTTCTGCCCTCAGCGGAAGAAAAGTCAAGATGTATGGAAACCATGAAGGACATGTTGCTGAGAACATCGATGCTGCATTAGCTGATGGAGCTGAAGGGCAGGCACATGGAGATCGGGTGCCTGAGGTCCCCCAACCTAACCCAGCCATTCTTGAACACCCTGCATGTCAACAGCTTATGGGGCAGATGATGGCTATAATGAATCTTATGGTAGAAAGATTTCCAGTGCCTCCGCCAAGAGCACAGGCTCCCCATGGTGAAACATCGGGTATTGGGAAGACCTTTGAGCGGCTTCACTGAGTCAGAGCTTCGGATTATGCTGGAACGGCTGATCTAGTGGATGCAGATCTGTGGCTGACAAGTCTTGAGAAGGCTTTCCGGATCCTTGACATCCCCAAAGCAGACAAAGTAAAGCACGTTGTCTACCTTCTGAAGGGTAGTGCTGGTCACTGGTGGACCATCGAGGAGGAGAAGCATCCTGGTGAGGTGATATGTTGGGAAGTTTTTTGGTGCGAGTTCGTTAGAAGATACTTTCCGAAGATGTATCTGGATGAGAAGATCAATCAATTTGAGCGTTTGCGCCAAGGAACGATGAACATCACCGAGTATGAGGCTAAGTTCATGGATATGTTGAGGTTTTGTCCTCACATGGAAACAACAGATGAGGAGTGGATTAGACGTTTTGAGAAGGGTCTGAGTGCTGAGCTGATGACACCTGTTTCTGCCTTGGAGAATCGTGAGCGGTTCGCTACGTTTGTGGAATTTGTCTGGAGAATTGAACGATCAGTAAGGGAGAAAAGAGAATCCATGTCTAAGAAGAGGCCTGCTCAGTTCCAGGGATAGAGGTTTGGTGTCTTCAAGAAGCCAAGGTTTTCAACACCTTTTGTGATGAGAGGTTCTAGTGTACCATCACAGTGGCCTCCGAATAAGGGAAGAGGATATGTTTCTTCGCCGTCTAAGGCACATAGTACAACTTCAGTGGAAGTGGCATGGCCATCTAGGCCACGGTTTGAAGATAGGGCATGCTATCTTTGTGGTCAGACCGGGCATCTCAAGTTACATTGCCCGAATAGAGATGTTGAAGTGATGCAGCAGCCAACACAGAATCAACAAGGATCAGATAGACAACATCCCAGTAGTAGTAGAGGGCGAGGACGCAGTCACGCGTCGCAAGTTGGATCGACTACTCAAGGAAGTAGAGGATGTGGACAGCAAGCAACAGCTCAATTCTACGCTATGAATCATCTGAAGGCGATATTCAACCCATGAGTGGTGACAGGTCAGATGGAGTTATTTCATTCTGATATGTCTTCTTCTTGCTTTATATCTGTTCTAGTTGACCCAGGTGCTACGCACTCTTTTATTGCCTATAGTATGCTTGAAAACTATCGTTTACATGTTAGTTGTATGAAGGATAGCCTGTTGTTAGAAACCCCTCTGATAGTTCCTCGATTCTTCAAGAAGAGTGTCCATCTTGTGTCCTATCTTTTTCGGAACACAGTATACAAGTGGATCTTATACCACTTTATATGCATGGTTTCGATGTGATCCTTGGGATGGATACCTTAGAGAAGTATAAGGTTGTTTTGGACTGTGGTTCCAAGAAAGCTGTGTTTGATGATGGCGGTAAGAAGTGGATCTTCCAAGGAGATAGGAAGATTCTTCCGACGTGTCTGGTATCAGCTATGGTGGCAGAAAAGTTGTTACGACAAGGATGTGAGGCGTTCTTAGCTCACGTGGTGGATATTGTTGTGGATACCATGGCAAAAGGTCCTAGCCTTGAAGAGGTGTCAGTTGTTCGAGAGTTTGCGGATGTGTTTCCTAATGAGTTTCATGGTGTTCCTCCACCCCGAGAGATTGATTTTGAGATCAATCTAGTTCCAGGAACCCAGCCAATTACACAGACACCGTATAGGATGGCTCCGGTGGAGATGGCAGAGCTTAAGAAGCAGTTGCAAGAGTTGTTGGAAAAAGGTTTTATCCGACCAAGTATGTTTCCTTGGGGTGCTCCAGTGTTGTTCGTTAAGAAGAAGGACGGATCGATGCGGTTATGTATAGACTACCGACAGCTAAACAAAGTCACGATAAAAAATAAGTACCCGTCACTGAGGATAGACGATCTGTTCGATCAGTTGCGTGGTGCGACCGTGTTTTCAAAGGTCGATCTACGGTCTGGATATCATCAGTTGAGGATTAAGGTGGATGACATACCAAAGTCAGCTTTTAGGACAAGGTATGGTCATTTCGAGTTCGTGGTTATGCCGTTTGGGCTAACCAATGCACCTGCTGCTTTCATGGATTTGATGAACAGAGTGTTCCGTCCGTTCCTAGATCAGTTTGTTGTAGTCTTCAGAGATGACATCTTGATCTATAGACAGGATACACAAGATCATGAGCGACATCTTCATCTAGCGTTGACTCTTCTTTGCCAACATTAGTTGTACGCCAAGTTCAGTAAGTGTGAGTTCTGGTTGGAGGAAGTGACTTTCTTGGGTCATGTAATATCTGCAGACGGAGTCAAAGTGGACCCGAGGAAGGTGGAATCTGTTACAGAATGGGAACAACCGAAGACGCCAATGGAAGTTCGTAGTTTCCTGGGTTTAGCAGGATACTATCGGAGGTTTATCAAGGACTTCAATGTGATTGCGTTGCCAATGACAAAGTTGACTAGAAAGGATGTACCTTTTGTCTGGAATGATCGTTGTCAGCAAGCTTTCCAAAGTTTGAAGGAAAAGCTGACTAGTACGCTAGTGTTAGTGCTACTAGATCCTGGGAAGGGCTATGTTGTTTTCTATGATGTTTCCTGATGCGATGATTTTGAGTTGCATTTATAGACTTGTTTGATATGTGTTTTATGCATTTATTAGTCATTTTCATGGTTAATGTTTCATAATTCATTTATTTTGTTCTATGCTACTTCTGTATGTCAAATTCCATTTATTTAAGCATTTTGAGTATTAATTATCGAAACAATATATTTTGTGTGGATTTATGTGGTTCCGTGTGTTAATTTTAGGAAAAATAAGTATCTTCTGCCGTTAATACCATCGACGGTGGTCGATACCATCGACCGGACCACAGGTTGCCAGCCGTAGGGACCATAAGAAAGTCGATACTATCAATAGGGATGTCGATGGTATCGAGGTACCATCAGGTTTCTGGCAAGAAAGGAGTCGATACTATCGACACAACGGTCGATACTATCGACACAAGAAGCTACATCGACACAAAAGAACAAAACCTCGCTACAGGTTCGTCGAAACCATCGACCCGAGTCGATGGTATTGAGATGACATCAGGCGCTCAGACGAAAGAAAAGAAGGGTTGCCGCCATCGCGCTAGGTCGATACCATCGACCTGCGTCGATGGTATCGACACCGTCAGATATGAGTTTGATTTAGAATGATCTTAATCAGACGATTGTGATTAATTGATGACTAAACTCGAGAATTAAACCTAATGACAGCGCCCCAGCCCGAGGATCACGTCATTAGTTGTTGCACACATCCCGGAGAGCAAGGAGAGAAGAACGGAGCACGAGAGCACGCCCCAACCGATCCGGATGCTGAAGAAGACGAATTCCACCACCGAAAGGTGGGAGAACGTGTATTCTATGCCAAGGATCATTTGGATCTCCTCCGTTCAGGGGTTTCACCACTCAATCACATTTTTCTCATGTTTCCTCTTTTCTCTACCATGCTTTGCTTTGAGATGAACATGCAGGGTTAATCCCCTTTGTCTTTAGGATCGGGAGTAGCCCGGGGATTCATTGTATGATGATTTTATAATAGTAATTCATATCTTATCTCCTAAATCCGTGGTATAATTTCTTTTTCTCCAATATATTGTTATGCTTGATCACCATAATAATAATCTAATGCCCTTAATTGCTTTGAAAGAAGAATTAATGGTTGAAAAGAGACGAAATTTACATTAATTGACAAATCCCTTGAACAAGGTGGTGTAAGGTTAATGGTGGATACTGAGAGATCATTTTTAATGCACCTAGTTTAGGGTATAGGTTACTACGACAGTGGAACCGACCTAGACATAGGTAGTGAATTGTACCACGACAGTGGGCAATTCTGATTTCAGGCCACTACCCGGATAGAGAGATAAATTTGGATGACTGGATAGAATTTAATACAATGAAAACCTGCAATGAAACCGCAATCCTAAAGATCTCCATTTTGAATTGATTAAACCAACATTTAATCGATTGCTTGTTTTGTTTTATTTTTATTCTCTTTTAATTTTAACAACAACTCTCAATTGTTTAATCGGTCTAGCTGATCGTGAGTAGTTAGTAAGAGTCTCTGACAATTTCACGTATCCCTGAGTTCGACTTGGGCCTCACAAGGCCTATATTACTTCAACGCGTTCACTTGCGTTTCTGCGCACGGTAAACATGCGTCAAGTTTTTGGCACCGTTGCCGGGGATACGGCAATTATCAGCACTACGAGTGCTGCAAGCGACCACTCTAGGCCACATTTTTATTTTTATTTTTTTTATCATTTAAAAAATTCATAATCTATTTTCTGAATATTTGCAATCATCAAGCACTGTACTAAATTTAATTTTTCTATTTGCAGGTACTGTGCATGGTGCAGACGCGTAGTATTGACTACATGCAGCATGCACCAGAGGTTCCGCCGCCAGGATCGGAAGACGAGGGCCAATATAATCAAGACCATCTTGAGGATACATATTCAGAATCTGAACAAGACGAGATGGAGGACGAGCTACAGACCATATGGGAGAAAATCAAAGCTTCTTCCTCAGCCGCTTCCAAGGGGCCGATCAAGAAGCAGGGGCTTAATATTCTGACATATAAGATTGATCCGGCTTTAATCAACTTGGTGAAGTCTAATGCCTTCCATGGTCTCAAAAACGAAGATCCTGTCGCACATATCAGTCAATTTGTGGAGAATTGTGATATGATAAAAATCGACAGATTTCCACAAGATGTGCTCTACTTGAAGCTCTTCCCGAGTTCTCTATCGGGAAATGCGCATGAATGGCTACACAACTTCGACGATGAATACATGGAGTCTTGGGACCACATGGTGGAGGTTTTCTTCGAAAGGTTCTTTCTGCCTGAGAAGACCAATGACATGATCAGAAAGATCCACAACTTCACCCAACAAGCAGGAGAGACCTATTCTGAGACATGGGAAAGGTTTCAGATCATGCACAGGCGATGCCCGCATCAGGGGCTTGATAAGGAGACACAAGTCAAGATCTTCTATTTTGCTCTCTCCGAGCATGATAGAAGCAACCTCAACTCAGCCGGTTCTGGGTTCTTCTTGAATAACATGAACACTAGATGTTGGGAGATCCTAAAGAATATTGCTAAGAAACAATCGTGGGGCGAAAGAGGCACCGTGGAGCAGGTTCGAGTAGTAGGTGAATCTAAGGCAATAAAGGAGCTGAATGAGAAGATGGATCTTCTCGCAAAGAAATTTCTTGCAAAGGAGGATACTGAGTCTGAGGATGAGGCTCAAGTGAAATTCATGAGGCAGCATCAAGGCTACAGGAATAATGACTATTCATGGAGGAAAGACAAGAAGTTCTACTGGAAGGATCCAAATAACTTCTTCAGGATCCGAATGCTAAACCCCAACCACCAGCGGAGGATAAGAGCACAAAGCTGCTCAATCAAGTGATAAAGCAAAATCAAGAACTCATGGCTACTTTCGGCCAGCAAATAAAGCAACAAGGGCAGTTCATGAACCAATTTGGGCAGACACTGTAGAGCCATGGGGCTCAAATGAGGACAATAGAGACATCTATGGCACAGATGGCTGCAGAGATAGCTAGTTTGAAGAAGCCGGCACATCCAGGGTTCCTGGGAAATACTAATGTTCCAGGAGGAAACCAACAAGCAAAGGCCATCTTGCTAAGAAGTGGCAAGAAATTGTTAAATCCCAGGGCTGATGAAGCAAGCAAACCCCAAGCTGAAATTGAAGGTGAGGCCACTGAGGAGTTGCATGTACCAGTCACATAACCAGTTAATGACATAGCAGTGGATGCTAAAGAAGACCCGAGTGCAGAGGAGGAGGATCCTCAGAAAAGGACACCTTATGTGCCACCGCATCAAAGGGTACATGCTATCCCGGTCCCTTATCCGAACAGTGCTAAGGCAAGAAAAGTAGACGCCCAATTCAAAAAGTTCTTAGACAGTTTTAGAAAGCTTTCAGTCAACATCCCTCTATTGGAATCTATTGAGCAAATTCCATCTTACGGGAAATTTCTGAAGGATATCATTACCAAGAAAAGAAAAATTCCGGACACTGAAGTAGTTGTGCTTAAGGAGCAGGTGAGTGCCTTCATCATGGGCACATTACCACCAAAGAGGCAAGATCTGGGCTGTTTTAACATCTCTTGTTACATTGGGAAAGTCAAATTTGGTGAGGCATTATGTGACTCGGGAGCAAGCATCAATTTAATGCCCCTTTCTACATTCAAGAAGTTGGGATTAAAGGAGTCACAGAAGAGCAACATGACAATCCAATTGGTGGATAACTCTGTGGTGAAACCATATGGGATTTGTGAAGATGTGCTTGTGAAAGTGGATAGATTTGTATTTCCTGCAGATTTTGTCGTCATGGAAATTCAAGATGAACAAGGCAATGAGCTATTACTCGGAAGACCATTCCAAGCTACAGCCGACATGATACTCGAGATGGGGAGAGGTCGGTTGACCTTGGGTATAGCTGATGACTGATTTGAGATGGTCATGCCTTCCAGCGCTACTTCACCGAAATCCAAGGAGCAATGTCACATGGTAAAACATTTTGATAATACCATTTCACTTTGTCTAGGGAAGCCATTTCTTGATATGGCTCATGTAATGACCAAGGTGGACAAAGGGACTTTGGCTGTAGATATCATGGAGCAGACCAAAGTGGTCTCCCTTTGCAAGGTTGTCGGTTTCCTAAATGATGAGGATGAGGACATTCCTCCCTCTACTGAGGATGATGCCATAGCAAACTCAGTTTTTGATGCATATCTGGAACTACCGCTGGAGGCTTGTTTAGTCAATATCACTCATGATTGGATGAGAAGCAAATCACTCAAGGAGTGTGCCAAAATGCTTCAGATCCTTCCATGCTTCTATGTGAGGTATTATGAAGACTTAGGTGAACTTCCCCCTCTGCTTCAATCATCATTGATCAGCCCATCGGAGTTAGAGTTAAAGCCAATGCCACCACACCTCAAGTACGCCTTTCAAGCGAGGGAAGAAAAGTTACATGTGATCATTTCTGCATATCTGAGTGCGGAAGAGGAGGACCAATTGTTGATAGTGCTAAAGAACCACCGGGGAGCATTTGGGTGGTCTGTTGCAGATATCAAGGGGATTTCCCCTACCTTGTGTCAGCATAAGATTCGGCTCGAGGAGGGAGCCAAGCCGGTAATTCAACCACAACGTTGACTGAATCCGAGCATGATGGAGGTGGTGAAGAAAGAGGTGATTAAGCTTCTCTCCGTAGGTATCATCTACGCGATTTCAGACTCGACATGGGTAAGTCCCACACAGGTAGTCCCTAAAAAGGGGGGTATTACTGTCACTCAAAATATTTTGAATGAACATGTCACCACCCGCTTGGTAACCGGGTGGCGAGTTTGTATTTATTACCGACGTCTTAATGCCACTACGCTAAAGGATCACTTTCCTCTTCCATTTATTGATCAAATTCTAGAGCGCTTAGCCGACCGATCTCATTTCTATTTTCTGGACGGGTATTCGGGATACAATCAAATTTCAATCGACCCTAAGGACCAAGAGAAATCTACTTTCACTTGTCCCTATGGAACGTTCGTGTATCACCACATGCCTTTTGGATTATGTAATGCACCAGCGACTTTTCAGCGTTGTATGCTCGCCATTTTTTCTAATATGGTAGAACGCTGTTTAGAAGTCTTTATGGATGATTTTTCAGTTTATGGTGCTTCTTTTGATGAATGCCTTTATAATTTGGATAAGGTGTTAAAGAGATGTGAGGACACACATTTGGTCCTCAACTAGGAGAAATGCCATATGATGGTGAGTGAGGGGATAGTGCTAGGACATAAAGTGTCTAGAAAAGGTTTGGAGGTACATCCGGTTAAAATTGAAGTAATTTCTAAATTGCCCCCACCAAATTTGGTAAAAGGGGTAAGAAGCTTCTTAGGACACGCCAGATTTTATCGTCAGTTCATAAAGGATTTTTCTAAAATTGCCAAACCTCTATTCGAGCTTCTCGAGAAAGATGTTGTTTTTTATTTCAATGACAAATGTTTACACGCGTTCAACGTGTTGAAGGAGAAATTGATTTCCGCACCAGTTGTTCAAACACCGGATTGAACTAAGCCGTTTGAACTTATGTGTGATGCATCTGATTTTGCTGTAGGAGCTGTGTTGGGACAGCGGGTGGACAATAAACCCGTCGTGATCTTTTACACTTCTAAGACTTTGAATGATGCTCAATTAAATTACACAACTACTGAAAAAGAATTGCTTGCTGTTGTTTTCACTTTTGAAAAGTTTAGGCAATATTTAGTTGGATCAAAAGTAGTTGTTTGGACTGATCATGCCGCTATTAAAATTTTGATGGAAAAAAAGATGCCAAACCTAGATTGATTAGGTGGATCTTGCTCCTACAAGAATTTGATATCGAAATTAAAGACAAGGCGGGGATCGAAAATGTTGTAGCGGATCATTTGTCTAGGTTAGAGAGGGTTGATGAAAAAGATTTACACATACCTATAACCGAGACATTTCCGGATGAACAATTGTTGAAAGTGAATTCTAAAGATCCTTGGTTTTCCTATATTGTGAATTATCTTGCTTGCAGGATCATCCCGGATGATTGGACATATCAAGAGAAGAAAACGTTTTTCCATTCTCTACGATATTATTTTTGGGATGACCCCATTCTTTTGAAGCAATGCAGGGATGGTGTCCTGCGTAGGTGTGTACCTGAGGTGGAGTATGAGAGTGTTCTTCGTCATTGCCACACTCTGCCTACGGGCGGACACCATACGAGCTCTCGTACGGCTGCCAAAGTGTTGGAAAGTGGCCTATATTGGCCTACCTTGTTTCGAGACGCCTATGAGTTCGTGAGACAATGTGATTCCTGCTAAAGGGCGGGTAACATTTCAAGGAGACAAGAAATGCCCCTAAAGGTCTTCCAAGAGGTTGAGGTATTTGACCTATGGGGTATAGATTTCATGGGACCCTTTGTGTCCTCTAATTCGAATTTATATATCCTCTTAGCTGTTGATTATGTGTCGAAGTGGGTAGAAGCAATACCCACAAGGACTAATGATTCTACTGTAGTGTGCAGATTCGTTAAGGAACATATCTTCTGCAGGTTTGGAGTGCCCTGAATGATCATCAGTGATGGGGGTACGCACTTTAAGAACCAAAAGTTCTCGGCACTACTGAAGAAATACGGGGTCAAACATAACATTGGTACCCCGTATCACCCGCAAACTCAAGGACAGGTGGAGGTCTCCAATCACGAAATTAAGAAAATCTTGGAGCGTACGGTGGCTTCCACGAGGAAGAATTGGAGTGCCTTACTACTGGATGCATAGTGGGCATATAGGACGGCATACAAGACACCTATAGGCACCACACCTTTTAGGTTGGCATACGGTCGGGCTTGTCACCTACCGGTGGAGTTAGAGCACAAAGCACATTGGGCGTTGAGAAAGCTCAACTGGAGTTATGATGAAGCGGGGAAGAAGAGATTGCTTGAATTGAATGAATTGGATGAGTTGCGAATGACTGCATATGAGAACTCTCAGATATACAAGGAGCGCACTAAATTGATCCACGATCGCCACATTCAGATACGCACCTTCAAGAAGGGAGATCGTGTGTTGTTGTTCAATTCAAGGATGAAGTTGCATCCCGGGAAGCTTAAATCCCGATGGAGTGGGCCATTCATGGTAGAAGAGGTCAAACCACATGGCGCAATCATGGTGCGCGATGGTGAGACTACATTTTTGGTGAATGGGCAAATGTTGAAGTTGTATTTTGGTGAAGATTACACGAAGAAGGTAAATGAGGTCAAACTCATTCCACTTTCGGATACATGATGTGCTTCAAGTCATCTAGCCTAAGACGTTAAATAAGGGTGCTTGTTGGGAGGCAACCCAACCATTGGTACTTTAGTTGAGTTCTTTTACATTCGTAGTTTGATTTGTTTTAACTTAGTTTTTAATGTAAAAAAGGTACCGTGATCGTTTTTGTAATGTGCAGGTCTGAGGCAGAGTCGATACCATCGACCCTTGTGTCGATAGTATCGACCGAGGTATAGGTTGGCGACTACAAGAATTGCACTACGTAGATACTATCGACGGCCTCGTCGATAGTATCGACACACCTACAGGTTGATTTCAAAGTCCAGGTCGATAGTATCGACATGCCAATCGATACCATTGAGATCTATGGAGATTTTCAGAACGAATTGTCTCAGTAAAGTCGATACCATCGACGGGCATGTCGATGGTATCGACACATTCACACACAACAGGCGGTGGCTGGGCCTCACGAGGGTTTGCCCTAATCGGAGAGTCGATACTATTGACTCGCGTCGATAGTATCGATGCACCACGTCAACAATCCGCGAGGAAAGATCAACGGCGATCGCTGCAGTGAGAAAGTCGATCTGGGGGATGGGTCGATACCATCGACCCGCGTCGATAGTATTGATGTGTCAGCAATCCGGGACCCGCAGATCCAGCCATCGACAACCGTCGATACTCGCGGAGGTACAGATCATGCTACCCGAGTCGATACCATTGACTCGCATCGATGGTATCGACGGGCGGACAGTAGCGCCGGCCACGGCAATATATGGGGAGTATTTGCATCAAATGACATCACACCTTCAGTGCAACTCTCCTTCACTTGTGTCGAGCGTGTTCCAGAGTTGTCCAAGCCTGACGATGAGCAACACTGAACTAGTTCTTCATCGAGCGCCGATCTTCACCGAGCTTCCATCCTATTCTCCTTTCTTTCGACATCATGGTGCACGTAACTGGTGCATCGTCTTCACGCGCTAACCTGATGGAAATCCCAGAGTTTGTGCCACCACCGACTGCATCCATCTCACACCCGCGGCTGATTCATCCATCCGCGGAGATCAAGAAGATCTACGAAGAGATCTTGAAGAGGAAGATCGAGCCAACCCGATATGTTGATCGGGATACCATCCGTAACTTGGGGTTTGAAGCCAACCTCACTTACGTTCTGAAGGGACAGGCCAAACACACGGGAAGAAGGCCTGACGAGCTGGAGTTTCATGCAGATGGCCAGCCGTTCTTCGCCGATTGGTCTACGTACAAGGAGTTGGTGGCTGAGTTTATGGCATCGCTGGACGTCTGTGTCATGCCCAACGACATCATAGTCACCGACCGCAAGTGGATCAAGGGTCGGGTGTCTTTCCGGCTGTTCAACAACGACTACAACTTGACACTCTGGCAGTTCAATGTGATCTTCAACTGGAAACACTCGCAATATGATTACCGGCGGCTGGACAACCGCATCGACTACGACGCCATCTTCGTCGAGCTGGTCATGGTGCCTCCGGGGAAGTCAGTAAGCTACCATAATGTTGCGGTAGCTGATTTCGAGCACCCTTTCATCCGGATTCTGCACCGGATGCTGAGTTCTACATTGTTTGCTAGGGGTGATCTATCCCTTAGCAAATTCCAGGAGCCAGATCTCTTTTTCTTGTATAAGCTCCTGAAGCATCAAGAATGCAATTGGGGTGCCTTCTTTTTGCAGCGGGTCTTGGTAGTGAAGAGGAGTACAAGGAAGCCCCAATTCACTTTGGTGGGCTTGTTACCAAGCTAGCCTCCTACCTGGGGCTGAATTTTGCTACTTTGACCCCGCTTTCCACCAGGAGCAAGGAGAACTTGCAACATCTGCACCGCTCCAACCTCCTACTACTTCGAGATGGTTTGGCGTACGCACATTGCCACGTCAACCAAGCTTACCAGGAGTGCTCGCTTCCCGATCCAGTCTTCAACATTGAAGGGGTGCAACATTTCTGATGGCCTATCATAGCCATCGCCGACTCCGATGAAGACGGCGGCAACGACGACGACAACACCAACAACGATGAGGCTAAAGAGGAAGAGGAGGCATTTACACCTCTTCAGGAACGAGTGGCACCACAGAAGCGTCCTCACATGCATCCATGTGCATCTTCATCTTCACAGCCTCCGCCACCACCACCGCCCTCGCAGCCAAGCAAGGATGTCGATTCTATGCAGGGCATGTATGCTATGCTGCAGGATATATAGCAGACGCAACAGCATCATACATCAACTTATGCCGGTATTCATGACACAACGAACCGGCTTCTCGACAATCAGAGGAATTTTTTCGGGAATGAGTGCCTCCTCCTCGACAAACAACACCAGATCCATGACCGGTTGCATAGGATGGAGATGCAGCAGCAGCCATTTTATGATCACTACTGGAGCTAGAACTACTTTGGGGGTATCCACAACCTCCATCTTTGCCCCAGTATGATCCTACTTTTCAGGGAGCGTATCCCACTTGGGACCCTACGGCTCCACAGTACCCGCCTCCGCCTCAGTGTGACGAGTAAATTGGTATCTCTGTTCCAACCTTTAAGATTGTTTTTGACTATGAGGCCATAGTCGAATTCAAGCTTAGAGGGGGTAGTTGGAACAACTCTATCTTTTATTTTCTCTATTTTTAGTTTTCTTGCTTTTATTCCTTGTCATTTGTTTCGTGCAATTTTAGTTTGTTGTAGGATCCACACTCTATCTATTGTAATCGTGGATGTCATTAAATATGAGTCATCTCAGTTGCGTGTGCATGGGGAATTGAGGGAAACTAAAAATTTTTGAGTGTTTGCAAGCTTGAGTGTTGTTTAACCTTGATCACTTAACTTTGAAAATGATTGGTTTTGTCAACTTTAAAATAGAAAATCACAACTGTATATTCCTAAACATTCATGAAAGTGGACGGAATTGGCTGTTTGAGCCTGAACTGACCAAATGATAATGAGACTTTAATTTGAAGTAAGAGAGAGAAACCTTTTAACTGCTACGCAGGTCAGTAGGGAGGGACACATGATATTTTTCAAAGGTTCAGTCAACTAATCTTGTGATCTTTCCACCTCATTGTTTTGCACAATCCACCAAGATTTGGAAGCAAAGTACGGTTTTAACTCTTTTTGATTTCATGGCATTTAGATAGGACTTGCATTTCTATCACCTTCATTTGTTTTGCATGAAAAATAAAAATAAATAAATGAAAAAAAATAGAATAGGTTTACATGCCCATTACCTTTAGGTGCATGTCATTCAGTGGCATTCATAACTTTTATGAATAGAGTATATCATGTACCTCATTTGTTCGTTAATGGTGAATTAAATTGTTCCATACCTTCGAAAGAGTGCAAATCTTCGAGTTATGCAGAAAAAAATAAGCCCAATGAGTATTCATTGACAATTATGGATATAAGGGTTTGAAAAGAAAAAAAATCTAAAAAAAAAGTTATTCAGAAGCTACAAGAATAAAAAGGAGAAAGGAACATTATCTCACCTGTATTTCAAGATAAGTGAGAACATGATGTAGTTTAATTAGGCATCCATCTCATTTTGAGACAGATGGTTAGTGCATGCATCATTTCACCTAATCTTAGGCATTAGGGCATTTTTCATGTGCATTTGCATCATTTAGGGCATTTTTGTTGTATGCATGTTGAAATCGTATAATGCTTCCACTTCTTCCATGAGCCACCTATTTCATCCACCCGTTGCTTGGATTGGTAGGCCATTGTGAATTTCTCCTCACTAGTGAATATCAGGAGAACTTCTTCCATGTAGATGGTAGTTAGGGCGAGCAACATAGTTTAGAAGATCACAATATGCACTAAGTCTAGACCGGCGAATTCTATTATGTTAACTGCCTTATGTGATAGTGTTCATCAGTTTTGAGGTCAATATCTTTTATGGATGATTACTGTCGCCTTTAGGGTAATTATCATTCTGTGGTAGCGAAGGCCGGTATGCGAATGTCCGGTGGGAGTCATGTGGGATGTCTGTTTTGATGCTTTGTTCTTTAGTTGACTTTGGCAATTCTATTCTAAGGTTTAGTTGCTCGAGGGCGAGCAATGTTCAAGCTTAGGGGAGTTTGATGCGATGATTTTGAGTCGCATTTATAGACTTGTTTGATATGTGTTTTATGCATTTATTAGTCATTTTCATGGTTAATGTTGCATAATTCATTTATTTTGGTCTATGCTACTTCTTTATGTCAAATTCCCTTTATTTAAGCATTTTGAGTATTAATTATCGAAAGAATATATATTGTGTGGATTTATGTGGTTCCGTGTGTTAATTTCAGGAAAAAAAAGTATCTGCTACCGTCGATACCATCGACCGGACCACAGGTTGCCAACTGTAGGGACCAGAAGAAAGTCGATACTATCGACAGGGATGTCGATGGTATCGAGATACCATCAGTTTGCTAGCGAGAAAGGAGTCGATACTATCGACACAATGGTCGATACTATCGACACAAGAAGATATAGTGACTCAAAAGAACAAAACCATCGCTACAGATTCGTCGATACCATCGACCTGAGTCGATGGTATGGAGATGACATCAGGCGCTGAGACGAAAGAAAAGAAGGGTTGCCGCCATCGCGCTAGGTCGATACCATCGACCCGCGTCGATGGTATCGACACCGTCAGATATGAGTTTGATTTAGAATGATCTTAATCGGACGATTGTGAATAATTGACGACTAAACTTGGGAATTAAACCTAATGACGGCACCCCAGCCCGAGGATCACGTCATTAGTTGTTGCACACATCCCGGAGAGCAAGGAGAGAAGAACGGAGCACGAGAGCACGCCCCAGCCGACCCGGACGCTGAAGAAGATGAATTCCACCACCAAATGGTGGGAGAACGCGTATTCTACGCCAAGGATCTTTTGGATCTCCTCCGTTCAGGGGTTTCACCACTCGATCACGTTTTTCTCATGTTTCCTCTTTTCTCTACCATGCTTTGCTTTGAGATGAACATGCGGGGCTAATCCCCTTTGTCTTTAGGACCGGGAGTAGCTCGGGGATTCATTGTATGATGATTTTATAATAGTAATTCATATGTTATCTCTTAAATCCGTGGTATAATTTTGTTTTCTCCAATATATTGTTGTGCTTGATCACCATAATAATAATCTAATGCCCTTAATTGCTTTGAAAGAAGAATTAATGGTTGAAAAGAGACGGAATTTACATTAATTGACAAATCCCTTGAACAAGGTGGTGTAAGGTTAATGGTGGATACTGAGAGATCGTTTTAATGCACCTAGTTTAGGGTATAGGTTACTACGACGGTGGAACCGACCTAGACATAGGTAGTGAATTGTACCACGATAGTGGGAAATTCTAATTTCAGGCCACTACCCGGATAGAGAGATAAATTTGGATGACTGGATAGAATTTAATACAATGAAAACCCACGGTGAAACCGCAATCCTAAAGATCTCCATTTTGAATTGATTAAACCAACATTTAATCGATTGCTTGTTTTGTTTTATTTTTATTCTCTTTTTATTTTAACAACAACTCTCAATTGTTTAATCAGTCTAGCTGATCATGAGCAGTTAGTAAGAGTCTCTGACAATTTCACGTATCCCTGAGTTTGACTCGTGCCTCACAAGGCCTATATTACTTTGACGCGTTCACTTGCATTTCTGCGCACGGTAAACGTGCGTCACTTCCAAGAAAGGTTTAGGTTGTGTGATGATGCAGGAAGAACATGTGGTTTCTTTTGCTTCGCGACAACTTAAGAAACACGAGGAGAACTATCTGACTCATGACTTGGAGTTGGAAGCAGTGGTTCATGCGTTAAAGATTTGGAGACACTATCTTTACGGGGAAGTGTGTTAGATCTTTACAAACCATAAGAATCTGAAGTACATCTTCTCACAGAACGAGTTAAACATGAGACAACGTCGATGGATGGAGTTAATCAATGATTACGACTGCACCATCGAGTATCATCCTGGTAAGGCGAATGTGGTAGCTGATGCGCTTAGCCAAAAGTCTTCCTCTCTTTCTTCAAATAAGGTATAGTTGAGTTCCCTGGTATGCCATCGACGGGACATGTTTGTTTCCTTGCGGAAGATGAATGTACAGATGGAAGTTTCCTTGTTAGCTGGACTTTTAGCACATATGCAAGTAAGGCCTACACTGAGACAGTAGATCAAAGATGCATAGCAAGAAGATGACACAGTACAGTTGATCAGATCAGAGTTCGGCAGCGAAAAGCATGATGGGTTCCATGAGTCTGAGGATGGACTAGTTTGCTATCGTGATAGGATGGTGGTCCCCGATGCTGATGATATGAGGATGCTAGTGCTCGAAGAAGCACACACGTCGATGTATGCTATTCATCTAGGAGTCACCAAGATGTATCATAATCTGAAGGACTTGTATTGGTGGCCCGGTTTGAAGAAAGATGTACCTAAGTTTGTGGCTAGATGTGCGGTATGTCAGCAAGTCAAGGCTGAGCATCAGAAGCCGGCAGGTACGTTGCAACCCCTACTGATACCGCAGTGGAAATGGGATCATATAACCATGGATTTCGTAGTCGGTCTACCCAGGACAACTAGAAATCATGATTCCATTTGGGTGATAGTGGACAGATTGATGAAGTCTGCCCATTTCATACATGTGAAGACAACATACATAGTCGAGAAGCTTGCTCAAGTATATGTGGATGAGATAGTGCGGTTGCACGGTGTGCCAGTAACGATAGTTTCCGATAGATGTCCGCAGTTCATGAGCCGTTTCTGGGAGAAGTTGCACAGAGCGTTGGGAACGCAGTTGAGGTTCAGTATCGCCTTCCACCCGTAGATAGATGGATAGTCTGAGAGGACTATTCATACTTTGGAGGATCTCCTTCGAGCTTGTGTTTTGTAGTTCTTAGGAAATTGGGACGCTTGCCTACAACAATAGTTATCAGCGGAGCATTGACATGGCTCCTTATGAGGCCTTATATGGCAGGAAGTGTAGATTTTCATTATGTTGGTATGAGTCTGGTGAATATCATCTTTTGGGTCCTGAGTTAGTACAGCAGACGACAGAAAAGATCAAAGTAATACAGCAACAGTTGAAAGCAACACGGGACAGGTAGAAGTCATATGCAGACAATCGTCGATGACCTTTGGAGTTCCAGGTAGGAGACAAAGTGTATCTCAAAGTCACACCATGAAAAGGTGTGCTAAGGTTTGGCCAGAAGGGTAAGCTAGCACCCGGATATATGGGGCCATGCCTGGTCTTAGCACGAGTAGGCAAGGTAGCTTACAAGTTAGAACTGCTGCCAGAGTTGCACAGGTTACATCCAGTGTTCCATGTCAGTATGCTGAAGAAAAGTCATCCAAAAACAGGAATAGTGATACAACCGGTCGAAGTTGAGCTTGATGAAGATGTAACCTACGAGGAAGGTCCAGTGATGATCATTGATAGAAGGGTTAAGAAGTTGAAGAGGAAGGACCTGGTTCTTGTGAAGGTTCTTTGGCATCATCGTGGCATTGAGGAAGCCACATGGGAGCTTGAGGAAGATATGAGGAGGAAGTATCCCTCGCTTTTCTCTTCGGATTTCGGGGATGAAATCCCTTTTTAGAGGGTTAGTTTGTAAGAACCCTAACCTCCATTTAGGGTTTACCCTATTTGCTTTGCTTAACCTTGATGCTTAGTTGCTTTCTAATCACCTTTAGTGGTGATTAGGGTTTGTTGGTGCTTTGTTGAGAGTTGGAGGTGCTACTTGCAATTAACCCCAAGTCTAGGGTTTGTGGGCAAGTTTGTCACCTTGTGTGGTGTTCCTCCCTCTCCTTTCTTCCTATAATGTTGAGAGGAAGGTTTGGGCTCGTTGCTTGAGTTCCTTTGGGCTTGGTTGATCTTGGTGGGCCTTGTGGTGCGTTGCCTTTACTCCTTTGGACCTTGTGTCGGGAAAGAGGATGTTTGTGTCACCCAGGATTGTGTCGGACATGGAGGTGGTGTGTCTCCCATGAACCTTTGACCTTCTTTGACCTCGTTTGTGTCACCACTAGTGGACACTTGATGCTTGATGCTTTCATGTGGCAATGGCCTTGGACATGTGTTTAAAACATGCTAGAGTGATGGTTTTGCTCATGGACAAGTGTCCCTAGGTGGGCGACACCTTGCCTTGTCCTACCTTGGTTTCTCCTCCACCCTCTTCTATATATGTGCTTCCTTTCTCTTTCTAAGGATCCCTTTTTTTTGTTCCTTAGTCATCCTTCCCCTTGGTGCACGATATCCCCCCCTTCTTTTGCAAGCTTGTTGGCCGATCCTTGCCTTGGAGTCTCCTCCTTCCTCTAGTGGTGGTCGAACCCTAGAGTGTCTTTCTCTTCTTCTTGTGGTGGAGCTTAGAGATTGGTGCTAGGAGCTTGGAGCTTGCTTAAGGATGGTTACATAACTCCTAACCCTAACTATACTACCTTCTTTCGTGTTCTTATATGTTGCTTATGATCATATCAGCTATGCATGTTGCTAGTTTAGTTTCTTGCTTAAGTTTCTTCTTGTTGGCCGAACCTTGTTTTAGGGTATCTTGGTGAGAAACACTCCTTTCTCTCCTAGGTCTAGAGGAGTGAGCTTGAGTGCTATTAATATGGGCAATACCCCTCTCTCGAATAAGTTGAGCTTGTGTTTTAGTTGCTTGAGCAACACCCTCCTCTCACCATGGTCTTGAAAGGTGAGCTATGTAGTGGTTGTGGACCTTGGTTAGGTTTGATCCTTGTGTTGCCCGATTGGTGATAAGAAGTACGCAAGACCCCTCTCTCATTTAAGTTGAGAGGTGAGCATCTTCTTGATCCACTAGGGTTGTGGTGCCCTTGTGCTTAAGGTTGAAGATAACCTTGTGGGTTGCATCTTGCCCGTTAGGGGCTTGGGGTGTTGTTGTTGCCCGATATCCTTTCCTTGGTCTAACCTTGGTCGACATGATGTGGCTGTGTTGGGCGATACACCCTGACCCTTGACCCTTTGTGTGTCGGGCGTCACTCCATGCTAAGTACCCTGCCTGACACCCTTAGCCTTGTGATACCTTGTTGTTGTGGAAGAGTTGCTAGCTGGTTCTGTGGTGGGTGTTACACCTTAGTCTGGTCTTGTGTGTGTCGGCTGATAGGTGAAGTTAGCTAGTTGGACGACATGCCTCCCTTGATTTCGTTGAAGTTGTGGCCCTGGCCATTGTACCTAGAAAAGTGGAACGTTGGCTGTTACCCTTGTGTGTGTCGGGTGTCACCTGGTCGTGTATCCTGCCCGACATGCCTAGTTCAAGTGGTAGTTCGACACTGTCACACCTTGGATGTTGGGGCGTTGCGATATGTTGGTCTTGTGCCAGCTGTTACACCTTAGTCTGGTCTTGTGTGTTGGTCGATAGCTTGTGACGATCTGGGTGTTATATTTTCTTGGCTGCACCGCATACCTTATGCACGACGCGTCGTTGCACGATAGGTTTCGTTGGCTGAGCTGCACGCCCGGTTGCCCCTCACTAGTGGTGCACGACACAGTGTTATAGAATACCTATGCTGAACGACACACATTGCATGTTATGTTGATGCACGGTATAGCTTGGTTCCCTATTGCATGATACATCTCGAGTAGGTAGCCCGACACCCCTGCTGGCTGGTTGGCCGATAAGTGGCCAAGGTGGTTGGGCGATAGGGGAGAGTACCCTATCGATACCCACCTTTGGTGAGGGTAGTAGGTGTTTCTAGTGAGGGTCTTGTCCTTATGGAAAACTAATGTGTTAGAGTTAGTTCTTGTTATTACGGTTGGTTCTGGTGGTAACCCCTGATATGTTTGATGGTAATTATATGATTGATCGTACCTATGTAGCTTGACATGATATCACCTGTGTTTATGATCATCTCGATTATCTGTATTATGATGAGTTAATAGTAAGCATGTGAGATGATTTGCTTAAAACATATGACCTATGTCTATGGTCACAAATTGAGGCATGATTGATAAAAGCATATAAGCATCAATGTTGCCCTATATTGATGAGTGTGCATACTAACCATTCAGGTACAGATGCATAGCCAGGTAAGGGGCTATGAGGTATATATGGTTGAGTAACATTGCTTTTATGGTTACTCTTGATAATGAAATGCATGATGTGTTTTGGTCTAAGGACCTGAGTTTGGCTAAAAGTGCTGGAATTTCTATCCATGATGATGATGTAAGCCTTGAGAGGTAGTGACACTAAGTGATGAGGGATTGAGATCCAATGGCAATGTAATGTTGGATCTTATGATGGATCAAGATGGTGTTTATGACAGTACAAGTATGATATTGAGTCTCATATTGCCTATTCTTGTTTTAGTTTGCATGTTATACAAACTTGACTGAATCTTGCAATCCACTTAAAATATACTAACTAATCACGGTGGAATATATCATGTAGTTGCCCTGGCCATAGATCCATCATCGTCAGGAGTTGGTGATGGTGAAACAGGTTCTCCTATGGGTTAACCCAGAGCGCATATTGTTGAATATGCGAGGTTTCTCCTAGCCTAAAATAGTGAGGATTCGTGTGCAGCTATGGTTGCAGACTCAGGATATGTATAGAGAATGGTGAACAGTCCCATGGCTCAGGATATGTGATATGGGAGCATGAATGTGTTCATGGCTCAGAGCACGGTGAACAGGCCTGTGGCTCGGTTTCACTAGCGCCGAGACCTGTACCAAGGCGGGCTAGGCAGAGGGTAGCCTGCGGGAGCTGACCCTGTGGCTGAGGCCACTTAAGCACAAGACTGCGGTCCTACTTGTGTTGTACTCGTACACTGACTACGAGGTGGGAGGTCGTGGAGTCCGGCTCTCCCATTGACCTTGTATGGCACCGGCTTGGGGTTTTGCAATTGAAGGTTGGACTTGAGCGGTACGGCTCACTTCCTTAGGGCATAATAATACGTAATCCATCCGATTAGTAATTATTTCTTAAGGCAAAAACACAGAACATTGGTTGAGGCCTTGCTTGTGCATTAAATCTTGTTATACAGGCAGTTACTTATGCGTTCCTCATGTTATGTGATAAGATCTTATAAATCTTATCCTGTCAATCATGTTCCATAAAGAGATAATAGGTGATATGCCTTCCATACAGCCTGGTAAGCTCGATGGTACAAATAACCTTGCTATATAGATTGTTATTATTCTACATTTTACTCTTTATCTTCTGTTGTTGCTTTATCCTTTAGGTCCTCGTCCTGTAGAGAAACATGTTATATAAACATTTACAAGCCGGATACCACAGCTTAGAGGATCAGCTGTTTCGTCATCACATGAGTTCATCACCTGTTATATATACATAAAGGCCCACATCCGGCCAGCAGCAGGATATACAAACCATCAACATCCATACATCGTGAAACAATGTAAGAACACCTCCAAGGACCTGAGAGTACAGGGATGACTCTAAGACTCTACTACAAAATGACCAACACATCAGCATGTCCATCTCTTGCCTTCTACTGCTGGCCTTGCTGCTCGGCCGCAACTTCGCGACCACCACCACGTCTAGCTCGAACACCTGAAAACCAGTGGGGTGAGACAATTGAACATTGTCTCAGTGAGAAACATAACTCCCCACCAAAAATATAAAACCCTTATTATACAATATGCTTGTGTTATATGAGTAGTAAAATACTTGTCATATGGTATTGGATGGAATGATTGTTCTTGTATGATATGTTGTCTGATTTTCTGTACTTATGGCTATGAACACATGAAACATAATCTATTTGTTCCATTATATGAAAGCACTATATCTCTTTGGTAAGCATAGTGCTAGTGAGTGATCTATCTCTTTGGTAAGCAGATCACATGTACAATGATCTATCTCTTTGGTAAGCAGATCATAAGGCCTGAATGCATCTATCCCATTGGTAGGCAGATGCACGATCATAAATGGAAAATGAGCTTAAAATATGTGTTCTCTTTTGTTAATGAATATCTTTGTGCAAGTATACACTTTTCTTATGGTGTAGACAGGGTAATAGTTGAATTATTTTGGATCTTGGCCCACTAGAATATTTTATGTTGCAATATTCCAAATTGATATGTGAGGGCTATCAATTTGAATAAAACAATGGGAGCGATAGTTTATTAAAGACCTAATTAATATTGAATTTTCAAATAAAATCAATTCAGAAAGTTTTTGACAAATGCAAACTTTCTCTTATAGAATCAAATGAGGAATAAATCTTTGTATTGTGACCGGACAAATTAAACAAGATCTATTGACATAACTGGTTCAAGACCTTGAGAAGTGTTATGCATTATCCTGAAACACCAGTGCCAGTATCCACTCCATATTCACCTAAGACTAACATGGATGCTTATTTTAAGCATGTCAATGATGTTGTGAACATCAAGAACCTTATGCTGGGCTGTATGAACTATGAGTTGCATGTACAACATGATAAGCATGAAAGGTATAATGTCTCTAAGGCACCATTTGAGAGAAAATTGACAGATGAAAATCCAGTAGAGCCCCATCTGCTCAATATGATTGGATACATGGAGCATCTAGAAAAATTGGGATTTCCTTTAGGTCAACAGTTGTCCACAAATATGATTTGGCAATCGTTGCCTAAATTATATAGCCAATTTATCTAGTGTTATCACTTGAGTAACATGGCTAGACTGCTATTAGAGTTTCTTGACATCTTTATAAGAAGCACAAATGAAGATGGACAAATCCATGATGGTGATCAAGGGAGCTGAATTTAGGAACAAAGGCAAGTCTATAGAGGGTTTTGTGGCTTAGCTAAGGTCCAAGTCTTTTGCACTCAAAATAAGGAGAAGGATAAGGGAACCAAGAAAGATGAAGTAAGTGATTGAGATCTCCACTTCTGGTATATACATGATTGAGATTAACTTCACTACTTCCTCATCATGGGTACTAGATACTAGATGTGGATCACACATTTATACAATTGTGAAGAATTTAAAAAGAAGCAGACCTTTAGAGAAAGGTGAGGTAAAACTGCACATTGCTAATGGTGTAATAGTTGCTTCCAGTGTAGTTGGAACCTATGAGTTAACTCTACCAAGTGGGCTTGTAGTAGAGTTAGAGAACTTGTGATGGAGTGACTTTTGAGATTGTTTTGGATACACAATCATATAATCTAATTCATAAGTTTGAGAATGGATAATAGTTGATGTGGTGATAATGTCACTTTCCCTTGTGCCGAATTTACGAAATTGACTATAAAGGTAGATGGTCTTATGAGTTATATTATCAAATGATGATCATCCAAGTTTGGCTAATCATACAAGTGCATTTCATGAGTGATGTAGTTTGGAAGTTAGTTGAGTTTGAAATCAGGTGAATTTGTTGGGGAATTATATAAGTTTGACCATGGCATTTGATCTTTTAGCCTAAGTATGACATTTATTTGGGATGTCAAACACCCCTTTAGTTGCTGATGGAAGAGCCATGGATTACCAATAAGTGGCTTGATTCAGCCATCTGGGACGAAAGTATAAAAACACTAGTATTATCTCCTACATCAACTGCTTGGGATCGTGGACTCCCTGGCCATCGCACGTCGCAAGAAAGGGGTCAAGACACGATCCTAAGTGTGTGGTTGCTTCGTTCACAATGTAACGAGGATAAAGAACCCTCACGAGAGCAGTTTTAGAAGCCACGAGAGAGAAAGAGAGTTTGACTGCTACTCAATGTCAGTTCTTCCACTACAAGTAGGAAGGAGGAGGATCAGAACACAGATGAAGAAGGCACCACTGCAGTTCTGGGGCAGAGGCGAACGGCTCCTGCGGACGCTCGACGAGGAGGAGAAGCACGCCTTGTGCTAATTGGTGTAGACCCGTGCAGCAGTATAGCTTCAAGCTTGACGAAGGTGGAGGCGGCAAGATCATGCATACCGCAGAGGAGATCATGGAGTGGCGGCGGCCAGGTTGTAGAGAAATAGAAGACGCACGCAGAGTCTATGTCATGTGAGGGTCAGAAAGAGAAGGGGAGTAGCCGGTCTGGACTCCCACTCAACTAGATGGACCGGGTCCAGGCACACGAACCAGCCAGCTCAAGCAAGCCAAGCAATGGTGTTTTCCGCACATTTTCGCGTAACACCTCGATGTCTGTGTGATAGTGGGTTGTGTTGCCACAATAGTGGTCTCTGGGGCCCAATCATCATTCTTGAGACACTAGTGGAGCCTTGAGTAATGGGCCTGGGAAAATGAAGAGTTTGATGAGTTACCACTCCAATAGAAGGTATACATCCACCACCACTTGATTTTTCTACCACCTCCTATGTTCTACGTCACCCCAATCACATTAATGATTGGACTACAATTCATGTGGAGGAACCATATCTACATGCTAGGATTTTATAGGAGCTAACTACTTCCACTGATTCCAAAGTTGAGTGGATGGATTTTCTAATAGGATGATAACTGCATAGAATATGCACTAGGCTGATTTCACAAATGAGGATGCTTTTCCTATGCTGGCACTATATATTCTATATGTAGACACTAATGATGATAAGAAACTAGATCCAGATCCTCCATATGATTTAGCAGAGTTAAAAACACTAGTTAAGGATTCCGCACATACTACCTTAGCCATAGAACAAGGTAATCCACCTCCATTCTTCAAATATGAGTAGGTCTTAAGGCCACTAGAGAGGAACTACTCCTACTTTGTGCCCCACCTTTCAGATCCACACTCAACTACTACACTACTTCTATTGATGGAGGACTATTGTGGATCCTACTAAATATTGATTATGGGGTGAAAGGAAATCTATTTCAAGCATCCAAATAATACCTTTGAGTTACCATGGCCACTCGAGCACCAATTGCACCATGGTGCTCTCATGTTCAAGATTCCAGCCCTTCTTCATATTCCTTTCTTCTAGACCTTCTTCAAGTTGCTAAGGCCTTCGAGATGAGAATATGTGATCTCTTCCTCTCTGTCTTGGGTGTTAAATGTTTGATCTTGGATGACAAAAAATTGATATGCTTAAGGTGGAGGTTGGATAGTATGTACTCATTTCCATCTATACTTATAAGTTGCTATATTCTTTTGATTTTTATTTCAACATGTTAGCTTTACATGTATAATGTGCATTTGAACTACTTGCATGTGATGTAAATCAAGATTATTTTTTATTTAATTTCATAGTCCTTGCAATGTCAGTTGAATCTATAATCCCGTCAAATTAGTTCACATTCACGTTTCCATTGCATTTAGAATTTTTTCATTTCCCTGCTATCTGGGCCTCCACCTTGGATGAGGGTGGGTTTCCCCTGGCAAACTAAAAAAAGATTTTTTTCATTCAATCTCTCTTGTTTGACGTAAATTATTGAGTTGACTATCTTTCCAAAAACATGTAAATTGTTAGAAATCACCCTTTGTAGCTACTTAATATTAACATCAAGTTATGTGGAAAGGATGACATGTGTTAGAGGAATTGATAGGGATAAAACAAGTGCTCCTACTAATTAGTGAATCATATTAATGGAATTAACATGCATCTCCTTGTATTGTCATTAGTTGTATGTATTACATAAGAGGAATAAACTAATGTATTTAATAAAAAATAAGTGTTGCACATGGTCCAAACCCTCATCTACACTCCTCCATATTCTTAGGTCTTGTCCACCAATAAGAAATGACAAAAGTCATAAAGTGTTCCAAACATTAAGCTCAAGGTTTCACACCACCCCTTCTCTCTATAATTGATTCTTCCATGCCCCTCTCTATGTTATAGGATTATGTCACCAAAGATAAGGAAGATATTCAATGTGCATACAAGAAAAGAAACAATGCTAAAATATATGTATTTGTAAAAGGAAATTCTATCTCAAGTTGAATAGAGGAGATATGTGCATTCTTCCTTACATACCTCCATTCACTTCATTTTCCACCTAGGGTAATGTTACATGCTCCATTGATATCCATTTGACATAACCATGTTTTGGACTGTGTGCATACTTGTGATTTTCCAAGATTCCTCAATTTTTTATGAAGTCAATAAATATGTGTGGTACTTCAGATTGTGGTGAGGAAGTGGTTTTGTAAAGAAAAGTCAGGAATGAGCACATGGTGTAACATCCTCAAAATTTAAAATTATGAATGAATCCTTAATTGAAAACCCTAATCTTTCAAAAATTTAATTGTCATCCATCAAATAGAACCTAATGTGGGTTTTAGACCCAAATATAATGTTTCAAGAAAATACCAATAAATTAAGCAATGTTTAATCTCTTTTTATGATGATTAATTTGATATCCTTTATCATTGAAGTGGAATGTACTTTCTATCTCTTTTCAATAAGCCTGGTCATTGTACATATAAACCCCAATTGGTAGAATTTTTCCCAATGCACTTAATACTTATGTGGCAATAGATGGAAGATTTCACTATATAGAGATCAATCACAATGTATTATATGTACATAAGTGATATTAATACAATATAGTAATAACTCACCTTTTTATCATCAAGTTTGGGAAGAAACAATATAATAATGTAGTAGACCCTAAAATATACTTATGTTCCAAATTTGAACCTAATCCGAGTTTATTTGACCCCTCAAATCAAATTGCAAAGGTTCTATATAGTTTTAACCCTAAAATATTTGTTAATGTATTAATATCACCGAGATATAGCTAAGTCCACAGATCCATTATGTGTCATGCAAACTTACCCATTTCAAGGTAGACTCTTGGATCGGGGGTGAGTTTTCTCTTCTGCCCGACTTACACAGGACTCTGGCTCCACAAGTGATGTTTGCAAAACCTAAATCTCTTCACTACCATGTACACCTATCCGCTTGGTCTCATAACCAGGGAAAGATCTATAAAGAATAGAACCACTTTCTCATTTTGAATCACCCTAAACTTATCTGTATTTTGTGCCCTAGTTCTCCCAACCGATCTGGACTCCCTGTTTCATCGGGTCTTGGGACTCCAACTAGCAATCCATGCTACCTCCAATCATTAGGTTTAAGTATAACCCTTCCCAAAGCTCTGGGGCATGACCAAAACCCTAAGGAAGCCTTCCACAACCCATCATTCTCTCTACAACCTCACCTCCCACGAAGATGCTCTATTGCTAGTTGCCAAGTTCTAGAGGCTCGCCGACCTAGAATCTCTGACCATTGCATCTCTAGGAGATGATGCCACTCTACACCTTGGGTCTATGCAAAGATCCCTTCTTGTTTGATTTTCCCTCTCACGGTGAGTTGTTAGTTTCCCCCTTTGTACCTACATCCTAAATCCAGTGAGCAATTAAGTGCATGTTGCCATGTTTTTCTCCGTTCTCTTTGCCTATGACTCGGTCTGGGAGTTTTAGATCAATCCTATACACACGATGGGTTTAGCTACTATCTTGATGATCAATTTTTGCTTCCTATTTCTACTCACATATCTTGTACTGGCAGAAACAAGTTCTCTGGCTTTAGGGTGCCTCACGCCTACTTCTATGGCTTGTCATGTTTGACTGATATTGGAGAATATATAGGGACCAATGGTTCTAGTCGAAGGCTAACAAGATCAACTTTTAAATTTCATGTATCTTCTCAGGCGTCTACCATTGATCTTCACAAATCACATCCGACCTTGCTCTTGTCTACTCAATTGCAGGGGCAATGTTACATGTCTGCCCTTGGTATCATCTTAATGTGTGGCATTGCATTAGGGCATATTAGACTTCTTATGTTGATTACTGGGTGAGTTTCTTCACACGAGTTTTGGTTTGGCTCGAGTCATGTGGAGTCAATTGATTAGTCCACTTGGAAAAGCCTGAAGGCTGAATGGATAATGTTTGGCTTTTGTGGATTTTTATTGAATTTGGATTGGTCATTCTTTGAAAATTGATAATAATTCAACTGATGGTTAAAAAATACATATAAATAGTCATTAGAAAGGGTTTTTTGAGAGGAATCCAATTTTAAAGTTTTCAAGCTATGATTTTGCTTCCTGATCTGATCATTTATTATAAACCCTAGTTTGACCCATGAAACCCTAATTAAGCATTACATGTAATTAATTTGATCTAATCCACCCTAGATTTGCTAATCTAATGGCATCGATCAGTAAGCCAAACCCTAATTCACTCAAATCCTAATTCAACCTAGTTTCAATATGAGGTATTGATTTATGATGTTTAATAACTATGAACAGGTGTTTAGAGCCTAATCAAGACAAGAGAAGATTGACTTAGGTTTTGACTCAAGGTCATAGAGGCCAAGTTAGGATTTGCTTTTCTCCAGGTAAGCGGGTCATGCCACTATACATATGTACTTTGGTTAAATTGTTGACTATGTATGATGTAGGAATTATGATTTCAATTTCAAGTTCAATGCTCAAATCATGTTCATCATATAAACTTCTTTATGTTTGCTATATCTTATGTCATATGGTTATCATGTTCATTAAGATTAGATATTATGATTAATGATAAAAGGTTTATGGATTTAAAGTTCATGTTCAAAGAGGGAGAATCCCATCATGTTAAAAATGAAAGTTCAAGATTAAGTTCATGTTTATGATGTTAGTGTTAAGATAAATGGAATTGAGTTAATTTTTATATGCTTCTCGAATCATGGACCTTTATGATCTTTATGGGAATTTGTGCCATTTATGGGCTTTTATAGCCAAATCATGGGCATTCATGCCATTATTGGCTTTCCAAGCATTATGGGTTTTCCTAGCAATTATGTGCTCTTAAATGGGCATTATAGATAAATGCTTATGTTAACTGTTCAATTCTTCATGTTATAAGAATCATGTAATCAAGAATGCTTAAGTCAAAATCATGTCAATGTTTTCTTTCAAGTGAAGTATACATGCTTATTTTTAGTTCTTATAAAGTGTATAGTGTCGCTTACTGATGTGTGTCTTTGTTTTCGCATGGATGTGGGATGAGATGTCCCTAGATCAAGGAGCAAAGGAAATTGAAGTGAGTGCTTCAAAGTAGAAGTTCTTGGACGTAGATTGGTGGGGTTCCATGTACACCTTAGAGGATCTAATACCAAGTTTTAGAGAAGATTTTCGCCCTAGATTTGTTCCACCTTTCATGTATTAGATCAAGGATCAAATAGTTGATGTTTTTAGTTTTCTCTTTTGAAGAAAAATTTATGAATCTATATTTTGATTGATCCATGGTGTTTCATTTATCTTGTTGTAATGCTTATCATGTTTTGTAATGTTCCTCCAAGTCAAGTGACCCATGTTATGGACAACATAGGGTTTGCTTCCTCTATCATGTATGTGCTTGGAGGGACGTTACACATTGGCTAGTCTCATTATGTGATCTTAGGAGGCTGGGTAGCTTGGACATATTGGTGGTAGGGATTCATGAATGAGACCAGTATGAGGCATGATCACTGGTTGAAAGTATTTAATTGGAGAGTGTTTTGGATTTGTGTTACTCAAGTAAAAAAATTCAAGTTGAGGTGATCATGAAATCAAGTCTTAGTATGTTGGTATTGACTACATGCCTCACTCAGGTAAGCATGTCATCATGTCTCACCAAATTGTGCATAACTAAAAGGCTCATTGGGGTGAGCACAATATTATTCCTCAATGAGGTAAGTATGATGTTAAGTCTCACATACATGAATACAACTTCAAGTCAAACCATGATGAGCATGAATCTAAGTGTCACTATCATGATAAAAACCCAACTCTCGTTACAATGAGAACAACATAATGTCTCACCATGTGAGTACATTTCCAAGTATCACTACGAAGAGCATGAGATGAAGTCTCACTAAGGAAACTGTGACTTTTGAGTCTCACCCTTGTAAGCACAACAAAAAGCCTCATTGAGGAGAGAATGACATGAAGTCTCACTAGGTTGAGCACAACTTCAAGATTCATCACTGTGATTAAATCACCAACCCTTACTAAGGTATGCACATCTTTAAGACTTATTAAGGTAAGAACCACACCAACCCTTACTGAGAAAACTACTAGTCTAATCCTTACTGAGGTAAGAACCACTCTAAGGATTACTAAGGTAAGAATTATCCCAATCCTTACTAAGCTAAACATCGCTTAAAGCCTTACTAAGGTAAAAACCATATCCATCCTTACATTATCATCATCACCATCATCATCATCATCATCATCAACTAAGCCTCAATCCCAACTACATTGGGGTCGGATACATGGATCCTTCTTTTCCATTCATCTCTATCACAGGGCAGATTCTGGTTGAGATGTAGAGATTCAAAATCTCTATTCATAAGCTCTTCCCATGTTAATTTAGGTCTTCCTCTTCTTCTATTAATTGTGCTTGCCTCAATAGTACTGCTTTGTATAGGTGCATTAGTTTCTATGTGTTTCACATGTCCATACCATCTGAGTCGACCCTCGTACAACTTGTCCCCAATGCTCGCCAACCCCACATTATTCCTGATATAGTAATTTCTCAAGCGATCGTTTCTTGTCTTCCCACACATAAATCTCAACATGCGCATTTCAGCCATCTTCATCTTGTTGAGTCCTTGTTTCTTCACCGCCCAACATTCACTCCCATAGAGCATGGCTAGCCATATAGCAGTTTTATAATACCAAGATAAATATTTATCCAAGCCTTATTGAGTCAACCATTGATTCGAGCATTACAGAAGATAAGAACTACTTCAGTACTTGCCAATGTAAGCACAATTTTGAGTCTTAGTAACATAAGATTGACTTTATTATTTATTGAGGCAAAAGACCTATGTCGCTTTGAAATATGTCATCTCAAACCATGAGACAATTACTAATCCTTACAACCCAAATTTTCTAACAGTAGAGGGAGAAATTGCCTTCCATAATGTTTTTACTTACAATATCTCTATATTAAAATACCTGAAGAGAGGCATTTGATTGTGACCATAATCCTAGATCAATCACTCATTTTATCATATCTCAGATCTCCATTCTATCAACTAAAAAGCCTTACTTAAAGTTAGCATCATCCTCAAGCCTTATTGAAAAAATCACTTCATTTGAAATCCTGGTTAAGACAAGAAAGCCAACCAAGTATTATTTTGACAAGAAATTCAATAATTACTTCTTGTGACATGGGATTCAATCAAGCTTTTTATGCCAACATATCCCATCAAGACTTCTTTAGATGACAAACTCAACCATACATATATTTTAATATGGAATTCATCTATGAAGCCTTTATTCGGGAAATATATACACGAAATTCATCAAAGCCTCTTTCATACAAGCACACATCTGTGAGTCATATCACAATAATCACCTATAAAAATTGTATTTTGGTCAGTGACTAATAGCTATTTGGATCAATTTGATTCCTTTATTTAGTTTGATTATGCCAAATAAAGGTTATTGTCAACTGTTAATCATATAGAACAAGTTAAAAGGCAAAAAATGGTTGTCCATCAATCTCAAGACTTCATCCCTCATAGTGAGTGGATTCATTAACCATTCCTCAAACCTTGTTTTGAGAGAGGAAAACTAATGACACAGTTTTTATTTTCAGCAAATGTAATCAACTTTTTGTTCAGTATTTGAAAATTGTATTCACTCCACTTCACTCAATAATGACCAACAAAAACAATAGTGAATGTTATCTCCCATACATGTTCAAATCAAGACATAATCAGTTGTTGGATATGGGTGTAACCTTAGATACCTAAGTACAACTATAAGGAACTAAAGGTTGCATTAGGATCAAGAAAAGGAACTAAGGACATTGTATGTCAGTGAGATACATCTTGATGGACATCGTGACATAACAAGATGGTTATATTCAATGCTTAATTAATGTGACAGATCATGAGAATTTTGACTAAATATAAATTCATACACTTGAAATGATTCCAAATTAGAATGGTTTAATATAATTGTTATCCCCTAAGTCATCACATATCCATCCTACTCTCTTCTACAAATAGTGTCACATTCATGAATTTTACTAGTAGGCCCCTCAATGATAAGGGTTCCCCCTAGACGTGTAACCCACCTCACTCACCCTATAGTTCCGGTATAGACAAATCCCTTACTTCTAGAAATGGGTGGTGCTCATTGTACTCACCCCCTATTTTTGGACTAGTTTCTATAATTACAATAGAAGTAGATTTTAACTTAACCCTTAATCTAATGTTAGGTTTGAAAAAAAAATCCAACGAGACAACACCAAACCAAACGTACTAGTATGGTCTTGTTTGGAGAGGTTATTGGTCTACTCTAGTTTAAAAACTCTTTAGACCAAGTGTTAGTAATCTATTCTCAATTTCAAGTATTGGTATGATCATCTTGACCAAACCAAATCCATATGTAATGTTAGCATTGTGCACAAGTCTTAACATTTATAAACTCCAACACTACCTTGCAAGTATATGTATGTGTAGTATTATCGAGGTTGTCCAATGAGAAAGGTAAGAAAAATGCAAGTGTTGACTCTTGACAGTCTAGATTAGCTTAAAGAGATGATGTGGTTTTTATACTAGCAAACTAAGCAAGTTAGAGAGCATGAATTACAAAAACTATCACTTCAATCAAAACTTCAATTGATTAGAAGGTCCTAAGGAAAGGATCTCACAACCATATCTTAATGATATGACCTACAAAATCAACCACACTAGAAAGATCAAGAAGGATATTTGTGTCCTACACACACCTCTTGGTAGTGTAAAACTATCCAAATTTTGTATATCATTCCCGTGCTTTTACCAATTTTTGAACTATAAACCTTTCTCCTCAAAACAACCAAACCACTCTCATCATCAAGGTAGTGTTTCTAAGGCACACCTCCTTACCCTTGTGCACATCTTCCCATATCATACAAGGAGCATATATCAAACATACTAAGTGGCCAGCAAAGAATGTTATAAGAAAGATACATCAAATGAACCTTAGAACAGTGAAAATGACTAACATTAAGCCTGAAATTCAAGTTCAACACAGTTGTGATATGGGGGTTACTCACCCATGCCCAAGAACAAGAGATCTACTTATCCATGATGAAAGAAGGCAAATACATACAAGTAGATCAATGTAAAAAACATAGTAGAAAAGGGAAAAAGAAGAAGAATCTCCCAAGTACGAGTAAAACGAAGTAGAAATTCAACTAGGAGTAATGATTTTTTCTGCCTTGAATCTCTCCGACAACCTTCTCTCCCGAGCAACTGGAATAGAAAAGGGGGACTCATGCTCCAAGTGCTAAAGAAGAATTGTGGAAGAAGGAGGTTCTCTCTAGCGAAACTACCCATTCTTCTCCCAAATCACCCTCCCTTAGCTCTTCTTTGGACATATTTGGCTTCAAGTGATGCTTGATAACTGTACCAAGTGAGTCCCATTCATATTTAAAACTGAGGACGATATTGTTCTAAAATTGAACTAAAAATATCAGCAACACGACATGTTTCTAATTAACATGACGTGTTTTCACAGTGACAACAGTCAAACCACCCTACACAAAGGTTGCAGGGAGTGTTAATTGGCCAACATGTTGTGTTGTTGCAAGTCAAGAAAACTTGGATAGTTCTGAATTAAGGAGGCATGGCATGTTGGTTGGCCAACACGCTGTGTTGTTGTAGTTCAGGGGATTTGGTGAGTTTCTGGAATGAGCACACATAACATGTTGATTAAACACATGTCATGTTTTTAGAATCCAATGAAATATGAGTTCCCTATATTTGAGATGACGTGATGTGTTGGATGGACAACATGTCATGTTATCCCCTTGCATGTAGAACCTCCATTCTCCTACTATCGACACACCTTGTTGGATCAACCACACAGTGTGTTTCTATCGTAAAATCCAGGAATTGCTTTAGAATTGGTTAATATCTCATGGAATATGATAAGGGTCAAATTGTGATCAAACCATCCCCTTTTTTTATAAAAATTTGTACCTATGATCAAAACCATGGAAGAAGTAAAGATAACAAGAAAGTAGGAACCTAACATGATAGAAACAACTTGAGGAAAAAATTATATTGAAAATGCATGCAAGAGTAGGCAAAAAGACCAAATAAATTATGAACATCAAACCCCCCTAATCTTAAGCCATTTCTTATCCTCAAGAAAAAAAGAACATGGAAAAACAATTCAAGAAAATGATGAGCACATGTATCAATCAAATGAAATGAAAGAAGTGTATCAAGCAGTCCAACCATAATCAATGGGTTTATTCCTTGCATCAATTATGAAGAGGGTGTTTGAAAATGTACTAAGAATTTAATAAGGACATCTAGAATGCTAAATAATGTTGTTATTTTGATTAGCACAAAAAATTTAGCCGTTACATGCAGTAAATAATCAAAAGTAAGTAGATGAACATGTAGGCTAATAATAAGAAACCAAAATAAAGTAAACATGGATGGAAAAAGATTTCATTTTATTTATGCAAGGCTTGTACAATTTTCTTTAACTAACACATATATCAAAAATAGTTTGTGGAAAATATTTTAGAAAATAGGAAAATCAATCCAATAAAGAGAACATGCCTCAGAAAACACTAAAATTATAATTATCTAAAACAACAATTAAGAAAATGAAATGCAAATTGATACTAAAACTAAAACTATTATCCGGTTTCTCCACAACCAAGCTAGAAGTTTGCAGTGTCCACACTACATAAATCAAGATCAAGAGGTTTTCAACTAGATACCTATCGTAGAGAAGAACAGAGTGAGGGACCAATGCCCTCATCCACATCCGGGAAATTCTTCCCCAAGGTGTCATCATCAAGGATGTCAGTGAATGCAAGCTCTTTTATGGAGTTGGAGGTGGTACTGGCATGGCATAGCGACCCTGAGTGATGTGTTACACATCCATCCTTTGAATCATCAAGTGCATATATGTGTACTACTTGTTAAGTTGGTTCCAGCGGGTATCTTGTTGGTCGAAAAAGATTTGAACATATCTATAGAGATGTCTCACATCTGGCAATGCACAACTGTACTCAGTCTATGTGCCAGTAGAATGAGGTGGAGGAGGTAAAAATGCCTCAGTTGTAGTGGTTGTCTGATCTCTATATTTGAATCATCCTCATCATCAAAGGTGAACTTCCAATTGTTAGGATTTGTCAAAGTGATTCCCTCTATTTTAGCTAGTTCAATGTATTCTTCATGCCCATGGAATACTATGTGATCTTACTGTCATTAGAGGGGCTTGAGGAAATAAAAATTAGAGAACAACTTTATTGTTTCCAATGATGGCTTCCAACCCTGTTAGGTCTACCTTTATCTTTTGGGAAAAGTGGGTTATTTCCAACCCTGTTAGGTCTACCTTTATCTTTTGGGAAATGTGGGGTATTAATCCTCCAATCATGATATAACCTAATATTTCTTTTTTTAACTTTAAAGAAACATTGGAGGATATGATATCCCATGTTGACTTTGTAGTTATGTAGCATGGACCATAAAAAAAACAAGTCCCACTTCCCACATACACTTTGTATTTCCTTCCTAACAAAAGCATAAGCTCTAAGGAGCATGTGAATGTAGTGGAAGATGGGATTGTGGATATGTCATGCATCATTATACTTCCTCCATAAGTAAATTATTTTGCCTTCGAATTTGTAACCGTGACCAAGAAGTCAGAAATGTAATATGCCAAAAGGTTCAACCAATTTTTTTGGGTCTTCCACCACTTTCAAAGTAGTCAAAAATTCATAAGTCAATCTTGCATATGTGAAACTTACTTTGCAATAGATTTGTAGAAGGGAAATCTCCTTAAGGAATCCTTGGACTTCTTCAAAAAAACCTAATGCATCCATTGTCTTAATACAAGCAAAGTGCACAGAAAGAACCCTACACGTGATCAATTTTTGGTAGATGGCATCTTCTTTAGTTGTTACATTGAACTGAGTTGAGGAGACATAGGTCGTGGTAGAAGAAGAGCTCTCTCCCCTTTGGTGTTTTTTAGCTTGCTTGATTGGATCCATTGAATGACACTAAAGGATGTGCTAGGATGAAAAATAAGGCGTACTTTAGGGAAAACACAACATGTCACATTGTTTGCAGGTGAGGAGGAAAGGGCACAACACGATATAGTGGAAGGGGTCACTCATGTTTATTGATTCTGGTGAAGCTTGAGTGGCTACTAGAAGCTTGGAGAAGTGTGAGTAATAACTGAACTTTATTTCTTAGATGTCAGATTTTCTTGTTGAAGAAGAGTCGTTAGAGAGTTTTTTTGTGACAAGTTGTGTAGAGGGACAACTTGTGTCTAGTAATGAAGTTTCTTGATCACAATGGTGATGTTGATGTGGTGGGAGATGCTACTGATGAAGGGGCTCTAGACCATAGTGGTGTCTAGTTCGAAGGTTGTCTGGTGAAGGAGAAGATGACCAGTAGGGCATGCAATTTTGGAGAAGCAAAACAATGAAAAGTGATGTTGATAGATTGGCAGTGGAGAATATTGTTGTTGACTACGAGAATTGGAAGAAGACGGTGGCAGTTGGTGGTAGTGTCAATGGACTTGAAATGACATAAGTGCAGGGGACACAACATAGAGCTAGGGCAAAGAGTCTGATGAAATCTAAAATCAGATTTACAAACTCTATTTCAATGCCACAAACACATCATGTTGGAAGAACAACACGGCGTGACCCACTGTTCCACTAATGTAGTTTGTTTTTACTTTTTCTCAAGTTGAACATGACACACTATGTTGAGAAAAGTACATGACATGTTTTCTTCGTTGTGAAACTCTATAAATTTGAACCATTTAGGAACGCTCCATGTTTGAATATATGGATCTTGTGCTTTTCTCAAGGTAAAGTTTTGAAAATCCTCTTTGAAATTGATAAGTTGTGCAGCATTTTATGCATGTTGTGCTTTCACTTTATAGAACCTCTGGAAAATGTATTTGGAGTTTACATGCCATGTGAAAAATCTAACATGCCGTGTTTTCCTCTAGATGAACACTTGATAATATTTTGGATCCAGACATGCAATGTCGAATCAATGTGTGTTATGTTTCAACTTCACAAAACTTATGAAATTGTTGAACCTGCTATGCACTTGACATGTAGAGGTCTGCACATGCCATCTCATATGAACTTAATCATTAAAGATTGTCTTTCTAAAGTTGACACACCATGTCATTGTTCAACGTGCCATTTTGAAGATAAGTTGTTGCAAAAAGTTGATTTTCTTAGTTTTCTACTACACCTGCAATGATATTTTCATATAAACTTTGAGGGCCTAAATTATTACATTCATCCACGACACATTTATTTGGAAAGAAACTATTTATTTTTTTTAGAAAACAACATAAAGAAAATATATTCTACTGGTGGGGTCATCCCCCAAAGGTCCTTTGTTTAGAGTAAAAAGTGAGACTCTTCATTGTCATTTTAACGTGCTCCAGAGAAGGAGAGGGATGCTACAAATTTTCCTTTATCCTTCAGATTCACTTTTTGCTGACTTGGAAGAGATCAGAGAGGAGTTTGATAGTTGGAGAGAGGTTGTTGAGCAAGTTGATTTTCCAACAACTTTGTGTGTGTGGTGATCCATCCAATTTTTTAGAAATTTGCTAGATGGTATCCTTCTTCTGATGTCCTTATTGGTGAAATTCTTCATTTTGCTTAATTTGACATGAAACAAGATACCTTTTTCAATTGTTGTTGAATGCTAGAGGATTTTTTTGTAGAGGGTCTATTCCCCATGGGTGGTGGCTGTTGTTTGTGGATGTTGAGGATTTTGAGTGTTGTTATTACGAATAAAATTACTATTTCAATTGTTGTTAAACCCTAGAGGATTGTTGTTTGTAGAGGGTCTATTCCCCATGGGTGGTGGTTGTTGTCTTTGTGGTTGTTGAGGATTCTGAGTGTTGTTATTACGGTAGGAAAAATTGAGATGGTCGGTCCAGCCCAGATTGTAGGAGTTGGGGTATGGGTTATAAATTTATTTGTTCCCATAGTTTCCTATCATGCATTGTTCCATATTTTCCCTAGTGGAATGAAAAAGGGTAGCGTAAAGAAGCTACTTGTAAGGAGTGGGACCCGATAGGGAATCCACTCCGTACTTTAAATGAGGAACAAACCATCTATGACAAACATACTCATAAGCATGTTCTAATAGGTGTATATTTCTTTTTTTCTTTTCAAATGATTATATGCAAGAGTAACCAGAGTAGTAGTAGAAAACATTTCATGACTATATTCAATTTTACAAAAGTATATCATCTTCGATAATAGGTTTACATGAAAGTTACAACATAAGGTCTAAGTAGAGGGATATCCAACTATCTCAAGTCTATCTCCCCATGAGCTCCACATATTAGGTCCATGTCACCAAGTCCAGTGTTTCAAGTCCTACACCTAGGGTTGGAAGCATACCCTAGTAAATGGGGAAAAAGTAGAAGATATCAGCAAAAAGGCAGATATGTGCATATTAAATATGGATTGAGAAATATAAAAAATAAAGGATGTCAAATAAAAAAGGATTCCCATACAAAAGGAAAGAACTACCCAAGTGGATATTAAAAAAATACGAATAACAAAAGATGATAAAGAAGAAGAATACTTGCCATTAATAAAATATAAAAGTTTTTCTACACAAGAACATATAAATCTTGGGCACAAAACCCACTGCATGCATGTGAAATAAACATAGCACTAGAATTATACAAATAACAATGATGTCTAAGACTCACAACCTTGAAATATGATAGATAATGAAGTACCAAACTCCCCAATATATACAAAAGTGGGCACACAACTCAGGTATGGGGCACACAACCTCCATCCCAAAAATATAACATGTGCACACAACCCAAAAACCAAATAATTACACTACTTGAGGGCTACTGAATCACATGGCATGAATAATGTAGAGGAAAGTATAAAATTTTTTCTTTCATAGAATAAATAAAATTTCCATTTGGACAAAATCAACATGAGCCACATAAGTGAGAAAAATTAGGGTTTCATCAAGAATAAAAGTACTAGTTAGAGTCAAAAGAAAGTCCAACAAAGTAGGATGATCATAATATCAGAATCAAGTAGAATATTTCACATGGAATAAATTTTCAAAAGAGAGAGATTGTGTAGGCTATCAAGAGAGAGATAATTTGGGTTAACTGTTCAATATAGAAAAATAGAGAATGCAATCATGCATAAGAGAATAAAATCGATTTAATTGCTCAATATGGAATAATAGAGATGCAACCATAAATTAAAAAAGAGGAAATAGAAATTGCTCAATATACAAATAATGTGGGATTCAATCATACATCACACGAAATTATCATAGTCCACAAGCAACCTATTAAAGTAATATATGAGATTAGATTTAGGTTAGCATTAATTACATAAATCGTAAAAATTTGCCATTTTCTTATTGGTGAATTAGGTTATGAAAACCATGTTCTTTTAGATTATATTTTGAGTTCATGTCAGATTTTACTTTATTTTTCTAATGTATAGATTTTACTTATGAATTTTTGGAAATCTTATCTGATTAAGAAAATCCATAAAAACCTCATATTTATCATATTGAAATTAGATGATGGAAAAAATTAACTGTATAGAGAAAAAACACACGATTTTAAAACATATTTTATTTTATTTTTCTGACATACAAATAATTAGTTCTGAAATATGTAGATAAATGAATTTATATGAATTTTATAAATAAAATCGACCCAAATGACTGGAATACCCCCACGTGAGGTTTTACAACCTTAGAGTGTGACACAGTTCCTTGATCATACTTCACGAATCCAAAACCCACTTGACTTGGATCAACAAATGATGAAAAGTCTTAAATACCCCCAACTTGCATAGAGGAGAAACTACTAGACATTAAGGGCAAAAAAGGCTTCTTACCCCCATCATCTTCCTCCCTCCTGATAACCGCAAACCCTAAAAGTTGGCAACACACCCTTCTATCTCCAAACTTCCAAGCATCTAGGGAGGAGCCACAGGGAGAAGTACAATCTGCGAGGACGAGGAGACCAAACCCAAGAATGTATTGATGACTCGTCAGTGAAAAAGCAAATCTCTCGATCCCACAACTGTGACCAACAAAGGCACCCACAAAGCCCCTGAGCTATGGCAGCCTCAACAAGTCCATACAGAGGCAATGAGAGAAGTCAGGTACCAAAATAGACACCACCACCACCATTATTACTCCCTCAAAACTCATCAAAGCGGCAAAAGAAGCTCGAAACCAAAGATCAAAGTTTGGAAAACTAGGCCGCCACAAATCTCTCAGTTCCAAGCCAGAAGTTCTTTACCAGGAAAGATAGAGTTGGAGTATACCATACATCCCTAGAAACTGGTGATGTAGAGAGCTCCACAAGGGTAGTGTACAATGTTCAGCTTACTCCCATGCATCTCCGCACACTAGAAGACGTCTCTGATCTTGAAGTTGCCAGAGATAACAAGCGAGGTTGGGGTATTGTGAACGTCAACTGGGAAAGATGGGGGAACAGATGTCACATCTATGGAGGAGAAGGCAACTACTGAAGTAGATCTAGACGTCTCAGAGGGAGAGTGTTGTCTTGAGTTGTCCTAGAAGTAGACTCCCAACCAAAAGCACAAGAGTAAGAAAAGACACAGTACAACCAACGAGTAGGGGAAGAAGTATATCATTTATATACCTTCTAAACTAGGGCTTCAACTGATTCAGATTACTTCTCTGGATCCACAGGAGAAATACTATCAGGAAGATCGTGTCTAAGAGGGACATAAAATCAAGAAAATAGAGTTGGAGTCAAGGAAAATTGCAACCTTCCAAAGGTGGAAGAGGAAGTCGCCACCACATGATCACGATCAGACGGTTGGTGGAAGGCCCGTGTTAGGCAACCAAAACCAAAACCCCAACGTTTTGTATATAATTTGTGGGACATTAGAAATAGAATATATTATCCATGTCCCATTCATATTAGGGTTAATTTTTACATAATATATGCCCTATTTCATTTGAGGGCTCAAACAAGTCCTAAATAAAGGTAAATTTTGCAATTAACCTAATTAGGGCATGTAAATCCGTTTTTGGCCTTATTTTACCATTTTGGGATTATTTAGTATTTTAATTATTAATTTTTTGACATCAATCTTCTTGCCTAAATAAACTAGGGTAGATAAGATTTTGCAATTATTGTGAAAATTAACACATAGACTAACCTTTGGTACATAGAATTCAAAAGACACATAATAATCTATTATACACTTTTAGCTTATTCTCATATTTTGTTCTCTACATAAAATTAGAATAGTTATTATTATTATTCAAATAAGGTGAAACTCAACACCCAAGCTAATTGGGACCCAAGGAACACGTTGTTACCATTATATTTGATTTTTGGAATTTCTTTTTGTGAATTATATCACCATTATGATTTAGACAATTTATTTTCATATATTTTGATAATCTTCAATTGGAGTGCTATTAAAATCACATTGTTACCAAAAGAGTTATATACTATTATTATGCCTAAAAATCCACAATTTTTGAATTTAACTTATTTAATCCATTAATTCCACTTTCATTTAGATGATTGTACATGAAAATTCCAAGTGTTATTCTAATACATGTTTTAAGTACATTATTCCTCTTATTTAGCCATTATGTGAATATTATCTCATAATTAAGTTATTATGTTAATATGAGTGTATTATATGTAAGGTCAATTATAGAACCTATCACCACATTAAGGTATAACCTTATCATTGTTTAGTCAAATCTAAGGAACAAAACATTCTAGTGTCATGATCATGCAAATAGGATAAGGGTCTAGGTTTTGGGACGTTACAGTATTTGTCTCGGAACTTTAGTTACATTACAACTAAGATTGACTGGTTGAGCCGGTTGGATGCTCAAGCTATCAAACTTGTGTGTAAGAGTGTCTAACTTGGTTGCAATCAAATCAACAACATCAACGACATGTATTCCGACTTGCTTCTCATAAGCAATAGAAGATGAGGGAGGTTAGTTGTTCCTCTTAGAACTCCATTGGCAATGGTTATTGGTCATGTCTTAGATGATTGCATAGGATTTCATGTAGGACTTGTTCATCAAAGCCCCATTGGGTGCAACATCTGGTGTTATAATATAAAACATTGTAGAAGGTTAGGAGAAGTAGCTAGTTACTAAGATTGTGGCGAGGACAAAGATGTTGGAGGTCTTTGAATCTCTCCCATGTGTTATATAGAGTTTCTCCACCCCTTTGATAGAACTAGTAAGTTGATTATTTAGCTGAGTAGTCTTGCTTGGTAAAAAATATTTGTCTCAAAAAACTTTGAGCAACTCCTCCCAGTTGTTAATGGAATTCCATGGTAGTGATGAGAGCCACACCTTGGATCTATCCCTCAAGGAGAATGGGAACATAAGTAGGAAAATACCATCTGGAGTAACACCATTGATCTTGAAATTGTTCAAGTTCTATAGATGTTAAATTATATGAAGATTAGGATCCTCCATGGGAGTCCCTCCAAAACGATTCTATTGAATCATTTGCATGATGGTCAAGCTAATTGAAAAATTATTCACCTTGATCTGTGGGCTATTGATAGCCCCATTGATGTTTATGGAAGCATGAATGGAAAAGTCCTTAGAGGATGATCATCTTCCATGATTTGCTCTTATGAATCGGGTGACGATGGTGGTGAAGACAAAGATGATGATGGTTGTGAGTCCTCTATTTTTGAAGGGTTCCACTCCTCCTTAATCTTCTATTACTTCTAAAGGTACGCTCAGTCTTCGGGTCTAGAAATATATATGGTTGAAGACCTTATTTTGAATGTTTCATACAGTCCTGCAAATTCACAAGTGAGTGAGAAACACTAGCAAAACAATGGAAGATGTGATAGATGGTATAGATGATGATGAAATGAAGGTGTGATCTAGTCTTGCTTACCAATCAAAACTTCTTACTTTATTAGAAATATCGATGCTCCCTAACAACAACACCAATAAGTTGTTAGAACTGTGCACTAGTCTTAATATTTATAAACGCAAACACTACCCTACAAGTATATGGGTGTGTGTAGTATTATTGAGGTTGTCCAGGGAGAAAGGTAAGTTAAACATAAGAGTATTGACTTCTAATAATCTAGATCAGTTTATAGAGATGATTTAGTATTTATACTAACACACCAAGAAAATTAGAGAGCATGAATTGAAATATCTATGACTTGAATCAAAGACTTCAACTGATTAGAAGGTCCTAAGAATATTATTTTATAACCATATTACAACAATATTAACTACAAAAATCAAGCATGCCAGAAACATCACAAATGAGATTAGCATCCTACCCACACTTCTCAATAGTGTAGGAGAGTCCAAATTTCAATAGCACTCCCGTGCTTACCAAATTTTGGTCAGCAAACCTTTCTCCTCAACACATCCAAACCACTCTCATGGTCAAGGTAGTGTTTCTAAGGCACACCTCCTTCATCCTGGGCACATCTTACTAGACCATACAGGGAGAAAATATCAATCATACTATGTGGATAGAAAACCATGAAAGGATAATGCTACACCGATGAACCTTAGAACACTGAAAATGACTAACATTAAGTATGAAATTCAAGTTCAATATAGTTATGACATGGGGGTTACTCCCATGCCCAGGAACAAGAGATCTCCTCATCCATGATCAAAGAAGGTAGAACCAACAATAGATCTGTTGGCTAAATTGACTTTACTATAATCCCTTTGTTTCGATGATGACAAACATTTCATTCTTGTGAATCTAACGTGCTACTTGAGTGTTGCAGGAATTAGGTGGATGATACACTACTTGGAAGATCTAAATGCTCAAAGTTGTTTTAATTCATGATTGTAATCAAATGTAAACACTTGTATAAGATATATAATGTACAAGTATTTAGACATCATGTAAATCAAGTGTTAGATCTTTCCTAGCCAATCACAACACTTAGATAGGTCATCCCCTAAAATAGTGTCACATCTGCACACTCATACACACACTTAGTAATTAGTTTAAAATGTTGAAACAGGGTCAATCTCGATCGACAAACTCCTCGACTGAGACACTCTCGGTCGACAAAGTCCTCGACCGAGAATGACCCAGGTACCTGTTAGACACAATAGACAAAGTAGTTGGGAGTTGGATCAGAACATTATATATACTTAACTCCAGACAGTCCCTCGGTCGACAAAACTTTGACCGACTGGGATCTCAGTCGACAAATCTTCGACCGAGACTATCTCTGTCTGCAATTTTCAGAATTAATTAACTAGCCGTTGTTAAACCAACTAGTGGATACCTAACGGCTAATTGAGCACTTGGAACCCCCTAGAAAGTATCTAGAATTTCCTTAAGCATCCATAGGCCATTCGTATAAATAGGACAAGCCATAGGATACCCAAAATACACTTGTGCATATACTTGAGCTTACACTTGCAATTGGAAATCTATTTTGAGCAATTGAGTAACACTAGCATTGACTATTCTTTTCCTTGCTCCAATTTCGTGTCCTATAGGCTAGCATCTCCTATCCACATCACTTACACTTCTATATACATTGGTTAGGAGATCAAAACACTTGATATAGGAAATCAAGCCTTGAGCTACAAGTGGTATTGTAATTTCTATTTTTCCTTCTTGTTCCTTTTATCTTTTGTATTCTCCTTGCTACTCCTAGGGTTGGAGGCTGCGGATTGGAGAAGGTTCTTCTCGGTGGAGAAGGTGGACTTCAGACTACTTCAAGAAGGTTGTTGCAATGGGAAGCTACTTCAAGAGGAAGGCTACTTCAAGGGGGAGCTTGAAGTTACTTCAAGAAGGCTGCTTCAAAGTTGGTGCAACTACTTCTAGGTGAAGGTTGTTCGAAGGGTTTGGTGAAAGAATTGTAATTTTATGTAAAGTCCTTGCGAGGTAATAAAATTTGATTCTTTCAAAATCCCAGTTGGGTAAGCAACCAGGTAGTGGATTGACTGCCTTAGTATTTGCTAAGGTTGGAACCACTCTAAATCCTTGTCCCCTTGTCGAATATTTTTTTGGTTGGTTGTTTGAGTTAAATTATTATTAAAATATTCATAAAACCCTATTCACCCCCCCTCTAGTGGTTTTTCAATTGGTATCAGAGCAGGCTTCAAGGAACTTTAACAAAGTCTTGAAGAATGGGTGACAGGTTGCTCAACAACCTCAACCTTGAAGGGACACTTGTGGCTAGGCCTCCTGCATTTGATGGTACTAACTACACCTACTGGAAAAGGAGAATGCAATTTTACTTCCAAGGGATTAGTTGGGATCTTTGGAGGATGGTGTCAACTCCCTACGAACTTCCTCAAGAGGAATATGCAGCTTGGGACACCAATACAGTAAAGTCTGCCCAAATGAATGCAAAGGATCTAAGTATACTTTATTGTTCAATTTCAGTTGGAGAATTTATTAGAATATCAAATTGTGAAACAACTTATGAGATATGGCATAGATTGTCTATAACATATGAAGGAACTATTCAAGTTAAAAATTCTAAAATCGGAATGCTTAAACAGAAATTTGAACAATTTCGTATGGATCAAAATGAATCTATTAGTGAAATGTATGCAAAATGTTCTTCTATTGTAAATGGTTTGAATTCTTTAGGAAAAGTGATTAGTGAGGAAGACCAGGTGTCAAAGATTCTTAGATCCCTTAGTATAATCCCAAAGTAACTGCCATTGAAGAAGCAAATGACCACACCCGACTAAGGATGGAACAACTCATTGGCAACCTAGAAGCACATCAGGCAACTTTAGAAGAGGAAGAACGACGAGAACATGAACTTCAACAAGGGAGAAAGAAGGACATTTCATTCAAAGCATCAACCAAGAATTGTCATGACACAAGTGAAGATGATAGTGAAGAAGAAACTCTCATTGTAAACGGTAAGCAATATAAAAGTTTTAAAACTAACAAAACCTCTAGTGTTTCTTCTTCCAGGTGCTTTGAATGTGGCAAAACGGGACATATGAAAGGTGATTGTCCAAAACTCAAGAAAGGGAAGAAAGCATCTCACAAAAAGAAAGAAAGAGCATATAAAGCTGCATGGGATGATTCAAGTGATGATAGTGATGATGGAAAGAAGAAGTAGAATGTCTTATTGCTACAACAAATAAAGAATAAGAAGATGAGGTAAGTCTTTTTGATCTACCAAAAGAAGATCTAATTGCAAGTCTTCAAGATACACATGAGAAATATATTGAGTGCAAGAAGAAATTTAAGAAATCAAATAAAGTAAATGATGAGTTAAATGCCAAAATTCTTGCTCTCACATCTGGAATTGAAGATTATGATGTTAAGCTGAAATCTATAGAAGCAAATTGCAATCGTCTTTCCCTCGAAAAGCTAAACTTGCAAACTCAAGTAAATGATCTTCAAAAACAACTTGTTCTGTGTACACATCTAGATTATGATATTATTGTGAAAGAAAGAGATTCCTTGTTATCTAATCTAGATCAAGCAAAATTAGATATCAAGAAGAAAATGAATGAGATTATGAAGTTACAACTAAAAGTGAGTAGCTTGAGTAACAATAACATTCTTGATAATATCTTAAATGATTCTTATCGTCAAATTGGAAGGAGAGGACTAGGTTATGAGACTAAGGGAAAATCTTATCAAAAACCTAGTTGGAAAAGGACACAAGTACTAAAGAATCAATCCATGTATGTACCCAAGAACAACTCAACTCCTAGAAAAAGAAATGAGATTGACTCTATTAGTTGTCATTATTGTTTACGTGTTGGACACTATTCTTTTTCATGCCCATACAAGAAAAGGAATGATGATCTAGCTTGGGTTCCTAAAACTTAGAGGCTTGAATTTGACTTGTTGAGATTTGACCTAAACTATTATTTTGATATATACAAATGCCATATCTCAACATAATTGAGCTTTAACTTTCATATTATTGTATCTCATTTGAAAATAATTACTGAAAACAGTTCTGAAACAGTACAGAAACATTATCGGTCGAGAAATGGTCGACCGAGAACAGTATCGGTGGAGAAATAGTCGACCGAGCAGGTTACTGTTTTCAAGCTTGCAATAAATCTGACAAAACTTGTACAAACAGCAGCTTTCTCGATCGAGAAAAACGTCGTCCAAGATAAAATCGGTCGAGAAACAGTTCAACCGAATCAAGTTCTGCTGAACCTGTTTTCAATTAATCTAGTTTGCTATCAATTTGTTATTAATGATTGATTTAATATGCAAATCATGAATAAATCTTGGAGATCATCTTTGAAACAAGACATATTGATCTTTTTGTAGGTATAACATTATGAATATGAAATCTTTAAACATATTGCAAAAGTGTTATAATGAAGATTGATTTTGAACAAATCTTACTCATTGATTGAAAAAGTTTATTAAGCAAGATCATTTACATGGTTTGTATTAAATTTGAACATTCATGAATCATGAATGAGATTATTTTGGTTTATCCTCTACATAGCTTGTCTTAAAACTGAAAATTATAAACCATGTTGATTTATTCAAGGAAATTACTATTCTATCATAGTTCACATGGCTTATCCTAAGTATTTCTTGGTCTATCTATATAGGAACCATGTGCATTAAAATTTAAATGGTGATTGTATAACATGCTTCTATCTTGATCATTATATTGAGGATATGCTTCTACTATCATAAGCATTGTACCATGATCATCATGTTTCATTGGTTTGTCTACAATTAGCTTTGATCATTGTGATTCAGATCATTTGAAGATGCCATTTTGCATAAATAGTAAAATTTCATGGCACAAATGCATTTTATAATCTGCAGAAGTTATACTTCATACATAAGTGTTCAAATTGGAAATCTGCAGAAATGGCCTCTTGGTTGAAATCAAAATTTTGACCAAGGGGCGCTATGGTCGTAGTCAAGGTCGACCTAAAATAAGCTTGACAAAATGCTTATTTGTACATCTTCTTACTGCACTTCACCTTAGTATCTTGATTCAAAATGTGTTCATCATATTGAAAACATAAAGCTCTAATAAAAAGGTCAAAACCGAATCTTAAAAATCATTTGTGACCTTAGAATCCTTAAATTATCTTAATTATAAGATTAAACCTATTTTGATTATAAGATTAAGAAGCTTACAAAACTTTGTAAACATCATTTGAAGCTTGTTATGAACTTAGTATTTTTAATCTTGGAATCTACAAATTTCATGAATGTGATATATATATCTTGTTCTTAATGGAATTCTCTAAACAAATCAGGGCTTAACATCCTGTGCATTTGGTTAGAGATACTTTTTATGTACTTTACTATAAGCTTTAAAGATTCTCATTTCATATTTTTTTGGGGATTAACATCCCTTGTAAAATGGATGAGAAATCAATACACATATGCCATGAACTTAAAAGGAACTCATATCATTTCAAGGCTTAACATCCTTTGCAAATGATTGAGAAATAAATTGTTGCTAAATTTACAAATAATTTCTTTGCATTAATCTCTTGCTTTTAAATAGAATATCTCTTTAAGGGGGAGCATAGCATAAAATTAAGGGGGAGAAATAAAAAGTCATAACTAAATGATTATCTTGGATATCTTTTTGAAATGAGAAAGGGGGAGAAATAATATAAAATCAAAAACATAAAATAAAATGAGTTTCATAATATTTCGGCCAGCATTCACTTGCAAAACAAGAAAGGCTACAGAAGGTAAAATTCAGGTATGAAACTCACATGATTTATATTTCCTTATTTTATATTTAGGAAATGTTTTTCATCTTCAAAAAGGGGGAGATTTTTGGCTAAATTGACATTAGTATAATCCCTTTGTTTCGATGATGACAAACATTTCATTCTTGTGAATCTAACGTGCTACTTGAGTGTTGCAGGAATTAGGTGGATGATACACTACTTGGAAGATCTAAATGCTCAAAGTTGTTTTAATTCATTATTGTAATAAAGTGTAAACACTTGTACAAGATATATAATGTACAAGTATTTAGACATCATGTAAATCAAGTGTTAGATCTTTCCTAGCCAATCACAACACTTAGATAGGTCATCCCCTAAAATAGTGTCACATTTGCACACTCATACACACACTTAGTAATTAGTTTAAAATGTTAAAACAGGGTCAATCTCGATCGACAAACTCCTCGACCGAGACACTCTCGGTCGACACAGTCCTTGACCGAGAATGACACAGGTAGCCGTTAGACACAGCAGACAAAGTAGTTGGGAGTTGGATCATAACGTTATATACACTTAACTCCAGACAGTCCCTCGGTCGACAAAACTTTGACCGACTGGGATCTCGGTCGACAAATCTTCGACCGAGACTATCTCTGTCTGCAATTTTCAGAATTAATTAACTAGCCATTGTTAAACCAACTAGTGGATACCTAATGGCGAATTGAGCACTTGGAACCCCCTAGAAAGTATCTAGAATGTCCTTAAGCATCCATAGGCCATTCGTATAAATAGGACAAGCCATAGGACACCCAAAATACACTTGTGCATATACTTGAGCTTACACTTGCAATTGGAAATATGTTTTGAGCAATTGAGCAACACTAGCATTGGCTATTCTTTTCCTTGCTCCAATTTCGTGTCCTATAGGCTAGCATCTCCTATCCACAACACTTACACTTCTATATACATTGGTTAGGAGATCAAAATGCTTGATATAGGAAATCAAGCCTTGAGCTACAAGTGGTATTGTAATTTCTATTTTTCCTTCTTGTTCCTTTTATCTTTTGTATTCTCCTTGCTACTCCTAGGGTTGGAGGCTGTGGATTGGAGAAGGTTCTTCTCGGTGGAGAAGGTGGACTTCGGACTACTTCAAGAAGGCTGTTGCTACGGGAAGCTACTTCAAGAGGAATGCTACTTCAAGGGGGAGCTTGAAGTTACTTCAAGAAGGCTGCTTCAAAGTTGGTGCAACTACTTCTAGGTGAAGGCTGTTCGAAGGGTTTGGTGAAAGAATTGGAATTTTTTATGTAAAGTCCTTGTGAGGTAATAAAATTTGATTCTTTCAAAATCCCGGTTGGGTAAGCAACCGGGTAGTGGATTGACTGCCTTAGTATTTGCTAAGGTTGGAACCACTCTAAATCCTTGTCCCCTTGTCCAATATTTTTGTGGTTGGTTGTTTGAGTTAAATTATTATTAAAATATTCATAAAACCCTATTCACCCCCCCCTCTAGTGGTTTTTCAAGATCAAGCTACAAAACATAGTAGAAAAGGGGAAAATAAGAAGAATCTCACAAGTACAAGTAGAATGAAGTAGAACAATCCTCCTTGAAGATCTTTCTCTGGAAACGTTATCTCTCGAGTGACTGAATGGAGAACGGGGACTCCTACTACAAGTGTTGAAGATGAATTTGGGAAGAAGGAGATTCTCTCTCAATCAACTACTCTTTCTTCTCCAAAGTTGACCCCTTTCTTGTTAGATTTTCTTTGGACATCTTTGTCTTCAAGTGACACTTGATAACTGTCCCAAGTGATTCTCATTTGTATTTAAAAATGAGGGACAATTTTCTTTTAAAATTGATCTAAAACTGTCAGCAATATGACATTTTTTTATTGAACATGATGTGTTTCTCTTAGTAACTACAGTAGAACTACCCTGCACGAAGGTTACATGACATGTTGATTGGCTAACACGGTGTGTTGTTGTAAGTCGACAAAACTTGGACAGTTCTAGATCGAGGAGACATGGCATGTTGGTTGGCTAACACATTGTGTTGCTGTAGATCAAGGGACTTCGTGAGTTTCTGGAATGAGCGTAAACGACGTGTTGATTAACACATGACGTGTCTTTGGAATCCAGTGACATTTGAGTTCCCTATATCCAAGGTGACACAACATGTTGGGTGGCCAACACACTATGTTATTTTCTTGCTTGTACAATGCACATTGTCATGCTTCTGATACAATGTATTGGATCAACCACACATCATTATTCTATCAGAATATTCAAGAATTTCTTAAGAATTGGTTAATCTCTCGAGGGATATGATAAGGGTCAAATTGTGATCAAATCATCCCCATTTTATTGTCAAAATATTGTACCTACAACCAAAACCATGGAAAAAGTAAAGATAATAAGAAAATGGGAAAGCTAGCTTGATTAGAGGCAACTTGAGGTAGATAATGGATTGAAAATGCATGTTAAGAATGGAGGCACGAGGGGGTCGAGGGGAAAGTGGTGGTACAGGGGTAAAAGGTAGCAGTGGTGCAATTACGAGGGGCCATGGCTACACAAAAGACAATTGTTACCCTGGGGGTATCAGAGGGGAACTGGATCCGGTGGGGGAACGCGTATGGATCCTAATAAGCGTCCAAGAGGGAATGGAGAGAACACGACAGTTGGAGTTAGGGATTCAGTTCCCTTAGTAGGCATTGATTTCCATGTTGTAGGAATGAGGGGTGTTTTGAGAGGGGAGGGTCAAGAGATAGATGCGATCGATGCTGAAACACATGGGTGTGCTCCGAATGGGACCTAGGGCCTTCACATACCGGTATATCATGATTCTGAAGAAGTGGTAATGACAAAATACATTGTTCAATAGCAAATGGGATAGACACTTCATCTAGCACCATCATGGGAGGTTCATGCGCATGTGGGTGTAATCAGGGTGACAAGGTTAAATTCTTCTGAGAGAGGTTGTACGGGGACCTCCTTGACCACAAAGAGGTTGAATTGACACACATATAAGGTTGTTTGATGATCTTCATCAACCTAGAAGTAGAGGATGATTTACCCCAGTCTTGGTAGTATGTTGTGGTCATCAGATTGCTGGGAGCTGATATGGGATTCATGACTGTAAGAGACTAGATCAAGCTCCTTTGGAACCCTAAAGGTTGCTTCAATATGTAAGAGATTAACATGGGACACTACGTGGTAAAACTTTCTTATAGATATGACTACAAGATGGCTATGATCGGTGGGCCATGGAAGCTATTTGGATGCTTCTTACAGTTTGGGATTGGTTTTTGACTTTTAATCCTACAGAGGAGATGCCTAAGTACATAGTAACATGGGTCAAAATCATGTACCTAGCGGTGCATTTGTATTGTCTACCCTTTGTGAATATATAGGATTAGCATTAGGTAGACTCATTAACATGGACAACCACACAAAATTCAAGACCAAAAGCAAATTCACCAGCTTGGCAATAGAAATTGAATCACATATGGATGAAGATGAGATTACCAGGGATAGAGGAAAACGAGTGGTAAAACAAGTAGGGAATGAAGAAGGAAACATCTACAAAGCCAAACCTATCCCCCAAGTAGGAAAAGTAAAGGTAGTGGTACCAAAATGAAAAAACCTAGAACTTCCCCACCCTATAAGAACAGAAGGAAAAGCCCAAGATTAAATGCTTCATCCAGAGAGACATCAATTGGTAAGAAGAAAGAAAAAGAAGATAAAGGAATGAATTCTAAAGTGAGAGTTCAGTTCATTTGAGCTTGACCATATTTTCCCATTCATGAATTTGATTGAATGCTATACTGGAATGCTAGAGGGATCAATAATGAGGAGAGATGGTTAGACCTAACAAAGATCATAGTTGTTTGCAAACTAAGAATTATCACCATTCTATAACTAAGAATTAGTGTAGAAGATGCTACCATGACTATTTGACTACTTGGATTCCCTAACTCCTATTGGGTTGAGGCTAGAGGTTATTCATGGGGGAATCTAGGTTATTTGGAACACGACCCAGTGAGAAGTAGAGATTGTTTACATCCATAGGCAATTCATTGCATGCAAGGCGAATGGGGAACTCTTTATATCCTTTGTCTATACCATCCCTCAAGTCAACACAAGGCAAATTCTATGGAAACATCTTGTTCAGACCGGTAACAGCTGAAAATCTCCTTGGATTGTACTGGGAGACTTCAACACCACACTTGATTCAAGAGAAAAAATGTGGAAGTGATCATTTCAATTATATTGAAATAGCCTTATTCCATAACACCCTGATGCAAGATGACTTATCATACATAGGCTTCTCATGTGTGAAATTCACTTACTTCCATGGCATTTTGCAAGAACACTTGGACAAAGGCACCATGAATAGTGTGTCTACCAATGAATTTCCCAATTCCATTGTGGAACACCTCCCATGGTTAGGCTTCGGCCATTTCCCTCTTCTAGAGAGATTTCATTCTACCTAAAGACTCACTTAAAGGCTCATCACTATGTTGGATCAAGGGATCTAGGGAGGGGGTGAATAGAGCTTCACAAATCTCACAAAACAAATTAGACCACCAAATTATATTAAGTGTAGAAACTTAAACATATAGCCAATTTGAGGTCCTAACTAACAAGCATATAAAGGGTGAGAGACAAGGAAGAACATACACTTGGACAAAGTGGTTTAGAGTGGTTCCACACTTCAAACTAGAAGTGAGTCAGTCCACTATCTAGAGGTGGTTAGGCTCTAGGACTTAATACCTCAAGCAAGGATCTTCAACCTATCAAAAGAACTTACCCACTTGAACCAGGGAGTGTTTAGCCTTCAACAAGGACTTACCCACTCCATCTTTAAGTCTTCGGCCTTCCAGGAATTACCTATCCTTCTTGAGCGTCTGCCTTACCTATCTCCTTCACTCAGAGATCTGTAACACCATGCCTTCTTCAACCTTGAAGAACAACAACTCCTTCTCCTTCACTCGGAGAAGATCTTCAAGCCTTTTCTTCAATAGGAAAGGGGGTAGGAAGATGGAGGTGGAGAGCTTTACATGGATACAAGAGGTATCTCTCTTACAACAGATCCTAAATCACTCATACTCATGGATTTGACTTGAAGGTAGAGAGAGAAAGGGGCTCAAAGGTGTATAACACTCTCAAATAAGCAAGAAGAAATCATATATGGAATGAGCAACCTTAGAATTAACTCCAAGTGGTCCTATTTCTAGATGGGGGTTCCCCCTTTGAGTTGGGGAACACTTAGGATCGAATTATAGCCATTTTTTAACAAGGAAACATATCTATTTTTGCCCAAAAAAGTTACCAACAGTTAGAATCACTTTTTCTACATTTTCCGTACAATATATTTGATCGAGATTCAATAAAGGTAACTCGACCGATTGGGTAAAAGGAAAACCCAAATTTCAAAGCATTGGTCGAGTTTGTCCTGAGGAAACTCGACCAACCAATGAAAGTTTCAGTTGGTCAGTAACCCGATCGATCAAGTTCTATGAGTGCGCAACTCGACCGATGCACTCTTCAGAGAATTGATCCAGTGGATCGGTCGAGATTGTAACTCAACCAATTGACTGCATGTGATCAATTTTCTAAAGTGCATCAAAAGTGATTAAAATTTGGTTCTAAGTGTCCCAATCAATTTTCTCATCTTGGTTACAAGTCATATCATCAATATAAGTGATTACAAAAATATTCTAAGGTCATTTACATGGATTTCCTAAAAATCACACTTGCATTGCTTTTGACTTGAATTGTAGAAAATTAGGGCTTGAGTAATTTGATCCTTTTCATGTACCTAACACCTGAAATCAATCTTGAATACACATATTAGATACATATGAATGGAATGGTTAAGTCATTATCAAAATATGGACTATGTATAACCTCTAGTTCAACATTCTCCCCCTTTTTGACAATGACAAATCATTCCTCAAGCATATTGAAAAGGATATAGAAATTATACATTTGCCTTGTGAATTAGAGGGATTCAAGATTTGAATAATGTGAATTGCTCCCCCTCAATCTATGCTTACTTTAACCTGCATAGTTAGTCTATCTATACAAAGCAATTATAACACACCAGTACTATATGGTCCTTTGCAAGTCACATGATAAAACATAAAATGAATAAGGAAAGGATCTTATAAGCAATAAGTAGTAGTATGAAAAAGAATAGTAATATGATTGAGTTTCAAAACATTGAAGGTCTCTCCCCCTTTTGACATTATCAAAAAGTAGGGGGGTAGAAGAGCATATAATCAGGTCTTCTCCAAACACAATCAAGAAGATAATCATACATGCAATCTCATATCATATATCAACCAGAGATGAAAGGAACACACAATCTCAGTCATAATTAAAATATGGTGAATTGAGGTACAAAATTATAGGATATAACGTGATCAAAGAGTAAGAGTGCACATAATATAGATTACAACTCAGAAACATGTTCTCATAAAAGCAACTACAAGCAAGAAATGATGAAAAATTGAAGATAAAAGTAGTACATCTCAGATAATGTGCCCAGTTGTTTCTAATACAAAATAGCCTAGAAAGATATATCTCATCTGCAAACTAGAATAAAAACTAAGAAACAACTAGACATCTAGACTATCTATGTCGACAACATCATCATCATCAGCTCCAGGCTTGTAGTCCTTGTCTCCATTTGAAGGTGCCACAGTAGTGGCTTCATCATTGGAATCACCACCAGAGCAATCACCATCATCAGAAGCATCCTCACCATCACCATCATCGTCATCTTTGGCAACAGTCTCGGCATCAGCCTGGTCAAGCATCTCCTCGTCCACATAAGGACCAAAGCCATGACCAGGCCAACGAGCATTCTGCTCATCCCAAGTCATACCAAGAGCATTAAGCTCATTTTCCTGAGGGAAGGAAGGAGCAGAATCACCAAGAATGGAGAGCAGAGTGACCAAGGGGCCAGTAGGTAATGACAAGTACATGGGAGAAGGACCACCAGTAGCAGAGGGTGGAGCAGAAACAGAAGGCTCAGGGGTAGGGTAGTAATGATGATATGCATAAGAAGCATAATCACTGTCGGGGAAAGGCTGGTAGGTGGGGTATGGGTGTGCATAAGACATGTTCATGTTTGACATGATTGAACATAAGTCCTGGTGTAGGTCCTCCTGGACCTGGAGGTTGTATGGTTGTTAGTACATCATGTAGCCCATAAGGGTTTCATTAGATACACAAAACAAAGCACAACTAGGTCGAGGTGGCTGAGGTGGAGGAGCTTGGGTAGAGGTGGAGGAAGGGGTTACAGAGGCAGAGGCCGAGGGTGAAGCACCATGTGTGGTGGAGGCAAAGATCGGCACGGATTTCTGAATTGTGGTCTTACTGATACATACACCTTTCTTGGAAAGCTTGTAATGATAGCCAGAATAGAGTGATTTCTCAGTGGCAAACGAAAACAAACCACAAATCAGGGTTGGATAGGGTGGATGGGTGCCTCAGGTGTTCTTACCAGAATCAAAATAGGTCATGTGGTGGAGAATGTATCTTGACCATTTGACTCTGATACTCTCAAGAATGCAATACATTAAGACCGCAATGTTCTCTGCAATATCTGTTTGATTTTTCTTCGGATGGATGTTGCAGTTGACCACTAAGGCTAATATACACTTTATGAGATCAAGGGAGGAGGATGGTAGGGTGCTCTTCTTCTTATATGGAACATCGGGTTTCTTCAAGTAGCGGTGGATGTCAGGAAGAGTGAGCTCATTCTTCTTGTAGAAACCCTCAGGATCCAACAGGTCAAAATACTCACCGTAATCATTGCGCCAGGTGTCATTCTCCTCATCTCCAGAAAATAAGACATTTAGAATATCCTCAGAGATTTGAAAACTCTTCTCGGCGATCATGGAAGTTAGGATCACTTGGGTATTCGGTAGGGGTACAAGGGTGTCGTAATTCCAACGCAAATTAGCGTAGAATTCGTGAACTACTTTTGTGCTTGTCATAGAATTATGAAAGCAGTCATGTTCGACAGCCAGGGCAGAGAGGTGGTGAATGGCTAGAAACCTTGCTACTTGGTCTATGACCACTTGACGCCTAGGGCTAGTCTCAAACAAAGCTCTAAACAGAAAAGGATCCTAGGAAGAAGGCCCTTATACCTATTTACAACTTCTATTGAGACAAAGGAGGTGTCATCAAAGGGAAGCAAGCAAGATGACAAAGAGGAGGATGGAGCATTGCTAGGGGCGGATTGTTTTCTTCTATGAGAGGCCGTGGAGGCAAAAAGAAGGAGAAGAAGAGATCAAACACACAAAGCAAGACACAAAAACTGTCCAGACACCAGTAAAGAGCAAAAAGGGAGGTCTAGGGCAACCTATCTAGGTCAAGAAAGGGCTATGATAGGGAAGGTAAGGGTTTGGCTAGAGAACTTAGGGCTAGAAGAAGGGGAATTAGTCGACTATTCTCTAGTTGAGAGGGAGAATAGTCGGCCAAACCCAACTTAAGTTGGATTCAGCCCGCTGATCGGATGAGTTCTGAGAGTCAGAAACTCAACCGATTGGTCCATTTTAGAATAGCTCTCAGCCACAGATCGGTCGAGTTTGTCCTAGGGGAAACTCGATCGATGGTCAACCTGACTTAAAACCATCAAACTCAATTTCTAGCCATATGAATGCTAATTAAATTCATTTTTCGAGTCTATTATGTATATTGTACATACTTAGGCACATATCACTCATCATTGGGTACTATTTAGCGATAAAAATCCAAAATCCAAGAAATGCCCAAAAACAAACGCAACTAAGCATGTCAACAAGAAATTTTTGCAATTTTAGAAATTTTAGGCAAGCAAGGTGAGTAAAGAATGAGCAAGACATATAGGATAAAAGCAACTAGCTAGACAACATGTCAATATCATCTGAAGAAATTATGAGTAGTTTAGATCTAATAAAATTAAATTGCTCTCTAGCTAGAGGTTTTGGGAAAATGTCCGCCAACTGATTTTTTGTGTCCACATGCGTGATATAAATATCCTTTTTGGCAATGTGATCATGATGCGATGATTTTGAGTCGCATTTATAGACTTGATTTATTCGCGTTTTATGCGTTTATTGGTCACTTTGGTGGTTAATATTGCATAATTCACTTATTTCAGTCTATGATCCCTCTCAGTGTCAAATCTCTTTTATTTTATGGTTTTGAGCATAAATGATTATAATTATGGTTTTATCTCGGTTGATGTGGTTTTTCTTTGCAATTTCAGGAAAATCACATATCTGCAACTGTCGATACCATCGACATATGTCGATACTATCGACACAGCCACAGACAGGAAACCGCAAGGAGCAGCACAGAGAGTCGATACCATCGACTGGGAAGTCGATGGTAGAGACTTACCATCTGGTTGCCAGCGACCAGTCAGTCTATACTATCGACCCCAAAGTCGATACTATTGACACGTGTAGCTTCAGTGACGGAAAAGGGATAAAACTGATGCCTAAGGGTGTCGATACCATCAACCCATGTCGATGGTTTCGAACCAGCAGCAGGCGCAACGACAGAAAAGAAAGAAGGCTTGCTGATATCGTGAGGGGTCGATACCATTGATCCGCGTCGATGGTATCGACACCGTCAGATTAAAGTTTGTTTTAGATCGACTCAAATTTGACGGCTGTGATATTTTTGCGACCTAATTCGGTGATTATACCTAATGACAGCGGCGAAGAGTAGGGTATCACGTCATTAGCCACTGCACACATCCCGAGAAGGTGTGGAGAGAAGAACGGAGCCCAGAGGCACGACCCAGCTGTTCCGGAAGTCGAAGAAGACGTTCTCCACTGCCGAAAGGCTGTAGATCGTGCATTCTATGCCAAGGAACGATTGGATCTTCTCCATTCATGGGTTTCATTACTTATTCACATTTTTCTTCATGTTTCCCCTTTCTTCAATAATGTCTTGCTCTGAGATGAACATGTGGGGCTAATCCCCTTTGTCTTTAGGACCGGGAGTAGCCCGGGGAAGCATTGTATGACGTTTGTATCATAGTAATTCATCAATTGTCTCTTAAATCCGTGGTATGATTTCGTTTTCTCAATTATATTATTATTCTTGATCACCATAATGATAATCTAATGCCTCTAATTACTTTGAAAGAATAATTAACGGTTGAAAAGAGACAAAATTCACATTAATTAACAAATCCCTTGAACAAGGTGATGTACGGTTAATGGTGGAAACCCAGAGGTCGATTCTTATGCACCTAGTTTAGGGTATAGGTTACTACGATGGTGGAACCGACCTAGACATAGGTAGTGAATTGTACCACGACAGTGGACAGTTCTGACTACAGGCTACTACCTGGATTGAGAGATGAATCTGAGTAACTATGTGGAAATTCATACAATGAAAACCCGTAGTGAAACCGCAATCCTAAACATCTCCATTTGAATTGATTAAATTAAACACTTAATCAATTGCTTTGTTTTATTTTATTTTCTTTTATTTCACTACAACTCTCATAACCTTTTTATTGGTCTAGCTTATTGCGAGTAGTTAATAGTAGTCTACCGATAATTCAGTGTCCTTGAGTTCGACTCGGGCCTCAAAAAGGCCTATACTATATTGACGCGTGCACTTGCGTTATATGCACGGTAAAATCGTGTCAGATCACAAAGAAAATTATGGTGAACCTATATATGTTTAGATCTACTATACAATATAGGATTATAAGAAAGATTGATTGCACTAGTATTATCACAATAGATAGGAGAAGCATCAAAATGTATGTTAAAGTCTTTGAGCATTTTCTTCATCCATAGGACCTGAGCACAACAACTCTCGGCTGCAATGTACTCAGCCTCGGTGGTTGATAATGCCACGGTGCTCTATTTGTTGGAAAACCAAGACACCAAGCATGGTCCTAGAAGGAAGCAAGTGCCACTTGTGCACTTTCTATCAACCAAACAACCCACGTAATCATCATCACTATATGCTACAAGAGTAAAGTCCATTGACTTAGGGTACCATAGACCAAAGTTTTGAGTTTTGGCTAAGTACCTCAAAATCCTCTTAATAGCAATAAGATGTGATTTCCTAGGACTTGATTGAAAGCAAGCACACAAGCCAACACTAAACATAATATCAAGTCTAGAGGTATTTAAATAAAGTAAACTTCCAATCATACCTCTATATAGCTTCTCATCTACCTTCTCACCTTTTTCATCTCTATCAAGTTTGGCGGTGTTGGACATGGGTGTGTCCATCGACTTCCTGTTCTCCATTCCAAAACATTTGAGTAGTTCATTTGTGCACTTGCCTTGGTTGATGAAGTTTCCATCTTTGGTTTTCTTGATTTGGAAGCCGAGGAAGAAAGTAAGATCACCCATCATGCTCATCTCAAACTCAATCTATATAAGAGAACTAAACTCCTTGCAAAGATCAAGATTAGTCCCGCCAAAAATGATATCATCAATATAAATCTGAATGATAAGAAAATTGCTAGAAGTGTGTTTTATAAATAAAGTAGAATCGAATTTTCCCATTACATAGCCATTGTCTAACAAAAAGTTCTTTAATTTCTCATACCAAGCTCGAGGTGCTTGTTTGAGTCCAGAGGGAGCTTTTTGTAACAAATAAACATGGTTTGGTAGCTTGTCATTTTCAAAGTCCAGAGGTTGAGCAACAAATACTTCTCGATTGTACCATTCAAAAATGCACTTTCAACATCCATTTGATATAGCAAGAAATTTTTATAACTAGCAAAGGCAAGTAGCATTAAAATAGATTCAAGTCTAGCAATAGGAGCATAAGTTTCATCAAAATCAATACCTTCTTGTTGATTGTAGCCTTGGGCCACTAACCTTGCTTTGTTCCTTACCACCTTGCCATTTTCATCAAGCTTGTTACGGAAGACCCACTTGGTGCCAATGATTTTTCTATCACTTGGTCTTGGCACTAGAGTCCACACACGATTCTTCTCGAATTGGTCTAGTTCCTCCTACATGGCTAGGATCCACTCGTCATCTCCAAGAGCTTCCTTGATGTTCTTTGGGTTCGGTTGTGAGACGAAGGCACTGTCTTCTTGTTCTTTGTTGTAGGTAGCTCGTGTCTTCACTCTCTCAAATGGGTTGCCAATGATTAGCTCTTTGGGATGATTCTTTGCAAAGCGAGGAGTGGGATCCTTCTTCTCTTCATCTTCAGCTTCAACCACCTGCTTACCTTTGTTGTCGATGTTGAGGTCTTTCAAGATAGGAATTAATTCATCTGCAATATCATTATCAACAACATTCTTTCCAATAGTAGGGTTAGGTTCAATAAACTTGACATTAATAGATTCTTCAATTTTAGACAGTTCAATATTAAAAACTCTATAAGCCCTTCTTGTAGTGCTATAGCCTAGGAAGAAAGCCTGGTACGATTTCATATCAAACTTGTCGAGAGAATCGTTTGTGTTTAAAACAAAACAAGGACATCCGAAAATGTGAAAGAAGTCGATGAATGGCTTTCTACCACACCATAACGTAGGGGGTTTTCTTCAAAGATGGATGCGTAAAAACTCAGTTCTGCACAAAACATGAGGTGCTAACGGCTTCAGCCCAAAACTTCTTTGGAATATGATATTCTAGAAGCATGGTCCTAGACATCTCCTATAGCAACCTATTCTTTCTTTCTACTACCCCATTTTGTTGAGGTGTACGAGGTGGAGAGAAATTATGTGAATAACCAGATTTTTCACAAAAACGCTCAAAAATATCATTTTCAAACTCTCCCCAATGGTCACTACGGATAGAAACAATCCAGCAAGAAGCTTCATTTTCAACTCATTTACAAAAGCTCGAGAAAACATCGAGAGTATCACTTTTATAAATGAGAAATTATGTCTAAATATAGCGAGAGAAATCATCGACAATCACATGACAATACTTGGAACCACAAAGCGTTTGAGTTCTCATAGGTCCGAATAGATCAATATGAAGAAGCTCAAGAGCTCTTTTGGTACTAAGGACTCCTTTGGATTTGAAGGAGGACTTGGTTTGCTTGCCTTGTGTACAAGGTTGGCATTCCTCATCCTTATCAAAATCCAATTTAGGAAGTCCCTGAACGAATTCCTTTTTGCTCAATTTCTTCATTAATGCATTTTCACATGACCCAACTAGCGATGCCAAAGAGCAATATCATTTTTATCCACAACCAAGCATCTATCAAGTACGGGCTTTAGAGCATCAAGCAAAACAACATAAAGATTTCCATTTCTAGTTCCCTTATATATAAAGTGGGGGAATCTAGAAGCAAACATTCTAAAGAAGTAAATAGCACAAGATAACCATTATCACAAAGTTGGCTTACACTTATCAAATTGTGATGTAGGCAATCAACAAGCAATTTTTTTTACACTAAGCTCGTTGCCTACATCACCCTCACCTATTACCTTACCCTTTTTGTTGTCCCCGAAGGTCACCAATCCTCCTTTCTTTTTCCTGAATTTGTTGAAATGGCTGATTTCACCTGTCATATGCTTTGAGTAGCCACTATCAACAATCCACCTTCTTTTGACCTGCATTAAAGAAGGATGTCGGTGCTCAACTCAAACTTTGGGATCTGGGGTTAGCTTGGGAACCCATTTCATCTTTGGGTTGGTCCCCTTTGGCTTGTAAGGACAATAAGTAGAGTAATGATCATTACATTTACAATGAACACATACCATTGGGTTCTTAGATCCAGAAGTCTCTCCATGAAAGAAAGGAGGTTCCACACTCTTCTTTTTACCCTTACTCTTGTTCTTGTTCTTACCTTTAGGAGCAGTCCCATCATATCCTAAACCACTAGTACCAATTTGTTTGGTAGAGTGTTCTAGGAAAGAATTAAGGGATTTCTTTCCCATAAGAAAACTTTGCAAAGAAGCTCTTAATTTAGCATTATCATCACTAAGTTTAATGACAGTAGAAGATAAACTAGCAAGATCATCTCTAGCATGCAATATGTCAGCCTCTAAATAGAGGGCTTTAGTATGAAAAGAATCACGTTCTAAAGTAGTGCTAGCTACCTCATTACTTTGAAAAATAGGTCTAGAGGATATAACATTAACTTGAGAAAGCAACTGAGCATTTTTAGATTTTAGAAAAAGAATTTCCTTTTGATAAGCATGAGTTTCTTGCTTACTAGATTCATCAATGAGATTAAGTTCTACATTTTTAGTTTTAAGAACATCTATCTCATCTAGGCATCTTTGGTTATCTTCCTTAAGAGCAGCAATGGTCTTAATGTAGACACCATTCTCAACCTTAACTCCATTGTATTGGAGCTCAAGATCAAGAAATTGGCCTTGCAAAGAATCAATGCTATCAAGGTGCAACTTTTTATTTTGATCAAGAACCTAAATTTTAGCATAAAGATCATCTATTATCTTTTCTAACCTTTTCTTTTTAGATGTGCATTTAGTAAAAGATGACTAGCAAGCATTAAGCATATCAATAAGAGTTTCTTTAGACAACTCATGCAAATTTACTTCACTTACCTCACTTACCTCACCTACATCTTCACTTGTAGAGGCCGTGAGAGCAAGGTGGCATTCTCCATCTTCGGAGCTAGAAGAACTTGAGGAAGACTCCTCCCATCCTACATGAGCTACATCTTTGTTTCTTCTTTCTTTCTTCTCCTTTCTCTTGTATTTGCCTTCTTTCTTGTACTCCTTGTCCTTCTTGTGGTTGCTCTTATGGTGGCTCTTCTTGGCCTTGGGGTAGTCACTCTTGTAATGGACTTTTTGGCCACATTCATAGCATCTAGGAGTTGATGAAGAAGGTTTTGCCTTGAAGTGTTTGCCCTTGGAGTAGTTAGCTTCATGCTCATTTGGGCCTGCATCTTAACTTGAGGAAGGAGTAGGGGACTTGAGAGCAAGTTGTTGCTGCCAAATCATATCTTCAATTTGAGCTTTGAAGATTGTGCCCTTGATCTTCTTGGACTCCTTCTCTTCTCTCTTTTCTTCTTCTTCTTACTTATCATGCCTTGGCTCATGAGCTTGAAGGTTGCCAACCAGCTCATCAGTTGACAATTCACTAAGCTTGTACACTTCTTCAATGGATCTCACCTTGGACTCCCATCTCTTTGGAAGAGATCTCAAGATCTTGGAGTTGATTGTGCCTTTGTCCATCACACTACCAAGGGCTACCAATCCATTTATGATCACATTAAGCTTTGTGTATATGTCTGCCACTCTTTCATTCTTGCCCATCTTGAAGTTCTCAAGTAGACCACCAAGCATGTAGATCTTGGCTTCCTTCACTTGCCTCGTTCCTTCATAAGTGACACATAGCTTGTTCCAAATTTCATGTGTGGTGTCCCATGAGGAGATCTGGTTGAACTCGGATGGGGTGAGGGATACATAGATGATGCTCACGACTTTGGCATTGAGCTAAGATTGTTTCATTTGGGCTTCTGTCCATGTGGAGAATTCCCCCTTTGGATCTTCATACTTTGGGTGTACCACCTTTTACATCTCATTTCTTACTCCTTGGAGATAGAACTACATTCTTCTCTTCTAATAGAGGAAGTTAGTGTCATCAAAGACCGAAGGTCGCATGGAGAAGCTTCCCTCCAAGTTGAGAGATCCAAGTGTTAAATCTCCCATCTTCTCCTACTTGTGGAAGTAGCTTGGAGAAGACCAGCTTTGATACCACTTGTTGGATCAAGGGCTCTACAAGTGGGGGGGTGAATAGAGCTTCACAAATATCACAAAATGAATTAGACCACCAAATTATATTATGTGCAGAAACTTAAACATACAACCAATTTGAGGTCCTAACTAACAAGCATAGCAAGGGTGAGAGACAAGGAAGAACATACACTTGGACAAAGTGGCTTAGAGTGGTTCCACACTTCAAACTAGAAGTGAGTCAGTCCACTACCTTGAGGTGGTTAGGCTCTAGGACTTTGCAATCTTATTGCTCTTATATTCATTCATAAGATTACAAGACAAAACCACATTCATCCAAGGACTTAATACCTCAAGCAAGGATCTTCAACCTACTGAAGGAACTTACCCACTTGAACTAGAGAGTCTTCAGCCTTCAACAAGGACTTACCCACTCCATCTTCAAGTCTTTGGCCTTCCAAGGATTACATATCCTTCGTGAGCATCGCCTTTCCTATCTCCTTCACTCAGAGATCTAGAACACCATGCCTTCTTCAACCTTGAAGAACAACAACTCCTTCTCCGTCACTCAGAGAAGATCTTCAAGCCTTTTCTTCAATAGGAAAGGGGGTAGAAAGATGGAGGTGGAGAGCTTTACATGGATACAAGAGGTATCTCTCTTACAAAAGATCCTAACTCACTCATACTCACGCATTTGACTTGAAGGTAGAGAGAGAAAGGGGCTCAAATGTGTGCACCACTCTCAACTAAGCAAGAACCAAGCATATATGGAATGAGAAATCATGGAATGAACTCCATGTGGTCCTATTTATAGCTGGGGGTGCCCCTTTGATTTGGGGAATGCTTAGGGTCGAATTATAGCTGTTTTTGAACAAGGCAACGGATCTATTTTTGCCAAAACATGTCACCAACAGTTAGAATTACATTTTCTGCATTTTCTGTACAGTACATTCGATCGAGATTCAATAAAGGTAACTCGACCGAATGGGTAAAAGACAAACCCAATTTCAAACCATCGGTCGAGTTTTTCCTGAGGAAACTTGACCGACCAATGAAAGTTGCATTTGGTTAGTAACTTGATCGTTCGAGTTCTGTGAGTGCGCAACTCAACCAATGCACTCTTCAGAGAATTGATCTAGTGGATCGGTCGAGATTGTAACTCGACTGATTGATTGCTTGTGATTAATTTTCTAAAGTGCATCAAAAGTGATTAAAGCTTGGTTCTAAGTGTCCTAATCAATTTTCTCATCTTAGTTACAAGTCATATCATAAATACAAGTGATTATAAAAATCTTCTAGGTCATTTACATGGATTTCCTAAAAAGCACACTTGCATTGCTTTTGACTTGAACTGCAGCAAATTAGGGCTTGAGTAATCTAATCCTTTTCATGTACCTAACACCTAAAATCAATCTTGAATAAACATATTAGATACATATGAATGGAATGGTTAAGTCATTATAAAAATATAGACTATGTATAACCTCTAGGTTAACACACTAGAGCCTCATGGAAGGGTAACATAGAGTTTTCCACTAAGCTAAGAAACAGTTGGAACTCGATCCTCAATTTTAATGAAGCATTGTAGGAAGCATAAAGTAGCATTAGTGCCTAGGATAGAAAGCAACGAAAGGAGAAAATAGAAAACACAAGGATCACATCATTAACAACACCAATAGATTAACAAACTAAGTTGGTTGTCTATTACAATGATATTTCATATGCTTTTTGTTTGGACTCTATGGTCGAGTTTGAAAAAATTCTAAGGGATGAGGAAATAGACTTGAAACACTAGATTAACATAAGCTTGATCAAGTATGGGGACAATATAACTCAAATTTCTACCATAATTTATGAATTAAAGATGAAGAAGGAACTCGATCACCAAGATGAAGAATCCAAATAGATAATGGATCATAGACGAAGGGGAACTAATGGAGATGGTGGTCAGACAATTTGAACATGTCCTCACAACACCAGTGTGTAGGTCTACCTCTCATCTATTTGAGTTCCCAAGGAGTTTCACTAACCTGAGTAGTGCACAGCTTGTTGCACTTAGTACTTGCCTCTCGTAGGCAGAGATATATCATTTTTCCATGTCACTAGACCTGATGAAGACATGACCTAATAATGTGAATGGTACCTTCATTCAAAAGAATTGGACGATAGTTGGTCTGAGCCCGATCAAAATTTTAATGGAAACTTAAACCACTGGGATCCTTCTGGCCACCCTTTGTAAGTTGACTATAGTACTCATACCCAAAGTCCTAGTGCCTATGAAGTGTGAGAATCTAAGGCCTATTTCCAAAAAAAAGTTGCCCTAAAGATCACTTCTAAACTACTGGTGGATGGATTGAAGCCTTTAGTCCCTAGTTACATTTCCAAATCTCAAAGTAGTTTTGTGCTAGGGTGTCAAATCACATATAACATTATTGTAGTCCAACAACTCATCAATGCCATGAGGCGGAGACATGCTGCAAAAACAATGGCAATCAAGATCGATCTAACAAAAGCATATGACTGAATGTCTTGGGAGTTCATC